>CANTUZ010000015.1:2499625-3782125 GCA_947846985.1 Fratercula arctica
CAACATCTAAAACTGGAAGGCAACCTTGAAAACCCTTCGAAACAGAAAAACACGGGAAGACTTGCACCCCACCAATACAGGATATGGAGCTCTTCTGAAAAAATCATATCTGCTTTCCCCAGGAATTCTTCCTACACAAATCCAGTGATACTGCGCCTAATCCTGCTGTTGACAACAATATGAAATTGCTGTTAGTGCTTGGCTTGTCCTGCAGATCCGGCACAACGGCACCAGTCCCTTGGGCAGCGACCAGCCCGGGCTGCTCTCTGATCCAGCTGCATGCCGGCTTTGGTGCTGCAGACACCCACGTCCATGCACTCTTTCATATTTGTCTTCAGGGCTCATTATCGTTAATTATGATTCACAAACCACAAAGAAGCCATGCAAACTAAATTCACAGAGCTCTCAAACCAGCCCACAGAGTCAGTGAACAGGCACGAGCTACGTGGTAAGGCCGTCCGTCTAAACATGGGGAAGTTGTAACACAAAGGCAAATCCACGTGCCCATGCGTTGGTGGGCACTGACATCTCCGAAGCTCTTCTGTTATAGCTGACTTCTGCCAGGACTTGCTCCATTTTTTGCTCATCCCGCTGCATCTCCATTGGTCTTTACTACCTGAAGTCACCAGCTTGCCTCTTGAATCCTCATCTTCGCTTCTAACTAGGTGGGGAAACAGCTAGTTGAAATCCCTCTTTCTAACCTCAGTTGAGTACTGCCGTTAACTAATAAGAAAGCAGGGGTGGAAAGTAGGTCTTTAAGTACATTATTCACATAAGGCTGAAAGAGCACCAAAAATAAACCCCTCAACAATCCAGTCTCTCATATTCTCATAGCTTATACCTCCACTCAGCTTCAGTAAGCAAGCAACAATATTGCACGCCCAGACTTCGTATCACCGGGATCATTGGGGCTTGAGTAAAGCGGGAATTTAGCCAGCACCTATTTAACTCCAAATTCATTTAATATCTCTATACCCCCTCGACAAATAAGCCTTACAGCATTATGAGTTAATCAAGCCAGGCGCTAGTGAAATATTTTTTTAAAAACCCTTAAATCTAATAGAAGATTACTGCACCCAGCCATAGAAACAATTTTAAGCCTAAATTTGGCAAGACACATTAGTTTTACATTAAGCTAATTACTTCCAAGTGTCCAGGAAATACAATTCCGTAATTACAGCCCTATTAGCTGGATGCAAACTAAGCAAGAGGCAGATCTTATTTCCCACCGAGCGGGTGAGTCACCCTGGACATCCTACACAACCCAGCCCTGCTTCACAAACAGACTTCGCTAAAGGCTGAGCCACATTCAAGAACCAAAGGTGCCCAACGCAACCCTGGTGGACAACGTAAAGGATTGGAAGGCTTGTGAGTACTGACATGTGGCCATGTTTGCAAGGCCTCAACACTCAAGGTGGAGGCCAGGTTTTCAAGGGAGCCCAAGTCTCCCCTTCCAGCACTAGTATACAGGCTGGATTTTCCAAAACGCTCGATCCCCAGCGCCTGCTGGTCCGATGCTTCTGGCCATGCTGGCCCAGGAGCCAGGCACTGGTGAAGGTACAAGGCCCCAAACTCTTCTGTGCACCTGAGGGGAAAACACCTTGCGAGTATCTCTGTGCTCAAGCACCTCAACTTTAGAAAGCATCGTGCTCAAATTTAACATCAGTATTATCGCGCCCAATTCACAGAGACGCAGGGAGGTGAAATGACGTGACAAAGTTGGCCCAGTGAGCTAGCCAAAAAGCCCCCAGAGAAGGGGCTGAGCCAGCCTTCACCACAAGCACAGCTCCAGTCCCTAAGAGCTTCCAGACCATCCCCACGCTATGCCATCTCACAGGCTGTGTTCAAGGCACAACTTTTACAAGAGACTTTCCTACTGGCTGAAAATAGAGCTCCCACTAAATTAAATGAAGTTAAATCCTGTCATCTGTGTACCCCACAGAAAAGATACTCCATCATCCTTGTCAAGAGAAAACCCATAAGCCAAGCAGCAAGCAAAATAATCTCTGCTCCCCATCACGCTGCTCTAAAAGCGCTTTGCTCAGCTTACAGCAGAAATGGATTTGATAATGCAGCAAGGGAAAAATACATCGTGGGACAACATTTCCAGTTCAACATTCTCCACCCCCACATTTTCCACAATAATTAATAACCAAAGCTGTTAATGTTTAAATGATCCACGTTCTCTAGTGCAGCCAGCAATGCCTCAAGAGGCTTTCCACTGGGGCTAACACTATTAACTGTGTGGATGCCTGAGGATACATACAGCTTAATGGATGAAAGGACACTTCTGAACAGCTTCCAAACATTTAGAAACTCTCTTTTAAATCTGAACTGGCTTAACAGAGCATTTGGACTTCCCAAGGTTTGCATAAACATCCATGTTTTACTCAAGGGTTAAAGGAGTAAAATAGTTTTCCAGACTCTCAAGTGGCAACAGATATTATCTATTGCTCTTCCCCATTCCAACAGTTCCCTTCCAGGTCAGAGAAACCAAGCAACTTCCAGTCTTCCCAGCAAATGGTTATCCAGAGAGAGCAGGCAGGGATCAGCCGGCCCTGGGGAAGCCAAGTGATGGGCATGGGGAAGCTTCAGACAGTGCTAGAAACTAAATCACTCCCAAACGCAGCTCCAGGACTCCGATTTTTGTTTATTTGCTTAAGTCCTTGGGAACCTTTGCAGTTACCAACACACTTGTCAGCACTTCAGGCAAGAAAGAATATTTTAGCATGGAATTATAATCATTATAATCACCAGTTTTTCCTGCCCTGCCTTCTCCAATCCCTCCCTGCCCACTCCCTCATCCTAGGATTAATACAGACGAAGGAAGCTTCTAAGACCAAAGCAATTTCTCAGTTTCTTTTTTTTTTTGTAATCCTAATTTTCAAAGAGCAAGGGGTACAGAAGTTCACCTTGCCTGTGTGTGTTTGCTTATCTGTCCCCCTTCTAATAACTTTTGAAACCCACTAATTTCAAGCAAATTTGACAGCAGGGCAGAGGTCTCAACAATACCAAGTTCCCATAAGTTCAGAGAGGAGACTGCAGCCGCGTAGCGAGGAGGCGCCTGGCTTCTCTCACCTCCCACCGTGGGGAAGGCTGGCGTGTTAGCTCACACCTCATTAGACAGCACAAACCCACTGAGGAAATCAATTACGAGATAAAAGTCCATCGGAAACCGGCCTTCAATCATCCTGCTGCTCATGCAACTACTTGATCCTTAATTCTTCTGACAGCCTGATAACAAGGGCTGCCATGGCCCCTCCTTGGGCAGTAGAAGAGTAAATACATCAAGACCCACAAAAGACATCCTTGTCTCCTGCACCACTGCATGCTCGACTGTGGCCTTGCCTTGAAAGGGAGCAGGGGCAAACCGTCATTAAAATGGTCACCAGGTACCAATAAGAACACACGGGCTTGAAGTCCAGTTTTGTAACTGGATGCTCCATTGTAAATACAAAAAAAATATGCATGCTTCCCCCACCAGGCAAAGTTCAACCCATCCAAACCAGTACTTTGGAAACACTAAATATTTCCTGGGTGTTTTCTTTTCTCACTCCTTTTCTTTATTGCTTCAGATGCCAGGGACGTACTTAAGATCAATACTTATGTTTGCACTACTAGGCTTTGCAGTGATAGCTACGGACACTGCAGCGTGCCCACTGTGCACCCCGGCACGCAGCGGAGGGCCACGTTCCCCCGACCTCGCCACCCACGAGGTGAGCTCCCACTCAGACATGACAGATTTCTCTAAACAACTCGACAACTAGCAGTATCAGCTACACTTACTGGAAGGATTTAAAACAAAACAAAATCCAACAAAAAGCAAAATAACCTTAAGTGCCTTACTAACAGCTGGGCTCTTTCTTTTTACACTTAGGGACTCGTTTCTTTAAAACAGAGGCTTCATTCTTCAACATAAGACTTCAAATACACGGAAAATCTGAACCAGATCTATCACGCCAGGCTACAGTTTCCAGCAGGATGGTTTAATGGGATCTTTGAAGGCATTCTTCAAATGTTTCATTCCTCCCATTCCTTTCCCTTCATGGTTCTGCTTTATGGACAGATGCATGGGAAGTGGGGTAAAACTGGGTCCACAAGGATCAGTCAAATGTGTCTGAATATGTCATGCATTCTGTTGTATTATCTGCGAGACTGCAGACTGATTTCTTTCTGTCTTTTCTAATAGACTTGCAGTTCAAACAGCCAAACCCGGACCAGAATGCTCCACCACCAAGAACTGCAGGTGCAGATGAGCAGGGACTAACCCAGTTCTGCCCCAGGCTGTCTGGCCAGGCTGGCAATGTGGGCTCTGCAGCTCCACACCGTGCAGACAAGTTGAGTCAGTCTGTACAAGCTGTGGAGACAACAGTGACTGCCATCACATTTTTCTATGGAGCAGTGAAGCATGCATCTCCCTGGAAAGACAATAACTTGGAAGTAAAATTTGGCAAATGCCTTCTCTAATAAAGGATGCAGGCAAGTTCTGTGGCCACCCAGCAATATTTGCCTCCACTCCCACCAACTTCTCCAGGATCAGTGTATCATTTTATGTCTCAGGCTGCATGCCTGAAACTATCCCCTTCCTAACTAAAATTTGGGGGGAAAAAGAAGACAACCCTTCTGAAAGCACAATAGCAACCAAGCAAGTTTCAGGCAGAGGAATATTTGTTTTGTGAAACTTGGGATAACAGTAGCTTGAATCCCAAGTCTTGGACATCTCTTCCCAGATTTACAGTTCACAGCCATCCTACCGAAGTGCATAAATGTAATCATCAGAGAAGGCCTCGTGAACAAGCAGTACTAGAGCTTTCTTTATCCACATTACCTATAAATAATTCTGATTTGTGCACAACAGTTACTAACTATGAACTCAATTCTTCTGCTCTTCAACACACTGAAGGCATGAGAATCAGGCCATCGGTTATTCACAGAGGTGCTCGAGGAGTTTCTACATGCCGATAGGCTGAAGATTCAATAGCAGAGGTGGTTCTGCTTACCTGAAGGCAAACTGCACATCCTCAGCACAAAAAGATGAGATTTGGATTAAGAAATTACTGCGGCTCTAAAAGTACTCTACCTTAGTAAATCAAAGTCAGATTCTTAATCTTACAGTGTTATTTTTCTGTGGTTCAATATGTATTTGCACCCAAGAACAGGCTCAAGTATCTGGGGCAGTAGGTGGGGGGGCTGGGGAGGGGGAGTAACGCAATTCGGGTTGGGAGGACCAGGAGATGAACACCGTAATACAGGTGGGGAATCTGAAGCTGAAATACATTACAGTCTCGAGAAATCATCTCATATAACTGGTAGTACAAATTGGCTTTAAGAGACATCTCAGCTGGCACATGTATTCCCCGCTGAACAGTGATACCTATTCAAATGATCAAAACCCGTCAGTTCTTAAATTCAGGATAAATCCCAGACCTCAGAAAGAGGCAAATGAAAAAAAGAAAAAAAAGTTCAAAAGCAGAAAGGCAGCAAATGTTACTCTCAGGACCAATCTCTCTGATATGCCTCAAGCTTGCTATCAGCATTCTAATGCCACAGGCATGTTACTTTCCTTTGCCCTCATATTTTATTTCAGCAAAGCCTTGTCCTAATAACTGATTACAAAATACCAAACAACAATCTGTAGTGTTATCTTGCTAGCTGGTGAAATATTTAGGTCCATTTAAGTGCCACACAAAAATGAGTTTGAACATACGGGCTATAGCAGGCAGAAATAGGAATTTTGCATTCAGAGACAGGAATATCCTATTGAGACCCATTCCTCGCTCCTGGAAAGTGCAAACGCCCTCTCGCCAAATCAATGCAAAACAGCGTGCTGCTGCGATAGGATAAAATGCTTCCTTCACATTTAATGTGGAAATTATCATTCCTCCACAACTACGTTTAGAGGGAAGGAGGAAGCTAAGTGCCAGCTCCTGTCCCCTGGCCCGGCTCACTGGCAGAAGCGCTCACCTATAGAAATGAATGCCCTGCAGGGGATGACATCTTCATAGAAGCGGAGCCTCAGCAAGGCAGGGAGCAGCAATTCTGCGTGCTTCCCTGGCTGTGGCCAGTTTGCCTGTCGCGATTCAAAGGACTGAAGCAGGCAGAGGACACTGCACCCACTGGAGAGGGGGCTGACGGTTCACAGCCCCCTGTCCCATGCCTCCGCGCCCGGCAGGGGACACGCAGGACACGTCGTGCTCAGCACAGCTTTCTCCACCGGGACCAGACAAAAAACAAGGGCCCTTTTAAGCAATTTCTGTGTCCCGAGGTCAACACTGGCTTCTGGCAGCCCATGCCCCGGCAGAAGAACCTGACAGCACCAAGAAAATCCCAGCCACCCTGCTGCGGTGGGATGGACGATGCAGATGTCCCCTCAGGAATCACCACCCTGTCACTCAGGCAGAAAATGCAAGGACTGGATTCCCTGTAGCAAGAAAAAAAAAGCACCCCAGAAAAGGAGTGTTTGCTATTTTGTATATCTCAAGGGAAACAAACTGTTCATTATTTACACACATTGTAACCTCCTCCTTTCCAACCCAAGCAGTTTGGTTTTTCAGGATTATGCAAACTGGCTTTCAAAAAATAGCCCATGGATTATTTTTTTGGGGACCACTTCAAAAAACCAAAATTCTTTGTGCACAAACATTCCCATACCTGCTTCAGCATTCCCTATGGGCATTCAGAGAAGCAGAAACCAATGGCCAGAAGAAACACCAAAGAGTCCAGCAGCAACATCAGCAGTACCTTTAACTCAGTTAACTTCATGTTCCTGCCCCTGGCATCGTCATAGCATTTAAGGATATATGGGGAGAGGGGAACAACCCAGCAAGACAATTTTCAAAACACAGAAGCAAGCTGAACTTCTTCCCTCCCCGAAGGAGAACGACAATGTAATTGCAAATTTGGCCCTAAATCCTTGCTTGCTTCCAGATTGCAAAATGTTCTCCGGGTCTGGCAACGACAATCTAAAATAGTCTTCAAACACCAGTTCTTGAAAGATTTCCAGTCCAACTGCTCAGGGTCTGGGTAAGCATCCAAATGTCTAAATCCTGCTCCGAATCAAATGTATGCGCCAATGCAGAGTGCGACACCCCTACGAGAGAATCTTTCTTTACAAATGCTCTAAGCGCGTGTGTGCAAAATTTCAGTGTCTGAAGCCCCGTGTTGGCAGCAGCTGCACAACTGAAATTACCACCAATTCGCAGGCTACTGTTCTTTCACCAAAGTGCTCTCTGGTCTTTCATGTGAGATAGATAGTTAAGTTTGACTTTATTTGCATCGCGCTTGCCAAGACCTGTGAATTGGGAATTAATAGCTCCCACTGCTACCACGTTGCAGCCAGTTTTACTGCATTCACTCCAGCAAGTTTCAATGCAGAGAGGTCAGACGCGATTTTAATGAGCACCTCTACTGTCCTATTTATTTTAATACCTTTATTGCCCCATCAAATTTACAATAATTAAGCATATTATAATTACAGTGAATTAAGCAAAGGCTCCTTAAATATATCCACCATTATTTTAATAATCAATTAAAATTGAAAAAATTGATTGTAAAATCTAATGTCTGGTATATACTAATGTCTGTTCTCGTCATTACACAAAGGTCTACTTAGGTCACGGCCAACTACAAAGATTTCTGTACTATTTGAAGGTCTATAGTAATCCCTTTTCTTTACCGATCGGATACATAGATCCCTTCCACAGGGTACCATTTAATGCCTTGATTTTCCAGGCTTCTTCCAGAGCCAGCAGCAGGGCTGGCTGTAGAGGGCTGTAAGGGAGCTGACATGTGGCACCAGCTACAAGCAAATCCACACTTCTCCTGTCCGATGGCAGCTCTTGGCTGTGGACAAGCCCTGTCTGCTCTAACTGGGCAGAAAATGGGGAGAGATGGGATCCGCTCCAGCTGCTCACCACGGCACACAGTCCTCTGCTTTCATTTCCAGTCTAGATTCCCCACTTGCTAGCAGAGAGGAGTCATTTTCTAGAAATGCAGCACTTTTCCAGCTAAATCAGCCTCAGGTTGTCCTGCACTCTCCTACACTCCTCACTTTCCATCACCTACAGATTTTGTGCTTTCAGAACTGCACCCCAATCTCCACTCACGTCTGGCAGGTCTGCTCCCTTACAGCCTGGGTGTTTCCTTATCAATTATATCTCTTCAGTTGCTAAGAGCATCAGAAAATGACCCCAAAAGACCTGCTTTCTCCGTAAGAGAAAAGAGAAGCCAGTGGAATCACAAAGGTAATACAATTTTCGGTGTAAGTACATTACCTCCCGGAACTTCTTGCCACAGGGTCCTACCAGGGCAAACAGCTTGACAACCACTATTTTCAGTGAATGACAAAGAATGGTACTTCTAGCTGTAAGAACCAGGCTGAACATCACAAGATAATAAACTCCTCAGCACTCCAAATCATCTGATGACTTTCTACGGTCAAGAGGAATCTTGGCCTTCAGTTTATAGTGGCAGACACCTATGCTGCTGTGAGTACTGCACAGCTCAGTACTCACCAGGCTCAGAGAAAGGAGCTGGAATAAATGCCACTCGCTGGGCTTGTCTTGTATTTTCTTTTCCTATTTTGGGGCTATTTTGGAAGAGAAGGCTCGAGAAAATGAACTACCAAGAAAAATGATGCTGTGACCTCTGAGAAACCAGAGTTAGGAGGTGAGGACTCACGTCTCTGACTCTGCCCAAGCAGCACACGCTTGGAAAGGAGAGTCTGTGCTGTCTGAATGCAGAGCTGATGCATCGAGGTCTTCAAAAAAATGAAGAGGCAATCTAAAAAACATCCCCCAAAGCGCCTGAATTTCTAAAAACCTTCAAGATGGAGCTAATAAGAACTCTCTTCCCATTGAATTTCCCTGGGAGGAACTTTGCTTATTAATTATGCAAACCAAAGCTGACTTGCTAAACTCTGTGACGAAGTGGACACAGAGCTAGGCAGCACTTGGTGCACTAATTTTGCCTTTGTCACCCTGGACACGCAATTTAGTTTCTCTACGCTTCAGCTTCCTTTGCTATTTTTTTCTTTAGGGGGTGGTGGTGGTGGTTTGGCCAGTGAATTCCTCCAGCCAGCTGGAGAAGAATCCTTTCGGTCCGTGTTTCAGCAGCACCTGATACAGCAGCTCCCCAGACCTCGACGTAACTCAGCCAAGTCAGGTCTAACTTCTGCAATGCAAAGCCCAATGTGGGTCAGGGCTCCTCTAAACCACCTGGTTTTCCTAGAGTATTTGAGGGCACTGGAGCAAAAAGCTTGATGTTATCTGGTCTTACTTCTGAATTTGCATCGGCAGCTAATGGCAGCCACTTTAATTATGACACTGCACAGATTGCAGGCCCTTTTAGCACTTGTCAGGCTGCCTTGCTCCAAGCCTCCGCACAGCTTCTCTCTTACTGACCTCGCTCTCCACTGAAATGTTCTTTTCCCTGTCAGCTTTGGGATGCGATTTGAGCTGCTACCCATCGCAATCAATGAGTGTGAAGTTCCCCTGTGCCACGGGGCCTCGCCACAAGTGCATCAGCGTGGGAGGTGGTGCTTGTCGGCGCTGGCAGCTCCGCCGCAGCCGGCAATCAGCTCAGCTACACTCCTCCCCGAGACGCCTTGCTCCACGGCAAGTCATTTCTCTGGCTGAATCCCTGCTCCCCGCAGGAGAACAAAAAAAAAAGAAAAGAAGTTACATCACAGCAATCTCGCAGGGAAGGCGAGCGATCTGCTTACTCAGAGCACGCTTTTTATTTTTAGACTCGTTGGAGAAGGCAGTGGCTATATAAATAAAAAGGCTGCTCTGAGTCTGAGTAAGCACAGTGCCTGCGTGGCTGGTGTCATCACGATGACTGAATGATTCTCTACCCAAAGGACGGAGCAGGAGCCCGCAGCAAACACTCTTTGCGTATGGCACAGAGGCATGGGAATTTCACTGGAAATGCTCCGGCTTTGGAGCCGGACACAAACACAAGCAAAGCGCACTGCTCGGAGACTCACCTCCTGCACAGTGCAAGCGCCCAGCATCTCGGCGCTTTCAAGGAAAGAAATCAAACCACCACAGCCCTATGCAACAGGATGCCAGAAAAGCCTTCATGACCCAGGTGTCTTCTCTTGCAATACACATGTTCATGGAGCCTTTAGCAGCCTGGAGCAAGAAACTCATCCTTCTAGCCAGTACCTACACCATCTCCTCATGCAGTCCCCTACAACAGTAAATTCAGAGACAACCTCCTTCGGAGAAAGCCTGAAAAGTGCTGATGAACTCTAAGCTGCTGGGAGGAGAGCAAGGTTTGTACATTGAGGGGTCTAAAATTGACAGCTTAACTTTTGTCTGATATCCTAAGCAAATCTCCAGGGTTGTTTCTGTTTGCTTGTTGATGTATCTCCTTGCTTCCCTTCTGCAGCAGTAGATACAGCTGCTCTTCAGCTCTTCCATCAGTTGTGGAGTAGCAAGTGGCTTTGGGAAGAGTGGCTGGATTCTAACTAAATGCTCACTATTTCATCTACCCTCCAAAAGAACAAATACATAAAGCAGCCGGGAACGTCATCCCTGACTGCAGTTACATGCAATATGTCCCGCTGTTAATCCTGAGCACACGAGCACCAACATTTCCCATTTATGGGCTCAGACTTCTTTTTTCTCTCCCTGAGCTATTCCTCACCCTCCCTGCCACAACTCCATCCTTCCACGCAGCTCTCCCAGCTGAACAGGCCTTGAAACAGCACGTCTCTGCTTTCCATCCCAACGGGCATGGTTCATTGTTTAAAGCACTACAGTTCTTCTGAGCCTAATAATATTTGAAAGCAATAAATAAATTCATTGTTTTCAAAATGAGTAGGCTTAGGAGAATTTGCGATGCTACGTAGGATCCCCATCAGGCAGGGATATGAGTGTCCCGTGTGTCCTGTGCTGCACCTCCCAGCCGCGCGAGCAGCCGTCCTGCTCCTCGCACAGGGGCTCTAAGCCCTGCAGGCTTCCGCTGCAGCTCTTGCAAAGTTACTCAATAACTCTTTGCAGTGTGACAGCTTTTTTTTTTTTTTTTTTAACTGGATTTTTATGACACCGGCCAATCCTACGAGCTGTGTTTAGTTAATCTGGAAACAAGAAAAGACAAGGATTGGGTCTTGCTGCATGTCCGTCAGTCTGCATGGTACGCGCAATTCATACAGCCAGAGATGTTTCTCCTTAACAGTCAGTGTAGTTCTTCTGCGTTAATGGGTGTTAGGAGCCCTCATACATGTACTTGACGTGTACCCTAACACATGCTTCAAATCTAACCGCAGTCCTCTTACGCAAAGTGTCTCTGACAGGAAAGCTCCAGTTGGGAACACTTTCAAGAGAATCATTAAGTACACGCATAAATCTTTTTGAGAGTCAAGCCCACATTTTGAACTCAAGTCACTGATGATTCAAATCCAAATTTACAGCACTTCCAAGCTTCCATAAAAGGAAAAAAAAAACTGCAATAAAACTAATGATCACTTGTGTTTACATTTCTGTTGGTGCATTTCAGCAAGTAAGATTATATTCACATATTCAGAAGTCAGAGACACATTATTCATAACGCTATCGGCTCAGGACCGCCTTCCACGCTGTACTTTTCTGCTCAGTTCTGCACTTCAGTTTGTAAAATGCTTATAGTCTGCGCCCCTTACAGAGTCACAGTAACAACAACCGCAGAGAACAGAATGATAAGCAGAGCCAGAGAGAGACAAGTCACCATCAGATGTGTCACCACCACCTTGAGACATCCATCCAGTGACTCCAGGCTCAGCTGTGCACGTTTCATGGCAGCGTGAGAGAAGGCGGCTGCTCCTACGCCACCAGGTCAGACAACCAGAGCTACTCTGAAATAAAGCCACATTCTGAAAGCATCTAATTAGCCACACAACTCTTCCTGCTCTACTATTTCCTGACACCATAAAAGAAGGTGGAGTTCAAACAACCTCCATCCATCTGGGAATAGACTCCATGATTTCTTATTATGTATTTTGTTTATCCCACAAGTATTTATCCAGCACCAGGACGAGATTCTGCTTGCACAGACTGCTCACAGATTTGTGTGCCAGAGAAATCAGTGTCCCCTTTTGCTTGTTTCTTGCCCTCCTTTTAAACTCTCATCTCTGTCTTCTTTAATGGTGAAGAGGCGAGGCACGAGGACCTGCCAGAACTGGTCCCCCAGTAACCAGCCCCCAGACAAGCTCTCTGCTCTTAGCTGCACCTGCCCCTGTCAAAATGCAGGGGTGCCGACGGTACTTTGCATACTAACTAGCCTGCTCTCATTAGTCACATTTTAGACTGCAGGCAAGTTCCTTGACTGTAACTTGGGGAGCTCCAATATACACTCAATGGCCACAAGTTTTATAGTATCTGAACTAGGTGTCCCCCTGAGCGAGGGAGAAGGAGAAGGAAGGATTAATGACTGCTGGCATGAATTATTCAGCACTCTTTGCCATTCCAGAAAGAAAAGACGCCAGGCAGTTGAGACCAAGAAAGAATATAAATATTCTCTTATTTATTCACAGACTATTTGTTCATTCCTCCAACAGTAAAGTACATGAGAAAGAGCAAAGCATTCTATACCTGACATAAATCATTTCTATTTCTTAAAGCGCTTCTACTCCTTTCCCTGCAAATACTAAGGCAAATACTCTAATAGAAGTTAAATCTATTACCATAAACTTTGTTAGAAAGAGGTCCTGACCTCTTGGGATGGGATACAGACCCTATTAAATATAGTTAAAAATATATCCTGGTTTGGCAGAAATTCATTTTTCACTTCTTACCAACCAGCATCAGAAGTAAATTTATGCCTCGGTTAGTTCAAACATTGGACAGAGAATGAGGCAGGGCTGTATGACAAAGATAAAATCCTGGCTTCGCTGAGCTAATGGCAGCACGCCCGTTGGCTTCAGGGAACTCGATAGCTCCTTGAATTGCAGCGGAAACTGAAGAGCTCCCGACTGGGGATGCTGCGCTGTGTGCTAGGAGCACCCTGGCGCTCATAGCTCATTCACCACAAAGCCCTCACGACACATGAGGAGCGAGGAAAGGCTTTGATAGAAGACAAGGAATATTTTCTTGGTCATGGCATTACATTGCCATTCAGGAAAGACACGCTCTCTGCCTGCCCTAAACGCCCTGTGTGAATTTGGGAAGCTGACTCAACGCCTTCTCCCCTGGCTTTGCGCTTGCAAAATGCTTACGAAAGTAAGTTGTCCCACACACAGCAGTGCGGTGATGGTGAGCCATCAAAGTATGGCAACCAGCAGAATGAAATGGCATCAGGACAGGGGCTAGACATTACTGCTGGAATTCCTCTCACCTGTGCTCAGCCACGCACGCCTGCTCCCACTGCCGGTGGAGAGAGGGGTCTCCAGAAAGGGTTTGGCTACCCCCATCATCGGATGGGAGAAATCACCCTCTGCAAGCCCTTAGCCTTTCCATGGCTAAATTTAGGTAAGATAAATCCCACATTAAATAAGCAGGATCAAAAGACTAACTTTCGGGTCCCTGAGCAGATGTATTCAAAGCCACCAGAACTGCCCATTCGGCTGTTGGCTCAGGCTGCAGCACTGACTTCCTTGGAGCAAGTCACAAACTTGGCGTGGAAACAACAGGATGGGGCCACATAATAAAACTAAGCTCGTGTCCTGTCTGCTTGCAGCTCGAGTTGAAGAGGAAACCTCAACTTCCCCTTTCCTCGCTCTGGAGGGCCTGGCTTTGCAACCTCAATATTCTTGAAAATGGAAAAGGTGTCTCTGTTTTTGTTTCCCCAAGAGAATTATTTTTAAAATTGCACTTTTAGCATGTGAAAGTTTTTAATGGCATGACCTCCATTATTAATAGGAGCAGAATGCATAACATCCTAAAGCAAACCTTCTAAATAGCAATGTTTATCTATTCAAAGAAGCAATTAGGCAGGCTCCGGGTTGTAAAACCACCAAACTACTATTTCCAGCTAAATGCAAGGACATCCATTACAACTGTCATTATCTCAAGGAGGATTGTAGCTAATATCGTCAAACTTATAAACCTGTTCTGTGCATATTACGAAAGTCACCTCTCAGCCCTGCTTTATCCTGGGCAGCAGCGAGTCCCTGGCACCCCTCCAGCCTCTCCCCAAAACAACGAAAACCCAGGTGTCTGCGCTGTCAGAAGAACATTCACTAAACTTCCCTGTTTATGATTGTATCTCCCACCTAATTACAGCTGAAATAATATAATAAGATTTGTGCTCCCTGTTCGAGTCTGATACATTTAATAGATTTTTCAATATTGGTTTATCCAGCTATGTCAAAATGACAGCCTCACTTAATGTTAATCAGAGGTTGCGTGTGAGCATCAACGTTAAGCTCTGCGGAGCTCGACGGAATTATCAGAGTTGGGAGACACCATCGATATGTTTTGATCTCTGTGTCAAATGAATTTGGTTACTTGTTAATTTTTTCCCTTTATGTTTCACTGCTGTTTAATTGTTTTGTCATCTGTGTGTATGCTGCTCCATCTAATTGCAATATTGGATGTTTAGGCAAATCAGAGGGCGCAGTGTGACGTTCGTTGTCACTGAAGATCGGATATTTCCTCCTCACCTACGTACCAGCAGCACACAGTGCATATACACCTTGAAAGTCCAGCCCTGGCTTCCAAGGAGCTGTTAAACATCATTCTCATGGCTCTCCAGCATCATTCCACTACCAAAACATATGATTAAACAACCCACAGGTCTTTGGGATTATACAGTGGGAATTATCTGAACTTAAACCATCATTTAGTCAGCCTGTGAGCTCCACTATCTGCACAAGAGAGGGTGAAGGGAAGGAGACGTTGAGTTCTAGTGGAGAGCTCACCAAGCCCATCCTTCAATGTTCAAAATGCACCATCAAATACGAGGGGCTGGAAGGAAAATCCCCTTTCCCAGCACCACACAATTGCCTGAAGCACATGTTAGGAGGACCACCGCGTGAAGAAAGCTATGGTATCCCCTGAAACAACAGTCCTCTAAGAATATTGGTCCTAGAAACAAGGGATGACTGGCATGAAAAATCCTCTGACCCACTCCTGAATGTCATTGCTAAATGCTAATTTAGGGGTCTATTCTAATTGCACCAAACCAATTCCAGTTCTCCGTGGACTTTAATTAGAGCACGATCATTTCCCAAACAAACCAAATACCTCATGCAATATAAATTCTGTGAGCAGTGTGATGGGGTGACAATAGTTTTTTCCATCTCTAAGCTAAAATTCTCCAGCAGGCTGACTTTGTTTTAAATGAGACTCATTTCTACTATTGACATGATGCATATTAAGGTCAGCATGAGAAAGCGAAATCAGGTCTGCATTTAGATCTTCATTCTATCAAAATTCAAGACATGGAAACAGATTCAGAGTTGTCAGCAGAACTGATCCAGTCGCCCAGCGTTCAGCAGCCGCTGTCTGGATGCAAACATCATCAGCATTTTGAACCCGATACTCCCAATTGGGCCCATCACACAATATATTACAATTTCAGTTAAACGAACTGGCAATAGGAAGCCGAAGACAAAGCAGCTGAAAAGCAGTCCTGTTTGATACGTGTCACTGTCAGTATCTTTGAGAAGTGTCAGACAAGCCAACACATGGTCTATCCATCGTGAGACTCTCTTTGGATTGACTGACAGACCGTATGAAGCACTTCCAGTTAACTTGGGCTTAAAATATCGTCAACGGCTTCTTAAAACTCACCTACTATGGTCTGCTTTGTTTAGGCTGGCTAATAGTTCCACAGAACCAAATATTCACTTCCCCCCGACCACCAAATGAAATTGTAATTTTGATGCAATATCTGAAAGGCCAAAGCAGACAGGTTAGGGCCAATTATCAGAAACACGTCAACTTTTAAAATGAGCAATTTGATTTACTGCTACAGGTCTGGGACGTAGGATACTTGCTGGGGTAAAAGACCCAAGAAATTAGTCAGATGGATTCAGGGGTTGCACGTTTTCTTCCCTAATTCCAATAATCAGCACATCCATTACCCTGACATCTGGTTTTCAAATGTTCACTGAACACACAAATTAATTTTCCCACACGCTGCAATCCAAACAGCCCTTTCCCTAACAACCCACTCCAGCAAAAAATCTGTGAGTCCAGCAAAAGCTGGAGCAGAGGGATCACGTTCAGAAACCTAAGCTGGAGCTTCTGGCTTGCTCCTGCAAATGCCCAGGCTTTCAAACAACTTGGTCTCAGGGTGAATTTTGAGTGTCAGGGAATGTCATGAGACTATTTCTGGGAATAACACCAACAATGTAAACAAACAGGACCAGACCTCAGATGAGGAAAACTAAATTACATTTTAATTGTGTAGCCTCTGTCATGATTTTCCAAAATCATGGCAGGAGGAGGGGAGCTCAATTTGAATCGCCTTTAAAAAGCCTCAATTCTTGGAAAATTTGGAGCATCAACTCTGTGAGATTGGAGTTCAACCACCAGTGCTCAAACTGGACAGCCCAACACAAAGAGATACTTCTAAAAAGACCAGCCCCGAGGCTTTACTCTGGCAGCTTTATTCTTACGCGCTGCTCAATCAAAGCCAAATCCCAAACTGTTATCAGCAACTCTCACAAGGTTTTGCTGTTTTACTAAATTGCCCTTTAGTTTCTCTCTCTACATGATCAAGCAGCGTCTCAGAGCCACATTTTGGGATCAGCTCCGCACCAGGCACCGCAGCAATGCAACACCCCCAGTGCCTGGAGGCCAAACAAAAATGAAACCCACTGGCTCCCCCAGCTACTGTTGCACATAACTTTGAAGAAACACGAGATCCTGTGACTCTGTCATGGTTATTGAGTATATGCTGAATGACGATAATGTGGTTTGCCCTCTGCAAGACGCGGAGCTCTACACGCGTGCGTGTCTGAGCACACTCGGGGCTGATTTTGCAAGGGCTGTTGCAAAGCACGGGAACAAGAGGGCTGCTTCAGAGCCAGCGCATCTTAACCCTTCCCCGCCTCCACCGACAACACACGCACACACATTCCCCCTCAGACAAATACATATTTTTCTCTCTCAAGTGAACATTTTTTTTCCCCTTACCAAAACAGGAGGAGGCAGCTCCTCTGACACGAACACAATTTTGCTGGCTGCTAAAGTGGAATCCGCTCGGTGGCACGTTGCATGCAGGGAACAGTCTCCTCGGGAATAAAACTGCTCCCAACGTGCCAGACTGGAAAGCAAAGCGCACACCAAGTATTTCTAGGACTTTCCCCAGATGAAGGTGTAACCCTCTTTATAGCAAATTTGTGCTAAATCATAACCCCTCTCCTGCCCCCTTCTCTCCATAGGAATTCCTGCAGCTGAGAACTGTCATCCTCACCCGACCCATTCCGTGGCCACCCAGAGCCACCACTGCGCTGCCACACTCTCACTGAGCCCCAGGGCCCCTCAGCACACAGAATCAACCCTCTTCTGCTCCCCAGCATGGCAGGAGATTGCTCCAAAGGGCAGCGCAGCGGGGTCCTGGCAGGTTCTGCGGCCGAGGACATTTGCTGACAGAGGACACAGGGTCTGCTCTGAAGTCCAATAAAGTCAATAGGATGCTTTCACTTTGCATTAATAGGTTTGGGGTCAGCCATTAGACAAACAGATCAATAATATTATCAATAATTAACAGGTGCCAACCAAGCACAGACCTACGCTGTTAGAGGTACCAAAAGCCTATTCCAGAGGGCAGCCACCCTTGCTGTCCCTGGGACTCCACACGGCAGATATGCACCCACAACATCCCTACTTCAGAAGGCCAGAAAGATTAAATCACGTTGCCCGAGGTGACTCAGAAGGTGACCAGCACTGTCGGGCAAATTCAGAAGTGTCTCTCCCTTCATTAGCCCGAGACGCTGAGGACGGCCCGGTTCCCATCCCAGGAGCAAGCCCGGCATTAAACATGCCTGTGAGCTTCTGAATCAAAAGGCGGCGAGAACCCCGCTCTCGTTACTTCACCCTGTTCTGTTCTCTGCCCTTTGTAGTATTTCTCAGAAGATTTAAACCCAAAAACATTCACTGAACTTCCTTGTTCCACTGGCTCTTTTGCATTTGATGAACAAGGGTTTACCTATTTGTATTTCAAATGGAATTTGAAATGAAAACGACTGTATTTAATTCCTTGTTATTACACCAGCAACACCAAGGGACATGAACGCAGCCGCTGCAGTAGGTTTGCTACCAAGTCAGAGAGCGTGGGCTCGTGCTGAAGCTTACACCAGGCACCCGGGGCTCCTGCTCAGCCCACGAAGAGTATGTGGAGATGCGGATGCAGGGAGGAAGAGAGGGAGGTAGGACACAGAGCTGTAATTTTTCCCAAGTAGCATTTTCATCTTTTTAGTTGTTCAGACTGGCACCTTAAACTCGCCACCATTTCCTTGGTTTCCTAACCAAGAAGGATATACACATTCATACACCCAGTGTGCTGTCTTTCCTCCCCATCCCCGTGAGCTACTCTCCCCCTTCCTCCTGCGGGGCAGTGCTAGACACATCCCAGCCTTCCCAACGAGCACCAAGACTCCGCCTTTTCAAACAAACGTGTTCCCTTTGTGCAGGAAAGGATCAAATACGATGTTTAAGCAAACGAGGTTTCCCACATCCAGTTGTCACTCAGGACAAAACACCGCTAGGCTCCAAAGCAGGACCAGCTTGGCTACAGATCAATTCTTGCAGCTTAATTGATTATTTTTTTTATTTTATCTGTTCTCTTACCATATTCCTTGCCATACCCAAAGTGCAATAGGCAATGGTCAGCTGCCCTTGCCAATGCCACTGGCAAACATTCATCAGAGCTCTAATTACTGCCAGTGGTGCAAAAGGCCTGTCAAGTTTAATACTGGTAAAGATTTGGGCACGTAAACCTGAGATTTATCTTGCTCCTGAATATCTTGGACGGGGATTTCATCTTTCTTTCTATGGGGGGTTATGGCAGCATGTGCATGGGCTAGTGACAGCGTGGACTCCTTCCTGCTCAATCATCAACAGGTTTGAAAGACCACTGGCGCTGCCCAAGTTGAGCTCTTTGCTCAATTTTCCCTCCTTAAACACATCCACCACTGCACCAGTAAGGGTCACAATGTGGGCAGGAGGACAGGGCACACTCTTTCCTCTCCTCTCCAAATGAGTTCAAAGGAGCAGTGGAGATTCAGGAGGATTATGAGATGTGCCCCTCTCTCTTCATCCAAGCAAGACTTTCCAGCTACGCTCAGCCGGCACCATGCCCTGCCCAGGAGGACTTCCCAGGGTTCTTGCAACATCAGCTGTCCCCTCAGGGGTTTGGGGCAGCAGGGGGCACCAAGGTTGTTTTGACCAGAGCTTGCCCAGTTCTCAATCTTTAAAAGTTCACCGAGCTGAGAGCAACATCACCTTGCTGCTCACTTGGGAGATTCCAGATGAAACACAGCCTGGCTGAAAACATCTCCACCAGAAAAAGGTCATCCCGAGCTACTAAGTGCCACAGAGGAGTGCCATCAGCCGAGACCTGCCGGGGATGCTCAAGCAGCACAGCACATCGCTGCACAGCAGGGCTTTTTAAGAAACACCCAGGCTGAGGGCGTTTTACTGACAGGTACGATGGAGCTCAAGCCTGAAGTCAAAAGATCACAGACAAATTCCTGGACTTTGCAAAGCACTTAACGTACAGCCACAGGTTTCGGAGTATGAGTTCCTCTTACTCTAAATTATAGGGCTCAATTCTTAACAAGCTGGTGTTCGACGTGCAGCGGGGCAGGGGCTAAAAGCCGAGATCTCTGCATTAGGGCTATTAGCAGAACTTTAAAGCTCTACGCAAAACGACAACATTTGTTGTCAGTACATCTGGAGCTCCGGAGCAGTTTATTGACAGCACATTGCAGTGTGTCTCTCATCGCTGCCAGACCCCTACTGCTGCTTGCTGATGTGGCCTTACCGGCGCTGAAAGGTCCGGAGGCTGAGTGGAGGGACTCCCACCGGACAGAAGGAAATAAGCATTTATCTGATTGTCTGCGTTTTTAATGTACGGTTGTTTTGGGGTTTTTTATTTAGTCTTTCAAAGAGACTTTAGACAAGGTGCAGCGGTGCCTGTGCTGCAGGGCAGCACCCTGGCCACGTCCCAGCTCCATCTGCCCCATCCTGGAGCCCAGTTTGTCCCTGGCAGGAAACCTGCCAGTGCAGAGCAGGGGACCTGATCTGCCCGCAGGCGCAGGACACAGCCTGTGTTCACCTGTAAGCATCATGGATTTTGATTAAAGACCACTTATTTCATTTCTACTTATCATCCTCTTGGTTAGGGTGACCAGAACATCAGCAGTGCCAACATGGCAGTCATGGCCACGTTTCCTGAAGGGAGGAACAACAGACCAAATGCACAGACCTGTAGCAGATGACAACATACACCATCTCCCCACACTACCGAGAGGGAAACACCGACGACACAAGGTCGATTGTATCCACCCAAATGTGGTTTGTCCACTGCAGCTTAGAGATAAAAAACAGGCCCAAAAGTCACCCCAGCAACAAAAAGGTTGCCTGGGTATTTTAATTCCCACGTGCTTACAGTGTTTGGAAGTTGATAATGTGGACTCGTAAGACAGGGACACTGTCACATTCACCTAGCAAAAGGGCTCCATATATTTTATATACATTAGCAAACCCATACAGGTATCTTTCTTCACTTACATATATAAATAAAACATACCAGAAACTGAAAAGCAAAACATGTATGTTTCCTCTTCCCTGCAGAGTTTATTTTTTAATCTAAGAGTTCCTTTGCTTTCTTTATACTAGAACGCAGAACCACATCTAAGAGCTAGAGGGTTAGAGGAAGCACTAAAAAAAAGCAACCAGTCATAAACCCACATCCATAAAAAATGGATGTTTGTGTGCTCAGATGCTGAGTTAGGAACAAAAATGTTACTGTTGACCCTGGTTCCCCATTCCCACCTTCCCCCAAGCACATTATACAGGCAGCACACAACAGGCAGGGGTTACTCACAGACCAGCGATACCTTTCCCCTCCTGCTTAGCCGAAAAAATACTATCTGCAGAGGACAAGAGCCTGTTTTGAAGCTGTTTGGGTTAACGGGCAATGCAAACACCACTCCTCACCCTTCGCTCTCAGGGACTCCAGAAACCACCCACAGGAATTCAAAAGGCACCCGTTTGTTGTAATTAGGGAAAACACTAGCTCCTTCCAAAAATTTTTGCAGATTGCAATCTGTGAACTGAGAAACACAGTCAAAAAGAAAATTCGTGACGCGGTTTGAAAATAAACCCCAGATCAACCCAGTCCCTTCCCCAGAAACCTTCTCTCCCTCCAGCTTGACTAAAGGCTCTTCACACCTTGAAAGATTGTGACAGAAGTGAGAAAAATAGGCTCTTTACCCAAAGAAATCTGTTAGACGACAACGTGTGATCTATAAGCAGGGAGGGCTTTTGTCTTTAAGGCAGCTGTGTGCCTTCTGGCCCAAATTCCCTCTGTGAGCGTCAGGGAGTCGCTGCAAACCCAACCTGCGCCCACGGGCAGGGCACGAGCAGTCGGGGGGTGAAAGGCTGTGACACACCATAACACCAGCGTGGCCACAGAGCCCACGGGTCAGCCCGAGCCTCCGTCTCCAAGCCCCGCTTTGCCTGTCCTTAGAGCACCGAACAACCCCGGCTGTTCTGAGATCCCCCCAGCTGAAGGAGGGAGCTTCAGGGGAGACCAGTGGATGTCAGGAGAGTGGGACATGCCCCCCTTTTTGTGTGCCATTAAACGGCGACAGGCATATTAAGGGCTAATCCTGGATGGACAGATGAGGAGCCATGGGGATGCTCTCGTTTCACTGTCGAACCTGGGGAAGTCCATGTCGGAGGGACAGCACAGGGTTTGCAGCTGGGAGGCTGCTCCCACAGCCCTGGTCCAAGATCTTTCCTTCTCCAGCCCTGGAAACCTACTTCAGAAGAAGTTACCTTGCCCCCTGCGATGCCAAAGTGCTTCTTAAAAGGGCTGAGTCCTCTTTCTGTGTTGATTTAATCCCTGCAGTTGGGCCATGGAGTCAAGCACAGCCCGTGACTTACAGCCCGAGCCAGAAGTGCCTGCAGACCCCTCGCAGAGGTCACGGTGCACGTGTGGCTGCGTCCTGAGCAGGACCTGCAGCAGCGCCTGCGATACCATCATTTTAGAAACCAAACAGAAAATGCAGCAAGAAGGGTGGCACGTACCCTTGACCTCCCCAGCTCGCCCACAACCCAGTGTGGGAACACACAACTTCAGCCCGGCCATCACTAGCTACCGAGGAGCACCATGTATGTTAGGCAAAATAAATACAACTTCAGAGATCGCACTGAGGGACAGGCTTGACCAGGAGACTGAGTTTAACCCACTCCTCCCATGACATATGTCCGAAGGACGGCATCTTGTTCCCAGGGGAGGATAAGTCAGTCCGTTGTGTCAAGCAGAAGAAGGGGGCAAGGGAAAGAGGCTCAAGTGATTATGCAAATCAAACTGAAATTGAAATTTCAGCCTAACCTGCTGGGAAGAAACCCACAAACTAGGGCAATTAGAAGAAGCAATTATTACTGGATATAAATAAGAGAGATAATTTCATTTCTCATTGAAGCTATAAAGGCTTTGGGACCTCAGCTGACGGAGCAAGAGAAGTTTCCAGTAAAACAGGGGGTGGCTCTTGCTCCTCCTCTACAGTAACGGCATGTGTCTTATTCCCACAGGCAAAGATAAACCAGCCCATCTGTTTTCACCATGGGGCAGAGTTTTACCTTTCTGGCCCTGAAGACCCCAGCCGAGACGTTCAGCATACGCTGCTGCTGCCATGCCAAACCAACAGGAGGAAAAAAAATCCCCCCTTTTCGGCACCATCGTTCAGGGCTATGGACTGGATGGGGAGTTTAAGATGACTGAAGGTTTCACACAGTCCCTTGTGAGAAATTATGACCTATTTCCTTCCTTTGATTGTATATCCTTCCTGAACTGACTTTCGGATCATTCAATATTAAAAATGCATTGCCCTATAAACAGGCAGGGTAAAGAAACATCCCTTGCACTTTAAATCACTCTGCTCCAGATTACGTTCAAGCCTCATTACTCTAAAGAGACCTGGGATCCTCTTCCAAATGACTGAATTGGGGCAGACATTTTTCTGACAAGATCCTAAAAGTATTCAAGTCCATCCAGGCAGCAATGTCTGCCTTTTGTTTGAAAGAAGAGATTTCTTGTTCTGAGCAACGCTACAAAAGCAATGTCATGTCATGTTTACTACTTCCCCTCTATTGACTTCTGCAGCTGGTGAATTTTTTATGATAGAAATTACAAATATTTAGCCTGCTGATGGCAGGATGAGCCAAGTATTCCCCAGGCTCAGGCACACCAGCCTCCTTTGTTTCCTGGCTTCAGCTGCCCATGTTAGATCTGCTCACATCCTTGCATCTGCTGGCACAAAGATAGGGAGACGGCACGTAAGCCATCCATCCTAGGGAAGGCATAGCTACACCGCAGCCAGCCTGCAGAAGGGGGGTTTCTTCCCCTCTTTGCATGCTCCGCAGCACGCTCCGGAGTGCAATCACGGCAGCGCGCCAGCCCCCGCGCTCATTGCCAGGGCAGGGAGCGGTTACGCCAAACACGAGGCCACCAGTGACAACCAGGCTGGCCCCTGAGCGTGCACAGCCCCAGGATGGGGCGGGCTGGGGACTGCCGCCGAGCTGAACACGAGTCCGGGGCTAAAACAGTGCAAATTTGCACGTGGGAGATGCCGTGAAGCGCATCAGGGTGCCAGTTGTGTAGTGTGAATAGCTGCTGCTAGTTACATGCCTCACCATCCTGCTCCAGCGCTAGGGTTTGGTTCCAGTTTAAGGAAACATCATAAAATGAAAATTCTAGGAATTTTGTTAGGAATGTTTTCTTTTTTTTCTCCAAATAATGTCTGCATGATGCACCGCAACATATGAGTTGAGCAACTCTTATTATTTTTTAATTCCTCCACGACAGCTGTTGTTTATTACTAATTGAAACATTTTATCTTTTTGTCTAGATGAAAATATCTGCGATTTGCGTCGCGGGGAAGGCGTCCCCCGCACTGGCACAAAGGGCATGTCTGTATTACGCTCCGGAAACATGACGACAACGTGAATTAACATATCTGAAGCGGCTTTAATCCGGCAGCTCCGGCAGCAGAAGGTAGCAGAGGCCGTGGTAACACAGCCGAAAGCCCAGCGAGGGCACGCATCGGTGTCTACCTGCGCGGCCACCCAGGCTGAAGCCCGTGCCAACGCATCGTCTTTACTACTGGCACCCAATTTAGCCGAATCAAGGTTAGATGGATATTCCAGCATTCAGCTGCAACCCTTGGGGCTGGAGCACACAATGGACAAGGAGAGCCTGAGGGAGATGTTGTTTGTTCAAGAGGAGGCTGAGGGGAGACCTTCTTGCTGTCCTCAACCTCCCATTGGGAGGCTGTAGAGCAGATGGAGCCAGGCTCTAGAGGAGCAGACCCCAAGGACAAGGAGGTTGCAGCAGGAGACACTGCAACATCATAAAACAATTTTCACCACGACAGTGGTCCAACACTGGGAGGTCGCAGCACTGAACCCTTGGACGTGTTCAAACCTCCGGAGGGCATCACCCTGAGCAGTCTCACCTAATGTTGAGGCTGGCCTTCTCTGAGGAGGGCGCTGGACCAAAGGACCTCCAGCAGCCCCTTCCAGCCTCCACTGCTCAAGGATTCAAATCATGCTTCAGCTCAACGTCGGGCATCTCAAAAATATCAAATTTTATTATTTGGTAATGATACACTTTGACGTAGGAAAGCAGGGGTTTCAGACTATGCTAAATAGCAGCTGCCCTTAATGATTCAAAAATAATCATGTGTATCTAAATACACATATTTTATAAATGTAAACAAAAGCATTAGCTAAATACTAAATCACACCATATTATGCTAGCTCAATAATATGATAACTCAATGTTCTATGAAATGAAAAAAACCAACAAACCTATCAGAGAAACAGGCACACACATAAAACTACCCTTCAAAATTCCCCAGTTAAATTCTGACATTTTCTAGATCTACACATTTTGATTTCCAAAATGTTTCTCCATGGAAAATTATGCTGAAATTGACACATCTTTCTAAATATTTCCGTGTATAAAAAATGTTTTGTTTTGTTTTTAATCCAGCTCTGCATGTAACATTGTCCCTGATACTGCGAACAACAGAAAAGAGAAAATGCTCTGGTCTTGGATAGCACCCAGTTTGTCGCTGCAAGAGGCATACGTGGGATGCGCTTGTGCCGTATATATGGGACAACCTCAGGTTAAGCGATCGCTGCCACGGTAGATGGAGCACCTTCAAAGACGCGGTGGTATGTACCAGCCGTGATGCTCCTGCCTCTTCCTCCTTGGCAGACACCAGAGCCTGGCCAGAGCCACCCCCGGCTCCTGCGATGCTCCCCCAGGGGCTGAGCACAGCCCAGGGAGACTGGACTCGCTCATAAAAGATTTATCTACTCCGTTTCCCTGCCAACAGTTAGTCTGCATCATTGTACAAGCTGTACTGAATTATAACACAATTGTGGAAAACACACCGTGTCAGCCTGAAGGTGGTATAAATCTATAAGTTTCCCTGGAAGCCAAACCGCTATGCTGGTTTACACTAATGAGGCATTTAGCCTGTATTTGTAATCCTAATATCTCACTATTTTCCAAATTTTCTAAGAGACAGAAGTTCCCAGTTACAGATGCAGCATCCTACAGGTTGCAAATTGGAAGATGGTGACATGTCACCAAAGGTCTCCTCTTCCAGCACTTTTCCCATACATAATCCTTTCACCTGCTTCCAGTTTGTTTGTTTTTTTTAAGGACTGAGTGACTGAGAAAAATCACAGCATTTAAAATCACCGCGTGCAAATAAATCACCGGGTTGTCTTCTCTTTCCCAACTCATTACATACAAATGTAATTTTTTTTTTTAGAGATAAAATCTCATCAGCCCAAGGATTCAATGAATTAGAAACCAATTACAATTTGAAATTGTTAAGAACTGACCCAATGTTTGTCTCTTGCAAAGCCAGCACCTGGCAGCTAGCAGTACAGCATCCCTGCTATCTGGGTCTGTGCGACACCCTTATTCTCTTCCGAGGTTGAGATTCGGCACTGGGATTAACTCACATGAAGACAGGGAGAACGTTACCCAGGCGAGGCCACCAATGCAGCCGAAGCTCCCGGCTCTGCGGGCTGAAATGGCAGAGTCTCACCTTCCTCTGGAAATGCAGCCGGGCTGCGAACCCCTGCAGAGCTGCTAGAAACATTCACAACACGGTTCATCATTTCAAAGAAGAGAGGTGCATGGTAAGCAACAGGCTTGTATCCGAATGACCCAATTGATAGGAAAATGCTTTTATACATATATACATACATATCTATATATAAGCATCTACATCCATGTGTATATAAGCGCCTTTCACACGTGACATTTCCCTACGGAGGCTCACAAAGGACCTCTCCAGCCTCTGCCTCCCCCTGCCTCCTTGCCGTGCCCTCCCCCTGGCTCCATCCTCCCCTTTCTGTTTGCCATCTGGTACCCATCAAAGGCAGTTAGACCCATGACACATGTGCGCTTACCAAATCCTTTAAACCTAACTAGAGCCCTGTTTTGTTTCTTCCTCATCAGAAGCCACAAGGAACCCTGATTCGGTACATCTGGACCTTCTAATAAGGTAACAGCCTGGCTGTGCCAACTCTGCTTTCTGTCTGACTCCGTCTTAATCATTCACAAATCACAAAAGAATTGGGAGGGGAGCAGAGCCAGCACAGCAGCACCGCAAGGATGGCGGCTGAGAACAAAACAGTGGCCACAGATAGCGTTTGGATGAGCGCTGCCATACAGCAAACTGATACGTCCCTTTCTTATTTCTACACGTGTCCCCATGGCTCTAATTTATCGCTCTCTCGTCGGGTGCCTGGTGTTGCCAGCAGAGCTCCCAGGTTTGCAGTTTGCCCTGGAAACGCAGCCTGATCCTCCCTAGGTGAAGGTGTCACAACGGCAGCAAACTCCCGCTGGCTGCAGCAGCCTCTGCTCCCACGAGACGCCACCTTCCCAGGGAAATGTAAGGAAATGGAAACGGCTCCTCCCAGCTTTAATCAGCATCTTCATTTAGTGCAGTGCTGGTAATGCCTGTGATTTTATTGCAAAGGTTTCCACAACTACTTTTTTCTTTACCCTGGATGCTCTTTTTTTAAGCTAGCCTTTCCAGGAATCACACGGCTTGGGATTCTCAGCTTCCAATAAAGACAATTTCTAAATATCAGAGAAGAAATTGAAAATATGACCCATCAGTGACAGGACAGATGTAAAGCCCTCTCCTTCCTTCCCATTTTGATGATTTTTAAAGTAGTACCACAGCTTTACGTGGGGGTCTAACTCTGGAGTTTTGCATTACAGGGCTAGAAATACTGTAAAAGTCAATGAGCTGATACCGTGTATTACATCCAGTTATCCCCCAGCCAACGGAGAGAACCCCCCTGCTGCACAGTGTAAACTCGTCGCAGTCAAAACCATGCAGAAACACAGAGTAAGGAGTAGCTTTATCATACGCACTGAAGAGATCCACAAGTTTTCCTTTTCTCCATCTGCTCCATTACACCTTCATCCCCCGACCTCCAAGCACGGAGCACACTGCGACCCCGTACATCCAACAGAAGCTCATCCCGCGTGTCGCTTGTCGAATAATACAATACAATATAGCCTTTACATAAACACGGCGCTCTCCCGCTCTTCACCTGATCCCGAGAGCAACGCAAAAGGCAGAAGCACAGGTTAGAAGACAACCCCGGAGGTGCTGCTTCCCGCGCGCAGGTGCTCAGCTGCCCACCCCACGTCCTCCTCCTGCCTTAGAACACCCACGTTCTCCTCCACAGACACACACCCACGTGCAGAAGGACGGGTGGGTTTGACATTTTGACCAAAATAGGCCATTAAAGACAAGACATTAATCTGTCTGAGAAAAAGGCGAAAGAAAAAAAAAAAAAAAGCAGCTCAACAAAACAGAGAGGGGGGGTCTTGACTTCCCGCCAGGAGCTTGAAGACTTATATTTATTTATGCTTTTCATGGGAAAGCCGTTCAGAGGCAGTAATCCATGACATCTGGCAAAAGAGCAGCGAAGGACCTTTACTGCAAGCTGACTGATGTTTTATCCAAAAAGGGGGACAAAAAAAGCCTTAATTGTTGGTTCTGCAAGCAACTGCAGCGGACAGGAGACCTTGGCAGACTTTGAATATGTATTGAAGCCGGGATGATGGGCTGTCCCCACCACTGCCCCCACCGCTGCCCCTCCACAGCGGAGAAAACCCCCCTGACCATGCGGAGAGACTCCACGGGCTGATTGCAGAGGCATGACAGAACGCAAAACTTGAGGTGGCAGATGAAGAAACTGCACAATAGGGATAATTAGTCCTTCTCAACTTTTGACTGGAGGGCTGGGAGAGCGCCTGCAATCCCCCAGCTTGGGGAGAGCCTTCGAACCGGCTCGGTTTCGCCCCGGCAGCTCAAGCTCTTCGCTGACCCGTCTCTCCCAGCCTCCACGTGGCACCCTGGTTTCTGATACGAAGCAAATAAACGTGGGGTATTTATTTTTCAAACAATAGGACGACTCAAGATGGTGTGCAGCTCCGCGAGGCCAAATACATATCGACTCAAAGCCTGAAATTAATATGGAAAGTGATTCATAACAGGAGGAGACAAAACAAGCCTATTCATGCTACTCCATGTCAAGCCATCTTATAGCTATTTTGGATCCAAATCCTCTCTTCTTTTCCAAAACCACAAAGAAAAGCAAACAGATGTCAGCCATTGCAGATTTGCAAAGAAATGAAATGAACAGCTCATAATACCAGGGTTTTTCTTCAGCGCTTTCCACCTAGGGATCTGAAGGCATTTCTGGCAGCGTGCGGGCGCCTGGCCCCGCCATGGCTGGGGGGAGCGAGCCGAGGCCAGGCCCCAGCGCCCTGGGACCAGGCTCCATCCCACGCCCAAGCTCCAAGGGCTCCATCACATTATTTCCTGCCGAGACATTATGGGAAGGGAACAGATAGGCTGTCAACAGGCAATCTAGAAAAACACAAGTATTTCAGAGTTGAGGGATACTTTCAAAAGCACACACAGGGCTCAACCCTTGAAACTCTATTTTCAAAAGCAGCTTTGAAGCACGACAGCTTCGGCACCGCTGAAAGTCAATGAGTGAGACAGAATCCCAACTGCTTTACAAAATGTTACCCATATGCAATTAATATTATCGTGAAGTACTTCTGATGGTTTTTTTAAATATGCTGGGTGTAGATATTGTAGCATGAAAGGTCATCACTCCCTTAGGTGCTCTAAAAGTGGTATTGATTTCTAGAAAGCAAATTTAAATATTGATAGTGCTCAGAAACTCTTGGGTTATACACAAAAGGATTCTTTTATAGAGCTTTTATAGAGCTCTCTTCTCCTCTCATCTATCTCGTGGCAAATTTTGTGCTGCTAAGGGTCAGTCTCAGAGACCAATCCTTCAACGCAGCCTGTGTCATGTGAATATAGGGGCTCGTGAATTTGTTTTCTGGTAATGCTCTGGCTAATTCTAGAAGAAATGTGAACGGCATCCTAGAAACAAAATGATTTAACTCAGCCTCTGAATTTTCCTTCCCTGTGCTGTTCTTTATTTCTGTGCATTTGTTGACGTGGCACCGGAGGAGCTGCTGGCCAGGCAGGGAGGCTGCACGCAGCGGGTGGCAGCCACGCGCGGCTGCAATAGGCCAAGTGAAGTTGCCACGTAAAGGTCCAGACAGCCGGAACAACAACCAGATCTGGCTGTCGTGGCTGGTCCCAGAGGTTACAGATTTGCTTAATAGAAATTAGGGGTAGAGAGCTGTGTCAGGAGCTGCTTTTCCCCCAGGAACCACCGATTCCAGCCACAAATTAGAGCTGAGCCCCACTGCACGGCCACTAGCCCACCTCCCCGCAGCCTCTGCTGCTGGCCACACAGCCAAAGCAGCTACAGAAAAAAAAAAAAAAGTGAGCAAAGTCTGGATTTTATTTATATTTTTTTTCCTACACCAGAAGAATTAACCTATTGTGTGCCTCCAAATGCATTCAGAGGAGTCAGGAGAGTGAGAGTCTGGTACCAATCACTTCTTCATTAACAGCTACAGAGCTAAATGCCGGTTTAAACCCTGTTTCCTATTCACATCTCCTCCTTTTCAGAGGACATGCATCTCTGTATTATTCAAATGACTAGGATTACCTCATTTTAAAAAAATATATAAATCCAAGATTGCCATTTTCTACATATCCCTCCTCTGCGTAACTTACTTTAATTTCTAATTTACAACTACAAAATATAATCTTACATTGGGATTTGCATTAAAATGAACAGACCTGTAGCAAGGTATTGAATTTCAAATTTGCACGCTAGGGTGGCCAAGGAATATTAGTCCATCCAAGAAGTTCGAGCCTGTAAACTTGAGAGCTAGTAGATGTAATGAGGAGAATTTGTACACTTCAGTGAAACCAAGCTGATTAAGAGCTTTGATGCAGTTGTTAGAGCAAGGATATGAATTGCACATACTGAGAGCAGGGCTGCTACACAAACAGAGCAGTGTACCGTCTAATCCAGCATTGTGTGGCCAGGGCCAGCCAGCGCAGTCTAAAAATGACAGAAAACGTACAAATCAATGCTAATAAAGCTCTACAGCAAGCTTCTGGCTGAAAAGGCTTGACGTGAAACCACTGGTACAAATTTCTTCCTGTTTCCAGCTTCTGCCCCTCAAATGGGGAGCCGGACAGGCAGGGCTATCTTATCGCCGGGCATTGCTGCCTTTTCCTCATTAGATTAAATATCTCTTTCGTAAGCCTGGCTCTGCTGAGTAGCACGTGTCCCTGTTGGAGCCGTGTGTTCACAATGAATAATTTGGGGTGTTAGTGAGAAGTGATAGAGAAGTTGCACGAGGAAGACGAACAAGCAGGACAGGGCTCCTCAGCTGCCCGGTCCGTGCCAGAGCCACAGGCACTCTCATAACCCGATGTCACACGAACGCCTCCCCCTCGGACCCCACCAGACAGTAAACGGGGCCCATTGCAACTCCTGTTCTGTCCTTTCAGACGTCCAAACCTACTGCAGAGCACCACTGCAGAGCTTCCATCTCCTCCTGGCCACCCACAGGGCTGGAAGGAAACCAAGGCAAGGGCAGAGGCCGAGCAGATTACACACATCGTATTTCAGCCCTAAAAATTATCACTCGGGATTTCTCAGGCTAAGCCTTGTCTAACAGCCATGTGAACGGGACTGAACTACTGCCTTAAAAGAAGTTAGAAACCTAAAGGCCCTGATTCCACGGAGAAATGTCCCCCTCCCCAAAAACGCTGTTGCTGAGCATGGCCCTGGGCAGGGATGGTGTGGCCGGGGCAAAGGGGCCGTGCAGCGCCCGGCATGTCCCAGCGATGTCCCCGCACACCTGGGCTGCAGCCTGTCACCCCCTCACTTGCCTCCCTCTGTCTAAACGCCGCTCGCTGCGCATCCCTCCTCGCCGTGATCAAAAGGGATGAGCAATCATTTGCGAGACAGACAGCGCTTTGTTCTCACCAGCCTATTTTTTGCTGCCAGACTCCCTTTGCCCGTACCTTTGCAGACTTCACTCCATGCCTCTGTCACCACATCCTCTGTTCGTTACTCAGCTGTCAGACACACGTCCTTCTGCTACTAGCTACCTGCTTTCTCTCGGCTTTTTAAAATTTTGTTAGCTCAATTGCACACTCCAGACTTTTATTAACTTGTCTTTGCCACAAAGAAAACAAGGGTTTAACAATCCTCTCATTCTTTACCTGGTTATACCTTGGAGGAGGTAAATTTTTTAAGCTAAAGTGTTTTCTAGTCTCCAAACCAATAAACCATGCAGTCTATAGATCACTGGGGTGATATTAAAGGCACCTTTTCAAGCCAGCAGAAAGACGAAAAACAAACACGTTGAAACTGGGATGAACCATCTCATCGTCCACAGTTGAATTTGCCTCGTCCGCTCTCTGGGGAGCTCCTGAGGCACACCTGGAAGCTTGGCCCAAAGGACCTTATCCTCTGCACCTGTCCTGAGCTAGCAGATGGCAGCAGGTCCAATAGTCACCATCACCATTTTGGGACAATCGCCCTGACCTTCCATGTAGCCACATCATCTCTGATGGACACGAAGGCTCCCAAAGTCTGAACCACAGCTGAGCCGGGAGAGCAAACACCACAGATGCTTGGCAGAGCAATGCCCCAAAGGCCAAAGAAGCATCCATCACTTCACAGATGACAGGTACCGAGCTTTGGACTCAAAAACAGCTTCCAGAAAGTTTGACGAGCCAAGAGCTTGTCCACCCAGGGACAAGGACTGCCAACCACCTCCTCACATGGCCACTTCATGCAGAACGTGTCCTCAAGCACTGCAGACTGATCCGAAAGCACACTAATCTTAGATGCAAAAAGACAATCAGCGAGAGGTAAGAGCCCAAACCAAGAGCTAGTGCAGGAGAAATGTGGTGTCTTAATGTCACTCCCTAGCTTGTACGGCAACAGCTTCTCTATTTAGACAAACCCTGAATAAATCAGAAATAGCCCGTGGCCTCCTCCAGTTTTGACCATCAGCCTGACCCAGTCCAACTCCAACACAGAACTGGGATAATGCCCATGTGTATATTTTTCCCCCCAAGTCCTTAAGATGCCATACCGAAGAGGAGTACGTCAGCAGGACTGGTTCCCGACAGAGCTGTTCGATGCTGCGGCTGCTCAGGCTACAGCACTCAGTGCAGATCATTCAGGGCGTCCTCCCTTTGAAGGTCACCTTCAGGCTCATCATCAAGACCACAAAATGTTAACAAAAAATCAATAGCAGAGTAAGTTTCTCATCAAGACAATGATTCCTCTAAAATAACACCCAAAGAATGCCTTCTTAAAGACAACCCCTTCAGACAGATCCACACAGAAGTTAAAGGCAAGCCCTCTTTACAAATATTCACGAAAATATTTTCACGGTTTCTCTTTTCTTTTTACTTGAGAGAAAACCCTGTCACATTTACACATTAAGCCCCCCACATCCCTCTGAACCACTGAGAAACTAAACAGGGTAGCATTTGTGCTAATGGTGATTTTCAAGGGGCTGGACCCTTGAAATCTATGGACAATTTCCAGGAGATCTCTGAAGGATAACAAAGAAAATCAAGCCTAAGGCCAGCAAGCTTAAATTCACTATATACACCTTGAGAAAAACATCAAGAGGCTCCAAAAATAAAGGCAGCAGCTACATGTTAATGAAGCTAAAGGTGAAAGATACCATGCAATTAAGGCACTTACGACTAAGGTGCTCTGAGTTCAGCTTCTAGCACTGACTTGTGACTAGTCCTTATCCTGTGACCTTCACCATGCTTCACCCTCTACTCCACTCTCGTGAGATCCCACCTGGAGTACTGTGTCCAATTCTGGAGCCCCTACTACAAGAGAGATACGGACGTGCTGGAACGTGTCCACAGAAGGGCCACAAGGATGATCCGAGGGCTGGAGCACCTCTTCTATGAGGACAGACTGAGAGAGTTGGGGTTGTTCAGTCTGGAGAAAAGAAGGCTCCGAGGAGACCTTATAGTGGCCTACCAGTATCTTAAGGGGGCCTACGAGAAAGCTGGTGAGAGACTTTTTAGGATGTCGGGTAATGGTAGGACTAGAGGGAATGGATTAAAACTAGACATGGGTCGATTCAGACTGGACATTAGGAAGAAGTTCTTCACCATGAGGGTGGTGAGACACTGGCACAGGTTGCCCAGAGAGGTGGTGGAAGCCCCATCCCTGGAAGTTTTTAAGGCCAGGCTGGACGGGGCTTGGAGCAACCTGATCTAGTGGGAGATGTCCCTGCCCATGGCAGGGGGTTGGAGCTAGATGATCTTTAAGGTCCCTTCCAACCCTAACAATTCTATGATTCTATGCTCTCCAGAGTCTCCACAGAGACTTGGACACCTAAGCTAGGCTTCCTTTCCCAGGAAAGCTAGGCTTTCCTAAATACCTTTGAGTATCTGAGTGTAAAACCCTTCAGTGCTTCAGATACACATTGACAAAACAGGGACATTAACATTCCTTCTTCCTTTCCACCCTATTTCAATGGTAATTGTTTTAAGATATTGACCATCTTTCTGCGTATGCAACCCTTCTGAGCTTGGTTTAATTTAGCATATACATATTTTTAAATCCCCTCTGCTGACACATATCCGAACGAGAGCACCATGCCAGCACAAAAGTACTCGAGTGAATCTGATCGCTGTCATCACAACGTTCAACTTGAGTGACACGTTAAACATCTAAAACTGAACAGCAAAGAGTTTTGGACTAAAACTGAAATCCTGGCATAGGGTAAAACACATGCAAGGGCTTATTTTTCCACTTGATTTTTATCTTCAGCATGATCTTCCAAAGCGTGGGCAGGAGGAGGGCAAAGAAGCTGCTCAGCCATGACATGACTCGTCCAACCGACACAGCCACACAGCGGGGGAAAAACCACACTTCTGTGCACAGTCACCAATGAAGGGTACACAGAACAGAAGCTATTACTCTCAAATTTCCCATCCTTTTATTCCCACACTGATTAATATACATCAGAATCGCTAGTGATCATGTTGTAGGAGTCAAAGAATGCCTGGGCAGAAGAGCTGGAATTTTCAGAAGACTGGTTCAATTCACCTAGATCATGGAACCAACACACACCCGCGCAAGCAAATACAACATGCACGTGCATGCCAGAAGATGCCAAACACCAAAACACATCACCAATCTTCAGTTTTTGTATCACCACTCCAATTCTTTACGTGCCCGAGGTGAGCAGCGCGCTGGAGGCTGCCTGCGTGCCGAGGCCGGCTCAGCCTTCCCACACCGGTGAGCGTGGCGAGCACCAGCTTGGAGGCTGACAGCAGATGAGGTTTTACTGTAACCTGCACTTTGCAGGCTTGGTTCCATGGTTCAAGCCACAGCGGCTCATTTTGCAGAGTCCCAGCTCTGCCCCAGGACGGTCAGCCTTGTGCAGGATGGAGGACTGCAATTATCGCAGGTGGCACTTGCTCACAACGAGCAGAAACCGCTTTCCACTCTCCCAGGTTCAGTATGAGACTCCTGCACCACCACAAGCTCTCATCTCCCTTAGAAAGCAGAAGAGATGTTGTGTACCACTTCATCGGCACAGTGACAGGGATCATAGAATCATAGAATGGTTTGGGGGTTGGAAGGGATCTTAAAGATCATCTCATTCCACCCCCTGCCCTGGGCAGGGACACCTCCCACCAGCCCAGGTTGCTCCAAGCCCCGTCCAACCTGGCCTTGAACCCCTCCAGGGATGGGGCAGCCACAGCTTCTCGGGGCAACCTGGGCCAGGGGCTCACCACCCTCAGAGTGAAAAATTTCTTTCTGATATCTAATCTAAATCTCCCCTCTTCCAGTTTGATGACCCACAGCAACTTAAAATGGCATCAGCTAAACCATGAGCAAGTACAAACTGGTGCCAGGGAGCTCCACACCGGAATCAGCCATCCTGCACCACTGGAGGAAGCAGTCTACTTGTGGCCATCAGCAATGCCTAAAATCACACCATTGCATGGCCCCGTAACCCACCTCCCATCTGCTGACCAGACTATGTGTTGGTCATTTCTGCACACACTTCCATGTACTGTGTACCCAGGGAGCACGCACAGGAGGAGGATGGCTTTGGTTGTGCACATCTTGGCCATTTTTAACTTAATTTAAGTCTGGAGCGCAGAGATTGCTCAGGAAGGGGTAAAGGGAAGAGTTTGCCATGGCCGTGGACAGGAGGAAAGCTCTGCATCCTATTCCAGCTCTGCAGGGGAGGCAGCAGCAGAGAGCCCTGTATGTGACGAGACGGAGCAGCAGCAGGTTCTCCTGTTCTCCTGCTCCCTGCCCATTCCAGGCAGACGGCATTTACACCGCCAGCAACATGAGTTAACCCACAGTCTTTAATGAGAACAGACCCGATGCTTAAGAAGCCTCTTGGCACAAGCTCTCATCTATATTTGAAATTCGTACTTAAGGCGGCCAAATCTGCTGCGATGCTGGTGTTTCTTCAGCTGTTTATTCTGATAGTTCTTTTTGGCCAAAGTGCAGCCAAGACCTCGACCCCACCACCCAGCACAGATGCGTGGGGCACACAGCAGTCAATGATTTCCAAATAGAGACATACACGCTTTTCTTGAAAACATTATGAAGAAAAGCTGTCAGTCCTGAATGCATATTATCCCTAATTAATCCCATAAAAAAAAAAAAAAAATTAAAAGGATGGTTGCTTGGTAGCGTTGCGAGAACCATTTTGTAATTAATATGACCTTCATCTCCATATGGTAATTAGCAAACATTTATATAACCATTAAAAGGACCACGTTCATTACATAACCTCCATTTTTTCCATTAGCTAACAGAACCAGTAAAACCAATTTAGTCAAAGCCTTGAATTTCCACAAATACTCCAAATAAATCCATTCAAAACTACTTTCTTTTAAAAAAAACCCTGACACTCTCGCTGGCTGATTGCAGAAACCAGCAGAAGATGTGTATTGAGGCTCCGGCAGGAGTGTCTGGGGCGATGCACACTCCTCCTCCTCCTCCTCCCAAGGAAAGGGCTCACACCGGGGTGTGCCGCGGCAGGACAAGAGACCCCCCACTCTGCTCGGGGGAACCGCAGCAGCGAGTCCCCGCTCACAGCCCGGAGCCCGGTACTCCTTGCACCCAGGATCTCGCGCTGGGAAGTCTCCTGCCATTCCCAGGGGACGCAGAGCCATGTCCCAGCGACGCACACATGTGGGCAGTTTCCAGCTCTGCCACCGGCACCAGCCACTCGCAGTCCGTTGCCCCCCGCACCTAGAAAATGCAACGGTGACGCCGCCTCCTCTGTAAAGGCCAAAGGGAGATCTCTATGGAAAAAATTAAGATGTCGCTACTAATACTATTATAAATCTATTTTTGCCTCCTCGAAGCCAGATTGTTCTACTTCAGGGAACAACCGGCGGTCAGCACTTCTATTGATAGTTTCTCTGCTTATATTAATCCAAAATTTCCTACGCTGTTTTTTGCGTGCTGCAATCACTCCTACTCCCTGGAGTGACTCACCGTTTAACTGGTTTGCTAACAGAGGACCCGATGTATTAGTCAACAACAACAACAAAAACCCATTATCACAAAGTACTTGTTTTTCACAGAGGCAGGAGAACTTGCGGTAAGTCATCGAACAATGCCGTAACTGAAAATGCAGGGGATAAATATGATCGAAACCAAAAAGCACACTTGCCCACACACTTCCCCCCCCCTCTAACACATCTCCGAGAATTACAAAAAACAACTAACCTGCCTGTAGCTTGAATTCTGCTAATAACAGTTATACTTTACAAACACACATTTCCTGCTCCTGCTGAACGTTGACAGCTCGTGGGGAAAGGCACGGGGGGCGGGGGGGAACGACACCAAACGACTCCTGCTAATCAGTGCTTTCATCAAAGAGTATGACATGATGTAAGTCTAACCCAAGGTAGCTTTCTCTTTTACTTACAAGCTGTACATCAACAAAATAAAAAAAAAAGGGGGGTTACTAATTGGAAAGATGATATAAAAATGTTAATAAGGCTGTTAAGTTGACAGGAGTGGGAACAGCTGAATTCTATATACATGTAAGTATGAATGTGTCTCAAATAGTTCCTGCACTATAAATGATTTAACTAGGACTAAAATGTGTAGAAATGAGAAAAATATTTGGCCATCCTGAGTGGGACCTGCAGAAGAAATTAAAAGGTCTGCAGCCCTCCCTGGAGCTCACCGAAGCCGGACACACGCCTCTCGCCATCTTTCCGCAAGTTCCAGCAATTTTATTCCCTTGCAAGCTCTGGGTTATTTCCCATTTTTTTCACTTGGTTCGAGCTCCTGCTAAACGGCTCGAGTGCACGAGGTTAAAGAAATACATGCAGAGGATGATTAACTCGAGCAGTGGGATGTCTGATCGAGATCGCTCTTACCAGTCCGCAGACAGTGCCTGGTAAACCCCGAATATTCACCCTCGACACGTGCAGCTGTGCACCAGGAAGGTTACGCTCAGAATTTAACCCAAAAGAAACACACGTCTCAATGCATAAACACTACACAAGACTTCAAAGCAGTTGCCTTTTTTTGTTTGTTTTTTTTTTTTTTTTCTGAGGCAGCCAAAAAACATGTAGGATCGAGCCTGACGATAGCAATGTACTGTAAACTTATCATGAAAGCAGGATGGAGAAACCAGCTACCAGCTGTGAGGAATATTTACAACTGTAAATATTACATTTCAACTGTAGAGCAAGTAAATACCACGTTATGGAAATGCCTGTTTTATCGATCAGCTCATCAGAAAGGAGAGAGAATATAATTTTGCAGTTTTCAGCAGCACAGTGTTTTGTAGACACTGAGAATGTATTTTTGAGATACTGACTTCTGCGAACAGCCACAGGGAGATCAACTTGCTGACGAATGAATGCAGTAACTTCTATTCCAACACCTGCAAGGAACACTTGCTACCACTTATTTTGGGAAGAATGCAACTTAAATAAAAGGGGGAGTGGGGCTGAGAATCAAATAATCATGAAAATTTAATTTCTATTGGTTTTATTTATTTCCACTTGATGGTATCTCGTCTAACACCAATCCGGGGCAATGTCCACATGTGAATTTTTCAGTATTTTCCATCCCAACAACAGCACGGCCCTGCCCCGTTGGGCTGACGAGAGCATCCAGTGACACCCGCCTGTAGCATCAAGAAAGGGGGAAATGGCAAAAAACCCCCTACGTACAGTAATGCCCTTCATCTGAAGCTACAAATGGAAAATTAATTTTCCCATCTTTTTCTACCATTTCAAAAAAAAAAAAAAGAAAAAGAAAGCATTAACCTATGTATGGAGATTAATGCAAATGCAACCGTCTTGTTTTAGTACGACCTATCCAATTTTTAGTAAGACTAAGAGAGATTCGAAGTAATTAGGAGCCTGTCCAATAGCCAGAATTTTATGACTCTAAATATTAACAACGTCGGCATTCCCACCGCACGCCTCGCAGCTATTGCAGCATAAATCCTCACCACTATTGAAACACTGGCTAAGGGGAGCTTGAATAAGATTCATTTATTTAAAAAAAAAAAAAAAAAAAAAAAAATCACCTTCTCTGGGAGAAGGTAGTAAATAAATGTCAATATTATACTGTAGCCTACCGACATGAATGACACTGTAGAAATGTATCAGAGCTTTGGAAGCACTGGGAGATAAAAGAAGCTGCCAAAAATCCCACTGTGCAAACGATCATGGCTGGGGGTGGATCTGGACAATAAACCTCTCTGACTTTTCCCCACTCCTCTTCCAAAGGCAGATCCAAAGTCTGTGCAGATCTAAGTTCGTTCTTGATGGCTTCAAATGGAACTTGAGTAACGTGTAGAGCATTTAACCTCCAAATTTCCAAGCTTTTCTCCACTCTGGACAGCAATGGCAAGCACCTACGCTCCCTGTGGCGAGCCTGCAGCCCTTTTGCAGCGTAATTCAAAGCAACACCAAGTGGAGGGGAATATACCCTTTATTGAAAAACGCAGCACAATCTTTTGTTAGTATATAGAACAAATTTGTCAGAAACAGCTTTCATTTCATAAAGATCTCCATAGAGCTGAAAACCAGTGGGAAAGGTATCAGGTACCTCTCTCAGCACGGCAGGTCTGGGAGCTCTGGGCTCCACCGTTTTGGGACGTACCAAGGTCAACTTGGCAGAAACCTTGATGCTAAGAGTCTGTCCAAGGCATTTTATTCACCCTGCAGTGACACCGCCCCACCTGAAACCAAAAGCAGAGCCAGATGGGAGCAAATCTCCGCCCAAAGCGAGATCCGACTGTCATCCACCACGTCCTGAGGAGCAACTTCTTTCACATCAGGTCAATTAAACCAGTGTAAAACCAGAGCAGAGTCACAGCCCAGCTCCTCGCTCAGGAATATTTTGTGAATGAATCATCCTTCATTTGTGTTGGCTGCCCTGATTTGTCAAACAAGGACGGCAGTTCCAGCGGGTGAGAAATCAAAAGACAGACCAGGAGGCGACTTAGCGAGAGGCTCAAGCGAAAGCCAGCAATGTGCAGCAGCATATATTAACCAGCAGAACAGCTTGAGGCATGCCTGGAAAACGCCGAGTAAGTGGAATTTAATTTCTGGCTTAATAATTCCTTTCTTTATACATGAATTTTGCTTAAGAGAACATCAAATCCCATTTTCCTTGGGGATGGCTGCATTTAATCAGCAAGCTGAATGGTAACTGTGTAATGCCGCTCAACAAAAGAAAGGGGTTTAATTCTGCAGCCCAAGGCAAGAGCATCCCCTGCGTGGGTCAGCCCTGGCACAGGACCTAAGGACGAATTCCCAGTTTGCATTTTTCCAACTCGGCTCACAACACACCCAAATTAGAAGATTCCCCGAACAAATGCAATATTTTGTGGGTTTTCAACTCCAGCTCCATAGAGCCTACGCTACCCTCCATCTGTAACCATGGGATAACGACAGGTTCCAGGTAACCTCCGCCGCCTTTAGGGGTGTCACAAATATTTTCAAGTGGTTTGAGGTCCTCTAATGAACCGTCATTATGCCACTAAGAGGTGGATACTGCTGCAAATCGGCAATTTTGCAAAGTAAAACAACAACTAATAAAGAGTATCTGGCAACTGCACGCACGGCACAGCCTCGTCACCCACCCCAGTTTTGGCAGAGTCAGTTCTTAGCAACCAGCTTCAATTCCTTTCACAAAAAAAAAAACACCAAAAAACAAAACAAACAAACAAACAAACAAAAACATTATTCAGATTTTTTTTGTTGTTGCTTTCAAACAAAAAATTGTAAGAACAAACATATTTGTCTAAAAATACAGAAATGGTCGGACTCTCTTCTAGTTTAAAATATAACTGAATCAGCTTCCCTACATCAGCATCCCGGAAACCTGGGAAGAAATGAAGTTGAATTCATAACTCGCCTTTCCAGCGCCCTTCAAGGCTCCTTGATCACAGGTAACACAAACACTGCCAAAAAACCAAAAATGTAAACACATGAAAGCTGCTGCTTTCAAGCAAGCTACTGCTCACTGCTAAATCTAAATCACTGATGGATTTTCCATGCTGGGAGCGTTCAGAAAAACACTCAGAAACCTGGTGTTCATCCGAAATTTTAACATCTTGAAGCAGACAGATACCAGTCATTTTCTAGTGAAGATTTTCCTAACGCTGAACAGGGAAGCTGAGATTAAAGGTACGCTATCCTCTACTGAAAATTAATTTTCTACAGTTGTTAAAAAACTTGTTTCTCTAGGAAAATGACTCACTTGACTAGATAAACACTTCTGTCTCCTCTAGGAAAGCGTGTTTCCTTGAACCTTGTGACCTTACACATTATACAATTTAGTATCATCACAGAACAGTATTTGGCTTTTCATGAAGTTTTAGAAGGTAAAATCCCACCGACCGAATTGAGAAGACATTTGAATTTTTTTTAAAAAGAATTAACACAGTTCTTTTCCCCCAAACCTGCTACCATCTTGTTAATTACCAGGCATGTTTCATGAGTGTTTTCAGAGCGGAGAACAAAAGAATTGGGAGGAAAAGGAACCTACTGATGCATAAAACATCTTGCTGAAAATGGAAGGGAATTTTCAGTTTGAAAACTAACTTGGATTTTAATTTGTATTTCACACTTTCAGCATGGACACAAAGTACTGTCTCGTGCAGCAATACAGCGCAGGCAGAGCTACAAATACTCCAGCAACAGCCAAAGCCAAACCTCTTTTTTGACGTGAACAACTTTTTGATGTGAGCTCCTAAATCCCCAGGATCTCAGAGCAGACCGGGGAGGGTCACGCACATGACACCTTTTTGGGCACCCACATCAGCACTCGATCAGACCATCGATGCCTCCCAAAGGCTTGGATGGCTCTAACAGGAGCCCGGAGCCCTCGCTTTCGCTAAACATCTGATTCGTGCGGGTCTGTGCGCGCTGTGGAAATCAAAGCATCAGCCCCAATCACAGAATCACAGAATCGCCCAGGTTGGAAGGGACCTTTCAGATCATTGAGTCCAACTCTGACAAAAACCATCACTAAACCATATCTCTAAGCACCACGTCTGCCCGGCTTTTAAACACCTCCAGGGATGGTGATTCAACCTCTTCCCTGGGCAGCCTGTTCGATGTTTGATAATCCTTTCAGCGTAAAAATTCTTCCTAATATCCATCCTAAACCTCCCCTGGTGCAACTTGAGGCTGTTTCCTCTTGTCCTGTTGCCTGTTCCTTGGGAGAAGAGACCAACCCCCAGGTCTCTAGAGGCAGCGGGACGGAGCCCCGGTGGGGGCGTGCTGCTGCTGGAGCCTCGCAGCAGGGAACCCTCTGCCTCTATTTCAATATTTGGCTGATAGATCCCTATCCAGCAGGGATAGAAAATTCCTTTAGAAGACACAATATTCAATTCCCTTTTCATCTCAGGGATGCAACCCAAGCTTGGTACCTTTAAAACCTGGCGGTGCAATAATTTCTTATGCTTTCATTTCCCTATGAAAGGGCTGATCCGAGCGTACAGGCACCGATGACATGAGTACTGCAAAGATTTTTTGAAGGAAGCCAAAACCAAAGTGCAAGAGATTAAAGAGACAACTCCCTCACAAGCCAAATGATTAAAGCCTTTACTCTTTGGAACAAGAATTTCCTTGAAATAATAAAAAACAAAAGGGAGACTAACGCTGCTCCAGGTCTCCACCAGTTTACTCTGCCGCACGCCAGGCTTTTTTTGGAGTTCTCCATGCACGTTGGACACCCCATGGAAATCACTTACGGATACAGCAGGATTTGAAGCGGGGCCACAGCTGTAATGTATTCGTTGGCGTTTCCTTCACATGCAGAATGGATTAATAGGAGCTTTCTTTGGGATCTGGATTATGCCCCAGAGAAGTAGAACTATCAACAGCCTGCAAGAGCCAAGACCTAATCCTTGTCATTCAGAGGGAAAGTTCTTGGGAATTCAGGATAGTTCCAGTGTGCAAGGAGCCACGTGGCTTCAGAAGCACGCTAAAGATACCTATAATCTAACTCCTTGCCACACGCTTAAAAATAAAATCTTCTTTTTGATACTCTGAGCAAATTGCCAAGTGCTTATTTGCCAAAGGACAATTTGTGGCAGCCTATAAAGGTAAGGTTAATGGCATCCAAGCTCTCATCCTGCAAACAGATCTGCTCTTTGGATCCCAAAAACGCAAGATATGCAAAAGCGACGTGCATTCTCGTGCAAGAAGCCTTCGTTACGCCACCATTTGAATTCTTCTTCTTTGCAAAACCGCAATTTTGGGGAAAAATGTGTTTACTGTGAAACCACCTCACAATCTTAACACCTACCTTGCAAAACCCAGGGACAATTTAAGGGAGGAAAATAAAGAAAAAAAGGCTATCCTCTATTTAGTAATAAAAACAGATGACAGTCCTCTCTTCTGCATAACTGTGTCGCCCGGTGAGAACAATTTTGTTCTTCTCTTGGTAACATTACCTTGTCTTTTTTAATACACTCTTCATCCATTAACTTTGACTCGTTATGTGTCTAATTCACAGCTACACACCAAACAAATTATCCAGAATTAAAACCATCTCACTCATTTCCTCTTTCCCCACCTCCACGCTACGTCTTACAAAATCATTTTGCCATGACATGTCACAAGGAATTACTGATTTCTTTGCAGCGGACTGGGGGGAACGCAGATTCCCTTCGCACAACGTAACGGTCCCACGGCCAAGGTTTGCACTTGAAGAAATTGATTCAATTAAGCCCCTCACACCTAACGGGCTGCCTCTGTTTTCTGCCTACATGCTCAGCAGGGAAAGGCTGCTAACTTGTGTTTTGTGCTGCTTTTTCTCCTCCCCGATCAGCACAGCCTTCCACATCTACGGTAAGAAATGACTGTAGAAAAGTCCACTTAATCACCTCCAAGCTTCATTTAAATTTCATATTGATATCTCATCTAGCCAGCTCCTCCTTCTCTACAGCAACTTCTCAATCCATCACCTATTTTTTTCTCTGCAATCATCACTTCTCTTTTTAATTTACGTTGCTTTCTCTCCCCGGGAATTCTGCTCGAGGAGGGCACATGTTGAATACTGGTACTGATGCACCATACGGATGCAGGTCATCCTGCATACTTCATGGGCCTCACGCCATCAGATCAAAGCCTTTTCTGCCCAGCCACCACCCATGCCCATTACCATTCAGGTACGTCTTGAACACAAATGCATTTCTACTCGACTTGCCTGTATGCGCATGCCAAAATTGCTTCATTTGTTTCCTGCAGCTCTGGCTGGAACTCTTCCCTGGCTCCTCCAACTCTATCACTTCATGATCATCAATTTATGTGGCAGTTTCTTTTAACTGGATTCCATCCAACCAGCACTGTGGCCACTTCCCCTATGAAGGAACATGATTTTCCTCTCCAATAACCCCAGCACTGCTATGAAGGAGCAGAACTGTCATGCTGCTTGCTATCAATCACACCCAGCCTGACCCAGTGCTTCATTCTGTTCATGGATCTCCAGACTATACTGTAGCTTCTTCCTCATTGATACCGGTAACGACGATTAGTTTAATCTTGAAAGTACATACCACATAGCACCACCGACACCGGCCAGGTTACTGCTGTTGCACCACCACTTCCATAAATCAGAAGTTCTATTTCAGGGTTTAGGGTGAACTTCCCTTAGACATCAGGGCAGGGGAGGTACCATGGGAATGGAGGTTTCTTTGAAGTTTTACAAGTTGAAGGAAAAATCAGAGAGAGGTCAGGACTGAAACCATCCCCGCTGAGCCCTATCGGATACACTGACACAATCTTTCTGCTTCAAGAGTGACTCAACCCAGAGAAAGCAATCTCATCACTTTTGGAAAATCATACAAATTTCAGTGGACCAGAAGGTCAGACTGAAGACCCAAACGCAAGCCTACCCTTTCACCCTGGCTCTGCGTCAGCCATATAGTCCATGTGTGGGGGCAATTCAGATGGGAACAAAAGGCAGACACCAGCGCAGGAAGAACAATGGGACCACAAGTGATAGTAAGATTCGTTTCTGGTTTTACCACTTGCTCCCTGCGCAGCCTTACAAAACTCATCTAATCTCTCAAGACAGAGTGCATAGGTGCCAGCAGGGCCACCAAATTCAGAAGGGTCTGCTGGTCTTTCCACAAGTGCTGAGGTCCTCAACTCCCACTGCAAGATTTTGACCCCAACTGAGTATAAATCTAAAGAAGGGGGAAGGGGGGGAAGGAAAAAAAAAATATCAGATTATGTCATTTCAGCTAAGATGATGTTACGGTTCCCTGAACTTAGTAAGATCTCTGAATCTGAACAAGGTAGCCTGAATTCCTTTGAGAGCCTGGTCTTGTTCAAAACATCTCCACTAACGTGGAGCCAAACAGAGCAACCTTCAGAGCAACCCGTCTCACGGGAAGGAGGGCTCTGCAAGGAATTGCAATGCAGGACATGCACATCATGCCTTGAAGAGCAGGGAAATGTAACAGGCTTCCCCGAGCTCAAACATAAGTGACCCTGAAAAGAGAAAGGGAACGAACGACTTAACATCGCCTACAAGGCGAAAAAGAGCCACTTCTAGGAGGCAATTTTCTGAGTGGGTAGCTACATTATTTAAAGCCAACGAATGGTGGTGTTTTCAGGTCTTTATTTTTAATTTTGGACACAACTTCGGCAGCAACAAACATTCTCCTTGTAAGAGCGTAACCTTTCCGTGACTTATTTTCAGACAATGCGGAGCATTAGAGGAGATTTATGTTTACTGCTGAGTTAAAGGTCAGGAATGGAGGCTTCCTCCCTTCCCCATCTCTCCCCTCCTCTCTTCCACCCAGAGACTAAGGCTGCATAATCTGCTGCGTTTGTTTTCATACAAGAGCTGCTTTTAAGCACTGCCCTGATGATCGCACAAGGGTAAGCAGATGAAATCCAATCAAGTGGCTCTACAGGACAAGACACATGACGAGACAGCCTGCCAGACTCCTGCTCTAATGTACACGCTGAAAAGAAGCTTATGCAGAGCCTGGGTAAAGAATGCTTTGTTAGGGAACACAGGCAGCTCACACTGCAGTGTCTGTTCTCCATTAGCCATCCATTTAAAAACACTTCTGATTATTTTGGAAGTACTTGCATTGCCCTTTCTCGAACTCAATATTTGCAGTTAATTGCATAGCTAGTGCACTTGCCTCCAATTTAAAAGCACATTAAGCCCAATTTTTATTTAAAACAGCCATGTTTCCACCCAAGCGCTGAAAATAATGGCAGCCCCAGCAGATAGCATTTTAAAGCAAGACACCTCTTTGCTTCTGAGAGTGTGCACATGCACTTCACAGCACCTAAGTTACCGAAATATAAGAAAGGGTGTGGAAATAAAGACCAGTCCCTTCGGGGTTAAAAAGCGAACCAGCCATCATGTGCTTTTCTGCAAAAAGCTAATCTAAAAACGCACGGCACAGCAACAGCGGCCAAGGGACTATTCTTTGCTGGATGGAGTGGTCCCCGCACTCCTCTAAGCACTCTTTCACACCTTTTAGGGAAGGCTGTCTTCATCACGACCATTTATCCTGATGGAGGCCGGACAGCAGCCGCAGTGAAAAGCAGAGCATGGGAGAACAAATCCTTTTTTTATTTTTACGTGTCCATTTATATAAAACATAACTATCGAACCTATCAACAGGATTTATGGGTTTTATTCTTTGCTTTTATGAGAGTGTTTAACATGGACAAGGCATAACCATGATTCTGACAGACACCGTCTCCATCCCCTTTGTCTGACGCACATCTTTGTCACGTTTAGCCGTGGGGCACTCACCACCCGGTGGGTTTGCTCCAGCCAGTGCAACCTCAAATCCCTTGGCAGAGCCTGCTGTGCATGCCCCCCTCTCCTCTCCCCAGCCTCACCTTCCGACAAGTTCCTCCGCGTTCAGCAGGCACAAACAATCATCCACTCCAGCAATTCCTCCATGCTGCAGGCTTCGAAAATCACAGCCAAACAAGTTTTACACAAGCATCATCTCACTAGTCATAAATCTCTCCCTGGAAACTTGACTGAAGTGCTGACGTTACTGGCTTGCTGGAGTGATATGTTTTATATTTGCTGGTGCCCTGGTCTTCTTCCCTTTAAATAAAAAGTGCCCCAAATGATCAGTGTTCTGCATCTATATTAAGAATTATATGTTCAGCCGGTTCAAGCTCACGCTGCCTGTCTAGAAAAACCAGAGGAACTGCACCAAATCTCACGCTGTTCAAGTACACGCAGGAAGGACCAACGTTTGTGCCAAGTGGCACAGCTTCACTGATGGCACCGCAGCGGGATCTGCCCTCGGGCAGCGTGGACAGGCACTAACACCTATAGGAGGAGAAGGACGCAGCCAGTGCATATACATCTGCCTGGGAGCGCGGGTAAAGAGCAGATCCAAGATTTGCCGCCAGTCCCACCACGAAAGCTGCGCCATTCCCGATCACCCTGTGTCCTGCACGCACCGTGCATCTGGTGCAGCCCTCTTCTGGGAAGATTTTTTTAGACACTTTATTTTAATTTTGACATCTTGGCACACCTAAATAAATACAATACATATATCAAGACAAAGGTATTGCTGCTCTGCTGTAATATTAGTAGTTAATACTTTATTTAAATACTCTTCAAAAACTTTTAACATAAATGAGCAGAAAAGCTTAATTATGACACTGGGTATTTTAATTCCTTTCAGAAGAAAAATAATAATCTAGAGAAAGTCCAAGTATAGCATTTCAAAAGGATGCAGTCCCATGAACTAATTAAGATTTAAACCATGACAAGCTGCGAATATCTCAGTGCAGTCTCCAACTGCAAGCAGCAGACAGGCAAAGTACCTAAGAACAATTCGGAAATTACTTTTGGGAATTAGGGGAGTTGTGTAATCTGATTTAGTTGTTGCTCTTGTCAATAGAAAGATATGAAACGTCTTGAATTTCCATGTGAGTTAGAGAGTAAGTGGGGAAAAAAAAAGGAAAAATAATCAATAAACTAATCTATAATTTCATTGATGGCGAGGGCCACAGCTTGTGCAGGGCAGGTGAGGGTTTGTTGTCAGAAGAATGATTTGCTCTTGAGACTCAATGCTATCTCGATCTAAGCATATAAAGCCCTCAGTCAATGCAGAGAGGTTGTGTGTGCCTTACCAGGGCTCAGTTTGATCTCTAATGTCCTGAAAGGATAGATTTGCAATAAAAATATGTGAAAACATTTAGAGACATTAAGTTTACAAGATGACTCTGATCCTGCGGATTAGTGTCGAGTCTGCAAGTGTGCTGAAGCCTGCCAGGGAGAATAAAGCGCTATACTGTCCTTACACTAAGAGCAATTTAATTTGTATGTCCAGATGTTCATTTCAAGATTTTTATCCATTTTGAAGAGTTATATCTCCATTGCCTTGGAATAAAAACATAATTATGTGTAAGCCATTTACAAGATTCCTGTGGCAAATATTCCTAACCCTGCTGGGTTATTTTAGGGCAGTGAAGCCATAGTTAATAAAGGGAGGAGGATTGTTTGACAGCGCTATTGAAATAAATAAAAGGACTTGCTCAAAATGCATGTCAAAGCATGTGAAAACGTGAAGGTTACCGAAGCCCAAGAGATCCCTCCATCTCTTGCCAGGCCCCGAACTGTTGGGAAATGTTTCTAGCAGCAAACTGTCCCACTTTGCATTTCTAAGAGGCTGAATCCCAAGAATAATAATGCACAGAAGATTGCAGCCCTTGGCTTTCCAGCCAGACAGTAATTCAATGAACAATGCGGCCAGCCCATCAAAACATCCTTGCCAAGTTACACAAGTACCACTTGTAGGAAAGGCTTTCTACTAGAAAAAGAGACGGCAAGAGAGAATATGCTGGCGGAGAGGGAGCTGACGGGAAGGGCTCGCTCCTAATCGGATGCTTAATTACAGCAACGCTCCCGTGACGGTTAGGGAGGGTGCCCAAAGGAACTTGCGCTGTGCAGGGATCCCCAGCAGCACAGCGGGTGCTGCTGCGCCCAGCCCAGGGCTGGGGGGACCCTTTGGCACCGTGGGCACCCCGTGCCCTCACACCAACCAGCTCCTGCAAGGACAAGGACGTGGCCCTCACCTACCACCCCCTAAATGACAGCGTGGCCGAGGGGTTACTTCAGGAGCTGACTTTGTATGCCACAAGAACCACCAGAGACTGAACTGGATCACATGGAGTGAAAAACACCCAAAACAAGCTGCAAATTATAGTCCTTTGCTGAAAGTAAAAGGGCTTTGAATACGCAGGGCACTGATCCAAAGGCTGATCAGAAGCCTCCCAAGGATACACAACACGTTTTAAAAGGAACCAAAGATTAGTGTTTTCTATTTTAAGTGTCACCCACCCCACCACGTAAAGTCACTAAACGGTTTGGGTTTGGTTTTTTTAACCTGAAGGCCTTTACCCAGCTCACACAGCGGCAGCTTTCCTAGATCCCCTCCTCATCTGTGGCTACACAAATGCATGGCAGAGCAAAATGCCTTTGTAATCCTGTACCACTGCCTCCCACCACTGCCGCCAGCAGCCCCGGACCGAAATGCAGCGCTGCAATAAAACACAGCTTTCCAGTTTCAGATTTAAAGACATTTGCAGAGTGGCATCACACAAACTATGAAGACATCAAAGGGTTTCCCCCCTGCAGCACTTTCCTTAGGTTAGACCTGGTTGACAACTGCATTAGCAGTACAGAAACCAGAGGAAGAGAGGGATATTTTGGAAACCGAAGTCAGTGCGTTAAGGCACAGTGATGGGGTGTCCAGAGAGGCTCCCCAAACTGCTCGGCACCATTGGGATGCGGCACAGGAACACACAGGGTGACAGACACAGCAGGGCTGTCTCGCTGGCAGGACAACAGCTGTACCGCCAAGCAAAAAAGACCATGAGCTCAGTTCCTAAACCCCACCGGCATGGGCTCCCACCTGGGATCCAGAGCCCTGGGATGGGGAAGTCTGCTCTGACACCTCCTCCAAGGAGGAGCTGCTCCCACCACAGCCACGTCTCCTCCAAGAAGAAGAGATCGAGCACGTCTGCCCCACACAAGGGGCTGACCAAGGTACATGGCTGGGGGCTGGGACAAGGCCATCAGGCTGTTTCTATGGCTCCCTGCTGGATCTAGGATCAGAAGGGGGAGCACAAACGGCAGCCGGGAAGGAGGGATCACCTGGTGGACACAGTGCTGGGAGGAGATGACAGAAGCACTCACACACTACCATCCACGCTCCCCACAATGGTCCCACACAGCCTGCAAAGAGGGTGAATGGGAGTGGCAGTAGGTTAATGAGCCCTAAATGAAGTGACCCACCTCTGGCTGCCACCATCCTGGACATGTTCCAGTTGCTGTACAAACTGGAAGACAAGCAAAATGGTTTACAACCATCGATATTGCAAATGTCTGCTTCTCCACCCCTACAGCACAGCACTATAAAGCACAGTTTGCTTTCCTGCGGGGAGGACACCAGTACTCCTGGAAGCAGTTACTCCAGGGGTGCAATGATTCCCACCGTTTGCCATGGATGGGTTCGAGAGACCCTAGAGCAGGTCAGTGCTCTCCAAAACCTACAACACACTGACGGCATTTTCCTCTGTGGGAGGCCAAAGAAGTGCTTGACCCAGTCAAAGTCATCGCTGAAATCTTGCCGGAGGCAGAATGTGCCACCAAGAAGTCTAAAGTCAAAGGACCCTCAATGGAAACTCTTAGGCCTCAAGTGTTTGAAGAAGGGGTGCCACCACCCATCACACCATTGTTCCTACCCGGAACAAGGAGACAGCACAGCTGACCCCAGGAGCATGTCTGGGAGACAAAACCAGCCCAGCTGCCAGAAGAAACAGTGAACTGGCCTGAGGAGGGAGTGTTATGGGCTTGACCCCCTGACAAAGCAGAGCCACCAAGGTACCATCCTACAGCGAACTCTCCTCCGATGACCAAGAGTACTCCCTGTTCATTAGTGAGTCCTGCCTACTCCAAAGCAGCAAAGACCAGGGAAAGCAGTAGTGTGGAGGGCCCTCACCAGCCCCACGGGTGGACTGAGGTGTGCAGGAGGAGAGAACAGCCCAAGAAGAGACCCACGGTGTCCGACTGCCAGTTCCCAGGTGGCAGCCAACCCTGTGTGGGGATGGAGGAAAATAATGGGGGAGAAAACAAAGGATTGAAAGGTTGGAGTAAAGCTATCTGGGCAGCAGCCCCATGGTCTGATGCAGGGCTGGGAAAGCCTGTACAGGTCCCACACGATGCTGCCCTCTCATTGCAAGGGCCAGGGAAAGCCGCCACAGGAGTGAGACCCGGGGAAAGCTGGCACAGACGAGCTGCGCCCCGCGAGGTGGTGGTGCTCGTGTTGCAGCTCCAGCCACACCATCTTCCCTCACCTTTTTAAGTAATAGCTACACAATGCATCTATTCCATCGCTGCTACGAGGCGGGTATTAAGGCTTCTCAAACCCTTTTCAGGCAGACAGCTCCTATGCAGTATGAATTTCTCTTATGTTATCTTTCCAATGAACTCAACGACCCGACCGGGACGAGCCAGGCGCCCCAGAAACAGAGATAATTTACTGCCTGTGTCACTCCTCCTTCGGCTCAGGCTGCCAGCGCCTCAGTTTATACTCATTTGGGTGTTGAAAATAACCCCAGAAATCCACAGCACAGAGGCTTGTGGCTGGGCTTCAGCTGAGTCTCCGAAGGTTGTACGTCATTTGCTTCAACATCATGCCACTAAGTTTCACTACAAAGCTCCAAGAGTGTATATTAATCACCTTTGTCTCTGGTGCCGTTTGGCTAACGGCACTTCATGCAACAGGGCTTCGGGTCAGTCCTCACCTCTTGAGAAAGGTGTTTATTTCAAAAGATGGCTTGAAAATCTGCCAGAAACACCAATTTCTAAAACATGCCATTGCCGGGAGCACGGCAAAGCAAAAAGAAAGGACATTGTAGGTACAACTTAGGAGAGACTGAACGGACCGAAATTCAATGAATACATTGCATTTACTTGCTGTTCTGCCTGATTTTTTGCTCACTTTGTCTAAGATGAAAAGAAAATGAGACCCAGCCTTGAGCTGGCTCTGCTGCCCAGGGCTGAATTCCCCAACGGGAGCCACTCGGGAGCAGGACAGTCCTCGGTCCCTCTGCTCTTCTCCTCTTGGAATTCAGGGCCACGAGGCAGCGCTGAGCACGTGAGAGTGGTAGAAGCAAGGCAGTAACACGAATTTTTTGATCTTACATTCAAAAACCGAACACCCTCAGTGCAGCAGATGTAATGTTACATCGCCTTGCTACCGAGCAGTCGGTATTGGGAAGACGTGTAAGCTGGAATCTCACTGAGCGAGAAATCACCACTCAGATGTCAAACTGGGTTGTTTTTTTGGGGCGGGGGGCAACTATCCTTTTTACATGATAAGGCCAATTCTGAAACAAAGGTGTTCAAAAGGAGTTTTTTTGGAAACTCTCTTTCTGAAAAGGCAGCCCAAAGCAGCAATGTTTCGATTTCAGGGTCAAATCTGCTTTGATCAAAACAACAAATTAACTCTTCTACTGCTTCCAACATCTGAAATGCCAAATACAGCCCAAAAAGAGTGCAACCTCCTTTTAAAAAAACAGAATTGTGCTAACACAGAAATAAAAATAGCTTGGGAAACTGCAAAAGGAGCCATCTGGAGACTCCTACCACGGCAGCAAAAGGAACTAAAAGGTGCACAGCAACTCCCATCACTAATTCCCTTCTCCAAAGCACTCAGATACAGTGGGGCAGGAACAAACACCAGCACGTTTCTCACGTGGTGAAGAAGAATGACTGCAAGTCACACAACATCCAGCTGAACCCACCCGCACCAGCGAAGCATCCCCTCTAACTCAGCAGGAACAGGTACCACCAGCAATGCTTTTATTTCCCCAAAAACAAAGGCTCTTTCCACCAAGAAGCATCCAACCACCTTGTCACAGCGCAGACACGGCGTGGGGTGCTGCGCAGCCCCCGTGCTCTCCTCAACGTGCGCAGCTCCCTCTTCCCCTGCGCGGGGCTGTAAGTGATACCATTGAGCTCAGCAGCTGCAGTTTACAGCTGTTCCTTTCTAGAATACACAGGTCAGTTGTTTTTTTTTTTTTTTTCCTCTTTAAAAGTGGGATTGTTGGATTTTCTTGATAAATATTCAGCATCCTCACCAGAACAAAATGGGAGTGAAAGCAAGACCACTGGCTTTTGGATCTGTTCTGTGCCTCTTTTTTTCTATGTAACCTGCTCTAAAAGTATAATGATCGGCATTAAATCCAAGCTTGAAGGCACAGTACTAAAGCTCAGGACAACATTTACATTTCTGCGAGGATGAAGCATGAAAATTCAGTGACAAATCCATTTTTCTTATGCAGAGTTGTGGCTCTGGAGCATTTGTAAAGACAGAAGAGGCCAGCACTGGGTGGATAATAAAACTGTTGGTTACACTTCTCTACGCTTCTCTATCTATAGGTACCACTCCACCCCTTTTAAAGAAATACAACAAAAAGGTCGCACAAAATAGAAAAAAAACCAAACAAACAATATAAAATACTGCAGCATATTTCCTATAGAAATAGATCTACTGACACACACAAAGTAAGCAAGTAATTCACTGCAGCTTGTAATCATCTAAACTATTAAATCACTACAGAAAGTGCCCTGTTGCATGGGCCTTCCTCCTGGGAAGTTTGCTGGATACGCACCAGCCAAGTGCCAGGACAAATAGCTCAATATATGGGTGACGTTATGGGAAGAGAAAACAGGAGGCACCTCAGCTCTAGAGATCACCACAAGGTCCCCCCAAGAAATAAAAAAATTCCTTTGTGGATATATAAGGAGTATTACAGTTTCCTCCTTTCTTCTGCATCCCTCGTGGGGACACGGAACCGAAGACACGCAATGTTCCCTCTTGAATATTGCACTGGGCTGTGCACCTTTGATGAACTTGCAGCATGTTATAAATACAAGTGAGTCTTCACAGCGCATCAGCTCAATGGACCAAATAATTCAGTAACTCTTCTGCTCCTCTAACTTTGGAGGGTTTAACAAACCCAGCAAACACACTACAGGAAAGCAAATTCCCACGTCTCTCCAACATGCCCTCTGAACCAAACGCAGCCGTTTTGTAGGCGAGACCCCAGCTGACCTTCCTACGCAATGCAGAGGCTCCCAGCTCCTCTCTGCTGCACAGAATCATTTTAGAAAGCTTCTAAAGAGCCTTGTACTGTGTCCTGTGCCACCGTAAGTCCAACTTGGGCAGCTCTGCCCACAGTCCTCATAGCATAAGCCCCCTCGAGTCAGAAACATGCCACTTTGAGACATCAGTGTTCAGGGCTATCCATCTCCTGGGTTATGCACATGCAATGCCAAAGGATGCTCAGCAAGTCAAAAAGTCAGCCTTTGCAGAGACAGAAAGGACAGTCTTGGAATAAAGGTTAAAGAGTCATTTCTCGGCTCTGTTACAGACTTACTGTAAGGTCTTCAGGAAGATGCATCCTTCCTCTCGTTTCTACCCGGGGACAACCACACCACTTTTGCCACATGCACTTGGGCTATTAGAGACTGTAAGTGGGGAGGGAAGGGACCATCTCTAATGGGAGGTTTACTGACAGCACGACGACACAAACACCACAGCGTGCGCCGGGTCCGCACTTTAGTGGAGACGGGGTACTCATTAGCGGACACATTTGAGAGCTCTGGCCTAGCATCTTCCACGAAATCAAGCAGCAAATCAACAGCAATTAGAGCCATGCAGCGGAGACAGGATTTTAACGTGCTTTCCATTATCATTTATAGCTGTCTACAAACTGCAAAGCTGCACAGACCCCACTGGCTTTGAAAGAATGAAAGCCATCCTCCCTTTTAGAAATTTCTGATTATTCATTAATGAATAATAAGCAAAAGATTTAGTGGGAGGAGGGGGGACTACCTCTAAATCTTACATAGGCCTGAACCCCACTGGTATTGATGGAAAAACACCAAATATCATTCAAGGTCAGGAGCTACCTGGAATAAAATAACCCCAAGAGAGTCTGGAGAGCTTTTTTTATTTTTCCTTCTCTTTTCAAGACTTCCATCAAGTGCATAGAAATGCAACCTTTGTGCAAAACACAATGAAGAGGGCCCGTTTGTCCAGGGTGAGACACGTGGCGCAGCCAGGAGCAGCGGCACGCTCCCAACAAGTTTGGCATCAAAAGCGAAGCAGAAAGCTGGGGGCAGAAGCCAGCACAAACACACATCGCTCCTTCCTTAAAGATCAGGAAGGGCTTCGGTCTGGTCCTTAATCTAATCTGAAGCACTCTGCTCTTCCCCACTTCAGACATCCAAACGCACAGCTTAATATTTAGAGGAAGATCCTATTACAGGATAAGAAGGAATGAAGACTGTCTACATATGAATTTATGCTGAAGAGCTGTTTATAAATAATTCCATGTGTGGACATTGCTCACTGCAGAGCAAAAACGCCGTGTTCTGGTTTAGTTTCACCCATCTTGGAGGTGAGACACCCAATTCTCCTCTTTTTTGCATGCAATTTATACTGACATCGCCTCAGTGACTGCAGGGTTATTCCTTAAACCAAACCCAGCTCCACAGGCTGGTCTCTAGCGATGCTGGAGCACGCACCAGCGCAGGTTGGCCTCTCCAGCACAATCTGCTCCATTTTAAATCACTGCTGCTTTTAGCCTGATAGAAATAATCCCCCAACGGAGCTGACTTCACCCCTGGGTCACCCCAGCATCAGCCCACAGCGGCTGTGCTGATTTCAGCAGAGTCGCTCCACATTTCAAATCAGGCCAGACAGAGGGTTTGTGCCTGCGAGCGGGCGTGCAGCCGCGCCAGTCCCGCTCCACGAGCCAAAAGGAGCCCTATGGAGCCCCGGGACAGCCCTGGGGAGACGAGCTGGAGGGACTGCTGCCTCTTCTGCCACCCAGGTAGATTTTTGCAGCTTGCTTAATCCCTACTGAAGTAAGATCACAGTTAAGGCTGGTGAAATGAGGACATCTTAAAGACATATAAAGCACCTCTGCAGGCTGTCTTAGTATCTTAATCAGTGCGGCTGAGATCAGGAGACTCCATTTAAGAGTTACTGCTTTATAACAAAATGTCTGCTCCACTCTGGAGGTGCAGCAAAGATGCCCCAGTCCCTCCTGGCAGAAAGTCCTATTACACTTCATGAATTTTTGAAGCTGCCTCATGAATTAATGCACTAAAATAACTTTAATAGAGTCCTCGTTTACAAATGCTCCCTGGAAATGTTGGTAGTATTTAAAATATACACTTAAAAACAAGCAAATGAATATTTAAAACTCTCTTTCGGAAACAGCCTGGAGGAGGAAGACTCGTGTTCGCTGTGGCGTTCAGCACAGCAAGCAGCAGTGTGTGGTGGTGAACAGGGAGCCTGAAAGAGATGCTCTCAGTGGGGGAGCTTATGGGGGGCAAACTCCATAGACCCAGTCTCTCTCCATGCTTGGTCTGGCCTTAAAGGACAAGTCAATCCTATCTCATCCCTGTGGCTAGTGCTTGCCTCCTTCTGATAAGGGTCTGGAGATGTACTGGGCAAGCACCTCAGTGCTGGGATCATTAACAGCAACTCCTCTTCTGGGAAGTTTAAGCATTTCATCAGTTAGGAACAACCTTCCTCGGTCACCCAACCTTCTGTGAGACACCTGGAAGCCACCACAAGGTCATCTCAGTTCCTCCTGCTGCAGGAGCAGATAAAGCACAAGACCACTCAGTTCCCTGCACGTCCAGTCTTTCAGACCAGATCTCATTTAGGAGTTCCAGCCACGTCTGCATAGGATGAAATATTTGACCAACTTCCCAAAAACGCCTCTTACTCAAGACAACAAGGCAACGTATGTGTGCATTTTTCCTGTCTGTCAGGCTCACACCACAAACGGCTCGCATTGCTGTGATGAAGCCGTAGGTATTTTAGTCTGTGAGACACTGAGATCCTTTGGGATGAAAGGAGCTATATAAATGTAAATCATTCTCATTAATGTAGATTGTGGGACAATGGGATGTTTACAGCAAACAGTCCCAGGGCTGAGCTTCAGAGTGTATATGTTTATGTATAATTTCACCAACAAAGAACACAGCCATCACTGCTCAGTACCTGAACACCCGAAAGACCTCCTCCATGGAGGACCCAGTTGGGAGTTATCACACACGGTGACCAGGTTGGGCTACGAGGGCAGCACTGCGGCCACAGAACATTTGTCTCCCTTGTACGCTGTTGAAAGACATTTCAAAAACTCTGAAGTTCTCCTTTTGCGCAGTCATCCATAGCGGATTTGGGGTTTCTCTGTAACTGCAAGAGGCTAATTAACATTTTTTAAGACCAATTCTAAAATGAGGGCGACCCCAGTTCAAACAACGTGGTCACTAAAGGGGGGGAATTCACAGTCACAGATTTAAATGTGCAGTTACAACTCAAACCATCGTGCACGCTCCAACTCAGACCCAAGCCCGTATCCATGAGATCTACCAGGAATTATTCTACCGGTTTGGGGTGAACTTTGAACGAGACCCATCTCTGTATTTATTTCCCAGTCTCTCCATGTTAAGAGCGAGCTCCTAGCAGCTCTTGTCAATGTTATGCCCATCCTAAGAGAAAACAGTATTTCTTCCTGGATAGCCTTTGGTACCTAAGGACTGAAACAGAGTATCAACGACTTGAAGAGCCAACTTAAGGCACGACTCAATTGTGTTCACTGGACACAAAGAATATGACCTGAAGGTCCAGCTGAATCTCTACTCAGGGTAGAAAGTGTGAAAATCCACAAGACATAATGAAACTGGAGGATCAGGGCTGCCCTTAGGAGTCTGGCTGCACACCGTCACCTCCAGGTGGGGTACTGCAAGCCTGCACTTAAGGCGTAAACTATTCCCCGAGAGATGTGGCCAGCTGCCTGCATGTATCCTAGGGCTTTAGAAACCAAGTGCACTCCTGTGCAGGTGGCTGCCGTGCCATCTATAGAGCTGTATTTACCTCGGCTGTGTGCTAACGTGTGGCCAGACCGCGTGGCGTTAGCTGCGATGGGATGAGCTCCAAGGACAACTCGGAATCCGCGCTCACCCCGGCAGAGTCTGCAGGAGCACCCGTGTGCTCACATGCAGAGGGGCACACAGAACACACAGACACAACCAAAACGCCTGCACAGAATGAAAGTCAACAGCTCCAGATTAATCCCAAACTGAGAAGCAAGTGCAAATCATCAAATTTATATTTCAGCCTCTTTCTTTTCTGTGCTTTTGTTTCAATATTTAGAACTCCAACTAACAAAGCAACAGACACAATGCCACCTCCTCGGGAAACACAAACCCAGCTCCCTCCATCTGCTTCCTCCCCCAAGCCCCCTTGGATTCTGCAAAGCAGATTGTGCTCTGAAATATTAATATTTCACTCTTCTATCGTTATTCCCAACCCTGAATCTCAAAGCTTGTTCCCAGCTTCTCCCTCCCCTCTTACATTTTTTCCAGGGATCACGGCACTCAATGGGTTATGTTACTGCATACTCTACCATGTCTGAGTGGAGCTTTCATAAAAAGGTGGAAGCGGTCCAGAAGCTGCTTCTAGGGAGCCTTCCATCTGCAGCAGCATTTTATTTAGACAGCAGAGGGGAAATTAGATCCCTATGTTGCTGATTGGCTTTGGGAGTTGAATCTTCAGTTCTGTAGGAGGAGTTCATTTACACCACTGTAACGAACCCAATACCGAAACTCCCACCGGGGTGATCAGCCTTCGGGGGAACGTGGGGGAACAATGATTGTTCAGTTTAAGGGCAACGCGGAGTTGCCTTTAACTCACGCTATGCCTTCATTGTGGATTTCTTTGAATTCGACTTTGTTCTATTTAATCTGGATTTCTGCTCCATCTGGCTTCTGAGTAACGATGCCAATTTATTTCATGCGCTTACCGAAGCGGCTTTTCTTTAGCGTGGGGGAGCGGTTACGACAGAGCATCGCTCCAACAAGTCTATTTCAGCCCGGCTCTGAACCTTCTTTCCCCAAATGTTCTAGCAAATACGTCTGCGAGCAGGAATTTCTGTAATTGCAGATAATTCAGATAACAGAAAACCATACAGAAAAGGCATCCCATTGGAAATACCCTGAACCAGAGTCTCATCTAGCTTAAATCAGCTCTGGCATTGATGGTGCTACACTGAGGTGCACAGCTGCTTGCGCCCGGCAGTGAGGACAGCTCGCTCTTCTCCAAGACTTTGAATTCAAGGACAAAAGGACTTTTCTTCTCCTGAGCCCCTACCTGGAGCAGACAGATGACTATCCAAGCCAAAACCCGCTATGTTTTTTAAGGCCAGATCTAAACAGAGCTGAATGGAGGACTTCTCAGTGCCCTTCCCACGTTTCTGGGGACCAGGTGCTAAATTAGCACCAGGCTTGCTCTCCTTCCACCAAAAGAACATGTTTATCTTACAAGACCTTAATCAAACTTCACATCAGCCAGTTACACTTTATCTATCTCTTGCTCAATTGGCTAAGACAGGTGGCATCTAAAAGGCCACCCCCACATGAAAATACACTTTTCCCTCCATATAGAGTCGAGCAAAAGAGCAGCAACTACCAAGTCCAAGGGGCAGAGCTGCAGAGAGCCTTCCATTCCTGTCACCCCTGAGGCAGAGCATCTCACTGCCTGCAGAGATGATGATTAGATGACGATTAGACATGCTCTAAAACCATAGTGTGACCGCAGCTCAGCTGCCTGGGATCTGCGCAGGATTTGGGGTAACGGTGGCACCCAGCATGGGCTCAGCTGTGGAGCGAGCCCCCGAGGTCCCCAGTGAGATGCTGCCTGTGGGATCTCTTCTGCCATCATTCCTATTAACCGACCCAGATGCAGGCATGTGGCAATCCCACTTCTGGAATGCAGCAGAGGCACAGCTATGGATGTTTATGTTTTTTCAGCACCATAAGTCACCTTGCGAGTGTCCGGCATTAAGCAGGATAATTTAGCAGGCTTTTCAAACGACTCTCTGATTCTTCACTGTTGAGGTGTAATGGCCCAAGTCTCACACAGCTATATTTTTTGTTATTCACCTAAGGTCAGAGAGGGCCTCTTAACCTTATTATTTCAGAAGGCTCAAACCTCTGACAATTATAAACAGGAGAGTAAAAAGGAGAGTTAAATTTGTGTAATACATTACTTATAATTTCCCAGCCTCTGACTCCAAGCAAGAAGGGCAAGGATGGCTCTGACACCGACTTTCTTATCTAGAGCCTGGCTTGAATGGGACCTACAGAGTTAATGGCATGAAGTGATTAATGCCAAAGGCTGCTTTGTGCTATAGATCAAGAGGGTTTGCTCCTACCATGCTTCTAGACTTCACGAACACTCTTCCAAGGCAAGATAGACCTGATATAATAGGGGGGCAAGTGTGCAAATAGAGGAGCAGACACCAGAATAGCTGCTGCTGGGACAGACTCAATAACCCTGTCTTAAAGGTCCAGCACCTCCCTCCAACAAGTCTTTACCGGTCTTGCTGCTGGACTCCGTTGCAGCTTACAACAGACCGCACGTCCCACAAGAGACATTTTTCTGCTGCAGTCTCTTCAGGTATTTCCTTGAACCAAGTATTTCCCAATCACTGGCAGCCCTTGCGCTGAAATTAAAGCACCGAACGGGCAGTTGCACGCCCCTCCTGAGCCTCCTGTGGCTTGTTACCAGCCAGCCCCCCTCTCTCAGGAAAGGGGCCCTGCGCAGCCCCCCGCGTGCAGAGGAGAAAACACTGCAGAAACCCCCTATTCAAACCAGTGGGTGATAAATGCATTTAAGACAGGGCCAAGTCCAGCTTGTACAAAGGCAAACAGGAAGAAAAAAAAATATCTCCATCTGATCTACATGATGAGGAATTTGTGAGACTGTTAATGACGACTCCAAACCTCCAGTCGCAGTGTAGGATTCGAGGCACCCCCCAAGCAAAGCGGCACTCTGCGGTATCGCCACTGCTTGGGCACAACTTCCTGAGCTTCCTTTGCACTACAGAGACAGGCAGAACAAATCCCTTCTTAAATGCAGTCCTGCAGCCCATTTCAATATCTAGTGCTGGAAGATGAAGCTTCCGTCAAGCTAGTCAGAGCTGAAATATTGTTTATTGTACCTGAAAATTAATTTCATACCTTTCGGGGCATCACCAGATGCCTCAAACAATCACTGACTGTGCATACAAAACTGCAAGTTTAGTGGCCAATTTTCTTCAGGCATGCAGTAAAGTGCACCCACATATTTAAGATCAAAATTCAACCCATGGTGTTCAAACATTATGGTACATAACTCAGCAGAAATGTCAGACCTGCGACTATTAAAGCATAATATTTACTGTACACCACCAAAAATTTACACAGCGCAACACTGCAACCCTTTGTAGGTGTACAACGGTCCAGAAAGCCAGAAGAATTAATTTTTTATTCATTGAATGAGAAGCTGGTGGGAACTCTTCCTCTGTATCAGCCATGGGCTGACAGTGCAAGGAAGATGTACCAGGGTGGTACGTCTGCGCTTCACCACAGCTAGCAGCATCTGAATTCAGATATATTCTATGAGGGCATCCCGACCAGATGGCTACAGCTGACCCAGAAATGCTGTATACTAGAGGACATCATACAAACTTGGCTGAAGTCTCCCATATTTATTTCTCAGGGACAGACTTTTACTGTCTCTGGTGGCTATAGTGCCAGGTAGCCAGGAGGTCACGGTGACTCTGCTGGGATGCAAAGGTCTGGGGAAGAGAAGAGGTCTGAGACTCGGTCATAAATCTCTGTGGCAAACTAACCGGCTCCCCACTGTTTAAACATGTTTGCCCAGAAGAAAAGCAGGTGCAAAAATGAGTCTTAAAAGAGTAAAGATCATTTCCACATCAAAAACTATCAAGGTTCACAGGCTACAAATTCACCCTGCTCCTTTTAAAGTTAGTATAAACATGAAAAGTGTTTATTTAGGCTTGCATGCTTTTATGCACGTACCTCTGTATTTCAAGTCCGGGACATGAGAAACATCAGTACCGAGGAAAGATGCATCTGTGTTGTCTGGGACAACAGACTCGCTGCTTTGTGCCAAAATCTCCTACAAAGCCAGTGAGTCGAGGCACTGAAATCCTTAGGAGAAAACACCACCTCCAGACACAAACGTGCCTCAGTGCTAGTCCTCACATCACGCCGTCACTGCCAAGAGGAGGCCAGACTTCCACAGGGTGAGGACTTCTGGTCTGACCGTCCACCAGGAATGAAACCACGGCCTGGCTTGCACAGGCAGATGTATAACCTTTTGGTGGCAACGGCTTTTGGTCACTCCAGCCCACAGCAGTGAGAGCGTACATAAATAAAATGTGTATTTATATAGAGCAAAGTAATAGCTCCATTAGACCTTTACATTCTATCAGCCAAATAATATGAGTTTTTAAAAACATTTAGTACTTTAACGGGCATTTTAACAGCTCCTATAACTCAACTGCATCTTTGCCGTAAATCACTGGACAGTCGAATACTCCACTATACGATCTAATCCCCTTCAGCATTTTAGAAAGGAAGAAACAGCCTTCCTAAGGTTGTTTAGGAGGGGGAACAACCTTGCTAGGTGCCTGCTCTCTATAAGAAGAAAAGGTTTTTTGGTTTTGCTTTTTTAAGTAAGACTGATTTACACAGAACCTATTGAGGGTGACAGCAAAGGTCTGAAGTTTTGCAACAGGAGAAAAATCATCAAGGCAGAGGCCAGTTTAATTCTACGTGCAACCTGCTTTGGTGAATCACAAAGCCCAACCCCAAAAGGAGCTGGGCCAGCATCACACAGGACAGTCCTTCTGCCAAAGACCCAGCTCAGCAGCGGGCCAGTCCAGTCCTGCAGGGAACACCGCTGCGGCAGCACGAACCCGAAGGCAGCAGAGAAAAACCAGCTCGTGCTTTTCTCCGAGGCTGCCTCCACCCCAGACCCTGCACCATTCAAAGCTGATAACCAGGGGCCTTTCTACCCCTGGACCTGCACTTAATGAAAGGAACTGGCAAATCACACGTAACGGAGCCACCTCACAGCCGGGAGAGCAACGAAGAACAGTTGATCCTGACTGTGCAGCTCTAGAAAACCCTTCCCTGCTCTCTGGCACACTTGGGGCATTTAGCTTCAGCTTGGCACTCGCTGGAGGGAGCAGGAACCCATGCACACGGGGATCGTCACCTCCCAGCTCGGCAAGCACAGAGCCCAGCGGAGAAGAGGCAGATTAAGCACAGGAAAGGTAGAGGAAGAGACAGCAGTCCACGTAAAGAGGAGGTGGAGGTAGAGGGGAAAGGGGAAGATTGTCTCAGCTCATATTTTACAAACATTGAGGAGGTGCCACAGCCTTTCAGAGGAGGCACGCAGGGAGGAAGGTCTGCACGAGCACTCGCAACAGGAAGGGAGACACATGCCCAGACAGGGTGTTTGCACGGGGAAACAGAAGAAGCAACAAAGCAGACCCACTGGTGAGCAGGGGCGTCCCTGCATATTTGCACACGCAGGCATGAAATACTACATTTGCAGCCATGGAAGCCTCCACTTTCCCCTCACCTCTCTCGGAAGCGGTGGGTTGGATCCTGATAGTCTCCATCCTGTTTCTGCTCTTGGAAGGCCCTGTTCTCGCATTTTCTCTTATATTTCAAAGCTCACAGACAGAAGCAGGAGAGGCAATTAAGTCTAGATGCAGGTAGAAAGGGGCTCCCATGGGAAACAGTTTAAGAAACATTGTCTCTATAATGGGAAATTTCACTGTATTTCACTCTGGCTTTATGATCTACTCTGATGAGCTCTTTAAAAAAAAAAAAAATACACACACACACTCGCTATATATATATATCTCCATCCAGATGAATGCTTTTGATCACTTAGCATAAGTTTTTCTTGGCTGTAAAAGATGGCAGGCTGGGGAGACTAAATGAGAGCAGTGAAGAGCCGAGGCGGTTGGATCCCAGTCGTGCGGAGCCTGGACAGCCTCCGTCAAAAACAAGGACAAAGCCAGAGACAACCTGGAGAGATTTACATCACATGGGGCCCTGCATGGAGAACCATAATGACATAGCGGGTATACGATGTTGGCCAAATTCCCTAAATAAGTGCTTGATGAAGTTCCTGCAGGCTTAGAGTAAAGATTTATTCCTCCCCCCCGCCTTCCAAAGCACGTAATGCTTAAGAGAGGAAGATCTCGTCTAGCTCATTTGTTCATAGATTGTACCTGCAAAAAATTCCCCCAGCTCTTTTATAACTGCACAGAGTCTAATCCAAGAGCGGGATGTGACTTCTCGCTGGGTCTGCTGCTACGAGCCTGGATGGCAAAGCAGGCACGAGCCTGGGTGCGAGGTGGGGATGAAGACACCGTGTCCCCATGCCTGGCACTGCACCTGAGACACGGGGTGACTGCCGGACCGGCCACCCCCCCACTGCCATCTTGTGTGCACAGCTCGGGTTCACCATACACCAAAACACACGGCAGGTGTAACACGCTGCCAGCTCCACACCTGCTTAATAATAAACACCCCTAAGGCTTCCGACAAATCCTCCCCGCTGTTTCTCGCAGCAAACCTTCCCTCTAGGCAACTTCTGCCCCTAGTTCTCCCCAGCACATCTGAATATAACGCGGGCAGGACAGCGGCCCACCTTTTAGACTGGAGAGTTTTCCTCACCTTGAACCCAACACCAGATCATCACATCCCAGTGAACCATGGAGGAACAGAAAAAAACCCAAAAACATCAGGCAAGAGAATCTGCTGGGAGATAACAAGAGCCCGCAGAAAATCTTACCCAGCAGGCTTTTTCAGGCAAAGGGAGTAGGCAAAATACTACAGGGTGGAAGAAGGTAAATTATCAGAGTTAAGACATTTCAAATGACTGCTCCCTGCTGCGTTCAGCAGTTTTTCTTGATGGAGTCACTAATCACTGTAGTTTACCGAATGACCTTGTTGTGGCCATCTCATCTTCAGGGGACCACGGGCTGCAACAATCCCTGGTGCAGAGAGATGCCTTTTCGGCTCTGCTAACTCAAAGTCATCGAATGCTGACTGCAGCCTGTCACGACAGGGCAGAGGAACAGCACATTTCACGGTGAAATGTCTCCGCAGAGGCGTCCATCATGTCCAACACATACAGCAAGCTTTGTACTCAGGGCAGAGATGAAGAGATTAGGGCAGAAATTTTCCTGTACAGACATTGAAAAACGCTGGTTGCCACAAGCTGAAAAAACGCTATAGAAAAATTAAATATTTACTTCTTCTGTTTGTTAATATCTTTCATTAGTTACTCAGCTGTAACAGTCATTAAAATGCTGAAAGGGAACTTCATGTAAATTCATCACTAGCCTGGGAATACTCCTGCATTTGTGAGCAGGCTGCACACTGCAGCAGAGCTCGGAGACTCGATTTCCCTACAGGCAAGGCCAAACGTCTGGTTCACTCACAATTTACAAATGATTATTTTTCTAATTAATCATTCATCAAAAAACACAAATAGCAACAGGGCGTGAAAGGCAGCGCTGGTGTAAACAGAAGGCAGAGTCAGTCCATCACAATCTCACCCTGCAGCCGCTAACAGGGGGAGACCCTCAAATGCTGTAGCTCAAGTGACTGCAAGGAAGGGAGGTGGGGAAATACCCTTTCTGCTCTCTACAGCTACTATAAGAAAATAGATGATACCTGTTTCTGTTACGCCAAACCTCAGCTGTGAAAACTGGAGTTGCAACAGATCCGTGAAACATACTGGGGGCCAAACACGATGATCATAGAATGGCTGGAGTTGGAAGGGACCTTAAAGATCACCTACACCCACCCCCTGCCCTGGGCAGGGACACCTCCCACCAGCCCAGGTTGCTCCAAGCCCCGTCCAACCTGGCCTTGAACCCCTCCAGGGATGGGGCAGCCACAGCTTCTCTGGGCAACCTGGGCCAGGGGCTCACCCCCCTCACAGCCAAGAATTTCTTCCTAATATCTCATCTCAGTCTCCCCTCTTTCAGTGTAAAACCCTTCCCCCTCGTCCCATGGCTCCCCTCCCTGATCCAGAGTCCCTCCCCAGCTTTCCTGGAGCCCCTTTAGGGACTGGAAGGGGCTCTAAGGTCTCCCTGGTGCCTTCTCTTGATGGTGTTGAACAGGTGGGTAGGGATCATGGGATGAGGAAAGAAGGACAACCTCACAGCTGTGGGAGGAGAGAAAACTTCAAAACCACAATGCACGGAGGCTGGAAGTGACACACAAGAACAACCCTGAAGGAAAGAGGCCATAGCACACCTAAGAGACACAGAACAACAAAAAGGGCCTTGCTAAATCACTTGCTTGGCTCACTGTAGGGACTTGGCTGCTAACACACTACCTCCTGCTGCAGCCTGGGGCCACCTGGATCCAGGCGAGGTTGGTCCTCTCGGCTCTTGTGCTCCCAGACCACTGCAACACGACTGCTAGTGCCAGCACGCCGACTCCTCTTTTGCCTTAGCTTGGATTAAGGAACTCCAGAACCACAAGCAAATCCTCTGACTATATAAGACATCTGGGTATCACCTCTCCCAGTGTTCAGAGTTTGAATACACAGCCCTCTGCGCCGCTCGCTTGCCAAAAGGCTCGCAGGAGAAGACGACATACCCACACACAAGGAGTCTAAAAGTAAACTGCAAATGCATATGATTTTCACCCTTTCATACCGATTCTCTGTTCTTATCACTATTAATCCAAGTTAGGTATTTCCTGTACTCCAAGGACAGATGTTTGAAAGGTGTAACTATTTCCAGGCCCCCAGACCTCTCCTTGCTTTGGCCTTACCATATCAGGCTGCTGGCCAATCTCTTGCCAAGCCAACAACTTTTCAAAAGGCAGTAAGAACTGGTAAAAGCAGATGGCAGCATGATATTTCAGCCTTGCTATAGTCTCCTGCTGGCTTTTATTATATTTCACAGGGCTAGGCTTGAAACATATAATCAGATTTCAAAGAGGCTGGAGTATTGTTGGCATTCTACTTCATTCCTGACCACTGAGATTGTGAGATCTGTCCCTGCTGCTCTGAGAAAGAGAAGTTTTCCTCCTTGCAGCAATTAAACAAACTCAAAACCTACCACATAACAACAAAGGACATTCAAGATAACCAGGACTTTTACAGGACTGGCTTTTACCAAAGCTCCAGCAGTGCTGCTACTCCACGCATTGCACAGGGGTGGCAAAGCAAAATTAACCCGACACAGGGAAATTCTTCTGGAGAGCGGAAGACATCCTAACATATACCATACCTCAGCATCCTAGTATGAAACAGTGATCTGTCCTGTGAAAAAGAGAAAGGGTCTTGAGGATAGATGTAAAGTTAATAAGGCAAGCTTTTGGGAAGTTAAGAAGAGCCTACAGTCAGTCTCCTGGAGGTTTAGAGGATCTGTCCTGAATGGAGTTATCCAGGTTCAGATCAAAGTGGGTCCTCCAAACTCGATGGCCAAGCCTTGGACTGTTGTTCTTAACCTAATTTTAACACACTTGAGAAATTTGCACCAACTTGCTGGACATGCCAGACATGACAGCAGCAGGAAAGAGGGATGGTCACCACCCCAGCAGGCGGCATCACGGCCAGCACTCGGGAAGCTTTGGTTCACAAACTTGCCATATTGGAAGGCTTTGAGCAGGCTGCTGGTTCCTTCATGTTTCAGGTCCTCATACGTAATACTGAGGACATCACAACATGTTGAAGATGGCGGGACAGGCAGGTCTTACGGGAATGAAGCCCCACATAGGCCACTCAGAGAGCCAGGAAGGGATTTCCTTAGGAGACAGAACAGGAATTTCTGACTCTACCAGAGTTGCATGTCACAACATCCGACAATCTCCCACGACAGGGTTTTACTTAATGGCATGAACTTAGCAAAGAAGCAGCAGTGACAGAGACTGAAGGAAAACAGAGCAGTGGCAGAGACACCCCAGGTTGCTCCCGTGGCGCTTTTGCAAGGGCCGGAATCCACGCAGCAGAAGAACCAGCCATGCAGGAAGCCGCCTGCAAGTTACTGATGGAACAGGAGGAGCTGCAAGAAATACAAATTCAAATACAGTTTGCATCCAAGAAACAAATACATGTGCAGCTGTGAAGAACAGCCAAAACGACCTTCCTACAGCCCAGTAACAGGCAAACTGGGGCTTCGGATTTGCCATATGGGAGGAGGGAATCACTCGTGTTTCTATCCATTGCTGGACAAGTCAAGAAATTCAATCCAATTGCCTGCATTTCACCACAGAAGTCCTGTAATAGCTCATAAGCGCTAAATGAGGGAGGAAATCCACATTAACAGAAGCCACTGATAAGAAATATGCCTGGGTTCCAACTTTTTCTGGTGGTTGGCCTTTTCTCGTCAGTACTTTCATTAGTATTTCTGTAAAGTAACCACTGCAACGGCTGTAACTCGATACATGTACAGGAGATAGAAAAGAATCCAGAACTAAGTGGCATTTAGCCTCAGGTTTGGGGCACTTTTAAAAGTTTTATTACTAGGCAGACTTCTCAGAGGAAAGCTATGACATGAATGACGTGTCTTTGAGTATTTTTTCTAAGTGAGAGTAAAAGATTGCTGATCTGAGCTATTTCCTGCCATTATTTTGCTGTGTTTATGTTCTCTCCAATGCACCCTATTATAGCAAATCTGTCTGGAAGGGCTCCATTCTTGAAGATGATGCATATTCCAAGAATGCCTTCTGCCCAGGCAATAATCCTAAAGAAACCAGCTATGCTACTCGTGTGCTTCGAGATAATCAGATGCACAAGGGTGCTACATAGGCAAACCCAGAGCACCGAGCACACCACAGACTGGGCTATAAATGTCCAGTTATTTCATTTTTCTGAAGCAACCACTTTTTTCTAACCAATTTAGCAAGATCTGCTTCTGATCCAAGATTTGCATTTAGACAAGAGGTACCCCAGTCCAAACTTGATGCACAGGGACAGAGAGTTGAAAACCAAGAGGAGTTTTCTACGAACATCTCCAGTGCTCATTCCAGTCCTTCAAAAAAAACAGTTAACCCACTCCCTGGAGGAGGACACAGTAATAACTCATCCCCTTTATTTTTAGCCTAGCTCTTCCTTCAAAGCCCAGCAAGATACGTGGAGTTTTGCAGTGCGCAAAGAATCCCTGCTCATGATTAACATCTATGTGAATAATAAAGCTTTAATCTGGTTTGAGTCTGTTACCTACTGCTTCAGCAAGTTTAACATCAGATGGGAGCAAGAGTAGCAAGGGTATCCAGCCAGGTTTCATATAACTCAAAGCAGTACTACAAGGCTTAATTAATTGAGATCACCAGATGAAAAGCCTCATCATGTATATAAAAGGTAAAAAGTAAAACATCTGCTGATGCTCAGACAGTACTGAGGTGGGATGCTACAAGGGGAACCTCAGATAAACTTCAAAGAGAAGGGACTGAGATCCATCTGCGTATCAGAATTACGTTCCTCCTGCTCCAGAGTCCCAACCTCAGCTGGATGCTGGGTCTGAAATATAACGGCAGGAACACAAGCAAAGCCCGATGCTTTGATCACAGACACCTAACTTCCATGTTCTCAGCCAAGTCTTCCAGTAAGCCCAACACGGATTGAGTTGCTCCTTTTATAACAGCACAAGTGTGAAGGCAGCTCAGACAGCAAATCAGCCTCTCAGACTAGTGCACATGCTTTCCTTCGCTTCACAGGTGGTCTCGGTGTCAGAAGTCCTGTCTGAACAGAAGCAGAGAAGGAATGGCAATTCATGCAGGCCACATTTCGGTAATGCGACTCATTCTCCTTCCATATGTGCCCTTCCCCATGTTTGGAGAGAGGCTGGTCTGAAGCCAGCCAAAGTCATTGGTGAGCAAAGTACCAACCTGGCATCTCGATGGAACTAAAAACCTGCTGAGCTGCTTTCTGCTCTCCAGTGTAAATCAAGTGAGAGAAACGGCCAACTATCTAAAGATGCTCTGAAAGGGCAGCTTGGTATTTGCCAGGCCTGTTCGGCCATAAGCGACGCAGAGAATGTCCCTGGCTGCACCACTCAGCCTTTCAGCAGAGACCATCTATCATCCCAAGCCATTTCCCCAAGAGTCACAGCTGTGCTCAGACCCCGCTCAGACATCTGCCAGCCTGCTGTCCAGGTACAGATCCTTCAGCCGGTCCAATCTCTGCTGGACTGGCAGACAGACTGCAAAGATCATTTCCACTTCTCTCCCCCCATCAGGTAAGCCAAGCTCTCCTCTACGCTGTCTAGCTTCTTAGTCATCACCTTTTCTCTTCCCCTTCGCCCACATGCTCAAGCACTTAAAAACAGAGTGGTTGCTCTCTATTAAGCTATTCTGATTCCTTTCTGTAAGCTCTGCACAGACCCCTGGCATTCCAGCAGGCAACAAGAGCTTCTTCAGCTCTCCCACCCTCCTGACAACACAGAATTACCACAGCACCGTTAAGTAATTACCCAGAGAGATGCACCACCAACCCAGGGCACAACCACGTGGGGAGGGTGGCGATCCCAACTGATGGCACCTGATCAAATGTAGCCAAACCTTCCTTTCCAGTGACTGAGAGAGGTGACGTACACCTATCTACTCTCCAGTTCGCAATACAAATGTGATACTGATTTTTTTTTTTTTTCCTCCAGCGTATGTTTAGGCATAATATAGTTTAATGGCAAAAAGATGCTTTGTTCCACGGGGTGCGTGTGTGTGTGTGTGTGTGTGTATTTGATCCCTGTGCTTCAAACAGATCCAGGAATGGAATTTAATACATTTATAAAATTAAGAACAGATGCTGTAGACTGTTTAAACTAGCAGAGAAAATAATAAGAGGAACACTCCAAGGAAGGTGACATGAAAAAAACGCTGAATGTTGCGGGAAAATCAAATGCAGTAATGACTGCAGGACTTCAGGGACACACGGGTCCATGCCACAAATCCCTCAGGAAAGACAGTTCCCAGCTCGGACACACAGATGTCTCTCCTACATGAGCTAGAGAGAAAAAAGTAATAGATAACACCAGCTGGAGACAGAGCACACTTGTCTTCTAATATGAGAGAGATCCAGTTCACCTTAAAATATAAATCACAGTGCATGCCAACAGAAATCCCTTTCTTCTCTACAATGTTACCTCAAAATATTAAAGCCAATGAACAATTAAAGGTTGAGTTACATTTCACTGATTCTTCTCTCTCTACGCATTTTGTTTTCCGCTGGTCCCTTGCCTTGGACAGTCAGGTTTCCTGGGAAGCCGAGGCAGCCTCTGCCTGCCAGGAGGCTCCCGGGGCTCCCTGTGCTGCTGCACCCGGGCTGCAAACGTTGCACAGGGCGGTTTATTTGTTCAGTGCTGAGTATTTCCACTCCTGTTTTCTAAAGTGATGGAAACGTCTCCTGTTGGCTTTTGGTGCCCTGTTTGTTATGACAAGGTCTACACTTGGGGCTGAATCCAAGTCAGCATCCTTTTGGAAATGAACTGGTTGAGAATGAGGGTCTGCATCTCTCTTTCCCACGCTGACTTACAGGGTACCACACTCGTAAGGAGTGGTACCACATTTCCGTAAGGAAAGGTCCTATTCAGAGTGTCAGAAGTGGTTTCAGCCTCTCTCTCTAGCTCCGTGCAGCGCTGTGTGATGTTAACGGTATTGTCACCCCCATTTTGCAGAGCATTATGCTGAAGTATGGAGTATGTTAAGCAACTTTTGCCTTTGGTCACAGAAATAAGTGCAAGAAAGGGGACTGGAATTCAGCGGCTGCGCTCAGATCCTGCCTCACTCTTCTTGTGCACAGAAGAGCCCGTATTGTACTTGCAGATCATATATTTGCATTGCAAAGCAAGGAGCCGGCTGCATAAATGCCTGTATGTACAAGTATATGCCTATTCGGCAGGCAGATCTTTGGAAAATTCATCGCATAGTGTTCTGTCTACAAGTCAAAAGCCATCTCCAATTGCTAAAACTTAAATAAAAACACAAGTTGCTACAATTCATAAGGAGCTTAATATTTATTGCTGTGTATTGCAAGCATGCAGCTCTGCAGAAAGACTCCCTTTCCATCTTCAGTGATTATTCAAGGGACGAGAAAAAAAAAATAGCCTTTGATAGTAACAAAAAAAGCAAGTGTGGAGAAAACAATGTATTAAATCCTTTTCACAGCCAAGAGGCCAACGAAAATGCTATATATTTATAAAGGAAATGAAAACCTGTCAGGAACAAAATGAACTGAATAACAGAGCTTGGGCTGAATAAAGAGAAGTAAGAACTAAAGAACCAAAAATGCTACTAGGCTGGGAAATACAGCACACTCTGCATCCCTGGAAAGAGGTCTCTGAACAGACGTATGACCCATTTGGGTACAAGACAGACAGGAGTCTCCAACTACCGCCTCCTTTTGACAATGTAAGGAGGACACGGAGCTGTTGGAGCGGGGCCAGAGGAGGCCCCGGAGATGCTGGGAGGGCTGGAGCCCCTCTGCTGTGGGGACAGGCTGAGAGAGCTGGGGGGGTTCAGCCTGGAGAAGGGAAGGCTCCGGGGAGACCTTCCAGCCCCTGCCCCTAAAGGGGCTCCAGGAAAGCTGGGGAGGGACTCTGGATCAGGGAGGGGAGCCATGGGACGAGGGGGAAGGGTTTTACACTGAAAGAGGGGAGACTGAGATGAGATCTGAGGCAGAAATTCTTGGCTGTGAGGGGGGTGAGCCCCTGGCCCAGGTTGCCCAGAGAAGCTGTGGCTGCCCCATCCCTGGAGGGGTTCAAGGTCAGGTTGGATGGGGCTTGGAGCAACCTGGGCTGGTGGGAGGTGTCCCTGCCCAGGGCAGGGGGTGGCACTGGATCTTTAAGGTCCCCTCCAACTCTAACAATTCTATGACAATCTGTAGGCAGGGAACCAAATGTCAAGTGAGGTCAGCAAACATGCTGTTCACAGGATGCATAATACTGAACCAACTGGGGCATCTTCTGTGCATTCCCAGTACAGGGACACATGGGGAACAGGAACCCTCACAGCTCCTTGGGGCAGATGCATGGGCACTTGGTGCTCAGGACGCTGCAGTCTCCTGCTACCAGTCTCTGCAGAGCAGAAGTTCAAGAGGTACAATGATCTTGTCACACGGAGGTATGCGCGAGTGAGGTCTGGTTTCCACACGCTGAATTTATGTCCCCATCCCTCCGCTGAGCCCGCCAGGTGCTTGCGTGTCTGTGGCTACAGACTCCTTTGAGGAGGAGGTGACGGCAAGGACAGACGTCAGCTCCCAGTCCACAAGAGAAGATACAGCCTTTGGGATACAGAGGTACGAAACTTCTGGTTTGCCACAGAAAATGTGCCCACAGGCCAAAAGACCAATTCAATTGTATAGACTGGCCTGTGTCCTAACTCCACAACTGGAAGAGCTGGTCAGTCACATTTCTAGATTCTCAAAGTTGGAAGAGTACCTGAAAAATGACTAAGGAACTTAACTGTTCATGAAAACTCAAATAAAACACAACTATTATAAACGCATGTACTGCTATCTTGATAGAAACAAGGCTGTTTACTGTGCAGATGACTTGGATTCAAGATCTGATATTAAATAATTTAGCTTTATGTTTCTAATTGCAGGAAGTTTGTGTGACTTCAAAAATAAACAACATAAGTATTTCATAATTCAGATACTTAATTACTATTACCATATTGATTGCAGGAAACAGGATTAACCACACATAACATTTTGTCAGAGGATAATGTCAACAATCTTGAAGTGATGGCTACCTATGAATTAGCTGGCTGTACTACATTAAAAGCAAAATACAAGCCGTGGCCATCAGAAAGGAAAATTCTCAATAAACTGGCACGCTCATTATCCAGCCTGGATAATGAAGGGAGGGGAGTAGAAATGGTGTAAACATGCAAACTTTAACTCATGCTTGGGAGAAGAGAAGAAAGCTGGGAGGACTCTATCTCTTGAAACTTGCCTGGCTTATACGGTTCATCAGTGCAATCATTCAAATAGGTCCAAATAATTAGTTCTACAAAGAACAGTAATGCTCCTTCTTTCCCCAATTCCCACAAAAAGGCTTGGTGACCTAACAGGAGCTATCTGCTTGAATGCGTTTCCCAAAGGAAGGCTGAGCGTGGTGAGAGCCCCTCCCTCCTCCTCCTCCTCTTCCTCCTCCTGCAGCTTGCTCTGCTGGACACTGCCGCCAGGGGAGATCGTTAAGTGACAGAAGGCAGAAATATCTCCAACATTTAATATCAAACTCACCCAGGGCTCTGCCCTTGCTCCATTTTCCAGTACCCTCATGCGAAGGCCAGATGCGGGACATGCCCATGGCAGGTGTGATGAGACACCATTAGGCATTTCCTACCGAATGAAGCCTTCCAGAGCGGCCGGTTTCACACCGCTGCACGACGATACTCATCTACAGCCAGGAAGTCTATACTGTGCCAAATTCCCACAAGATACCATGGAGTACAGCCTGGATTACAACAGCTCTGAGTCCATTTCAGCTCTCTCAAGACAGACATGCTTTTATTTCAGACGGGATCAGCAGAGGTTAAGTTGGCATTAATGAGAAGTGGTGTTCTCAAATCTGAAAAGATGCTTTTAAAAAAAAAAAACAAACAACCAAACAAAACCAAACCAACTTGCTGAGATGCACTGGTTTTGCATCTTCCTCACAACAAACTGCCGTTACTTCTGCCGTACATCAACAAAAGGGAAAGCACATAACAGGAAAATAGCACGGGCCTCTTCACTGTACATGAAAGGCAGGTTGCAAATCTCCACAGAGGCACTTAAACATCACTTGCTGTATAAAAGACAATGCTCAGATACTCCTGTTGTTTGCTTTTCGTCATCTTGAGGATTCAACAAATCCTCGACTGCACTGGTACCCGTTGGACAGGTAGCAGGGGAAGGCTGGCAGGCACGGAGCGAGAGAACGCAGCTGCCTTTCGGGGATCTCCGCAGGCAGGGACGGCCGCTACAAACACTTCCCGAAGTGCATCTCCAGAAACCACAACTGCAGCTTTCATCAGCTCCGCCTCACTCTTTCCCAGCGCCAGGCATAACATCAGAGAAGCGTGAAAATACAAAACTCCATTATTCAGACCGAAGGCATAAAAAAAGCTTGCATTTACCGTGCTACAACTTTAAAGCCGCCCCAGCACCCTGTAGATAAGTGAGTCGCCTCGGGGCAGCTCTATGAGCTGGGCAACATTTTGCAAGAGAAATTTCTCAATGCCTTTTAGCTTTGAGAGCAGAGTAAATCCCTTCAGCCCTAACTAGCATCCAAATTAGTAACTTAAGGAATCTCAATGGACGACCCCAGAGAGATGGGCTCTGGCAGAAGGAATTAGCACTCTCTTGCTCCTCTCCGGATGGTCACGCAACGCTTGTTAGCACTCACAGGTAACACAGTGCATGAGCCCCACACGCATGCGTTGCTCCTCGAGGGGACAGCCCTCGACAATACCTTAAGGCCACCTGTCTCATGGTTAATGCAGCACTTCCCATTGATTTGTTTGTCCAGGATCTCCCACGCTGGCTTTACACCTGGGCTCAAGCCCTTACAGGCCTACCAGTGTATTCAGTGCTCACCCTGCCAAAATTTAGCGCTTATTACACCACACATTTTTGCTTTGGCTCTCTGTGTGACGAGGAGGAGATGCAGGCAAGTGATTTTCACCCTTACAACGTGGAGAAGCCCTGCCTGGTTCCCGAGGTCGGCACCACTCGTACAGCACACCCAGCCTGGGGCTGCTGCTGAGGGTTTCCCAGAGCCTAAAAAAAGGAGGAGGCTCCAGAGAGCGGTGCTCCACAACAGCCCTGGCAAGAGGGTTCAGGAGCTGGTACGCCTCACTGGGATTTACATTTTGCACCCTCATCTCCCCCAGGGAGAGGGCATGGAAGCGGAGCTGGGCTCCTGCAGGGTTGGCAAATGTCCGCATGTCCCCCATGTGCACCCTGAGAGGTCGATTGCTGCAACATTTTCACAGGCAAATACCTGAGAGTTTCTCAGATCGACTTTTCCAGATTGATCCAAGGCCCAACAGCACTAACGTCAGCCCTTAGCGAGCGAGAGCCATGGCCCGACTTCCAGCGATGCCTGGCACATACAGCAGTAGGAAACAACAGACGACTCCGGGCCCTGAAGTGGAGAACTCTGGTCATTATACTTTTATAATTCTGTATTACATGATTCAGCTACACAAAATCTTTTATCAGATGTGACAGCAAGGAAAACTGCTGTATTTACATAGAGTAGCACGTACCACATATGTTTGTGTGTGCGCATGTGTGTGTGTGCACACCCTCCGTATGTTTTTCTAGGAAGCCTACCGGAATCAAAACCCACCTCCGTTTGAATTAGATAACCCTCACAGACTTGCTTGAAAATCCTTCCATTTTTCATTTCCTCAATGTTGCAAGTTTATCCAAATACCCAAAAAGTGTAATACAATTGAACACCAACTGACTCCACCTAAGACACAAGGAGCATTTCTAAGTTTATTACCAACACCAGCAGGATTTCCCTGCTCTCTCTGACCCAGCAAAGCATGCCCAGCTGCTCAATTTACCCCAGATCTTGGTAACTCTAATCCACGTGAAGTTTCAATGGCGATGGCAGGGGTACGCACTGAAGACGAGCAGAGCCGGCCCTCCACAACCACCCTCCCACCAGGAGAAATTCCCGTGTTACGAAGCGATGGCAGACGCCCCGCATGCTGCACTCCAGAAAGCACAAAGAGGCTCAATGAGAATCAGAAAGCAAAATACCTTACAGGACATTCAGAGCCCAGATAATACCGTTGAACTGTTTTTGAATAAAAGTACTTCTAACAGGACCCAACAGCAGGAGGCTTCATGGTTGTGTCTAATGTTTCCAGCAAAATAAGCTGAGGTTTTGGACCCTGCACAGACAGCGCTTTACTTAAAGTCTATTTTTTGGCACATTCTGGGACTGCAAAGGCCGTCAACATAAAGACTTTTTTCCCCAATGGCAATTCATAAAGGAGCACCAGCTGAAGACATGAGCTACCACCAAGAACCTGTGGAGCTCTCCCAGACCCTCACACGTCAGGCGAGGATCCCCTCCTCCCACAAAAGTCCCACAGATTGGGGGCCTGACACCCACGTTGCCATGCTGTAAGCACACCAACCCCTAAGGAGTTAAATTTAGAGATGAACTCTCAGTCACACTCCAGTCATTGACAATTTTGCCACCAATTCAAATGGAGTCAGGACCTTAGACCATGACTTGGCTGGGTTTTAAAAGGAGGACACCAAGGTGCAGCCCAGCTCTGCAATCACTACAACAAACAGACACTTCTAACTGCAGTATCACGGGTCAAAATATTTCCAGTAAAACAGGTAAATCATCAGCATGCGAGCACATCCGTGCCCTGAAGCCATACCACCTCGTGCTGGGATCCTGCCAGATCTAACAGCAGCAGAAGGTCAGGCCGGGTCAGAGTGTGCTGCAGATCTCCCAGGCACATCCCGACGCCGCAAGAAGCGCTGCTGATGGCTCCTTGCAGCCCTCGCCCCCACCTCTGCTAACCTACCCCCCCAGAAAGGCACCGCACAACCTAAATGTTTGGAAAGTTCGGATTTCCTGATAAGACATGGAAAACCACAGTTCGTAACTTCTTGTGTTTACAAAAATCCCACAGCAGGTTTCCTTGGTGGAGGTGACTTGACCCCATCGGGTTCCAGCACAGGTAATCAGCTTTTCTTCTGCCTAAAGCAAACAGCTCCAAGTGCTTCATCCCCACCGGAGTTTGGCACGGTGAAGATTTACCAGCTTTGCAGAAAAGCCACCGCGGACCAAACACCATGAGAAAGTCACCCATGCTTGGCACAGTTTTAGGAGGTGCCCAGCAGCTCTGCGAGGTGGCAGCAGTAGCTGGCCTCAAGCCTCCATTTCTTTTGTGGCATTTGTTGTCCGTTTTGCAGAAGCACCTCCCAAAATCCCAGTAAGCCTGTAGGATAAACCAGGCCCCATTAAACAGGGGCAAAAGCTCGTGATTAGCAGTCCACACCAGACAGCACTCCTGACCAGAGAAGAGGGAAGAGAGGCAGCAGGTGACCCTGATAACAAGGTGACCAGCATGGTGAAGGTACCTACTCTCCGCAGCTGCTCTGCAGCCATCCCTTCTTCGCTCTGTCCATCTCCAATACAGGGTCAACCCTCAGGGCTCTGCAGATCCGGGACTGCAAAGCTTCACGTGCTTCTCCGGCACAGCCCAAAACTCCATATCAGGCCAGGCAAGAGAGGAGCCGCCAGGACCAAGCCATTGCTCCTGCATCGCTGCCGTGCCACTGACCTGACCGGGGACAATCCACGACACCAGTCCAAGCTGAAGCCATCAGTGGGAGCAGAGGACAACGGAGTGACACACGTGTAACCTCCTGTAACAAACTGCCTGATTAAGGGTGTTCCACCCAAACGGGTGGCACCTGGGAGCCACACACACCCAACTCTGTCCACAATGCCACTTGCTTCAAGTTTACAGTAAGCAAGCTACTCAGAGAACCGAAGCACACTCTCCATGGTTAATGTGAAATATTAATGTCTCATTTGTTCAACAATTTTGTGGAAATTAAAACTTTTAGGTTAATCATATACTGAACAATTTTAATTAAAGCAGTTATAAAACAATTAATCCACGAGAGCAGGCTTGGATCCTTGCCAGCCTTATTGGTTTAATACATGTAGGCAAAGCTTATTTCTCCCCCTGTTTGACTTAATGAATGCTAATAAGTGACACAAAATATGCATGCGGCGCTCCTAATATAGTTAGTCCATCTGGTTTCACTTGCATTTTGTATTTGTCATTTTGCTTTGATAGAGAAATTGAAAATGAATTCTCCGTGCTAGAAATTAGAAGAACTTTGTACCCTGCCTAATTTAAAATAATTTTTGCAAACCTTTGGGGGAAAAAAAGGCAGCAGTTGAGTACAGTACATTAGACAGCTATCTTTTTGGTTGTTCCAAGGTTGGAAAAGAGCACAGGACAGAAATACAAGACTGTACTGAGCAGCACCACAGCACTGAAGGGAGGAACAACACTTGCTCAGCTTTTTTTTCCCATCAGTATTTCAAGTATTTTTTTTCCTTGAATAGATGGTAATATAAAGGCAGAGGATAAAATATGATTTTAAGCGCCTGAGACAAATCCTCTACTACTTCAATTTGTTCTGCATTACAACTTGTTTGATCCATTTGGGGTTGTATTTGTTTGCCAAAGCAAGCAGAGCTCAAGTTCTTTGTTGAATATTTAACGTACGACAAATTTTTTTTACCTTTTTAGGACTTCTGTTTGCGTTTCATAGCCATGTTATTTCAGATAACATGCAGGACCATCACTGTCAGGTGCAACCACTCCACCTCGCCATGTAAAAGCCCCCCCCAAAGGCCCTGTGCAGCTGAACTCATTCTCTTGCAGCTCACACTGCCTGAGGAAGAGCCTGGTTTGGCCCAAAAATGAAAAATGGGCTCTTCTCCGGGTAAAATTCACGTAACACAACCCAGGTCACAATGAAATAATACACGATGTGATCTGTCACCATGGAAAGTGGCCTCTGTGGAGGCTGCAGTTCCCAACACGACACCACCACCCGCACTCTCTCTGAGGTCCTTTCAGAAGGTCCCAACTGCCCCTTTGCAGTCCATGAGGGTCTTTCCATTAATGCCACCGGGGGGTGGATCAGCTCTAGACATGTCCCCTTCCAAAACCAGCATGACCCTGCAGGAGGTACAGCTGCACTGGGTTAAACTGCACAGAGTTTCTTTCTTCCCTAAGGTCACTGCCCATTTCTGCTGCTGAGTGTCCCAAATGGTGACAAGAAGGAGCCTACAAGAGCTTAAAACCTAGCTCTGTTCCATGGGGACCAGCGTCCCAAATTCAATCACAACAGAATAAGCAGGAGGAAGGGAATTGTCTGTGTGTGTGTCCTGAAAAGTGCATGCAAGACGGGGGAGAGCAGAAGAGAACACCATCAACCACACTCTGATCCCACGACCCTCGTCCTACCCTCACAAGGTGATGAAGGGAAAAATTTACTTTATTTCAGCACTTCAGAAGTGCAAAAGAGCCAATAAATCCAGGCACCAAACGTTGGCATTATCTGCTTAACCCAGTAATTGGTTTATGAGCCACCCTTGGGGTCACCTTGATCTACAATTTTGGAGTCACGTTCCTCCTGCCGCGGTGAGCTCTCTCCTTTCCCTGATATCTCCTACCGCTTCCCGCAGGAAAGGTGCTCTGCCCACCGCAGGAATTAAAGTTGGGTGCACAGCTGCACAATGACAGCCTGTGCTTCCCACTCGTCCTGAACCCGACCTTCCCTGACCAGCAGCGCTTAGAGTCATGAATGACCTGAAGACAACAACACCTGGATACCTCCGTGGTACAAGATGCAACCTCAGTCCTCATCAGATTTCCAGCCACTCATTAAAATGCCGAGGCAGGGCAAGAGGAAGGAGGAGCACTGGGAGTGCAAGGGAAAGACAAGGAGGCGGTGAAACAAATGGGAACAGCTTCAAGCACATGGAAACGTGCCTTAAAATGAACTTCTTCACTATTGCTGAGCAAAATTTGGAAACCTGCGCTGGAAAATAAGTCCTCTAAGAGGCCAGTGAACCTGCAGCACCCGGGGGAGGACAGCACGGAGCTGCCCCTTAACCAGGGCTCAGAGCCCACGAATTCGTCAGCGTGGTTAATCGCCCCCACGCCACCCGGGGCAGCACGATGAGGAGCGGCTGAATCCCCCTTTGCTCACACTCTACTGCAGATCCCCGCGCTTGGGAGACCTCCACACTGTTTGCCGGCTCAGCTCTTAGTCACAGTTTATCCCGCAGCAGTCTTTTCAACAATGATACTGCATTTTTCTGCCAGAAGGATCCCAAAATAGCTAACGAATCACGCACACACCGCTAAAGCTCATGCTCATGCCGTAGCAGGTGGCGGAGCTGGGACTCCTGCTTGGGGCAGTGCCCAGACAGGTACCAAAAGCCCCAGGAGATGAAGCCACCACGCAGCAGCAGCACCGCAGCACCTCCTGGGCCCATCCTGCACGGCACAACAGGGGAGATGCCGCGTTGCCGATGCTGATACCAAACCGATGCATTGATTCTGTTCGAAGTCTGAGCCAGAAGTGTGATGCAGCAACGAAAATGAAATTAAATAGAGACACCGGTTTGACTCTGCATCCCTGGAACTGAAAGCTCGCCAACAAGCTCTTTGTAAGTGCTAAATACCTTCTCTGTGTGTCACTTAGAAAAATACAGATGTGGCTTTTCTGCACTGAGACACTCCAGCAGAGTAGCTTTCCCTCCCCACAGCCCCCCCCCCCCCCCCCCCCCCCGCTTTTTTTTTTAACATGTTTAAACATCCTACAAACACTGTTTAGGGAAGTCAGCAGGAGGTCAAATAGAAGCCTTGTGTCTCAGTGGATAACAATCCTTCTGTGAAATCATTCCAGCAGGAATCGAGTCACTCTTACATCTCCCTCCCCACCTTTTTTTTTTTTTTTTTTTTAAAGGCATTTTAGCAAAGCTCGCTTTGAAGTTTAAACCTTCTGCAACAACACTGCTTGCCAACAAGATAAAATATTTAGTACTGCTATATACTAAAATCATATCTCTAACAATACCTTCCACGCCTGACATAGCACAAAAGTTAATTCAGCCAACAAAGCAATACTTACATTTTGTGTCTTGAGAAGCAGCAATTTATCTTTTTTGTATATATAAATTACATATACTATTGTGCCATTTAAACCTCAACCCTCCTGTTGTTAAATACAGAATAGAAAGATCTTTAAATACAGAAAAAAAGATCAGAGCTATAGGAAGAGCTGTCACAAATGCAGGAGAACATCACTAGCCTGGAAAAATAAATCCAAAAATCACGATGCTCCCCAGCAAATGCTCAAGTCTACACGCAACCTTCATCTTGTTGGGCTGTTTGGGGCTTTTTTGGCAGCAGCATCTCACTTCAGCAATAATGGCAACAGTCTCAATTTGTGACTGCTTCTGCGCGTGTGACTTCAGAGAACCCCCAACCCCAAGCTGCCAAGTGCCAGTCCACCAGAGAGGTTGCCCAAGCATCAGGGCACAGCCTTGCTCGGTGGTACCAGCATCCCATCCACGCGAGCAAAAAGCCCATGAGATAACACGTCTCCGTAACAGCGCAGGTAAGGCACGCAAATGTACCCATCTCAACGGGCTAGCGGATGGGCGGGTTAAGCATAGCCACTTGCCCGTGTTTACACCACCTCTGCTATTTTCCAGTTTATTGCGCTTGATGTGTAATATTTAATGCCTGTGGCTGTCTCCCTCTGTTGGAGGGTCCCTGAACAGATGATGGCAAGCACTCAGCTGTATGGATTACGGACTTCAACAGGAAAAGAAAACACCCGCAGGTGAGGACAGGCACTGCCTGCCAGCGACAATGGTGTACGTACAACCTGCTGTAGGTATTTAAACCCCTATCGCACACCTCCTGCGTCCACTGCCTGGGACTGGGCACACAGCGTGGTTAGGCAGCTCCATCCACAGCGAGGGAAGGAGAAGCTTCACCTCTGCAAACAGATGTGCTCTCGGAAAAGGCAGGAATGGTGCAAGCGTTGGGGAAGAGAAGGGAAACACATTTTGCAATCTGACCTTTCGGGTTTGTTGTTGAAGAAAACAATGGAAATGTTGCAATGACCACAATGCTATGTTGGCAAGGTTGCTTCTTTTTAGTTTTGTCTTCCTTATAGGTCTTGCCTTCCTTAGTCTCCTCTTAAAAACAAACTTAAAGAACCAATAACTACCTCCCCCCAACCAAAATCATACCATCTGTTCCCATTTCTGCTCTTGCTTTTAATGGGCTGCTCTTTACTGTGCAAAGAGGCATCACCTCAGTGCCTCAAGTACACATCCTCCCTCCTAGTCTAACTTGATGCATTTTACTCTTTCACATAAAATTAGCTCAAACAGTCCCAAAACGTCTGTCTTTTCTCATCTCTTCACTGGTACCTAGAGCTCACAAACCTCTCTCCAAGCAATTCAATTCCCCTCTCACATATGCTCAGCGCCCACGCACTTGATAATGCCATCTCCCAGCACAAGAACAAGCTCAGGGCTCCCAAACTCAAAAAAGGCAAACTAATTTAAAACAAACACATAAATGCATTCCCCTTTCACCTCTGCAGGATGCAAACAAGAATCCTGCCAGTCTGAAATCAGCTCACAGCTCCTGAGAGCATCTCCGTGGGTTTGTCTTGCCCCAGAAGGCAGCTCCCTCCACTGGTCCATGACACCCATTTGGATCCGATTTGCCTTTACATCCCACGTGGCCCTACCTTATTCATGTTTCATTCAAATATTGCCTTCAACCCTCCTGTTCATCTCTCAAAGCTTCCCAACCAGTAGCTTTAAACATGTTTCACATCCTCCTCTTGACTTGGTGTCTCTCTTAACGCTGCCCGTAGTCAAAATCTTCCCCGAGCAGACTGGCAGAGCCCTACTCCAAGACATCACGGCTCAGGGGCTTTTTACAATGTGAGGCAAATAAAATCCAGACACTGCCAAATGAATGTTACCTGCAGCATAAATAACTGCTTTTTATGGGTTTATTATTTTTGAAACAATAGTGTATGTATACACACCCATATATATGCTTTTTTAAAGGTACAAATAGGATTTCCATGTCAGCGAGTTTATTTTGCTCTTCTTTGAAATTAAAGGCATAATTCACCCAAGTGCAAACTTCAGCTAGGAACGAGCATTTCTAAAAATTCATCCTCTGGTTTCGCATTTAGAGTTACACCATAGCAAGAGCCCCGATCTTTATCTCACTTATGCCTGATGCAATTCCAAAGGCAGAAGCAGAAATACTTGAGTATACTCGAGTATAAATGACGGATTTGTCTTGATGACATTAAGATCAATGGCACAGAATCAAGCCCTCCTAACTCGAGTCCAACACCAGACAAGCAATACCTGCCACAAGCTGGTCTAGGCAAGTATTTAAGCAGAACCTCCACGTTATTGTTTCCTCCCTGTCTTGCACAACTGCTGCCACATGTTTTTAAAAAAACCTGGACTCGGGGATCTGACTGCTGATGGAGCAACTTGATGTGTAAGGCAGGAAGCAGGATTCTGCCGTCACGGGAGGCAGAGAAAGGTGGAAACTTGCCTCTTTAATACGAAATCAACAGGAGATCCATCCCTGGAAGAGCACCCCAAAAGCACCAAGAGCAGCCAATGAGCCACCCGACCTCCTGCACCCCCTACGGCAGCTGGACAAGGCGAAGGAGAGATGCAGCTCTGTGGAAATGATCTATGAGAAGGAATTGAATAAGCGTAATGAAAAAGCACTCCACCTGTGGGTGATCATACTTTTTAAGATGGATTAGCAAAATGACTGCTTATTTATTGAAAATAATGAATAGCTTAGTACTTTTAGTTCGGAAAGGTACACCGCAGGGGGGGTGGGGGGGGGGGTGCTACGTTGCTGTAGCAGATTTTTAAATAAACAGAAAACCTATACCGATGTCATATATCACGGCCAGGAGTGAAACAGTCCCGTGACTCTTATGAACATGACTAATGGCAGCTCTTGGAAAGCACACCAGGAATATAAGCAAAGCAGGTAAAAGAGTCAAACAGAGGGAAAAGGAAACACAGAGAAGAAAATGTAGGCTTGCTCAGCCTGGCTCCGGATTGATGCCCCAAACCAGGATTTTGAAGAATTTGAAAACAAAGGGAAGGAAACGCCGTCTCTGAACTAACCCTTGCACCGCGCTCCGTCTGCCTCCCATCTCTGGACTCTGGCCAAGCCCATGTGCACGAGCATCTGTATTAACACATGAGCTGAGATTGTCTTGAAGGAAAAGCAAAACTCTCATTCTAGGCTCTAGGATCTATCAGTCAGACTTCCAACAGGCCAACATTAAGCCCTCAGAGCAGATTTCTGATTCTATGTATTTTACCTATTATCAGACTCTCCAAACACCTAAATCTTTAATGCATCTTTCCTCACCACCTATGAGTGAAGTAGGGAAGGGCTGTTCGTTTTACAAAGCAGTGCAGAGAAAGCAAGGGATCAGATTTCTAGGTCTGAATTCCCCTCTCGACAGCACATGCTGTCTTTATTATACTTTGGCTGGAGATCTTCAGAGGTGCTTTGCCATGAGGAACCTCAGGAGCGAGGACCTAGCCCAGATTTAGCTGTTCTTTACAGACTGCGTGGGACCAAGTCCCCTGCCAGAAGACAAACTGAACCCAGGTCTCCCAACCGCTCCCACCTATTACACATCCCCCTTCACCAGAAAACCACTACCTCAATGCCTGGTATTTTACAAGCGCTAAAAAAAAAAATAAAAAAAAAAAAAAAAGAAAAGGTTGACACGGTCAGAATGATATCAGCAAATGTACTGCTGTGATTTTAACCCCAACAACTAAAAAAGCAATGTAGCACCACAAAAGTAAAAATGCCTCTTTGAGATGAATTCTGTAAACTTAAATTTAATCTTACACTTCTCTTGGGATTTCATTATGCAGCAGTGAGAAACAGGCAGAGCGAGCATGATGTTTCACCAGGACCTTCATGACAAGGGGATTAGGAACACCCTAAAGGCAACATGGTGTCACCACGGGCACATTTTTGGCAGCAGTTTGTGTCGCAGCAGTGTGAGAGGAAAGTGGGGTCATTCAGGCCAACGTGATCTCCAGTACACATGGGGGGAAAAGGTTTAAGAAAAAGGAAAATGCTTCCCTCTGGATTAGCTTTCTTCCCAACCGCACCCAGCGAATCATGGAAGTAGATTAGTTCTGGGTGCCCATTCAAACCGTAATCCCCTTGCCCCGGTGCCGTTGCCTTCAGTGGCACTAATTCAGTGAAAGAGAAGATCCCATACGACAGGCCTTACGGCTCTTCTCGATTCCTAAGTGATGACTGATAAAAACCAGGAGCTTATTCAAATTTCAGCAACCCCAGTGCAGAACCACCGAGTACTTTGCTTTGACACCAACATTGCTAAACAAAATCTACTTCAGGGACTTACAAATTCTATTTGCACTAAAATTAAAAAAAAACGCACATTCTAGCTTTTTCGGCCTGTCACATTCCTATTTGGACATCCTGGAGTTGCACAGCACTGAACAAAAAACACCACCGCTCCTGACCGCCCGTTCCTACACACGGGGAAGAGTTAGATGAAAACTGAAACTCAGCATACAAGCTCTTAGGAAACTAATCCAGCAGATTGCATGCAACCTTCCTTGGTGAACACAAACAACAGGAGCTGAATAATACATAAAAATATATTATTGACAGAATCGCTTCTGCGCACACCACTTTCAACATACATGATGGAAGCACCAGAGAATCTTTATGGAAAGCCAGCACTGACTTGGCTTGAAAGGCACCTTAACAAACAAAGGAAGTACATTAAAAAAATGCAGTGCTAAGACATTATCAAAACATGCATTATAGCTTGTGAAAGCCCCTTGCGAGCGAGTGCGTCTGCAGAGGATTGTGCAGAGCATTGATCTGTCTGTATTCTGGGCGCTTCTCGGGTGATGCCTGACCGTAGTTTACAAGGGCAAGCTCATAGGTCTCCGTTGTTTATTTCTCTGCAGTCTTTTACTTGTCACTGATAATAGTTTTCAAGCCACCGAGCCTGGGAGGATTCAGAGGGAGGTTTGCCAGGGGTGAAAGGTCAAAGCAATAATGTGCCGACCAGGGTCAGAAATATTTATCTGCACCAAAAAGGTTCTGGATAATCGAATAGTTGAAAATTAGTTTTGTGACAAGGCTCGTATTTGGCTGTTTTCCTTACACAGCCCGAGTAATGAGCAGAGCCCGGTTCTGAAGGAAAGGATGCTCCACCATTTCTCTGTCCCACCTGCTGTGTGTGGAGTTAAACAATCCCGGCGTGGCATCCATCAACCTGCTCCTGCCACCTTCTAAAGGGTCCCTGCCTGGCCCCAGCGCTGCAGAGCTTGCTGCGGGTGCGAGGGCTGCAGCCGAAACCTTCAGGGGCCAGAGCGTCCCTATTCCTCCACGGTCTATCCCGACGCTGAAGCCACCAGAGCTCCCACACCACCAGTAAACGGTACAGGGTGAAGAAGGGCAGACACACGGCTTAAACTAAATACTGAAAGCAAGATTGCTTCAGAGTTGGCTGAGAGCTAAAACCTTCTGAACAGATAAAGTTACTCACAAAAATACACCCATGTGCAAGCCCTTCCGCAGATCTGTAGGAACAAGAGCAATTTGTGTTTTCTGTCTCCTTTCTGCTCTGCCAGCTGTTTTTCGCTTCATGTTTACTGGTAATGCAGCAGAGCATCAGCCCCCTGGATTTCAGTAAAGTATTTACTCGCTCTGAAATGGGAAAACATTGCTCTTGTTAAAAATTCCCACCAGACTGAAGCAGATCTGCTCCTGAGGTAATATTATGACACCGAGGTCCCCAAGAGAACCCCCTCCAAAGCTAATAAAGTGAAAACAAATCTAGTTACATTAGGTTAATTTAAAGAACTTCTCTTTTTTAAGTGTACGTGGAGAGAAAATGGAAGAAACCTACTAAATTAATTCCAGCATTATAGATTTGATTTAGCAAGTGCAGTGCACACCACTGTGAGAGCAATAACAATATAGGAATGTTTTAAGCAGAGAAAATAAATTATTTCAAGGGAGTGGTGAGGGAAAAAATGACAAACGTGTGAGCGAGAACTTGCTCCAATATTAATTAAACTAGAGATCTGCTTTACTGTTTGCATTTGGCTTCATTCACGAGGAACCGGAATTAACAGAGGCTCCAGACTCAATGGAGAGAAACAGCTGGAAACGCAGCTCAACCCCTCCAGAGGTGCCTGTTTCTTACCCCCAGCTACAAGGAGCGTCCTGGGTGACCAGCTCAGATTCACGCTCCCATCCTGTGCACACCCAACGTGGGACTGACAAACCCCATCTCTGTGGAGCCACTGCAGTCCCAGCTACTACAAAGGAGCAAGTAAGACTTCATGCTTAAAATCAACGAGTATACCCAAGCTACTGCTCCCAAGGGGGGTGGGGGGGTGGGGGGGTGGGTGTTAAACCCATCTAAAATGAACAGTGATCAAGAAAGTGCAGTGCTTCAGCAAGCAAGCAAATTAACTCAGAGTAATACTAACTAAATGTGGGAGCATCTCCTTGTGCTCCCCATGTCTAGTTCCTCGGGAGCCAGGAGGATGCTGATCACTGATCACGGACGTTCTGGACACCTCCAGCTGGGACGGAGCCTTGGGCAAACCCTCCTGCCCTGGTGCTGGAGCTGGAAAACGCTGAGGGATCCCAGAGTGGCACCCAAGGATGGCAGCTCCGCTCCCAGCATAACACAGACACGGGGACGCTCCCAGCCAAACGAGGCACCTACTTGTTTGCTCTGCAGAGATGACAATAACGTTGCATCTTCCATGCACAGTCCCCAGGTAAATCATACTGTAATTTCTTTCATTTTCACAAGAACAGGGATTTTTTTGCTCTAGTCCCTGGAGATACTGACCCGAAACACGCTCCTTTAAAGCAATCCCATGTCTCCTTGCAAAATAATTGGCATGTTTTCCTTTGGCTTGGTATCAATCACACTCACTTCTCAAACCCCAGTAGCTGGCAAGCACCTGCTGTGGCTATATAACTTCCCCCCAAATCAGTGGGAGACGTGAAAGAACAACAGGCACTTGCCCATCCGCACGCGCCACAGTCCCCGGAGGAGCCTCGCTGCTGGAGAGGCAAAGCTCTCGCCGCTCCCCGGGGCCCCGCTCCAGCACGGGGGGACCCGCTCCTCCACCTCACGGCACCAGATGGAAAAAGCGAAAGCAAACGTAGCAGCAAATTAATCAAAAGCAGATAACGCCAGTCATGGATGTATTCAATAAAAAAAAATTATATTAAAAAAAAAAGACAACGCATGGAACAGCAAATTAATACATGAGCTTGGCTCTTTTTTTATATAAAACATCTGTCAAATACTTAAGTGTTTGCTTTGTTGTACAAGCAGGCAGTTATGATTTTGCAGATAGTCATAAAGCAGGGCAGTATTATAAAAATTAGGGATTTGCTTCATTGTCTCTACTGGTTTACAGTAACTAATTATGAGACTGCTAAGTGCCAAATGGTCAACAAGCAAATCTAATTGTTATTTAACTGCAGCCAGCCAGGTTGTCTATGTACTCACAAGACACATACGTACATTTAGTGCACTGCCGCTCGCATGTGGAGTCGGGCGCATGAAAGGGAAGATGGCACCATGTCTCCCAGCCACGCATTTGGCCACACTCTGCTGTCAGACACACCACGGCAGCTGAGAAGGTGTCTCCTTTTTTTTCCTGGCTCGAGCTCCTCATCGCAGGAACTGAGTAGCAGGAGGCAGAATACAGAATCATAAAACAGTTTGGGTTGGAAGAGACCTTTAAAGTACACCGAGTCCAACCCCCCTGCCATGAGCAGGGACATCTTCAACTCCATCAGGTTGCTCAGAGCCCCGTCCAGCCTGGCCTGGAATGTTTCCAGGGATGGGGCATCCACCACCTCTCTGGCCCCCCAGGCCAGTGTTTCACCACCCTCATCATAAAAAATTCCTTCCTTCTATCCACTCTGAATCTCCCCCTTTCAGTTTAAAGCCATTACCCCTTGTCCTATCGCTACAGGCCCTGCTAGAAAGTTTGTCCTCATCTTTCTTATAAGCCTCTTTAAGTATTGCAGGGCCGCAGTAAGGTCTCCTCGGAATACTCTGTGTTTCTTTAAAAGTCACAGATGTCCATGCAATGCAGAATAGTTGACCACAATGGAGGCTTTAATCCCTTTTAATGCCAGAATACAGCCCCTTTCCTATAGCAGGGGATGGGAACTGGCTCGTTATTGCCACAGGCTGGAAGGGTGTGAGGGATGATGATAGTGCAGAGGTAACTGGGGTATTTCTCTCAAAATAATGATACTGTGGGGCCAAATCATCCACTGAAAAGCCCCGAGCGGTGCAGGAGGCGAGGAGCAGTGTGTGTTGCTGCAGAGGAGAAGAGTCCCCGTGCACGCAGCGGGGATGGCCAGGGAGGGAGTGGAGGCTGGGACGGCTGCCACCTCGCCTATCACACCAGAGCAGGCTGCTGTGTTAAAAAGCCAGGAATAAGAACAGGGAGGAGCAGATGAAGCAAATCAGAGGCCAGCAGCTTCATGGGGATTGCTGGGCCCATTCCTACGGCAGCACCTGGCTGGGGCCAGGGAGCAGCACCCCTTCCTCCTGCAGAGCAGAGCACCATGAGCCAGATTATGGTGCTGAGCTCTCAGAAGTGATTTCAAACAGAGAGGGACCGGACGCTGCAAGGAGTCAAGTAGCTGGTTTAAAGAGGACTCTGCTCCATCTATGCTCCCTGAGGACACGTGCTCCCCGGGGAAAGAGCCAGGCGTTGATCCCTGAGCAAAGCAGGGAGGGCAGCTTCAGCCCTGCAAGACTAACCTGAGTCCCCATCATGGAGGTAACTTCAACCTTTCTCCAAGCCCCAGTCCCCCAGAGCATCCCCAGTCACAAGTGAGAGGATCTCACATCTATCTGACCACCGCTCCAGAGGTGTAAGGAGTCAGCTGGAAAGGGTGCATGGAGGATCCACGGGAATGAATGAAGCAATTCTTCCCAAGTGGCACATATAAAATACAGCATGATAAAGTGAGGAAAAATACCCTTGATTTTTATTCATTTGCAACACAGCTATGATCCCTGCTCTGCAGCTCCTCTCTACTCTGCCAACTTCCAAGTTTTCAAGAGTTTGGGTCAGCTACATAAAAAACCCAACAAACAAAACCCACAACAGGCACAAAATAGGGGCAGAACGCCAGCCCTGTGCTCCACCAGCCCAGACAGACACACAGACAGTCCCACCAGCAGCACTTGTCCTGGCAGAAGAAGTCCCTCTGAAGCTCCTTGGGTCACAGCTTATCCTTGTGCCCGTTCAGAGATGTTGGATGCCACATCTCACTTCTCTGCATGGCAAAGGGCTCCAGCACAAAGGGGCGGCAGGATTAGCCCCCAGGCACCCATGGCTGACTCCAAAACTCGAAGCAGAGATAGTTTAAAGCCTACAGTACCTCAAAGAGCATCCTATCTATGTATTGCAGGACACAAAGGCTCAGTTTTGCCAAAAACATGACTATTTCCTCTGGTAGGGGGAAAGTTTTGAACTGAAGCTTCTGCGGCTTCTTTCTTTTGTTCTTTTTTTTTTTTTTTTCTTCAATGGTTGTACTGAACTTTTCTGGGGCACCACATTACGATGCACTCCACAGAGCCAGTCTATGACAGTTCACCTTAAAGGATTAGGCAACCACAGAAAGTATTACAGCAATGCAGTTTATGTAGACCTGGAATGTATTCTCCAATGAGATTAACCTATCTAATAGGATTTGGGGAAGCTTTCAGGGCCATTAGGATGCCCCGTACACGCTAAAGGCTCCAGATGCTGTAACCATTTGATTTAATCTAATCAAGATTGCCTAGGTGTATTTTGTCAGTGGATGTTTCTGTCATTTTCATATTACATCTCAATAGACAACTTTCATCCAAGTTCCATCGTGTACAAACAGGCAGACACATTTGAGGCTAATCTTCAATTATAAGAGCCACTAATTATTAAAGCCTGTTTTTACAGCTGGTTATAGTCTAATCCTGCACGGTATGGAGCATTCCCCTAAGTGCTGCTGAAGGGATGCTCGATGTCCCCACTTTCCTTTATTTTATCTCATAAACCATTTTACCCTGTCGTTATTTGTCATTCTTTCTTAGGAGGAACCCTCAGTGCCCCTGGGTGCCAGGTGCTGTGCAGATCAGCAGCGCTAAGGATCAAAAAGAAATAAAAACATTCTTATTCCAGAGCTCTTGCCGTGCAAACACACATAACCGGAGGCAGCCACAGGCCAGCGCGTAATGGGAGAGCGTGGCTGGGAAGGGAGATGGAGGGGCCCTCTCTACAGACATCTCATTTGATAAGCAAAGACGATGCTATAAATCGCGCTGATGAGCACTTACCCTCTGGAAGTGAGCAAGACCCCTCTGAGGATGAGCAAGTGCAGGAGTTACCATCTGCTCAGGGGCTTTTAGCTGCTAACAAAAACATTTCCTTTCTCCACAGGTTTAACAGAAGGATCCTCAATATTCATTCTTTAAATCCCAGCCTGGAGATGAAAGCAAAAGCTACCTTGCAGGCTGGCAAGCATCACTGGCTGCCAGAGAAGTAGGGAAGATGTCTGACACACATCCCCCAAAAACCAACATGCATCAACCAACTGCCAACTGCCCACACAGCTTCCACCAAGCAAAGAAAGCACCTGCAAGAGGAGCAACATCTGGAGCAACATCTGGAGCATCCTGGTGTGGCTTTTGCAGGTATCTGCTGATTTGCCACCTCTGTACTCACAAGTCCAGGGCAAACCAAGATCTTTAGGAATCAAGAGATTGCATTGAAGACAGTCCTGACCACCCCTTGAGGTGAATCTGCTTACAGGTCAGCTTGGGCCTTCAGATGTCCACCCGTGTCATTTTAAGCACACAAGGAGCAGCTCTAGCACCAACTGACTTTCATCTGAATTGGGCTGGCTCAGCAATGCTGCAAACCTATTCAGCCCTCCTTTATGTTTATTTTCAAGGACTAGTTTAGGCATCTCATCCTCAGTGATATTCATCAGAGGAAAGGAGCAAAGATGAAAGCCTGTAGCAGCCTCTGGGCAGGATTTGTCCAACCTTGTAATTCAGCCCTCCCGATAGACCAAAATTTGAGAGGTATGGGCACCCCAGGAAATGTGAACCATTTCAGCTGATCCTGACTTATCAGGCTGTGAGGAACGGATTCCTCATTCCCCCAGCACCTTCTCATGGGACTAACTTCTTTCTTAAATGAGTATTTTTCCCATTATTTTCCAGTGGAAACAATTGATTTTTTAGAATCGAGGCTAAAAGGCCCAATGTATGTCGCTGACAACTCAAAACCATGATGTTCCTCCAAAAGCCTTCAACCCTGCCCCTGCAGAACCCCACTGTCAGCAGTCTGGCCCTCTTGGCTCGCCCATGCCACAGAACAAGCGCTATCACTCGTCCCATGTGTAAAATGAAAATACACCACAGGCACAGCACGTGGCGTATTTTTGTTTTAGGGGCTGGCTCATATATAGCAGTTTGTGGTTGTAAACAGCTAGTGGAGGTTACAGAACCAGCATTTCGGGAGACACTGAAACCAAGTCAAGATGTATGCAAGGCAGCAGATGTCAGCTCTGTAATGCAGAGGAGCTTCGCTGACTCCAACAGCTTTATATAGAGGTGCAACGACCACCAGTCTCTGACCTGGTGCCTATTGCCAAATAGCAGGTGCTCCCCAATCCCATGCCAAGGCACAGGAGACAGCAACAACCACAGAGCAAGTCAAGTGAAATCTATCACTGGCACATACTAATAACTTCACATGGAAATTGACTGACTCATTCCAACTCTTTTCCCTGTTGCATTCATGGGAAAAGACAGGTTTAGCTCTCAGATTCCCTCAAAATGCCTAAACACCGCTTTGCTCTTAAATGAGAACTAAATCTGCATTCAGGAAGTTATTTTGGACGTAGGTTGGTGCTAACTCAAATTAAATTATTGTTTTCCTTTCCTTAAACAAAAAGTTTTGTCACTTCTAGAAGCCCTGCCAGAAACAAGAGGCCTAATTAAATCCACGGAGTCACGTTGTGCAGATGCGAGCCTGGCTCTGCCACAGATGCTGCAGGTGACCTTCAGCAAGTCACTTTATAGTCCCAGGACTGCCCTGTCCCACAGGAGAGCTCTCACAGTTATTTCATTTAAGCTCAGTGAATACTGTTAAGTCTTTGGTAAGAAAAGACTGAAGAAATGCAAACAGTTTCAGGCTCTTTCACATCGCTGCTGTCTAATATTCTTTTTCTGCCTTAGTGTTTCTACAATGCTATTTTTTTCCCTTTTCTCCTTCCTGTCCTAGGGGTGTTTGTGCAACGAAAGCAACACAAGCAGCTCTAGGCGATGCCTTGATTCCTCTGGGCTCTCTCCCATTTAACATTTCCCTGTTCCAGGGCGCTGCTCGGGCTTGGACAGGAGGGACCTGGAAGGGGGAGAGGCTCAGGACAGAGCCCACATTTTGATGGAGACTAACACCAATTCCTTAACCTGCCATTTGGCCACAAATTAAAAGCCATCCCAAAGCACTCTGTGACCCTTATGCAAAGTTGCCTAAATTAACCAAGAGCTGAATGCAACTCCCGTATCAAATCCAGCTGCTGCTTAAAATAAAATAAAAAATAAAAATCTTACAAACCCTACACAGACCCATCACTGACTACTACAGACGCACCAAACAAAAGCACAACACTAAAGGAAATAATCTTTGAAAATCACTGAGAATAGACCTAAACAGAACAGATGACCTACCACTAGTTTAGACCTTAAAACCCTTCATTTTCTTCTGAGCTCAGACTTCCGTGTCAACTTTGCAAACTCTGCTCTTTAACAAAGCTGACATTAAAAAAAAAAAAGAGAAGCTATATCTGATCTCATCAGCCATTCTGTCTTTAAAGCATTTGACTACAATCCACACCAGACATACTTAGCAAACTTTAAAATACAGCCTCTCAACATTGTTACAATTAAGTCACTCTGAAATGTCATGAAAAGCAATCTAGTCCCATTAAAATCTTCACACTCTCATTAAAAAAGCACTTACAGACTCGAAAATGTTCCTAATACATTATTTAAAGACACAAGATGTACAGTGACTAAAAACCTTGTACAGAAAGTGAATAGCAACAGTCTGCTTTAAAAAAGCCTGTGTGCGTGCAAATTTGTGTTATAATTAGGTAATTGGGAAACCGCAGGTACAAGGCAGTTTGCAATATATTGGGTTTTGTCTGGTTTTTTTAAATTTATTTATTTCATTCTTTTTTATTAAAGAAAGAGGGAAACAGGTGCTTTCTTTTTATGGAAGCAAAAAAAAAAAAAAAGCCCATTGCAGGCAATTTATGATCGTTATGCAGATGACACGTGCCAAAGCCACCTCTGTTCCTGGGAGGGGTAGGGAAAACCACAGACACCCTCCGACACCAGGCAGACAAAGAAGGGGTCACTTCAAGTTGTGTCTGCGAGGACTGGAATAGCAGGAACAAACGAGCTCATGCTGTAACAAAGTCACTGTCCTACAAATGCCGTATCTTTTTTTTTTTGATGTTAACAGCAGATGAAGGTATAAAATTTGCATCTTTATTGAGCCCACCACTAGATGAACCGTGTTCCTCCAGGGCCTCAGAGCAATGAAACAACAGCGTCTGCTTCTTCCAGGGAACGCTCTCGCTTCTCCTTGCACCTCGCCTCATTTAAATACTTTGATTTTAATAAGGTTGCTCACAATTTTGACCAGTGCAAGAAGGGAATCAGGCTGCAGAGAGGCATTCAGACTACAGAAAAGCAAAAGAAATATGATTTGAGTGAGTTGAAAGAACAAGAAAGAATCTGACAAGATGGATAATTGAGAGAGGGATCCCTGTTATCAGCAACACCAGTAACAAAGCCTTCTGTTTCAGTATCTTAAAAACAAATTTTGGGGAGGAAGGGGCAAAGAAAAACATTATTCATTTGCAGAGAACAAGGGGCAAGAGCTCCTTAGAAGTTCCCTTCCTACAGAAGTTTCCAACCATTCAACCAAAAAAAAAAAAAAAAAAGAATTCAATCTAATTCAACTTCCCAAACAATTTCCTTCTCCCCAGATCACAACCCCTTTGGAAAGCAGTTCTGTCCTTCCAGGCAATGTGGCTGATGGAGAGCACGAAGGCTCAGACCCACCTGCCAGATGCTTCCAGGTACCTCTCTGCCTTTTCCCCTGAGAAACATAAGGCGGCACACTGACCCAGTCGGAGCATCCACCTCGCCGGGTGCTCTACCAACAGCCTGTGCTGAAGGTCTCAGGAAGATCAAAACAAGCTCAGTGCATAATGAGTCTACCCAGAATAATCAGCCACCTGCACAAGTTGTGACTAGGGATCTCCTGAGTCATGCTTTTTACCAGCCTTGATCCGTGTTTCTTCCACAAATGCTTCCAGCAGATTCCCAAACCCACATCAGCTTCTCACACCCGCCCACTGGTGATGATTTCCACAGCTCACTGCCTGCTCACAGGAAGAAATATCTTCTTCTGCCTGTTCTGAGCCTCCTCACTTCACCTGACACCTTGTATGAAGGGCTTGAACAGTCACTCTCCATCTACCTTACTCATGACTGTATCAGTGTTCATCATGTTCCTGCTTAATCATCCCCTTCCACAGCAGAGCCCTACTCTGTTCACCCATTCCTTACACTGAAGTTATTTTCTCTCTCTGAACATTGTCTTCACAGCCTCTTTAAGTTTTAATACGCCCTTTAGAGATGGGGGACAAAATATTTAAGACATAGCAATCCATGGATGTGTACGGCAATATGATGACATTTTTGTGTTCTCCTCCATTTCTGCTCAACAAGTCCATCTCTGCTGTGAACGCTCGTGAGCCCTGAACTGGTGTTTCCTTAGGCCTGCCCTCAGAAGGCAGGGCAAGAGCTGTGCAAAGGATGTATATAAACCAGGGAGTCCCTTCCTCTGCCTGTCCACGGCCCAGGAGCCCTTAGACTGATGGCCCAACCTCTACACATGGGTGGGATCCATCCTGCAGAGCTCTTGAGCCTCGCCCAACCCCGGCTAAGACATTCACACTGAAGCACAAAGAGGTATCACAATGATTTGCTGTTCCTCAAGATACACAAGGACATGCCCAAAGGACACCCAGAAACCTGGTGACGGTAGGCACTGCCAAAGTTTCTGGTTCAGGCTGCACGCCCCAGAACTAGGAGGAATAATACTACTCAGCTAAACTGTCAGCATCACATTCAGCTTTTGATACCCTCAAGAGGGGCCTACAAAAGCAATGAGCAGACTATGTGAATGAGTTTATCTTAGAGAATAATAAGTTTATCTCATAGAAAAGCCCGTTGTAAGCAATTCATGATAGTTATGCAGGTTAGAGAAGGAAGGGGGGTGCACAGAAGAAAAGGAGATGAGAGAGAGACACACAGGCACCTTTTACAAATACCAAAGACCTGAAATAATGTCATTTTAACTGCCGAATGCCCTCCAGCTTTCAGGAATATCAGTCATGACAACTAGCAACTTCTCGAGTCACAGGCAGCACAGTTGCCCCTCAAATAATCTCTCCTTAGCTCCACGTCTGCACCTCCCAAAATCTGCTCCTGCTCTCAAACGCACCTCTGGGCCCCTCCTGAACAGAGGTCACCAATTAAAGGGGACAGCACGATCCTGTTGTGACACAGACCATTAATTGCTAGTGACCCAGTCCACAGCACTGACTGGTTTTCACTTGTGACATGACTATATCCGAACTTGGGCCTCTAGAAGCACAAGTCTCTTACAGATCTTAACCTGTGAATACTCCAGCCTGCGCAAAGCTGCTGTAACCATTCTCCCTGGAAAGCAAAAGGAAGGCTTCTGAAATAGTGACTGTCTTTGTACAAGGTTTATCTTTTAACAACATCCTTCTCAGCTGTGCTCCTTCCAGTAGGAAAATCCCATCCCCACAATCCCATCCTCTCTCACACTCTGACCTGCCCCATTCAGGCTTTTTTTAGTAGACCTTAATGCTTAATGCAAATAGAAAAGTGTTACAGGGCATAAAATAGATAAGAACAATCTGGGCATATTATATTACAGTGCTTTATCATTTAACACACAATGGAGGGATGTATTGTGAAATACCACAAGCCTCTGAAGGCACGATATTCTATTTCAGTGTGACACAACAGCTTCCACAGGAGAACAGCTTGTTTTAACCTCGGGCCTAGTGATTTCCAAAAATGCAAAGACAAATGCTAGCCCCCATAAAAAAAATGTGCTGCTGTGAGTATTGAACAAATTCAGTACTCAGTGAGAATGCAGGGAACTAGCTACAGCTAGTCCTCACATGGATTAAGTACCTGAACTTGCATCTCCAAACCAAAAGGCAGGTGTTGGTAAACATACAGTTGTTTCTGTTTCCCTCCTACACCCCTCCCAGCGCTGGGGGATCCCCACAGCTCTAAGATTAATGCTGTGAAAATGGCTCTAAAGTCAAGGCAAGGGACCATCCCACCAACATAAGAAAATGAGCGCGTAGACTGGTGCCATCCCACCATCAACAAACTCTGCACCCACTGCTGCGTGCCCTGGTACGTACACAGCGGCCAGGTACATGGGGATTTGGGGGCTGTGTGGATTTGCTGCATCACTACCTGCTCTTGTCTTGGGCTGGACCTAAGGCAAATGCTGGGAACTGAGCATCAAGGTCCCACTCTAGGGAAACTCCCAGCCGAGAGTCACCTGGAGCTGCCAGCCCTCAATTCTGTGCACCTACAGGGATGTTAAAATTTGCCATCTACAGATAGTCTACCCAATAGCATGCAATCATACATATACTTCTAAAAATATTAATTAGTTAACAAACACTGTCAACAGAACAGGGACTTTCTGCCTTCTGTTCTGAGTAGCCATTTGCACTGGGCCCGTCTCACATGTGTTAGAACAAAGTCACAAATTTTCTACAAATCAGATAACTACGTAACAGAGGGGGGAAAAAACCCCTAAGCTACACGTCAGTAATGTTTGGTCTCATCCTGCTCCCCATTTCCCCCTTCTCACAACATATTTAGTCTCTTGTTTCCTTTCTGCTCCTCCTTACCAGAATTCAGAGGATATTTATCTTTGCTGCCTGGAGAGGACAAATCAGGCTGCCCATAGCAGGAGACAGCCTTCAGCCTCCTCCAAAGACAACAGTAAATTGTTCTGCTGCCTGAACAGGCCATTGCAATCAGACTTGAGCAAAAAAACATAAAAAAAAAAAATAAAAAACACCAACAAACAAACCACAAAGTTGCAGGGAGAAATCCTACCTGATCTGGCTGCAAACAAACTACGCATGGGCACACCTGCACAGAAAGGGAAGAGCTCCCATTCTTGCACAGAAACGCCTGGGGGGCGAAAGGGGATGGAGCTGAGCTAAGACATGGACAAACTGGCTTTGGTGGTGGTCTGCCACCTCATAAAATATCTCGCCGTCTCTCCTTGCCGTGCAGACAGCACTGACTGATGGCAGGTGGGCTCGCCCCAAAGATCTGCAGCATCACTGCTCTCCCCTCTCGCAGCACCTCCTCGGGTCAAGGGCACAATCTCCTCCCTCCGCTCCTCTTGGTTTGGGGACTCAGTATTTCGAGTTGGGGGAATCCCTGCAAAATCCCAGCAGAGAAGAGCCCAGATATTATTTCATATTTTCCTCCAGCCCATATAAAAGCAATTTGTCATGTTTATTATTATTATTATTCCTTAAATCCGTTCAAATTTAAGCACCCTTACAGCCTCCCCTTCCTACTGGGACCCTTTGCTGAGCAGCCCGAATGCAGGCTGGAGCACTCAGCAGTGCTCACCAGCAACGCAGAGCAGCTCCTCGTCCCCCTTGGCAATCAGCTCATCTCAGAGGGGAGGATAAAGGGGTCTGGCCACGCAGCGGCGGAGGCAGCACAGGAGTGGGGCTGGCCCCCAAATGACTCATCCATCTCTCCAATATCACATAGGACTACACTTCAGCCTCTACAAGAGCAACAGAGGTTACTGCTCCAGAAGGGAACCCTCACCCTCTGGGACCGGCAATGCTCTGCACCAGCAGGGCTGAAAACATCGTGGGCAGCTCTGGAGACATCTCTGCACTGAGCATCTCTGTGTCCTCACACCTTGCGCAGGAGATTTTGCTGAGGCAAAACAGGAAAATAAAGAAAACACAAGAAAGCCCAGGACGGAACAAGAACAACTCGGGAGGAAAGGCTGGAGCATGGCATATACATGCGCTGGTAGGGGGAAGCAGGGAAACACAGCTCTCCTATTCACACCACCACCCATGTCCACCTCCTGCACCCGTAAGTCTCAACGCCCAGTTGCTCACTTACGGTACTCCCATTTACAGATTTTTTTGGATTCTGTCTCAAATACTTTGTTTTTATATGCTTGTAAATCTCATACGCTACTAAAATATTTGCTCTGTAAACAAGTGTTTTTTCCAGGAAAGCAAGGCGAGGAACAGGTACGCCCCTGAGGGCACCTGCCAGTCAAGTGAGCATCTCACCACCTCAGAAGCGTGCCCCACAAGAGCAGGGCTTGCTACAAGAGCCGGCTGGCATGTCCGACGGGCAGAGATCTGCCTGGGTCAATGCCATGGGAGATCTTGTTTCATGGCAAAACAATTGCTCATAAAAATTCCATTTAAGTTACTATAACTTAACATTGTCCAAATGAAAACCCAGGGGCTACAACTGAACCCCGGGTGACTCTATTGAGTTGAAGGGCATATTTTGTGTTTTTTGCCTTGCTTTTTTTTTTTTTTTAGTATTCATTGATCTGAGCAAACATAATAATCACCATCTGTTGTGAACACAGTCGGAATGGAAAAAAAAAAAAAGGATCACACACAAGGCTGCTGTAAACCAGCGAAATTCCTCTGACCCCAGCAGATCCATTAACATGCAGGTAAAGTGGTTCATGCAATTTCTGTCTGAAATTGCTCATAACATTAAAAATGCACCTTTAGCCAGAGGGGGTTTTAGTTGTGTTTCTTTTGTGGTGCAGGGCTGCTTTTTGTTTCCTTTTGTTCTAATGCTCTTGTACACTAAGTGGAAAAGGATCTCAGATCTTGACATCCCACTTCACTAGAAAGATGTCACAGGCAGCAACATCCGTGCCTCTGCCTGCCGAGTCAGCCAGTCAAGCACCTCCTCAGCCCCCTCCATTACCGGACTGAGATGCTGAATAAATTCCCTCAGCTCTTACAGAGGGTAAAAACAACAAAATGCAAGCAGGAACGTTTAATGACTCAGTGCAACAGAAAATAAATGGCTTAAAAACACAAGTGCTTTTCGGGAAAGCAAGCTCTCCACTGCTGGAGGAGATGAAGTTGGCTGGATCCTTAACCACTGGAGCTGCCCTCGCCACCAAGCGTGGGGCCAGCCCGGTGCCTCCACAGCACCACAGAATGGTGGGGGCTGGAAGGGACCTTCAGAGATCACCCAGTCCAAGCCCCTGCCAAAGCAGGGTCACAGGAACGCGTCCAGGCAGGGTTGGAATGTCTCCAGAGACGGAGACTCCACCACCTCTCTGGGCAGCCTGTGCCAGGGCTCTGCCACCCTCACAGGAAAGAAGCTTTTCCTCATGTTGAGATGGAATTTCCCGTGTTGCAGTTTGTGCCCGTTGCCCCTTGTCCTGTCCCTGGGCACCACCAAGAAGAGTCTGGCCCCATCCTCTTGCTCCCCCCACCCTTTGGATATTGCTGAGCATCGATGAGATCCCCTCTCAGCCTGCTCCTCCCCAGGCGGAACAGCCCCAGGGCTCTCGGCCTTTCCTCAGCACAGAGATGCTCCAGTGCCCTCATCATCTTCATAGCCGCCTCTGGACTCTCTCCAATAGTTCCTTGTCTTCCTCTGTGTCCACCACAGAGACCTGGGAGAAGCAATGCCCCAAGTGCTTGAGGTTTCACTCAGTTCCCCAGGCACCTGCCTGCTGGGATCCTCTGCGCCAAGCTGGGGGAGCACGAGGGACCCTGCCTGCTCGGCTTTATTTTTGAAGATGCACCGGGTGCAGGCAGCTATAGACAAAGGCGGTCTCATGGACAGAGGGTGAGCAGAACACACTGTGTCCATGGTCACTGTTGGCACAGTAAAAATGTCACTGCTGGAGACACTAAAAGGTGACACAGGTTTACCCAAAATCCAAACAGCCCTGACTCATGGGCACAGTCTTTCTGGGGACACGGACCAACTCACATCCACACCATGCATGGATAAATTGTGGAAACAGGCTTTGAAGAAAAAAGTCCTGTCCCCATGTATTTCTCAGCTGCTTGACATCTTGCAAAATGCTTAGAAAACTCAAGCCCTGCTCACCCCAGCAGCAAGGCTGGAGCAAGATATGAAAAGCTGATAGTGGATGTGTCAGGATCAGCTCCAGCAGTCCTGAAGAAGGTCACAAGCAGAAGCCGTGGCAGCTCCATGCTGAGCCATGTGTCATTTTTAAATGGTTGGGGTATCACAGGCTCGAGACACCCAAGAGAACGCAAACTAGCAGCAACATCTTGATATATCTGATAACAAACACAGGAAAAAAAGCTGCAAAATACAAGTGAGATTTTCCAACATGGACACTTAATGGCAACAGATTAGCGAGATCTGGATATCAAGCAGTCACCAGTGCTTTTAAAAAAAAAAAAAAAAACACAAACCACAACACTGCTGTCCTCCCAATTGCTACCTTTCTGTCATTCCATTTCGACACAACTTCTGCAGCCAGAATACTAACAGCACTAGAGAACAGTACAGACCACCTAGAGACTGGGACGAGACTCTTCAAATGGCTAGAGGAATTGATTTGGAGCAATAGGGGGATTTTTGCCGGATTTCGAGCATTTTTATGGGTTCTGGTGAAAGCCGGCACTGAACTGATGCTGGACTTCAAGTGGAATGGGACCTCTCCTATCACTGGAGCAGGAAACAAACTGTAGGAAAGCTCAGATGTGATGTAGGATGAATAGCAATTCGTTTCTATCTCTGGCGACTTGCGAATTTATTATTACACTCCTTCTAAAGCATATCACACTGATCTCAAACTTTCACGTTGTCACAGGTTTCCTGGACGAGCAGGTATTAATCCTTCGCTAGATTTAGCGGTGCCTCAGACACTGAAGCTCAGCATGAGAGCCAATCTCACTGATTTCTCCACCTGACTTTTCTTGGCTCCCTCTACAAGTACTGACAGGTATTTATAAGACCCTGGCATCATTCAGCCCAGGGCAATTAGCATTATTTTGTAAAAAAGGACTTTAAGTGCATGCAACCGTATCGTAACACTGTTCACATTGCACTCATCGGGCTAACAGACAGCGGTTACGTTACCTACTACTTTATAATGCACCTATTATACGCGTTTTTCCTGGATAACACTAAGCCTGAGTCTTTTGCAGTCCTCGGGGAGTCTTCTCACTGATGAGGTGGATCTGGCTGTAAAAGGCAGAGTGACCTAAAATCTGAGGCTTAAAGCATTGCATAACCTTTGAAATTAAAAAAAAAAAATTAAAAAAAAATTAAATTTCCAAATAAACCAGAACCTCAAGGGAAGAGCCTCATCTCAGTACTCAGGAGCCTTCAGCCACATGTTTCCAGCTAACATTAATGTAGCTGGAAGGCTAAATCCCCCCTCTCAGGCAAGAATATGGCCTTTAGGCTTCCCATCCTAAGGGATTAAGAATGGAGAAGTGGGTTATTTGCATTTACACTCGAAAAATATGTATTGCCAGATACTGAAAGAAACAACAAGTAAATACTAATGCCTTCCCTCAGTTTGACCCTGCAAAATCAAGAGAGTGGACACGCAAAACAACCGTCCAGATAAATCATTCAACATTTTCACTTGTCATCACGATTCTGTAACTTCATAATTAAAGACTTTGAGCAGATCTTTCCACAACAACAGCTAGATTAAAAAAAAATAAATAATGTAAATTTCCTATCTTGATGTTTTCAAACCGCATCAAGGATCTGACAGTAGGTACAACAAGGCTCCCTGCAAATCAGCGACATCAGCCATGTGGGATAAAGCCTGGTATTACATTTGGTAGTCCAGGTTACTTTTGTGGTACCTGCAGTCAATGACACAGCAGGAGTTTTCCTACCTGTCCAACAAAATCCCAAATATCACCACATCGGTAAAGCACTGCTGCTTGGGTTTGGATTGATTTAGGGCAAGGGAAGATTTTGCTCATTTGCTCTCCGCCCTGCAGAGGAAGGGCAGAGGAATCAGCAATGGTTTTTCTTCTTTGTGCATCATGAAAATTAAAATCCCCAGTGCGTTTGAAACACAAGTATGCTTATGTCTCTGTATAGTAACAAAGCATAAACTTTATGCTGTACAAAAGATGATCACAAAGGAAAAATTCAGTTCAAGCTCTCTGTTTTCACAGGAATACTGAGAATAAAAGGTGCAAACAACCCAGAAGGAAATGGGGCTGACCTGTCCCTCGCTCTCTCTTCAAACACTAACTTCATCCGTGGCTCTCAGCACAACAGACTGTTTTATCAGCAGCAGGTCTGCCTTATCCAGGGCATCACCTCGAGATTATGTCTAATTTCAGAGGCAGAGAAAAAACAGATTCTTGAAAACATCTCTCCCCCTCCGCATCCACGGGCTGCACGAGGCGGCGAGCTCAAGCCCCGGGGAGCTGCCGGACGGTTTCCATCAGCTCAAGGCACACGGTGCAATCGCACAAAAGCCGAAAATGAGACTTTATGTACACGCGCATACACACACACAGACACACAGGGAAAATTGCTATCAATTATGCTAGTTAATTATACATTATAATAGAATTAGAGTAAACCCTCCTCATTATCTCCTGGTTCAGACCCTGCTCCGCAGCAAGCTGACCACATGCTGTACTAATGCCAATAGCCCTTTCGCGTTAACCTTTATCTGCGTCTCGCAGCTCCGCTGTTTGCTATGCGTATCGAGCTTGTTTTGACCTTGTTCCTGGCTGACCTTTCATTGAAATCTAACATTTGTAGCAGTCCAGGAGACTGGCTCATCTCCCACGGCCTTGTAACCACGATACATTTTTTCTACAGGATCTAAAACACAGGACGCCTTGTTTTCGCCTTGTTACTGGGATCCTCGCCTGCTGTCGGAGTTCCTCCACCCTTCGCATTTCTCAGAGAGGCTATGACATTACCAAGACAGTTTACAACTGCTGCTGTACGTTCAGTTATTAAGAGGAAATCCTGAGGGACATTTCATTATTATTATTATAACTATTTTACACAGAGGCTGTCAAAAAGGGATAATCGCATACGTGCCTATGAGCAGCAGCACTGAGTACCCTGGCCATGCCTCTCACAGCATCACAGAATGGTGGGGGCTGGAAGGGACCTTCAGAGATCATCTAATCCAACCCCCTGCCAGAGCAGGGTCACCCAGAGCAGGTGGCACAGGAACGCGTCCAGGCGGGTTTGTAATATCTCCAGAGAAGAAGACTCCACACCTCTCTGGGCAGCCTGTGCCAGGGCTTTGCCACCCTCAAGTAAAGACGTTTCTCCTTATATTGAGGTGGAATTTCCCATGTTCCGGTTTGTGCCCGTTGCCCCTTGTCCTGTCCCTGGGCACCACTGAGAAGAGTCTGACTCCATTGTCTTGCCACGCATCCTTTAGCTATTGCTGAGCATTGATGAGATCCCCTCTCAGCCTTCTCTTCTCCAGGCGGAACAGCCCCAGGGCTCTCGGCCTTTCCTCAGCGGAGAGATGCTCCAGCCCCCTCAGCATCTTCATAGCCTCCGCTGTCCCCTCGCCAGAAGTTCCCTGTCCTTCTTGAACCGGGGAGCCCAGAACTGGACACAGCACTCCAGATGTGGCCTCACCAAGGCAGAGCAGTGGGGGGAGAATGACCTTCGTCGACCTGCTGGCCACGCTCTTTCTAATGCACCCCAGGAGACCATTGGCCTTCTTGGCCACGAAGGCACATTGCTGGCTCACGGCCAACTTGTTGTCCACCAGGACTCCCAGGTCCCTCTCTGCAGAGCTGCTCTCCAGCAGGTCAACCCCTAACCTGTACTGGTGCAGGGGGTTATTCCTCCCTCGCTCCCACAGCCACAGCAGCCAGGACATGAGCTCCCCAACCAGCCTGCATCCCCAAAACTGCCATCGCAGCAGATTAAAGGAGCCTTTTACAGCTGTGATTCGTTGCTGGAGGAAGCAGTTTACTGATGGAGATTCAGAGCGATGGTGTTTAGCACAGATACCCATGTTGGAAGCCGGGCTCCTGCGAGCAACACATTCCTAAGCATCCCTGACAAGTCCTGACTCCATGGATTTGCACTGCAGGGACAGAGTCATCTTCATGCACGGGAGGAAGCCGTGACCTGCATAATATTCACTCTGCAAAGTAAACATGCCTTTTTTTTTTTTTTAAAGAAAAATAGAGAAATGAACCCAGAATAAAGTTCATCTTCGAAGGAGCAGAGAGAAAAACCCATCAGGAGAAGGAAGAGTCCATCCAAAGAGGGCAAACTCCCAATGGCCACACAATACATTTGACACAGCAGTGCAGTAATGACAATAATTCAAATTCCCAGAAGTGCAGGGAGCACAGTTTAGCAGAGTTTCCTCCTTTTCCACTACAGAAGTAACACAAAACTGCAAACAGCACCCTGGTTTCAATCTCTCTTGTGCATTCCCTATAACCTTCCCCATCAACTTTCATATAGGTTTAGGCGTCAGAGATGAAAACTGAAAATCACTTTTGTGAAGGAAGGTCCACAAGTAGATTTTTAGCTGGTTAGTTTATGTTAGGGAAAAAAAAAAAGGAAAAAAAAAAAGAAAAAAACAACAGACTGACTGAAGGTTTAGCTCAAAAATAGCTGAAGCTTCCAACTTGGCAAAGGGAGGTATTAATAAAAAAAAAAAAAAAAAATCCTCTCAGAAAGTTCATAAAGACAACAATTAAGCAAAATTCATGAATAAGGGCACAGAAAAATTTGCTTCACGAGAACTTCCTCTACTGTACAAGCACACTGTGTTTGAGACAAAACCAACATGGTTACTGGGAGGTGGTGATGTCGGCAGCTGAGGATGAGACACTCCAAACGCTTCAGAAACAGCTGAACTGGCGTTATTGAGCAGATCCAGTAACAGTCACACACACCCCCCATCAGGCAGAGCACACCGACTGCCTCCCTGGCTTCGCTCTGTCCACACCAGAGAATGCCAACCCCACCGCCAGGGGCTTGCGACACACCAGGACTGTGATGGACCCCGGTGTCACTCCACCTGCCCCCAAACACCCACCAGATGCATGAGGAAGATGCAGACCCCTCCCACACCCCTGCACACACAGACCAGGACACGCCGCCACCGGGAAATGCTCTTGTGACAGGGAAAAAGCTTTTTTTTTTTTTTTAAACCCTGACCCTTACTTCTCCCAAGATATAAAGCTTAAACAACTCAATGTTTAAGGATCATCGACGAAAGTCACAAATAGCTATATTTTTTAAAATTGCTTTAACATTTTAAACCCTCAAATGTCATCCAAAATAACTGCACTCAGCCTGAAAACATGGTATTTGTCACTGTGCAGATGTCCAGTGGAAGACCTGTGCAGGGTTTACATCTCGCTTTCAAACGGCATCATTTCTGCCTTGCAATGAAAACTCTTCTTCAGGGAGGTTCAAGGAACTGGGCGGGGAGAGATGCTCTGAGGCCAAGGAAAATGAAGGCCACACCACTCCACCCCTGGGGAACCAGGAAGCCCTAGGAAGAGCTTCTGGGTGATGGACATAAAAGCCACCAACCATTTCTAGCAGGAGCAGAAGGTACAAACCCAACCCCATGTCGCCGGCCGAAGAGCGGTGAACCTGCCGTTTGCGTCTAACGGAGCCTCTCCCCTGCTTCTGCTGTGGTCTTCTCCAGCCCCTTCCTAGAAGTGAGATAATCTGGCCTTTAAATAGGGTTCACAGCACTTGACCCCAAATCCGCAGAGCAAGGGAAAGCGGAGCGAGTAGGCCAGCGTGTCAGGTGTTAGCATGCGATGCTCTTTTAATACCTTCCAGGTTTTGAAAAGGCTTTTTATGCATTAGATCCACCCTTTTTTTAATACTATGAGGACAAAACTGCACTTACGGGGGAAAGGAGCATAAAAAAGGTAATAAACATTTAATGATCCAATAATTGGTTGTATCAGAGTAATCACTGTTCAGTAATTAACTCCCATTCCTGCTTGCTCATTTGATATTTTCTGTACCCTTTGATAGGTTCCTGTGACTATCTGCATTCCTCAGAAACTCTTACACTGAAACCTTTTGATGAAGCTAAAAAGCAACGATACCATTAATCACTACATACGTCCCAGTGGCTTTCAGACTCTGTCTGAGACGGGGCCTTTCCTCTCTGCTCATCGCTCCTCAGCTGTCTTTAATATGGTCACTTGGCCCTAGGATTTGAGATTTTCTCCCTTGCTTCTTCATGTTACAGGAAAAATGAATTAGCCATACATTTTCTGCGCCAAAGGGTTAGTGGGAAAGCACACCAACATAAAATTACATCTTGAATGATAACAAAAAAAAAAATAATTACATTGCAGTATCACGGAAGAATACAGGGAACAGCTGGCATGTTGTTGCCATGTAAAACTGGAATTAAACTCAGGTTAGCGTCACTTCCAACTAGCTGCCCACAGTAAGCAAGAGAATAACGACAGTGGGCTTCTGCTACAGCCTTCCTCAACCAGTCCTCTGCTACTTGCAGCAACACGAAGCAGTGGGAGAGCACAGACGGCTTCATTCCAACCATGGCAATCATAGCGTAGCCTAGGAAAGAAGGTGAGGGCTCTCCTTGCCAGAGTGCCCAGAAGACCAGCTTTATCCAAACAGGTACTTCTCCAACCCTGCTCCTAAATCTAGCCAACAGCGGTAAGAATTTAGGACAAACTCATATAATGGAAGGAGGCTTCAGTTACGATCCTTAAAGATTAAAAAATACATTACACGATTTCACCTCTAGAGTAACAGCTCTGTGATGTAACAGCTCTAAATTTAAGAAAAATGACAATATAGAAATGCTGACTTCTGTTTTGCCCAAAGTAGAGATGATATTGTCTGAGGAAAAAAAAAAAAAAGCTAAATTGAAGTTACTTTGGAGTGGATTTTGATCTCAGTCACATCAGCATAGAGCCAAAGCAATGCCATGGCACTTCCTGATACTCCACATTTATTGCAGCCAGACATTTGTTCAACAAAAAGTTCTTCCTTGAGACAAATACCTGCTGAACTTAAAACTAGTAAAGCCATTTCTTCCCCTGAAGGAATCCTTTACCATACATTTATTTCCAGTTGCCACCATTTTATGCCAAATCAGATCTGCTGCTTGCAGTGGAGCTGCCTTTGGCTGTCAGGACGTATGAGCAAGAGGTGCTTTTCTTCCAAAACATATAGGCACCTCCATCAGCACACATCACAGAGCAGTAACTTTTGCCACAAAGGTTTTAAAAGATCAAGTGTCACAGAAGAACAGAAGACCTTCTTCAGAAGTCAAATATTCTACCCCAATTTTCAATATTATGCAAGATGCTGGTATTACAACATTGTATTTTTAACTGCTACTATATAAATTAATGAAATGAAAATCAGCTAGCAAAAGGAATACTGATATTCAACATGAAATATCAAGTTCATCAAAAACACATGCATGAAGCAGTCAACTATGCCATGCACCAGCTAGCCAGATTTCCTAAAGCACTTTGAGTTGGAGCTAAGGCACTCGCAGAGCTGAACTGGAAGGAATGGAAGTTGTTTCTATGTTACTCAAGCACTTGAAGGCATTAGTAGTGATGGGAAGGGAGGGAGACAGGGAAACAGATTGAAAGGGGCAGGAAAATTAGAGAGAGCTCCTTGCCATTAATGGAAAAATAACTGCAGAGTGCTGTAACAGATTTCTCCTCTTTTGTATGCATAGGAATATTTATTTAATCAATGTTCTGTAACAAAACAGGCCTCTGGTGAGCTATTGTGGAGAGTGAACTCCATTCAGAGAGTGGTGATTTGAATCCTGACACCTGTTTAGCTGGTATTGGAGAAAGCAACAATATGTGGCTGGATGGGAAGGTGTCTGCACTGGGGGGAGGAGGAAGCACCCCCTGGTAGCTTCCCAAAGTAATTACCCAAAGTAATGCTACTTGACAGGGAAATCTTGACGACTCGTCATTAACAGGACTTACTGCAAGCAAAGCTGCAAAGTTCATTTCTCTTCAGAAGAAACAAAATTCACTCCCACACAGCAGAGGTTTCAGCTTGTCAGTGTCTGCACCTCCACTATGTTACACACAGACCTAAATCTGTGCTTGAACCCAGACTCCTCCGACACCCTCACTGCGCAGATGCACGCTCTCATTCAGGCAGCTGGCAAGGGACACACTAAACATGAAAGCTTTCAAAAAACGCGGGCTCACGCCAGCGAGGCTGGGCTGCCCGCTCCTCCCCGTCCATCCCACCCTTACCTGTGGTCACCCAGCCCAGCTGCCTGCTGGGCCTTTTCCAGCAGGTCCAGGAGATGTGTGCTCCAGCAAGCTGCCATGTCCTGCATCCCGCGGATGGATGCCAAGATGCATCAGGAGGCAGAGCTCGGACCACAGCATGGCTCCAGGAGCTCTCACCACCAGACCCAACTGCCTGAAGACCCCAAAACCAAAAAAAAAAAAAAAAAAAACCCAAAGCCACTCTCCCAAGCTTTCCCTAATTTTTAAAAAGTCACTGTTATGAAGCCTCGTGTAAAGGATGTATTTATATATATACCTCATAACATCCTGCTCTTGACTGCATTTAAGCATATACTCACTTTAAGTGCACTGTGCTATGATTTTTAACAACATATTCAAGCACTGTCTCAAAGAGGGACCGATTTAAACACCTGCATAAATACTGTCCTTAACTAAAGCCCTGACAAGAGCCTACTGCAAAACCTGGGGATATTAATGGGAGCTTCTCACTGGACTAACTTTCTGTCTTTCTCTTTTCTGCACTGTTTGCTCCAAAAAACATTCCATGTACATGAACTTCACGTTCATCTTAGACAAACCTTATCACAAAGCAGCTTTGCTCTTAAATTCATTTTACAAGGATTAAAAACACCCCTGCATTTATTTATTTTTTATAGGCCAGCAAGTAACAGAGCTATACCAGTTTTATGACATATTACCCCTGCAGACCCTGGCATTAATGACAGACCTAATTTGTTTATCACCATCAGAGCTGCCAGGGTTAGAAATACATTTCCCATAGGTGGAATGAGAGTTGCTTCCCTATTTGCAACAGATTTAAGGAAAGATATTACCATAAGCTACCCTCGATACCCGCCACAGCTGGGACAGATAATGTTTTAAGTGATTTAAAACTGAAGCAAGCCATAACTAAGCAACACTAACTTTTACATCATTAATAATCATAGCAGTATAAAGAAAGATAAAGCACTAATCAGAATTTCACAGTGTTACCCTTCACATCAGATTTCCTTAAGGAAGTGATTGCTGTCAACAATTTTAAGGCAATTATAGCTTTATTTTTGAAAGGTGGCTGAAAATGATACAAGTGCCTTTAGTTATTTAAATATGTGTTTTAGCCAAGTCCCTGCTAAATGTGTATAAGCACTGGTGTTTTGATGTCCTACAGTTAAATTCTGTAGATACTTTGTTAACCACTTACTATTTGAGCATCCTGCAGATGCTAATTAAGTAGCCAGGCAATCTCTAAAGAGGGAAAGTATTATTAAACCCATTTTGCATACAGGAAAACTCAGCTACAGCAAAACTAATGCTCTAGCTCATGGTGACACCTAAGCACATACCTGACTTCACACTAAACAGTAGCTCACCCATCAGCATTGTCCCCAAAGGCCTGCTTTTCTCAGTCAAGAAACCCAAATCAACAAGCCTGGCCGCAGCACCTCCCGTGAGCATACACATGGACCCAAGCCCAAATCCATCCTTATTCAGCACAACCACAAAGCAGATGCTCGCACGGCCGTGCTGAACTGGGAGGGGAGTGACTGCTTCAAGGTTACGAAAGACGGCTGTGCTTACACAGAAACAAACTCACATCTACCAAGGACCGGCTCAACATCTTCATTAAAGAGTGTGTTTGGAGGACAACTGATATCAGACGAGTTGTTTTGGGAGGGACCTGCACAAACCCAAGGCAACAGCAAGCGCATGTGGCAGAAAGTGAAGGTGGCCATGGGCCAAGCGAGGCCCCCCAGCCTGCTTTGGTGTCCCAGCTGGGCAGAGCGCTAAACTGAGCAGGCTGCAAGGAGTAAGACACAAATAATAACAAAATTGAAAAAGGAGGATCTTCTTTATGTGTATTATCCCTCTCGCTCTCCAGCTTTCCCCTTTTGACGGTGAGAAGAGCAGGAGCATCTCTCCATCCTGGAGAGAGGCTGCGTGCCACATCCTAGGACTTGTGCATCCCACTAACCAAACACTGCCCTGACCTTTGCTGAGAGAGGCACTGCAGACCTCAAACCTGCCCCAGAAAATCCACACTTCAAACCGTGAGGGTAGGAAAAGGTAGAAGCTGAACAGATTGCCCTATACTCTGAAATGTGTGGAGCTGCACAGTGTAAACGCATCCTTTGTTTCATGTTGTGAACATGAAACAAATACCTAAAATATTCAGAGTAGCAACCCAGCATGGAGGACTAAAAAAAAGACCTTACAATTTTAAAGCCAATTTTGTGGTTTTTGCATTCTCTGTATTTTTCCATGTTGTAATGGGCACTTCTTTCCAAGAGTTCTTGAAAGTCCTGTCAGTGTGGCTGGCGAGCCCTGAACGAGCCCTGCAAGCGAAGCAGGGCGAGCTGGGACCATGGCCCTGGGATGGAGGTACAGCTCATCCCGCATACGGCAGCGTGAGAGATGCCTCCTTCCCCATGTATTGGAAAGGATATTATGTTAGATATCTTCAATAAACAAACAAACCCTTCCCTAACCTACAACACAAACCGACACGGTCAAGTGCAGCCTATCCACACAAAAATGTGGTGACCCATACTCTAACATTGTAATCTAATCCTTGAACTAAAGACAGTTTAATGCCTTTACAAATCCATATGTTTTCTAATACCACCATTGCTGTCAGCAGACTACAGGAGAGCCTCTTTGAAGATGGAAGTAAAATGACAAAGCACATCATTGTGAAGGCAATTATATGCCGCAGTAACCATTTTACAATGGCCCATATGGGCTGTATTTCAACAATGCAATTTCCAAATCTGCCTTAGCAAACATATATCTCTGTCCCAATCCCAGGTAGATTTTGCAAAACAAAATAAGACCGCAGCCAGAACAAATCCAAAATATGGATAACAGATGTAAAAATATGCCAACAAGGATACCAGAGCAATTTTTTGCCAGCATACCAAACAAAGAGAGCAGCCACAGCAGACCTTATGAGCCTATTCACAGCAAAGCTACCCATTCAAGGGACTTAGAGACCTGGTTTTATCAGAAATCTGATTATACACCCGCATGCTTTCCTATGCAGCTGCCCAATCCACTGTTGCAGTTGTCCTCCCATCCATCTCCCCAGAGACGGCAGGGCAGGGTAACTGCAATCCCAATTTAGAAGTTAAAATCAGACGTGAACCAAGGCCGTGCAGGCGTACACCAAATCACCTCCGACTTCCAGGATAGGGCCTAACTGAAGGGAAGTGAAAGAAAAAAAAAAAGAAAAAAAAAAAAAGAGGTCCTTGCACTTCTTATATCTTCATTTTCAAGTGCCTGCTCCGTTTACCTTGCTGCTCAGGCTCCGTGCAGAACCTGGGGCCACGCCACCACGCCAGCATCCCTTCCAGCAGCCTCGGGGCTGCTCTCTGCCTTGTCCTTTGGAGGCACAGAGCAGCGAAACTGCAGCTCCACCCCAAAATTTCTCCCTCCTGCTCACAGAGGCTGATGAGCAGCCTTCACAGGCCAAAATTACACAAAAGCTGTACTCTAGTGAAAAGCATTCTTAATTCCATTTATTTTCAGTAATTCCCCGCAGTGGCCCATTGCTTTCGGAGGCTCTGCTGGATATCCATTTTGGGATATCTCTGTGCCGGTGGCACCATTTTCTAGAGGCAGTGGGGTGAGCCACAGAGGATCAATAACCAGACAGACAGGAGGTTCTCAAAATCCTTCAGGGCCAAACATGCGACCTACAGGCAGGATCCAGGCTGCAGGACGCCAGTTGGACAGTCCCACCTACCAGCAATAAAGACAGGAACAGACACGAACATCTTTCTCCCTGAAGTGAAATGGTAATAAAAAATACCTTAAGCTGCCTGTAACAAAGACGGAAATGGTAAAGGTGAAAATTTACAAGTTCATTGCCAATTCATTAACAAACCGGCTGCATTGTATATCTTACATTTCAATGCCAAGAGCAGCATGCAGAGGATATCCTGCCAGTCACGCACGCATACTGCGGAGCAAAAAACCACCGACACACAGGGAACGTGTATCTGGGTATTCACTAGCCTGGTCTAGCAAACTGCATGATCCAGTTCTTATCATTGTCAGCTCCTCAAAGCAATCCAGTGACGCCGGCAAGAGCATTTCAAAGACTTTAATCCATGTGAAATATTACTTCCTGGAACCGGAAATTCAATCCCTAGCAATGAAAACAAAAAGCACACTCATAAATGTACCTTTCAACTCGGCCAATATAGCCATATTTAGGCTCTCCCTCACGAAAAAAAAAAAAAAACACCTTTACTCATTAATATAGAGGAAACTTGAAATGACTGCTGTAATTGCAGTTAAAAAATTAATCATGTTTTGAGATAAATGCAGATAAAAGCATGTTTTACTAATTATCTTTTGAAGCTTCTGCTCATGAAAGATTAAAGGTGGAAGAAAAGTTGTTGAAGTATTGAAGACAAAAATCCTACCATTTGAAATCCCTTTGAAGCCACGTACCCTGCATGAATGATCCTTAATGCCCAGACATACTAAAAAAGGAGTCTCTTAAATTCAGAAAAAGTCTAACAAAACGTGCCCATTGGGGCTTTTTGCAGACACCTCCCTGAAAACAGGTGTGTTTTGGGCTTCACTGAGCTCTCCAGACCTGTGGTCACATCAATCTACTTATAAATCAGTGTCACCAACCCAAGTGTCTGCAACCATCTGAGGAGGTCAATGGAAGCGGCAGAGCGATGGGGGTCTCTCTGGGACAGCCGCTTCCGGAGGAAATGCCACAAAATCCACAAAAGGTAAGATTTTTCATACTCAGGGAGGAGAAGCTGGAGGTACCGGCATCAGCTGTTTCACAGCAAACCCTTATCACCAGCCGCGGGGGGTTAGACACAAGGCACGTGAGGACCTATTTCCATCCCTGGGGCTTTTAAAGGAATGCAGGTTATCTGGGGTGCAAGGTCCTCAAAAGCAAGGTTGGTACTTCCATTCACAGGCCCAGAACTAACAAGGCAAATAATTCCCTTCCTGCTCCGTTCCAATAACCTGTTTGATATCACTAGTTTGCAGACTCTTTCTAAGAGCTCCCAGAGCGTTAGTTCAGGGAGCCAACCCTTTGACTGCACGCTCAAACTCACTATACAGGTGTCCACAACTCCACGGGAAAAAGCTTAGTCTTCTGCAAATTGAAACAAGTTGAAAAACACTATTACATAAAATTGCTAAGATACTTTACAGCCATGTCACAGACTTGGTAATGATTTACATCAGATTTGAATTGTGCCACTATATCTGAAATGTTTAAATTTTAGGAGGAGTTTCCTTACTGGCAACCCCAATCACCTGCAGAGTGACGGAACCAAAAATCTGTTGTTACAGCAGTTTTTAAAAGCATTTAACTGAGCTCAAATGCTACAGAAAGTCAATGTTAAGGTCTCTTCAGTTCTTTAGAGTTTCCAGAGTTAGGACAGATCTGAAATGGTCCAGTTGACACCTCTTTTCCAAGGGAAGGGTCCCACAATAAAGAACATTATTCTCCGGCAGCCACCTGCTCTGGTTTCTTCTTGTTCCTTTCCCACCCCTCCACATCATTTAGCCTGTTCCCATCCCGAAGCATCAGGGACACCAAATTAATAAATTCTACCATTGCTACAAACACAAACAGGGCTAGGTGAAAGATTAAATAGTTGGGTTTTTCATAACCGCACAGCCAAGGAAATTTGCCAATGTCTTTTTATTTGCATATCTGGCAGACTGCCCCAGACAACTAATACATAAGTGACAGCGTACAGGTGTATTGGTTTAGAGTTTGCCTTTAATCTAGAGGTGTCAATTTGCTTCTGTTTTAATTACATCCATCCTGATATGTTATTACAACCTCATGAAAATTCTTCATTATGTGAATGGCTATAAATACATACACATGACAAACAGTTGTTATAAATTTTCTGGTTCAGCAGTGGAGGCACAATGTCTTAGCCCACACATCATGTACATTTAAAGTTTCAGTGCCCCCTCTCCTCTCCCCTTTCTCTTCCTCCTCTTTTCCTTCATCTGATATGAAGATATTTTTTTCCCTATATTTAATGGATCCTCTAAAATTCCTTCCCTAGTAGCAGCATTCTGATACAACTACTATCAGCTTACAGAGCCGGTTCAGCACATGTGTGTCCTTCTGGGCTGCGCCTCTGTGAGAATGTCTGTTTGTCATTAGGCAAATATAAGGAGATTGCACTGAGGTCTTATAAACATGCAAAGATCCACTTTTGTAGCTACATAATTCACTGAGTTTTTCAACACACATTCTGAGGTTGAAAACTTGGCAAATCCATCCACCAGATGTATCTTTCTGATCCCAGAACTCATTAAAATTTACTTTTTTCTTTTTTTTTTTTGTGAAGTCCAGCAGACTCAGCTGTTGAGACACATTAATTGCATTTTTATTATTTTTTTCCATAGTTAAAATGACTAATGCTAGAAGAGTCACTGCCTACAAGCACAATAGCCAGCCAGTAAAAATTACTAGGACTTTTAATCGTTCAGTAATATCCAAATCCCATAAAATAAAGAGAGGCAATTTGGTCCCCTCAAAACAGAAGGTTTTGATTTTCAGTATTTATTTTGAATTTTCTTTAAGGGAAGAAAAGAGAAGAGAAAAGACACAATTTCACACCAGAAGATTCCATTCAAAGGTCAAAGTGCCCTTGACGTGCATTAAAACCCACAACACTAATAGAGTTACAACATAAATCGTCCCCAACAGCAGCACTTCTCTTGCCTTCTTACCAACACAGCCTCCTTGGAGGTCAAAACTACTTTCACTGCCTCTGCCCTCCATCAGTGCCCACTCCGATGGATGTCACATCGTGCCCGGCCGTTCAACACACCTGGGCGGCTCCGGAGCAAGCTGGAGAGCGAGCGTTACCCAGCTCTTGCAACAGCGGCACCTCCCAGCTCCTTCCCCTGGGCCTTCTGGAAGCTGGGGACCAGATGACAGTTTCTAGAGGACCCTTGAAGGACACTTGTGGCACCCTCCAGAGACACCCAGTGCTAAGCACCTGGACATGCAGAAGCCGAGATGAAGGTGACAAAAGCGGTCAGGAGCCAGATGAACAACAGAGCCTACCCCCAGTTGAACATCCCCATTTCACAGCAACGAGCCGGGCCTTTTGGCCGCCTCTCCTCCATTCCCACCATCCATGTAAGAAAACCGAAGCAGATTCTCTGACTGAAGGGTCTCAGGTCACTTATGATTTCCAGAGCGAAAATAAATAAAAATCAATGCCTTGAGCAATTATCCCCATGTTTGTAATAGCCTCAGCAATATGAAACGGTGTGCAAACAGCAAAACATGGGCTGTCAAAAATTGCCAGGAGGGAGAAGTTACACGACTCGTGTTTGGTACCCAGGGGCACCGCTCTCCCGTGCCCAAGAGCCACCTGCGTGTGGTCCATAAGTCAGTAGCAAGCACTTCTGTCTCACTGGTTCCACTTCACGGGCAAAGAAATGAAAACACCTTTATTATACCGGGAGGGTGAGTCTGCAGCTGTAGGATGCTCCAGAGCAACACGCAAGCTGGGTCACCCCGAGGGTGGGTGGGTCACCTGGGACATGGTAACCTGTACCTACATGTAGGGAAAAAGGTGACAGTTGCTTGCAGGTTTCGCTGACAGGTAAGGGATGTCTGTACCAGGTATTATTGCTGTTACACACTCTCCTCTCAAAAATCGTCCCTCTCATAGTCAGCCTATTATGAAGCAAGGCTTCTCACAAACTTGCATGAATTAGGTTCTGGATCTGACCCCTGGTTGATTGCATGGGAGTGTAGAAACTGTTTTAAAGTCTGATACAAGTCTGTTACAATTACTCTGCAAGGCAAGGAGTACCCCGCCACCTAAAAACTAATCTAACCTAGAACCTCCTGGTGCCTACCTCTACCCGCCTCTCCGGCTGAGATGTGCACTGTCACCCTGCAGCATCCACAAACCTGCCCCAGTTGGTTTCATTCAAATGGTGCCCAGCACAGGACACACCTCAAAGGCTGAAGTTTTGCCTGTTTACATGAGCTCATCCAACAAAGGACAAGCCCAGGCTTGTGGATGAGAAAGACGGGTTGGAGAGGGTTTTATTCCCCAACAACTAAGTCCCCTTTGCTACTGAACGAAAGTACAAAAAGAGGCAATTTATAAAAGCACTGATTCTAGAGGAGAAGCAACTTCCACTCTGGGAAGCTGGCAAACACATGTGAGACAGATTAATGGGCGACCATTTCTGCAGAGAACACCAAACTGATCTCCTGCATGGCTGTGGAGTAACTATTCCCATTTGGACTTGGGATATTAATCATATCAGTAATACGTGCATCAGCCAGCATTACGCAATCTAAAGTTCAGACAGCCAGGAACTTGGGCGCGTCACATATCAATACACCTCTGCACATCTCCCGCATCTTTGTCTCCGGAGATTTTAAAAACAGTAGGACCAAGACGCACACCAAATACCAAGTAAATCCACATGGAGCATGTGTCATGCAACATGATCAAATTAAACCTGGTAGGCAAAAACTCATAAGCAGTGCAGAATAATCCGCTTTTTTTTCCTGACTTTTATTCCACCACTCCTGCAGAGAGGAGGACAGGACCAAAACTCCTTCCTACAGTATTTACCAGACTAAAGGGTTACACTTTTGGTTAAAACCTTCTCTCTCCACCGCATGAGTGTGTGAACTTCAGCAGTAGTGTTGCCAAGATACAAGGAGAAAAATCTCAAGATATTAAGGTAACGCACTATTTAAAGGCAAATAGCACAGCAGAACTGAGCTGGGGATCTGACAAATTGCCACTGCATGTTCTGCTGTTACAGCAAAACAAATCCCTACCTGCATTAGCCATTTCTCATTACTTACAAAGTGGATTTTCATATCCACTTTACAACAAAGGACTGTAGAGGACTATGATGTTCTGAAGTGGTCTTCACCATGGCTTGGCATCGAGTCAAAACGACAACAAACTGACTATACAAAAAAAATGCATACAGCTGGTAATTTGTGGCGCATACCGAGCCAAACCCCAATGAGAACACAGATACTGAACTGATAAATCATAAGGATAATGTACAAGAACACAGAGAAATGTTGGAAGCAATTTCCCCGCGCAGAACCAAGGCGACGCTGCCTCAGCAAAGCGCTGCAGTTCAAGTAAAGGAAAACTGAGAGTTAAACATTTCCACATTTCAGCCCGCAACTTCCTAACTCCATTACCCTTTTATTAATTGCATTTGAGACTTCACTAAACTTGAGCTTGGGCTATTTTTAAAACCTATCTGACTCAACTTATTGTTGCTCAGAACAAAGATTAAACTTCTAATTTAGCTGCAGATAATTACAAGGCTGCAGGTCAGACCCCCGGTGTAATGTGGTAGGGTCTTCCAGTCAAACTGAGAGAAACAGTCCCTAAAAAAAAATAAAAATAGTAGCAGAGACAGGGGGAAACAGGGGGGCATCTCATTGAGTGAAGAATCGTTCTGCTTTTCTCACAGCTGAAAAATTACCAGGTTTAATGACTTTTTAAGTGGGGACAGATTTGGTTGAGTATTCCCCCTCAGTACTGACGGGAGGGCTCTCACCAAGGAGCATTTACAAACACAGCAATGGCTCTTACCTGAAACTTCCATTTTTGGTAACAACATCCCCCTCTAGTTCTCAGTGTTCCCATCCAGTCCCTGATATTTCTCTATTGATCTCAGTGTTGTAACTCAATCTTTCAATTACTCAGCCCCTTGATGTCTTTCTGCTGATTTTTTTTTTTTGCCTTTCCCTAGTGATCATTTTCCTTCCAAGTTCCTGATCCTTTACCCTTATTTTATAAACCTGGTTTTTTTACATTCCTCCATCCCAGCAGAGGCCCCAGATATTTAATGAGATAGGGCTTACTTTCTCACCCAAATAGCAGAAAAAAAAGGATGCCGAGATAAAAAGGGATAAGGGTGTCTTTTGTCCTATTGATATGTGGCATAATTCCCATTAATGTTAAAGAGCGGGGCCAGTGGAGACTACCTGAATCACATTTATCTAAAGAACTTGTCCTTATAGCTTAAACTCTTCCTTCTTCAACTCAAGGCCACTGTGCCTCCTACTACCACCTATGGGAATGGCAAAAACTCCCACCTTCATTACACTGTTACCTTCAGGAGCTTACACCAATATCTATGTAACAATCGTAGTCCTCGATCATTATCTGCCTAAAAAAGCAGTTTCAGCTCTTCAACAGCTACTGAACTCAGTGGGAGTTGTGGCGCACCAGCCTCCCAGAAGGGTATCAGGCTTTTAAAAGTAATTTTAAAGTATTTTAAAAGGATTTAGGTGCCCAAATGACAGTAACGTAAGTTTCAAAAATTACTGAAGAGGTTTCTTTTGTGGAACATGCATCCTGCTGTTTTCAGTCACGTTTCCAGTTTGGGTTGCTGTTTTTTCAGGTCTGGTCGCTGAGGGTTTTCATCAAGAGATTCAGTTGCTCTGTCAAGGTTATCTCGAAATTTGATCTCAGGTCAATTTACTGTTTCCTCTAAATACACAGTGAAAATAATAAGCGCATCACTTCGTATGATATCCCAGTGTCACACAAAACCTAACGCCTCTCACCGTCTGCAGATATCTTCATTTAGTTGCTCCCTTCTTTTCTCTGCTGGTCTAAATCTGCAGACTTGCATGTGCAAACAGAGACTAGGACAAACACCTAAGATCTAAGCAGTCAATAAACACAACAAGGGCTACCAAGATTTGCTGACAGCGCTGAACAAACACCTGATGTTATGATGCTGCTGCACTAAGGCATGAAGATCAAATTCTTTTTGAAATATGAAGGGATAGAGACAAGGCAAAACAAACTTGCTTCAAATCTCAGAGAATTTAAGTAAACAGGCTAATCAGGCCAGCTAAAAGGCTGGTGAGAAGAGAATGATTTGGGGAGGAAAGCCACACTGCGAGCCAGTCATTCTGGTGTCCAGCTCAAAGCTTCTGCTGTCACACGGCCAAGCTATTTCTATTTTCAGTGGGCCGTGCCTAGCGATGGGTATCACACAACCGTTATTAAAGCAAATTCCTGCATTCAGATGTATACACAGAGCTACACTGTCAGTGCACACAGACACACAACTGAGACTGTGGTATCTTCAAAATCTTCCTGTTATTCCCACATTTCGTTTGTGTAACAGTAGTGTCTCTATTTTAAAGCCCACAACGGCTGTTAAGCTTTACTCCATCTAGTCTCATATTATCTGTCCAACATGTAAAACTGCCGTAGCTAACATCTGCCTAAATCACACAAATGCAGTGGAACAATTGCTTAAAAATTATTTACACTAGGTGGATGGAATCATCTGACACAGAATTTGAAGCTCATTAAACAGCTCCTTGACAAATATTTGTCAGCATTTCTCATTTGTAATTAATTATATTGGGCTTTACCTGACGACAATTTAGCATGGTCTCAAAACAGACTAATGCCTGCATGCTGAACAGAAATTAGCTCAGCAAACACGCGGTGAGAAATTGTGCCAGTTTTATGAAACAAGAATCCCCATTTAAATGCAAGTCTCCCACCCCACATCACTTCTATCTATGCTTTATAAATATGTGTGTCCCATTTCAGGCTTGTCAGATGAACCGCCTGAGTTGAAGCTAAACAAACATCCGCAGAAAAACCTCATTACCTTATTCAGTGTTCAGAAAACCTGAAACCAACTGCTTACTCCATAGGGATGGTCAGAGCTGACTCAGGAAACATCAAGTACTTCCCAGGCTTTAAGCTATCTTAACATTCAGGTCAGATTTCATTTCTCATCACAGCGAACCATCTTCACCACGGCATGTCAACAGCCATGTCATGTTGGTCTCCTGCCCGGAGTCCTCCACACCAGGGGGTAGGAGGGAGACAAACATCTTAGCAAAATCTCACCTTGCCAGAGAGCTCCCCAGAAACCTCCTCGCCAGCACTGCCAGAGCACGTCACGGAGACAGTCACTCCAATGGATGGATTTATCACATCTCGAGAAATGCCCTTTTCCTGTCATACTGGTGTCCAAAATGCTCACCTGCGTTTGGAGAAACTCACGCTATTATTGTCGGTAGCAAACACACCAGCCGTGCAGCACGGGCTACACCAAGCTGGGGGAAGCAGTCAGCTTGACAAGACACAGATCACACTAACACATGTACCAAGCGTCTGCGCCTTTCCGTTTTTACAGGCTGGCAGATTTGGGGAGGTCAGGGAAGTGATGTGGGAGTAACTGCTCTGGAATAAACTGCAGAGACTGCTGCTGTTAGTTCCAGCGAGGCTACTCACAAGGGAATCTGGTGTGAACCAGATCAAATTGTAGGACCACATCTCAGCTGCTTAACTAGAGTAAGTGCTGGTTTCTGATGGAGAAAGCTCCAAGATGCTCCCCAGTGCAGGGGACAGGCCTACACTGCACCTCGCTACACCAGAGTCTGGCAAGGCCAGGCAAGGATCAGTCTGGCCCCATCTGCAATGACACTGCATTTGCTCAACTGCCACTCCAAGGAAAAAAAAAAAAAAAAAAAATCAAGAATGAGAACCCACTGTCTTCATTCAACTCCCTCTTCCCCTCTCTTCCCCATGCAAACATTAGAGAGATCAAGGTATGGGCTGCCATAAACCCAGAGACAGATAACTAGAAGCAGATGGCCTCTATTTCTACACCAAACAATTTACACTTGAGAAGCACGAGAAGGCTACTGATACCCGGACGGAAAAGCAGCTCCGAGAGTAGGAGCTGGTTAAAAATACAGTTTTGCTTCAAGGGATGGGAACTTTTATCAACATAACCATAACAGACACGGATGACTCCTACTGAAGCTACAGCAGCCATAAGATAGGTGCTCTTCTTGTGCAGCACCTGTGTCCCCTTGCCATCTACGAGCTTCACACAACCTGCTATTTTGCACAATTTGGGCTTTTTCAGTCACCCCAACAACAAACATTTAGTAAAGAATAAATAAAACAAAGCTATATGGAAATTCTTGTTCTTGTTTGCAACGTTATATACAGAATTCACAAGAAGATCCTGGGGTGACACCTCACATCTACCCAACACACACCTACTGCTGCAAAGATGTCCTCATCAGCAGAGAGCTCAGCCTCATCCCTCCGCAGTGGCGGTCCCCTCCTGCGTGAGACACCACCTGCCTGCTTCCCCTCTTCCAGACCACGGGTGAATATGTTCTGCACTTTGGTTCTCACTGTTTTTCACATCAAGCAGACAAAACACTGACCGTCTCTGCACACTTTCAGCTGCGCTAAGCCTGAGAAAAGGCTGAAGTTCAAGCACAAAGCCTGGGCTGGGGCAGTCTTGTCACATGCTGGGCACAAGTGTCTTCTGGAACCTGGGGAGAAACCTCCATGGCCTCCAATGAGCTGGGGGCAGACCCAGAGCATGAGATGTGTAAACAGCAGGGCACCTCTCCATGGCACCCAAGGCTTCTTGTCTCAACTCAAGCACGTTAACACCTAAACACCCCTCCAAGGCTGAGATATCTCACTCCACCAGCCACTCACAACCTCCTCACCAACACTAAAATCACAATAAAAAATTCAGGCTGCAACGTACACAGTAATTCCTGCCACGCTGGGCTTGTGCCTTAGACACCTTCATCTCCCTCTGATCCTCAGAAACAACTTTCTCAACATACATACCCAGCTGCAGGAAAAAGCACCTAACAATGATTTTGTGACATTATTTCTCAACGCAGCATGAAATCGTTGGGTCAAAGTGTGCCACCTATCACATGAACATTAAAAGTATGTCAAGTCTCAGTGTGCGAGCTATTGTTTTATCTGAATGTGATATTAGCTGGCAGAACTGGGTAATGTTTCTGCGCTCCTTTTTAGTGATACAGGATTACAACAGGATGCAAGTAGTAGCCATTCTTGGCTTTGCAAAGAGAAAAGAGCACAGCAATTATTTTCATTTCAAGTGGAAAATAAATAAGAAGTGAAACAGAATAAAGACCGTTTTTAAAAAGCCCTACCAAGTTCTGACCATAAAACTTGCTCTTTGCTTCCCCTCCAAAAAGGACTACAGCCAAATTCTCGAGTCCATATTCCCATAAAATGCTTAACGATGCAAACTGGGGCTTTGTTTGAGGAAGAACAGAACTTTGTCCGAAACAGAAGCACGCGAAACTCACTGTTGCCGACAAACATGTATTCACACTCCTCCTCTCTCTGGTTTGAGCAGGGCACTGGTGGAAGGGCGCACCAGGTGAGAAATGGTGGTAAAATTGAGTCTCGTCATTACCTCAGCATTTGCTCATTATTGCTTACACAAGTCTAACACCAACCATGTGGGGAGGTTTGTTAGAGTGAACAAATCCTCCCTTGAATTACATCAGAGTAAGTTCTCTTGGAGGCGTTAGTCTGGATGGATACAGGTGTAACCAAGAACAAAAACGTGTCTCTAAAACAAAACAAAAAAAGAAACAAAACCAAACAAAAAAACAACCCTGAAAATGCCACAAAGTATTCCTGGCTAAATATTTAAACAGCTTAAGAGCTACACAGATTTTTTTTATTAAACAATCAGCTTCATCTCCGCATTTATTTTGACAGTTCATAATCGTTCCAGTTGTGACTCCGGCGCACGTAAACCCAAATAAATCTGCTCTTCGCCACGGCAAACTTCTCCGGAGCAGAAGTTATAAACAACAAAGCCCTTCAAACAAACGGGCCGCAGCTCCCCCTCCACGGCCGCATCCCCACCGCGACCCTGGCCGGGCTGACAGCGATTCCACGATCGTGGGTGGGTGGCGGGTACACAGGGGGGGACGGAGGGAGGGGCCGCCCGGGAAGCCCCTCCATGGGGGGCTTCCCGGGCGGCCCCTCCCTCCGCCCGCCCCGGCCTCGGCTTGCCTGCACCCCTCCTTCAGCATTTTGGGGGGTGGGGGGGGAACGACTGGTGCCCCCCGTGGAGTGGGGAGGCCGCTTCGCCCACCGCGGGGCCCACTCGTGACGGGGAGCGCGGCAGGACGGGCGCCCCCCCACCCATCAGCAGCACGATCGGCGAGACCGAGACAAGAAATACCCCCCCCACCCACACACACCGCAGCCCACGCCGCCCCGCGGACACGAGTGGGCGGCCCCGCCGGGACACCGCGGTGCGAGAAAAGTTTGATCCGTGGGAGGGGAAGCGCCGCCGCCGGGGGAGAGAGCACAACTCCCCGCTCCCCTGCCCGGGGTGGGGGGGGGGACGGACATGGCGGGGACAGGGGGGTGGCCGCCCCCGGTCCCCGCCGCCGCGCCGGAGCCCCCCGCCGCCCGCCGGGAGCGGCGCGCCGCGCTGCAGGTGTCGGCGGCGGGGAGGGGAGAAGGGAGGGGAGAAGGGAAGGGAGCGGGGCACCCCGGGGACGGGGAAGGGGCGGCGGGACCGCCCCCGCGGGCACCCCCGGCGGCGCCGGCCCGGGGGTGTTGGCGTGGGGGGGGGGTGAGGGTCGGCGGGGGGGCCGTGGGGGGGTGTCCGGGCCGGCGTCGCGGGGGCTCCCCCCGCCGCTGCCCCCACACAATGAGGCGCACACAAAGCGCCGCCGCTCCTACCTCCAGCGCCTCGAAAGTGACGAAGCTGGACATCGCGAAACCGTCGATAATGTCCTCTTCGGCCGAGGAGGACTCCCGCCGCTTCCTCCGGGGGGGCCGCGGCCGGGACGGCGGCGGGGGCCCATTGTCTTCCTTCTCCGAGCCCGAGGAGGAGAGCGCGGCGGCGGCCCCGGGGCCGGCGGCCCCGCCGGCGGCAGAGCCGCGCCGCCCGCCTTTGGCTCGCCGCTCCCGGTCGCGCTGGGACCGCGATCGCCGCTTCTTCCGAAGCCCGTTGCATCGCGCCGGGCCATCCATGTCTCTCGCCGGCTCTCCCTCTCGCTCTCGTCCCCCCCCGCCCCACCGCAGCCACAAATCCGGCTCCCCCGGCGGAATAACGGGGGAGGGAGGGAGGGAGAGAGGGAAGGAGAAAGGGAGGGAGGAGAGGACAGCAAGGGGGTGGGGGGGGATGAAAGAATCCGAGTGCGGTTCCACCACCACCAGCAGCAAGCACCAAATGTAAGAGATTCCTATAAGCGAGCCAAGGAAAGTAATGGCTGATCTCAGGTCGCCTTTGTAAAAAAAAAAAAAAAAAAAAAAAAAAAAAGGCGAGAGAGAGAGAAAGGGGAAGAAAAAAAAAAAAAAAAAGCCTCACCAAGCAGGCAATAAATCAGAATAGCGGAATGCTTTGATCAAGGGGCTGGGAGGGCGAGGATCTCCGAAAGAGAGGAAAAAAAGCAGAAAAGAAGGGGGAAAAAATAAAGAAAGGAGAGAGACCCGCTGGAAGGAGGGAGCTGAGAGTATTTCCTTGCACAAAATTTATTTTCTTTCTTCCTTTCCTCCCCAACTAAAAGAAGTTCCAGGGGAAAAAAAAAAATAAAATATATGTATGTATAGATGTATGGAGCTCTCTTTCTCTCTGCGTGTGTGCGTGTGCAGGGAAGGGTGCAGCCTTCCCCTCCCCACGAACACGCACTCCTCTCCCCCTCCTCCTTTATCTCCCTGGATCAAACACAATAATAATAATAACGATGCATCCAGAGGCAATTTTCTCAGGCACCGACCAGGGGTGGACTCTGGAGTGGAGCTCGAATCCCAGCCCGGCCCCTCCAAAAACAAAACCAAACAATAAAAGAAAAAAAAAAAAAAAAAGAAAGAGAAAAAGGGAAGGAAAAAAAAAAAGCCCCAAAACACGCCCACCCACCCCAGCTATTAATACGGATCAATCATGGCAAATTCATCGGATTAATTGTGGCGAGGAGGGGGGTGCTGGTGGTGGTGACAATAGATCCGGGCGGAGAGGAGGCTGCCCCCTCCCCAAAAACGACAACAACGATAATAATAAAAAAAAATACAGAGCGGTGCTGAGGCTCGAATACGCTCCAGTGGGGACGGCACCGGTTGTGTGCTTTCTGCTCCCGCCGCTGCCTCCCCTCGCCTCTCTCTCCCCACCGCGGGGAGGGGGCTGCAGCCGGGCCGGGCCGCTCGGCTCCCCCCGGCCTGGCGGAGGGACCCGCCGCCGCCGACCCCCGCGGCCGCGCAGCCGGCGCGGGGCGGATGGCGCTGCTGGCCCCCAGCGGCCGCCCGGCCCCGCGCCCGCGCCGGTCACGTGGTGATGGTGGTGGCGGCGGCGGTGGCTGCTGCCGCCGCCCCGCCCGCTCAGCCCCGCGTGAAATGCGGCGCCCCGGCCGCGCGAAATAAGTTGCGGGCATGCGCGGAGGGCCTGCGCACTCGGGCGGGCCGCGCCGCCCCCCTCACACCCGTCCCGCCGCCCGCCACCGCTTCGCGCCTCCGCACCCTCAAGTTTCTCCTCGTTGTGGCCGTCCCGTTCTCCCCCACGGCGGATCTGCCCCGTTATGCCCAGCCATTCTCCTCCTGCCCTCCATGGCCCTCACCCACCTCACACCCTTCTCTTTCTTCCATCAACTTCCTCCTCAGTTTTCGCCATCCTGCCTTCCCCCATCCCTGCTCTCCCCCTCATGTCCAACCCTTCTCCTGCCCTCTGTGGCCTTCGCCCACCTCATGCCCTTCTCCTCCTCATCCTGTCAATTTTCTTGTCAGTTTTGGCCATCTTCCCCTATCCCTGCTCTCCCTCTTATGTCCTTTCTCCTGCCTGCCCTCCACAGCCCTCACCTGCCTCACATCGCTCTCCTCTTTCTTCTCCCATCAACTTTCTCCTCAGTTTTGGCCATGCCATCCTCCCCCATCCCTGCTCTGTCCCTCATACCCAGCCCTTCTCCTCTTGCCTTCCATGGTCCTCACCCACCTCATATCCCTCTCTGCCACAGCCTCTCCTCCTCCTCCTGTCAACCTTCTCCTCAGTTTTGGCTGTCCTGTCTTTCCCCATCCCTTCTCCTGCCCTCCATGGCCCTCACCCATTTCATGCCCCTCACCCACCTCACACCCCTCTCCTCCTCCTCATCGCATCAACTTTCTCCTCAGTTTTGGCCATCCCGTCTTCCCCCGCCCCTGCTCTGCCCCTTATGTCTGGCTCTTCTCCTCCCGCCCCATCTCCTTCCCTCATGTCCTGTTCCCTGCGGGCTCAGAGCTACCTCAGGTGCTCATCCATCGCCACCTCGGCTGCTGCTGGGCGCTGCGCCTGCCGCTGCCAGCCTCATGTGCCCAGGGCTGTCTTCTGCTCGGGGACGTGGTGGGCTGTCACCCTCCTGCTGCTGCCCCACAAGGGGAACCCACCGGCCCCTGCCCCGGGAGACCAGGGCTGCAGCCACTGCCATGGCAGCACCCCAAGATGTCTGCCACCACACAGGTGGTGGGTCTGCAGCAAAACAACCCAGGGTGTCCCACAGACACAGGGTTTGGCCACTTGCAGCTCATCTGTCCTTGTCCTTCACGCTGTCCTCCCCCTGCCACGTGCAGCCATCGGCCTTCCTTGCCCTTGGCTTTCTTCTCTCCCCTCTTCAGGTTTTCCACCACAGTTCTGTGGAAGGGCCCTGTTAAGGCATATTCACACAGAAGGACTATGGAACTAACAAATTTACTTCTTAAGCATGTTCTTACATTTGCCTTTCTCACCCACTGGTTCTCTCTCCTGCCCAGGGGAACTGGCTGAGGGAAAAGGTGTGGAAGGAGAAGGGTGTTTGAAGTTGTTCAGTCTGGCTTTGGGAGGACAGCTTTAGGAGCAGAGACCTGGGAATGAGATTTGCTAGAAAGAAAAAAGGATAGTGGAGGAGTAATGTGGAGAAGAGAGCCAAACCCATGGAGTCTTAACATTCAGGGTGGAGAAGAGGGGCTCTGGAAGTGCAACATTGGTTTTCCTCTGTCTGCCAGACGATCAGGCTGTTGAACAGTTTGAAATATACTGGGGGAGGTTAGAGGGAAATAAAGAGAAAGGGAAATCATTTAATACTCCACCTCTAGAAGAACCTTGTCTTGGAGTACACAGCCTGCCTCTTGCTGCCTCCATTTCTCCATCGACACATCAAGGAGGCCCACAGCACAGGGAACGAACACAGGCTGAGAGCGTCCGTGTTTGTATTTTTCCAGCAGTCTCCCTCTAGGCTGCTCCGACCCTCAGGGGATGATGCTCTGCTCGATTGTATAATATGTTGTTTACCCTGTACCCTAACGCTCAGGCCACCAATCAAGTAATATTCTTAATATATTTTCTGTGAGCATTAAGTGGTTACATGAACCACTGGGAATCAGATACACCTTCTCTTCCCAGAAAGCAAATGACAGCTTTGCCACCTCTCCCCACACCACATCTCCTGGATGGCACGCGGTGACTTTTAAGCTGGCGGGTATGGGTGCAAACCAGAAGAGGAGGAAGCACAAAGCTGTCGGTAATCTGATAGCATGCAAGCATGTACGTTACAGAAGGCCACACTGCTCATTGCAAAGGCACATAGCTAGTTTTTAAAAATTCTCAAATATCGAGCTAGAGAACATCACCTCCTAGATCTGACCTTAGATCTCCCTGTTCAGATTTTTTTTTTTTTTTCTGTTTAACAAATTCATTGCTCTATCTTGCTTCAGGTTCTTCTGTCTCGCTTATAGCTGCCTGCCAGATCTATATAATCTGACTATACAGAGGAAGCTGTAGAGGTATTGTTGAAGTGATACAATTTGTGCATACAGGCAAGCTCAAATATTGCAAGGTCTCTGTCTTCCGAGAAATATTAAGCTGTACTGTATCAAACAACTGTTACCTGTTGGGTTTTTTGTAAAATAACTATGTAATTTTCAGGGCAATGTAATTGATTATAGTTTCCTGCACATCCATCACCATTAAAGTGACTTAAGAGACCTGTAGTCAGATACATTTCTGCAGACATTCATTGCATGGCTGAAAGTCTGCTCAGTCTGTTTTCTTCTTGAATGCACGTATGTGGAAAACAGAAACGATACATGATTTATTTTACATTCTTTGTAGAAGCGAATCCCTAGATTTGCATGTCTACGGAAAAAATAAGATTAAAAACCATCCATCTAACTCATCTTCCATTGCAAAACATTTTTTTTCTGGGCAATATTTGTATCAAGTATTAGAAATCACTGGTTACCTTCTCGGGTGCAATACAGGCAAATTATCCCTTCTCTGGGTCTGACCCAGCAGGAGCGTTTCCACCAACCTGAACTGATTTGGGAGGGAGAGCAGGTAGGCCTTACTGTTACACAAAACCTCAGACAGAGTCTCAGGACGTTCTCTCTCCGGTGTGTTCTTGCCTCCAGCTGAGTATTCCAAGTGATCTTACCGGGAAGGATACCACAGATGTCCATGCACATTTGTTCTTAGGCCGCCTGTTAGCTTTTCCTCTAGAAATACATCTTGCCTGGCATCTGGTGTGAGAAAATAGCTTTTTTCTTTCTTCTTCTTCTTTTTCTTTTTTTTTTTTTTTTTTTTTATAGGCACTAGTATGCTCTAATACCTTGCTGAGTCACTGTTTTTGAGGTTAATGACTAGTGTACTCAACTGGATACTCTTAGTTATTAACACCCACAGAAAGGGTTCTTCTTGAACGTGTACCAACAGACCTATAGTCTTCTGATTTGAGACAGATGCCAAAAGCTTTGTATTCCTAAATAATGAGGAGAGAAAGGTTAAAACACACCGAAAGCAACAATTGCAATTTCCATATCACCATTTGGCATTGGAGCAAAATAAAATTTGCAACTGTAAGAACACTAAAAGGGGTTTTCTTAGGACTAGCCCCTGGCATACCTGTCTGAATAGGATATTTTGAAACAACTTGAAAATCGGGAGGTAACTCGTTGCTTGAGGAAATGGCAAGAACCTTGCTTCTAGCAAGAGTAATTTGCACTCTGTTTTGGCATTAAGCTCTAAAGATGGAATTTTTAATACTTTAGTCCACATAAGATGCTCAGCAGAGAAAAAATGTGTCTTTCTGGGTTAGCATCTTTTTGTGAGATGGGTAGTTGAAAGTACCAGAATGTCTGTCTTGCAGACCATGATTTTTATTTTAGGAGGAGTTTGATCTGGGAATGCAAAAAAAGAAGAGAAATAGGAAAAAGAGCCTTTTTTTGTTATTGTTTCAACCCTGCTTGTACAGTGCATTTATAAGAATAGCAAATAATGAGAACCAAATTCTAATACAAAATAAAAGCCAGGGTGATTGCGTGGATGGCAGAGGAATTTAAAACAGTTCCATAAAACTAAAACAATTTTACTCCAAATTGCATTGCTTATACAAATTGTATTGCTTATAAGAGAAAATTGTCTAGCTTCATAGCTAAGGGCTGGACTGGTGGTTTTAAAACGTGTTTTCCTAGAAGGTTGTGTGAAACAGAAACAGTTAAGGAAGAAGGAGCGCCCAAAGTGAAACAACAAGGAAAACCAGAAACCCATGGCCTTTAAAAAAAGAAATAATACAGGAATAATGATAAAGGTATTACTAAAAGTAGGTAGTTCAAACCCAGTGGAAGACAGGTTTCCAGAACAACAAGAGAAAACATGCAGAGATGAGACAATCATTCCGTTCACAAATTAATGAACTAACCCAATTGGTGGAACTCACTGCCACAAGGCAGCTCTGAGGTCAAAAATAACGAGAACTTTCAGAGTAACCGTAATATTGATTACAAAGTGGCTGAAGGAAATGTACATTTTAATGCCTTGGAACATAAAACAATTTCTAAACCGAAGCAAGAGACAGGAGGCTGAGCTAGATGGACCACCAGCCTGATCCAGTCTGCCAGCATCTGCATCCTCCTGACAGTAACGGTCAAGACAGGCACACATCTGAATCTCTCTTCTAAATCTCTTGCGTTTTATCATTAGGAAATAAGAACAGTGCTATAACCATCCTTATGAATAGCAGGAGATAATAGGGTGCATGAAAACATTGGCAGATTAGCTGGCCCAGAAAAGCTGAAGTTTGGATTTTGGTAGCTGGTGAAGATCATTGTGTAATTGATAGCTATTTCTTAAAAATAGCTGAGAGTTCAGGAAACCTGAGAATTGGGGAAAAAAAAAAAAAAAAAGCTGGATGGCATCAGCAGAAATACAAGTTTTCCCAGAAAAGATGGAAAACCAATTTATCTGCATTTCCGAATTGGTTATAATAAAATTATGAAGTAAAAATATGAGTAATTTTATCAGGGAAAAAAATTATTCAGAGCAACAAGGAGATAAGAACCTCAGTGTCTTGATCTGTTGACTTGAGTGGATCTACACTAATTTACAGAAGGGAAAACTTGGTCCCTGGAGAACAGGGGAGTCATGAGCGATAAAGCTGTGCACGTTTATCGTGTATGGCCAAACTCAAGAGTTTTGGATCCTGTTACTTCCTTGGGATTTGTTAATAAACACTCCAGTGGAAGGTGACTAAACCTGTGCTTCTAATTGCCTGAGATTCCCTATGCCACTGCATGAGCATTGGTGAATAGCAGCATTCGCAAATACAGGGAGTAAAGCCGATGTCACTGGGTTTCAGGAGGCTTCATTTGAAAACGTGAGTCAAAATTATATGGATGGAACAAATGCTGTATTGATTGTGAAACTGTAAAGCATGGTTATCACCATGATGTAAAGCATGGTTATCAGAGTTTGTGTCATTGTGGATGGAGGATCCTGGAAGGTTTGATGCTGCAATCCCATTTTACTGAATATCTAATCTAAAATATCAAATAGATAGTACATTAATGAAATTTGGAGACTACATTAGATTTGGAAGAATGGCAAATATTCATGTTGGCGGAGGGACAAATATGAGAGACACGAAGAACAAGATTTACAAAAAAAAGAGAGGAGTAAAAGGTAATGAATTATGTCTGCTGTGGAAGCAAAGCACAAACGCAAATATTATTACAGTTCTTCAGTTAGCATCATAAAAAGCTAACTGATCTGCTAGGGTGAAATTCTGACCTCAATTACATGTAAATGAGAAAACTACTATTGACTGCAGGAAATTCAGCATTTAGCGCTCAGCTGCTTTTTTTCAGTTTGAGAACGGGATTTTCAAATGTGACTAAGAGATTTAGAAGCATATACCTGCCCTTTGGTCCCTTCAAAAATAGTTCGCAAAAGCATATTGCTAAATAGGTAGTATACCTATCTGCCCTAAAAATCGGTAAGCTTTTATTACGAGGGAAGACCAAGTGTTTGTCTTTCAGTGATGCTGAGTTCAGATTGCACTATCGGGTGCTGCACCAATTCTACTGGTATGTCGCAGCGATACAATTGATTTAAATTTTCCCTTCTCTCTCACCTTCACCAAAAAAGCACATAAAAGAAACACAAGACTGTGTTTTTCCAGCATTTTAAATCAATGTTGAAGAGAAATTACGTTTTATCCCGACACAGGTTATGATATAGGAAGAACTATGTGAAATTTAATAGCCTGGGTTATCCAGGAGGTCAGACTACCTGATCCTGGTCCTTTCTGGCCTTTAACTCTGCGAATAAATTAGAAACCTGATCTCTCAAAGTTTTAATTTCAGAGCAGTCTTTGTAAACGGGGGTGGAGTGGAATTCCTAATAAATTGCATCCTCCTCCAACATTCATTTTTCTCCCTGAGAAAGGGTTTCTTTGAAAAAACAGTGTTTAGTTCCACATCTTCTAAATTACAAAAAATTTATATCTCTTTATGTCTTACACCCTACTGTGTGCCAGCACAGCAATTATTAAAGCATTTTTATTGATATTACACAGCTCTCTATGAAATGTGAATTCAATTTATCATGAAAATTGATTTTTAATGACAGCTCAGGTTTACATTTCTGAAGTTCATACCTTTCCACTATCTTTTTGTTGGCACTAGAGTAGGGCAGCTACAATATCTTTATTTGTCAGAAATGGATTGGGAGACATCCTGTAGTTTACTCGCATTTATCAGTGTAATTCTACTGATGAAAATAATAAAGTGTGCTATTGAAGTTAATCTGTAGAGAGGAGAATTGGGCTAATTGCTCCAAATCTTCATACCCGAGTACCTGAAGTTCCTACATCTGCGCTTAGACACTTACAAGAGTGTCTGGATTCTTAAAACTCTTGAATGGGCTCAGCTTTCTGTTTAGTTTTATAAGAATTATGGGACACCACATCCCTGGCATCAATTTGTCATCCTCTGCCTCTTTTTCCCCATGTATTGTCTTTTCTTATTACTAACAAACTGCTGGAGGTAACTTTTGGTTTAGCAGACTGAACACGACACTGGGTACTGAAGCCGTTACCAGTGCAGGGAATGCTGCTTTTTAATCTACCTGTTTTTTCAGCTGCTGCAGATGGAAGGGGCAAGAGAATTTTCCAGGCTTACTGTTTAACATATTGTATTAATATGCTCTTATGAAAACAGTCATCTGACGTGGAATATGCAGGAGCAGAGTCTGGGCTTACAGCACAACTACATCTCCTCTGGCCTTAAGTAGACTGAGGAGAGAAAGGTACGATGTGAAGTCAAACGCAATTACTGACCACTCCAAACAGTATTACGCCAACTGAGCATCAAGCGTGCTTAGTGTTCAGGTAGCTTTCAGAAGGAAATTAGGTCTGTATTGGTTTAAGCTACTGTGGATAAAACCTCCAGCTTGGCGAAAATGTCACTTTTGCTTCTCCAAAATAGCTGTATTTCTGTAAGACACATCTGTGCAGGAGTTGGGGGGAGGCTTGGGTTGTTTTTCATTGGCTGATGGGGGAAGGATTATTGGTTGCTGTTAAAAATGATCCCAAGCAAACTTTTACAAGGTCTTCTGTGACTAATAAAACCTGAGTCTTTGAAATGTACTACAACCCAAGTTGTTGTTAAGAGATAATTCTCTTCGATCCAGATGCTTCCATGTGAAGTGCAGTACAGAGAAAAGAAAAAGGGAGAAGGAAAATTGATGGAAAGCCCCTGAAAGCAGAGGGGGAAGAAGTCAGCAGTTTCTCTCCCTTTAACACTTTGTGCACTGGACTTGGGAAGTAGCTTAAGGGTTCCTACACAGAGTACAGCACGGTGGGGACTGAGAAGGACCCCTGCCCAGTGTGCTTACCTGTGAAGAGATCTGGGAAGAGGATAGTCCTGGGTAAGGTCCTGACACATTGGGATTTCATCTGAAAGGTGATTGTAGATAAGGTGGGGTTATCTTGCTCGTGGTATAATCTCTGTAACAGTGAATACATGATCTGTGAAAGTGCTGAGGAAGAGCTTCTCTTTACATGAGTGCCTGTCAGGCAAAGGATTTTGATCATCCTCCAGCAGGTTTGGCTTATTCTGTAGATGTAAAGGGTAGTAAAATCCTTCCCTCTGTGATTTGTACTGTATATTTCCAGCCATTTTTCACCTCTTCCTGCACTCAGACCCAAGGGCCTGCTCATGAGCAAATGAGTGAGATAAGGCACGGAGGCATTTTCTCACAGTCCTGGAAGATGCAGTTTGGCTGTTGCTTGTACAGTGATGCAGCACTGTCTCCTTCATGTCTTAGAATATTCCCTCCAGAGAGGAATGAATGTAATGTTCTGGCTACCCATCTCTTGGGTGTTTATTTCATTTTTGGCCAATCCTTTCCCCCTTCTACCTTTGCCCTTTTGCATCTTGTTCCTGATCTCTGGAGTTTACGCTTTAGTCTGGAGCAATGGAGATTTCAGTCATCTCTAGAAAAGCAGGTTTGTTTGTTTGTAAACAAAAAAATCATGACTGGCAGCCTTGTTTTGTGGGACACCAAATCCTTCTAACTACTAGTGATAGCTGGATTTCCTGGATGGAAACAGCACCTTTAAAAATCCCAACCTACATAGCTGATATATTCTGCAGATGGTTTACAATCAGCCCCAACATTTGCAGAACTTCACTGATATGTCTCGCTTACCTGTTTACTTACCCCAGTCTAAAATGTCCCATCAGCAGACACTGTATATATTTTGCTCTGAGAAGGCAATCCCTTTTCATCTTCCCTGAATTTGAAACTACACCAAGCTCCTCCAACAAAAAATAAAAGTAATAATGAGGCAGACACAAGCAGTATAAATCAATATAGCACCATTGATGTCAACAGAACTATGCAAATATATACTAGCTGAGGATGACACATAAAATCAAGCACTAACTTTATACAGAAAGAGATAGAAACAACAGCAGCAATATTAAATACACTTTTCAGCTATGCTCAAAATGGATCGTGGAATAAGTCATCGTTGTAATATGTAATTTGAGAGGGCTGTGGATTCTTTTGTAAGCATGTTGCTTCAGGAGACGAAAAAAAATCAAAGCACAGCCTTGCAAGTAACGTTCCCCCCTGATATTAACAATAAAACTGTAACACTGCTTGGCTTTAAATAACAATTCTAACTAGTTTTTGCAGGTTGTTGTAAATTCTGCTTTGCCCCAAAGAGTCATGGTTGCAACAGTGCCGGAACAAATGCCATTGCAGGCAAGTGATTTGTGTCAGCATTGGTCAACTTGGAGTTTTACTAAAAACATCATTATTTCGGAATTCATTTCTGCCTGCAATGAGCGTTATGGTCATACTGCAGGCAAAGTTCCCAGTGAGGCGCTGGGTCTGCTTGGATAAAGCCCCTAAAGACTAAATAGGAAACATACCAGTATCATTAGTGAATGTGCTGCTCTCTTTAGCAGAAGAAGCTGTTGGGCTCACACAAGGCTGGGGTGGTGACAGAACGATGTATCTTTTGGTTAAGCTGCCAGTCCAGCGGTGGTTTACCAGCACAAGACTTACCATATGCACGAAGGCCCTTTGTGAGCTGATGAGCTCCTCCTGCCTCTGAGGTTCCCTACTGTCAAATCTGACCACAGAAGTGGGTAGTGGGTAAGCAAAGTTAAGAAAAAAAAAATTCCTAATAAATCAACAGCTTAGCAATTAATGCACGCGCCTACCCCATGAGTTCTTCATGTAGCAAACTTGTGCGAGTTAAATATCCACCTAGTATTCATTTCACAGAATGGAATTATTCCTCATACACGTTAACTGAGACAATTACTGAAACACCAAGATCAGATTAGCTACTGTATCTTGAAAAGAACAAAAAAGAAAAGAAATCATTGCTGCAGCAAATTGCAGAAGTGTTAAAAGGCTCAAAAGGTTGTTCAACTAGTAGACAATTTTAAGTAAAGCTAATAAAACATGGCCACTTCGTTATTCATTCATGAGAAAAGGCTGAGTTCAGACACTGCAGTTCAGTAGAGAAGCTGGTCTATAATATCCTGTCTTTTGTTCATCATTTCCATGATCTCCACACACATCTTGTTTATGTAGCAATTCTTTTAGCGCATTGAAGACCAACCCAGCAAAGTCAAAGAGGAAATCCCCGCCTTCTTAATAGACTTTAAGTCTGGTCCTGATCACCCTCTTCCCAGTTCTGGGACGGAGACTCATGCTGACAGCGCTCAGTGCTTTGCAGGGAATAACCTCTCCCTTGTTTCACTGAATCCTTAGTAAAAACCTGGGTCTGCTCCTCCTGAATTCAATTGCAAGATTCCCTTTGCCTTTAATTTGTAGCAGGACTGTAGGGTGCACATCAGGAGCCACATCAGGAGATTTGTGACCCGTTTTCTGGCTCTGGTTCTGACACACGTCATGAATAGTGGTGTGCAAATTACTCCGGTCATTCGTTCTTCACTCAGACCATCCATGGAAACGGGGAAGGAATTAATTTCCCTGTTTGCAAAGTGCCTCGATACTGCTCACAACACCAGTTGTGAGCCAAGGCTGCTGTGATCCGAGGACATGCTGCCTCGGGCACTAAATGCTACGGTGAGCTGAGGTTTCCAAAGGCAGCTAGAGAATTTGGATACAAATTATGGGAATTTTAATAGGCATCCAGGTTGCCAAGGCAAGTTTCAAACATCACCTTTAAGCATCACTAGCCATAATCACGCCAGCTTTTTGCTCCAGTCATTTTCTCCTGTGTATTCAGTTAGTCATTATTTCTTGGTGTTCTCCCTGCCTCTTTCCCGGCAGAGACCTTCTAGCCATAAAACTTCCAGGAGTGTAACCTCCTGTCAAATGAGGCAAAACACCAAATAATTAAATAAATAAGCAGCATCAGGTTCCAGTGAAGGAAGATTTTGGTTAGGCGGACGCTGCTTTATGATTTTACTGATCTTACACACCTTATGTTCGTCTTCTCCTTTTCCTGTCAGGGTGTTCTTGCCATTTAAAATTTAATCTCTTGGTTTGACATTTTCTCCTGTTCTCCACGCCACTTACTGTAATTACAGTTCTTCCACTTTCCAATGCAGCTTTTAAATACCTTATTATTTATATATTTTTTAAAATCCTATTTTTCCCAGACTGAAATTTATTTGTAATTTCTCAGGAAAAAAATCTCCTAGTCAAAAAACAATTACCATGGATTACTGAAGGGGCAAGGGGGAGAAAATGGGATAGGGAGGCTTATCGCTTGAACGGAGCACGGTTATGTACTTGAGCTAATAAAGGAAAACAGCTCTAAGACCTCTTCAACACCAGCCAGATGGGATCACAAACCCCTAGGTGGGCATAATCTCTGTGTTCTCACTGCTGGGCACTGCACTAGCAGAGGCTCTTGCTTGTGAGCATTACTACCGTAGGCTGTCCCAAACCAAATAATAACAGCAATAACTTAATATTAAACAAATATGGACTGTCAGATAGTGAAAAAAATGGTATCACGGAGATACCAAGAATAGGCCAGCTCTGGCACCATGGGGATGCACTGTGCGTAGTCAAGGCTTTCCCCTTCCCCTTGGCTCTGTGGCAGCTCTGCAGAGACTTGTTATACATCAAGCAGAAAAACACTGTCCTGTGGGAGAGTGTCACATTCTAGCCCTTATTTGAATCATTTCTGTAGATGTTCTTTTGAAAAAGTATGCAATGATCCAGTGAGGCTTTCGAAGAACAACCTCCCCACAGCATGGGTGGTAACACAAAACGCAAAGCTTTCAGACCTAGCTGCCCCCAGTGACGACAGATAAAGCACTTCGCCTCTTTCACAGCAGTACCCTGAAAGTCTACTGCCCTAACTCATACTCAGGAGCACCCATACCGCTCCTCATTCTCCCGTCCTTTCTCAATATAGTCTTTTACAGGACACCTTAGAAAATTTTGATGGTGGGTTGAGGACCAGCTTTTGAAGGTCCCTTTCCCAGAGCTTCTGCAGAGGCACATCCCAGCCCCGGGCAGTCCCCCCAGCTTCCCTGTAAAGCGACAGCCTGTTCTACGCATGCTGAATTTCTCTGGCAATGCCACACTAAACCAGAGTCTGGAAATGCTAGACACACTTCAAGTAGTAAATACCTTTTCTGAACATCTTAACTTAATAGGGCTTTATTATTTCAGCCAACTGTAAAATCAGAACATGACTTGCTAGCCTGACAATGTTATCTTGTCAAAATCACAATTTGTTGACTGTTGGAGGGTTTTTTTTTCCCTGTTGTTTTCTATTTGCTTTTGGTTTATCCTCAATTCTCTTTTCATTTCCCTTTGTATTGATTTTGCAATTTTCCTTTCTGCTTTTCACATTTCACACGCTTAGATTTCAGTGATTTCTCTTCTTTTCGTCCTGCATTGGTATTTAATACGTGCATTTGTCTCCATGCTTAAACATATAGAGCCTTGATATCACCTTCATAAAAATCCCACCAAGACTTTTCTTCTTTTGTTATCGCTTGGGTCACAGTAATGGTGTTTCGGCAGCTGAGCGCTGGAACCTCTTTTTGACTAAATAAGTTGAAACAGAAAAATAGAGTACGGGGTTCCTTTGATAACTCCTCTGGTCTTTAAGCAAGTTCACAGGCTGACAGTTTACAGCCATATTTATAGCAGTGCTGAACAAATGTTAGGATTTTAGCAGAAAGCCTTATTCCCTTCTTTGTTCTTAACACGTTAATGTAAAGGGAAGTACAAATGGCCAGAGTGTAAAATATCATTGTCACTGGGCTCAGTATTTCCAGAAGGTACAATATTCACACGGCCAGCTCAAAAACAGAGAGGGTGCGACTGTCTTCAGGCTCGGGTTTGACACAGAGCAGCTGGGCAACACCACTTACGCAGGCCTCTCGCATAACAGGCTACGAACTGCTCCCCAAATGCTTCGCAAGCGCCTTTCCCTGACCGTGGGACTCTTTGCCCACCCTTCTGCGCTCTGTCTTGCTCTCAGCCACCGGCATAAATGGCCGCTCAGCAGGGGAGGCATCACGGCTCTGCTGTATGGTGCCTCCCAAGGGGCTAAACGGCATTTGTGGTTCTCCTCCAGTACGGCTTGTACACAGAACCATAGCTGGAGGGGAAAAATGTACCTCCTCCTCCACCCAATATTGCATTTGAGAAGCTGTTATATGCTGCATGGTATGTAGTACCAACCATATAAAAACTAGGTTATGATAAAAGCAAATGTACGTGCATTTAACTTTGCTGCCATGAGTAGTCCCATTTGAATCTACATGATTAGTCAGAAGCAAAATTTTCAGGGTACAAATCGGTGTGGGCAGGACCAGGACATTGCAGCTCACTGCAGTGATCTACGTCAGAAGAATCACAGCGCTCACATTTGCTGAGGATGAAAAATTGTGACTGGCCGATGTATTTCTTATATTGTCATCACCTCAGGAGCAGCATGAGTTCTTATCCAGTCTGTTTTCTATCCTTTTATAATCATAATTTGTTGCTTTTGTTTAACAGCTGAATTTAGTCATTCTGGTATTTTCAACTGAAAAAAAAGCATCAAGTTTCAATGAGTTCTTGGCTTTGTAGAGTAGGATATGATCTACTCTTACTCCAAATCTCTGTTGTTCGACAGTATTTCCAGAGTGTCACCAGTTGAAGACAAGTGGCTGTTCAGTAATCTCAGCTTTTAAATAATAATAATTTAAAAAATAGCCTTCAGGGTTTTGAAAAATATTTTTAAAAGTATACAGTATATGAATCTCATCCTTTCACAATGAGTTGTTCATCATAGCTTTCACAAATCAGCCCTGTAATTTTGCTGGCTATTGCCTTGATTTTAGAAAATTTGGACTTCACAGTTTTGAGAGTATGAAATCTCTCTCTGTGTAATTACTGAGAATCCTTTTTTTTTCTTTAAAGACTGATTTTTAAAATTGATATGAAATTAACTTACCTAGGTTGAGCCTCAGAAAATCAATTCTGTATTCACAGAGTAAGTTGCAAGTTTGGGGAGTATATGCTGTGTTCATCATACAAATGAGAGTTAATAGCTGTTTCAAGCACCACGTGCATCTCAGTCTACAGTGTGGAGCAGCAAAAGATGCTGAAGATCTGTATTACAAAGATGAAGAGGACTGGGTCAAACAGCATGAATTATTCTGTATTTTTTAATTTTTTGTTATTCAAACCCTTGTAGGCAGTGTTAAATGTTGCATTTTGCCAGGAAGCTCTCTCAGAAACACTTCAGACATTACTTTCCATGCAAAGAGCTATGGTTTTCCAGGACTGATTCTCCAACAGCGACGTGCAAATGAAACTCCGTTTTTGGTAGCTTAGCTAGACTAAGGTTGTGCAATAAAAAAAACTGTGAGAAGAGGAAATTTATTGGCTGATTTACCATTTTTCCCATAGTAGGAAAGATTCTTTTGCCTAATTTTATCTTGCAGCAAAACCAAGAAGCCTCAGTAATAAGAATATCATAGAACGCCCCATTTTGTCAGTATGTGGAAGACACGGGGATGACTGCCATTGCCTCAACAGCTCTCAATGCCCCTGTAGCATTTCAGGAGAGTAATTTTGTTCCTCTAAAGAGCTGAATGCTCCTCAGCAGCCCACCTGACCTTTCCAAAGCTTAGGAGGGACATAGCAATGGAGATAAATCAAAGACATTGCAGAGAAAATGACCAACCTTGGAGCAACCAAAATTTAGGCAAAGCCAAGACTGGACTTTTTTTATGTAATAACAATGATGATGTAAAAAAGAAGAGACAGTGGCAATATAACAACCCCTAAAATAATTCCCAAGCACAGTAACGTACATTTTAGACAGTCAAAATTACAGCCCCTGAGAGCACAAGATTAATTAAACTATGACAGAATACAATATTTTCAAAATCGAGTGAGATGATATACTTAGAAGAATCCCAAGTAGTAAAATCACATAAAATTAAAGAACACCTGCTCTTTCAAATTTATAGATCTGCAACCTCAAGCTCTCTACTTGCTTTACTTAATCGGCCACACAGCCTGCCTGTAGACAAAAAAAAAAAAAAAAAGAAAGGAATAAAGCTAAAAAAAAAACCAAGAAAAAACAAGTGGTCCATAAAGGATATCTAAATTGGACAGGGTTGTGTTTTCTCCTCTTCTCCCCTTTCTCCACTCTAATCTCCCCCTTCCCTCCCCCTCCTGCTCTGCTTCTCACTAGTGGTTGATGAAGGCCTGTCTGGGTTTCTTTTATTATTACTGTTTTATTAGAAGTTCAGTTCCTGCTGTGTCAGAAACATTCTGCCATAGCTGGAGCATAAGTCAAATGCGACACTACATAAAAAAAGAGACTTGAGTAACTGTGATAGGAAGAGATTTACAGTCTGAGTGTGTAAAGCTTTGTGGTGTTGTTTTTTGTTAACGCTTAATTTCACTTCTGATACTTCACTTCAGATACACTGGGAGAGCTGAATAAGTGCATTTCCTGAGACACCCTGTTGAAGTATTAAGATGTGGGTGGTTTGGCTGAATTAAATTACTGGGGCCCAGGGGAAAAGTCTGGGGACAGAAACCCCAGATGATGAGCCAAGGTCAGACACTGGGAGCTGTTATCACCCAGGTGAAGCATGGACCTGCTGGAAGGTAACTGCAGAGACAACATTAAGTAAGGGCAAGTTGTCCCCACGTCCCACCTGGAAGGTTTCACTCGTTGAGTTTACTCACAGCTCTCAGTGAGGATGCTGTAACACTTCTAGTAAAAGCAGAACTGATCTGTACCCCTCATTTTTAAGGTTTGGGGTAAAAAAAAAAAAAAAAGTGGTTCCTTCACCCATCTTCTCCTCCCATCACACTTTAAAGCAGCAGGTTTATTTTTACTGAATCTGAATTCAGGGTGTTAGGGAACAAACCAACCAGGGACACATCTAAGACAAAGACTCCTTTGCATTTCAGCACGATGCATGAGCAAACAAATCTCTCTGAAAACTTATAACCACCACCATCCTTTCTTGTTCCCACATCTCTCTGAGCTGAGAGTCACTCAGACAACTTCTGTTCCAGCAATAATGAAAATAAAACAATAATCATATTCTACATCATGTTAATAAAGCACTGTCTGACTCTCTCCATTCCAGCTGCCAGAAGCCAGCAGACTCTCCTTGCAGTGACAGAGGAGGTACCTGCACCAGACTGCCATATCACAGCCCCATCCTCTCTTGTTCTTCACGCTCCCTTGCCTGCATTCACTCCCTCTCTTTCTTTCCCATCAGACACAAGCTTTCTGGGGCAGCAAACGCTCTTTATGTTTTACATTTGCACAGTAGCAAGTACAATGCAATTCCTGCCCTTAGGCACTCGCTCCAAACAAGTCTTAAGAGGGGTATTGCATAGTTGCCTTTACGTATGGCTTTGTGTAGAACGTGGCTCTCAACGTGGCTTGGCCACGGCCATCTTCCCTTTGGATGAACGAGCCAGAGGGAAGCAAGTCCATGGGAGCTCTAGGAGCAGGGTAAGGAGAAGGGCTGCAATGTGGTCACACAGCACTGGAAAGCCCCTTGACTTGGCATAACTTGAGGAGGAATTTCGGCACCCAGGGGAGATTGGATGACTGCGTGCTTGCAAAGTTGGTCACTGCTGAGCAGCATAAGCATTTGGGACCTTGCTGGGTCCAGCCAGCCACAGTGAGCTCCTGAGGAAAACTGAGCAGAGACAGTCAGCAACCACCACTGCCATGCTTGGCCCAGGGCAGGAGACAGCAAGAAGGCTGTCAGAGGCCACCACTCGGGTGACTTTGACAGCTGACTAATATCCTGGAGGAGAATGACCCATTCATCAAAGGCAAAATTAATTATGGATGAGATTTGAAGGAATCGTTCAGGAGTTCTATGTTTGGTTGTTAGGTAGTGGTGGTCCAGGCTCTTGAGGTCACCACTAAAGGGGACAGTTAATGCCCAGCTGACACTCCCCTTTGATTTCAAGCTCCTTTTAAAATTCATTTGCACACTTCCTAGCTAGCTCAGATACACCCTGGATTAGCAACACACACCACTGCTCCTCTCAGCTCCCTCTCCTCTGGCTGCCTTGGAGCATTCCAACTTCTCCTTTTGCTCCTGCTTATCTCAGATTTTATATCTATCCGCAGTGTTTTCTCTCTGTGCTGCTCTCATTTCCCTTCTCTGTCGCTCCATGTAATCCTTATCCTTCTCTGTGCTTCGTTTAATCCTGGCTGCCCGATTATGCAAATTGCTCATTTACATTTTGACAGGGCTCCTCCACCCCTTTTCACGTCGTTATTTGTAATACAAATCATTTCCCCTGGCTTCCCCCGGTTCCTAGCTGCCTCTCAGCTTCCTCACTAGGACGTGGTCTGGAAGATGTGGGGCTGAGCTGTGATGGTTCCTCCAGCCCTGCGCCAGCTGCCCTGACCCCAGGGCCACACTGTACAGGACAGCTTGGAGAAGCACATTGACCTTCTTCCACTGTGTTGGCTGAGAGGAGAAACAGAAACGTGTCTTCTCGCCTGACCGCTCGCCTCCTGCCATCAGGTACAGAAGGGCTAGAGCTGCAAGAAGCTGAGCTGGGAATATTAGCGCGGGGGATGTAACCTCCTTCTCTCTTCCGCTTTGTGTCAATTGAGGCAGGTTTCTAGTAATATTTTTCAGGATGTTGTGGTTTTACATCTATTCCCCCAAAGATTAGCTGCACTTGTCTACTGTACATCTAGCAAGGAAAAAAAAACCAAACCCACATTACCCTTAAAAATAAAGTTTGGGTAGAGAAATTAAATGCTATTTCTTTTGTAACTTACTTAGTAAAACTCACAAGATTTTGCAATAACATCTTCTACCTTAAGTTGCATTTACTACTGCTGTACTCCACACCAGATACTACATTGCCCTCATCTCTATAGCATTTAAGGTTTTTCCCGTAGAGGAGCATCAGTTTCTGCTTCCACTCACCCTCTTCCTTGGAGGAGATTTGTTTCTGCAGACTAGTGTTTTATTTGGGTAAGGCCTTATTTATCTTAATTCTAAGTACATCCTGCTCCGCGTTTACATTGGAGAAGACAAGGTCAGGGAAGTATACATCTTATTTAGACTGGAAAGCGCTGAAGTTTGAGGGCTCCCAGTGAGAAGTCTCCCAGCGGTAGGCATTATTCTTACTGCTCTCTCATGATGACCCTCATTAGCTCCCACATGAGCTCATTACCTCATCTCCCAAGAAAGCTTCATATCTGTGACACGTTACACAGTGGTAAAATTACATTTAAAAGTACAAAAGCCATTTTAGCTTCGCTGGACTGGGGCCAGACTTACACAAAGCACCACTGGCATCTCCAGTCTTAACCTGCCTTCTTGGCACTGCCAACACAGAGGGATTATTTGCACGTCGGCTACGGATGCAGCAATATAACCCCAAGAGACGACAGTCCCCAAAGGTAAGAGAGGCAAAGACTGGGAGTGAAGTGGCATCACCCACGGGTTTACGGAGAGGCAGAAACAATTAGTCCAAGCTTGGCGAGAAGCCTGCAGGAGAGCTGGCAGCCGAGCCTGGGCACACCGAACCACGCACTATGAAGTTTGCTGCGTGATTTACGTACATATGAATTTTTATAACAGGAATGTATTTTTCCTCTTCTTTCTCTGTCAAGCTTGAGTGAGCGCACAGTTACAAGACAAAATTGCCTTTGCTTTCCAACAGTGCTGTCCCCGCCTGTTTTCCATTGCTGCTCTCACACCCATTCTTCTTTGTCATTTCCAGCCCTGTTACAACCCCCCATCTTTGCTCCTCTCCTTTTCTTGGCCAAGACAAGATGGGAAATTCGCATCACTGAGGGCGAGGTTGGTACATCAGAGCGCTGCCTTCTCTCCCTACGGCTTGCTATTTTTCTACAACACACGTTTACCTTTGAACTATTGTTTTAATCTCCCTTTTATCAGTCTCCAGATAAAGCCTTGCTGGTTTTCTATCCAGTCCAGCCCCTCATTTACATTCCCGGTGCGTGCCTTTCTATACTTAGATTGAACTTCCTTCCCTGTCTTATCACCCCTCTTATCTGCTACCTTCAGCTTAGTATCTTTTGTCTCCCCTTTTCCTCCCCCTCTCCTTTTTCTGTCCATTTTTAAGTGAACTCTTCATGCACCACTAAACCCACTCTATCATGGCACTGCCGTCATTCCCAGTCCCAAGCACCGGCTGGCCGAGGCATCCCTCCCCTCGCCGTTGGAGCAGCGGCGTGCATCCTCTGCATGCACTGCTGGATAAATGGCCAGCATTAGAAATGTTCTGCGAGATGGAAGCCTGTGGCAGTGCTAATGTGCCACCACTAGTGCATCTCGCCGCAGTCGTCACATCAGTCCTGAGGGAAATTACAGCGAGATGATCTACGGCGCTGGGCCTCCTGTTTTAATCCTGGCTCTTTTGCATCCTGCCGGAGAGAAGTACAGTCGCACTAGCAGCTGGAAACGACTGGCCTTTTATCACCGTGTTGCTGTATCATTGCTTATTTCACCGCGCGTTTGCTCCCATCGCGTGCCGAGCGTTCATCGCAAGGAGAAGATGCAGGGGAGCTGGACCAGGGGAGAGGAGGGCTGGAGGAGGAGATGATTAATGCTAATGGCCGGGACTGGCGAGATGAGGCTGATAATGGCTGCTTGTTGCTTTTTTGCTAGCAGAGCAGAGCAATAGCCATATGAGAAAGGGAAAGGTCAGATACTGAGGGAAATAGAAGATACTTAAAGCTAAATGCCAGAACATCAGTTTAGTGAACTAAGGAAATATTTCCCTCTCAGTGTGTTATGGGCCTCCAGAACGGCGTGGCAGGGCTGGGAGGCGCCACCGGTGTCCCCGCTCTGCTCCACAGCGAGGGGTTTTCTAACCCCTTCTTTGGCATCAATCAGCACGAGCACTCAGTCACGTTTAAATACGATGGATGTAGTCATGGATCCCTTGCTTATCGAGACTTGGGAGTGAAAACCCGCCTGTAATGAAACGGTCACTGCTGTTGTCTTTTGTGCGGCTGGAACCATCTTGGCCGGAGCACTGGGCCCTCCAGAGTTAAAAGCTCAGCTGCAGCTTCCCACCTCGGGCTGTAGGGACTTGTATTCCCAGCGCAGCAGTCACAGGTCAGGCTCTGTAGTATATCCATCCCAGGAGGCTCTGTGTGCGTGGAGCCTGAGAAATCCTGGACACTGCTTTGAACTTACATTATTAGTACCCACCTCAAGGCTTCCTCGAGAAGACGAGCTGAAAACCTCAGTCTGTTTCACTCGGAGGATACTCCACCTTTATGTTTGTGTCAAAACAGGGGACTTTCACAAATGCCTTTGTTGCCAGGGGCTTGAATTATGTACAAGGAACTTGGCGCTCTGCTGCATCGCAGTAAACAACAGCACATTTCTATGGATTTATTAATCGGTTTTGTATGCATTTATTTTTCTGTAGTGGTTTAAGCAAATAAAATGAAGTAACCAGAGGATTTTTACTGAGTTAATTAAAGAGGAGAGCAGTTCCAGGCAAGCATGACATTAAAGACTTGCCAAATACCTCTTTTCTGAAAATACTACCAGCCACTTTAAAGTCTGCTCCAATTCTCAGGCTCTAATGGAAAGTCCTTTCCAGACAAACTGGTTCAAGTTCCAAAACAAGTCGTCTGTCTGCAAGTTTGGAAAGGGGAACGGGCAGGAGGAAAAGGGGTTTTTATGGGGAAAAAGGGTAAAAGAGAGTATCCGAGGTAATAGCTTAAGAGTTCTGTGAGTGTCTCCCTCCCAGCACATTTCAGCTAGCTTGGTTCTGTCTGAGGCTCCCAATCCAGGGGTAGTGTGGTAAACCGGAGTCTCAGCGACTCCAAAGCTGAGCCTGACTTTGGTCCTAGATTTCTAAAATCTGTTTGATTTAATACGCTCGCAGTCTTTTCCCACGCTTTAAAGCTCTGTCCTGCTGTGCTGGCTTTGACAGGAAGCCCAAAGCAGTCATCAGTTTCCATAATCAAGAAATTTGCCACAAACAGCTCTTTATTAAAATCAATGAGAGATCTGACCTGTTAATTTCTGAAGTAGCCTCCTGTATGCAGAGAGGCTCTGCAATATTGTCTGGCTCTCGGATGTGAGAAATGACACTTTGTATTGCTCATGGGGTGCTAAAAATGCATAGATGTGAAATAGATTGGGAGATCTGCCAATACAAAGTTAATGGAAGTTCTCATAATTTCCCCAAGTGACATTACTGACCTGGGCTTGAAGTGAAGCCAGGTCTGGTTTCACATGATCTAACATTTCACCAAATGTTAAACGATTGAGATAGAATTTTTATTAGGCATGCCAGTATTTCATAGTTTACCACAACCTCTAGATATATATTTTCCTTTTACAGTCCAGGAGATGTTTATTATGGTCTTTTGAGATGCATTAAAAGGGTGTTAGTACAAATAAAGCTCCCTTCCTTATTCTCCAGGCAAACTGCAAAAGCAATTTAATATCAGCACACCGGGTACCTGGTGTGCTGCTTTAACACATAAGGATCCGACAAGTACACTCCAATGCTCTTGAGGGCAGGTGTTTGATGACTTTGAGCTGCTGCGGTGGGAGAAGGTAACACAACGATGCCGAGGGGAGAAAGACCTTCACAAAGGCAGCCCACCAACGGAGTGTTATTTCTCAAAATGTACCCACTCAACCCAATGGCACCCACAGCAGGGAAACATAAGGTAAATTAGTGACCTTTCAGGCCCAGATGTTAAGAGAGTAGAATAGCTGAGAAATCCAAGGGCTAAGGTCAAGATAAAGAGCGCTGCATAAATGCAACAGCTGTAAGACACTGAATAGGCATCAGAGACTGCGAGCACCAGGAATATATAAATCACTGGGAGCAATCTGCTGCAGCAAGGCGTGCTGGTCTAGACAGTCTCTTTAAACTATTGCCAACGCTTTCCAAAAGTGCATGGTTAAAATTAGGCTTCCCCGGTCCATATTTAGAAATTGAAAGGCACCAAAAGTACTGAGCACCCATCAAAACACATGGGCTCACAAACCCTCTGGAAATCAGGTCACACGTTTGAGGCAGAGATTTCTGTGCCGAGTTGCCCCTGAACAGGGGAGGGTCTTGGTCAGAGAGCACTCCCCGCTCCACCCCCTTCGCATCCAGCCTAAAGAAACATTTAAGAATCAGTTTCCAGACTATGAGGAGCTTTGACCTATATAGAAAACCCAGAAGCCCGAGCAGCAGAACTAATGAAAGACAATTTCCAACATTTCTTTTCCACCTGGATTTCCTGAGACCTCTAAGGAGTGATTACAGCAGGGTCCGTCTCCTCTATATTCCCCTCATTTTCATAAAACTTGCACAACTTCCCTGTCTTCATCATGGGTGGTTAGATGTTTTGAAACATCTACTTGGTTATTTGGAAGTGTGCTCAAGGATTTTGGGATCCTGTCACTTAGAGTAAATGTTCTACAAACCACATAGTGATATAAACTGAAAGGCTTTGTGTTGTTTATGTGTCTGCAGCTTCTCTAATTTATTACAGGATTTTTACTAAGTAGAACCCTTTCCAAGGCCATGCCTACGCTTACAGAGACTTGTTTGAATCTTGTGCTGTCAGTCTGTTGTTTAAGCAGTCTCTCAACTTACAGGAAGCTGATTTGTACTAATCTATGTACTATATTTTCCAATTTGCTTTACTGAGAGTTTTTCACAAAATATTCTAAAAGCTGAGGGGGGGGGGGGAGGATAAATCACCTTTAATTGGTAGCACATGGCCAAAAAAACCCCCAACCCAACAAAACCAGTTAGCCACGACATCAAGATTTTTCTGGTCTTACGAATGTACTTTGTGAGTTTCCTTGTTTACCAGGATCAATTCACAAAGGATGGAACTCTTCATATCAGAAGTGACATAAACAAACATTATTCCACTGGATTAAGACACACGTTTCTGTAAACAACGCTGAGAATCCTCTTTGGCAGATGCAGTTTCTGGGACCCCCAGCACCTACCTGTGCTCTCCGCAGACGTGGGGTACATCAGAGGGTTCAGAGGAGCAGCGACAGCAGCAGCGATTAACTCGGCCACTCGAGGGACTGAGCTTTAATACAAAAGACACCAGGCTCCATGCATCAAGCTGACCAGCAGAAAAAAAAAAAAAAAAAAAAAATCCCAGGAACCATTAGGTTTCTTCCTCCACCAGATCTGAGTTCACTCAGATAATTGGAGTTCTAATTTATTTATTGCTCATTAGCTTTTTTAAGGCTCTGATCTTGTAAACACTCCTGTTTGTGTTTATTGCTATGGTTTCAATTGTTGCACAAAACTGTTGCACAAAGTTCAATTGCTGTGTTTTTTCTTTCTTATGGAATCGAGTCCTACGAATATGGCCTATTTAAAATTAAAATTAGGCAGTGATTAACAACTATTTCCCAAATCAAGAGGAAACAAAAAAGGCCTATTGAAACAACACAAAGCTGTATGGCTTCTGACAAATTTGCATGTTCCCCAGTCCTTGTCCCTTTTGGGCTTTACTGGTAGAAAGAGGAAACTCCCCAAAATACTCTTGTTTGCTCAGAAAGGTGTGTTTTTCCATTTAAAATAGCTTTAAGGAAAATACCCTACCAGCAATTAAGAACTGGTTTTCTCAAAGCATAACAAAACATACTACAGCTCATACAAACATACATAGAAATACAAAGAGACATAAACAAAACACTTATAAAATCCTGGGTTATTAATATGTGTATTTTCTAAACATCACCGGCTTCAAGACAAACTTCCCTTGAAAGCACACATGACGGAGCTTTACTGCGCTGCCAGATGCTGAGAGCAGCTGCAGGGCCCTCCGCAGAGATCCTGATGCTCAGCTTTCTCCTGCTCGCAGGTGAGGCTTTTTAACCCCCTCCTGCCGAAGGGTGACAGGGTGTCCTGGCTCCTTCAAAGAGCCTGGAGCAGAGACAGAAAACACCAGGAACAACCCTGTTTGAAGAAACGTTTCACGGGGGGTTGGGTTGTGTTCTGATTTCTGAGTTACACGGGCAGCTGAACCTCAAGGAGGTGAAGCGTTCTGCTGCTCAGTCAAGGTCAATCACTGCCGGGGTATTTGTCATGTTTCTCTCTCCGGCAGCTGTCAGAGTAAAGGGAGGCAGCCGGCCACGGTGATGAGCTAATGAAGCTCATCTGGTACATTAGGAAGAAGAGGTGTAATGCAGAAGATTACATGTTCAAACCCTACTATCATCAACTCATGCAAAAGTTGGCTGTGTGTTCTTTCCCGAAGACAGAGTGGAGGCTTGCAGCATCATTACTGGGAATAAAGATGATAAATGACAGTTGCTTTTCTAACCATGTGCATCTTTTCTTTTCCCTCCAACGTGTCTCAGGTTGCTCCTGAGATCCACTTGGGGCAGCTGCCACTCCAGGGTTTTGTCCTCTCATGCATTTTATCAAGCCACTAGAAAGCATTTGCTCTCGGATGAGAGCACACATTTCTTTGTATGCTCAGTGAACTGCAATCCTGCACGTCCCTGACTAAGCTGAGGAGCCCTGTGGTGGTGTGAACTCTCTGTCTGGACCTGTTTGATCCTCCCCTGGCCGTACATCAGGCTGTAGAGCTCTTAACTGCACACCAGGAATCACACAGGGGCTTTTTCTCTTGTTTAGGTGAAAACGCTGAATAGGAGCACTCAGCATCTGGCTCTCATTCTGCAAGTTCCCTAATGAACCATCAGCAAAGCACATGGGGGGCAGAGAAACACAGGGTTTGTTTTTGAACTCAGTCCCTGCCCCCGATAGCTCACGTTAAGAGGCTCAGCTCACGTTAAGCCAGGTCCTTAGGAGAGCTCAGCACCCAGCAGTATCCGTGCTGACGTGACAGCTGGGGTGTCCGGAGCTCAGCATCTCTGCACTGGACTCTCTTGAAACCACGGGAGTTTCGCCTGGTGCTTTAATCAAAGCCAAACTCTTTCTGCCATCTGTCCCTCGGTGTAGGGAAATGCTGGCCCTCATCTCTCCCAACGAAATTCTCATCCCACTAAACTCGAGAGGACTTTTGCCTTTAGCTTTGATCTAATATCAGGATTTCTCCCCCTCCGGATCAATTGCCCCAGCAGTAAAACTGGGACTGCCGTACTTCCCCGTACGTTACACCTGGTTTCTGAGCTCTCCCAGTGTGCGCAGCAATGGTGTCTGCTGCTCTTGGGTCTTCTGGGTGCTAAAGGAATGAAAAAATTCTTTAAAACATTTAATGACAAACGTAGACCTCTTTTCAGGGGACTCCCCAGTCAGCTCATGGGATTCATATGGCAGAATTAATTTGTCTGTAAATTAATCCACAAAAATGCTAGCAACCCTGGGGACTTATTGATTCAATATAAAGTTACAGATAACATCTTTGCCAATGTTCTGTAGTATCAATGCTGTTGTCTATCTTATTTTCTCCATTATAATCTTTTCTTGTTGGTCTTTTACGTGGAACTAGCATTTTTGTCCTAATTAGACAATTACACATTATGATGCACAAATTTGTTAACCTATGTTCACAAATCTTTTAATTACAGCCGTTGTCTTTGATGTGTTGTTATTATTCAGCTACGGCAGTAAACAATTCAACAGCTAACTGGAAGGAACGCATTATTTTCTGAGAGACATTGTCATTATTTTTCAAAGTACTTTTTTCCCCTAGAATACAGACGGAGAATAACCAGAGAAATAGAAAGAGAGAGTCATTACAGAAACCAAACACCTCGTTCCACCATATTGATAGCTATTATTGAACACGCAAAGATTTTTTTCAGCGTAAGTAAGTTGGGGACTTGTCCTTCACACTTGTAATCCCCAAGCTTCAAAACAGCCAGAGTGACGAGAAAGCCTTGTCTAGAGGCAGCACCAGCAGCAGCAGCAGGTACTGGATGTGTGGTCCTTCACTGCGGTTCCAGATTTCAGCGTGAGCACTGCAGTTATGTGGGACCCAGCCATATGGCAAAAGTTTCTGCTCATTTTTAAAGGCGGAGTAAAGACTCTACATGCTTAGATCTCTTAGGTAGCCTTAAAGAGAGTATTTAGCCTTTCTTTTGTCCTTATTTCTTGCTCAAGCAAAACATATCCCGGTGATGCATTGTTGGTTTTCTTTCAATTACTGTCATTGAGCTGCCTTTAATCTTTGTAAGGATTATGTTAATATTGTCAAGCATTTTTTTTTCTCCTCTGGTGCAGGGAGGCACAACTTCAGAGATCCCTGCCTGTGGGATCCTTCGTTTGTCTGGAGGAGATGTTCTCCTCCAAAAGTCCACTCCTTTTGATGATGCTACACATACCCCACCACAGCAATGTTCATTTGTGGAATGTTGCTTGGATGTAACTTCCCTTCTGTTTTCATAGAATCGTAGAATCATAGAATCGCCCAGGTTGGAAGGGACCTTTCAGATCATCGAGTCCAGCCATTGACCTAACTCTGACAAAAAACATCACTAAACCGTATCTCTAAGCACCACGTCTACCCATCTTTTAAATACCTCCAGGGATGGTGACTCCACCACTGCCCTGGGCAGCCTGTTCCAATGCTTGACAACCCTTTCAGTGGAAAAATTTTTCCTAATATCCAGTGTAAACCTCCCCTGGTGCAACTTGAGGCCGTTTCCTCTTGTCCCGTCGCCTGTTCCTTGGGAGAAGAGCCTGACCTCCCCTGGCTACCCCCTCCTTTCAGGGAGCTGTAGGGAGCGAGAAGGTCTCCCCTCAGCCTCCTTTTCTCCAGGCTGAACACCCCCAGCTCCCTCAGCTGCTCCTCACAAGGCTTGTGCTCCAGACCCCTCACCAGCTCCGTTGCCCTTCTCTGGACACGCTCCAGCCCCTCAATGTCCTTCTTGGCGTGAGGGGCCCAGAACTGGACACAGCACTCAAGGAGGGGCCTCACCAGTGCCCAGTGCAGGGGGATGATCACTGCCCCGGTCCTGCTGGCCACGCTGTTCCTGACACAGGCCAGGATGCTGTTGGCGTCCTTGGCCACCTGGGCACACTTCTGGCTCACATTCAACTGGCTGTTGACCAACACCCCCAGGTCCTTTTCCACCAGGCAGCTCCCCAGCCACTCTGCCCCCGGCCTGTAGCGCTGCAGGGGGTTGTTGTGACTCAAGTGCAAGACCCGACACTTGGCCATGTTGGACCTCACACAACTGGCCTCAGCCCATCGATCCAGCCTGTCCAGATCCCTCTGCAATGCCTCTACCCTCCAGCCGGTCGACACTCCTAACTACCTAACTTGTCATCTTGCTGAGTATCTCTGCTGTGACTAAAGGAACGACGCTGCTTGGGGGAGCCCCGCTCGCAGCCCATCGGTGTCTACGGGCCCTTCTTTTGCATGGGTGCTCTGAGCAGCTCTCCTCTGCAGGAGAGGGAGACTGCGTTGGTGCTTGCTGTGAGGCAGTCGCCCCGCCAGCTCTCACAAACCCGCCCGGCACATTGCACTGTGACTCACTGCAGCCCTGAATCGGTGAGTCCTCGGCAGCCGTTCATCTCCCCCTTCCCTCCTGCAGGAAGGCATTGCATGATTTGGTTTCTAAGCAAATTAACTGGCTAAAACTATCAAAATGCTGGGGGCTTGTGTGTTGTCACCAAGAGCAGCATAAAGAAGCCGCTGTCCTGTTACGGTTGCAATGTGCAGATTGCAAGTAACAGGCCGTCTGTCTGGACAAGCAGGTTGTCTAGGGGAATATTTGCCAGATGCAGAGGCCAGATCCAAATTTTTGGATGCTCAGCTTTCCCAGACTTTCTCCTGACTTTGCATCCTGCAGAACAGCAGCAACAGCCACCGAGAGCTCTTATGAGAGTAGTGGGGGGGGAAAGGGGAGTGTAACCCAGCCGTCTCTTGTCATACCACAAGTCATTATTGTTTTCAATAGGCTATTTTTGGCCCAAACAGTTTCCCAACACACAAGCACTCACATGCCCTTTCTGCTGGCAGTAGAAAGCAGTGGCTGTTATTGAGAACAAGAAAGCGAATGGCAGAAAATAGTGTTGGGTCTCCAAAGAAGAATCAGCTCCCCCTCCTCATTCCTGGCAGATGTTTTCCTAACCCCTTCTTAAAGAGCTGTAATGATGGAGGTGTTACGCCCTCTCCAGCAATCTCTTCCAGTGATGAACCCTTCCTGCCCTCGGAGTGCTTTTTCTAATGTGTAATCTGTGTCACCTCTGCAGCAATTTAGGGCCATTATTTGTTGCCCTACCCACTTTCCTGGAAGAGAGGAGCAGAGCAGAGCGGAGCAGAGAAGATAAGAGTGAGAAGAAGGGAAGACATCCGCTCTGTTTCCTGGGGAGCAAGCCTGTGTCGACCTTTCTGTAGTGTTCAGCTTGTTTCATTTCTCGTACATGTGCTCTGGTTTCCACTCCATAAAACCCAGCAGCAAACGCGCCGTGGTGAGATGATCGGCGAGAACTTAGAGGGTTCATTTTGTCGCAGTTTTAAAATGTCAGATTAGGCTGTGTAGTCACATTAGTACCGTTAGCTTTAATATACTTGATGCCTAATCTGCCAGGGCTTCTTTATTGACAGGCTGCATCTCTATTTGAGCTTGAATAAACTTGTGCATAAAATGTTATCAGCAATGACAGCTGAAAAGAGGTCTATTGCTCTTTAAATTTTTGATGGGAGGCAAGCATTCTGTCATTTGTGATAGCATTATATGTAATCCAACATAACAACTTGATAGCCTGATATAACAACATTCCAGCTTCCCCACTACCATTGTAAAGAGATGCTCCATATGAGCTGCTACTACATGCAATAATATCAGCACTGACAGCTGGAAGAAGAATCATCCTTCTCTCTTTAAATTCCTAGCAAAACCCCCTCATCTTTATCAAATTTTTTATTTCTTGGGGGTGGACATCATCTTTGTCTGCCCCAAATTCCCAGGGAAATGGGGCTGGTTTGGAAACTCGTTACAGGATGGAGGTGCCTCATGGGGTGTCTTTATTTTCACAGCGCTGTCTGCAAATCTGGTGGAGTGTGACTGTGCTCTGCCCTGAGTCACAGGACAGGGGCTCCTCAAAGCCTTTGCTCACTGCGCGGTGCAATTTCAGCTCCGTCTTCCGAGTTCTTCCGTCACTGCTGGCTTCCCTGCCAACTTCTCAGTTCCTGCCAGTCAGGGGTTGAGTGCTGTCACCCAGAGTCTCTCTCTCTCCCTTCCTTTGTTCTCAAAAAAACAGGAGAGAGGGATAATCTCATCACCACCAGCAGCTTTCAGTAGACTGCCAGAAGCGGAGCGCTCTGCTACCCTGCAGGGACATCGCGTCCCACTCCTCCGGCAAGAACTTTGTCTCTTCGTGCTGGATGCTCCCTGCCTTCACATTCGTGTAAGGGAAGTGCGCTGTGCTAATACATAGAGCAAATATTTTGACCACTATTGGTTTATTAATTGAATTGTGACTTTTTAGATTGCAATATCTTAACTGCTTGCGGTCAGGCAATTCAGAAATTAGCTCCAAGCTAGTTCTCACAAGAAGAAGATCAATACACAGGATAAAAGATCTCCATTGGATTATGAACAGTTCATGTCCTAAAGAAATATCTACTCTGCTTTTTCTTTAAGTGGACTTGATTTTTACTCCTTTATACCTCTTCCATGCTAGTGTAATTGATTTAAGTCAATGAAAGTCCAGTGGAGCAATTCAGTTTAATTTAGCTGAGCTGCACCAGCATGAAACTGGTATGGCAGCGAGGACCAGTGCTGGCTGATACAGTGTCACCAGCTTTGGCAGTAACATCAAGGACCAGTTTATTTTTTCACATACTCCACTGCACACTCTAGCAACATCAGTAAGCAACTGAGTGACACAGAGTTACCCAAAGGTATGTTCAAACATTTTAATATTACGCCATATGTTGCTGAACGAGCTGTCAGACAAAATGTATAGGCAGGTGGATACCAGACCCATACATAAATAGCTGAGGTCTATGTATTTTAAGGCACAGACTTGTGGAGGAGTCAGTACTGCACCTGATTTCTGGCTGTCAAAGAGCGTTGTGATAACCACACCTGACCTTCGGCAGAACAGGAATCCCAGAATTTCACACGGGGTGTTTCACACTACTGTTCTCATTTTTGTTCCTGTCTGTACAGGTTACAGCAGTACTTTCTTTTCTGGTTAAATCTCTCCTTCATTGTAATTACAAAATAGGATCATAGAATGGTTTGGGTTGGAAGGGACCTTAAAGATCCAGTGCCACCCCCTGCCCTGGGCAGGGATACCTCCCACCAGCCCAGGTTGCTCCAAGCCCCGTCCAACCTGGCCTTGAACCCCTCCAGGGATGGGGCAGCCACAGCTTCTCTGGGCAACCTGGGCCAGGGGCTCACCCCCCTCACAGCCAAGAATTTCTACCTGGTATCTAAACTAAGTCTCTGCTGTTTCAGAGGTTAGATTTTGAAATAGTATTCTCTTGTCCTAGAACACCATTACAGATGTTTATATGGCACTGCCCATGCATATAGAATCACAGAATCATTTAGGTTGGAAAAGATGTTTAAGATCACCAAGTCCAACTGTAAACCTAATGCTGCCAAGTCCCCAGTAAACCATGTCCCTAAGTGCCACATTCAGAGAAACATCCGATTCAGGCTGATGCTCTGTGGACAAAGGCAGCGGGGCAGGCGCGGGGAGCTCCCCCCGCCGGGGAGGGCGGGCTGCCTTCGCAAAGCAAACTTTATGCAAGAGCACCAGTATCCTCTCCAAAGGCCGGCAAGCACAGCTTCTGTGTGCAGAGGGAGGAGCTGAGGCATTTCTGTAGTCCTTCTCCTGACGTCCATTGGGCTGAACTGGCACAAAGCTGGGGAGGGACCTGGAGCCAGCACCCTGTCGCTGAGCAGCTGGGGCCGAGACCCGCTCGCTCCCAGTGCCGAGACGGAGGGTGGATCAAACTGGACGTGGTGTTGAGAAGCTGTTCCCTGCACAGCTTCATGAAAAAAGGCCTTAAGGCAACAGATCTGTGCATATACATACGGGACTGGAAACCTGTAGGGTGAAGAAATGGTGCAAGAGTGGGTTCTCCCAGACCTGCAGACACTCGTCCTGCTGCCTTTGAAAATCAAATGCAGTTTTACCCTGATCAGTCCTCCAGTGGGAAGTGGTGGGAGGATCAGAGCTTCTTGAATTAATTGGAGATTTTATTATTAAGAGGGGGAAAAAAAAAAAAGAGTCCAGTTACCGCAGTTGCTGTGCATAAAAACAGTTTTCATTTTTGTGATGCATTCTTTTCCAGAGCTTCCTGAGGCCCTTGCTGAGATAGGTAATTGTTAATGTCTTTATATTGCTTTAATTCATAGTCTCTTGACAAACTCCTTAGGCTTAGACTCTGGGAACACAAGTGTGTGTGATACAAAGTAAATGCGTAAGTAAGTGTCAGCAGTTAATAGAGGTAAATTAATGGTTAATCAGACCACACATGTATAATTAGTTCCAGGTTCTAGGTTGAAAGTAATAAAATACTCCTGTTCTAAAAGAAAAATTGCAGTTATTAAAGTAATCCCAACATGTTGTAACCAAACCCCAGACTTCTCTGTGTCTCTCCCAAAGCCAAAGGCCAGAAGCTGTGTCCATCTGTGTTGCTCCAGGGATGGCATCTGGCTTCTCAGCCGCATGGGCAGAGCTCTCTGCTCAGCTCAGCCCACCTTCCCACCCATCCCCGGGCAAAGCTTTGGGGTTTGTCCCCTTGAAGCTCTTCTGAAAGGCTGCGATTACAGAATCACAGAATGGTGGGGGTTGGAAGAGACCTCTGGAGATCACCCAGTCCCACCCCCTGCCAGAGCAGGGTCACCCAGAGCAGGTGGCACAGGAACGCCTCCAGGCGGGGTTGGAATGTCTCCAGAGATGGAGACTCCACCACCTCTCTGGGCAGCCTGTGCCAGGGCTCTGCCACCCTCACAGCAAAGAAGTTCCTCCTCATGTTTAGGTGGAACTTCCGATGCTCAAGTTTGTGCCCATTACCTCTTGTCCTGTTGCTGGGCACCACTGAGAAGAGCCTGGTCCCATCCTCCTGACGCCCACCCTTCCAGTATTTATAAGCATTGGTAAGATCCCCCCTCAGTCGTCTTTTTTCCAGACTGAAGAGACTCAAATCCTTCAGCCTTTCTTCATAAGAGAGGTGTTCCAGTCCCCTCAGCATTTTCGTAGCCCTTCGCTGTCCCCTCTCCAGCACATTGTGGAGTAAAGGTCTGCTTGGGTGTGTGGTTAGAGGTTATGCCAGTGTCTCCCTGGACAGGAAGTTTTGGGAAGCTCCAGGTAGGGCAGGGATGTCCTTCCTCTCTGGATCACTCATCATCTTCCAGTGATGCAGAGAAATCCTTCCTGTCGTTAGCTCAGCGCCGCTCTCCTCCTGGGGCGACAAGTGGGCCGTGCTGGCTGGTGCCCCACGGCTCCTCTTGGCTCTGCGCAGTATTTCTCCAAGAGCACCTGCCAAGCGGGCGTTTGGTGTTGAAACTGTTTGGGCTGAGGCTGCAGGAAGTGTCTTTGTGAATCTCTATGAGCTAAATTGCTTAACTGCAGCCCAGCGAGGGCCACTACATTAAAACAATCTCTCTATTTTAAATGTCAAGAACAAGGCCTTTGCTGGAAGATCAATAGAAGCACAGCAAGAAGTATTTTCAGTTTTGCGTCCTTCATTCATCATTATCTTCATTACTTGCCTTGTTTGCGAGCCTGCCCTGAGCCAAGCAGAAGGGACACCGGCTGCCATCCGTCTTGTCTCTCCTCTGAGTTGCAAACCGTTTGCTCTTTCCCTCCAGCCTGGGTGGGACAGTGGTGTGAGGAGTGGATGGGTTTGTGCTGGGAACAAGCTCTCCGGGACGGAGGAGCGCTCCGGCTGAGAACGGGAGTGCTGGGCAGGGGTGCAAGCCCCAGCTTGCGGGGGGAAACCAAGTGCGCTAAGATACCCCCCAAGGGCAGACCTTTTTTTGCCATAATTTGTCACCGCTGTTGCTATTAAAATGTAAAATAGGAAAGCAGAGTGGAGGAAGGAAGTCAGGAGAGCTGGAGACACGCAGGGACTCCAGCCTGGAAGCTCCCTGCCTGCTAATGAGGCATGAAACACCATGCGGTTTTTGTAACGCGGAGCTCACTAATGGATTCAGTTGGACAGCTTGTCTTCCCACACAAAACGAAGTGGTGACTCTGAATTAAGGTGGGTGCACGAGCGGGTTTAAAACAGGAATCAAACCAGCGCGAGGGGCAAAAAAAATGAGGTTGGGAAACTGCTTAATGGCGTGTAGCCTTACTGAGGCTTAAAAGGCGGGTGCTCTCCTCCTGCCGTCAGAGCAAATCTGCTTACTTATCACCAGCTCCAGTTATGGGCAAACTTCATTTTACAGATGGGACGGTCCCTGCTATGCCTGATGGCCACTGTCCGCTCTGCTCCTGACCACCGCAGGGTTTTGTGTGAGCCCAGTGGAAGGCACTTACTCACAATGTAACCGCCTTTAACAGCAGCTAAGAGGTCTGAGAGAGAGGCCAAAGACACGTATTTAACTGTAATAAGCTTTTAATAGTTCTTAAAATATGTTTTCAATGAGAACTTAACTCAGGAGGTCAAATAAATTGAGTGAATACTGTGATTTCATGACTCTTAACGTGTCAAAGCCAGGCTCCGAGAGGACAGCCATTTCGCGTTGGCTGCCTTTGCATCCATGGGTTAATTTGAACGCTGGTGGTTTTAGGTCTCATTTATGCCGTATTTTTTCAGTAAACACACATCAACTCTGAAGATCTTAATTAGAGCCTTCGGAAAAACCCAATATGCTATAATTCTTCCACTGAGGTCTATATGGAGAACAAGTAACATATTTCAACTGCAATGGTAACAAACAAACAAGTGTGCGTAGCCCCAGTATATAGACCCAGAATGTACACACACACTTCCCTAATATGCTTGCTTAGACTTTACAATCTGTTTATTAATTCGTGAATAGACTTGATATGCCCTCTGGAAAAAAGACTAAAATAATATCTCTCAATTGGCTTCACTGTTAGCATGCCTCTAATTAACTAATGTACACCTCCACTTGCTATTAAACAGTTTCATGATTCTTAACACCAGTGTTGTTAGGTGCCAGCTATAAAAATTTTTAACAGCTCTCCTGTTACCACTTTTCTCCTAAGTACATGAAAGTGGCTTTACATATTTGACCTTTCCCTTCCCTGCTCCCACATTTTTAACCCTTCTTTCCCACTGCGGCAGGGAGCTGCCACATCAAATATCTGGCAGCCGGTGAAGATGCAGTATCCCTGCTGCCTGGCACAGGGCTGGCTTCCAGCAGCACGGCTCTGGGGACAGAGTCCTTGTGTGCGTCCCCTGGGACTGCATGGAACACTTGTGGAGGAAAGTCCTGATTTTGTGAGTAAGGCCCTGCCCCACAGCAAAGGCCACGAGAGATGCTGTGGCAGCACCTTTCAGACGTCAGCTTGCATCGGGATGCAGGAGCTGTCAGCCTGGCGCTAAAATATCCTTATACCCCCCGAACTCCCAATACAACACAAACCCTTTAGCCAGCCCACAGCCTAACACCCAGTAATCGGCAGGAAGGCAAGAGCAAATCCATGGGATTATTTTCCTTTTTCAAGGTAAGCAGGATAATGCACTCAGCTGGAGTTCGGCCAGGGGGCTGACAAATCTGGGATGAGCCACACCCAGCGATTAAGGAGGGCACCAAGAGTCAGATGGGGTCAGACCATAGATCACGAATGCAAAGCGACCCTCCAGCCCAACTCTGAATCGGTGGCTAAAAAAAAAACGACTCGGAGGGAAAGATGCCATGTCTTGAACCAGACCAAGTGCAAGGTCCTGCACCTGGGTCGTGGCAATCCTGGGCACTAATACAGGTTGGGCGGAGAATGGCTTAAGGGCAGCCCTGAGGAGAAGCTCAACATGCGCAGGCAATGTGCCCTTGCAGCCCAGAACCACCCCCCGCCCCCCCGCACCCTGGGCTGCATCCCCAGCAGTGTGGGCAGCAGGGTGAGGGGGGGGATTCTGCCCCTCTGCTCCACTCAGGGGAGACCCCACCTGGAGTACTGCGTCCTGCTCTGGAGCCCTCAGCACAAGGACACGGAGCTGTTGGAGCGGGGCCAGAGGAGGCCCCGGAGATGCTGGGAGGGCTGGAGCCCCTCTGCTGTGAGGACAGGCTGAGAGAGCTGGGGGGGTTCAGCCTGGAGAAGAGAAGGCTCCGGGGAGACCTTCCAGCCCCTGCCAGTCCCTAAAGGGGCTCCAGGAAAGCTGGGGAGGGACTCTGGATCAGGGAGGGGAGCCGTGGGACGAGGGGGAAGGGTTTTACACTGAAAGAGGGGAGATTTAGATGAGATATTCAGGAAGAAATTCTTGGCTGTGAGGGGGGTGAGCCCCTGGCCCAGGTTGCCCAGAGAAGCTGTGGCTGCCCCATCCCTGGAGGGGTTCAAGGCCAGGTTGGACGGGGCTTGGAGCAACCTGGGCTGGTGGGAGGTGTCCCTGCCCAGGGCAGGGGGTGGCACTGGATCTTTAAGGTCCCTTCCAACCCGAACCATTCTATAACTCTATGAACCCTCCTGGACACCAGGATGTAACTGGAGGTCAGTCAACCAAGCAGCGCCGAGGTTATAATAGCTTAGTGTGGCTGATGGAGCTGGCTGAGGCTACAGTCTGGAGGGGTATGGCCTTGGGCCACAATCATTGAGTTTATTTCCCTCTTACAACTCACAGATAATGAAAATTCTGATTTTTACCCACTAGTTGAAGAAAAAAAACCCATGTCTATGTCCTGCCCAAACAGAAAGCACAGGCAGATTGACACCTCTGATGCCATGTACATACTGAAGGCTATTAGCAATTTTGGTCTGGATCATTCATAAAACATACAAGGATCTGATCTCTAAATCCATCACTGTGCAATCCAAATGAGCAGGTCAGTGCAAGGATTGCCCCATGATAAATGCTTTCCACGGGATGCTGCCCGGGAGTACGCCGAGCAGGAGATGCCGAGAGCTGAGCAGGAGCAGCAAGGGGAAGGTGCAGCCTGGGCCCTTCTCGCTGTACCCCCGAGACATCAGCCCTCCTCGGCCAGACACTGCACATCTTCTGCAGCAGCTGAGGACCATGAATGCATCTTACCTGTCTGGAAAATCCTTTGTAAAGTCCTGTGGCCGGGACCGTCGCAGCTTAACAATGCGCGTGTGAAAAAAACACCTCCTCCTCTTTTCAGCAGTGACAAAGTCTGGCAGGAGCTGAAAGCACTTGAAATTAGATCCTCAAAGCCTTTTTCCAGCAAACGAGCATCCGGCTACCCCAAGGAGCGCCCCTGGCTCTCTGGGAAAAACATGTGAATGGCTCATGGCAGCTTTGCGCAAAACCAGTCATCCAAGGAGCTGTCAAGCCAGACCACATAGTACATGCATTGGATCCTCCCTGAGCCCTATGGAGTGTCTTTTTGGCCTTAAGAGAATTTTTCCTGTGTGGTTTTCATTGCCCAAGATAAGGGGAGGTTAGTGCCACAGCATCTGGCGTGACACTCTGGCCTCGTGCAGGAGGGCTCAGTGGCGTGGGACAAGCCGGTGCTGGTACAGCCCTGGCTGTGCTGCCAACCACGGCTGCTCCCCAGAGCAAATTATCCTCTGAATTGCACACAGGTTTGTCTCAGAGAAGGAGCTCGTGTCTCCAGAGGAGAGCCACCGCGTGGGCACTAACATGCAGAGTGCAGATGATCAAGGGACCCACACTGATGAGCAAATGAGGGCACAAAAAGACTCGGCGGCATAGACCCACCCAGACACGTCCATCATGATTCCTCAAAGGTCACTGGAACAATGAGGGGCTGTCCCACCTGCCAGGGCTGGCACTCATAAATAACAGCAGCCCCTGATAGCCGGGAGGTGTGGCTGTTTGTAGGCAATTGCATGTGAAACAGGCAGACAGGTGTCATCAATCCATCAGAACCCACGGCCAAATCATGCCATTCCATAGTTTGAATTCAAAGCACAAGTATCAGCTACAGCCTGGAAGTTACCTCTCACCCTCAAAAGCCAGTTCCTGACGTAGGCTTTGGTTGGAGCAATTGCTGTGTCCCTGTGTTGCTGCTCTCCATAGATGAGAAGTGTGCCTAATGGGGGAGAAGGGTAATCTCATTTAATATGAAATTATATTAGTGACAGCTTTTTCCTGTGACTGCTCAAAGGGCCAGGCAGGTTGGATGGTGTTTTCATGGTGCTTATTAAGCTCAAAGTAAATAACTGAAGAAGCAAATGTCACCGGGATATGGGCAGTGGGGAGCAGGGAGAGAGGAGGAGCGCGTGGAGCCGAGGGTAGCCAGCACCGCCAGCCTGGCACACGAATGAAAAAGCCTGGGGCAAGAAAAGGGCAACCACCAGCTGGCTAGTCATTTTTAGTCTGTTGCACTTTTTTACATGAGACTGTCACCAAATATATAGCAGCTTTATAGAGTTCTGTATGTGCCCCTTGACCTTATAAACAGCCCTGCAGCAGGTCACTGCCAGTTTTCTGAAACAAGGGCTCATTATTTGGTGCTTCATCACGTAGCGCCAGCGCTGATGGCCAGGCAGAAGCAAGATGAGCAGAAAGCACCGGCACCAACGCCTCTGGTCTCACTCAAACCCAAACCCAGGAGCGTCTGTGCCCCGGTGAGAGCTGGTGCAGACGTTCACGGGCATCCAGGCTCCCCTCCATCCCCGCCAGGCTGCTGGAGGTCTGAACCAGCTCCGAGAGGATTCCCCTGGTCGCTCTGCAGCCAGGGACTAACCGTAAGAAAGATGCTCCCAGAGCAGAGGAGGAAGACCCGCAGCTCTTAGGTTCATGGACTGACCCTCGCCTTGTTCCTGCTGTCAGCACACAGCACCTACACTGTCATTTAGCAAAACACATCAATAATTAGCTACTAGTGCTTGAAAGCGGTAACAAAGTATGTTTTTTGTGTTTTCTTACTTACAGTTAGTTATATAACAAAATTAAAATAACATAAACTAATGGTGTAAAGATTTGCGAGCTGAAATTACAGAGACACGAATCCATTTTTCACATTAAGATGCTCCAAAGAGTGGGAAATGACATTTCTTCTGTCTTCGAGCGTCCATGGGAGCAGGGGGGCCTCGTGAACTGCTCCTGTCCCAGGCCATCCCGTGTCTTGAGGCCGGAGCGTGCTGGCAGGTCACCTGTGATGCTGAGCTGCAGTGAGTGCTGCAGCAGCACGGTCTGCCTGTAGGTTTGGTTTTGTGGAGCTCTGAAATGAACTGCTTTGTTGAAGGGAGATGGTGAGCAGCCAAATGAACTGAATCACAGCCAGGCCTGGTGTTCCCCTGGTGTTTCCCCTCCTTCCCAAACAGTCTTGTCCTTTCTCAGACACCTCTGAATGCTCAATCACATGCAAATACCAGAAAATGTCTTGTTTTCCTCTGCTCAGAAAGGAGAGATTTGCTTTGTCCGCAAGGGAGGTCCCATCTCCTTCCCCCACTGGCTTCATCTTGTCCTGCTCACTTCAGGCTGGTTCTGTGGGTCAATAGACTTATTTTGCTACAATAGCAAAAAAACCCCAGCCTGGCAAATAAAAACTGGGTAGACTTCTTTTGGCTAATGCCTTAAAATGGCCCAGAGAGGACCCAAGGACCACCAGGGCTGGCACAGGGGAGCATCACAGACCATTCGTCATGCTGAACCCGCACTGCATCTCCTGTTTTCCCCCTCTGTTGAGTGGAGTAGTGGAGGAAAACCCATTTTCCTTCTCTGTCCCTGAGATTACAGTCTGCTCGAAGGCGCAGCTGTAAGACGGTGCCAGCGCTGCTCACCAGCCTGTGGAGAGGACAGCTCGGTGTCCACCGCCGCTTTGTGCCACCGCAGCAAAAGCTGCCGAGTCCGACTCTGCGCGTTCAGCCACTTCCAAAGCTCAGAGAGGCGTTTTTGCCAGCACGCTGCTCTGTGCTCTTTGCCTTCACCCACAGCCGTCAAAAATGGATTTGGGTTTTCCTGCGTCCCCATCGAGCTCACAAATGAAACACTGCAGCGGTGGCTGCCCCTCTCGTCGGGCATGCAGAGGTGGGCTCCAGCCTTTGGTTCCTATTTGTAAACACACTGAACGTGTGTTGTGGAAGTGATAAGCATCAAAGAAATTCTTTTTTAAAATCTTGATTAGTGGCGTGCAATTTCGGGACAAAGAGATTTTTTTCCTCCCCCATGTTATCACAGATACCAGAAGAGGAACAGACCAATTGGGACTATTCCCTGGGCCATTCCCTCAAGGGTGTTGTGCAGGACAATGTATTACATGAAAGCAACACTGTTTGTACGCTAAGTCATTTGTACCTGTGTTGAAATATTACTGAAGTAATTCCCTGTGCTGGGAACACTCCCCATATGATCCACCTGGGATATGAGGGCATGTGGAGGGACCCTGAGCATCCAGCTCCTGGTCCTTGCCATGGCCTGATGTTCCTCTCCAGCCATCACACATCCTGGCCGTGGCATTACGGCACAACAAGTTATTCTGATCACGTTGCTCCACCAGCATCCGCTAAATACACCTGGGGGAATTCTTCTGTGGTACTTACAGAGGGACACCACTGTTTTACTGTAAATTAAAGCCAAAATATCTACAGAAAGTGGAAGCCATCAAGGCAAAAAGGGATGGGAGTGCTCAGGTAGGTTAACAGCAGTGACTGGTTTTGCTCGTCCCTAATAAATCAGCTGCGTGTGACATTGCAGGCAGGTGGCTACGAGGTGCCCTTTGGGGTGCGCCTGGGTGCTGAGGGGTTTCAAGCCAAGCAAATGCGTTGGAAGGAGCCCGCCGAGATGCACTGGACTGTGACCAGGTCTCTGGACTAAGAGGAGATGATTTCAATGTGCTGCATCCTAAAACAGGGCTTGGTCCATACGGGGCTCAGCACCGAGCCGAGCAGGTCCGTGCGGGACCCTCCTCTGTTCCACCACCAAAATCACATCAGCTGCACAAGCTGAGCTTATCCTAGGCCAAGCGGAGCAGAAAGGCAGCTTTGACCTGAAGAGCATAAGAATTGCATGAGGAACATATCTGCAGGGCACAGAAGGGTTGGATTAGGGTATTTATGGTTCTCCAGGGCTAATTTCACAAGCAGAGCCAGCCAGCCAGAAAGAGCCTTTAAAGCACCGCGTAACCCCAAAAGGCCCAAAGCAATTAAAAGCCAGATGGAGGGCATACATTTGTTGTTCGGGTGGGAAAAGGAGACTGCCACGTCGAAACGGAGGTGCGGAGGAGCCAGGCCAGGCTGGAGGTGTCCCTCAGCCCTGCGTGGGATGGTGTTTCAGACCCCCCTGGGTGCCTGCAGAGACACGTTGTCAAGCAGGAGACAGCAGTGAGCTTTGTGCCCCACCTACGCACCTCACCAGCAAAAAAAGCAAGACCCACCACCTCCATCTGCCATGACACCACCTCATCTCTTTGCACAAGCCACTTGCTCCCGATTCGAGCCGGAGCCGCAGATCTCTGCCCTGCTCAGCCCCACGCACCTCCTCCCACCCAGGCATCCCCAGCTCTGTCCCTGTTTGCCTTTCACGGGGAGTGGGTGCTTCCTGGGATTTGTGCTGTGTTTTTAATTACAGGCTTTGGCATGAAATGCTCCTGCGTGTCTACTGGAGCAGCGTTTCGCTCCCACCCCCTTCCAGCCTTTCTTGGTCTCAAGAGGCCAAGGCACAATGGGGGAAATTCTTTGTTCCATATCTTTACGGTGCTTCTTCCAGTAGCACATAAAACAAATTAGCCACTTAGGCCATTATTAGGCACTTATGGCCTTTTGATGTTTATGATTTATAACAGCAATTTGCACTTAGGTAGCGCATTTCAGCTGAGGCTAATATGGCAATGATAGTGCTTTGCATTTCAGTCGCGTCCTCCCTCTGCAGCTCCTGAAGAGCTTCATAAGGCCATGGTGGATCTGGCAGCAAGGAGCTCCTCTGGGGTGCCAGGACTCCTGTGCCTCTGGGCGTCTGTCCGTATCCCCCATACCAGTACCCACGCTCGGAGCCAGCCCGGCTGACCGGGCGCTATAGCCCCGTTAGAAGCACACGCTGAAGAACGGGCTCTGCTGATCACAGGAGCTGGTTCACAGATGGCCTTGGCCTTCTCACTGACTGTTAGACACAGCAGAGTCTGATTGTCCTTTAGCTGCTGACACTCTCACAACGGAAATAAAATGTATTTATGAATAATGAGGTTATTTCTTCCTGTGGGCAGATGCATTGCTCCCGACCCAGGCCGGGCAGGGGGAACGCCAGCCGTGCATCTCTACGTGCTGGGCTGTGTGAGCCAGAGTGGAGCCAGCAGGTCAAGGGGGACAATTCCTGCCCTTCATGTGGCACTTGTCATGTGTCCTTGGTGTTCGGGTCCCCAGCCCAGGACAGCTCAACAGGCAGGAGCTTTGTTATATCTGTGGGCACTGTTGAGCCCACACTCAAAAGAAATCAAGTTCTCCTGGTCTCTCCAGAGACAGAAACCCAAAGTCTAGCGAAATACGGCAGGACTTCTTGGCTCTGGACATAGTTTAGTCCAAGCCAAGTGCTGCAGTACAGAGAGACCCCAAAACCCGTATCACCTACAGCATTTCCTCTCCGTGGATTTACAGGTGACTTGGAAAGAATTATCCGCCTGTCTTAGGATCTTATTTTCTCCCTCATTTTTGGCAGCTTGCTGCAGCTTATTTTAGCTCAGCAAGGAGACCCAGGAATGAGTGTCCCCAGCTGGGGCGTGGGGAGGTGGATCTGTGCTTGGCTGCTTTCCCCCGCGGGGGGATGATTTGTCTGGGCCCCACTTCCCCCAGCTGAGAGATGAGCACGTCCTTGCTTTTCTTCACAAGGGTACCCTCACAGGTCTTGTAGCTTCTTTGCAGGTTTTAAGTACAAGGTTTCACCTGAAGGGCAAAGCCAGCTGGGATTTGCTGCAGAGGATCAAAGATTGGAGGGCAGATTTGGGATGGAGGGTGCTGGAGCTGGGGCTGTTCTTGCCACTGTCCCCATATGAGATGGGGAGTTGTGAGTTCCTCCACAAGCCGTGGAGAAGTGTCTCAATGCTCTCCCTGACTTGCAGCTGCCCTGCTCTTACCTCCTGCTCACCCCCTCGGCTGCCCTCCCTCCTGGGATGGGGAGATGCTCAGAGACAGCAGAAATAAAGATGCTCTAAGCCAGTTTGCCAGGATACAGGTCTGACGAAAACTGCTTATGATGCAAACCCATTATCTGTGAACATGCCTTATTTCTTGGGGATGTTTTAGAAAATTAAACGTGCTATCGACTCAGAAGTTTACCTTTATGCAAATCAAAATGTCAACATCTGGCAGGAGGACTCGTGGATTTTTTTCAGCCTGTCTGTAGCAAGGGGCTGCCTTCTATATTTTGGTTTTTTTTCCCAGACACTCATCATCATACGCATGCTAAGCACATCCTGAAGTAATTTTCCTAGTAAAGGCAAGTGTAGAAAGCTAAGCGTTAAATGCTCTTTCAAAGCCACCAGGAATATCACTGTTTACTTGTTTTCCGGTCTGTAACAGATGCTGGCATTCAACATTCAGAGTGCCTCCGGAAAAAAGAAAAAAAATAAAGATTGCCACGACAAGGTTAGCAAATGACAATTATTTGTCAGTAAATCTTTTTCTCCTCCACAGTGAAGCTGCTCTTTATGAATGAGCGACTGCCGCCTCCTCGTGCGCTGAGACTGATGCTTGTACGCGGCGAGGATGCCGTGGCACGGCGTGATGGGCAAAGCTCGCTTAGCGCCACGGCCTCAGCAAGCAGCTCCGCAAGGCGAGGTGCGGCCGTCGGACCCAATCCACGCCAACGGCCTTCGAAGTGCTTTAAAATTTGGGTTGGGTTTAAAAAATGGGTTGGTACCATCTTGGAAAAAGTCTCTGCTCCCTGGCACTGGCAAAACCACTCAAATAATATTATTCTCAGATCAGCATAACTCTGACGAGTTTAAGGGGGATTTAAGAGATATCTAGGAATACGCATATTCCCCCAAACACACCTTGGAGGATCCAGTGTTAAGCTCTGTAAGCAAGAGGCCCTTTTATCTGTTACCAGAAAAACTTTCTGGCGGCTGATCCTGAATGGGAAGAAACAAAGACGTCCCGAGACACCCCCAACATGCCCCACTTGCCCAGCGTGGGCTTTCTCCTTTCACCCCCACCCTGTGCAATCCCCTCCTCCCGCGGCAGCAGCGCTCCCCAAGATTTCCCCTTAAACTGCATTTGCTGTCCGATAATACAAAATGCAAATCTTTGGTGCTGTTTGCTTGCCATAAAGAGGGGCTCGGCCATGGCACAGCTGTTTTCCTATTTCTTATTAAGCACCACGCAGCTCTTGCCTCTGGATTTCTCCTTGGGACAGACCTGCTGTTGGCACGCTGAGCTCTCGGTGATGCTACAAGGAGTGAGCCCTTCCCACACGCTGTACTTCAAACGTATTCAAACCGATGGGAAACGTGAGAGAAAGCAGCTCTTTTGCGATGCCCGGCAATGTGCGTTTAGCTCAAAGCACCCTGTGTATAAATAAAAAGCAACGGACATGCACATAAACAAAATCTATTGCGTCTTCTGCTTTTTGGAGTCAAGCGCTATGCTGGGAAAACATTGCCTCTTCATCAAGTTTTATCGCTTGCAATCAATTCATTGGGCCAACCGAGAAGCTTTAGAAAAAAAGACTCGGGTTTTCCCAAGTTTTGCTTTCAGACCTGGCAAACCCTCCCCATCGCTCCAGCGCCGGGTTTCTGAGCAAGCCTGGGAAAATGCAAACCCAGTGGGACCCAGCAGAGCCCGGGCGCTCCCTCCTCTCCCAGCACATCCCAAACCTTACCGCGGGGTGCCGGGCACACCCCTGCCACCGCTGCTGGGGAAGACGCCGGCCCCAGTGGTGTCCCCAGGCTGTATGTCAGCGGAGGGTTTAGTGCAGAAACGCCAGGCTCCCGCAGGAGTGAAAACAACGTTGCAAAAACACCAGGTTTGTAGACTGGTGTTTCGGTAGTGGAAAGTGTATTTTTTCCCCTCACGGCTATAAATCTATAGCTTACTTTCTTTTCACTGCCACAAGGAAAACGCTCTTTTATGAAAAAGAGCGGAGCGAGCGAGCTGATGAGGGGTATTACCCTTAACGGAGGCTGGGAGACATCGGCGCAGTCAGGAAGCCTTTGGGCTAGCTTCAGAAATGATTTCGCTTTTTTTTCAGATGCAAAAAATGCTCGAAATACTGGCTGACCGGCTTTGTTTGCTGGGGAATACGCTCATCTCGTGAGGCGAAACCGAGCAGTTCGCTGGGGATCAGAGGGCGTTTTGGTGAGCTGCAGCCTTGACCACAAGCACCGTCCGGTTAACCTGGTCCTCTCCAGATGATGGGTGTCAGCCCCGGGTGTCACGGCTTCCTGGGACTGGTCTGCACAGCCTCTGAAGTGACAGGGCACATTTCTAGGTGGTTTAGAGGAGAAGGCGGCAGGACTGACCACACATCACCCTTGGCTTTGCCTGTTGTCATCAATAACGGCTCATCCTTCAGCTGCTCCCAGAAACGGCGGGTAAGAGCTGGGCTTGTTTGTGCCGAGGGCTTCCCAAATGCAGAGCCAGAAATGGGCTGCCTGTGTCACTCGGGACTTGGGCAGAAACGGGATTTTATTCCCTAGTTCCGAGGTCACCATGAAATCATCTCCCCAGCACTGGAAAAACCTGTCTGAGGTCACCTTCCTCACCACCCCCAACCCTTGTCTTCCCCAGGCACTACGGTTTGGATGAGATTGGTGAGATGTGGTGCTTTTTTCCAAACCACTAGAATGCTGTCCAGTGCCAGATTAAAATTTCTCTGCAACCGTGAGAGCTGGATGTGGGCTTTCCTCTACAATAGTTGGTACAGTCAAGTTGGCTGCAGGCACTGAAGCTCTAAGAAAAAGCATTAGAAGATGTCACGGTGCAAATAAACTGCAAGAGAAGATGAGGCAGGAGCTGTGATAAGCAATATTTGAAGGAATTTTCTTTGCCCAGCAGCCTGCAAGTCCCAGCACTGTGCTGATCCAGATGCTGGCTAATTCCCCCTGATGGATGATTTATGTCGTGGTCAAAAGGCAAGCTCCAGAGTAACCCACTGAACTCGCAGGCAGGTTTCAAGCTATCTACCATAACAGCTTTGGCAGTGAAAGCTGACCCAGGGGGCCACAGAGGAAGCCAAAAAACAATGATACCCATTGCCAAAGAAATACATCACAGCACACAAAGCCTCGCTGCCAGATGCACCTTGGGCCGGCCGCAGCCAGGAGCTGGAGAGCTGGCCCCGTCGCCACAGAGCTGCTGCAAACATCACAAATCCAGAGAGATGAGGAGCAGGATCAGCAGCCCCAGACACAAGAGAGGGCATTGTGGAGCTGGCAGGGAGCACAGCCACGCGTGCCAGGCTCCTTTGTCACTCTGCTGCCGTTCAGGGGAAGGAGAGAAGCCGACAAAGGCTCGTCGAGGAAAGAATAATCTCTCTGTGCGCGAAACGAAGTTTGCGGTTGTGCTGGGCTAATGGGATTCAAACGCGACCTGTTGTACCGGCACTCAAAATAGAAAGCCTTGCAGGGAGGGATTCTTAAAATGCTTCATGGGAGATATCGAATGCTTCACTGGAGATATCGTGGCTGTCTCGCTCGGAGGGGAGGTGGAAGGAAAGGGCGGCTCAGGGAGAGGGGCAGGAAAGACAGAGAAGAAGGAAGCGTAAGGGAGTTTTATCATGCAGAAATTATACCCCGGAATAAAGTCTCTTGCAAAAGACAGGCAGTTCCCCTGTGAAACCCACCATTCTGCACTGTGTAAGGGTTAAAACTGGAATCTTAAGAGTTTACCTGTCTTCTAGGAATCTGACTGGGACACAGCTGAGAACACCTCATGCTTAGACTTGCTCTCTTTATGGCCTGTGTCTCCAAGTCACTCAGGGACAGTACTTTTCCATCCGTATCTGATAATGCTTTTAAACACGACCATAAATGTGCAAATCTTGTGACTGTCTTTATCTCACAAGGATTGTGATTCATTTGCTATTTAGTTTCAAGCAAAGAGAGACTCTGTGCCATGGAGCTTAGTACAGTTGGGTTACCTCCTGGATTTATAATCCTTACTTTGCTGAACGCGCGGGATAAACGTGATACTATTTACAGCCTCGTGGCAACCCAAGTGTTCAAGGCTTCCCATTTAGCAAAGAACTTAAGCATATGCTTAGCATCAGGACTACCACATCAAGCACACGCTTATGTTCCCTTGACTTAACGGAGATTAGCACGTGCGCTGATAACTGGAAAGATTCGAAAGAGATTTATGCAGTTGCCTGATGGTGAGCTTATGTCAACAGGCTCCGCGGAGCAGGAAACAGAATTGACCACGTGCTTCAAATTAAGCATGTGCTCAAGTTACTTGCTGAAATCAAGGCCTTATTTTGTTATTATAGGGCAGCAAGGGACACCATATCTTCAGACAAGATCCTGAAATAGCAGGAAAGCAGCACCGAGCCCAGCAGGAGGCTCAGGGGGAGCGGGTCAGGGTACCGGCTCAGCCAGAGGATGCTGGATACAAAAGCTCTGCAGGAAGCTCTCCTCTTCAACACCTTTAATCCTTCTTGGGAAAACCTCCTCTCTCTCCAGCTATGCTAGAAGCTGATCCAGACCATCTTCTCCCCTTTCCAAAGCTCCAACCTGGTTTACTGTGCATTTTCCTGTCTATAAGCTCCCTAACATCTCAGGTAATTAATACATGATAACTTCTAATAGGCTCATCTTGTAATAACTTTTACCACACACATAAAAATTCACATTTAAACATATTTAGACAGTGCCAGAAAGACATCAGCCTTCCTTGCTTGAGTTTGCCAAGTGGGAGAGGGAGCTGCCTGTGCCAGCTTCCCTGGTTTACCTCTCTGAGCTATATTTTTTTTTTTGTTTGCTGTATTTTTGTGCTTACGGATGGCTTCAAGTAGAGACATCAAATACAAGAGTACCGCTTTCTAGCATTCTGCGCCATTTCATTTAGAAATAAGCTGTTACATGAGCCATAAAACGCACAGAGCCTGGTGACCCCTCACCTTCTCCTGTGGGGACTCTTTGAAGTTTAATAAAAGTGGAAGTTGGCAGCCTTTCCCTTGCTGAGCAAGTTAATGCCACCTCACTTCTCTGCCTGTCTACTTATTCTCGTGAGGTAGGACACTAAGTTGTGTGAGCATCCCCATCTCTCTGTCAAATTTATTTGAAATTGGCCAGCGGTTCTTGGGGCAGATAGACACAGCGTGTGGTATCCCAAGGCCTGTTTTCTCAAGGAATTGGGCTTAATAGAGAGGCAGGAGATGTTGCTGGTTGGCAGTCAGGCAGGCTGGTAGATGGGCAGAAGGCAGCGCCGGTGGGAGGAGCAGGGGCGGTTTGACTTGCTGGAGCAGCAGCAGTGCAAATTGGGTGGTGCTGGTGGGAAGGAGCAGGGTCCTTGAGGCAGACCCGGGGCTGTCCTGTGGGCAAGCTGGAAAGCCACTGGGGAAGGTTAAAGCCCGAAGCTTGTTTGGGCAATTGATGATGAAGAGACGGGGAAAGCCAGAAGAACCTGCTAACCAAGAGGCTCCTTTCTCTTGAGTTTGAAGCCTCCACCAGATGCCTATGGAGGAGATGGGGGCCCGGGAAGCCATGGTGGGATCCTGGGGGGATCCCCCGTTACAGCTGCACCGCAGCCGTGCGTGTGCGTTGCTGCATCCTCCGTGCCGGCAGCGGTGTGAAAATCCAATGGTATCGACTGGAGCCATGCAGGAAATACAGCGTCTCAGGCCACCAGAGACCAAATCAATTGGCTAATTACTTCATGCGAGGTTTACCAGGAGGCAGCCTGACGGTCACTGACGTTACCCTTTCAGGAGCTCATCTGCTTCCAGGCTGAGAATTTCACGTTTTCACGCAAAGCCTTCTTTGCAGGCATGGAGAGGATCTGGAGGCCAGGACATTCGTTCTCTCACGTCACGGCCTGCGTAAATGTGCTGGTTGCCCCTCTCTCTCTACCTCAGTGGGCTCCAGCAATCTCACTGAATCTGTTCTTATTGATTTAGGAAAAGGCTTTGATTCTGCAAGCCGCAAGCTCTTACTCATGAAACTATGACAACTTGGTATTAGCTGCAAATCAATGAACTTTTTAAATGCAGTCTAAGTAACAAAACTCACTTACTGCTAAACCCTGATAAGCCCAGTGCTGGGACAAGTCAAACCTTTATCTTAACTGCCATGTGATCTTTTCCAGTTTGATAGTTCCATTTACTATATCGATAAGGATTATAACCTGTCTGCAGTGAGATTTTACCCTCCCTGGAAGCACTTGTACAGCAGATGATATTGAAAAGGAATGGTTTTTTTTAAAACTTTCTCTCCATACCAAGTATTCCCAAATACATTATTCTTATTCGCTGTTTCCTTTCCAGCCCCGCTCCGTCTGCCTTCCTAATCTCTGCTGCGCTCAGACACCAAAGAGAAGCTGTGAGCACACCAGAGGAGATTTATGCAAGATGACAGAGCTGTGGCTGGGTTAGGACTCACACTGGCAACTGCTACACGTTTGGGGACCACGGGCTGTAGTTGCCTACCTGCAAATGCTGGCTTTGGGACACGCGTGCCCTCTTTCCTCCTGGGACCCAGCCGCAGGCTTCCTCATCCACGCTTCCCGTTGGCGGGTGGGAATAATCCATCAGGACCATTGCTGAGTGTGGACAGTGACAGGTAGATAAGCATCGTCAGGCTAAAACTCTGAAGCTTTTTTGCTGGAATGATCCGTAACATAAACCCTCTGCTGCGAGGTTTTTTTTTTTCACCTCCCTGTGGGTGCTAGGTCCCTCCTCCAACAAGAACCCCATCGGGTTCCTCCCACCTCAGCACCTTTTGAGTGGCATCAAGCCCCCAACTCCCTGTGACAGTGATAGCAATTAGGTACCTAAATACCTTCCCAGTGTGGCAGCTCCAGCCCAGTTGCACAGGAATTTGGGAGGCTGCTCCCAAATTAGAGGCTGGTGCACTCAGATGCAACTCAGGCCAGCTGAGCGTCACCGCAAAACACCAGGGCTTGTAGCAAAGCCTGAAGACAGGAGGCACCCGAGCATCCCCACGCAGGCTCTGCAGACGCCAGGGAAGCGGATAGAATAATAGGCCCATTTATTCCTCCAGGGGGAAAATGTCAGAAAACACTGAAATGAGAAAAAAATTGCCTCTTTGTTCTACAAATGGTCATCATTGTGAGAAAGTTTATACACCCTCTGGGAATTCATTTAGCATCATCAAAAAGAGGCTTTACAAAAGTGAATTCTTATTTACCCACAGTAATTTTACCAAAATAATTTCTTTACTGGAAGAAAGGTGAAGTGGGGTTACCCACACTGACAGCTGCTCTGTCACTGCTGCTCTATAGGGGTATAAAGACACCTTATAGCAGAAACCTGTTCCTATTCAGAAGTGACTTAAACGCCTGTGAAATGCTGTAGGAGCTCCCTTAGCTGTGGGAATGTACTCACAAAGGTAAAGTTGTTCAACGGAGCATTTCTACAGATTTTTTCACCCTTCCCATGAAACAGTGGTTAATGCTACGTTTGTGTATACAGGACTTAACAAACTGAAAATATCCTGGCCAGCCATGACCAGTCTGTGGGCAGGTCTCAGGGCCAGCACAGAGCAGCCACGTGTTTTTAGGAGGAGGTATTCTTTATGGTCTGTATTGTTGTTGCCATTACAGACCCCACTGGCATCAAACCTTGCTGTGAACATATATTCACTGAAGAAATAAGTCCGACCCCAAAAACCTTCCACTGATTATCTCAAACAGACATGTTCTAACGGAAAGCATTTTCCTACTCCTGTAAAGTGTAGGGTACTGGTTTATGTAAAAAAAAGTCCTCTCTCCTTTTTTTTTCCCCAGATTCATACCTTCAGTCTTACAAAAATTATTACAGTGAAACTAAGCAAGAAAATAGATGTTATTTCAGCCTTTGCACAGATTTTAGTTTTTTTAAGCTTTGAAGCTCCATTATAGCCAAGAGTTTTAAAGTCAAACTAAATCCCAATTTCTTACAAAGGAGCTTTTGGGACAACCAAAGTCTGTAAAGTCAGCCCCCTTTAGGAATAACCCCACCTTGACAAGTCCTCCCACACTTCTCCGAGACACACTTCAGCCCCCCTACCCACTCCCCCCAGAGAGTACCATGAATTATCACCCCGTTGCATGTCGGGTGCCGTGGCGAAGGCTGCCCGAAGGCTGTGCTGGACCAGATGGGAGCGGGGCTCCCCCCTACACAAAGCCAAGTTCACAACTGGGCCTTAGACATGAACAAAAAGCGACTTATTTTCCATGCTGAAATTAAATGCAAAGGAAAAAAAAAACCACACAACCCGATCCTGAGTGATTTTGCAGCTTAGGAATATTTCACATACTTCTTTCACCATAATGCGAAGGCCAGATATAACTTTCTGATTAATGGGGGCCATGGAGTGCAATAAATGCAGCTTTAAAGGAAATTCATTTCACAGCAAGCACAATCAGTCTTTCGAAACCCCACCCCCTTTATACACTGGATATTTTTTGCCAGCAAATTTAAGAGAGCCTAAGAGAATTAGGTACCCAGCTCCCGTTCAAAGCCAGTGGGGTTTGGAAGTTTGGTTCCTAGGAATTCCTCTATAAAGCTCATCCATGGGGTACTAGCAGCAGCATTGTGAGCCGCCCTCTCAGAGGAGTCAACTTGGGCTCTTGCATAGATGGCTTCCCAAGCTGCATACAAACCTTTTCACTCCTGTTTGTTGGCCTTTTTTACTATGTTTTACTACCAAAAAAAAGCTGGGGGGTGATCTGGGGTCCCAGGAAGCACCGTGTGAATGCTGCAGCTGGCCAACACTCCTTGGGGCACCTTCGCTGCGGTGGCCAAAGCAAACCGAAATTGGGAAGGGAAGCACTTCTGCTGAGAAGCGAGAGTGCCGCTCATGTTAACAGAAGATGTTTTATTATCTGGGGATGTAGCTGATGAGAGATGTCTGGCTGTACGCGAGAGGAAGAAGAGTCTCGTAGTATACGGCGTAAGAAAAGTCAAAAGAGCAGTAGAAATTGCGCACAGAAAATATTTGCTGAGAGTCACATGCTCAAAATTGGATGTCAGGCTGTTTGGATGGATGAATCAGCACCCCAAAATTTACTAAGGTCCTGTGAGTTTTCCAGGTGAGTATTGCACATGTGTGGGAAACCAGACTGTATTGCTGGCCACCAAATACTGCCTGCATCGGGGAGGTGTCCCAGCACCTCACATATTTGTATGTATTAATGCATTCATTTGATCTTACTCCTTGGTGAACTTTTTTTTACAGAAGGTTTTTACAGAAGGATGAGGGAGATTAAAGAAGTCACGACATCTGGCTTTGAATCCTGCGACAGGAGCTGCTGGTCGCCGAGCGCTTGGGCAGCGAGTGCCGGGTCCCTGCCTGCCTCGGATGCGGCATCTTGCATAAAACTCCCGACTTTGAAACCCCAGTTGCTGTTTTGACCACTAACCCTCTCCTTTCCGCAGCAGCAGAGGTGTCGCTACACACACATTAAGCAACGAAACCAGGGCACTCATTTTGCATTTAGGGCCTCCTCACAGAAGGGCTGTTCCTACTCAGGCACCGTGGCCCCAACATACCATAGAAAACCCCTCAAGACTGGGCTTCGGCTGACGGTTTTGAGCCTTTGAGCCATTGACATGTTGGAGAAGCAGCTGCTATTAAGTGAGATTAATTCACTCCATGCTTCCTTCTGACAAACACGAGTGTTTGAGTAATGTTTAAAGCCAGTAGCGTCTGCGGGAGGTGCCGTGTAGCCTCCTGGTGCCCGGCGTCAGCTGGTGCTGGTCTGTCGTCCTTTGGGCTGGAGATGGGCGATTCTAGTTCGGTTTTTCTATAGTGAACTGGCACTTACTAAAACATGGTTCCACGCTGTATAATTTCTATGGCTTTTATTAATGCAGACAGTATAGGCTCCATAAAGAAGAAAAATTACCAGTGGAAGATAAAACTAAAATACTAGTTGCATTACAATCACATTCTAGTGCTGCAATAAATTGCGTGAAGCCAATAAAGCAAAACTAACTGAAGATATTTGACACAAACCAAAAATGAAATGAGAGTCATTATGCAGTCTGCTACAGGGACCTGCCTTGATGTAGTTAAAGCAATAAACTACCTGGGAGTAATCTTTACTTATTTTAAATTGCATATTCCAATTGCAAAGCTGTTTCTGGCATTTCTGCCACACTTACTTTACTCCGCTCAGAAAAAGAATTACATGTCTGGATAAGTCATGTCCTATTAAATGTGCATCATATCTGCAGCACTCATAAGTCACTTGAGTCATAATATTGTTTATTCTAACGTTAGTCACTATTTTCTGTCATAAATTAGCTATTCTCCAGAAGAGTGGAAACGAGATTGAGCCAAGGTTGCAATTATTTCGCACATCCATGTTGGCACACGGAATAGATTAAGTGGCTATCTCTGCAGAGGAATTATCATCATCGGGCCACGGGTCAATTATAACAAATGTATTCATGCCGTTAGCCCCCAGGTATTTTCAATAATAGGAGTTTGCATTCCTTTCCCTCCCTAATTATTCTCCTCCGTGGTCTGGCTGACCCACACATGTGTCAAAATAAGCAGAAGCAATGCCTTTCGCAATATTCAAGGTTAAACCCTCCCAGCCATCATTTCCTGCCAGCCCCCTTGCATCCTCCCTACCCACGGGATATTTGCATGCAAATCAACGGTGGCACGGTGTGTCTCTTCCATGCAACCAGTCCTGCTGCTAATTAATTGTCTGTTATTCTGCCTTTTTGTGCAGAGGTAGCAGCCCTCGCCCCCCTGCCGCGAGAGAGGGAGGGGATTCAATTCCGCCACCTTTCAGTCATCCCGGTTTTAATTTGGCTGCCGGCACTGGCGTTGGTATTTCCCTGCCTTTGTGTGGCTTGGAGCATGCCCAGGCCTGGCCCCGCCATCGTCCCCGCATCCCAGTTTTCAACCTGCACGGATCACGCCAGCGGACCTGCCGTTATTCACTGCCGGGCAGCGGGTCGGGGTCCTGGAAACCACATGCTGGTGTAGCGGGGAGAAGGGGCAATTTTGGTTGGGATGCATTAAGTCTTGTTTGTATACAAACCCCTTTTAGTTAAAATGCAGTGTTTTGCCCCAAAGGGAGCAGGCCATTATAGCAGTGAATGGTGCTTTATAAGACAGCTTATTCCCTTAGGGAAGAGGCAATCAGTTGCCCCAGCTGAAGGCACATTCATACTTGAATTAAAAACCTTCAATAGCCTTTTTTTTTTTTTTTTTCCAAATTGCCTCTCTTACAGAGCTAGATGCATTGCTTAAAATAAAAAAAAAAATAAAAAAATTAAAAAAAAAGAAAAGAAAAGAGAAAAACAAAAGACAAACAGCTGACTCGCACATCAGTTTGTTCCCTTAATAACGCACGTATCCCCCCGGGAATTGGTGCTCAGGGAAGAGCACAGCCCCACTTCACTGAGCCTGCGGATGCACCTCGCCCAAGTGGGACCAACGGCGCAGAGCTGGGCTGCCCCGACCTATCGGCTCCCCTCTGCCCCGCTCAGGTAGAAATGCCCTTACTCCCCAGTAACACGATGGAAATTCCCTACTTGCCTTGTTGTCTTTGCCTTTCCCTCTTCTAAAGCAGCAAGGTGAGCTTGGGAATGCCACAAGGACGGAGGTGTCCTCATCCGTGGCCCGGTGGGGCACTGCCACTCGCGACTGCGGTGGACATTGCAACCGACCGTGGGTGCAACCAGCGCCAGGAGAGGCAAAGCTGAGAAATCAAAATACTCTTACAGGAGCTGCCTCTGCCCCTGCGCTGCCAGGGAGGCTCCGAAAGATGAGAACCGGCCTGCTGTTTGGTGAAACACCTTTTTCAGAGGGGAGCGAGAGGGCTCGGCCCCTTTTGTCACCAAAACTTCCCCTGCACTTGTCCGCCAACACCTTAGCTCCTGGCCACGCACCAGGGAGCAGCAGATATTCTGCTTACCTAAACTCCTCCTCTTGTCTTCAAGGGCTGGACATTTTACATTCTACTGTTCTGGGCTATTTTTTGCTCTGTCCTCACCCAGGCTGTCTTGCTAAGGGGGATGAGGAGGTGGCATTGCATGTGCCCTCCTGCCTTCAGCACAACAGGGAGGACCAAAAGTCCATATAATACTCAGCTTTGGACAGTGACTGAGAGCAAGTATCTAAAAGAGACTGTAAATCCAGGGCAAGCCCATATGGACGGATTCCCTGCATAGTCTCTCCACATCTGGTGATCCACAGCCTCACACCTCCAGAGACACAGATAATGCCATCACGTTTAACAGCCGTCGACAGATTTTTTTGTCCCACAGGTTCCAAACGTAATTGGATAAAGTTGTGTCAACATTTTGTACCCACGGTGTTGTGTGACAGCCTCTTCAGCGTAGCAATGCACGAGGCGAAGCAGCATCTCCTTCAGCGCGGCTTTGGCCCTGCCTTGGTTGGTGGCTCCATGCCCATGCCGTGGAAAGGATGGCTGGGTGGAGGGACTGACCCCTGTGCAACATGTTAAAGATGATTTTTTTAGACCTTTTGAAATAAAGCATCTCTCAGGCACCAAAGTAACACGTTGAATCCATGTCCCTGGTCACCACCTTGTACCTTGACCCCTTTTCCACGTAGCTCCTACTGCCTGTCCTTGTCAGACTCGGGCTCGGGGCTCACTGCCCACTCTTCCTTACCCCCGTTATAATTAAAATAAAAACTTTAAAAAGAGTTCTACACCTAGTAAATATGTTCTCTAGCGCCTTATAGAAAGGAATTTAGCGTCCTTTCTATGCTGTTTTATTTGGCTGAGAGAGAATTTAGAGCCACCCTTGCTTCCCCCGGAGTGAGCAGCAGCACATGCACCCGCTTCTCCATTTCTCTGGGAAGCCCCCATGCAGAGCTGGGTAAGACACCTCACGAGTTGATGGGGACCAAAAAAAGAAAAAGAGAGGAAGACTGAGCCAATTTACTAGGAGAAAAACACCACTTTTCACAACCACTTTAGCTGCTCCTCAGGGTTTTGCTGATTTACATGTAATTTCCATATAAACACAGGTATATGCACACATTGGGGGGTGTGGGGGGGGTGGGTTTCTCGGGATGGAAGGTGCCACATTTCCCGTATTTGCACAATATTTCCAAATTTTCTGAACATGGGATCCCTGTTTAAAGACTGGGGCTTGTTTTACCTGGCCAGCCCCAACCCGTGCGGTGCCAGGCTACACCGCTTCAGCTGCACGTGGTGTTGTTGGAGGCTGAAACCATCTCAGCTCCTGGTAAATCAACGACTGCTTATTTTATGAAAACATTTGCAAGTACGCAGCTAGTCGCCCCACCTGAAGCTGTCTTGTAAAGGTGAATAAGAGCAGCGTGCGCGCTGGCCAACCTGCCGGGACATGGAAAGCCCCTCTCCGCAGCAGCGCACGGTGGCAACAGCAGCCGCTCTCCCTGGCAGCGAGCGGGGCTGGAGTTTTTGCTTTCTGTTTGCAGAGTAAATAAGAGCCAGAAATGTGCAATTCCACTTCGGTGTGGAATCAAGAGGTCTCATCTTGCGACCGAAGCGTTCATAGCGCTGAGCACTGCTGCCCTCCTGTTCACCTTTAAAGTCTGCATCCTTTCTGTGCTTCCCACGCGTCCCTTGCCTTCACCTCCAGGATGTCTGTCTTGCCTTTGAAATATCACTGCTCTCCTACTGTTAAAGTATGTGGAAGGATGAATCTTTTATCTCCCTTTTCTATTAGGGAGGTTGATTCTGGGTTCATTGGTTAGGTTTAAGATGTTACAAAAGCATCTGCCTGGTGGGATTTAAAGATGACAACCCTCCGGTGCTATTTCAATGCAGGTAATGGCAAGTAGATCCCCCTGCTTTCTTCACATCCCGTTAGGAGGAAAAGCCTGTCTGGAATAAGGATGTAGAGATAAGAGGAGATTAGAGGTTCAAGCTCAAGGCGGCTTGCTCACATGGAGAGCATGGGGAGCAGCACAGCTGAGCCCAGCTCCGCTCCCCGTGGGCAGCCCTTCTCCCAGCCATGCCCCAGCCCGGCTGCGGATGCAGCTCCTGGATTTGGAGGATGTTCCTCTCTAAGGAAAGGTCCATGCCACCCCCCCAGACCAAGCCCTTCCTGCAAATCCTGGCCCGAGCTCCATAACAACATGAGATGGGCTGTTTCTGCTCCTCATGGAGACAGGTCCGCCAGAGCCAGGCGTGGCTTGGGCTGCAGGCTGCTGTGGGGGGAAGCTGCTCTAAACCATCACGTAGTCCTTGCTGAAACGGTTTCCACTAGAAAAACACGGCTTTGGATTAAACTGAAATTGCTCAGAGAAAATTGGAGAGTTTTCAGTGGCGTTTCACGTTATTTAAAACAGGACTTATGACATCATCAATTATTTTTGAAGAATCTGGACATCGTTTCCAGTGCACACTATTGTTTTACAGTTCACTTGGTTGGACATTTTCTGTTTCACCATAGCGCTTGGCAGAACCTGAGACCTTCGCCCGCCGTCTGAAGCACCACGCTGACCAACGCTGCACGGCTCACCCCTGAACGCCTGCCCACACCTAATAGCTGAGGGCACCTCCCGCTTTACTCTCCTTCGCTTCGGTTCTCAAATGCTAAGGAGAGCTCCAACTCCATACAAAATTGAAGTCGTCTCATTTTCTGGATCAAAGTATCTCCTGTTTTGGTTGTAATGAAGCAATTTGACACTTTTGGTAATACAAACATTCCCAACCCTGATTAGAGAGGCAGCTGTTTTCAGTATCTCCAGAAAGCTTTTCCAGATTAGCACAAGAATATGGCCAAAAGGGACAGGACACCAGAGGGTGGGAATATTCCCTCCCGGCAAGGCTCTTCTGTCTGCTCCGATTCCCCATCCCCCTGCTCCCTACTGACAGAAAAGCCACAAAATGCCCTTTTTTTTGTGGTTGCCACAGCCAGCAGCAAGGCCGTGGGGGAGCGTTGGTGGAGGCTGATTACCAGTATCTAACTCTGTGTCCCTTCAGCCCCCGCAGCAGGTGTGTGGGGACCCAGTGCCACTCTGGGCCCGCATCGCTGCTCCTTCCCCGCAGCTGCCCGCCCGCGATCCAGGAGGAAAAGAAACAGATCCAGTGAAGGGAAGATGAAGTTTGCTGCCTTTGTGCTGTGAAGAGCTGGAACTGCTTGGGATGTGCCCAAGAGCTCGCCCTCAGCAGGGTCGGGGCTACATGCCGGGACGGGGCTTTGGCTGCGGGACCGTGCTCTTGTCACCATCACACACCGGGGCTGGGAGGAGCAGAACCCGCGCTCAGCATCGGGACGCGATGGAGCAAGGGAGCACTAAGTCATGGAGCTGTAAACCCCAAACTTGAGAGATACAGGTTTTGACCCCACTTTTCCAAGAGCTGGTCAGGGAGAAGTGAGCAAGGCGCAATCCTGTCCTGTGCCTCAGTTTCCTCGTGGAAATCGGGGTGACAGCAACAGTTGTGGGAAGACCTCTGGGAGCTGCTGTTGCGAGGAGCTCGGTGGGGCTGTGTTTGTATTGTGCCCATCTTGCAGAGACCTGGGAGACGAGCAAAGCTCCAGCCTGACCCTGGCGAGGGTGCTGTATGCGACGGCCGGCCAGAGAAGGACTGGATCGGTGCCGCAGGCATTGGGAGCTCTTGCCCGCGCTTGCCTCTCGGCTGAGGCTGAGATACCGAAACGCGATTTATTCATTTTGTCTCCTGAACAAGTATTAAGATGAATATCAAAACATAATTGTCTCAACAATCTTTAGGCTCTTACTTATCAGGGGATGATAAGACTATATAGCGCGATGTTCATTTGTCTGCAGATCTCTGTAATCCTATTAAGTATAGAGTGATAACTATTAAACTGTATATTTACACCCCCACGAACACATTTGTTGAGGGAAGTATTTAACACAGACTCTCTCTCAATAAAATTTACTGCTGCAGGGAGAGGGTAAGTGCCTCCGCATGGACAACTGAAATGCAACCCGCCTCGATTAGCACCAGATCAAAGCCCCCTCCCAGCACAACGTCAGGAACATCGCTGGAGCTAAAGCAGGCAAAAAATAAAATTGCCTCTGTATTTTATTCTGAATTTCCTCCAGAGCAGAGGGAATTTTCCTGGCTCTATTTCAGGCCTGGAAGCTGTGGGACCAAGCTGGGGCAGAGTCCACCTCACCTGGTGCTTAAACCCACCACTGGTACCTGCATCAGCGCTGCCCATGGGCTTCACCTTCTGCAGCACCCCTGGACAAACACACAGGGAATGGGAGGTTTCTCAGATGAAGAAAGTCCATTTGTGAAGAAACCACAGAATTTTTCACCCACCAACAGAAAACGTCCTGGGCTTCGATGGCAAGGGAAGAGGAAAGCTTGTGCTTCAACCCAAAACCCAGCAGCTGCTCAGTTTGGCTTTTGCTTTTGCTCCGAAAGCTGAAGTTTTGTAGTCAGTGGCGAGGTACAGAAATGTCGTGCAGAGCAGCCTGACACCGCTGTGGCGCAGTGCGTGGCCCGGCAGTGCGAGCCGCTGCCCGCGGGGACAGGGACACGGCCCCTCCGTAATCCAATCTTCACGCTGACTCGCTCCGGGGTCCCTGGGCAATGACCGTGGCGGTGCCGCCGCCACCGCTGCGGGGCTGTCTGACGTGTCCGGGAGCTGACACACCACCCACCGCCTTGCCTTCCCTTCTGACCTCGCCGTACGCTGCAAACAACCCCCAGCCCAAGGAGCTGCTTACACACAGTGTGTCTCTGTCCTGGGAATTTATGTGGCACCAACCCGTTGCTCACCAACACGTGTGCTTCACACCAGCTCCCAGCCCTCCCGGGGAGGTACAGCCATACCAACATTCCTATTTACAGCCGGTTCTCCCCCCTGCCCCTTGTCCGTGTTTATTCCGGAGTACTTTCGCACTGTGCAGATGCACAACACTCCTGCAATACCTACTGCAGCCCTTTTTCTGTACACTATCTCCCTAAATTCCTGTGAATTCAGTCCCACAGTAGTTCCAGACACCTTCTAGTTTTAAATACACCATTTTCAAAACAAAGCAATCGTAGCCCACAAGGCAGGAATAAAGGCTCATGTCCTTTGATTCTCCGTCCAAAGCCTTGGCTGTTGCATGCTGAAGAAGCCGGATGAGCATCCCAAGACCACCAAGCCAGCATGTCCTCCTCACCCTTAAGTTCCAGACTTGAATCTTGACTTCAGCTGGGCACTTTTGTCCGTGCCTGTCCATTTTTAACTCTCCTCTGCCCCATGTGTGTATAAATACCTGCTAAATCGTGGCCCAAGGGCGGGTGGAGCTTGCCAGTGCCTTGGGGCCAGGACCGTCGGTAGCAGACGTTGTGGTACCTGCTGGATTTTGGACATCAGTGAGCTCAGAGCAGCTCCTGGGTTTCATTGTGCTCAGTATCGTTGGTAAACCTGGTCGCTGCAATGCTTTTACTGCCTACCATAAAAAAAGCCTTCTCTGTGCCGTAACATGCAGAGGAGGTGCCTAGGCCATATTTCCTCCTTAATTGCAGGCTGAGAGGTACGAATGGAAACATAACGTGCTGAGATTGGAGTGAATGGGGCTGTCAGGGAGAATGTTGGTTTGCCGTTCGGGTGGCAGGCAGAGGAGCCGAAGCTTCTCTCAGACTCTTGTTAAATGCAGAGCTGAAATGCCAAGAAGTGATGGAGACACATAAAGAAAATAACCCAGAAAGTAGCATCAGAAATATTGATAACTCAGGCAAATCACTCCTATGGACCTTCTGTGATTACATTATCTGTTCATTCTTCCTTACAAAGCGCTGCTCTCACACAAGCATAATAAAACAAGAATACATAAATGGAAGGAATTAAGAGTCATCCTATTGGGACCAATTTAATCTTTGCTTCATTTAAAAGGAGAACATGGCTCCCTTATCTAATGTACATAAAATTGCTCTTTATTCCCCAGGTTTATATATAGATGACAGATCTATATAAATATGGATCTCCTCCTTTTCCCCATTCTGTTGTGAGAAGAGCCACCTTCCACCACCTCTATTCTCTGCTCTAGATGCTCGAAGGAGAGTCTCCCACCTGCCCTATGTTCTTACTGTGGATGGAGAGGACGAGGATACGGCAGAACCCTTGGAGGCAAAGAGCTTTGGCGCTGATGTTTGAAGCAAAAAAGCAGCGAGAGCGGTCGCAGGTAGCTCTCGCTCAGAGGCATGTGGTGTTGAAGGGAACAGGTTAGCTAGTCTGCAGCCTGGGACTGAAACCCAGCCAAAACCTGCCCTCCCAAGAGCTCTCCACTCCCATCCATCTTTGCTAGCTTTCCTTTTCGGGAGTTCCGAGTGGAGAGTGAGCCCGTGGAGGTTTCCACGCGGTACGAGACAGGCAGGAAACCACAAAGTCTCCTGTGAACTGTCATGTTCAGGCCACTCGGAGTGAAGTGGAAACACAGAGTTTTACTGTGAAGTTACCAAAAGCAAAGACTGGCCCGTGCCGGGATGGGGGTCCTGCTGGGCTGCCACGTAGGCGAGGGCAGCCCCAGACCTCTCCCCCGGGAACGGGTGACCATGATCCTGAGAGCACTGGGAGAAGGTTTAGAGCAACCACTAAAATGCCAGTCTTCACAGGTTCAGGTTTTTAAGTTAAAACTCAAAGTTATCCCCAGAAAGCAGACTTTCCCACACCCAAATATATTAACTGAAGTCGCAACGTGGATCTCGGTCAAGCACAGTGTCCCTGCCAAACTTTTCACTGGTCCCTTTACAGCCACTGAATAGTGGCGGTCGCTGCGAGTTCACAGCCTTGCCCGTATGAAATCACGTCCTTTTCCATAGGACACGTTCAGAAACGTGCACATAGTTCCTCTTTTCCTCACCTCTGAGTTGGGAAAAAAAGCTGTATTTGTGAATCAGTCATTGCTTTCTAATATGCTGAAAGCATCAGAGGCCTCCCTGCTCTTTCAAACCTACTATCATAAGTGCAATTTCAAAGTGTTTCTCTCTCCTAATATCCAGTGGCTTTTTAAAAAGCAACTAACAGCAGTGCTGGAATGGCTAATGCCTAATTAGCTAATGGGTAATGATGCTCCTGTGAATGAGGCTGACATTTCACTCTGTAATTATCATCTAGACCGATCTCGCGTCCTGCAGCGGGCAGTTGTAGGTGCCTTGGGACAAGGCTGAGGAACGGGCAGGCCCGTAGCGATGCTCCCACGCTGCCCTCCGAGACACCGGCATGAGCCGCGTGTGGGGCAAAGCCACGGCTGCTGCTGCCGTACCCGACCGGAGCAGCACGGAAAGCCGACCACGGCTTCTGCATGTCTGGCTTTCCCCAGACATATCCTCATTTTCCACTCCCAAGTTTATACGTCTGAGCTGCAGAAGAGGAATGTAGTCATTCTGCTGTGACTTCCAGCTGCCCCGCAGCCTGCGAGCAGCCTTTGCACTGTCCACGGGTCCAGGTCTCCATCCAGAAGGCAGCGCAGGAGCCGGAGAAGCCACCTTCTGCCTTGCTGGGACTCATCAGGAAGCCTCGAGGAGTAACCACTTGGTGTAACCTCCCGAGGCTGAAGGCTCATATGCTGTATTAGCCCTAAAAAAGGCAAGCTCATCTCTGAGAAGATTTGAGGTCCAATAAACTGTTAGGACAGAGCTGCTCATTCCACGTTTTAGTCCGCAGACCACTGTGTCTTCTTTTTTCGTTTACTCTGGTAAATAACAGGAGGAACTCAGTTTTGTTCCTCAGGCCATCAAAGAGTGAACAGCAATCCGTAGGCTTCAGGGGGGTTTAATTCCAGTGTGTTTAACTGCAAAACCACTCTGCAGCCACTGCTTTGCCTTTCCCCAGCCGCCACGCCAGGACACCCTCTGCAAAGACGAGCCTTCAGCCTTAGATCTACCTCAAAATCTCTATTGCCGGCTACAGCTCTTAGAAGAAAGATACTCACTAAAGGATCTGCAAGAAAAAAAACACCACTGGAAACGTTCACCTAGTTTTCTGGAGTTTTAGGGATGCCACCAGCTTCGTGATTTCCCAGCACAGGGCAGCTTTCGGGGAGCTGCCCCAGGGAGCTGAGCCTGCGCCCGTGCTCTCCCGCATGGACAAGGCACTGGCGGATCCCTGGGCAGCCTGGTAGGTTTTTCTCCTATAAATCTCCAAATCTGTAGTTTCATGCACGGCAGGTTTGATTTTTCAGACACGCCACGTGCTCCCAGTTAAAGAAACTTGCTGGAGCTGAGCATTTCCAAGGGCAGAAGAGAGACACTTGCAAGCCATGACACCGAAACAGAGATGCTCGCACGCTGGGACAACCTGCTCCAGCCCTTCCTTAGACAAATCCTTGACAACAGGACAAGACACACACCCTGCACATATTTGCTTTTCCTCTTTCATGTTTCTGCGGGTGGGGAGATGAGCGAGCGCTGGCGAAGGCTGGCTCGCATCAGAGGCCCATGGGTACATATGAAAACCGGAGTTCACGCAATACAGCACTTGATCGGCAGCTTAAAATAATAATAGTAATAAAAGAATCACACTATTAATAAGCAGAAGGAGCACATGGAGCCCTGGGAGACACATTAGCTATTTGAACAGGCAGATATTCCTGTCCCTCCCTCCCCGTGTAATCAACATGTATTTATTTCTTTATTTAGCTCAACACTCGCCCTTTCAGGAGAAGATGAAAGTGTCAAGATGACCCTCTTCTTATCGCGCCTCGCACGAGGGAAAGCTTTGAAGATATAATATGCAGAAACACGGGGCTCTCTGGTGACTTCTCCAGATTTAATTAGCCCGACCTTCTGCGCGGCTCCTGCCTCCCCCTCCAGCCAGCCTTTCTCCCCCGCTCCCCAGCCGCAGACAAGCTTCTGGACTCGTCGGCAAAATAGCAGCTGCTCAAGCCCTCCGTTTAATTCGGAGCTTGGCTCTCCAAGATGAGCTAAAAAAAAAATAAATGCCACCCCAAAGATGGAGCTGCTTTTAGCATTATACACGAGCTGCAACTGCCAAGGAAAGTTTATCTTGGAGCCAATGTGAGCTCTGTTGCTCCAAGTTAAATATTTCCATTTAAAAAGTAGAATGAACTATACTGTGGGACTTCCAATTGCTTCCTGAAATATTAAGAAGGAATATCTTTAGATGTTAATATTTTGTTATAGTGCTGAAGTCTTTCTAAGGGACGGTTATTTTTTAGGGCTGTGTATTTTTCTGGGCATAATTGGAGCCTCTGGTGTGTGCCTGTACCCTCCCTTTCCAAAAGTCACTACAAAACGGTAACCCTCCTTCCAAAGTAATCAATAAAAATCCTTCATTTTGTCTTCGCTGTTATTCTTGCTGGTAGGAGGCACACGCAAAGGACACCCACATTTAACCCCTTGCGGTAAGTGCACCATCATGTGCCGCATCCTCGATGAGCCCAAAAGCTGGGGGCTGCCGAGAGCCAGAGCCGCGTCCCGCTGCTCATTTTGGTGTGTCCACATCCACCGGACACAACTGTCGTGACAGGATGGGCATGGACGTGTTCCCACTGCCCGTCCCAGATGGAACTTCCAGTCAGGGAAGCCCTACACATCCCCCGGCACGGGCTGGCAGAGTGGGGCTGTGCTGGGCACGCGCCTCCCTGGCCACCACATCCCCAGCCCCAGCAGCTCCCAGCCCAGCAGCGTACGTGCGTTAGGATGGGGGTAGGACAAATCCCAACCCTCCCACTCCAGGCTTTGCTCCACCACTGGCCCATCCATGCTCCCTGACGCCAGGGAACCGGCGATTGAAATGGCAGCAGCTCAGGAAAGCAGATTTAATGCTGCTTTCATGGTAGGGAAGGAAAAAAAAAAAAAAAAAAAAGAAAAAGATAAAGAAAAATGATGTTGCTTCCAGGCCATTTACATGTTCATTTCTCAAGAGAATGTGACACTTTATCCTTTTTCTCAAATTAACTTTTGTGTCACATGTGGAATAAAAAGAGGCGATAGACGGGAACTGAAACATAGTGAAATAAAAGACTGCGAGCCTGCATGCATGGAGCATATGTTTGTGATCTATAGGAGCCGGGGGAGGGACGGGGAGTGGAGCCCTGCTATGTCAACCATTGTTCAGCAGCTTGGTATGTTGGCTTAATCTTACAAGGTCTCCCAGAGGTCCTTTTTTCCAGATTTTTTTCTCACCCCACTTCAGGGCAAACAAAGTGCTTTCCTGAGCAGGCAGTTTGAGGCGCTTAACCGTTCGCGTGCTAGTCGGGAGAGCCCCCGAGGATGACGGGCAGGTCCTCGGCTGGGACGGTCAGCTTGGGGACGTCAAAGCCAGGGGCAGCCCCAGCGTGTGAGGCTGGAGGTATGAGCTTGTCCTCGCCCGCAGGGTCGGCACGGGTTTGCACCAGAGACGCCTGGAAGTAGCTATGCGTTTGTAGCAGACAGAAACTGAAAAAGGATTACCAAACAGAGGGGAGGGTTATGATGCACTAAGCATGCTGACAGTGTGTGACACTCAGCCAAAAGCACTGCAGAGCTTAAGCTCTGATTTTGCACCACCAGCATCCACGACACCCTGTCAACCCCTAGGAGCCATCAATTTTGCTTTCCTTATCCGACTCCGTGCCCTTACCACACCTTTTGGAAGCACCCCTGTGGCCATTACCCTTTATCTGGAGGGACATCCTGCTCCCAAATCTGCTTTCTGAAGTGCAACTGTAAAATGAACCGAGTCCTGCAGGACCGACCCACAGTTCCAGCATCACTGCAGGGCAGCCAGAGCCCAGCCCAGCCGGTGGCGGCACAGCCTGGAGCACAAGGCAGTTAGGGAGCCAGTCCTTAACCCATAACGCGGATATATTTGGTGTTAATTAGTCATGTAACTTTTGCCTTTCTGACTTTGATCTATTTGCTCTGTTTAAAGCTGGTTTTGCTGTCACCAGCGTCCCCATAATTCTTAGGCACGTGGCGAAGCAGCGGCACCTGCGTCCCCGAAGGGGTGGGATGTGGAGGCGATGCTCCCTGGCACGCTGCTCTTCACGGCCGTTTGTAAAAGCGTTTTAGATTTCCCTTTCACCCACACATATTAACCTCGCTGGCGCATTAAAGACTGAGTTAGAAGTTCACATTGAGAAGACACTGGAGAGCTGAATGCTCTCTTCTGGCTGGTTACGGGGCGTTTCACCCAGAGATTTTCCTTTAGGGAACAGCAAGAATCAAAAATCACACCATGAGAGGCTGCACAAGTTGGCATTAACCATTGCTCCTGCAAAAAAGTCTCCCATTTCAAATCCTTTCCGATGCTGAAGAAGGTGACTGGATTTTCTTCAGACTTCACCAAAATTTGTCCAAGTGTCACAAGCAGGGTCCCAGGGGGACCTGCTGAGAGAGAGGAGCCGTCAGCTCCTCGCTGCCCCCTTACCCAGGCATCAGACACCATTTACAAGGCAGCGTTCCCGTTCCGGAGAGGGCTGGAGGGGCTCTGGGTGTGAGACCCCAGTACAGCCATCCCTGACAGCACCACCATCCTGCTCCAGCTCCGTGAACCTGGGGACCTCCATCCTGGGAAGACGGCTCATGCCAGCTTTTACAGCCCGCTTTGCCCCTGCGTGCCCGGGGACGCCTCACAGCGCTGCTCTCCCTGCCACCGGCTCTCTTGCCTTGCCAGCTCTCCTCTGGGGCTGCTCAGGACCCGGTCTGCCAAAGAAGCGATGTAACCATCGCACCCATTCCTGCCGGGTGTGCTGCCACCCCCTCCCCGGGACAGTGTCTGCACTGAGCCGTGAGCACCGGGAACAGGGCTGGGGACAAGGGGACACCCAGGCAGATGGACAAAGTCAGTGTTAGTGTGGCATGATGCCCTAGCCAGGAAAGAGGAGACGCATAACAAGGCTAAAACTGACTTCATTCCGATTCAGAGTAAACAACCAATGATGTTACACAGGCTTTTTCTTAAGAAGGCAGAGAGTCACAGACATTTTTGGTACCTCTCTTCTTCCCTCACACCACCTCTCCCCAAGGTTTTGGTTTGGATAAACAGTTAAATCCTCATTTCCAACAGACCCTTTCACATCTGGGATTAGAGAAGTCCTCAGGTGACTCCAGCCCCACAAACCAGTGGTGAATGACGCCCGCCTGATGCAGCCCCAGCGGGGTCAGTGGGAGCCTTTTCATCATCTCCCACAACCTTGGGCCATCACGAGCAGTTTCTCTGCTAAAGGGAACAGAAGTCAAAAAATCAGTAAACTTTGGGTGTGGGTGAGAAGGAGGATCAGAAGTTTGTCTTTTAATTGCGGTTACCTGCAGCTTGAAAAGCAAAGAGGGGTTTGTTGGGGACTGAAGGGGGATGGGGAAGAGAGAAGGCAGAACGAGAGATTATTTCGCTGTGAGATTTGGCTCCCAGCTAGCTCATGCACCGAGCTCCACAGCTGTGCCGTGGGGAAGCGCAGCCGGCTTCTCTGGGTCACATATGGTTTGAGTTTGGGGTTTTTTGGAGATTTTTTTTTTTTTTATTACCTCACATGCTAGTGCCCTCAGAAACCAAAATTCACCATCCTGCCTTCACACTTCCCTTCTGCAGCAGCAGAGAAAGGCTGTTATAGTTCACGCCTCTAGCTTCACTTAAAGCTTCATAAACTACAATACCCACTTCAACTACATCATTATTCTTGTTTCTGTTCAAGGTGGCTCTGAAAAAGAGTCAGGTCTGAGACAGCAGAAGCCTGTCCGTCTCTCAGGCATCCCCCTTCCTTGCTGAATGCGCTACCCTGGCTGCGTTTAGGATACCCTGTATACGTGTTTTAGGGACCTTCTGCACATCCAGCCCCAAACCACGTGGGCCGGACACCGCTCGCTGCAGCCTGGAGCTCAGCGACCCCAGTGCAGGAATCCTGCGCTGGAGGTGACAAACCTCAAGCTGCTGTTGGCTGACACTCAGGGCAGGACACCCTCAGGCAGAACAAGCAGCTGGGAATAATTTTGGCTATCTAGAATTGCAGTTAAACCTCGAGGGCCAGAAGTATTTAAGTACTTTGGTTGAGGGCTTTGTGGTTTCTGGGTGTGCAGCTGAAGGGGCCTGAGAAGCGTTGACAGTTCAGTGATGTACCCAAGGAGGGAAAGGGATGCCTGAGCTCCTTCAGAGACATCTGAAGCATCCACAACATCACTCCAGCAGTGGGATTTATTTCACTTTGAGTATCCATAGTGTATTTAGCTATATCAGAGTTCACCACTGATCATCTGTAAGTGCCTGGGGGAGAGTGGGTATTCCCAGGACATGATCCCCCTCACCTAACATGGACACGTCACGTGGGACAGGAGGACTCACATCTCACATTGCCCATTGTTACCAGCACTACAGGGGCTTCAGGACAGCCCTGGCAGAGATTGCACTCCACAGGGTCTCTTTGCCAACCTCAGCCCCAGTCTTTGGTCTACCAGCAAAACATAAAATTAAAATATGTTTACTTGCAGTATTCAAGCTGAAGAAGTTAGGGGAGAATTTCCATTTTTGAAGAAGAAAATATACCTGCTGCAGCAATAGCATTTGCTGGTTTGACATTTCAAGGGTTTTTTTACAACAGCTTGAAAGAAAAGAGGTCAGAGAAAAAGAAAAGCTCTCCTTCCCCTCTTCCAGCAAAATTGAAATGGATGAACCTTGCCTTTCCCACCCCAGTCACGTATGTCCTCTCTGGGACAGGGCTTACAGTGGGGAAAATTGGATAGGGACAACAGAAAAGTCTCCCAACGCCACTGCTTGGACCATCCACCCATCTAGGAGAGGACAACAGGACAGGCTGTGTCCTGGCACTGATGATCTGCCCACGCTCGGGACCTGCACTGCCTCAATCGCACTGGTCTGGAAAACAGCCCAAATCCTACAGGAATTGGAGGAAATCACAGCTCTTCTGGTGAAAAGCAGCCACGAAATATTTTCTCCAGATCAAGTTCAGCTCCTAATCAAAGACAGCTACAAAGGTAAACTCTGAGTTTAAACCAGACCTTAAATCCACAAAACACTTCTCAGCTGGACGGCATCACGAGAGTGGAAAGTGTTAGAGGAGCCGGGGAACAGACGGCCGCGCTGGCTGTGGTTTGTGTCTGCCCCATGCCGACGGGTTCCCACCCCACCCATGTGGGGCAGGGGGCTTTTTGCATCTTCAGCTGTGAAAAATATCCAAGGCTGGAAGTTAGAAGAAATTAAATATTTAGCAGTTGCATAAAGGCACCTTGGGATGAAAATGTTATGGATACAAAGCTGTCATCTCATCCCTTCATCATCATATTTTTTATGTAGCAGACGTGTCTTGTTGGCAAGGCAACTTCTCTGCTTTAAACCAGCCTCATAAATCTCATTAGGACGCCTTTTTTAAGGCCATCATTGCAAAAAGTCAGGAACAGGCACCCACCAGACACCACACCAGGTCCCTTAGGACTCCTCACACCACAGCTCTCTACAGGAGCTTGTTGGACACTACCCACAGAGATGTTTCACGATGCCTCCTGAGATACCTACAGCGGGACCAGGACACACACCTTGCTTCACTAGAAAGGCTCCTGCTGATTGTAAACATGCATGGGGTCCCATCCAGGGCTCCCTTCCCCACTATGAACACGACAAAACAAACCCATTTGCCAGCTTGTGGCCAGTGAGAACTCCACACCGGCAAATTCATCTGGGCCTAACACCAGTTTGTGTAGCCTGGGTGGATGAACAGATGTGTTTTGCTAAACCACTGAAGTTTAACCCAGCTCTTCATGGAACCACGGAATTTTTCAGAGTCGGAAGGGACCTCTAGAGATCGTCTAGTCCAATCCCCCTGCTAAAGCAGCATTGCCCAGAGCGCATCACTCAGGACTGCATCCAGGAGGGGCTTCAAAGTCTCCAGAGAAGGGACTCCACACCCTCCCTGGGCAGCCTGTTCCAGCGCTCTGTCACCCTCACCGTAAAGGAGTTTTTCCTCATATTTGATTGGAACTTTCTGTGTTCCAGCTTGTGCCCGTTACCCCTCGTCCTGCTACTGGGAACCACTGAAAAGGGTCTGGCTCCATCCTCCTTAAACCCACCCTTTAGATACTTGTAAACATTAAGGTCTCCCCTCACCCTTCTCTTCTCCAGGCTAAAGAGTCCCAGCTCTCTCAGCCTTTCCTCATAAGGGAGATGCTCCAACCCCTCGATCATCTTACACATGCAATGGCAATGTCAGCTTTTCTGGATGTGCCACCACCAGTCATTCCTTCCACCAGGAAAGGAGGATGGCTTGGCCCCTGCACACCATAGGGTCAGGTTTTTATCCGAGGTGCTTTGGTTACCTCAAGGCAGAACTAAATCAAAAAAACCTGTTTTTCTTGAAGGAGAGCCGAGCTGTGGAAAACACACTTACAGTTAGGATTTATTTTTTAGCTCACAATGTTGTATTTCTGGGGAATCTTTAATTCACACTGATTAAATAATGATCCCCTGTAGTGATCTACCCTTTCAAATACCCACTCAAGGAGTAATTCGGCACGCTGGCAGCACAACGGGCTCGCTGCACATCTCGCATGAGCTTGCAGGGCTCTGACATACTCTCACAGTGGCAACGGCTCCCTCTTCAATAGCACGACCAGTTTAATTTAGTGGTGGCTTTGCTCTCCCCTATACAATTTCCTTTTCAAGGACACCGCCTCCATGACATTTGGTGGCATCTGGCCCGCAGCTGCTTCTCGGAGGGTCCCATCAGCCTCTGAAGAACAGAGATATACCCCATTTTCCTGGCAGCAGAGTCCACGGGAGCCACTATCACCCTTGTCCAAGTGTCGGAAGGGAGGGATGGAGAGGTGGGATGGATGAAGGAGGAGGCCATGCTGCATCCCGCAGGCAGCCCATCACCGTTCTGCCCACCCGCATGCGTGTGCATGTGGCGTTTTACAGACGGCTGCCTCCCAGATCAACACAACCTGCTGAGCCTCTTCAGAGCTAAGGATGGCATCTTCACGGCAGACGCAGGTTTGCTGGAGAGCTGATTTTTAAAGGGAGCTCAGGTCCCTCTCCCTGGAGCCTGCTGGTCACACTTTGATGAAAATGGTCCAGAAAGAAGGATTTTTGGGACACGGAAGGGGAGCATTTGTTTGAATCGAAACAGTGTCTCCATCCCTGGCTCTGTTGGGAGCGGGCATTTCCATCGGTGAGACAGGCAGTGTTTCCTGGAGGCATAGGAGACACAGCTCCACATGGACCCAATGCTCTGGGTTCGCTCTGCCAGCGCTCTGCCTCCTCCTCCCCACCAGCCATCGAGGCAAAAGGAGGCAGATTGGGCATTAAAGGGAGGAAAAAGTGCTGCCGTACTTTGGTCCCCGGTCTACATCCTCCCCAAAGCCCCGTGGAGGCAGAGGGCAGGGACGCGCTCGGTGTCACGCTGAGCCCTATGACAAGTCCTCCCACAGAGGTGTCAGCCGGGATGAAAGGATGATGGTTTCTCTAACCAGGGAAAGCAGTTTTCCAAGACCCTGATTGATAATGATGCCAAGCTTGATTTTTAAGGTGCACTTTTGTTCTCGCGCAGGGTCTCGGGGCATGCAACACCCCTTCCCTCGCCCACAGCACACATCAGGGACACACGTGTCTGATGCCAGTGGGTTTAGGAGGCATGTGCAGGGCCTGGCTGTCAGCAGAGCTCCTGACAGGAGTTTTTTGGAGGCTGTTTATCCAGTTAAATTGAATCCAGCTCCATCCCAGCCGGCAGCAGGCATTGCTCTGCAAAGGGCTTTTTGGAAGTTGCCCTCCTGCAGAGCTCCAGCGCTGCAGGATTTATAGCAGGTCCTGGGAGGCCGCAGCCACTTTTGGGGACATCCTCAGGGAGACACTAGTGGTTTTACTAATTTTTGCAGCAGTTTCACACACTTGGGAGTGAGGTCAGTTATTTTCTTCCGCTGCCAAGGGCGGGACCTGGCTCTCGGGAGCAGGGGAGCCCCATCACTCACCCCAGCGGCCAGAGCCTTGCACGGTAGTACGGAAATGCTTGAATTGAGATATTTCTGCACAGGCAGCCCCCAGGATCTGGGCAGACGTCCTGCCGAAAACCCTTTGCATACCGAATCCCCGACTCCCTCTCTCCCAGTTTTCCCCCACTTCAGCCCGAGAGCATCCCTGGCTGCTTTATTTGTGCTGTGCATAAAAATACCTGGCAGCACTCGTCAGTGGATACCCACATTTCCATCAATAACCATGTACCTCTGCCCAGTTAGCGCCACACTGCCGGCGCGCAGAAAGGAGACGGCTCCCACACACCAGCCCCCACGGCCGCAAGAGGTGGTTCAGCATGGCCCGTGGCTACGTAATGCATCACACCTTGCCCGCTTCTTACTGTCTTAGGTTAGCTGAACCCCATGAATATTTCAATAGCTTCTGCCTGCCCAGGATACTATTAATTTTGGAGTCCCTGTAATCCAATTCCTTTTCCTCCAAGTGGGTGGTGATTATTAATTTCACAAGCTATGCTTCCATCAGCTCCTTCCCAGTCCCTTGTGGCTAAGGAATATTAATCCACATTCATACTGTCATTCAGCTGCCCAGGAGACTCTGGTGTGAATAGTATTATTATTAATACCGTTGCTTCACACGTGGTTAAAGCAACTTAAAGGCGCACAGGCGGGTTGCAAAGGTCATTTGCAGAATAGCACCTCAATGCTTATGCTCAGAGCTAAAAATGGGGCCCAGGCAATAGTAATCCCCTGCTTTTTGTGGAGGTCTCTCCAGGTCCTGGACATGCCTTGCCAGGGCACAGGGGACAGACAGTCCCCTGAGAAGGTCTGCAAGGAGGACATCAACTGCAGCCCTGTTCCCAGCCATCCCTGGCAGCCAGCAAGGAGCAAATATTTTGGTCCTTCTTTTGGCGAAATTGGGGGGAAAAAAATAAATAAAATCCAAACATGATCTCTCTGCTTAAATACACGATGTGCCATGATGCTCGGGGATGTAATCACTTTTGACACCTCAGCCTTATTATCAAATTTGTTTGAAATTAAGCAATTCATTTGCGTTCTGCTGGAAAGGCGGAGAGTGGAAGAAGGCATCTGTGGCGCTTCTTTGCAGAGCAAGAAAGCCTTTCCCTGGCAGCCAGGTTGACACAGGCAGGCGATGTATATTTCAATCAAATATCTCATGGAGGGATTTGACAACACATCAAGGACTTCTTCAGTGTGGGGCACTAAATGTCAGAAAGATAAATAGGAAAAAAAATAAAGCCAAGAAATGCAGCATTAAATAATAAATAGCCCTAGAGGGCTCCTGTTCACTAACAAGGGTCAGGGCACCCACCAACTGACAAAGAAAGGAAGGGGCAGGGGGTGAGGCGGTGCAAAGGGAACCTCAATGGATCACAGGCTAAATACGTGGAATATCCACATCGCTGCTGGAAACCAGAGCTCAGATGCCCCCGACTGCTGGGCACTGGCAGGGCTGCCCCAGCAGCTCCTCCGGAGCAGAGCATCTCTGCAGCCGCAAGGACTCTCTAATCACCCGGTTCCTCTCTCTCAGCTGACACCTTACATGGTCTTTCACCCCAAAACAAACACAAGTGCAAGCGAGAGCCTGCCTCACACCCTCGCTTTTCTCATTTGCACAGAGGTTGTCGCACAAGCCACGGCGGGATGAGGCCCCTTTTCAAGATGGTGAAGTCTGTGGCATCTGAAACCAGAGCGCTGCTTGGTTTTGTTACTTAGCACTTCTGGCAGCCGAGATAGGCTGGAGACTTCACAGATGTAACTACTTTCCCAGTTTTTCCTCCTAGAAGAATGTAGCATTCCCAAATTGTCATCACTTCAGCCGGCACAGCCCCAGCAAACGCACCAACGCAATTACAAAAGCAGAGGAGGGAAAGATTACTCCCTCCCAGACCTTGCCCTGAAAGGTCGCAGACAAGGAGTCAAATCCCAGACCTGCTGAGTCCCACTTTGGGTGGCAAACTCTTGGTTTTCCAGATGTCGCACAGCCTGGGCTGCCAGATGTCCCGAAATCCCAACCCCACCGCCCCTGCGCGCACAGAGCGACTTGGCGTCGTGCGGGGACCCAGCTGGGATGCATCAGCCTTGCAGCGCAGATGTCGGCAGCCCCCGGAGCTGGCAGCCCCCCACTGCTTTTTGTGCAGCTAGTTGCGGAAGCTGAGGGATGAAATCCCTGCCTGCACCGGGGCAGCTCGCTGAACTTGAGCAAGTTAGAGAAGTTTGGCACAACCTGGAGACCACGAGTGGCGTGGTACGAACAGCAGACGCTGTCTGACATGCAGGGATTTCATGGGAAGGAAGGAAAGAGAGATTTCAGCCCCTCATTTACCCTCCCAAAGGATAAACAAGCAACTCAAGGTACTCACTGCTGTAAGCAGACATTCCTGAATGTCTGCTCCTGTAGTCTTCTGGTAGACATTCACTGAAAACCGTCCCCTTTCTCACTTTTCCTACCAACATGGTGAACTCAGAGCTTCTGATCTGTTTTTTCCTCCATCCCTGCCTGCAGATCCCAGGCAATCAACAACTAATTACCCTCACCCTGCCAGGTCTGAAGCCTTTCCTTGATTTCTATTAAAGGCCTCATCACCTGAACATGAGAGGTTTTACCATGAGCCGGTGTAGCTGACCCAGTGGGGCTGTAGTCAAAGAGGTGTCTCTCCAGCAGAAAAGCTGTGCAAGATGGTTTAACGTAACACCCACTTTCTGTTGGCGCTACCTGCCCTCCAAGCAGGAGGAGCTTTGGCTCTGTGGCCTCAAGTTCTAGCCCTTGGGTAACCTGGATCCTGATCGCACCCCTAAGCATTTCCAGAGCATCCTAACCCACCGCTAATGCTATGCCAGGCAATAGTCTCATTAACCTCATTAACTTAAGTGAGGCTTTTGTAGGGGCTCCCAGGAAGATGTGCTTCACTGAAACCTCTGCAAGGTTTCCGGACCTTGTCCAGAGGTCTGGAGACGTGCTATGTCCTGGCCTTCCACCTCGAAGGAACATCCAAACTCTGCACTGCTCATTCAGACTTGGAGCTGTGCAAGACATGCTTTTCCCCCATACCATTATTTTGACAAATGGAGCTAATCTGGATGACTGTATTGCTGATATTAATGTTTCCATACAATGCCCTGCTCTAAATGAGCTGAATTACAATTCATGCGCGGTGCAGATTAATGGTAGGTAGAAAAAGGAAAACTATTAATTTTTGCATCTGTGCTGCCACACAGCAATGGGCAGAATCTTCCACCTCAGCCCTACCGGAGCCATCTCCTCCCCTGCATCCGCCGCTGCAAACACGGGCACGTGGCAGGGCACCACGAGACGGGCTGCTGTGTCTCTCAGCGAGTACTCAAACCAATTACACCTCTGTAAGTACACTGCAAATTCTTTACAGCTCCGGTAAATCAATTTTTCATCCAGCATGAGGAAGAAGTCAATGCACTGACAATGATGCCTCAAACCTTTCAGCGCTTCTCAGCGCTGTGCCAGCACGAGCTCGATGCAGCACTTGGTCTCGGCTTTCCTATAGCAGAGCTCGTCTCTTTCTCCAGGCGTTGGGATGGAGCCGTGAGCCGGAGGTCACCTCAGGGAAACAGGTTCAGGGTCCGTACATCCTATACATGGCTTATACTTTATAAAAAATAGCAGGGTTAAGTGAGGGGTAAATCTTATCTCTCCCCTTAAACCAGAATTTTGCTGGGGAGCTGTGTAGAACTGCAGCTGGGCACCAGGAACTCCTTTTTTCTGCACACGAGCAATACCCGAGGGAGTGAAATGGTTTTCAGAAGTGATTTAGAGCTTAAAACTCATTTTTTAAAGTGATACAGGCATTTAGGAATTAGAATCACATTGAGTCTCATTTGCAATTAGGCTCTTGTATGTCTAAGTAACATCTCAATAACACCTGAAGCTGATTCCAATGCTCATTATGGGATGGAGTGGGCAAATAGAAAAACCATGGTGTCCAGAAACCCTTCTGGGGAACAAGGGGAAACAGCCTTCGGTCCATAACCTGGTGACTTCTCTTGGAAGATTATTTGGATATCCAAGGAATCTCTTAAGCTTTGGGAAGGCCCTATTTTAACAGGGACCACATAGGCACGAAGACATTTGCCTTTTCCTTCAAACCTGCATGTGGTATCTGACCTGAGCCTGCACTGAGCACTCAGCCGCAGGACTGGTTCTCCTCACTGTTTTTATGGGACTTGACCTGTTTCGGGAGTCTTGAAGGATGGGAGGCAACAGTGGAGCCTCTCCTTCTGGCGTCCTAAAACTCCCTCTGAAATGACACTGCCATTCATTAGAGCGTGAGAGATTTGAACATGTCCTTAAGTGTTGGCTTTAGAGATATTTAAGCAGCTGATCATTACTTGTACATGTAAAAGGCAATAAAAAGGAAAAATTAAGCCAAGAGTGATGATCTCACTCGCTTTTATTAAGGGAGCCATTAATTCTGGCGTGATGTGGGTTGATAAAGGCCTGCTCTCACATGAGTGCTGCTGTTGTCTGAAGCGGTCCCAGGGAAAGGCTGGTTCGGCTGCGGGGTGTGAGGGGAGACGGGGGCTGCCCCGTGCTCGGTGCAGAGCATAAGGCCCAGGTTCTTTCTCTGATGGGGTCTGTGCTCTGAAGAGAGGAGGGAAGCAAAACTTGGAGAAATAAACTGGGGGTTTTTAGCCTGTTTTGCAAGCGGGGAAGGGGTCTCAGGGTTACAGAGGATGTCTGGGTAAAGCTTGAATCCACAGTCATCTTTCCCCACAAAGTGGCAGAGAGTTTCTTCACAAGCCTAAGCTAATTCTGTTTTACTGCTGACTTGCCGTGTGGTCATAGCCCACTTCCTTGCGACCTGGCTCAGTTTCCCCATTGCAAAACACAGCTTATAGTCCCAGCCCATCTCACAGCATTAATCCATGATGGACTGCAAAAAACATTTTTGTTTGCTGTCTATATTGATTGAAGGAGCTGGGACTGTTTAGTTTGAGGAAGAGGAGGCTGAGGGGAGACCTCATCACTCTCTACAACTACTTGAAAGGACATTGTAGAGAGGTTGGTGCTGGTCTCTTCTCACAGGTAATTAGCGATAGAACAAGAGGGAATGGCTTCAAGCTGCAGCAGGGGAGGTTTAGGCTGGACATTAGGAGAAAATTCTTCCCAGAAAGAGTGGTCAGACAGTGGCAGAGGCTGCCCAGGGAGGTGGTGGAGTCACCATCCCTGAATGTGTTTAAGAGTCGTTTAGATGTGGTGTTGGGGGATATGGTGTAGGGGAGAACTTTGTAGAGTGGGGTTGATGGTTGGACTCGATAATCCCAAGGGTCTTTTCCAACCTGAATGATTCTATTCTATGATTCTATAATTAACAACAACAAAACACCCCGATACTATCACAGCAGAAACAGCGTGTAGAGAGCAAAATGCAAGAAGCAACTCAACTGCAAGAGCAGACCCTTTTCTGCTCAAGTGCACCCTGGTTTTGGCATCAGAAACAATGCTTTCATGGATTTACAGGTGTTAAGAGGCTGAGTAAACACTGGTTTCCTCTGGCCCGCCTCCCTCTTGCTCTGAATGGAACCGCACTGGTGTACGCAGCACTGGTGATGGACTGGGGGTACGGTGCCCTGCACCCCCTGCTCTCCTTGCCCGACGAGCTGAATTAGGTGTAGAAAGAGTTGGATGTTTTCTCCACACCTTCCCAGTGCCTGTGGTGCCAGAGGAAAACCGGAATGTTTTATTAAGCGTATTACAGCAATAACGCTGTCTTGTTGGGATATTTCCTGGCAGTTAACATCTTGCTGGATCGAATACCTTTGGCTTTGCCTGGGGCCCTCAGATCCTCCAGCCATTTAGCTGCCAGGAAAAATACCCTCTCTGTTGACGACTACAATTTAATTACTGAAGCTTTTCTAAGGCACAGGTTCAGGAGACTTTCATTTTAGGAAACACCTTTCCCCCTGCCAAGTCATCCCCCAAGTGCTTCACAAAGCACTGAAGGACGATAGCAGCAGCGCGATGTCTGAGTAAGCCAGCCCGGCGAGCACCACGTACTGCTCTCATCACCCAGCAGGAGATGACGAGATTCCTGAGGAGGAGGATCGTTGTCCAAAAAATTAATGTTTTGCTCTCTGAAACGTACCTTTGGTGCACCAGGCTCCTCCCAGGCAGGTTTTGCTGCATCAGTCTTGTACTGATGATGGACCGAGCCAAAAGGACGCCTGCCTGATTGTAGCTACGAAGCTGGGTGAGCCCAAGGGACCCGAGGGGAGTTTGGTACCTAACTTTCCACCAGTCTGTGCCCTGGGGGCCCTTTCACAGTAGTAGGTGAGCGAGGTTGGGAATGTCCCTGAGCACTGGGACAGGTTTAGCCGTGCCGGGTGCGGCTGTACCACCCGGCGTGCTCCCCGTGCCTTTGTACACCCTGAAGCTGGCAGGTTGCAGGGCTCCTTCCCACCAGGCACACTGCACCCGCCACCCCATTTCGCAGGCTGCAGACACACACTCAGACCCCTGTATGTCACCTTTTGTGCCCTGGAGCAGCCCTGGAGACAGATTTAATTTATTAGCTTCGGTGCAACATACCTGCCTCCCGCCAAGTGCAGTGGTACCCTACAGGAGCATCCTGGAAACATTGATTGCTCCTTACAGCACTCCTGTGAAGTCCTGCTCACCCTGCTTCACCCAAAAGGGCAGCTGAGGCAAGGAAAGGTCACTCATAAGACATTCACCACAAATCCCCACTTTGTGCTGGTCTCCCAAAACCTCGTTGCATTTAGTGGCAGCAAAGAAAGAAGTACAATTCTCCGGTGTGCTTGTTCTGCTGTTAGGATTTAAGTTCCTATAGGGGAAAAAGGCATCCAAAGAGTTGCTGGGGGCTAAACTCATATGAAAACAGAGTCTGAAGAGCGGGGCTGCAGCTCTGCATGCTACCCAGGCGCCGAGGAGCTCACTGCGCAGAAATGCCAAGCCCCTGCTCTGCCGCGCAGCAGACTCCAGCTCCGCTCGGCACCTCACCTGGCTCTGACGCCTGTAAAGAGAGGAGCGGCACGCACAGTCCCAGCACACGCGGCAGAAATTACAGAATGTATGGGACTGAAGATTATCATTTAATAGAGCTGAGCCAATCCATTCATTATTTAATGATTTAATTGATGACCGCAGCGGAAAGCTGATAAAAGCACAGCCCTGGCCTATAAACCACCTTTTGCTCTATTTATTAAGTGCAGTGGCACAACATATTGAACTGAATATATTTGAATGTAAATAGGGCATTCTTTAGCATACAGGTAATTATTGCATTTAATAACTATTGCTGCTATAGGTATCAGATTGATTTAGCACCATTCGCGTGAAGGGAGGAAAGAAGGGTATAAACACACACAGGTGTGAGCAGCTGCTCCTAGTAATGCACATGAATCCCTTTACACCAGCAGAGGGGAAGGGAACATGGCAGCTGCTTCGTGCTTCCCCATCACTGTGTCAATCCTTTCCCAGCACCAGCCACTGTTGTCACTAAACCATCCCAGGGTCACAGCTTGGCCCTTGTGGTCACCCACCTGCAGGGCTGTCCCACTGCAGCCAGCTTTGCAGCCTGAGCTGTAAAAACCATCAAAAAAGCATGAGGTGGGAACCATAAAAGACTTTGCTGATGGCAAATATGTTTTGCATTTGTTTAGGGAAGGTAATGGGGGGTGAGCGTGTGTCCTTTGAGAAAACTCTTTGTCCTTTGAGTAAACTCCTGTTCTGAGTGTTTTCCCATGCACTGGTTTTGGTGGTCCAGGCGCACAACAGCTCAGTTACCGCCAAGGGCATCCAGCTCCCACCTCCTGGTGAGCAAGGAGAGCTAGCGCAGGGCCGGGGGGGCTGCCTTCAAACTCGCGCTGAAGCACTTTCCAGTGAAACACTCTGCTGCGCTGACTCCAGGCGGCCGCCTCGATTCATCACTCCTCTCTATATCCCAGTGTGAGCGATTCCTATTTTTCTACTGCCCAAGCAAACAGCCGTTGTTTATCTTTGTGATAGCCCCATGGGGCTGCAGAGCACCCAACGGACCGAAGAGGACCAGAGGCACTGAGAGCCCACACAAGCTTGGTGTAACGCAGGAGGACCATAGCAATGCAACAGCTGAAGCTTGCTGGCCTTCCTAAAAGGAGGTGTTAAGACACAGGGGAGTTTAAAGGCTTGTAAAACATCCTGTTGTTAAACAGGTGATGCTGCACCAGCAAAATATTTTGAGAGCGTTGATGCCGCTCACAGCTGTGCCCAGAAGAGGGTTATTCTGCTCAGGTTATACCTTTAGTGACTTTTGTAATCTGATTTGGTGTGGTGCTGACGCAGGTGCTGACAAACGTGCCTTTCCTCTTCCCTCCCCACCGCTGATCCTCCTCCCCTTGGAAAGGCACACACGCCTCTGCAGCCCTGCTGCCAAATACATTGCAAGACCAGGGCGCTCATCCTGCAGAAATGGGTAGGGAAATGTATTCATTAGGAAACACTGAGATTGCGTTAGACATACAGATTATGGGTACAATTTGAATGGCAATACGTTTTGGCAAGATGCTATTATGTATTTATTTGCACACGGTTTAATAAAGATGACAACAGATGATGTCAGAAGCGGGGACGTTCAGAAAGGATTTCAATTTAGCAGAAGAGCCAGCGCCTTGTTAACTTCTGACATCTGAAAATAGCTCCCAGATGCTCGTGGGCTACCTTGGCTAGCCTGACACACCATCTTCATTTATGTCACCTTAGTATGATGGTCAGAAGGACTTACTAATCGCTTAATGCTTCAGAGGGGAGAGGTGTAAACATACCTTTGTACTTCACAGAGTAAAAAGTAACTGCATTTCAGCTTCCCTCCTGCCTCGAGAGGCCCGGGTCTCCAAAGCAGAAGTGACCCTGTCGCAATGCTACAGCTGGAGGAAACTGCACGTCCCGCAAGTAAAAACTCCCACCAGAGTTTCAAGAACACCAGGAAAGTCCTTTTGAGTTTGTGTGAATGGGTGACGATGACTTTTCAATTACAGAAAATCACAGATTATCGTCAGCACAAGGTAACAATGCCTGTGGCATCTTCGTGGTCATTTTTACAAGAAATTCTGTGGCATACGCATTCTTGGAGAAGAAGACTACTGCCATCTCACCGGTGTGCTGCACTCCTCACTGCAGGTACACTCCCTCTATCCAGTGATGTTCTTCTCACCCTGGCACATGAATGGACATTTTTAACTACCCTGTGTCCAGCTGACATCAGTTTCTAGAGAGCAATTCATGATCAGGTACTGTAGGTCAACATCCGCATGCTAAACCCTTAAGTGTCTGCACGTCATTACTCACTCCACGGTTTCCGCTGGGGAAACCAAGGCATGCACCAGTTTGGCTGTCATTTTTTAGATTACACTAATATGAACTTTTGGTCTTTGGTAACACTCAAAGGTAAGTGGATGGAAGTCACAGGAGTCTTGTCTGCCGTCCCCATGTCACCATCTCCAGCTGAGCTGGTGGTGGTGGCTGCCTGGCCAGGCACCCGCCTCCTTGCCCCCACTCCCATCACAGCACCGCTGCAGGCGCTCCCTGCTAAAGCTCACTGCCAGACCCAGTGTTGCACCACCTTCTTGTGTTCCCTTGATTTTCCAGCCTTTGGGCTTGCCTTGCATGGATGTGAAGTCCTTGCTATTGTTCCAGAGAGATGAAGGTAACATCTGATCTTCAGTCAGGCTGTATCTGCACACACCTTAAATGAGAGAAAATAACACACCAACCTACTTTACATTTCACTTTTCATCCTCCTAATGAATGAAGGCTAATTATGAATTTCTAATTTCCACTGTTTATACAAAGCACTTTTGCTTTATTTCCTTTTGACTTTCTGTCTTCAGGAACCATAGGAGTTCACATAGCCCCTGGTGCCTTCATGCAACCGGAAACACAATCAAATAAGGAAATTTATGTAAACCCTGGTTTTGCAAGAGGAAGATGTGCTACTGTGTGCGAGTTGGCAATGAACAGGCGCTCATAATGTATTCTGCATTGCTTTCCTCTTCCTTTGCAGACAGTCAATACCCTTGAGAGAAGTTAATTAGATCCGCTTCACTCTGTTTGGTCCTAGCACTCCGAGCGCTGAATACGGGGGAGAGGGAAATCCCAGCAAAGCAAATTGACTCGATTAGAGTAAGAGACCACTGAACAATCGTTTGCATTGTCCGTGATCACAGAGGATGATCTACTTTAAAAAGCAAGCATGAAAATGTTAAAACAATCATTTTAAAATATTTGTGCAAAATCCCAGGTCAGTAGCAGGATGCGTGTGGAAACTTAAAAGGAGCCGTTTTCAAAGGCACCGGTGTACGCAATATGTTCATAGAGCTATACGCCGGCGCGTGTAGTCGTTTGAAACCACTCACCACAGATATTAGTATTTCTAAGTCACCATTTGCACATCAAACCAATGAAGGTAACCGTATGTACAAAGCAGGCATCTAACGCATGTGTACCTCTGGCTGTATCGCTGTACAACTGGCTGAATGGATTGGAAATGTACAATAAAATCACAATTTGCGTAGGGTTTTTTTTTTTTAAAGACTGCTTAGAAAGCTGATAACTCAGGAATACCCACCTCTGGTTTAGCTTCCCTTCCAACAGGCGATGATTTTGTCAGCCCGCAATTATAGTATACAGCTACTGTATTTTAATCAGTTGTCCTTTAGATACGGACTGGCCAGCTATGAGGACAGTGATAAGGACCTACAGAACAGCTGTCTGGATCTAAAACTCCCAGATGCCTTTATTTTTAACCAGCAGATTTCTCATAATGTCCCAACTCGGGACCCCATGGGAGCTGTGCAAACATGTGTGACCTTATCAAATCCCAGCTGGCTGTTGTTGGCCTGGTTACAGTTAAGGCAAAGGAACATCAAAATGAAGGAAACTGGCCCCAAATCATCCAGGAAATCAGGGAAAATAACTCAGATCCTGAGTTCCACCAGCCCTGCTTGGCTGCCTTTACTTCCTGAGATACGCTGCTGTGCAGTGCAAGTCCAAAATACGCTTTATAGGGCAGAAATAGTCTTTCTCTATGGAGTCAGATAAAAGCAAGCTTCTTCAAGGGCTTCAGTGTTGTCAGAATTAAGACCATTTTTGTCTTGGTTTTCTCAGGTAAAAAGACAAATGCATCTGGGTGTGCCTAAGGGAACAGCCCGTTGGTACCAACCCTCATTAGGAAAGAAGACCCGTGGGCAATTTTAACCAGATTTGCCAGAGGACCAGAAGTCTCAGAGGCACTGAGCTCCTACCAGTGGTGTAACTTGGGCCACGACTCGTTGAAAAGTGTCAGGTAAAAGCCCAGGCACTGTGTGACCATCCTGTGGAAGCTTGCTGGGAAAAGCCACGGAACAAATTCAGCCTCTGGGAGTACAATCCCATTAGAGACAATGAGACTACCTCATTGTCTGTGAGGTACCAAGTGCTCACTGGTGTTAGGAGTACGTCATCTCATATGGGATACTCAGTATTTTAACAAAGCTCAGCACTGGGAAGCTTTGTTATTTCTAGTCAACCCAGCCAAGGGATAATGGAAATGGCCTTTGGGATGAAGGGGAAAGGATGGATGTTTGCCTGTTATAAAACACCTGGCGCGGACACAGAGCAAGAAGAATTGTGTGTCCACCAGCTAAAGCTGAAGGGAGACCTTTTAGTAGGAAACTACACCCCATCTCCTGCCCTGGACCCATCACTTCGGGTAAACACCATAAATTAACTCTTCGGGGGAGATGAGTTGGATGGCTCAAGAGAAAACAACGTCACCTGAAAATACAATTTCATATATGCACAATATACATTTCCTGGCCTCCCTTAATGTCACTGTTAATCCATCACATTGGCCTACATCTGCTGCCTCGGGGTCGGTACCGCCACACTGCAGCAGTACCAGCACGCTTCGTGCCCCGGCTGCAGTCCTGGCTGCACTCCCGCACTACTCACATTTAAGCAGGACTAAGCTGGGATCATGCATTCTCCAGGCACATTTATTAGCTTTACCTCTGGTTTGGGACAAAATTCATGCTTCTGTAATTCATGATTGGTGCAGCAGAAGTGCACAATGGAGGTACCAGATATTAATAGTGCTAGGAGCTGTACAAACCCACAGACACATGGGTCCAGTCCCATTGCATTTCCAACCTATTCCGCTTGCAGTACCTTCAGTAGCACCTCTCCCTTGCTTTTAAGGCATGACATTTTCTGCACCTGCTTTGCCTCTATTTTTCTGTACTTATTTCCCATCAAAGCTTCGTAACAGCAACCACCCCCTCTCTGGCGTGGGATTAGATCCATATTTGTCTGAGCCCTTATTAGCCAAAGTTTCAAAATGCCTCTTGGAGGGCTCGAGTCCCAGCCTGACTCTGCACATTGTCCCACTCCTTGAGAGCAAAGACTGAAGATGCTGCTCCCAGAAAGGCAATGTGGCCATTAGATGAGCTGACTGCTTGCTTTTGCTGTTCCTTTCCAGAGCCAGGCACAGGTACTTATTTCAAAAGGATTGCTGAAGGGCAGTCCTGAAAAAAAACCAAGCCACTCCAAAAGAGAAAGGAAAAGCTTGGTCCTCTGAAGAAACTCGATACTGAAGAACAGGGTGAAGAAGCAGCATCACCCTCAGGCTCAGCTTTGCTTTTATCAAAGCTTGTTGTTGTAGGGGATTATTTTAGTGTTTCTGGGTTTTCTTCCTTTCTTTCTTTCTTTTTTTTTTTAAATAGTAAGCTATCACTTTCTTTTCTCATTGTATGTCTGCAAATCCTGCCTTAGAGAAGTAGTGTCTCTGGGCAGAGGGCAATAAAAAGAGAAACAATTAGGATTATTTTTTCACTTTCCATCTTGGCCTTTTCAAGTTCTGCTTCTTTGCCAGGGCAGACTCCAATTCCCAAAGCTGATCTCCTCTAAAAACAAACCCATCCACTCTCAAGGGCATTTCACTGTACTGGAACCATAAATACCAGCTTCAAACTTTGACGGCCACCTCCACGCTGGTGAGAGGTGGGCTGGCACCACGCAGGCACAACAAGCCTTTCCAGAGCCCTGCTTCGCACGGGGAGGTTCACGGGCATCGCTTCAGCCATTCCCGAAGATGCCCTTTCATCTCCAAGGCTGACAACATGTCATCTCTGTTCTTGGCCTGGGGTTTGTCACAAACGTCACCTTTAAATTTCCATGCGTTCCCCAGTCCCTGAATTAGCAGGATGCTCTTGCGTTCTGCCCTTTGCAGCACTGCGTGCTTTGATAGGCTCCCTCGCCTCCTCCGCTCCCCCCCAAAGTCCCGCTAACCTCTGGGGAAATGGACGAAACATCTAGCCAATAAAAACAGGAAATACTGAAAAGGTCAAACCACACTATTACAATAAATTACCATAATTCAGAGTGTAAATCATGCATTAAAATGATGATATGTTGCAAGACAGAGATTGGCATTAGACCTAAAAATGGCACAACATTAATGCAGTCCGAGGTCAAAGATCCATCTGGGAAATGGTAAACATTTTAAAACTAGACCCTTATCACTATAATCTTGTGATCTTCTGAGACTGTCACGTCAGGCATTACTGAATGATGGAACAACACATTGAGCTATGATTTATTTTCCATACTAAAGACTTCAAAGCCAACAAGTGGGGGTAATTGAAAATAGAGACACAAGCAGCAGCGGATAACCTTTAAGCGGTTACCTCAAGCCATCGACAGCTTGCTGATTTGAGAGGGTGACATTTATTCTGCGCAATGTGGGAGCATCTTTTTAAATGCCTCTCTGCCGTGGCAGGGGCAGGGGACATTTAATGCAATAATAACGGCATTCACAGCAACGTTACTGGGGATGGCAGGGAAGGTCCTATAGAGGGGACTGGGACTCACACCATGCTTCTCCTTTGGGTATCTTGGGTGACTTTGGACAGGCCCACAGCAATTGGAGATAAGGATGCTGCCCTTTGTTTTAGGTATTTAGATAAGGTGTGGTGGTCCTATATTGGCTGGAGTTTCAAATGCAGTAAACAATAGGTAAGCAGCGTTGGAGAAAAAAAGCGTGCCAAGAGCAAAGGAGAAAGGTGCTAGGGGAGACGTCTCACCCGACTCGATTGGCTCATCACCACATTACAGACAGTCTTGTGGTCTCCCCCAAGCATCTCTTGACTGTCTTCACACAGTGAAATACAGACGAGCAAAACGGGGATGAGCTCCTGCCTCCATCTCCACAGGCAGGAGCGTTTAGCACAGCACATCACAAAACGTAACCAAAATGCCAGGTTGCATCTGCAGGTCCAACCTTCTCCAGCCATTCAGTTTTTCCACAGCTTCCCAAAGCCCCAGCTAGTCCTTAACATGGCCATGAATCCCGAATGATATTCCCCCAGGGCTCAGCAGTGAAAATTTGCTCACAATCTGGGTGGTTTGGCTCCAGTTCTAGTCTCCAAACCTCATTTCCAACCCAGCGCATCCCTCTTAGCCCCTGCATCAGGGTGTACTGTGGCCAGGGATGTGTTCATCCCTTCACATTCTCGATATCATCTTGGATGAGCCATTAGCTCTTCCTGTGCTCTAGCAGAGTCCTCCGAGGCATGAGAGGACATGATTGACCTTGTCCTTTATCAAACCTCATGGAGCAACTTTGAGCCTGCCACTTCGTTGTTTTTCCAAACTGTACGAGGCCCCCTGTCCCAAGGGGGCAGGTTCCATGGTCCCCCCATCACAAAAATATTGGGTGGAGACATCTCCCCGCTTTTGAGCGGGCTACATAGGTAGCATCCACTGTGATCCTCCCATATTTACCTAGTGCTTACATCTGCAGTCCTTGCTAAGGTGTCTGCTCCCAAGAAGCAGAGAATCATAGAATCGTCTAGGTTGGAAGGGACCTTTAAGATCATCGAGTCCAACCATCAACCTAATGCTGCCAGAAACCACCACTAAACCATGCCCCTCAGCACCACGTCTACTCGTCTTTTAAAGACCTCCAGGGATTGCGATTCCGTCACTTCCGTGGGCAGCCTGTTAAGGATCCATCTCCTACCCGGAGACTGTGCAATCTGGGGACACCCAAGGGGAATATCTGCTCCAAAATGATCTTTCTCCCTTGTTCCCCCCTACAGATTTCTTTGATTAACCCAAGATATCATCAGGAAACTGCAGGGATGACGGTTCTACTCTGCCTTTGCACTGCTTACCAAATGACAGCAACTGCTGGTGGCAAAAAAATCTGCCCCCTCCCATATTTTCTGGTTGGTAACAGAGGGGCGGGAATAGAAAAAACAAACTGGCTAGTTTTCCATGGCAGCAGCCAACAAGTATTTCAATCCACAAGTCACCCAGCTGCCCAAACCTCCTGTTCTGAAAGGATTTCCCATCTTTTAAAATTTTCTGTATCCCACTAAAGCTTTTTCATTTCACACAGATTAAGAGTTAATTCAGGTCAAATAAGGATTAATTAGTCTGTGTAAACCAGCCCCAGACACTGATGCGCTGGAGATCTTTTTTAAATTAGTTGCTGTTACTGTAAGTCTGTATCTTCTGATGGCAAGACCTCTGGTGTATCATAAATTTGCAATCAGGTACCCCACGGGATGTGAGATGAGGGAAAATGTCAGTCTTAACAGTGTTTAAATCCCTCCTGCCACTGAACTGCAGCCTCTTTCAAATTAGGTCCTGTTGGCAAAATCAGATAAAGAGATGGAAATAAATGATGTGAACAAAGGGCATCAAAGAGTATCATTTAAATTGTTATTGACTGTGGGCACAAAAAAAAAAAAGCACAGCATGAAAACATACTTAATAAGAGGAGATAATAGGACCGTGGAGACAGGTTTTTTTTGATTTGGAGGAAAAACATCAAATAATTTGTGTATGCTTTTTCACCTAGTTTACAGGTAAGGGAGAGATTAATACAGAATATATTTCACAGACCAGGCCAAATCGCTTTGATATGCCATATGCACTAACATCAGAGATTATTTATTCTGACTGTATTACAGGAGAAGGGACCAAACCTGTTGCTGTTGAAGTGACTTCCAGGATCTTTCCTGATAATCTCAAAATATTTAACAGAATTGCTGAAAAATCCAAGTGAATGTGGGGGCTTTTTTGGTTTGGTTTTTTATGATTGGGGTTTTTTTGGGTTTGGTTTTTTTGGGGTTTTTTTTTTTTTTTTTTTTTTTTTGAGAGAGGTAAAGTGTGGGAAAACCTTTCAAACAAAGGCTCATCCAAGATTACGTACCGGTCTGCAAGTCATGGAGGGCTAGGAGATGAGGAAGGGAATACATGTGGACCCTTCATTGTTCTTAGATTTGTCTTGCAGATTTAGGGAGCAAAGAGCCTGCTTGTCCACACGTGCTGGCTCCACAGGTGGGCTGAAAAGGGGATTGAATTTAGGAACTCCAGACCTGAGCATCTTGAGCTAGAGGATAACAATTTGGAGATTACTGCTTTTTTTTTTTTTTTTTTTTTTTTAATCTCCTAAGTGATTTAGGACTCTATATTCTAGTTCTGGGAACAACTTCTGTGCAGACCCCTGTAGCTGATTCATGCTCACAGCAGACCGGACACAGCGTGGTGACGTGGTGCACGGTGGAGGGCTCATGCTCCGGAGCTGGACAATGACACCACACAGCAGCGAGCCAGCAGCGCTCTCCTCCCGAGGCTGAATGCCACCCAAACCTTGTGTGAGAAGTTGTGGTAGCAGTTTACCATCCCACAGAAAGGACCGAGCAAAGTCACCAGGGTTTCATGTGACCCCGATTACCCACGAGTGCTGGTGTTTAACCCTGACACCAGTGACGGTGGGGAGAAAACTGGAAGCCTGTTTGCCCTGCAGTCACACCAGCCCTTAACCCAGCAGGAATTTATGTTTCTCTGCAGAGGGCATTGGAGCTGCTCTGCTTTTCGGACTTCAGTCCACATCTGCTGTGTGGTGTGATGACCAGATGTACAACCAGAGCTCACCAGCGCAATTCACACCTTACCTAAAGCCCCACAGATCACACAGCTGTAGCAAAGGCAAGGCCACGTCCACCAGCAGAAGATTTGGCCCACTGCATTAGCAGCCCCAGGTCTGCAGACCCAATGCCTTAAAACCTCCAGAGGACCTGGGACTCAGCTCCTGGGGGTGCCCCCAAGATCAGAGCACATGCATTGATCTGACCTGGGCAGGAGTTGATCCAAGCTTTGACCCGTACCAAACCAACACCTCTCTCTGCCCCTTCCCCTTGGTGTTTCTAAATGACTTTCTACACTGCTTCTGAACTCTTAGGAGGAAAAACTATGAAGACATCACTTCAGGTTTCTTATGTGCAGACTTAATGGCATTTTGGGAGAGCCTGTGGGACTTTCTCCTTTATTGAAAATGATGTCCAGTAGCCTAGATAAGGGTGATAAAAGGGACTCTGGTACCTTGGCGGTTGTGCTTATGGAGCGTAGATTATGACTGCACCTTTTCTGGGATTCTCCAGCCTTGCTCTGACCCATCAGGAGAGCTCTTCTGTCCTAACAAGGAGCAAACATCCCTTCCCAGGTCACATTAAGCAGGGAGGGGCGTTTCAGGTATGCAGATTTTCTTTTCAGCCAACACACAAGGGAGACAGGATAGCCCAAAATTTTCCACACAATGCATTGTTCGCTCGGGAAGCTGTCACCAAAAATCGAAAGGCAGCAATTAAAGAAAAGATCCTTCAGACTAAAGTCCTGCTGGGAAGAACAGCTGACATACTAGTCTTGCTGTTAATGCACCACTGAAATCGCTCAGTGCTGTCCTGCTGGGGGTACAGCCCCTGGAAGAGACAAGAATAGTCATTCAAGCCAGGAATCTGTAATAATATTTCTCCAGACCTCTCTCCTCTTCCCCAGAGTGGGCAAGGCATTCATTTCCACAGCTTGTCCGCAAATACGCGCATTTACCTTGGAAATGGGCCCAACCTAGAAGACAGACCAAGAGACTTTTGTGCTTTGCAGATCTGCTAATCTGGGCACGACAGGACTCCAGATGCAAATGCCCTTGTAACGCGGATGCACAGTCAGCCCTGGATGTGACCAAAGGAACTGGGGCCCATTTGTCCTACTAAGAGAGGACAGTGGAAGAAACTGGATTTGAATAGTGTATTTTTAAGTGCCACAAAATGCAAAAAGACCACCATGAGACAGGCACGCTCATCTCCTGAATTGGACTCGGCTTGATCCGGGTCACCCCTATTGGAGCAGTGATATTTTTCCTCCCTTCATTATGTTTGGCAGTATTAACCTGATGCCGCAGGGCGCTTGAGCAGATGCATGGTTCCCAAACCGCTGGGGAGCCAGGCTTGCAGGAAAGTTCTCATCTGAGATGCCACTTCCAGAGGTTGAGGAAAGATGCCCCTTCTTTTTGTTATCTACAAAGACAATGGGCAAAACATTTGGCTTTTCAAAGGCTAACTTGGATGATGACAAGAGTTTGTGACATGGTAACTTGTATTCAGAAAGACTGCACAAAAGCCTTATTGTCTTGAAAAATAATGAAGCCGGAGCATTGCTGCTCTGTAACAGGATGAGACCCACCTGGCAGGCAGAAGCTGTGGATGCCTCTCCCTGAACAGATTGCAGCAGAGTTGAACACACTGGATTGGTAAAGCCGTTTCCTGAGATTTTTTTTTGTGGCAAAACACCAGATTTTGCTTCCGGAGAGGCAGGTTCATATTCTGTCTGTGGCCACTGATAGCACAGGCGAGCCTTCGCTCTCTGCCTTGGGATGCTACTCCAGAAACATAGGTGGATTGAGTCAGGCATTTTCTAGCCAGGTATGTTGAAGTAACCTAGCACTGGCGGGGAGGGAGATACATGCATCAGTTCATGTATTACTAAGTGGTTTGGGGGCCACTTCTCACATAGCGAGTCCTACCACTAAACAGAGCTCTCCACAGAGAAGAGCACTGGGAACCACAGCCACGTCCCATCGAAATTTAACCCCCTGCAACCCCAAGCTCAGCCCCTCACTTGCAAAATGAAGAAACGCTTCATTTTCCTGTTGTGTCTACATAGATGTTAAACTCTTCCCTGTGGGTCTCCCTCCCCGAACACACACACAGGGCTCTTGGCACAGCAGCTGCCACGTGAGTGAGGACCTCCAGGCAACAGCATAATATAAACAGCAGTAAAGACACACTACACCTGAAGCCTGAAAAAGGGTTGACTTGAAAAGAGAGAGAGGTTAAAAAGGAGATGTGAAGTTGTTTTCTTGCCCTTCAGGGCCGTGTCTACATGAGCCAATTTAATACCTATTACTGCAAGTATTAGCACAGACAAGGCTTAGGTATCTCCATGGAGCCAAATTACATCCCTGAGCTGGCATTTCTTTTTCCATCCTCTAGCTCTAATGACTGAATCATGCACTCGTCGAGGGGGATACATCTTTTATGATAGCCCCAGTCTCCTGGAGGTTTTAAAGCCCAAATTCCTGCTGAAATAAACTGTCTGTGGCTCTCCACATAGCAAAGTGACAGGAAATGTTGAGTCATCCCTTGCATCAGGGCCATGCTGATAACGCTGTGGGTGGTAGGGCTGGGGAGGGGACAGAGGCTTCCAGGTGTGGGTCTGAGCGCTGCAAGGGGGAGATGGGGGAGCCACCAGCTGAGCCACTGATGGACGTCCAGCTCGCAGGTGTCACGGCACTCACAGTAAAGGGCAGAGGAGTTTTTAAAGCTGGTCTGGTAGCTGTGATCCCAGCAGTAACTATGTGTAAAGGGACCAAGTTGCCTCCAGAGCAGCTCTGCCGGGGACACTTGGATGTGCCTTGGTCACATCAGTGCAAGGAGCACTCAGGTGGCCATCTGCACCAGCAGATCAGGTCTGTGGCCTACCTGGGGTGAGGGAGGCCAGGCCATGGGTCTACAGTCTTTCCCCATCTATCCTGTCTGAGATCCTGCTGGAGACAGCTCAAATACTTTCTAAGCACAGAGGACCATCACAGAGTAGAGAGTTCTGAAGTGCGGGGCAAAGGGCTTGAAGTACTGACCATGGGCTGTTTAAGAGCAGCCAGCAGGAAACATTTAGCTCAGGGTCTGGCTGGAATTTAGGCTGTCTGAGCCACAACTGTCCCCATAGCTCACTTCCCAGCAGCTCCCCTGGGAGCTCACCACAACAGCTCAGGATTTGCCAAGTCCTCTCCGCAGAGGGCAGAACTGCTGTTTCAAGAGGCTTGTCAGCTCAGAGGTGGTGGGTACAAACTAGCTTGCTGCTACGCGGGCATCAGTCTCCTGGAGCCCCATAGGTCACCTCCAGACTTCTAAAAAATGTTTTTAATGACTCATATCATGTCCTTCAGATGAGGCGTTAAACCAGGCTTCCTGGAGGGTATCGAAGTGGAAGTTTAAGGCTGCACAGCACTTTTTCAAAAGCAAAAAGGATGCAGCAGCACTGGAGCAGAGTCAGAGGCACCACCTCGCTCTCTCCATCAAGCTAAACCAGCAAACTCTGTGCGTGAACTGCTGCTGAACGCCACGGGAGGCACGACTCCCTGCTCGGTCCCTGAGCACAGACAGCTAATGCAAAGGTAAAGCGTGTCGTGTTCATGAGACACTTCCTCAGACGACATGGTCCTCATCTTACTCACAGGTTGTTTTATCTTCTGTAGCATTGTGCAGGCACAGAGACATTTGAGAAGCACAACAAGTCTCCCTGAGCTGAACGCTGCTGTGTTTGGATAAAGGCTATCTGAATAAACCAGAAATTCCCACCACAGGAGACGCGATTTCATTTTTGAGGCGACATACCCAAAGCTCACAGATCCAACATTATTCAAGCACACAAAATAGACCCCCCCCCCAAAGCAAAAGGAAGACTGTAGGAGCCATTCCTTCAGCAGGCAGCATTAGTACTTGCCCCTCCTCCACTCCCTGGCAGCATGGAGCCAGAGCAAATAACAGCAATAATACAACGCTGTAAACCCTGGAAGAAAGCAGACATCTGTTGCCCATCAGATATTACACCTTGGTGACCATGCAGCTCAGTAAGTATGAAAGTGATTACTTATACTTTGACAGCATGGCCGGAGCACATAAATGAGAAGCTTTGTACAGCAGACTTGCAAGGAAGACCTATGAACAGCAGGACAAGTCACCATTTCGGCTGTGAGAATATGCCCATGTTGCTCCCATCGCTGCTGCGAGACATTCCTTGCAAAGCAGCTGCAGGATGATGAAGAGCATATGGACCATCTCAGGTAGCCTTGATATCGCCTGGGTGCCATTGATCCGCAAGCATCTGCTGCGGTGCTGGGGGCACCCCAACCTCCCACCCCTGGCAAGAGTCACACACAAAGTCATCGGAGATGGTTGTAGCTTCAGCATCACACCCCTAATGCCAAGACAAACATTATGGTGACCTGCCCAACGACCTACTAGTTTTACTATGTTGGACAGTGAGATAATCCTTTCTTTCCTCTTGTTCACCTCTCATTTGCAGTCTTTGGGCCCTATAAGTACTTTCAGATCACAGCTTCACCTTCCCTTGAAGAATTAAACACAAGCCCCCAGTTCGTCTTCTGCTTTGGCAGCAGAAGGGGCTCACAGAAAAGTGGGCAAAACCGGGCATGGAGAAAGCCCAAAGGATGGGAATGGTTTTCAGACTGACAGTTCATGGAGATGAAGCACCTGAGCCAGTGAAAACTGGGGGAGCCAGAAGTTGTTCTCGTTTTTGATACCAAAGCACTGAAGTCTTCACTGGAGATGGGGTGAGGGATATAAAAGCGAGGGATATAAAATCCAATAATTCATAGAATCATATTATTCAATTTTTATGTCTTCTTTCAGAAGTATCTGGAGATTGCAAGTCTTCAAGGAAAAAAACCTGGACTAGAAACCCGATCCAGCAACATCCACATTCCCAAAAAACCTGGTCTGGGTTAAATAGAGGCCCCGAGGCTGGAAGTCTCATCCCGCTGTCCAAACCCCTCTGAAATCAGTCCTGAATGATGCACAAATAAGACAAATTTCACATCTCATTTTTCTCCCCCTCAGTCTCTCCTCAGGAGAAGACAGATGTAAAAAAAAAACCCCGTAATTCCAGCCAAGCCCTTGGTCCTTTGCAGGCACAGCAACAGGGATTTAAATCCTGCTCTGTCCTCCAGAAAGGAGACCTTTGAACAGCACCTTCTGGCCGATGGCATCACCCTCATGACCGATTCCGCCCTGGCTGAGCCTGGACCACAAAGGCAGGGCTTGGAGGGGAGTCTCAGGTCCCCAGGTCCCTTTTCTTGGGGTCAGCTCTGTTAGATCCAGCAGATGAAATGCAGAGGACGCAAGGAGACGTGCACTACAGAGAGACACCTGTGGAAATCTGGCTTCAACCAAGTCTGAATTATGGGTTGCTGACGTGACCCCTGGATCATGCAACATTGATGCTCAAGCATCTTTAAAGAAATGAGATAATGAAGGCTTTTCTCCCCTCTGCCTTATAGCAGTTTCTCAGTCTGTAGGTTTTCTCTTCCCCACGTCATCCTACCCCAAGCTCTGCACATCTATACCTGCATTTCTCCAGGTCCTTCTCCAGCTAATGGACTATAACGATTCAAATCATGAACTGCAACTCAAAGCTATTCACAGGCATTAGGGGAGTATTAAATGGGAAAGTCTAAAACTAAATTATAGTTTCCCACTGCAAATGTTTTAAAAAAAAATATATCTGCTTTTAATTAGAAAGAAAAATAAAAAGTCCCACAGTTGACTACAGGCTCCTTCCTACCTACCACACATGCAGGCTCTGGCCAAATCCTCACTGGGAACAGAGCAACAAAACGCCACAGGAACCGGTGCATTTGCATCAACGGGCTCCGGCAGAGGATCTGGCCCTGCTGGCGCCTGGACAAGCTTGAAAAATCTCTGCAGAAGATCCCCTGTCTCTCCCCTTCCAGGCAGCTCAGGTTCCTGTTGAGCATCTCACACCTCTCTGCCGGGAAGGTGTGATTTATTTGGCAGCTGGGCTTTCCCTCCCGGGGAGCTTCCTAATAGATCTGCGAAAGCAAAGGTTACATGGAGGCAGCTCCAAGGATGAAGTCATTGGCTGTGCTCTGAGACTGGAGATTTTAGCCAAGCCTGATGGTTTCAATAAAACAAAGCTTGTGAGCTTGCCGTTTGCCCAAACGGGATGAGCTTTTCTGCTGCAGCACCAGGCGAGGATTTGGACGGAGAGCAGCAGCCCCTGCGCAGCCTGACAGGGTGACAACGAACAGCCTTGTAGTGACAAGCGAGGCACTTTCCCTGAGCTGTCTGCAATCGATTGCTCCGGGGATTGAAGGCACCAAATCCGGCACCAACCCTCCCTGTGGGCAGGCAGGTCCGTCCCTGCCCTGCCCAAACCTGGCTCCGAGCATCACCCTGCGCAGGGGCCGGCAGCACCGGTCCAAGCTAGTGCAAGGCTGGCACAACCTCAGTAATTCACGGAGTTACCCCTCCTCTGGCTGCATCTGGCTCCCAGCACTCAGCCGCGGCATTCCAGCTGGGATACTCAAGTTTTGAGCATTGCTGTCTTTGGAAAAAGAAATCCCAAATATTCATTCTCAGTCAGTCTTACTGATGGCCTGTAGTTGCAGTGGTTCCTTGGCAGAGACTGGTAAGAAATGTGTATAGCTGCACAAAAGAAGAGTTTTCCTAAAGCAGAAATGCACATATATATATATATATATATATATAAAATACACTGCTATATAATAGATACATGTGTAGATGCACAGCTGAGAATGTCACTGTGCATAAAGCAAGGCAATATGGTGTCTTTTTGACCTTTTCACCAACTCACTGCCTGCTGATCCATGTCCCCTGAGATTTATCCCCAAATCCCAATCCCTTGAACAATTTCCAGCAGATCCTATTGGGGATGGAAGGAAAAAAACCACCAACATAAGGTGTTCCCCTGCCTCAGGAAAGGATACATCCATAGCCAGAACGGCATGGGCTTGAGGGTCTCTTGGGCAAAACTCAGGCCAGACCTTTTTTCATCTTAATTGAGCATTTGCTTTTAATTTTGGAAGGTTCTGAGTTAATGCACTTTACATTTTTTCTATTTGTATATAATTACATGCTGTTATAGTAACTTAGGCCAGATCCACGTCCCAGTGAAACTAGTGTGAATATTTCCAGCAACTTCAGTCAGAAAACAGAATTCCAGCCCTCACAGAGCTGATTAAATAGTTAAAAAGCCAATCTTGTAAATTTTTTTTGTGAATTGAAGTGGTTGGTTGTGACTCACGAGCATTTGGAAAACCGCAGGGCATTTGGGAAATGTTTGCAATTCCCAAAAGCTTCATGCAAGTCAGCACGAATTAGTGTTCACCCCAAATTTCATAGTCTGTTATTCATTGCTCCCTAATTTAAAACAGCGTGGAAGTAAGAGTGAGACTGTATGACTTGGGTGACCAGTCGCAGACCGTGTAAAACTGAATGACAAACACGGAGCACTCGCAGAGGACGTGTCACGAACCGCCCACTGATAGCAGCTTTCCAGCCAAAGCGTCTGAAGAATAATTACCACTTAAAACCCCAGTCAGAAATCGTTCCTGAACAATTCACAGAGGCAAAAACTGCGCATGAGCTCACTCCACCAGCTGCAGCCATACCCAAACCCCTGAGGTCCAGAAGTTGCTGCCGTATTTATAGAGCTCAGGGTCACCCCCCCGCCAGAGCCGTAAGGATGCCCTGCACGCCTTCTGATTTCTCTCACAAGGTTTCCAGAGAAGTAAGAAACGCCCCTCACCTTCCTCCGTTTGGAGGGTGGGAAGAAGTTAAACATGGTGTAGGTATGCAGGGGAAGGGGATATAAGTAGCTACAGGATATAGGATTGGCTCCCAGCCAGTCAAAAAAAAAAAAAAAAAAAAAAAAAAAATCAGTATTTACACGAGCCATGATTTGATTTCATCCTGAGACCCGCAGAACAAAGGAGTCTTTCAAAGGAAAGACACCAAGACTGTGAAAAATGCCAGATCAAATTTTTTCCACCAGAGAAATTTAATTTTTGATCATATTCGGTATGACTGGTCCTTTAGATGACCCCGTAACACGGATTATAGGTTTGCCTTGTTTTATCCTCTGAGAAGCTTGCCACGCTATCTCAACTGTGCTCCAGCAGTCCCGGTTACAAGGCCTGAAGTATACTCCAGCTTCCAACAACAATCCTTAGAAAACACATGAATATTTCTTCTGCATCACTCTCAGTCTTAAGAGCACTTACTGAGCTCCAACAGGCATTCTAATTAATAACAAACCTGGAAAACAGCATTGCTTTATTCCTGTCGAACGCTCCGTGCCTCAGTTTCCCTGGCTGTAAAACACAATAGCTAAGCTGTAACACAAACAACAACTCTTTGCAATAATTACTTCGCCTGGATTGCTCGCTCACCCATCAGGCTCACGGACAGACCACAGCCACCACATCCAAGTCATTCACCAGGGAAACTACGAAACTATTCAATACGTTTACACAAAAACACACGGGTTCCTAGAAGCTCCTCGTAGCCTGAGCGGGTCACCGCTCCCCTGCGAGGACATGACACATCTCAGAGAGTGGAGGGGACACCAGCGAAGGGAACTAACAGTTTGAAACCCTTTACAAATAGCCTTGTGAAAGCACAAACGGAAGGGAAGCCTGCCTTCCCCAGGTGCGTTACAGCAGCGAGAAGCAAGCTTTGGCAAGAGAGAAACCTGCCCAGGCGTTACCTTGGCTTGTTCGCGCTGCTTTAAGAAGAATCTCAGACTTCTGCAGGAGCTCCAGAGGTTGCTGTGTCTCTGCCTCCAACCCCGGTAGCTCTGAGCTCCTCATGGTGCCAAGCCAGGCTGCTGCAGCCCCCTGTTAAATAACACTTTTGACTGGTGTTGTCCAAGACACCAGGTGAGAATTTAGCAGGTTTGACAACTTCACTCTGCTAACAGGCAGTGGCATCATTAGGTGACTTAATGCCCCACATTTAAATCCATATATTAAACTATTTTCCTCAAGCACAAGAAACTTCACCCCACAGATGCAATGCAGCTGATGGACTATGGCCCATCAGTCGTGCACACAAACTTGGCGCAAGCAGAAAGTGCTCGTCATCCTCCAGTTTCATCACCGGGGAAATAAGTTTTGTCCAGTTCAACTTGCCAAGGACGGTGTCTCTCCCACGGCTTCAGATGGTTAAAAGAGTGTTTAAAAACTATTTAAAGCCCCTTAAGGGGTCTGCCCCGCACCCAGCTGTGCTGCATGAGGGGGTGATTGCAACACAGCTGGCTCCAGGCACTGCTAGTGCTGCTCCATGGGAATCTCCACTTCCACACTCGCCAGGTACCTGGAGACAAAAAAAGGGGGAGCGAGAGACTGGAAGTTCAAGTTCCACCGAGTCAAACAAGTGTCAGACAAGTTTAGGGATGAGGTGGTTCCTGCTGGGCTTCACTGGGCAGCTGTCTGAAATGACTTGGCTTGGGTTATACCGGCAGTCAGAACCTTTAATAAAAGTATTACTAAGGATTTAGTCTTAATTAAATCAAAACAAGCTATTTCAAAGAGGAATAAGGGCATGGTTTCCTCCGTAAATTGAACTAATTGGTTTAAATATCACGCCCTCAGTTAAACAGGTGCAGCACCATTTAGAAAATGCCACAATTTCCATCCAAAAGGCAAGTTCTTTTTTTATCTTAGGCCTGCTAGTAGAGCTGGAGGAAGCAGACAAGCTTTTGGGCAGAAAAGCTCTTCTGTTATGCCCCAAATCTGAACCAGTTTCCATCTTCCATCCTGGGCCTGTGCTGACAACACTAACAAGGGCTGCACAAACATGATGGGGGGTAATAAGTATTTTACATGCCGCATCCCTCTAGAAAGTGGCTACTGTTTCACTTGGACTGAAATATTTTTCTGAAGAAATGAAATTATTGATATAATACACATTATTTCCTTGATTTTTAACATATTCTCCCCAAATTTCTGGGAAAAAACCTAGAAATCTTTTCTGGCATTTTTAGTTCTTCCAGATCAGTTGAAGCTGTTCTCTCAGAAAACCCAATGACTACATTTTCCTGCTGTAATGGCAATATTTTTTAACAAATAGGACTTTCAGCTTTGGGATGAAGACAGTGAATCTTGGGGAGCGCTTACCCAGCTGTCCCACCATGGGTTTGAAGGAGCTCGAAACAAAACCTGCACCAATAATCTCATTTTTGACCTCTGCTCTTGATCTGTTCCTGCCTCAGGGTTTGGTGGAAGGGGCTTTTTAGCTCCTGAGAGGTGTGAAAATCCACTCTTGTTAGGTGACAGTTCAGTACCATTAGTTATTGTATTTGCTTTGAAGCAGCTGCGATGAGGGACGGTTCGTCTCCCAAGCCCAACGCTCCCTGGTGCTCACACAGACCTCTTTGAAGTGTTGCATTTGCCACATAACGCTTACTTTTCTCTAAACTGTGCAAAGCCCCCAGGAACAGAGCAAAGATTCATTATTTGACTACAAGGGAAACCAGGGTTTCGTACATCTTATTGTATTTGGGAGACAGAAAAAAAAAAATCTTATGGATTTTCCTAGTTTTTAAAAAAATCAACAAACCTTTGTAACCTTTAGACCTAATATCTAAAGAGGGTTTGGGTGAACTAAACCCTTTCTATGGCCAATGGGGTTTGCAGGCGTTGTAAGAGTCTGTGGGAGAGCCTGTCCCACCATCCCACCAGGGACTGATGGGGTTAGGTTTGATTCTTAATTATACGACACTAATCAGGCTTTGGAGGGGGTTTTATTTTTTATAAGGCACAGCAGGGAGCTCATGCACTTGCCTGAGAGCAGCCTGTCACGGGCGGCGGGGATGTGGCTGCAGGGAGATGCTGAGAGCCCCGGGCCGGCGGGGCTGAGGGGAGGGAGGACCATCAGCAGCCTCGGCAGGACGAGGGGCTCAGGTCCGGACCGAGGGACCAAACTCCCCTGGCCCCTGGGGCAGGGAGATGCTGCGCGATCTGCCTGCAAGTCTCAACCCATCAGCGTCCTGAGAGCGAGCCTGGAGTTTTCTCCATGTCCACTTCACCCGATCAAAGGAAAACGTTCACAGGTTGGGCAGAGAATGGCTTGAGAGCAGCCCTGAGGAGAAGGACTTGGGGGTGTTGGTGAGTGAGAAGCTCAGCATGTGCAGGCAATGTGCACTTGCAGCCCAGAAACCCCCTGCAGCCTGGGCAGCATCAAAAGAAGCGTGGGCAGCAGGGCAAGGAGGGGGATTCTGCCCCTCTGCTCCACTCGGGGGAGACCCCACCTGGAGTACTGCGTCCTGCTCTGGAGCCCTCAGCACGAGAAGGACATGGAACTGTTGGAACAGGTCCAGCGGAGGGCCACAAAAGATGATCCAAGGGCTGGAGCCCCTCTGCTGTGAGGACAGGCTGAGAGAGTTGGGGGGGTTCAACCTGGAGAAGAGAAGGCTCCGGGGAGACCTTCCAGCCCCTTCCAGAACCTGAATGGGGCCTACAGGAAGGATGGGGAGGGACTCTGGATCAGGGAGTGTAATGATAGGACACGGGGTAATGGTCTCAAACTGAAAGAGGGGAGATTGAGATGAGATCTGAGGCAGAAATTCTTGGTTGTGAGGGGGGTGAGCCCCTGGCCCAGGTTGCCCAGAGAAGCTGTGGCTGCCCCATCCCTGGAGGGGTTCAAGGCCAGGTTGGATGGGGCTTGGAGCAACCTGGTCTGGTGGGAGGTGGCCCTGCCCAGGGCAGGGGGGTGGAACATGATCTTTAAGGTCCCTTCCAACCCGAACCATTCTGTGATTCTGTGATTTGTGGCCATGTTATGAACAACTATGTTGAAACCCGAGTTTCAGAAACTCTCAAGCTAGAAGCCATCCAGCATAAACTCCAGCTGCTTCCACGATTTTCACTAGTGCCTCGTTTAAATCTGCTGAGTGGATGTAAGAAAGAGCCATTGGCTTTCGCCGCCTCGGCTGCAGGAGGAATCCCATCCGTCCAGCAACGCGTTAGCCCACGCCTGGGCTGGGTTTCCAGCCAGTGTAGGCTGGCACCGCTCCGCTGGTTTAGCAGAGCTGCGCTGGTTTGCATCACCCGAGGATCTGCCCTCGCGGAGCAGGCTGCTGCCTGCATTTACCAGGTGAGCACATCTCATTTTGGCAAGCAGCCGCTGCACACCAGTTAACAGCCTTTTCTATGCATAGCCTGGAACCGACTGCAATCATCAGAGGAGATAATGTCATACATTAGGGCCTGAACCTCACCGTGACACCTTTATGCAGTTAAAAAGCCTGTTCTATATATACACCCAGATAAAAATGTATATTGTAAAGCAATAAGGGGGGCTAATCTCATTACAACCTCTTCAAAATGCAGTGTGAGAGCAATAAAAAAAAAAAAAGAGACAATAATTCTGTGGTTGCTGATTTCCACGTGGTGAAAGGGCACCACCGGAGGAGTGCATTACAGCAGGACAGCAGCCGAGCGACTCTCAAATCCTCCCTGTTGGGTTCCACAGTGTGAGCCCACTTTCCCCACCGCCCTCCATGACACCAATGCCAGAGGAGGACACCGTGCGACTTGTCCTGGGGCAGGAAGGTGAAGAGATAGGCAGGGATTTGGAAAAACAGAATGAGACCTGGGGAGCCAGAAACAGGATGTCATGGTTTCAGCTGGGATGGAGTCGACTTTCTTACTAGCAGCTGCTATAGCGCTGTATTTGATTTGGGACGAGACTACTGTTGATAGCACACTGATGGTTTTGGTTGTTGCTGAGCAGCCAAGGTCTTTTCTGCTCCTCACACTGCCCTGACAGCGATGGGTTAGGGGACACAAAAGGTTGGGAGGAGACACAGCCAGGACAGCTGACCCCAACGGACCCAAGGGATATTCCATACCATATGGTGTCATGGTCAGTATATAAAGCTGGGGGAAGAAGAAGGAAGTGGAAGATGGCCGGAGGTGAGCGTCTGCGGTGCTTAGTTGCCAGCTGGGGTTAAACCACAATGCAGGGCAAGATGGCTGGCTTCAATGTGTGAGGTCAAGGGTACAGGAGCCACCAAACGAGGTGGGAATGGGTTGTCGAGAGGCTGATTTAGAGATGTGGGAATCATGGAAAACTGGGAGATTCTTGGACTCTATAGAAGAAGGATGGATGCGATTATAAAGCTCGAGACCAGCCTGAGGACAGCCACTTGTCTGCAAAAGTGGCTTGAGGAGCATAGAGCAGCCATGAGAGCAGAGGTCCCTCAACCCCTCGCAGGCAGCACATCATCCAGCTCAGTCCAGGTGCCATGGGCATTAACACTCTGTCCATGCGTGGGACATGATGTAAGAAGCAGCTTTCATTTTCCACGAGGTCAAATCCCTAAAACTACCGTGAGATCTGGTAACAAGGGCTAGTGGGCGAGCACCAAATTAAGGCTTTTTACTGCTGGAGTGCCCCTGATCCTTTAAGAATTCATGATGTGGTCTGACGCTGCACGTTGATAAATGATCTGACCCCTCTGGCGTTTACAGCCCTTCGTGAGCAATCCCACAAGGATTACAGGTTCTTGCTATGGGAAACTGAAACGTGGTTTGATCAACACCAACTTATCAGCAGTCACCAAGTCAAGGTGGAGTTTAGCAGCTACCAGAGCAAATTAGCTCCCTAGGAAAATATAAAAAAAGTGCAGAACTGGGCTGAGAGAAAGCAGTTTGCAGGACTGTCTTCATTTCAAATGCGGCAACGCGCCCAGTGTTTTAGTTCACAGTTCTGAGGTTGTATTAAAAGTCCCACAGGTCAGGAGAAAGGTGACAAGGTGGTGACACCAGTTTCTGCCGCAAATACGGTGCCAGTGGAGCCTCCCCTGCGGCTTATGAACACGGGGTTTCTCCGCAGCATTTGCAAAGGAGTTACGTGCCAGGTTGAAAGGCTTTATACATCAAACATTTCTTATCACGTCTTCTACCGCCCTCATTCTGATTTTCATCTTCAACCAATATGTAAACATGAGTGAAATCTGTAATATCTGGGCTGAGGTTCAACTTGCTTCCAACCAGCTTCTCTCCAGGGAGGTGCGTGGTGCTGCCCTGACGTACAGCAGCCGTGAGACCGGCCCTTGGGCAGGAAAGGTGCAAAGCTGGGCACCCAAATCCCGTGGGAATTAGCCTGCGTACCCGGCTCCCGCTCTCTCCTAGATCGTGGTTAATTGCAGAGCTGTGATGTGTGAGATGACAGAGCAGACATCGGGTCTGTATCTGGTATACGGTAGCAAAATGTCTGCAGTGGAGTAGCTGTGTGCGCTAACACATTTACTTGTCATTATGAAATGCAGCAGAGCAGATAAAACCATTAGATATTTAAAAATTAGTTAATGCTAGGATGCAATGATTTGGGCATTTGTAATGCTGCTTTAAATTGGATCGATATTTTCCAGTTCATTTTACTGTAGGTTTTTAACTCTGTTATTTCGCTTGAGCCCCATGCTCTAAGCTGGCAGGCGTAGGAAAGATTTCTGCTGGGATGTGCCCAGTTGTACTTCAGGAAGTGCGTCAGCTCCTGGAGAGTCACTAGGCACCATCTCTTTTATTCAAGAGAGCTTAATTGTCATCCAGGACATCTGGGACGATCTCTCAGGGGCTTGTGTTGACAGAACATTAACTAACACACGAAAGCTCTGGGATCCCATGACATGATCCATCACTGAGTAAAGACAAGTTGCCTGTATCACATAGGATGAATTCATCAAGGAGCCAAATCATTAGCATAGAAAGGTCATCTACTTGTCTGTCATTATCGTGTGAGGCAGATAGTCTATAATGTGTGCAGGAGTTCCCCACGGAGTGGCAATCAGCCCCTCACTACACAATTCCATTGTTCTTTTTAAAGCCGGTGAAGAGCTTTCTCATTGAAATCTGTAGCTGTAAACACCTAAACGGAAATGTGTAAATCTTGGCTACTTCTGTCTTCTTTATATGAGCATGAACGCCCCGGGATAAAAGTTCCTTGCGTGAGTATTACTGATCTACACTACACACAATCTGACCTAAAGATTTGAAATGGGCTCTGCATTGCTTGTAGCTAAATAAGATTTCAGTTTTAAATAGCAGAATAAAATTTCAATTTAAATAGCACAAGTCTGCATCTGAAAGAAGAACTCTGTTATATTTTTCTCCCGGGTTATACCAAGAGCTGTGCCATGAAGTTGAACTATGGGACTGTAGATATGCACCAACTAATGTCAATACAGCTGATTCCTCTGGCCGTATCTCCCAGAAGGTCAGGTAAACCTTGCCAAGCAAGCACTAGCTGGACAATTCTTTTCACCTCACCAGCCAACCTACTGAATCTGCAAATAACATCAAGAAAATGCCCCAAAAGCAACATATTTTGGAACCGGACAAAAAAAAATCAATCATTTTGCTCTGTCAGTGGTGAGCGTATGGTTTATGTCGTTCCATTGTGAACTTGGATATAATCCCATTTGGCACTTGGAAAACACAAAACCAGCCCAATTATGAATATTATTTTATTGTGACTCAAGATTTGCGTGTTTGCAGGTTCTCCACTCTTTGACACAGGCCCTGATTTCCAGCGCTGCTCAAAACACGAGCTGCTCCCTGCCACCTCCTTCACCACCTGCTTCTCCCCAGGGTGGCACCTGGTTTCTGGGCCAGAACACCTCTGCCCTCTCCCGTGTTGAGTCCGTAGCTGCCTCTCCTCAGCTGAGAGCAGAAAGTCAGTGGTAAAATTTATGCGGACAAGTAAGTCTTTAGCGTGTCCTTGAAAGGCTGCCTTGGGCAGCGCTTCTTCCCCCTGCGTGCCAGCCCCACCGCGCATGGGCTGCTCGGGCTCTCACACATCGCTCGCCTGAACGATAGAGTGATCACACGATAATAAAGCTGCATATTTCAGCTGGTCTGAGGGTCAGGCTGAAAACTTGACCCTAAATATCAATGGCGCATGTCTATAGTGGTAGTATTTCACAGACTTTATGGGAAGACCTTGGAGGCTTTATAGTGCATCTTCTCAGAGGCAAACTGTCCTGCCTGCCTTTGTGATAACCTTGCCAGCAAACAGATCTATAGCACCTCATATTATTTCATTTCAGAGGTTCCCATTCGGAAAAGAGGCACTGAAAATCCATAACAATTGAAATATAGTAGAATTCGAACCAAGGTCACGCAAGCTTGAGAGATGACCTGCCGTGTTCAAAATTAACCTCACCCAATGCAGAGGGTGCTGGGGTTACAAGTGATGCTCTGAACCACTGAGAGTCAGAGCATCAAAAAGAAAAGTGTTTGCAAGAAAGAGTGGGCTGGTGGCTATGAAGGGCAGAAGGAAGCCATACAATCATTTCACCCATGCTCATGCGTAAAACAGGCCAGCAAACATCACTCTCAAATTCCTCCGGTGAGATCACACATACTTCTCTGAGCTCAGCTTACCTCTGAGAGGAGTCAGGACAAAATCCTGAAAAAAAATAAATATTCATATCGAGATCAATAGGGCCAAATTTCCAAGGCAAAACAACAACAAAAAAAATCTATGTTTATCTATGTTACAAGCGTGACTGCATCCCCGCTCAGCGAGCAGGGCCTGGTTGGTTGTGTGAGCTCCATTAATACGCTATCGGCATTTTATGCACAGAAAAGATGACCTATTGCTCTGCCTGTTAATAGATCTTCTACCCGGGAATATTTCTATAAGCCAGCTAAAAAGTTATCCGGCTTTCCCTGTCCGGAGTTGCACCAGCTGACCTCGGGGTGTTATTTTTCAAAGGATTTAGCAAACCTAGTGCAGAACAGCTGCGTGATGTGCTTCTATCGGTTTTGTCCTAATTGACACCGACTACAAACAGGCCCAGCCTAAGCCGAAGTACCCTTATGCCGGGGGAGGCCATGCACCAGGCTGGCTGTGCGCAGTGAAACCCGTTCCAGTTTTGCCGTGGTCAAGTTCCTGGTTAAAAGGCAGAAGTTTTTGTAAAATGCACAAAGGCAGCACGGAGGGACGCGGGAGGGACTGTGAGTAACAGGCTGGAGATATCCACGTTTAAAGGAAATGAGGGTGATTGGGTTTCTTGGTGTATTAGCCGTCTTCAAAAGACAGAGCTAATGCTGCTTGAAGGTTTTCTAGAAACGCAAGTTCATCAAAATGGAAATTTTCTGCAGGAATGTGTCCACTTCCACAAGGCTTGAGGCTGAAAACACGCTGGAACGAAAAGCTCAGCAGCAGCAAACCCTTCCGGCTTGACAGTGCTGCACCGGAGCAGTCAGAGTTAGTTTCCAAATTATTTTTTGGCTTCACAACCAGAACACGCTTTTTTTATCGTTGAAGGCAACGTGCAGCCGTTTGGTCCCCTTGAAAGCAAAGCCCTGGTAGACCTAATCCCCCTCCTAATTCACTCTGGCAGAAAAACTTAGAAATATTCTACCTAGAGCCCAAGTCCGTGTTTATATTTTTAATTTCAAAAGTTTGGATGCAATTTCTAATTCCAGCGCTGTCTGGACAACCCAATCCCCTGAGCACCACACTGACCATCCAGATGGGTGCCGCTGGTGCCGGGCTTTGCCGAAGCCACCATGGATCTGGCCACCTGTGGGACACCGGTGTGCTGGTGGGGGCTCTGCCCCCCATCGGCTGGTGCCAATGGCCCCGTGACACCGACAGCAGCAGCCAAGAAGCGCCTGAATCGCCTCAAGCACCGCACGTCTCCAGCAGGGCCGACAAATACCAGCAAACGCCGCGTGCTGGCTTGCATTTTTGCTCTGTTTCTTCTATATTAACAAAAGAGGGGGGGAAAGAAGCTAATGGATTTTTTTTTTTTTCTGCTTCATTTTACTCCCACCTTCTCTGCCCCCTGTAATCTGATTTTTTACACCTCATTTATGTGTTTTTATTCAGCTCATCTTTGTGTTTTCTTTTTTTCACACCTTTGGATCAGCTCTCTCCCCATGTCTGGCACCCGTGATTATATCCTTCAGCTTCACAATGCAGACTTGCAGAGCAGCATTTAATAACAGGGAGGATTTGACTGACTGGAGCTTTGATAATGGTGGTGGGAAAGGCACAATTGCTGCCTTTTCAACAGTATACTTTGTGCAGAAAGCGTTCGACAGTGTCACAATCTGATAAAAAAAATATCCCAGATTCCACCCATAATTATACCTTCTCTCCTTTACCTATCCACCTTCTTTTCAAAACTAAGTTATTGTGGGTGACACTAGCCTCCGGGGAGGTGGGGGTGGTGGGACACAAACCTGGAGAGAGACAGAGAGGAGAAAAAAAGTTCAATTCGCCATGATTTTGCCTCGGCCTCTCTGCCTGCCTGTGCTCCCGCGGGTCTTTTTTCAGCTGACACCTTGTGCTCAGCTGTGGGCAGGCCAGCTCCGGCTGCGATCTGGTGAGGTTTTAGGATGAAAAAGTATCATCCGACCGGTGGCATTGCTGGTAAGCCATTGGAAAAGAAAGCCCTGAAGGATTTCCTGGAAATTAGAAACCCAGGTGAACGAAGGCATTGCCTGGTGTGTGATCATCAGCCCCACTCAGAGTCCTGGCTGGGAGGAAGAGGGACCTGTTGCAGAGGGTCCAAAGGAGGACCATGAAGATGCTGGGAGGGCTGGAGCCCCTCTGCTGTGGGGACAGGCTGAGAGAGCTGGGGGGGTTCAGCCTGGAGAAGAGAAGGCTCCGGGGAGACCTTCCAGCCCCTGCCAGTCCCTAAAGGGGCTCCAGGAAAGCTGGGGAGGGACTCTGGATCAGGGAGGGGAGCCGTGGGACAAGGGGGAAGGGTTTTACACTGAAAGAGGGGAGATTGAGATGAGATGTGAGGCAGAAATTCTTGGCTGTGAGGGGGGCGAGCCCCTGGCCCAGGTTGCCCAGAGAAGCTGTGGCTGCCCCATCCCTGGAGGGGTTCAAGGCCAGGTTGGATGGGGCTTGGAGCAACCTGGGCTGGTGGGAGGTGTCCCTGCCCAGGGCAGGGGGGGTGGAACAAGTTGATCTTTAAGGTCCTTTCCAACTCTAACCATTCTATGATTCTATGTCCAGCTCTTGCTAAAAATAAGGTGTGTGTGCCCTGCTGCCTTGGGGCTTCTCAGGATGAAGGACCCCACAGCAGCTCTGAAAACACCCCCCCGACCCTTTCCGAGATGCCAATGGCCATGAAGGGTGAGGACCACGGCCCTAAAGCAGCGCATGGTCCTTGCCAGCTTTGCCTGGACTTTAGGTTAGTCCTATACCTCCACACAGGTTTAAATTCCCCCAAACAGTTTATAAACATGGGATAGACTGTCCAAAGCTCTCCAGAGACGTTGCTGCTCAGCCTTGGGAGCCAGAGATCGAAGCGCATTAGATGCCCCCAACTCCACCAAGACTTTGGGGCATCCAATGGTTTTTGGAAACATTTGTGGACACAAGAAGGGGACAAGAGTGTGACCCCAACCCTCACTCCTCCGGCACTCATCCGAACAGTGCAACACCAGAAGCTGAGACACACCCCCCTCCTCCACCACCTGGGAGGGCTGGTGTGGATGATGAGGGTTTGGGGTGCTCTCAGCTCTGCTGCAGGCAGTGGCGGGTCACTTGCGCCGACTGCTCCGCCTTTCGCTGCTCAATCTCCACGCTTTGACTCGCTGAATTTCCAGTAAGCCGGGACGTTGCATCCATCAACGCTGGCAAAGGGCCAGCCTCGTGAAATGGGTTTCAAGAAGCGTCCTTGGGAAGAGATTCAAGTAACAGCTGTCCTGGCCTGCGTGGACAGGGCATACCTGATTTTAAATGGCTGGGGGGAGCAGGGAACTGAGTAAACATCCAGGAAGGTTTTAACGACGGGGTTACTGGCATCAACTTCTGGATAAATACAGTAATGGGGAAAAAAAAAAATGGAAGCAACTGTTGTGACGGTCTCAGGGCTGCCTTTTGGCAGGAGGACCTGCCCTCTGGGATGTGATCGATACGGCGCTAACAAGCCTGGACAGATTGACGGTGGCAGCTATCGATAAGGGGAGCTGCTGTGGGCACGGGGCTTTCCCCAGCGCCCAGGCACTGCCAGCACGGCAGAGCATCGGCAGAGCCGGCACCACAAAGCATCGGCAAAGCCGGTGCAGGAGAAACACCAAACCCGCCATCACCCCATGAGGATGGGGCACCTTCCCCCGCCTCCACCGCGCTCGGGGTCAGGGCCACAGCAAACAGTGACCTGGTCTCACAAGGAGACATTATCGATCCCTCCTGGATTTTATAAAGGCAGCTGCAGCTCCCATGGCCAATGCACTCCTGTGACTGGGGGTTTCTAACCTGCCAGCGCAGCACGACCGAAGTGGTGCCAGGTGGGTTTCGGCACCACGTCCCTTCCCACACGATGCAGGGCTCGTGCACGTTAGAGTTCCCTGATCATATTTCCCTCATTTTACAGCCAATCTTACAGCCCTATGGCAAATACCAGTGTCTGTGACTGGGCTAGGGGACCACTGAGTTAAAACAATAAGCGGTTTTCTTCTGCTGCTCCATTCCGTTAGGCCGAATTAGGCATTTTTCTTTCTATTCAAGTTGATTTTGAAATAATGTGTCTCAAAAAAAAAAAAAGACACCCCCCCAACTGTCATTGAAAACAGAATCCATCCCGTCTATGTGTTTACTCGAGACCTTACTTTTAAAAAGTGACTTTTTTTTAAAATTCAGGTTTTAATATTTGTTATGTTATGGCTGAGGCCATGCAAATTCTCTTGGGTAAAAGACCTATTTGACAAAAAAAAAAAAAATTCCAAGTTGGGTAATGCTGAAATCTGAAAATTTATGCCAATATAAACATGAGCATTACTCTTAAAAACCCATTGTTCTGTTCAAATGTTTTCCAGGCACAATGTTTTTAGTTGTTCTTCTTTTACATTTACCTAAATTTAACATAAAAGAATAGCTGTTCTCACTGCTGTTCCCCTGCATTCCCCCAACCAAAACACTTCATTTGTCATTGAACGAGACATTTTTGGTAACTCTGTAATGACTTTTTTTCATTTATCCCGGCGGAAAAAAAAAAAAAAAAGGTAGGTTTATCCAAACCATTATGTTTTGTTTAGCCAGTAAATCCAAAAGAAATCTGTATTCCACACAGTTTTAACAGGTGCTCTTGTTTTAAATAACAGAGTGAAAAAGGAAATACTTGCTCTTAAATGGTGAATGGTCTTAGTAGTAGAATATCGGATTAACGAAACAGAAATTAAATGATCTTATTTTTCTCTCTCTATGGGCATCAGCCCACCTTCCAGAGCGGTTGCTTCGGGTATAGCCCTAAATTAGCAGCACAGCTCTGAAAAAGGATGGCGATGTCAAGAAGCCAGCCAGACGCTCATCGTGCAAAGACAAGAATATGAAACAACTCCATGGTAATCACCATCTTTGTTAGACCATTGTGCTATTCATTTTGGGGGAGTCATCTTTTTGCAGTTTATCACACAGCGCTCTGTCTTTCTCCATTAAAATCAATGGCAGACATAGGAGGCAGCCTGTTTTGTTATGGTCTTCCAGGCAGCTCAGACACTTCTGGGAATCAGGAGCAGAAGAATAATGCGTTTCAATAAGCAGCTTATCGACCAAGTAGGAGTTAAGTGAACCTGTGGTGTACTTCTCCAGTTTCTCTCCTCTCCCATGATTATTGCACTTTACTCATGCTTTGCTTTTGTTCCTTTGACAATCGATACCTTGCAACGACTCGCCTGAACCGAGGGGTAACGGAACAGCGGGTTTGTTCCCGCCGGTCCCACCAGCTCCCACCTCTCTAAAATTTCGGAGCCCCGGCTGCTGCCCAAGGAACCGGCCCACCGGAGGTGTAGGGCTCAACCGCTGGATCTCCAGCTTTCTGACCAAATCTGGGCTCGCAACCCTGCTCTTCAGAGAGGCGCAGGGAAGCAGGAGAGGCTGCACCAGCTTCAGGTCAAAGATCTCCCTTGAGAAATGTAGGAGTCCATCTTCCCTCCTAACCCCTTTAGACAATTAAAATAGAGGCGCTGCAGGGAAATCCATGGCGAAAAAAAGCAAAGCGTAAAAGTAAAGTCAGGCACTGTTTTTTTTTTCCAGGGTTGAGATGGAGAAGCCCAGCAAGAAGCAGTCTGGTGAGTCACAGTAAAGCCAGAACCAGGATGTGACAGATCTTGTATTTCCTATCTGGGGATGAACCGGCATCTTTCAGATCCCGGATGCCCAGGATACCCCGTACCAGTCACAAACAGTGCCAGAGGGACCCTCTCAGGTGATGGACCCTCTCAGGTGATGGACACAAGAGCAGATCTTTGCTCCAGCACGCAGAGCTCTGACCTCGGTGCCCCGGATCACAAAGCTTCCCACAGACACCCTGAAGCAGAGGAAGGAAATCTTAATGCCATTTATGCTCCAGGGTTCCAGAAGAGACCCGGCTTTGGCGCTGAGACCGGAAGGTGGCGGGACCTGGGAGCTGTCATCTGCAGAACACCTCCTGCAGGCAACAGAGGCTGCACCTGCAGGACAGGCGGCCGCCTGGCCTCCGCTTGGTACCAGACAAGGCACATGGCCTTCCTCAGAGGTTTTTTTCTTTAATTCAATTAACTGATGCATTTTACAACTGTTATGAACAATACATGGAATTCTCAAAGAGAGCAAGTGTCCACAGGTTACAAGCTGTACCCTGCAGCTCCTCCGTGTTTTGCAAAATAGCATTAAAAGTATTACTTAAGCTCAAGCCAGGGACCATTTTCATTGACCAAGACAGCTAGAGGTGAAACCACGTCGTGGGTTTCTCCTGTGCACAAAAGCTGCTCCTGTGCATGTGGTGTGGAAAACATCTGCTGTACAGGGCACCTGCTGCGGTGCAGGAATGGGACGTGTGGGAAGATTTTAATTACTCACCATGGCAACCTACATTAATAGCTATAATCCCCCATAATAAGCTGGATCAGTCCTTCTCCCACATTCACAAAAATACCTCCAGGAAGGACATTCGTGGTGTAGACACGCTCTTGGGTGCCCGATGCCGAGCTGCAGAGCCTCAGCATCAGGCCCCATGCAAAATGGACCTGCCCCATCCATGACATCTCTTCGGTCCGGCTATCCTGGCCAGATCCAGGGAGATCCCACCATGTCCATCCCCAAACCCACAGCACTTCCCATACTCTCACACCTCCAGCAGCTGAAACAAGCTCATCTTATTGCACGGTGAGGCAGCTAGCAGTTGTTTCAGGGCGGTTTATCCTGAACTCATCGATCTTACCCCATTGATCTGAAGTTTGGATTAATTTGAAGCTAAACCTCTCCCATCACTGTCATGGAGATGGCCCTCCAGGAATCGATGGAGTTGAAATATTGTGTCCCTCCTGCGAGCAGACACCTCTGAGCCACACATCTGCATCTCGCCCTCCTGCTGCGCCCGGCAGCTCTGCACAGGGACACCCGCAAGAACTCTGAGTGCTGTGTCTGCAGAGAAGATACCAACCGCCCTACTCTCCTGCAAGGAATTACAGACCTGGGGAAGCCTCCAGACAAAATGGAAAACCCCAAAGGAGAACAGAAAATAAGTTGCAAAACTGCCCGACTGACCCTGCAGAGATGGATGAGGAAAGTTCCGCCAAATTCAGTACGCAGCTGCTAAAAACTACATACAAACAGAAAACAAACCACAGAGAGGAGACAAGGATGCATCGTACAACCAGAGCGTTGATGTTTTTACTACTTCTTCATCTGTCTCAGTCCTTTATGGTGACCCGAACTTCGCCCACTGCCAGAACACCCACAGCCACTTTTGGCTATTGAGTTCCATTTCCATGGCACAAAACACGTCCAAGTTTCCCTCAGATCTCATGAGGTTCCTCGGGAGCAGGCTGCAGGGTCGCAAGCACTGCGGCGCCTCCTGCCAGGTCACCATGACACAACACCGCTATTTGACCAAGGTCAACAGCCACAGCAGCTCGAGTTTCCCATGTCTCCAGTGCCAACATTTCATATCTGCGTACTCAAGCCCATTCTGGTTTCTTTTACATGAAGTTACAGAGGGTTACAGAGCTGGAGGGACTCTGGAAACGATGAACTACAGCAGAGTCAGTGCAAGATGATCCAAGGTCCTCCTCACCCTTATTTGAGATGGACTTTTTCAGCTTTTCCCTTGGAGCGGCGTCTGCATTTCACCTCCCACCCTGAACTGTGATTTATCTTTGGGAGACTCTCATGAGAAGACAGTGACAGCAACACCTATAGGGGACAACGCCACCTGCAGAGCTCAGCATCTCCCTCAGGCCCCACCGTGGAGGTGAAGAACAACCCGCTTGTTTCGTTATTCGCTCCCGTGTGCTGAGACTTTCGACTGACTGCTTCCCCAGCACGCGACCGGACCCCTTCCTCTGCAGAAGCGCTGGCAGAGGGTGACATTAATTATCTCGGAGGCAGATGTCTGATAAATAAACAACCTTGGAAAAACGATGTGGCTTCTCAAATGCAGCGTCCTTTGCCTCACCTTGCAGGCTCCTGGGAAAGTGCGGGGCTTCGCCACCTCGGGAAGGACTGAAGAGAGGACTGGTGCCTGCTGCTGCTGTGCTTTCCCCGGCTCACGCCGAGTAATTTCTCATGCTCACCTCAGGCTCAGCTTCTTTTGGTGTGTCTTTTTTGTTTTCCTTTTTTTTTTTTTTTTTTTTTAAATGAGAAAAGTGAGAAATCCACCAATTCCAACAAAGCAAAAGAGCCCTTGGCCATGTAAGGATCTGGTTCTTACTGCCTTCGCAAAAACACTGTGCTAGTCTGGCACTATTTATGTGAAGATTTTGATCAGTCACGCACAGTACGATCCCGCAAGATGGGCTAATATACTTGTTTTATGACAGAGCAAAATAGAAATACAAAGAGACTCAAGTAAACTATTTAACAACATGCATTTGGAGACATGATGTGCGCTACTTATCCAGAGCTTGAGGACTGGCAATACTGGCAGAAAGTAAAATTGACCTAGCTAAGATTCACAAAAAGAAGTTGATATAATCCCCCTCTGGCATTTTTTAAGCAGACCATGAGCTCATTTCACAGGCACCAGAAACCTGGAAGTTAGAACAACCCCCAAGCCCTGGTGACGTCCAGGCAATGAAGCTTTCCAAACAGAAAAGCTCTTTCCAGCAGCGCAGGTGGGAGCTGAGTGCTTTTGAAAAGACTGCCTAAGTTTGGGGTATTGTCCATAAGGACCATTCAGAAGGAAGAGGTAGCATGGAGAGGGTCCTTCCTGCCATGAGAAAAAGTCTTTCCCCGCAGACAACCTTCAAAGCTTTCCCTTTCCCCACCTAACACTCCTTTCCCACGATCCTCTCATGGGGATACGCAAGACATCGACCTCCTGCTCTCGGGATGCACCTACATCCAGCTCAGCCGGCCCACGCTGCGCACCCAGGGAGCCCTGCGTCCACTGAAGCCGGCGGTGGCCAAATTCCATATAAATCACGTAAGAGCAGTCCTGAAGTGCTGCCAGGGATAAGGCTCAGCTGGCTCTTTTGCAGGGAGGAGGGGAGGGGAAAAAAAACAAGGAAGGGAAGGGAAGGGAAGGGAAGGGAAGGGAAGGGAAGGGAAGGGAAGGGAAGGGAAGGGAAGGGAAGGGAAGGGAAGGGAAGGGAAGGGAAGGGAAGGAAGGGAAGGGAAGGGAAGAAAGGGAAGGAAAGGGAAGGGAAGGGAAGGGAAGGGAAGGGAAGGGAAGGGAAGGGAAGGGAAGGGAAGGGAAGGGAAGGGAAGGGAAGGGAAGGGAAGGGAAGGGAAGGGAAGGGAAGGGAAGGGAAGGAAGAGGAAAGGAACAATGTCATATTGTTTATAGATTGCTTACTCTTTTTTCTTTTCTTTCTTTTAATTAAAAGTTTAAATAGAGCCTTGAAACTTGATAATGGACACTTTAGCAGAGGGTAGCCACATGGAACCAAACCTTAAAAACCATGAAAGACCTGATTTATAAGAGGGCAATAAAACATCAGTGGAAAAAAACAGCAATATCTGTTAGGAGTAAACTGTCATCTTGCCTTTGACCCTATTTTATACTCGTGCATTTCTGTGGGTTTTCATCTGGAGTTACTGGTATAATTGGAAGAAAACCCCAGGACTTCGCTTGGGGGAAAGGAATCAGGCTTGGACCCTGCTGAGCACCAGCCCCAGCAGACAAAGTGGTTTTGTTGTGGGCCAAGGACTTTTTACACCCTTAACACAGGCATTTGAGCCAAATTCCAGCAGGCAATGAGCCTGAGATGGCCCAGGTAAAGACTGAACCGCAGGGATATTTAAAAGAGAGGGGGAAAAGACCCTCCAGCAGACAAGTTTTGCTGATTTTAGTCTGGATCACACAAGACTGGAGAACGACGTGTTGAGCTTCAGCCCACTGCGAATTGGAAGACCCAGGTTACAAACCTCTGAAAAATGGAGCTTATGAGGGAAATGGCAACTGCTCATTAGCTCCAGCCGAGCCACGGGGCTGCTCCGACTCTCAGAGCAACTCCTTTACAACTCGGCGGATCGCTTTAAGGGTGGGCAGGGCTGTGTGTTTTAGCACAAACGAGATGCAATCTTAATTATTTTGGTTTGACTCACGTTATGAATGTTACAATTGTATGCGTATCTGGCAATTGAAATAAATACCCCGGAGAAGAGTTACAGGTATTTTGCCAGACCTGTAAACCAAGCCCGGGGAAGAAGTAGCTCCCATTTCTCATTCCAGACACCCGACAGAGCTGCCTCGGGTCCACGGTCTGCAGAATGGAGCTCAGTTAGATCCCCAGGCAGCGATAAGCCGAGCTCTTCTGTCATTTCAGGGGACAGTTACACCCTCACGTATCATTTAAAGCCAAACAAACTGAGAACCTCCAGGCATGGCAAGCAGCAACAAGGCACTTGCTTAATTTCAACAGATAATTTTTATTTCTCCCTTTTTTTTTTTTTTTTTTTTTTTTTTTTTTTTTTGCAAAAGGAGCAGTGCAGAAGCGGAGTAAGCGCAGAAAAAGAGTAGGAGCAGTCTCTCTTTAAGGCAACTGCCTGGTTCAATGTAGGTTGATTTAATGATAAGACACTGTTTGAAGTTAATTGTAACTGCAGGGAACAAAAAGAAAGCTGGAAACTCACCGTCAGGCGAGGCAAGGAGCCGAAAAAGACACAGGGTCAAACTGTGATACGACTCTAGGGAATACGTATCGTGATACAGCTCCCAGAAAGTCTGCAGAGTTATAGTCAAAATTAGTCTGCATCCTCATAAATACGAGGCAGAGCACGGCTGGAGGAACTGGGCCATTTTAAGCCTCAAAATACAGGAAATGGACGTGTCCTGCTGAGCTCCTGGCGATGCCGAACAGGCTCGGCACAGGCTGGTCCCGAATCCCTCCCCTTCCTCGTGGCTGGGCTGCGGTGCTGCTGGGGCTGTGTGGGCGCTCAGGACCCTACAGAGAAGGGAAGAAAGGGCGGGGTGTGTGTGTGTGTATGTGTGTGTGTGTGTGCATGTTTTTGAAATAACGGGATTATTAATTTTTAAAGCCGAAAGAAACTCCTAGGAAAAGATATTTAAGAAAGATATGGTTCTTTCCTAAAGTTATGCCACTGTACAGAGTAATGAGAACTGAACAGTTTCACGGGTACAGGCAAAAAAAGTTTCTACCTTTATAAATACTCCACATTAGGGAGGGAGTGCTGAGTATCGTGCTGGAGACCCCGAAGAGGATACTCCAAAATAAAATTTAATGGAAGACAGTTTTCCACTGAAACACAGAGAAAAAGCCAGACTGCCTTCTGTAGCACCCACCTCGCAGGGGACGGGCGGTGGGAACCAGAGCACGGCACAAAAAGGGAGTTTCTCCACTGGATTCACAGGAGGCAGCACAGCCCCGGGCTCCTGCACTGGGAGGAATTTGGCATTTGGGTCCTGCCCTCTCGGTTTGGGGCTGGGATCCTCGCTGGGAAGGGCTGGGCAGCCCTGCGTGTTGCCAGGCTCAGCACCGAATCCCTCCCCACGACTCTTGCAGCCCCCAAAGAACTCAGAGGGGTGTCCAGCCCTGCCCGAGGGTCACATACAGGCTCATTCCTTGGAAGAGAATTAAAAACTCCCAAGCAGGAAGGGAGAAAAGAGAATTTGGAAGGCTTGTCATGCTTCCCCCCTACTCCAACGTTAGCATTTAAGGCATGAAGTTGACGGGCACCTTGAGCAACATCAGACAACGGTACCTGCAAGAAGTGCATCTAGAAGGTGCCAGGTCAGTGCAACCGGGCAGGGGGTGGTTCTGCAGCCACACGGTCCCTCACGCAGCCGGGGCCCGGCCGGGGGCTCCCCTGGGCTCCCACCAGGCAACACCCCCCTAAAGACTGGAAGCACACATGGACATTAACAGGATCAGATCTTCTAAGCCATTAACAAACCAACACCCCGTAAATCAAGCATTTAGATTTCTTTTAAAGCGTTCCTAATAGCAGTAAATTTTAACAGCCTTTTTTTATTTTTATTTTTTCTTATGCCACTATGCATCCCCCAAATCAGACTGTCTGAAACCAAAGGACCTGGCAGCCCCAGCCAGTACAGCCAGCGCTCGCTACGGGATGCTCTGAATTATAACAATATTCCAAGCAATAAATCACAGCGTTTTCTCTACTGCAAAGTGGAAGGTGTGGGGAGGGGAAGAGAAAGAGGGGGGGAAAAAAAAAAAAAAGAAAAAAAAAAGAAGCTTATCTAAATCTATTTACACGGAATGATTATTCAATTAATTTTTTCATTACACTTGCCAAAAAGAATTGCCCGTGTCTTTAATGCTGTGTGTGAGATTTCATTAATAATTAATAGCAGCAGCTCTTTCTCCTCTGTTTAGCGAGCGGGAGCTTTTGTCTGTGGAGGTCACAGCCCAACACGCGCCGCGGGGAGACAGCCCTGCCCAGCCGAAGGCACGGGGACTTCTTCACGGCCACCGAGGTGCGTGTGGGGACACTCTCGTGCCCTGAGCTGCTGTCAGTGGGGGTTCACTGGCTTCACCTTCAGTGGGGCGGTGTTTGCCACTGTGAACGCCATGCGAGGTGAACCGGCATGGGGCTGTAGGAAGGAGCAAGTCCTCATCCCCACCAGCCCCATCTCCCTGCCTGGCGTTTGTCCCTTCACTCCTCATGCCCAGCTTTGAGAGCCCAATCCTGTCCCCCTTGGCTTCTTCACCCCCTGCATCTCTCCCACCAGCCCTCAGCCCCCTTTGCTCCTCTCTGCCAAAGCCACCCACTCCCACCGCACTGCTCTGTCCCAGGTGCCACCAGCTCCTCCTCCTCAGCTCCCTGCTCCTACGTGCTCATGGCCCTGCCCTGTTTGCAGCAACTGGGATGAAGACCCTCCTTATATTGAAGCAATCTGACTGGAAAAAACAAGCCAAGAAATAAGCTTAATTGCAACCCTCATGCCATGACCATCCCAGGTTTTAGCAGGACACACAAGAGGAGAGTGCTTTGGGTAGGGTGGAGGCACCTCCCCAACCTTCACTAACAGCCACAGGAGCTTTCCAGACTATACCCTGCTCTTCCAGCGGTATGAAGCTGGAAGTGCTGTTAGCAAACACAACCGAAACTCCTGGTGAAACGCAGCACAAACCCTCCCCAGCCCCAACACGGGCACGGCCCCGTGGTGCTGGACACGCAGCAGAAGGACCATCCTCTGCTGGATAAGCTGAGGGGCTCAGAGGTGCCCACACAACGGCCGGCTCCAGGACAACACTGTGCCACCCGGCAAGGTTTATATGACCTTAAAGTTGCACCTCGTCTGTGGGACAACCAGGTTAGCTCAGACCACGGAGCGACAAAATCAGAGCGAGAAGAGCAAACAGCAGCTATAAATCATTCTATCTCCTTCCCAAACACAACATTTGCAAGAGCGCCCTGCGTTCCTATAAATATTTAAGTCAAATTTCAGCTGTTTATGTCTTACATCTGTCTTTATCAGCCTGTAATCATTTCTCCGCTCACATCCCACGCCGCTGCCTGCTAATCTAAGCTGGCTGCTCTTGGTGCAAATGCGTTTTCTCACCTCGGTTTGGACAACCGTCATCTAAATTCTTCTGCCTGGCGATCCTCTCCAAAGAGGCCTCTGCCGGAGCGGCTTGTCATGGAGAAGGTACAATGGAAAATGAAAAAGCCTCTTGAGATTTAACGATAACTCAACCAAATCAATTAAAACCTACATGATGCCCTTCTCTTGGAACAAGGACCATAACGTGGGCAGCTGTGCACGCCTGCGTGTTTTATTGCTTCTCCTTTCCTTTTAGTGCCACACAAGCTACATATTATAATGATCCGGTTTCTTCTAAAAGGTGTGTGCTGCTCTGTTCGACATGGGGGAAAGGTGGAAGGGCGAAGTTTATCCGCAAAAAAGTCGGCTGGTGTGGATTATAGCCAGAGACTGCCAATTTTCCAACTTTCTAGTATTTTTTAGTAGAAAGGAAAACAAAGGGGAGATTGTTTTTGAGAACCTCTTGAAAAAAAATATCCATACTTTCCAAGCAGCCATAGGGCTGGTGAAAACCACAAGAATTTGGCAATTCTGAATATCCCGTTTCACAGAGTAGAGACAAATGAAGGACAGAAGGGGAGCACCCACCAAACCAAGGTTTCCTGGAGTCCCATCCCTCTCTCTCCTCTTAGTGGTCCTACAATAAGAATCATCCGTGATGGCTGAAAAAGGTCCCAGTGCCTCCTTCAGATAGACCGAGATACCACAGAGGTACTGCTGGGCTCTTTGCTGCAAGTAAAGTGCAAGGAGATGCTGAGACTCAATAGGAAAAAAAAGAAACATCACTGAGTGCTGTTCCCCTCCTGCTAAGCCTCTCCTCATTGCCTGTGATCTGGAGCCCTGGGAGGAAGAGAGGAGCGAGGAAAGCGTGAGCTTTTCCCCGTGAGCCTGGAGATCTGCCAGAGCTCAACTTCCAGCAGCTCATCGGGAGCGCTGCTCACGCCGGAGCACCCCGCCAGGCTGTGCCATCACCCCTCACGGCCACCGAGGCACAGTGGGTGGAGGGTCACCATGGTGGCAAGCTCAGCCTTGGGGAACTCCAACTCCCCAGCTCTCCGCTCCCAGTGGTGTGCTCCCACGGAGGGCAACTCAGAGTATGAACCATAGCAGACACCTCCAAATCATCCTCCAGACATGCCTCTCTCTCCCCATCAGGGATATTTGCCCCACAATGTTACCAAAAGTGCCCGTGAATATAGAATCATAGAATGGTTAGAGTTGGAAAGGACCTTAAAGATCACCTCGTTCCACCCCCCTGCCCTGGGCAGGGACACCTCCCACCAGCCCAGGTTGCTCCAAGCCCCGTCCAACCTGGCCTTGAACCCCTCCAGGGATGGGGCAGCCACAGCTTCTCTGGGCAACCTGGGCCAGGGGCTCACCGCCCTCACAGCCAAGAATTTCTGCTCCAGATCTCATCTCAATCTCCCCTCTTGCAGTTTGAAGCCATTACTATCACTACATGCCCTTGTAAAAAGTCCCTCCCCAGCTTTCCTGGAGCCCCTTGAGGGACTGGCAGGGGCTGGAAGGTCTCCCCGGAGCCTTCTCTTCTCCAGGCTGAACCCCCCCAGCTCTCTCAGCCTGTCCCCACAGCAGAGGGGCTCCAGCCCTCCCAGCAGCTCCGGGGCCTCCTCCGGCCCCGCTCCAACAGCTCCATGTCCTTCTTGTGCTGGACTTACGGTCCCTCCTCCACGCCGAGGAGCACCAACACGTCCTTGCTGGTGCCGTGGAGCTGCTGGAGAACAGGACCAGCTCTGACACATCCCGCAAGCAGCCGAGCGCAGGTATGGACACGCTGTAAGGGCTGGAGCTCGGTCCTGAGCTGCCTTAACCTCAGCAGCCGCGGGGACTGCAGAATCGATGCCAGCGAACGGTTAGCTCAGCATCCCCAAGCGGTCCCAGCACTTCCAGCACAATCTGGGGCTGGAATTTCAAAAATCTGGGTTTGGTTCCCAGCTCAGATACACATTTTTCTTGTCCTGGTGGGCAAGCGACTAAACCTCGCTGTGCTTTGGTTTGCTTTCTGCAAGCAGGAGTAGGGTTACAGCCTTTTTTTTTCTCCTCACTGCTATTTTGACTTGTCTACTTACGTTACAATCTTTTGGGAGAGGAGGCTGTACATGCGTATCTACCAAATCTAATATAAGTGATCTAATCCTGGCAGATTTCTCTAGGTATTACTGTCATACAAATTCTGAGCGGCTGTGTCTATATAGACAGCTTAACCCACTCTCAGGCGCCCGTAAGTGACTTATCTCAGCGCTGTGCCTGTGCACCAAGGTCTCGGGCTTGCTTTAAATTTGCATTTCAGAACCTGAGCTCTGATTCTCCGGGATTACTGAGCCCGGAGACCTGATCCTGGTTGCCCACCCCCCCTCCCGTGGGCACAGGACATTGCCAGCATTCAGCGCTGGAGCAAGAACTTCCCGCGCCGTTCTGCATCCGTGAGAAAAATCAGGCTCAGCAAATTAATTTATATGAACAAGTTAGGTCAATCACCACTTCCCACCGATTTTATTCCCTCTAGTAAACGAGCCAAAGAGGGTTATTTCTTTCCTATGCTTTGTTGGTTCTCTTTCAATCTTTGGGACATGATTTCCTCACTTTTCTACTTAATCAAGAGCAGGACTTAAACACTTAAAGTTATCAACTCCCACAACCTCCTCTCCGAGCACGACACCATCCCACCCGCAGTGACAACCGGCAGCATCTGCCACTGGCAGGACTGGCACGTCCGCCCCGGGGCAAACAGGGACCCGTGACCCTGGCAGCCGATGTGTTTCTCTGGGATAACAGGCTGCTCTGGCATTTTTATAGCTATTTCCCCTCCTGTTCCTCAGCAGAGGTAGCACTGACTGTCAGGACACACCGTGACGCTGCTCAGGGCTCCGCGGTCCTTCCTTTCGGATCTGGTCCAGAGCATCTCACCCAGGGCAAACCCCACAAGGCTCCAGGAGACAAGAGCTGCTGTTCCCACACGTCTGTCCGATGCCAAACACTTGCTGGTGGAGGAGGGACGGGCACGCGAAGGGCTTTATAACGGCGTCACAGCTCGGAGCAGTAAATACTCACGATACACAGCTGAGGAGATGCAAGAAGTCACCCCCACCGCCATGCCCATTACAAATCTCTGGTTGTCCACCCCCTTCCCCTCTGCTCTGCTCTCTCCTTTGGGATGGCACGGCCCGTTCTCTGCTTTTAGTCAAGGGAAAGAAAAAAGAAAGAACAAGAGCAGCAGCAGCCTGTGCGGAAACCGGGCCCTTCGCTGCCTCCTGCACGGCTCCAGCACGCGCCATGTTTGTTCGAAGGTGAAGAGGAAGCGCTGGGGATTATGGACACAGCTTTGATTTTATTTTAAAGGCTTTAATATTTGGAGCTGTATTGATTTGATTTATCTCAGCGTGCCAGCGTACCGCCGGTAACTAAGCAACACCGATCCTCTTTGTGTTCCGGGCAGCTCGCGGGATTTTGCCTATGAACGATATTACTTTGTGTACATGAAACTAAATGGACCATAGGCACCATTTGTAAGTGGAGGATATTTGTTTGTTGGTTTTTTTTTTTTCATTTTTTTTTTTAAATTTCTTTGTGCCCGGGGATGGAGGTACCCCCTGGCACAGCTGTACCCGCAGCAGCAGCAGCACCCGGGCGCACACCCCTCGGGGAGGTGCCAACCAGAACAACTCAACTCAAAGTCATGCAGATGCACCAAAAAAAATAGGAAGCGAAGCAGCTGGTGCGGTGCCCCCGTGCCCGGCCTTTTGGCCTATCCACAAAAATAATAAATATTAATTAAAAAAAAAAAAAAGTAAAGCAGGGTCAACTTCTGCGGGATTGAGAGCGGCAGCAAGGAAAGCTCTGCAGGCAGCCAGCGAGGCTGGCGATGCTGAATCCCCGCCGCAGCTTTGCGGAGGGTTTCCTACCCCTCAGCCCTCCGCCACGCAGAGCGGGGACGCTGCCGTCGCCCTCGCTCTTGGCATCTCCCCTCCCCTCCCCTGTCACCGCCGGCAGCCCTGGCTGTTTCTTTAAGATGACGGCGTCTGTGTGGTCAAAGTCAGCAGGCAAAAGAGGCACTGTCAGCTCGCACTATATGGTTCAGTGGTTTGGCGTTAACGATGTTTGTTTTGGAGCCCGCCTGCTGGCCTGACCCATTTAGGATCCTTACTGCACTACAAGCTCGCCTTTCAATTATAAGGGGAGGCAGAAAGGGTCTTTAAAATGAAATCGGAGCCCACCGAGTCTGAAGCTGCCAGGCACGGCTGCAGTACGTCCGGCTGCCATGGTCCAGCTGTCCTTCGAGCTGAGCCGGGGAGGCACGTCCGTGGTTCCACAAAGTGGGAAGGAAGAAAGGAACCGGCTCTGCAGAGGAACAGCTTCCCCGGCTCAGGACGGTGCTCCTCTCACCACTGCGAGACTCAGGGCTGCTCTGCAGCAGAGAAACCACCTTTTTCTGGGCAAGGCTTTTTCTGGATGGGGTAGGGATCTAGACTGGCAGAGGCACAGAAGCCCTTTGACCCTCAGTCTGTATCGGCAGAAATGAAAGCCCTGTGCCTTCAGCGAGCCCAGCACTGCCAGGGAAGGGCATCCCCAGAGAGGACCAAAGGATCAGAGACCTATGCCCGGACCAGGGACCCCACCAGCTCATGGGGGGCTCTGATGTGACTCAGGTCAGCCCGGATCATCCCACACAGGGATGGGAAACTTGCAGCTGCCGGAGCACAAGCATCGTGCCCTGCACGCCCAGCAGGCGAGGAGCTTGCTGCAGACCTTCTCCCTGGAGCTGCAAGCGATGCATTGCTAAACCCCGTGGCCAGACCCCATTTTGGATGTTTTAGTTGTCCTGACTTTGCTTCAGGCCTCGGCTGCCAGAGAAGCTCACTCTGAACATCACACCACGGACCTCCACTAAACCCAGTTTTACCAAGAACGTGACGGTTTTCTTGCAGAACACACTGGAGACCGCTTTGACCTCATCTTCACCATAAACATTTTAGTATTATTATTTTTAACCAGGCCCTCCCCTGGGGAGAAGAGGACCAGGTGGGCATCACTTCTTATCCTTTCACGAATAAAAAGGTTGTTGCTTTTTTCCCGTTCATGGCCTAGCGTGGACCTGCTGGACTGAGACAAGTCTCAGGGCTGAGCCCGCTCCCACGATGGCCTCGTGTATGACGCTTTGCCCTGACAAACACTTCCAATTAAGAAGCACAATTATATGCTTGTCGAATGGACAAATAGTGCTAACAAAAGTGTCGTGGCATGATCCTGTGGTTCTGGCATGTACAAATTGGTCATTATTTTAACTTAGCTGAAACAAGAACCGTGTAGATTAGGGGCCTGGTTGTTTTTTCACATGAAATCCGAAACCAGGCGAAATGCACATCAGCTTTGCCAAAGAGCTTCCCTGAGGTTTGCAGATTCCTCAGCAAGTCTGGACTGAGTTAAAGTCAAAGTGATGGGGGAAACACTCAGTCTCAGAGGGGGACCCAGAGCAAGAGCTTCCTCCAGCTTTGAATCCAAACCCCTTGTCACGGCCTCCTCAGCTCAGCTCTTCCCCGAGAAGCTGAAAATGGTGCCTTTCCCCTAATCAGGCAAGAACTGGGGTTCTGCAAACACCTTCCAGTAGCATCAATGTGGATACACAACCTGCAATGGGAACGGCCAGGACCAGCACCTGGGCTCATTCTGCGCTTGGGCAGAGGTGGGATTTTGGTGGGTTTCTTAGATCTCCCCATGGCCCCTTCCCAGCAGGGCTGGCAGCAATCAGCTTCCCCGAGTTCCCACCACCAGGGGGTTGGTCTGGTAAGTCCTCAGCCTTTCATGGCCTCCCAGAAATACCAACAGGTATTTGGGGAATGTGTCTGGTCACCTCAGCCAGGAACACGTGGTCTCAGGGCACCCCATCTATAAGCACACATCCAATGTATAACCCGTATACAAGTACAACATCACCAATGCAAACAGAAAACTCCAGAACCGCCCCCATGCCTTGTGCTTGCCCACCTTGGTTTGAAGCACCTGAAGCAATCCATTCCAAGATCCAACTAATTAAAAAATTAAGGAAAATAAGTACTTTGGGAATAGCATTGTCTGCATTTTACCAAGTCTCACTGTTGCTCAGAGCACTCTGGCATTAAAGAGATGCTTAACTTTAAATTCTCAAAAAAACTCACACTAGAATAAATACTTTCATTATCATTACAAAAAAAAAAAAATAATAATCATGTAAATGGTTGCTTACGCACCGTCTGGCAGCGCAACAGGGGAGATGCCCTCATCGAGATGCGGGGACAGATACGCCAGTCCGATGCACTAGGGACTGCGGTTTCCCAGTGACGGCACTGGGCAGCAGCAGCACAAACTCACCCCCTCCCCAGAGTCGCTGCAGCTCAGGGGTACGATCCCATCGTGGTTTCTATTGCGGCTGATTGCCCGGCCTCTCCTGCGGCTGCCTCCCGACACACGGCTGAGGGTAGGGGCAGGCTTCGGCGAGGCAGCCGCACTCCTGCTGTTGATACCAAAACCAGCTTCACATAAGAAACAGAGCAGTGAGTAACTGATAATACTTTTCGGCAGCGTGAGTTGGATTTGCACCAGCCATCTACCAGCAAAAGCCTCCAACTCCCAGTGAGACTGTGAGACAGCGAAAGACATCAGGAAGGAATTGAGGCTCAGGGAAGGATGACCCCGGATCAGGGAAAAGAGAGCTCAAACCCATCAAGATTTTCAAAGTGAAACAAAATCTTTGGATGTCACTTGGCAGCTTTTATCTGCAAATTCAGTTTTATCTGTTGGGGAGAAAAATAAACCCTACAGGAACGCTTAGCGCAGCAGAAAAAAATAATGTTAAATTAAGCTTACAAAAATGTTTCTCTTTCTGAAAATCTTGGCTGGCGACAAATGGCTTGTGCCAAGTTATAAATCAAGCGTTGGGTTTCTTTTAACACTCAGCATCCCCTGATTTATGATGCCATCGCAACCTCTCGATTGATTTCTGACTCGGTGATCCATCTTCCTCTATAGGTAGCTGCCCATTATAACGCCTTTTCCTGAGCAGGCGGCACGTTTCGCTTCCCAGAAGGGCTTTATAAAGGAGAGGCTTGAGGGGAAAACAGCCCAGGGACCTGAGAGACCGAGGCGGGCACAGAGGGAGGGGAGATGGATGGTGTTCATATAAAGGAGTAGCTCTACTCACTCAAGTACACGCACTAAAGGGTCTGGGCTGGCTGGCCATCGAACCGGCGCGGCCTTTGGCAGCAAGGTACGCGCCTGGAGACCCCAGGACAGCCCTTCCTTTCTTGTTTCGGGTGACTAGAGCCTTCATGCTTCAGCAGAGTTGAGCTCCTGACAGCAGCCATCCCTCACGGGTGGAAACAAATTAAACCTCACAAGCCAGAAGGAACATTCAAACTCACCGAAACCTCTCAGCAATTAGGAAAGCCTTCTCCTCTAGAAGCATCCCACTCCTCAGCAAGGCCTGTTCCCACCAGCTCAGTGATCCAAGGATATCAGGGCTTACCTGGGACTTAGAGGACCAACGCTGTGACAAACTGCACTGCGATGGCCACTGTACCTCCCCAGCAGACACCGGGTGGGCAGGAGCCGTACAAGGGCTTGTTCCTGCGTCCTCGCTTGGCTGCAGAGGTTACCAGCCCCACCTCTTCACAGGCACCTACCTCCTGCATATCCCAACCCACAGAGCACTCCCTAACTCACTCTTGTCCAAAAAAAACAGAAGCCAAACTAACAACGTGCAGCTATTTATACTGAGCTCGTTTTAGCCGCACCAGGTGAGAGTGGGTTTTTGTGAGCAGCCGGGAGCACTCACCTCCAAATCCAGCACAGGTGGAGGCTGTCAAGGAGATCCAAGCACCCCAGAAATGAGAGACAATGGGGATGTTGGGGGAAAAGGTGGCGAACACCAACCGCTGAAAGCCCTTTGAGGTTTCTGGACTGCTATGAGTTAGCTGTGTGTCCCAGGCAATGCATCAGACCTTGGGGTGGGTGCGGGGAGCACGAATATGGGCTGGAAATCCCAGGAGCGCTGCAATTCCCTGGCTACAGAGCCATGCCTGTATCAGCCAGGTTATGTATCTTCATCTAAAGTATAAACATTTTCTCGGGGAGTCCAGAAGCCAGCTGTCCACTCGGATGGTGCCTTTTTAACTTCCAAGATAAATAGGGCTTTTTTGTGTCACTATAAAGCATTATTTATACTGGAAAGGGCCTGTGAATGGCACATGCTGTCAGTTCAGTATGTAAATGATGCCAGCTCCGTTTGCTACATCCCATCAATTATTTTCATACACTTTTCTTTGTCTTCATCTGTCAGAGGAAAAGTCACCTTGATGCCTTGAAGTGGTTTTCTTCGCCCATCTCCTTTGGTGTGTGACTCCACTTTGAGGGTTGGCAGGGAGGAGAACGCGGGATTTTCAGAAGCAATTAAGTGACTTGGGAGAACAAGCCCTAACGGCCTTTGGCGCGCCACCAATCAGCAAGACTGAAGAGCTGCCTCCCCATGAAAAACTGTGTGCTACCGGGCTTCTTCACAGGAGCTTCAAGGCTGGGATGGCCCAAAGAGCCAACCCTGATCTAATGGAAAGGGTAGCAGGGTTAGACCCTCAGCATCACCCATGCGTATTCTTTTCAAACAGCCTTCGCTCATCCCCTTCTTGGCAGCTGAGTCCTGCTGGCTTCCACCCTCTTGTGTTTTTTCCCCAGGCTCAACTCCTTCTCTACTTCCACTACTAGTCTTGGGGTTAGATTACTCATTTCCCACACTTATTTTGGGTGTCTGTCTCCCATTCCCACTCAGCACCACCGCATCATCCCCAGTTAGACCCTTAGCTGGTATGAACCAACTTTAGAATCATGGAATTGTCTAGGTTGGAAGGGACCTTTCAGATCATCGAGTCCAACCTTTCTTGGATTGGCACAGACTTACAGCGGTTATGGATCTGACCCAGCTTCCCGCCCCTCAGAGAGCCCTTTACAGCGGTCCACCGAAACACTTGCAGCGCTTGTAGAAGCAGAGATGTCCCCTGTTACTTTCACCGGTTCGTATGAGCAGGGCATGTTTCCTTGGATGACCCAACGTCAGCCACCCGGCCCGCAGGGAGGCAGGCGGCAGCGCTCCGGCCCAAGGTGCTCGGTCTCTCTTCTGATGGGGAGAGAGGAAAAAACCAAAATAAAACAAACCCATAAATCACAAAGCTAGCAAATCAAAATAAATACACTTAACAATATTTCCATGCCGCTTTTTATTATTATTATTTATAATGGTATTACAGAATTTAGTAAAATTAAAGTAAATGTCAAGCAGAATGTAATAATTTTCCTTGGGGTTTGGCACATTTGTGTGCCTGACAGTTTCACATTTTTCTTTATATCCGTGAAGACAGGAGCCTGACAGGGCTATATTTTGTTACCCACTTTGTTCAATTTTGTCATAAATTGGAGTGAACAAAACAGTGAAAATACAGACACCAAATTAATCAAAGAAATTACATTTTAAAGCACCTCATACAAACATGTATGAAATAATCACCCTGTGCCAGGAAAGCACAGGAAGAAAACCAATATTCCCCTCCGACCACATGCACTTTGCCCCCAGAAGGGCAGAGACCTCACCCCAGGACCATCAGTGTTACACACCGAGATGTTGCTCCTCGGCTGCTCTTGCCTTGCAGAGCCCTGAATGAATGTCTCTCCCATGCATACGTCTACCAGCTTCTACGAATTCCTGCTATTCACATCCCGTGGCAACGAGCTGCATCTTTTAACGCGACGGCGGGTGCTTGACGTGCAGCAGCTAATTCGTGGTGCCAGCGCACACGGCCACCTTGGGACCTCTCGACAGGTTGTGTTCAAGTTCACACCTTGGTCCTCTGACTTCTGCCGCGGCTGCCACCACCTGCAAGTGCCCTTCACCCGCAGCGCCCGAAGCCACGCCGTCCCTGCCAGGCCACCGGGGACCCTTCCTTAAAAGCGCGGCGGCCGTTTCTCTTGTTTCAAGGGACACATTTGCGGCAGCATAGGAAGAAGCACCACGCATAAAGAATTGCAATTTCCATGAGAATGACAAGGAGAAACGTGAAGCGAGCGGTAGGGCTATCCTCGGGCCAATCCTTTCTGCCTGAGTAAATTCTATTTGAATTCCTCTTGAAACACCAGCTCTGCAGCACTTGGACTATATTGAAAAGGTCACTGGAGGCAATGTCAGACACACTCTCCAGCTGCACTACAAGTGCACTGATAGAGATTCATAACAACGTGTAACTGCAGCTGGAGATCCAAAGTGACTCTGAGGTACCCTCTCCACTTATCTGGCAGCAGCAGATGATTTCGTTACTCCTCTTTAACGCCTGCGGGGAGGCGCTGGTGCCTTACCCCTCCACATGCTGACTTGGAAGCGCTTCTTGGAGCTTCTTAGAGCTGGTGAGGATGGTTGGTGGGGTCTTGCAAAGCTGAAGTGCGTTTCAGTCAGCTGAAAGGGACATGTTGGTATCTCACTTACCTTCTTCCCACCTGTGTGGGCTTCAGAGGACTGTTTGGATATAAATGAGACCAGGAGCACTGGGAAGTCATTGTGGCTGAATCAGCTGTCCCTGCAGATTGTGCGTAACACCAACAGCATCCAAACCCCACCTCTGGCATGGGCAGAAGTCTTGTTATCTCCTGCTAGAATTAGGCTTAAAACCTGAAACATACCATGTTTCCTTCCGTCTCAAATTTAGCGTTTTGCCCTGCAATGCTGTGCTACAAAAACATGAATTTTCCCTTTATCCGGCTAATAGCCATCCCTTTGCTGCTGACCCAGCAGTGCTGGACATGGGCAGCGGTGGCGTCGCGATGAGCTGTGTGGGACGGGTGACATCCCAAGGAGGAGGAGAGTGTCCTACGGAGCACGGCACAAGGGCAGAGCTGAACGGCAGAGACCTGGAGAGCGGCCACATTCCCTCGCAAATATGGCAGCAGGTCGGTGGTAGATTAAGGGATTTTTTTTCCACCCAAACTACATACACCCATCCATATATACAGCAAAAATGCATTTTAAGCTTATTTGTGTACTCGTTGCTAAATACCATAATGGTCCCCAGCTGTATAGCAGGAAGGCCCATTCACTGAAATTTTACCATTGATTTTATTTTTATTTTTAAAAGTTTTTTGCTTTCGTTATTGTACTATAAACGTGTTTCCTCCCATTTTGCTCTGTGCCTGTAGAATGCCTGACGTCTCCTATCACACCTGTTTTCTATTATTTGTCATCCATTATTTTAATTCCCCATCTATTGTGCGGAATCTGAAAATCGCCTGCTAAATCCCATTCTTTACTTCAAAAAAAGCCCGTGAGAAGGTTTTAATAAGTGAAACTTGTATTTTTCCACACCGTCTGCAATGAAAGTGTCCAGTGAATAACCCCCGACTGTCAGGTGTTCGCATTCCCATCATCTAAGCGGGGGGATAATTAGGAGACAAACGAAGGTTTACAATTCTGCAAATATCTCAGAAAGACCATTTGGCTGCTTGATCGGTAGAAGGATATTTTTAAAACTGCCATTTGAGACTCAGCTGTATTGCTAATTAAATGAGAATTTCATAAAAATAATCTGAAAAAAGTCTCTGTTAATTGGAGAACGATAACGAACAGACTTGCTGAACAGAGGCATAAACGACAAACAATTGAAGAGGGATAATAAAGTGCCATGTTATCGTGTAACGCCAGGCAGCTTTCCTACTTCTATTTGAAGTTTTAACTTTTAGCTTTTTTTTTTTTTTTTTTTTTTTTTTTGTGAATGGCATCCAAAAATGTGCTTTGCAATTGTAATTTCCAGAGCTTCAATTCAGCATTAGCAATGCATGGGTAACACTGACTGTCGCATTAACGGCGTCCTTGCCTTTAGACTTCTTGCGTTCCGTTAACAGCTTTTGTGTTCTGCAATGAATATGATGGAGGAAATGCATTAATATTGTATGGATGTTATTCATGCAGGACAGTGGCATTATTGAATTAGTGATTCTTTGTAATAATAATGACTTCCAGTACTGTATTGTACAGTAAAATACATGGAGTCAGGAAGGAACTCATGAGCCTAATGGAAGACTCAAGTCACAGAATCAGAGAATGGTGAGGGTTGGAAGGGACCTCTGGAGATCATCCCAGTCCAACCCCCTGCCAGAGCAGGGTCACCCAGAGCAGGTGGCACAGGAACGCGTCCAGGTGGGGTTGGAATGTCTCCAGAGACGGAGACTCCACCACCTCTCTGGGCAGCCTGTGCCAGGGCTCTGCCACCCTCAAAGTAGAGAAGTTTTGCTTCATGTTGAGATGGAATTTCCCGTGTCCCAGTTTGTGCCCGTTGCCCCTTGTCCTGTCCCTGGGCACCACTGAGAAGAGTCTGGCCCCATCCTCTTGCCCCCCACCCTTTGGATATTGCTGAGCATTGATGAGATCCCCTCTCAGCCTGCTCCTCCCCAGGCGGAACAGCCCCAGGGCTCTGGGCCTTTCCTCACCAGAGAGATGCTCCAGTGCCCTCATCATCTTCATAGCCTCTGCTGTCCCCTCTCCAGCAGTTCCCTGTCCTTCTTTAACCGGGGAGTCCAGAACTGGACACAGCGCTCCAGATGTGGCCTCACCAAGGCAGAGCAGTGGGGGGAGGATGACCTTCGTCGACCTGCTGGCCACGCTCTTTCTAATGCACCCCAGGAGACCATCGGCCTTCTTGGCCATGAGGGCACATTGCTGGCTCACGGCCAACTTGTTGTCCACCAGGACTCCCAGGTCCCTCTCTGCAGAGCTGCTCTCCAACAGGTCAACCCCTAAATACAGTTTTGGTGGTGCTGCTCAGCGTTTGGTTCTTACGTGCTGCAATCGCACAGGGAGCAGCGTGCGCCTTCTTTCCCCTCAGGTCAGCAGATTACAGCTTATTGTATATTTATAGGGGCAGACTCGACCCATGCCGGTGCACTGGAGACGGGAGCGCTGCCGGGATGGCAATCCTTGGCCACCTCACGCTGGGACGAAGGTGCCACCCTAATTCCTGCAGCTGGCGGGGGGTCACGATCTTGCATTTGCAAAAGGTTGGCGGTTTGTGACCTCCGCTCTGCATCGCTCCTTGCCCGGCCCTTGGCACCGTTATCACACAGGCACACAGCAGATGGCACAGAGACGCATGGAAAAATTCGCAGGAAAACCGTCATTCATTTTACACCGGTGAAGAGTTCTGCAACTGCGGCTGCCTCCCGCAATCTGAAATTTGCCATGCTGCCTTCACACTCTCACAGCCCAAAGCGAGCAAGAGTGTGAAACAGAGACCTCAACCTGAGCATAAAGTGTCTCTTGGATATTCCACGTCTCTTCTGTGAAAAAAAAAAGCAACTTTGTGAAAGCCCAGTGTAACGAGAATTGACTGCCCTCCATGAGAAATATCGATTAATTACTCTGCAGTGGAAAAAAGGCAACTCTGATGATACACATTTCCCAACTGCAGCACAAACAATTGCTTTTGAGGCACAGAGAGCCTGGGCTGAGAAACCTAGTGAAATGAAGTCATCTCCAGGCTGGAGACGGCCGCCAGGTTTGCTGGAGTGCTGAAAAACAGCAAGAGAAATTTTGTCCAAAAACACTTTCTTCTAATAGTGTCTGAAGTGAGATCATCTCCCGTGCTTTTGGCTCAAGCTCAGTTTGGGATTTTCTAGAAGAGTTTCTGCATGGGAATGTGTACTTAGGCATCTGCCCTGGTACATGGATCCCGTTTAAGTGGGTTGAATCTCAGCAGCCTCAGAGCAGGGTCACCCAGAGCAGGTGGCACAGGAACGCGTCCAGGTGGGGCTGGAATGTCTCCAGAGATGGAGACTCCACCACCTCTCTGGGCAGCCTGTGCCAGGGCTCTGCCACCCTCAAAGCAGAGAAGTTTTGCTTCATGTTGAAATGGAATTTCCCGTGTCCCAGTTTGTGCCCGTTGCCCCTTGTCCTGTCCCCGAGCACCACTGAGGGGAACACCCGTGAAGTTTCTGGGTGTTGCTGTGCTGGTGGCAGTGCTCTGGCCATGCCACTCTGCCACAGTCCTGGGTCACCTCCCTAATTCACTGACGGACCACAAGAGAGCCACTGACCATGACAGTCTGATCTGCTCTGGAAATGGAAAAAATCATTGGAAAATGGTATTTCTAGGAACAGTAAAAAGAAAATTCAGTTTTACAGGGCTGGACTGATACCGTACCAACACGAGGGTGGGAATCCAAAGGCAAATGAAGGAATCAGCTGCACACCTGGTCCAGCTGTGGGCATGCCATGCCTTTCCCGGTAAGCTGCCCAGATGCCCTGGAAAGGGAAAATATCAGAAGATGTCTTCTGCAGACCTGCTGTTCTCACTGGCTTCAGAGGTAGGGCAGGACTTACAGTGGGCCCTTTTTCAATAGTCAAATCCTTCTCCTTGAATTACACCCAGAGCCTACGTCGCAATGCCCAGTCCCTGCTGGGAAAGCCCCAGGTTCGGCTCCTTTCTCCAACACAGGCCTTGGGTGACCTTAGGCATGTCACTTCATCCGTCTCCACAGCAATTCCCTTTCAGGCAACTGGGTGTAGTGCTTCTTCCAGGCATGCTGGGAAGAAAAACACATTATAGGTGGTAAAAAGTCAGATAATTGGATAAAAGCCATAACAGTACAGAAGATAGATAGAAATAAGATTCCTTCATGCGTTCAGGCGCCTGGTTCATTCTCTCCAGGGATGCATTGTGTAGCACTGTGTAGGTGAGTTATTGGACTAGCTGACTCTCAGCTGCATTTTGGGTCCCCAGTGCCGCAGGTAGTGCCTGCTCTCCGGGAAGAAGAAATTGCAAGGAATAGGCTAAATTTAATGTGCATAGTTGTGTACTATGCACACACAAGGCAGGGAAGAAAGCTGCATTACTAATAATCTGCAGAAGTTGTAAGTTAATGTTATTACTGTGTATGTTTAAGCACATTCTCACACAGTTTTTTTCCCTGTTGGCGCACAAACTGTGCAGTGCTTCACATTTCCCCGGCGGCTGCCAAGCTGGTGAGGTGCGGGCCGGTTGAAGAGGGCAACGTGCCGGCCCTGCTTCGCTCATGTTCACGGGGTTCGGTTGCGCCCAGATGGACAGCCGTACAGAAATGCAGAGTTTCTGCTGTCAGATGTGGAGCTGGATTGGAAAATGCAAGGAGGCAACCGGTTCAGCCCTTCTCCAGCACCACACAGAACACCGCAGGACCACGGGTCTTGGCCATCACCTCCTACAAGTAACTCACGGGCCAGACTATGGCCAGGTCACAGCATAGTGATTTAAGATGTGAATTTTTATGACATTTCTATACCAACAAGAGCTTTACTGTAGACAGAATTATAAGGGAAGTGTCAGCAGAAACACAAAATCAGCGTCAGTGTTCTAACCCCCCTCTTCCATGAGTGATGGGACTTCTGAAGCCCGGTTTCTGGAAACTCTTCCACTGCTTGGTTCCTCTGATGCCTCAGGGAGAGCTTACAGGTGGCACTTCTAGAGTCCAGCCCAGCTCCGTGCACTGGTTTCAGAGACACTTAGCTTACCCCCATGTGTGAATAATGTTATGCTGACAAAAGCATTTTCAACACCAGTATTACTATGTCTATATCACAGTCATAGTATATTTACTAGAGTTACGTATCGGGATATATGCGTGTACATAGAAATGTATTGGTAAAAGCACGTCCTTCTCTCCTCCCCTGCAAATATCTATAGTTATATATACATTGCAAAACTGATAAACTCTGAAGCATCTTCTCTTTATGCTCAGAAAATCTCTGAGATGTCCACACTCCATCCAATTATGAAGGTCATGAAAGATCTGCTTTGCAGGTGGACAAAACGTAAGGCGCAGCCCCCACATGACTAGTCCAAGAAGTATCACGTCATGAAGACGCTTTGTGGAATCCCAACTGCACCTTGTTTAGGTCAAGGAGCTAACTGAACCTTTAACTCTGGCTTTCCTCCCCAGACACGCTCATGATGGCCAACACGGGGTTGAGGGGGAGGAGGGAACAGAGGACATGTGCCATTGCTTCCCAGCACTTGCTCCAGGAAGGATGACCTCTGTAAGCCACCAGCAAGTGCTGCCTGCCTGAGGCCGAGGAGCTGTGACCTGGGGAGCGAGCAGGCTCTTTCTGCCTCTTACCCCCGGTACATCAACCAGGTAATTCCAAAATAACTGAACTGGTTCAGAAGGGCAGGGGTGGCCTTATGAGATGAACTGGACCATGAGAGCAAAGGTGCTGAACGCGTTATCAGAGACTTTCCTAGCCCAGGGCAAGAACAACAGGCAGGGATGGATGAGATGCTTATTTACAGCCCTGTATGCCCAATATTTTCCTTTTTATAGTCTGCTGCACTCAGGCAGTTTTTTTTAAGTGGTGCATGGTGATTCTAGGCACAAACCACATCAGCAATTAATTGGATTTGTGGGCCTCACTTCCACGCACCCCTTTGAAACGTTCCCTCAGGAGATCATAAAAGACGGGGACTGAGCAAAGTAGTAAGAGGAAGGTACAATGTGGAGAGGACCCTTTTGTTAATCCTGTTCTGCCTGTCTTTCATTAGCACACCTTATTATGACATCCTATAGATTTACTGCTTCGGCTCTGCTGGTGAGAGGCAAATGATGTCTTAATGAATGATGGTGCCTCGAGCTGATAACAGACTGCCCTTCTCTCCCACTGAAAAGAGATTGTGTTCGGCACAGTATGTCCAACTGCACTTAACATAATTGGATGAAACTTGTAATAGTTTGTTCACTCCAGGTGGGTACAAAAGTCACGGCAAAAAAAAAAAAAAAAAAAAAAAAATCCCAATGATAAAATATCAATTGCTGTCTCTCGCTTAAGGGTGTAATTGCGGTTGGTGGCACTTGCAGAGCAGTGCGTCTAGGATGGCAGATAACGCGAGGAAGGACTCACCGTGCCACGTAAAGCACGACACAGAGGCATCTTCAGCATAAAGCTGCCGAGGCCGGGGGCCGGAGCAGGCAGCGTGTGTGGAAGTGCTTTGCAGACTGTCTGGGCTTCAGCAGCATTGAGTCCTCCTGTGCTCAGAGGATGCTCAGCGCAGCCTCCTGCAGCTCGGTCCCGGTGCTGCTCCAGCACAGAAATAGCGCAGGAGCGAAAGCCGTGACGGTGCTTCATCCCCACGCGCCTCAGCCACTGCCTTTTAGAACATTTTCCCAAAGCCATTACTTTTATGCCCTGAATGATTACTTCATTTAGCACATACATCAGAACTAAAATACCCAATATTAGCTCATTTAAGTTCATGTTCAATGATGGATTAATCGCTCCCATTTTCTGGAGCAAAGCCCAGTCCATTTCATCTAAGGACCAAGAAGAAATTGGTTCCCTTGTCTCTTGAAGTCTGAGACATCTGCTGTGCTTTGCTTATCTGCTTGCCCACAAAAAAACCCCAGTGAATACTTAAATTATATAAAAAAAAAAAGAAATTGCTAAAGCTATAGATCACACCCATTTTTCTCCTGCTTTCAGAGCAGGTGCAAAGGAAGCATGTCAACAGTACAGTCCGCATAAGCCTGTGCCTCCTTTGAGGTTTGAGATGTCACACCACGTTACAGTGGATATTGCTTTGCCATGTGCTATGTTGCATCACGGGCCACACAGAAACATGCAGAGAGTGAAACAAGTCCTTAATGGACAAACACAACGAGACCAGAAACCTACATTAGCTCTGGCCGGGCTGAGACAAAAGAATCCTGTATGCTAAACGTTATGGCCAAAATAAAACAGGAGTGACAGGTGAAATACTCAATTTCTCCTGCTCCCCAGAATTAATAGAGATGTTGGTGAGTCAATGCAACGTGTAACTCATGGGGGAAAACATCCCTATCTGTCATCGTTGTGGGCAGCAGACTTGTAGCAGGAACCGAGGCTGAGTTTATCACAAGTGCTGGGGGCCACAACTGGAAGGCATTGCTCAGCCAAAACTACCTTGGCTCCAGCGACAGTTTCGTGGCTCGAGGACCTCTCTTCTGTGGAAGCCATGCTTGGTGGAGCCTGGTTTCTTTAAAGTATGGGTAGCAGACTTTGGTTTTTTAAATGTTTTTTCTCCGTTAGAAAGGCAGTGTGTTCTGGTGGCAATGGGACCTGGATTTCAGTGTCACCTCTGCCACTGTTCAGGGGCTTCGGTCACATCATTCATCCCAGTGCTCCATGTCTGGTCCTTTCAAGCAGGGGCTGGGCCCTGCCTCGCTGCACCCAGATGTGATGCAAGCACCACGCAGCCATGGGGTCTCCAGGGCTCTCGGGTCCTACTGCCCTGTGCTGACACCGAAACACAGCTGTAATTGTGATTAATTGGTTTTGTTCACCTGCTTTTTAACGATCCCTAAAACATCAGAGGGTTGTGAATATCTAGTGAGGAAAGGGGCAAAGAGAACTGGGGATGGGAACTGAGATGTTCTCAAACTGAAAGAGTCACTTTGTTATTGAGATCTCTACGTCTCACCTGCCTCTTGGCACGAGGAGAAAACCTCTCCTTTTCTTTGCTCACAGACCAAGAATGCCGCTGTCTTTTTGCATTGTGAAAAAAACACGGAACAAGAAAATAGCGCTGAAACATTTCAGACAATCTCCTTTATCCTGTGCTCAGCAATTACTCTTATTGTCAGCAGGAGTAAAGAAGCATGTAGCATTTGAAAGTATTTAGAACTGACTGTGTGTGTTCAAAACACGGGATCTTTCAAGGGACTACTCTCTTCTCATTTGGTGACACAGGCAATTAAGTTTTTAAGAGGTTCTCTGTAGCATTAGCAGACTATATGATATTCTTGAAGGCGCCTTTATAGCATCCTAAAGACAAATTGCTTGCATCTTCCTTGGAAAATAAAAGGCTAAATTCCAATACTGGAAGCTGACCAAGCTCCATTTTACGTGCAATCCGAGCTGGCTGTGCATCGCTGCTGCTCCCCCCCCCTCCACCGTGCAGCCGTGGCTCTAAATCACCGCGAGGAACTGCTCTCCCAAACCCATGTCCCTTACCGGGGAGGGAAGGCTCCATCCTGCCCCTTTGGCTTTGCTCTGTGTCCAGCTGCGGGGAGCGTCCAGCTGCAGGGAGAGGGAGTCTGGGTGTCAGGGAGCGCCAGGGTCAGGATATGTCCCCTCATTCAGCTCTAGCTAAGAGGAAGGTAAAAATAGGAGTAAAAAGAAGCAAGGAACAGCCCATCCTTGGGATCGTCCCTCAGCTGCTCTAGAATATATTTCTATTAGACGCTGCCATCCTTTCAGGCTGTAATGTATTTCCTCATTATGGTAAACATTCACATGGCATTTGTGATCGTTTCTGGAATGACATTGCACAAAGTTGGGTAATAAAATTGCCTCTGATCTCACAAAGCGCAAGGCTCAAGACAAATAAAGTCTGTAAACAGTTCTGCACTTCTGGATGTTTTATAAGCTGGATCGACGTTTACTTAGGGCTAAACCTGAAGAAGTTCATTTCATCTCCCAGAAAAGACACCGTGCCTGTAGGAGGCTTCGTTCCTCTGGGGGTATTGGCATGGTTACTACAATCAAACTTTCAACTACCTTTTTCCCGTTGCTGCCTGCAAGTCCGTGTCATTCATTCCACATCTCCCTCTCCCAGCAATACTTTGGTGATATTTAGAAATGTATATAAATGTCAGCAAGCTGGCAAAAGCCCACAGGACTCTGCAGGCAGCAGGTAGGTATGGAGTTCGCTGGGACTGTGTTACAGCGAAACCCGAGCACTGGGGAAAGCACTCCCCTCCCAGGGCTCCACGGCTGCGTTGCAGCTTGCTGGAGGAGATCCTCAAGGACGCCCGACACCCGGCAGTGGCAGGTGACGGACCACAAGCATTGGCATCTCTCGCTGTTACCTCCAGCAGTACCAATCTAATGTGTGCAGGCGATGGGCGAAGCCAAAGCTGTGCAGGAGACAGACAGACCCTTGTCTGAAGCCTCTGCGTCACAGTGGGAACTGGAGAGGGAACATATGTGTGAAGTGATGACAACAGCACGAGGACGATCCCTTTCCATTGAGGCTCTAAGATGTTACAGACCAGCCGGTGCTCCAGCTGAGGCCAAAAGGCCTTTTGCTCACTCCATGAAGGCACACAGCTTTTTGAATTTTAAAATACAGCTTCCAGTTGGGGCACCTTCCAGAAACAAAAGGACATGACTGGCATGGCGCTGAAGGGAACCTCCCAGCCTGCTGACCCACCTGGATCTCCAGGGGCTGCCGTGCCCCGTGCCCGGAGGGGTGCTGGCTAAATCACCCCATGCAGCTGAGGGAGACTGAACATCTCACCACATCTGACAGCAAAATCAAGAGACATCACCAACCTGTTCCACGGGATCCACATGGAGCTGCCATTGGGAAGTGGGTGGTCACAGGGTGGTGGCAGAGGTTTCTCCTTTCCTGCTGGTGTTGGGAACAGCTTTTCAGTAGAGTGCCATACCTAGTGTCCCACTCCTGATTCCTGTTTTGAAGGGTTGTGCTTGTAACCTCCAGGGAGAGCGAGGACAGCACCAGCGCGATGCATCCTGCAACGCTGAATCACATCAATGTCATTTAGAAGTAAGCAGACTCACCCGGAAGATTTAGCTAGGGCTGGACTGGGCTTCTGCTTGGAAAGCTTGAACCTAATGCATCACGACAGACTGAAATCAGCAGTGTCATCCCGGTGTCACACACAAGCCACATCAGCCACTGTTAAAACCATGACCACCAGTCCAAGCAGGGCCAACTTCCTGGCTTGCCAGCCGGGTTTTGAACATCTCCAAGACTGGAGATCCTACAGACTCTCTGGGCCCCCCATCTGGCATTTGACCATCCTCAGGGTGGACACTTTTTATGTCATACCTAATCAGAATTTCCCCTGCTGCAATTTGTGCCTGTTGCCTCTTGCCCTGCCACTGTGCGTCTCCGAGGACAGCCTGGCTCTGTCTTCTGCACACCCTCCTATTAAGAGTCATAGCAACAAGATGTCCCCTTTGCCTCCTCAAAACCCCAATTTTTCTCAGCCTTGCTCCAGTACACTGATGTCTTTCCGTATGGGAAGCCCCAAACCAGCCACGCTACCTCCAGTGCTCAGGTATGTGCAGGAAAAGCTCTGGGATTCACATCTGCAGCCCTCGAGTAGCTCCAGCTGTGCTGCACTAATTCATCACCCGCCGGCGGGTGTCAGTAGCTCCTGGAATAAAGCAGAAGTCGGAGAACTTTCTCGGCTGGTTCCCCTTTGACAGATTTCAAGCATTCACTCTTCTCTCATCTGGCTATTTGTAAGGGGTTCACACGTGTATAGCCGCTCCGTTAGAGCTCGTCTTCACTGCTGGAAAGCTTCATTAGTTCAGGACAGCTAGTGCATATCTACTGTTCAGAGGTGAAACCAGAGTGTAAGACAAGCCACGTTAGTTATACCGTGAGGGAAACTCATTAGAGTCAAGCTCAGCTGCAGACTTAGGCTGACTTTATCTTCCTGGTGTCTTTACCTCAGGATAGCACAAGCCTTTGTTCCATAGGGAAAAAAAAAAAAAAAAGGGCGGTGATTTTTTTACAAGAGGCAAAAGGAATCTTCTTACGGATTGTTTTTGAGACAGACCAAAAAACCCGAGGGGTTTGGGGGATACCCGGAGGAAAGGGGAAGGGGAAGATGGGAAGATCCCTCCCCCAGGCAGCACCACCAGGGTGAAATGCTATTAATGCACAACTCCCCCGTCTCACCACCAGCCCTTTCCTTGGGAAACACCAGAAGGGCCCAAATCCAGCATTTGAGAGGAAAAAAACTAATTATAATTAAGGCTGGGACAGGTCTTTCTCAGGTTTACAGGTTTATTCTTGCAGCTGGTACACAACCAGGATCACGTGCGTTACATGATCACAACAGACGCCATCTGGGATTTTCCTACAGCTTAAGTGATTTCAGGTTCCTTCACTTTTTTGAGCACGAAACCAGAGATGCTGGAAAGACAGCAGGTATTACTGCAAATGGCAACCAATCCTCTGGAAGGGAAAAGAAACTGGCCTTTTGCAGGCCTGAGTGAAAAATGGAAAAGTCCCCAAATCAGCCATCCTCTGGAAACCTCTGGCCTCAAAATACACTTTACCACTGCTCTATTCTAATTCCAGGAACAACACACTGAGCTGAGGCTTAGACCCTGGGCAAATTCGCCTTTTGGCTCAAACAGCAAAGATCTTTAGCTGAAAATGCCTGCTGCTGACAGCCTGCGCCATGGCTGCGTCCCAAGCACTGCTGGCATAGCCGTGGTGGAAAAAATAAAATACATTTCATTCCCCAATGGTCATGCTGTAATGGCATGAAATTAGAAACTCTAATCAATAGCGCTTTACACAGCATGACTCTCATGTCAAAAGAGCCCATAGTTTAAAAAAGAAGAGTCACAAATAAATATGAAAATCAAGGCTGTGAAGCGTCAGTAATGAAGTATAATTCTGTCAAGCAATCCCAGCCAGTGATTCTCTTCACAAAACCTTCACTCACCAAATCCTTCCTTCTCCACACCTCTCTGAACTTCCATCTCCAAATAATTTTCATGTATTTATTTGCCCTTCGCACGTGAAATGTCACTGCTCTGAGCGTGAGTGAGGAAGCTGGGGAGGGAAAGGCTGTGCTGCAGCCCTTGCTCTGCCTCTGGTTATTTTGGAATACTTTCGCCTCTCTGTTGCTTCATCACAGGGCTTTGGAAAAGGCAACGACCTGCGTCCGTTCACCTTGCTGGGGTGCACAGTGAGACCGATGACACAACTTTCTTCTAAGGCGTACCTCCTACATTCCTACAAAATATACATCAAATGCAGATTATTATCATTATAACAACAACAGGAGTCATAGTTACCCTATTTATATCAAGAATTAAAGGCAGCCATGGCAAGACCCTTATTTTTTGCTTGTACGACTGACACTTTGCCAGAAGAACCACCAGAGAGGTAAAGTATTCAAAAATAATAAGCAGACCCCCAAAGGGCACGAAGAACTGACAGCTACAGGGCTCTCAGTCTGTCATACAAGTCTTTCGGGAGCTGGCAGCGTTTCATTCAGGGACAGGGTTTGGGTTTTTTCCAGCACTTGTGTTAAAACTCCTCTTGCCATGCACTGCTAACATTAGCACAGCTTGGCAGGTGGAGAAGAAGTGCCCTGAAAATAGCAAATTCTTGGAGTGTAGATTTTGTTAATTAGACCTTCTTCCTGCACACAGCCCCGGCTCTCCACGCAGCTCCGGTGGCAGAGCCGCAGTGATCGACCGAGTGTTGGATGTTTTCAGGAGGAGAACAGATAACAGCTGCTTGACTTCACGATATATAAATGAACGTTCTCCAGAAAGACCTGCCTAATCCAAACACACAAAAGTCAGTGGGGAAAAAAACCTTGCACGGCCTCAAGTGAAGGTCTCAGCCTTTATGAGGGGTGTCCCCGGCAGTTTCTGGATCCTTTTCCTAATTTTGTCGCTGAACCACAATACTTTGGCTGATTGAGGTACCTGCAGCCTTGTCTTTAGCATAGAAGTGTACGTTTTTCACTTGACCTAGTGCTGCTTGAAATCTCAGTGAGGACAAAGCAACTGAGGTTTGCACACTGGGTCCATGGCCTGACAAGGTTTTACACTGGTCGGGGAACTGAAGAACGGCGTCCGTTGGGCTTGGCTGCCGTCAGCTTAGCAACATGGTCCTACACTGGAGCTGCTCGGCTAGACTGTTTTTCAGCTGTAAAGAAACCTCTCGGACAGCTTTCCTTCAAAGGCAATGTCCTTCTTGTCTCGCTTGACACGAGGCTGACCAGGAGTTTTGTAGCAGCTCCTCCATAGTTCTGTGCAGAAATTGAAGCCCGGATGGAATCAGTAAAAGCAAAAAACCCCAAGTAACAATCTTCTCCACCAGACACGCCGAATATCTAAAGAGCAAGGTGTTTTGGAAAGGACATGCCTGCTCATGCTTCATGCTGCTGAGGTGAGTCCCCAAAACACCTCCTGAAGAAGGTGCCTGTGGCCCCCATCAGAGGCAGGAGACCACGGGCCAGGCCCTGCAGAGCAGTTCCCACAACGCTGCGTTAGCTCTCTCTCCCCAAAGAACAGTTGCCTTCACTTCAGAGCAGTCACTTACACCATGCCACGTCTGAAAAGTGGGATAAAAGCCAAAAAATACGTCTCTCCCAAGCCCTCAATAAAACCAGTGACTTGTGCAATACATGCAAAGCTTTAACTTCGGGAACTCCAAGTCACCAAGCGTCTGTTAATCAGCAACGCGCCAGTCCCCGGGGATTGCGGAGATGTTAAAAGGTTATCCTTCTCTCCCGCACATTATGCTGCCGAGCTCCATTACACACAACCGGAGGATGATTTTATGTGTGGCAAAGAATTTTTGATTCTCTGGATATTATTTTAGATGTGGAAACCCAGCTGCTGAATGCTGCTTTTCAGGTTAAACAAAACTTGCAGCCAACACTCATTCTCACACTATTAATGAAGATAATCTTGCCCTGCCATTGACTTTTTTCCAGAAATAGCAGGAGAGGGATTTTCAAATCCTTTCAGGTTTTCAAAATGTTATCTCGCTCTATTCCTTTAATCTCCTGATGCTGAAAGATGGATCTTTTTCTTTTATGGCTGGATGTACTTCTATACCTCAGCAGCAAACCATGAAAGGGAATCAGGCTAAGGGAAAAAACATAATAAAGAATTTCAGTGTTAACATTTACTTGGGCTTGTTTGGAATTTCTTGGTGTTGAATTCCAACACGATTGACCGGATTGAACATTACACAGAAGAGACAAACAAAATAACAAGCTTTGGGTACAAAGGAGGGCTGCTGGGCCGAGGAGGGGACTGCGCTCTTCTCTGTGGCGGTGGTGGACAGGAGAAGAAGTTGGAGAGCTCGAGAGAGTGGGGAGAGATGCAGGATGAACGGGGAAAAGCTTCCTGCAGTACTTCATCACCAGTACGGAGTGTTGGGATATGCTGTGGGGTCTCAAGTGTCCGAGTTTTAAGAACATATTGAGCAAACATCACAGGGCTGAAGCTGATTCTTCTTCCCTGGAGGAAGAAGATGGCTGGAAAACCTCCTGAGGTCCCATTCACTTTCTGGTTTCTAGAAAAACCCACAGATAAACTGCATAGCTACAGTAAAAGGCAGCACATTCCCTGAGCAATTCCTCCTCCTGACTTGCAGTGAAGGCACAATTCATAGCCTGCTTTTTCATTTCCATGAATCTTAATTGTTCACATAATAATCGCAGAAGTATTTAATAATACAAAGCATATGGGCCAGATGTTCAACTGGTGTAAATCAATAGCACTCGGGAAGCTTCAGCGGTGCTGTGCTGGCGTAATCATTTGAAGATCTGGCGCTGTGTTTTTAAGGTGGTTCTCAGGATTTTAGTACCTTCTTATTGCTTCCACTAAAGCCAAGTCACAGATTTTACTTCCCACATACAAATAGCCACCCCCCCACCAAATGCTCCGAATCTAAGATCAAAAAGCCAAAGCTCAAAAAAGATTGACTTAAGGTCACTTAAAAAATGCCGATTTGGCCTCTACTGGCCATCATCACAAACTTTGATCATGGCCACATATTCTTCCAACTGACCTTACCTTAAGTCAGGTAGCCACAGACAGGGCTCACTTCACCAGATGTCCATCCAATGCCTTGGTTTAGTCTCGTCAGCCAGTGTGTGAGCTCTGCTCTATTTGCTTCCCGCTATAAAAAAAAAGAAAAAGCTTTTAATTCACTTCCTCCTGGGAGTTTCTGTGATGCTCATTGATCCACTCCACAAGTACTTCGCAAACACTAATGGATCTAGTGAAACTCTCCACTAATCTCCTTCTGAAACTTGGCACCAAACCGCTCACTTCTGACGGTTTCTCCTTTTACAGTTGTTTTTCTTTGCTACCTGTTTCAGAGTCACTCCAGGGCTCATTAATTGTTCATCCCTTGTCCCTTGAAAATTTTTCCTTTAATCTTTCCAGTAACATGTTGGATACTGATGTGAAATAGACTTCAATTTGCAGTCTTTCACACCTGCGAAGATACTATTTGAACTGATTGCGGCGTTACCAGTTGCACATGGATATATGTAATTGAACTGAAAAGCTTTGCAAGACATGTATTCATTGAACTTCTGATCTCATTTGTTAGAGAGCCTTAGGGAATGGGCAATTTCAACTCCTCAATTTATGAAAACTGGTCATAGTTACTTAAATGGAATAAAATAAATCCTGGGGCATGTGTCCCTTCTGGAAACCAGGTTGACAATTGTGCCCAGAAGAGAATTAAATTGCTCAGCGACAGTATTGTATCAAGTGAAAAATATATATAGCAGAAAGTCAAGGTAAAGTTTTCTGTGGAGGTTCCCAGGTTAATTCTGCTAATGTGACTCCCCGGTTGAGATTCTTGCAGATTTCAATAAATTGTATGGAGACTATGCAAATACGGCAGTCTGCTTTAGTTGAAAATAACCTACCCTTGTTATCCTTGTGCTACTTACATCTAGGGCTAGGCTTTGACCTACTCCACTTCCTTAACTAGGGCTAGATTTTCAGCTGTCTTTAACCGCTGGATTTTCAGAAGACCTGCAGACCAGCATGGCCAGGGTCTTTTGGCAGCACAGTGCAAGGAGCTGGAAGTTCACTGACCACCCAACCATCAGCCCTCAAAATGCTGGTCCTGAAGCCAATCAGTAAATCTTCTTTCTCTTCTTCCACATAAAAAGCAACTTATGATTTTTTTTTTTTTTTTTTTTTTTTTTTTTTTTTTTTTGCCTTGTGCAGAAATTGCAGTATCCGGAAATCAAAGTAGCTGCCTCTAGATTCAAACAACTAGTGCTAAAGTTGAGGTCCGTATTGCCCATGGCTCCATGTGGACTAGAAGTTCAGCCTGGTGTCCTGTGATAACAATACAGGATTCCAATGTCCTGTGATTCCAATATAGGAAGGGCTGAGGAACTGGGACATTGCACCCAAGTGGGATACTGCAGCAAGAACTCAATCTGAGAAGTCCTCTGTACTGTCTTTGCCCACTCGATGTGCTGAACGGGCCTTCAATTAGCGCCCTGAGAGGAGCACGAACCCCCTTCAAGGACAGTCTCTGTCACGCCGTGAGACTACAGCTTCTTGCACCTCTTTGCTAATCATCGTCCTTGAGGATTTTAAGCCAGGTACCCTCTGAGGTCACAGAGCTATGCTGGCACAAGGTTTTTTTCAAATATTGCTATCAAAGCCAAGCAGATTGAGGTCCTCAAACCGTTCATGGTTAAGAAGGTTCCTGCCAGTTCAGATCAAGCCCTTACAGCTGCCCAAGAAGCTCAGCAACAGAGAAGCATTCTTCTCTTAGTGACACTGTCCGTCTGGGGTGAGGCTTGTCCCTCTGGAGTAGATTTGTGCATCACTTGCACAGAGTTGAAGATGGCCTAAAACACTGCTGAGTTCTCTGCCTCTGGCCTCCGGGACACTGACACCTTTATTGTCTAGCCCAAACCTTTCAGAATAGATTGTAGTTTATCTCAGTAGGCCTAATCCTGAGTTCTAGCTAGAAATGGCCTCATCTTTAGAGGCCTTCAAGGAGGTTACCTGCAAAAAAAGAGTTGGTTTGCCATTCCTGTCAGTCAGTGCCCGTCCCCCTGAAGACAATAAAGTGACATCTCGGCTCTGAGCCGGCACGCAACCAGAGACGCTCAGTCTCCTCCTTCTCTTCCCCTGAATAGACAAGGCTGTTTAGCTACACCTGCAGAACTTGGCCTGAAAGGTGGCCAGGACCTTCTGCCTTGTAGTCCTGCCCTTTTTCTTCTGCTGGCTTATTCTTCTCATGCAAGCACCCCGTTCCCGTCTTAAAGCGTTCAGCACGAAATGTGCAAAGTGACCTTCTGGAGGGCTGAGAAGCTGGTCCTGGGTGTCAGATAGCAATTGCCACAGCTATTAACGTGCTGCTGGTGTGAGAACACCAGTGTGGATTTATAATATTATCTTAAATCCAAGCTGCACATTTCTTAATTATCAGTATTCTTTTCCTGTACAAGAAGAATTTGCATAATTTCCCAGCAGCAGCAAACAGCAAAATCAAACTGAAAAGATGCACCAATTCACCACTAAACCGCATATACAGTTGCTGGCATTGTTCGTTTTCCTTGCGTATCTAATGCAGACACCAAGGAAAAGCAGATCCTCAATTTAGCTTCCACAGACCCACGCCAACACGTGCTAGCTGAAGAGCTGGCCCCGCATTAGCATGTTTATTCCACGAGTTCTTCATGGAGCCCGGATAGCTTTGGCAAAGAATGCCAATTCAGACAGTGATCCTGCAAATATTTAAGCACTGAACACTGTTGCTGTTACAGGCGGCGTTACTGGCAGCAGCGAGACCGCCCGCAGCAGCCGAGGGAGCCAGGGGATACAGCTTTGTGAAGCTGAGGCCTTACGGAGCAAAAACATTCACCGTTTGTTTTTTAACAACACGGGGATGTGCATCACAGGCAGCACATTCCTCCAGGTGGTGGTGGGCAGCCTGTGCCGTCCTCAGCCACTCTTGCAAATGGGAATTAGGAACCCCAAGCGCTGAAGTGCTTTAATCCAGCATCACTTCATTGCTGCCCATTAAATGGCAACGACTTTAAACCCATTTTTATCACTTCAGACGGTCCAGCTGCCCACGTGAAAACTAAAGACGTGCTTTGACCCTGTCTTGTCTACATCTGCGAATGGTTCAAATACTTGCCATCCTGGCACCATATAACTCAAAACGCCATTGTCCTCGTGATGTATTTTGAAGGGAGACCATTCTCACGCTGTACTATATCAGGGGAATGACAGGTCCTTGTGGTGTACATCAGCAGGAAGATGACACTCCGCTTTTGTGTTTTAATGGCTCCAAGATATATCATGGAAAGTGCTGTCTGATTCCTGGAACCTGGAGGCAGGCACAAGGTGTTATTGTCAAAATAAAACAGAAAAACTGGGGCAGATTTTGAATCTGACAATCTCACAATGACAGCAACAGGCAGGGGGGCATGGAAGCATCTTCTTATGGTAGACAGGGATGTTTCCTCATCACTTCATCAGTTCAGCCCGAAAGTGTGCTCCTGAAGCTATCCCTTCAGGATTTAGCTTTGTGTAAGTTTTACCATATGCTTCAATCCCCTGGACTTCCAGTGGATTTGCATGTGTTTAATTTTAAACAAATGTTTTGTCGCCACGCTAGTTAGGGACAGCAATCTGGATTTTATAATGCTGAGCTTAGTTCTGTATACTCAGAAGAACAGGGAAATAATTCGTTAAAGAGCAGCAAAGAATGAAGAATGACTGATTTGTGAAGAAAAGACACAACTGTCCACTCACTGATATTTTCTACATCCCACTGGCATCAGAGGAGCCAGCTCCAGCGTACGTTAAAGAAGAGGCGTGGAGCTGTAGAGGAGGCTCCACCAGTCCTTACCCGCAGGTGAAAGCACAGCCGGCGACAAAGCGCAAAGAGGGAGCTGCGAGAAGTCGGGTTCCTTTGCAAGGTCCAAAAGTGCTTGTGAAGCAGATGACCCCAATGCAAAGTCCTGGGTTTAAACAGGGGAAAAAAATACGAAATAAAAAATTCTAAGATATCTAAGAGGGCGGAATTGTAAGGCAACCCCAAATCCTCAGCGGCAGATTTCCCATTTTAGAGCATGGTGCTGAGTGGAGTAAGCATGGCAGGTTTATGATCTACCCACGCTGAGACAGGAGTCCTGGCCAGAGCTGGAAGTCCCCATTCCTAATTCCATCATTTAACTACTGGCTCAGGGTCCATCTCCATAGATTTAAAGCCTGACACAGACTCCTGAGCTATGCTATATAAAATCCAATTGTTACATTCAACAGGTTGTAATAAATTAAATTAACTATCAGTAATAAGTTCACAGCCAACACTATCTTTTTTTTCTTAAAATATACCAGCAGCATCAAATGTAACTAGATTTAATTTCATGCTGAAGAGTCTGTGAATATTCATTTTAAAATAGTCACCAAGAGCCTAATTTTAATTTGTGTGATGTTTCTGCTAATACCAATGCCTACTTAAAATAGCTACTAAAAAGCCTTAAGAATATTAACAGGGAATTCTTACAGAAATGCACTAGAGTTTTATGTTTAGAATTACCATTACAGGCTTTTTGGTTTAACTCTCGTTAAACAGATTTCATTATTAACAAGGATATGTGCAAATTAAAACAAGGCCATTAAAATCTAAAATTCCATGCAAAAAAGATTAGGGACATTTGAGTTATTTTTCTTCTGAAGGAATAAACGTAACAAAAAGTGATAGGGAGTAAAAACCAACACTTACAAACACACACAACATCAAATGTGGTTAGACCGTGTTGAGTAGCTCTTGACGTACTTCAGAATAACCTGGTTTATGCACGGAGTCATCTTCCTTGTGGTTTTTTGCTCCCCATCAGAAAGACATCACATTTATAACGTCTTTGTCACACATCTTCACCTGCCTCCAAGGTGCCGGCAGCGATGCAATGGGTAGGGGAAGAGATACCCCTTGGTTTCGCAGACCTGGAGACCTTCAACTTGCTAGCCAAAGGCTGGGGTGCAGCTCACCTCAGCCCGCCCTCTGCTCTCCACCTGCCTGAAACCTGGTGACTGAGGATGGTCGTGAAGGTGTAGATTTGAGCCAGCACAAAGCTGGATCTCTGCCAGGAGATGTACAGAGTTTGGCTTGGCACTCTGCATGGAACTGGACTTGACGCTGTACAACAGATATTTAACTGCTCAACAGCTTGTCAGAAGCTGAGCTCACTGCACAGCCTTGGCCAGGCCTCTGGAAGGATGTCCGTTGTTCAGCACTAATACATATATGTATATATAAATATATCATAGAATCATGGAATGGTGTGGGTTGGAAGGGACCTTTAAGACCATCCAGTGCCACCCCCTGCCCTGGGCAGGGACACCTCCCACCAGCCCAGGTTGCTCCAAGCCCCGTCCAACCTGGCCTTGAACCCCTCCAGGGATGGGGCAGCCACAGCTTCTCTGGGCAACCTGGGCCAGGGGCTCACCCCCGTCACAGCCAAGAATTTCTGCCTCAGATCTCATCTCAATCTCCCCTCTGTCAGTGTAAAACCCTTCCCCCTCGTCCCATGGCTCCCCTCCCTGATCCAGAGTCCCTCCCCAGCTTTCCTGGAGCCCCTTGAGGGACTGGCAGGGGCTGGAAGGTCTCCCCGGAGCCTTCTCTTCTCCAGGCTGAACCCCCCCAGCTCTCTCAGCCTGTCCCCACAGCAGAGGGGCTCCAGCCCTCCCAGCATCTCCGGGGCCTCCTCTGGCCCCGCTCCAACAGCTCCGTGTCCTTCTGCTGTTGGTGCCCCAGCGCTGGAGGCAGCACTGCAGGGGGGTCTCACAGAGCGGAGCAGAGGGGCAGAATCCCCCCCTCGCCCCCCTGCCCACGCTGCTGGGGATGCAGCCCAGGATATAGAATCACAGAATGGTTTAGGTTGGAAAGGACCTTAAAGATCATCTAGTTCAAACCCCCTGCCACGGGCAGGGACACCTCCCACCAGACCATATAGATGTACATATGTATACAGGGTGAAGTTCACTCTAAGGTTTAAGGGGCAGTTACGGGACTTCACAGAGAAGCGGGGCTCTGCAAAATACACTTTTACTTGAGTTGCTTTCAGAGGCTTTGGCTCCCAGCTCCTGCATTGATCCCCTCAGCTTCTAAATAACCCTCAATTCAATACAGTCATCAATGAAAAGTCTGCTGCTGTGATAAATCACATGAATATTTACTCTGCCTTGTGTAAAATACATCTTTTGACTTATCAGGTGCTTTATATCCCTGTTCCCTGTCTAGTTCCTTCTGTCCTTCTCTTTACCTCTCACTGGGGGGGTTGTGGGGAGCCACTGACCCTTCCCTCAGCTCCAGCGAGCCGCAGTGAATTATCTGTGTTAAAACTCTCTTCTGTCAAGCTGCCAAATCTTTTGCATTAATCCTGAAAATTACAATTAATGAGTGCTAAGAGGATCTTTCCACCTTTGTGTATGGCTCTATTCAGTTGTAATGATCCCTGCTGCTCCGCCAGCATCTGAAACCTCTTACGGTCACGTCTTTCGGCTCTCGGGCAGGGCAATGCGCTCAGGAAAAGGCAAAAAGCTGGTGGCAGTGGGGCTTCTTCCTTCTTTTTGCTTGATATCTTGGTGTCAAGGATGGTCTAGACTAAAAATGGGAGAGATCTGAGTTAATAAGAGCCCATGGCCACCAGAGCATGGGATGTCTCCCCAATACAAAAGGTCATCTCAGCCTTTCAGGAGTTTGAAGTCATTATTTGGATTCTCTGTGATCTGCTGGGAGGTGAAGGATGGGGCTGGGAATCGGGTTGCTCCAGGTCTACAGCTCCTCTGTGGCTGGCTAATATGACAACTTGATACAACTTTATACTGACGTTCCGGGATTCAGTTTCCCAAGCTGGTAATGCAGCTACCTGAGGACTACCAAAAATTAAAATTATGGTATTTTTAGTTATTGAGAACCAGAATCGGGAATCTCATTGACATGTAAATACATTATCCCTAAGTGTGAATTAGGGATCTCAATTGGATGCGGATCAATTAATCCCCCGACTGTGCGCAGTGAAATACTTGAATTAATCGTTAAGATTTGAAGAGAGACCTGTTCACATTGTCTAGCACAGACTGGCTGCCGGTCTCTCATGACAATCCCACCTCCACTTGAGCTGCTGAACGGTTCCAGGCAGGGTTTCTGGTCTTGATTTTTTCCCTTGGTGTGACCAGCAAAAAACTCGCTGGGTGTTGAACCTTCACTCAGCAGTAACCAACTCACCGAGCCATTGGCAGTCGCTGGCGCTGGTTGATTCACTACTCAGAGAGAAACTAAAGTATCTCACACAATTCAATGGTTTGCTAAAGTCTTGTGCTCCTACTTTCACGAACCTCTTCATTGACATTTCCTCTTCAAGACTATTTATCTAACACACAATTCTTTCTTTTTTTTTTTTCCCTCTGTGTGTTCACTTGACTCTAGTCTAAGTTTATACAAGCCGCTTCACCATGAATGGAGCATTTGTGCATTTCCAGTTTTTCAGAACCAGAAATAATCCCGCAGAAATCGCTAGAATTACACTGGGGGAAAAAGCAACAGATGTCACAGGAGAAACAAGGTTTATTTCTTTATTTCCTTAGAGAGGAGATGTTATATAGCTATCTGCTCCCCTGAGTTAATAATTTCCACTGTCTTCAGTGGAATTATTTCCCATTTGAACTAATAATTAAGTTAATCGTAATCTCTAGGTTTAATCTATAAATTCAGCTAGGAGTAGTTCTGTGAGGTTAAGCCCTTTTCTTTTCCTCTCACTTCTAAATGCTCTTTAAAAATCAGAGGATGCAAACACAATACGAAGATTGGAGCAGCCCCATATCTACTCCCCCGAGCAGACACTCTGCCGGAGAGGTCGCCGTCTGTACAGGTGGGTATCTCCGGATGGATGGATGGATGGATATCTGAGTGGGACTGGGTTAACTGGATTAGCCAGGCAAGCGGCAGTACAGGGCTGGTCAGGAGGGCACAGCCTCATACTATGCATTCACACAATTTCAAGCACTTAATGGACTTCTAATCTCAGCTGGGGACTAGAGCTGCTGCTGTCGCATAGAACTGTAACGATTTCAAGGCAAAGGGAGACATTTCACAGCAGTTACTGCTGACATTAGAAATGCCAGCTATGTCCATACACCACATCCAGTGCTGCACACGGACGCAGGACGTAGCTCTGCTACCAGAAGTCGTACAGCAGCGCTGGTCCAGCCTCTGCCAGGGCGTGCGAGCCCTTAGCTCTGCCTGCAACAGTTCATCCTGCATTAGTCTGGCTATATCCACACTGCCGTGTCTTGTGTGATACTCACAGAACTACCCAGTCCTAACAAATCACAAATCTTGTACAGCTAATGGAGGCTTTGGTAGGAAGAGAAAAAATGGAAGACATTCAGTGTCAGGTCAGTGTTGGTCTGAAACTTATGAGTAACACCCTCAGATCTCCCAGCACTAACGTCTTCCTCTTAGTGGAGTCATCTGCTGGGGTCACAAACACACACTAGAAGAGCTGCGTGATCATAGAGAAAAGGCCAAGTGTGGAAATAGCGGTATTCTAAGAGGCTTAATTTGCAGACATTTAAATACTAGATCTATGTGGGAAACAGGTGAGATGGCGTGCTACTGAAATATGTTGGATTTGGGAAGGGGCAGGAAAGAAAGCAGCAGTATCTTACATGTACAAAGATAGCGGGGCTTGTCTCAAAGAAATCCTGTCATTATAAAATGAGTTTTGTGCAACTTACTATGAAACAGTGATTTGGCCTTTCTTGGGTGGAGATCGCAGATGTGCAGTGGCTTTTCCAAGCATTGAAGATCAGATGAGAGCAGGAGATAGAGGAGAACACAGCATCCGTCTGAAACTGCTGGGTCCTGGGGAAACGAGACAGAATTTGGCCAGCGGCTCCTGAACACAAGTTACCACCATGGCGATGGTGTGACCCAAGTTGGGTGACGGATTTAACGTGTCCTTTGATGCAAGAAGCCCCTGCAGCACAGAGCAGCACTGTGACCACTCTTTCCAAAGGGAAACAGTGCTGTCTGTAAGATCACCAGCCTTCTTTAGCTCCGGGCACTAGTTGTTTGGGTTGTGAGGAATTCTTCCTGAGAGGGCAAAATTGACTCCTTCCTGTGAGCACACTGAAATGGCATTTGTGGATGGAGATGGTGCTGGGATGCTAATAAAATCAGCGGAAAAACAGCATTTAGCAGCTGGGAGGGGAAAGAAACATTTTTTTCAGGAACACACAGACTCCTGCTTTGATGTTCTATTCAAGCCAAAGCAAGGGCATGTTTTAAATTCCCAATAATTTGAGTTTCTTTTTAAGTTCCCAAGCCTGGCTGAGCTCTTAAAGACAAGAGATCTTGCTCCTGGGGTTGGCTTTCCTAGGCAATCGCAGCTCTGCTCAGAATACTATTTAAATACCAATTATTGTAATTCTCGGCAGAAATATTACAGGCATTCACAATTTTTTCTTAACAGCCAAAGGGAGACATTTCCAGCATCTATCAAACCTCTTTTATTTTAATCCACATTAAAATCTCTTTCCAGAAGGACTGAGCAATGGGGTATAATTTATCATTATAGTTTAAAGATTTGTCATGGCTGCTCCGTGCCAAGCCAACCTGTCTAGAGGAACTTTCTGGGGGCAGGAGGGATGGCTGGAGAGAGCAAAGGGTATTGAAGCTAACAAGTAATGGAGAGTAGATAGGCGGGAAGCAGTAGAAGCAATATCCCATGCTTTCCTGCAAGGAGCAAATTGCCTGTCTCCCACATTGTGGGGAACACACCCAAATCTTCCTCTGATTTTATTCTGGAAGCGAGCAAGCAGGGCACAGCTTGGGACTCTGCTGGCAACCAGCGGGCATCAGTGAAGAGCTTCTGCCGTGATGGTGGAGTCTCTCTCAGCAATGGTCACCCTTCCTGTGGGGCCTTGGTAGCCCTTCCACTTACCCCGATTGAGGGGGAAAACCAGAATTACTTGGTATTTTGTCTGTTGAGACCTGCATCTGAACTGCAGTCTTCAGGAGGGTGGTTGGGTCTGCTGCTGCCAAGAGACGGGACTGCTCCAAAGCTGTCATTTTTATTTCCTTCAACGGTTGCCACCAAATCAGGACAATTGCAATGAATGTCCTGGCACGAACATCAAGTTGGGGATTCTGGGATGAAAGTTTTCGTTGTTATTAACAACCAGTGCTATGAAGAATCAAAAAATAGACTGTTAGAGAAGAGCTGCTGTGTTATACAAAAAGAGATAGCCTCCAAGTTCACTCCTCAACCCAAGTGACTTCATGGATGTTGGCCATGAAGTGCAGCAGAGGAGCCTGCTCTGCTCCCTGCACACAGACCCGTGGAGCTGCTGGTCTCCAAAGGAAACAGGGCTTGTGAGTCTGAGCTTTCCACCCAGCCCTCTTTCACTGCCTCTTCCCCCACGTAGTCTCAGCCAGATAGCTAATCTCACCCAAATTTGGCAGAGGCAGGGGTTAAATATGAAGCTCATGCAGGTTTTGTGGGAATCCGGGTGAGACCCCCACACTTCCGCCCCGCAGAGGGAAAGGGGCACCGTGAGTGAGCCGGAGGGGTCCCTGCGGTGTCGGGGGGCCAGGAATGCACAGGCATTGCCCTCCCCCACGGGGGGCTGGCACCTCCCAAAGCCCTGTGGGGATGTTCCACCAGGTGGGGAGCCAGGTGTCCACAGGCACCGGGGAGCTCCAGGCTTTGAAGGAGGGAAAGGGCCTTCCAGGCACAGGGGCAAGTGCCATGTGGGGCAGGGAGAGGGCAGGGGACACAGATCCCTTGTTCATGCAACAACTTGTTATTTTAACATGATGAAGCAGCCAAAAATGCTGAATGCTAGCCCTGCTCCTGCTCAAAACCCCATCAGCAACCCCACCACCCTGCTCCTGGCGTGGGGGGACCAGTGCCGGTCCCCCCAGCCGCTTCCCAAGATAAGCAGAATCTATAGCTCAAGTTAAGCTAAAAGCTGTCTCTTTTCCTTCCTCTTCTTTCTTCAGCTGCACCCATTGTAAACAGAGCACAGCTGTGGTTCTGGCCCTCAGACTGTATAGGAGCTATAGCAAAGGGTTTAATGTATTCTTAGCTTTTAAAATACTATTCATCAGCTGCAATCAAAGAAGAGAGCCAGCATCATGTTGCCAGCCAAATTAATCACAGCTCCCCCGTCCCCCCCTCCACACACACAGTCACGTTGTGTGCATCAGTGGTGGTCTCGAGACCACAGTTTAGCAGACACTGGAAAAGGCCAAGGTGGTAAATGTAAATCCTGGCTGCTCTTAATCATGTTCATAATGACCATGTCATCAATCACAGGCCTTCTCAAGTGCTCAGCAACCACAGCCCAGGGGTATATTTTTCAAAGAATTCAATTCAGTGAGGTCTCTCAAAAGCTGGGTCACCATTATTCCCACTCACACGGGAGGAGGGTTTCTTCTGACTGTCTGGCACTGACAGCGCACGTAAGCTCAGCATCTCCCTCAAAAGTCTGACTGCGATGAGTAAAGTCAATAAAATTTATGCAACTCAAAATTTCACTGACCTTTAGAAGAAAACAAGCTAAGGAAAAACAAAACACGTCAATAGAACAGATTGGGAAAAACACAGCATTTCTGTCATCTCCCGGCTCTCAGTGTTTTTCACAGGGGACATGGTCAAAACACTTCAAAAATTCAGGCTTTCAAACTTCCTAAAAATGTTGGAACATTGAGAACTAATGAGAATTTTAGTGGTTACAGATTTCTCCTACAGATCTCCAAAGGGCTCAAGACGTTCTGGCTATAGACACATAACACGGAGATCCTCATGTGAAACAAGCCACACGCAAGCGGTAAACATCCCAAATTCCCAGAAACAGCACGAAACAAAGCCACACGCAAGTCACCAAACGCCATCACCTCCCACCTGAGTGGCAGTGGGTTGGGCACGGCCTTTCCATCGTGCCCTACTGCAAAGCCCGATTGTGAAGCCCATCCATGAAAATCCTCGAGACATTCGGTGCTCCTTCTCGACGCCGGTTGCGCAGAGCTGTAACAATGATTACATCTCACACCCGCGACAGAGCTGAATCAGACCTGTTTGATGCCACTGGAGGAGCTGATGGAAGCTTTAACACTTTGAGGAGAGTTCAAGATGATTTTACGGAAGCACGCCTTGGGGAAATTGAAATGTCAAGCATAATTTGGCACTTGAAACATGAAGGAGAGAGACTTTTCATTTGTTTTCATCTGCATCTTCCCCTCCTCTGAACTGTACATGCTCCATTTCCCGCTCTTCCCTAAGCTTTCATTAGGCAATGCTGAAATCTGCTGGATTTGAGGAATCTCCAAGGATAAACAAGTATCTGGCATTAACCTGCTCTGTAAAAGTCAATTTGACATGTCTCACTATTCCTCCGTTCTTGTTAGAGAAACTAGTCCAAAACAAGCTTTTCCCCTGTTACCTGTCTTTTCCCATCCATTCATTTGATCTCTGGTGTAAGACTAGAGGATTACTGCTCACCAGTCCAATTCTTAATAGATCCAGGTTCACTCGAAAAAAAAAATTCACAGGCTTTTGATCTCGGTTTCAATCTGAGATGTGGTCTCTGGGGTTGCAGACACTCAATCCGGCAGCAGCGCTCCTGCAGCTGGGTCTTAGGAGCAGGCACGGGGCTGTCGGAAAGACTGGGAAACGGGTGAGTTTGCCCCTAAAATAGAAGCCGTCTCATAGCTGTCAACATGAGAAGTAACAACGGGAGTTGGCAAACAGACCTCTGCTAGGCACAGCTCCTGGGAATGCTGATAATGCGTTCTTGGGAGATAAATTTTTAATTCTCCCCATCATCTGAGTAATTCCTGGTGAGACAGAGCACGGAGCCCCACCATACACCGAATTTTTCCCACCAGGATCTTCCACGAGGCAGTGCTTGCACGTCGTATGGGGGGCATTTCTTGGGGCAACTTCACAACTTTGACTGAAGTTGACTTTTAGAGCAAAGTCAAAAGATTTTTCAATAAGACAGAAACACGTTAAATTCTGATATTCTGATATCTTTAAAAATATTCTCATTGCATAGCCATTATAAAATATAACTATAAATATGAGAGTCACACCAACATGAAACATTTCAACTTTAAGAAAAGGGTTTCAATTCACTTGATACAGGGTTTTAGTTTAGAGGTTTTGGACTGTCATTTTTCAGGAAATTTTGGTTCAAGTGTTTAAATTTTCTGCCATGAGGAAAAAAGGGACTTTTCAGAACTCCCTACAATGTAAAAAGTACTCCCTCACAATGTAAAAAATCCATTTACAACAAGCCTTGGAAGTTACCTTAAGTGACCAATGCCACTTCCATCTTTGACAAGGAGTCGCAAAGTATAGCACATTTAGTGTGAAAACCTGGCTGAGTTTTACCTAAAAACAACAGAGGCAGTAAAATCAGCAAAATTTCCTTTTAGCTCAACAGGACAATTTTAGGAAGTGGCACTTAAAAGCCCCCCTTGAAAAGCCCCTTCAGCAGCACCTGAGTGGCTCCTCTCCTCTGGGGGTGCTCGCTCCATCGAATGACCGGTGGGTTTGTGCAGCTCCAGCTGCAGCAGTGAATTATTTCAGGGCTACCCCGTGTCGCTGGATGCAGAGGCTTTACGCTGATGACTAATTTATGTCAGTGAAAGTGGATTGGATTTGAAACAAAACCCATTGATTTTACATCACGGCTTCACACTAGCCCTGCCACCAGAATTAATGCACGGCAAATGAAACCGTGGCTCCTCGGTCCTCTCTTGGCAGGGGAACAAGGCAGAGCCATCGCTCCCTGTACGCTGGGGCTCTCCTTCATCCTTGCTGGCAGCTCCAGAGGAATCACTGTTTAAGGGTGGTGCACATCAGGCCGAAACCCCAAAACTGGGCTTCGTACATCATCCTGCTGCAACCCACGTCAGCAGTAGCTCAGAGCATTTGCCCAAGCCCTACAAACCCCAATGTTTCAGGGTGTTTCCGGAAACCAGCAGCACGCAAAACCAGCAGCAATGACTTAGCATGGACCCCTGCGTGTATGAGAGATGCCGGTGAGAACCCACCTGGGGGTCAGAGATCAATGGAAGGATTTGAGGTCCCTGCATTGCCTCGCCTGGCGACCACCACCCCCCTGCCGTGGCTTCCTCTCTGCTGGGGAGAAAGCCCTTCTCTCCGCAAGGCAGCAGGTTGTTTTACACAAGTGGGAAAAAAAAAAAAAAAAAAAAAAAGAAAAAGTCTTCTGGGTATCACTGGCAGGAATGGCCCTGGATGCAGTACTTCACGGCTGTCTCGTGAAAGGGAAAAAATACAACCCACTTCACTGGTTAAGGAGTGTATTCCTCCTCGTGGGTGGATAAGATATCTCTCAAGTGAATGACTCTAGTATTTATTATGTCAGATTATACCACTTCAGTTACTGGTTCAGATTATAACAAAACTGGAAAAACAACCACTTACTAGATATTAATTTTATCTTACAGATTCTATTGTAAATGGGATACAGGCCCCTATGTATATACTACAATCCTTAAAATAGCTCCATCTAAATGCAAATGTAGACCTCTGCCTAACACAGAGCTGAAAGCCTTCCCATTAACACGCTAAGAGATAGGGGAATTAATTTAATGCTTAAAAATTTCCAGGGATAAGAGGAATTTCTTCTGTTCATATCTAGCATCATTTTCTCTTCATGACCAAAGCACCCATAATATGATAATTTTTACCTTTTTCTAGCTTACTGAGGGAAAAGGCAGTACAATCTCTCTCTAGAAATTACTTTACAGGCTATAGTCTATTGACCGGAGTGCAGGTATGTGTATACTTTGTAAGGGATGCCCAGGGAAAGACAAAAGACGAAGATGACTACAGTGCAGGAAGGTTGTTGGGATTCAATTACTTGTCTTTGCAAACTAATCACAAGCGGAGATAGTGCTTGACAGCATTCATTTCTCACCAGCACCTTCCTTTCTACCTGCTCCTCTAAGCCCATCCAACACAGCAGGCCTCACTCTCTCTACCATAAATGCACTCAAACACAGGGTGAGATACCAATTTCCCTTTGGAGGACTTTAGGGATAACTTGGTGGCACGTGGAAGGTGCTGGTCTCCGATACAATTACTATCCATGCTGTACCTGCAGGCATACATGGCCTGGAAAGCAAGACACAGCCCTGTCTCAAAGCCCGCGTGTCAGTGCAGCTGCTTTAGTGCCACAGGCTCTTGGTGCCCCCCCGGCAGCTCCCAGCAGGGGGGTAGGGCAGGAGAGAGGGGAAGGATGCTGGTCTGGCTGTCCTCTGAAGCCTGCCATGGGGAACTGTCCTCTGCAAACGCATCTCCATTCCGATTCCCAGGTGCCAGGCAGCAGCAGGCAGATAACTGCCAGGCAGTCAGCTCTGCTGCCTTCTGCTCTGCGTGGGAATTGAATTCTTAAAAGTAGCTATATCCATTTGTATCAAAAAAGCACACAGTACATGGCAAATGTATCTCTCTCTTTCAATATTTATGAAACTTCACTAACTGCTTTTATTAAACCATGTGCCCTTCCACCAAAACAGTTGCAATCCAAATTTGCTCTGCAAGAGTATTTTCAGAAAAAAGAAAGCAAGAGTCACACGCTTACTTGTACATGCATCTCAGCAGGACGAAGCATCCACCTCAGTACTCACACCATGAGGGCCTGGGATGGACATCTCGGAAGCCACAAGACTGGAAACCACCACATCCAGATGTACAAACATCACAGTGAAAAGCCAGACAGGTGAAAGAAATATTCAAGCCACATCCAACAGACTTCTGCGCTGAAGTGTGTCTCTTTCTCTAAATCAGTTCAGAAACCAAACGTGTTAATGACAACAAGGTTGTGTTGATAGGAATGATAAATTGTTGTTGTGCTGACACAGAAAGCAGTGAGTTCCATCTCTGCAGGTTTGCTTTTGGATTTGGCCTCACAAGTCCCAGGATGAACTTACCCCAAGCCCCCCTGCAGCAGGACACCTGGGATGAGGAACTGATGCCTTTCTGCTCTCTGAAGTGTCTTTTACTTACATCGCGTAGCGCTTCCCATTTGTTTCCTGGGGTTCTTATTTTCTGTCAGTAGCAACAGTTCTGTGCCCATCCTGAACACGACTGGCTACTGAATGGCTCCAAAGGTTACAGCTTTCACAGCTAGGAGCTCTGCGAGGGTGCCAGAGCTAGCTCCTCTTATAAATACGTGCATATTTTCAGAGTAATGAAGAAATTTCTTAAGCTGTTTTCTCTGTGGACCTTGTCCTGCCAGTGCCGGGTTATTTTCTGTGCAAGAACTCAGTGACTGAGTCCTTCGTGATTAATAATTTGCAAGATAATGCTCTAAATGGCACAAGAAAAGAAGATAACTTCTCACGGCAAAGGGATGTGCCTCAATTTAGGGAACTCTGCAGCTCTCTGCGAACAGAGTCAATGTTGCCAAGCGTGGAGTTTCCTTTGGCAAAGCTAATGGGTCTGGCCTGGCCTTTGATCATCAGCAACAAATAATAGTGATTTAAAGAGACTTGTGAAATTTGGGCAACGAAAGTCTCACTGCGGCTGTAAACTGATGAAGAGACTGCTATAGCCTGAAAAGATGGTGTAAAACTCTACACATAAGTCGCTGCCATAAAAACATCATTTTCCCCAAACAGCTTTTGTTACTTCATGAAATACAAGACTTTCCAATGTATTCCTGTAATCTATAAAAGCTTTATGAAATATTGACATTATTGGCATTACTGATATTCCCATAGTAATTATCTGTCATAATAATTAAACAATATGGCACAAAATCTGGTGAGGGTTGTTCTTCATTACTAATCTTTTAGACTTAATTTACTTTCCACTCTTACAGAAAAATGTCTCCTTTTAGAGTCTAAAAATTGCTGTTCTTCAAAATGTTCACTGGACTTAATATTAACAAGGACATAAGGTGAAAGCAGGATTCTAGTTTCTCTGGAGCTTAGGTTTTGGGGCTTTTTTCCTTTTAACTATTTATTTAGCTGAAATTATATGAAATTATGAACTGAAATTGAAGACTGTACTCCATTTTCTACTCATCAGGGATCGTATTTTCTTAATGGGAAGCTATTATGGAAATCCTCCCTGACCCATGGGTTACAAACACGTGCTTTGCAACACACAGGAATTTGGCCTCTCCCCGTTCTCCTCAGTTTTGGGCCTCATGGATTCCAGGTTTGGCTCCAGTCAAAAGTACATCATAAAGCCTTTCAAACAGTCATTGCAAAGCACTCCAGCTTTACTAACAAGAACTCTTATTTATACCCAGGATCTAAGCTTGAAGGGATCTTGAAACATCAGAAGTAGCTGGTGAGAGCTTGAGACATTTTCAATGAGATGTGGGAGATAAAAAGAAGATACAGGAAAACCACAGGATAAAAGCTAAAGGAGAAAAGTAATCCCAAAATAGCTCTGTTTGGAGTGTTCTTCTGGAAGAGTTATTATACTGTTCAGTATGGCAAAACATCAAAGAGGGAATATTTCAACCAAATTACTTGTGAGCTGAATTTCTCATCTTCTTCCAGACCATCACAGCTTGCTGGTTTTCTTAACGTGGCCCCGTGGTCAAACCTGGAAGTGCCAAGCTCAAGAGGAGAGGGCTTTCTTGTGCATCCAGCCTAGGAAACACGAGGACAGAAGCAGAACCGTTGAAGATGCAGCTGCCCTTTCCCAGAAATACTGCCATTCCGCTCGTGTCCCCACATCACTATTTCCTGTAGCATTTTGAACACCGGTACGTTCCTCTGCAAGGGGCTTCCCTCTTCTTCCCATTTGCACACACATGCGCGCCCCAGTCCAGTAGCAAGAACCTACCCCCAGTTCCCCCCCAAGTCTCACCGATACCCCTTGGACTATCAATGGACCTTTTGTCAGGGATTTTTGCTGGCTCCAGGCCTTGATGAGGAACTGGCCAAACTCTCACAAATAGGATTTTCCTCTAGTGCTGAAGATCAGTGGTGTTTTATTTATTTCAAGAAGTTCTAGTTGTGGCTTTAAGCATGTGATATTATGGGTCAAGCTAAGAAAGCAATTTCAGATTATAGCCTGGGACATTTTCAGAAGTGGACTTAAACGGCTTTTCACCAGCGCAGATCCTGCCTCTTTGCATCCACGGTTCCTCCTCGTGCCCCCCACTGCCTCTCTCTCTCCCATACCCCTGCGCTCATAGAGCAAGTCCTTGAGATTAACCACAATATGATTACATTTTAATTGAGGCCAGCTTAGTGTGGGGACATCCTTTTAACTCAGGAGGCCTCAATTCCACAGAACCATAATGAACTAATAATGAATGTGCTAAAGTCATTAAATCAAAATTCATAAAAGGGTGAATATTGCTTTCTTTTATAATAAAGCAATTAAAATCCCATATACTATAATAGATACTACTAAGGTGCACTAAGTGTTCTTTAAGGAGGTTAGTGTTTAATGCCACCACACACGAATTTGGGGATCTTTTTCAAAATAAGACTGCTACAGTAGTAATAGATGATCAGAACTCTTTTCATGTCTTCTTTGGTTCAGCATTATTGCCTGCTTTAAGAAATATGGGCATGGTTTCATTAGTAGGTTTTGTAGAATAGTTCTAATAAATCATGACTTGCAGTATGAGTAACTAACTTTCAAGCAGCGAAGCACGGTACCATTACGGATACGCTACTTTTCGACTTAGGTTCTTTCGCTGTTCCTTTCCTCACGACATCCCCTTCCCATCTCTCATGCTCTGTTCCTTGGGGATTAATTTACAGTAGCTCCAACTTACAGTAGCAGAGAAAGCATGAGATGGGTACGTCTGACTTTGCAAATCAGGCCTGGCTAGGGGAAACGTAGTGCAGGAAAATGCGTATCCTGATTTATGACCAGCTGTCTCTTCATGGGGTCTTTGTTCCAAGGGAAACACAAGTGAGAAGCCCTGTGTTGTTTTATATGTGGACCTCATCGCCACAGGTGTTGGAAAGCCAAGGGTTATATGTGGACTCCGAGATGGAAAAGGCCAATTAGCAGACACGTCTTTTGCTGCATATTAACCACAGTGGTCAGGACACATCTTTCGGTTCATATAGTCTCTATCCTGCTGCTCAGAGGGAGCTGCTGGTGTGTGCTGGGAAAGACAGCTATGCAGAAGCACACAACTGGAAGCAGTGCCTGAACCAGGGCAGGCTCAGAGCGGTGTACGTGAGCCCCTGGTCCCTGTCCCCTCGGCCCTGCCACAACACTTCCCAGCTCTACTCGTTTCTGCTCAGCCCTTGCAAAGTGGCTGCTGCCAAAGACAGACCCTCGGGAGAGCCGGACCTCTTGGTACCTGCACAGCAGAGGCCCCTGCTGCCCAAAGCTCACGTTCCCACCTTGAAAAGCCCCTTCCCTGAAGGGCTACAAGCCACCCATGCAACAGCTGAGAAGACACAAGAGGCACAAAGAGACTGGGATCAGACAAACCAGTCCGCAGCAGAACCCGAAACATCACTAACCCTGTGCCGGTGCCTGCTGCGCCAGAGCTCGTTGTCTACGGAGGCCTTTCGTCTCCATCCAGGCAAAAAAAAAGAAAAAAAAAAAAAAAAAAATCACTACTGTGCACCAAATGGTTGGGATCTAAACATAAGACAGTTTATTGTTACTCACAAATTCACACAAGAAACAAATGTTCTTCCTTCTAACGACACGGTCACGGAAACCCAAGACTTTGAAGAGAGCTCAGGAAGAGAGACCAATGGAAAGCATGTCCCAGGGCAGGCGGGCACGTGTGCCTGTATGAAAGAGAAGAACAGATTGGCAGAAAAAGAATTATTAAATAGTACATGGCAGAGTAGGGGATTATCTGGAGAACATGATACGAGAACAGACAGATTAAAGGAACACTAAATATTTATTACAAAGTCCTTCATATCATATGCAATAATACATACCGTAGCTCCTACTGAATAATATAGGCCACAGCCAGTTGCTGAGATTGCTCTGAGTTGGATAAAATAGAATTAGAGGCTTTTATCCACTGGAGACCATGTGCTGTTATACATAATAATCAAAATCACTCAGAAAAGACAGAGAAATAGCTCAGTGATCGCTGTAACTACATGAGACGAGACACATGTCCAGGTTACTGCAGGCCTCTGCCCGTCACAGAAGGGTGGGAAGGGACCAGGCGATCGCAGCCCTGTTTGTCCCCAAATGTTGGTGCTAGTGGAAGGGACAGGCCTAAAAGGAACCAAGGACTTCAGCCCATAAAGGAACCAAAACCGGGGGCTCCTGGCGAGCCCGTGGGCTCTGCAACAGGCCACGAGCCAGTTTGGCTTTAGGATAAGGTACAGCATGCTTTAGGCACAGCTGAAATTATTCTGGTTCTGTATTTCTGTACGTGGGTCGCTGCAGAAGCGCATTAGCACGCTGTTCAGACAGTCCCGCTCTAGAGTTAGCAAGGCACAAAACACTTCATTGCAACCCAGCAGTTTGTCTCAGGAGCCTGTTTCTTCTGTTCCACGTACACCAGGCCCTTTCAGCAGGCAGAGGGGGTGCGCTTCTGGCTTCCCTGGGTAGGTTAAAAAGGAGTTTACTTACATGGAAAATCTCCTTGCTGTGGCAAATTAGCCCTTGACATCAGCTCATGTCTAACATGTTACAGGCAGGAAAACAGGATTGTCAAAACAGACGTAACCTGTCGTCATCATCATGCAGTTGTTTTGCATCTCCTTTCCAGAGCTGAGCCCCTTGTGTTGGTGTCACAGCATGGCCAGAAACTTCCACCAAAATAAGATTTCCATTGATTTGGGTAATGTTCATCAAAACCAAAGAGGTCCTTTTCACTTGTGGGGAAGGGGAGAAAAGGGCTTGGGATGCAAACTTTCAGGATTGGGACCTTCTAACCAGACACAGTGATTTTTTTCAGAACTGCTGCGCATTAGTAGGTACCATCAGAGAGGTAACTGGCATGGCAGTAAGGTGGAAAATGCCACAACCCTGGGCTGCCGACATAAGTCATAATAGTTAAAATTAAAGAGCCAGATTCTCTGCTGCCTCAAATCCAAAGATAGTATCTAGTTTATTGGCATTTAGCACAGTAAATCTTCCCCTCTTGGAGTGCTATTCCCCTATTTACTTTTGGAGGGTTTGCACAGGCGGTTCCCACCGGCACTGGCAGAAATTACCCAGAGCAATCCACCATGAACTGAAGAGAGTGCGGATCCCTCGGAGTGTTGTATTTCTCAGTTTCTCATACATACCGAGGAGAGCATAGCCGATTCACCGCAGGAAACCCAGGTGCTGAATTCATCTAACAAGCTGCTTAAAACTCTAAACAGATGTTTCTGTGTCTTTCCTGCTTCTTGAGCAGTCTGTGTGGAAGCACTAGCAGATTTACAATAGAGCAGATGCATGAACCATACATGCTTTAATATCAGGGCCTGAGTCATTGGAAAATGGTTTATGACTACTGTGTGTGCATATAATTTGAGCAATGTGCCGCAGGGATATAAGATAAACTTTGTCCATAATGGAAATGTAGATTGACCGGGCTAGAGCCAGAGCAAAGGTAGCAAAACTCACACTGAAACTGAAAATTATACCTGCCTTGGTACGTTCCCCGCTCCTGCAATGACTCATGAAAATGTAGATTAGGTATTTAGGCTGGATCTCATCCAGGGCCCGGAGAGGTGCACAAAACAACTCATTGATTTCAATGGATATATTATCAGGGTCCTTAACTTTCCAAAGATTATGGAAGGATCGTAAATAGACCAGTAAACAGGCTGAGAGCTATTAAATCCTGGAAAGGCTAATTCTCACTTACACTCCCTCTTTATGTATACTCTCAGAGCGGTAAAATCATGCCTCAGTGGCTGCAATTTCTGACTGCTGCATCACCAAGCCCCACAGTCCCCAAGGGTCATGAAAATGGCTTGAAGAGCAGACATAATTTAAATAAACATTCCTGGAAATATTGCATTTTCCTGGTGTTTCCTGACCCTTTAGGACTCACTACTTGCAACTTTTTACGTGAACTACTACTTTAACAGGAAAAAGTGAAATCTGAGATTCTAACGTGCTCAGATAACTTCAGGAGCTGAGCTTTAATGAGAAATACCTGACTTCTAGGTTAGAGGCAGCAAATCCCACCTAGATGAGAACATCCCAATAGCTGCACCATGGCGCTGGGATAGGACAGACATCCGTGGGGTTCCAGTTGGCCCAGTGAATTGCCCTCAGCATGCCTTGTTGGCTTCCTTCTTGATAAGGCTGGACCTCCTGGACTGTTAGGATTATTCAAATGCTTTAACAGTGGTCCTTAAGGCACCTAGGAGACAAGCACAGTAAGATAAATCAGCCAACCACAAGCCCACAGCTCTAAAGTGGTTTTGAAAAAGTGTACATTTCAAAATTGATTTCCCCCCCTCCCAATCTGTCCACGGATCAAGGCATGCAATGAGGATGAGCCTTTACAATATCATACTGATATTGTAAAAAAACCCTGATTTCAAGGAAATTGGAGGTAGAGGTTGAAATCCCAAAGACTCAAACCTTCTGAAGGTGTGGAGCACCTGAACATGTGGTCTTCTGGGTGGGGACATCCCAAATTACTGCTGCTGCTGGAAGAAACTCTAATACCATATTGACCATGAGTACCAGAGAATCCTCAAGGAAAGTTTCAAACACACCGATGCCCAAGAACCTCTTGGTTAATACACACAAGAGACTTATTTTCTCAGATAATGGGTAGTAATAGCCAGTTATTAATCCTTTAAATTGTAAATTGGGTTTTCTAGGTACCATAGACATCACTGACAGGGAAGTCACTGAAGCCTGGCACAAGGGATTGCAGGAGAAATCTTGCTCTCGCGGCAGTGCAGGGGAACTCTGTCCCTGCTTCTCATGGGGGCATGATTTCATCTCCCCATATGAGCCGTAGAGATTTCTAAACCAACTGGTTATCTCAGGGTTAATTTTTCAAACACCTTCTTACACCAAATATCCCAAGACTTTTATAAAGTTGGGAAGAGATTCATCGCAAGCAATGGAGACCTCTGCTGCAGTTAAGTGCTTATTTATACCCACAGCATTTTACATGTTGCATTTCCCAATGAAATGTGTTCCATTATTTCTGAAATATTAAACATGAAAAGCAGAGCTATAATGTACGGATTATACAGTGTTGCAAAAGCTATCATCGTGTCCAGTTTTTTGGCATTTCAATGTATAAATATTATACCAAGGAGCTTTTACACTAATGGATAACTGCCTGCAGTGCATACTTAACCTTTGTCCACTTCAGTTGACTTGGTAGTGCTACCTACCTACATCAAACACCAATTTGTCCAAATTGGCAACATAGGAAAGGCATGTGGCCAAATTCCTTCTCTCCTGCAAAGCTCAACTCTAGAGGATTTGAATAGTGATGCAAACAAGAACCTGCCCTGTATTCTCCGTTTGACTTTTGGGCACGTCACACAGTCCCTGACTTCTTACAGGAAATTTGATTTCAGTGATTATCAAGCACCTGAATTCCTTTGTTCACACTTTTACTCCTGACCTGGAAGCTAGGACAAAAGACATGATGCCAGCCCTTAGTTTTGCTGATGCATCATACAAGGGGTTTCATTGGAGACTCTAATGTTCAAGATCATAGAATGGTTAGAATTGGAAGGGACTTTAACCCAAGTACCAAAATAACAGGACCAAATGCTAAACAGAAGAAATGATTTATCTCAGACAAGGAGAAGAGTAAGCCTATATAACTCTTAAAAAGTGGGCCTGGGAGCAGCTCCTTAAAGGGTTAGCAGCCCACTCACACAGAGGTCAGGAGGGCAGCTGCACTGTCTGCTTTACTGATGTAGAGGAACCCAACAACTCCATCGTATAGCTTGGCATACACTAGGGTCAAATTCATCTCACGGCTCACAGTTATTGAAGTGCAGGCGAGCTGCCTTGGCTCCCTTTGCAGCCAGCAGAGCCCAGGGAAGCCCCGCAGGGCAGTTCAACCCACCCTACAGCCACTGGGGAAAAGGAACCCTGGAGGGGCCTGGTTTTCCCCATCAATTATAAAGGGACACAAAATGTCTTCTTACAGCAGGTAAGTCATTGCAGACATCCTCTGGCTGTGCAGACAGCTTTGCACAGGCAGCGAGCCTTGCTCCGCAGCCAGCCTAGAGATCCTCCCGAAGTGCACGCAGGCACAATGGAGAAAACAGAAGCTGAGAGAAAACAAATACATCTGTCCAGTATTGGTACAGCAGCGTTCAGAGGCCTTTCTGCAGACAGAGGATTTCAGTAATGAGAAGCGACCACAGATAACTGACAGCCAGGAGAGCTCTCCTGCTGCCTGAGAGCTGTTTCAGGATGATAGCTGGCATCTACCAGAAGGCAAAAAGCTCAGGCTCTGCCTCTCTCCTCAAAGACCTCATGGCTTCCTACCAACCCCAGGTTAGCTCAGGTTTGCTCACCTGGGGCAGCATTTGAGAGGCTGAGGAAGGTGATGGATAAGCCCAGAACTGGCGCCGTGCCGAGGGGCGTACACCAGGCAGCACGCTTGCCATTACGTCTGGAGATGTTCTGCCTGTTCAAACCTTTCACGCAGAATCACTTACGTGTCTTCCCTGCTTTTGTGTTCAGCGGGGAGCTGGTTTCTTCATTTAAAAGGCTGGGTAACATGCTGCTGCTAAAGTGCAGTCGTGGTGCAGCAGAGTTCACCCTTCTCCTGTGCTGTCTCTGGCAAGGGGAGCATGGGGTCCTCCTTGGAAGCGGAGCGGGGCCATGCTCAGCGAGTGCTCGGCTCCTCCAGGGCAGGCATCGCAGCTCCCAGGAGCACACTTGGAGAGTGGGGGACACAACGCATGCACTTCCAGCTCCACACAATGCTGGTTGAGATCTACATTCCCAGCGTTATCTTTGCACTCTCATGAAGTGCAATTACCTCCTCATTTCGCAGCTCTTTGTGGCCATTTAATCTCTCCCATTTTGTTTCTGACATCTCCAATAATCCAACCCTGACACTCCTTGTAGATACTGCAATTACGATACAGAGCAGCTCTCGACAGGATGAGTTGTATTTTGCTTCCATCCTGTAACGCTCAAGCCACCAGGCATGGCTACGGGAAATGGCAAAAGAAACCATCGCTGACGATTTATATGGGTCCCCAGCAGATAGTGACAGTGCTATATATCTGTCTTGGCCAATTAGATGCCTGGAAGCTACCCAGAATAGGCCAGCCGAGGTAGAATTTACACGTGTTTCTGTTTTCAGTACGAACTCAGATGTCATTTTCCCGTTCTTTCCTTATATTTAGGTCAGAGACTTTGCTGTTGCCACTCTCCTGCCTTCCCACCCCACGACACACACTCGCAAGTGGGGGAACTACTCCTCAGGTTTCGACATGCCCATGATGGCGAGGAGCACGGTGCAAGACATCAGAAGCAGAACAGTTCCCAAAACAGCCTCGACAAGTGGGCTTTTTGCTTCAGCCATCACAGAAATGGGCCAAGGAATCAGCAACACCTTCTGACTGATCCTGAGGATAATTAATTGGCTTGCGGAAAACATCTCCACACAATGCAAGGCAACATCAGACATCCTTCACTACTCTCCCAGCTCACGATATATGCTGCGATGTGTCATATTATCCTTTTTTCTTGCCAAGAAGCTACAACCTCCAGTTGCTCCAGCAGAATCCAAAGGGACAATTGGCTGACTATAAAAACTGAATGGGCCTCATGGTAACCCCGACAGCTAATGTATTAAGGCCTTGCATCTTCCTTATACCATTTGCAGCAAAAATAAGCCCAGCAAGTATATACACAGATTCAAATATAACGGGTTTCCTGATCTTTGGTGTCGGTTAATCCCTAGCTAAGGTGAGATCTCAGAAATAATTGAATCCTTCCAGAACAGGTTTGGTTTGTAAGAGGGCTAACGGATTTAGGCATTCTACTGCCATTGAGTTTGTTTATACCTTATTTATATAACATTAATCCCACGCTTTGGGACTTGTAGTTACCTGCAGGAATTTTCCCCCACTGATGCACAACTTCCCTTTTCAGCTGCCTCCTTGTTTTCTGGCTCTCCTCTAAAGGGGTTAGTTTTAAACTCACCCTCAAACCTGGAGTAAGGCAAGACTCATTCCTACCTAGCATGTGGGATTTGTAGCAAGACAAATCTCAGCCTTCAGCACTACCAGTCCCCGCAGAGCATCATGCTGGAGTTGGCCCTGACCTCAGTATTTGCTGAGAACCAAAGGGCCTCTCTAAGAGGGGACATCACACTCCGCCTTACATGTATTTAGAATCGTAGAATGTGTTGGGTTGGAAGGGACCTCTAAAGGCCATCTAGTCCCACCCCCCTGCACTAAGCAGGGACATCTTCAACTAGATCAGGTTGCTCAGAGCCTCATCCAGCCTGGCCTTGGATGTCTCCAGGGATGGGGCCTCCACCCCCTCTCTGGGCAACCTGTGCCAGTGTCTCACCACCCTCAGTGTAAAGAACTTCTTCCTAATGTCTGATCTAAACCTACCCTGCTCTAGTTTAAACCATTGCCCCTCGTCCTGTCGCTCCATGCCCTTGCAAACAGCCCCTCCCCAGCTTCCCTGTAGGCCCCCTTCAGGGACTGGAAGGGGCTCTAAGGTCTCCTCGGAGCCTTCTCTTCTCCAGGCTGAACAACCCCAACTCTCTCAGCCTGTCTTCATAGGAGAGGGGCTCCAGCCCTCAGATCATCTTTGTGGCCTCCTCTGGACCCACTCCAACAGGTCCACGTCCTTCTTGTGCTGAGGGCTCCAGAGCTGGACACTGTACTCCAGGTGGGGGTCTCACGGGAGCAGAGTAGAGGGGCAGAATCACCTCTCTCGATCTGCTGGCCACGGTTTATCCCTCTGCAAAGCAGTTCCATGCACCAGCCAGTCCCTCTGCACCCGCGAGCTGCAGACAGGACTTAAAGACACCTTTTGGTGGGGCTCAAGGAGGCATTTTCTACTGCGGCTCAGAAGAGGTGTGGGGACATGTGGCTGATGAGGAGGTGGGAGAAGAGGCAGAGCCTAACAGCTGTTTCTCAGCCAAGCAGTCACGCTCTCTTCAGGTGACCTTGAACACGTGCCGTCAGCAGCACACTTGGAAAATCCACTCTGCAGTGAGGAGAATTAAACCAACCCACCTCACAGGTGTTGGGGAGGCTTCTCCTCCAGAGTGATTTGTGACTGCCATAGCACAGCGTACGTGCAGCGAGGGAGTAGGATTTGTGCAAGAGGAGCTCAGCTGAGATTAGCACCTCCAGGGCCCCATCCAAGAGATGGATAAGGGACCACGCCTGCCTTTGGGAATATCTAATCCAAGACAACAGGGCTCCAAATGAACAGAAAAAAGAAGCCCTATCTGTACCTTAACAGAAGGTATCTTAATAGATGCAGTGACATCAGGGTGATCGCTTTTCCTTTTGTAGTGGTAAACGTAGCAGTGTCCTTGTCTATGTTCCTTAACATCAGGCCAAGTATTATTTTTGAGGAGCTAATGAGTAGATACTTGCAGCATATCCTGAAGATGCAAAGAACGTATAGAGCTAGTGGGCATTAAGGAAACCTCACAAGACCATATTAATCTTCAGAGGATGTATATATACGAGATGCATTTGTTGCCAATATTATGACTGGACTAGTTATAACAGTGTGAAGTTTGCTTTCTTTTCGCCCTTATTATAGTTCAACAAACTAATCCCTTTACTGATGATATAATGCGCACCCCTGTGCTAACAAATTATTTACTGTGTGCAATTGATTTCTGCTGCTGTAATCACTAGACACAAATATCTTCTGTATCATTGCTCTGTAGAAAAATAGGCTTTCCAGCAAGATTATATAGAGTAATAGCGTGATTATTCAGCTTCTATAAAGTTATCTATCTGCTTAACCTCTGTGCAGCCCTTACAGCAGGTTTATACAGATATGCTTCAGAAATTTACCCACCTACACTTTGTAAAACACCTTGTTAAACCACCTTCCATCTCAGCCTGAGGATGAACTTCCAACTACTTCACAGAGAGGGCTGCATCTAAGAGTAATTGCTTAATTTAGGAGAGCCAGCCAGCTTCCCTTTTTAATGATATTACTCTTCCAAAGTGAATTTCACACAGGTAAAAGTCTCAAATCAGCAGCTCTGGGGACTGGACTCCTCACCTGAATACAAACCCGGTAAAAGGAGCAGCACAGATTTCCCCTGTGATTGAAATCTGAGCTCAGCTGAAGGTAATTTGCCCCCTGCACCAACTCAGATCTCAAGTTTTATTCTGGGAGGATGGACAAGGTGTGCAAGTTAATGAGCCGCTGCATCTACAGGCTCTTGTCCAGTAGGGCCGTGTCAGCGTTCCCTCCACAGGCCTTTCAGATGCTTTTGTCCCGCTGCCCCAAAAAAGTGGGTACTTCCAACCTGCTGGTCAATATTTGGTCCAAGGGGAGAATTAAAGGAAATAAGCAGCCCCTGGTTTGAAGCGATGATAAACAGCCATTGACATCGCATCCCTTGCACAGTGTCCAAGCTCTGTTAATTAACCTGCTTTGCCTGCTCCACAGCAATTCTAGATGAAGAAAGGTTAGCTGGTAGGAAGCATTTCTCACCAGCTCCCAAGCACAGAGGTGGAGGATATCCCCTTCCTAACCGCGCTGGAAGCCGTCTCTCAGGCCCGCTTGGAACAGCATCACTAGTGCCACAAAGCAAAGAGGCAGCTGCTCCGGTGTGACATTTCTATAAGATCTCCGAGGATCGGCACCTCGACTGGCAGCGGCAGCACAGACAGGATGGTTTACTGTAGCTGAGGATCCAGCCCCTGTTGTTTATCCTGCTCTATAAAACTGTCTTGTAAAGGTCGTTATTTGCCCTGCTTGTGTTTGTCACGAGGCCATTTTGCTCCAGTGATTTCCGATGTGACTGATAAGCACTCGTGCCTGAGGTGTTGCAGATTCACAGCCGCCCCTAGACACTCCCAGGTAGAACAGTTACACACCAATCAAAAGCAAATGCCTTTCAATCACCAGAAGAGAAACGTTTCTGATGCATTATGCACAATTACGTGCTCAACTGTTATGAATAACTCTGAAGCTCCTGCTCCAAGACTATTGCAACCGCATGTGCCACTCACTCAGCCACTTTCTGCTCTCTTCTCAGAAAGGGAAGCGCAGGAGAACCAGTTCCACCCTTTACCATTGCAGAAACCGCCGTTATTTAAATCAGCTACAGCCAGAAGGATGATTTGGGCCCTGTATAAATGTAAAATATGAACCACCAATTCACCTCTGAGGTATCAAACTGAATCTGAGCCAGGATCACACAGACACAGCAAGTCCCACCATTCAAAATACACGTAGGAATCTATAGAACACAAGCCGTCTACTCATCGCAAAGCTGTCTCAGGAAAATCTCCCCTTTTCCTGAAGCAAAGCTGTCTGCCACTGGTACCTCTACAGCTAACGGTGCCTGGGATGCCCCGCTGTGATACCCACAACCAGCCTTTCAGGAGAGAAAACACGAACTCATTAGCATCTTCTCTGTGCAAGGCAGCCCAGTTGATAAAGATCTCACTCGTTTCTGGTTTGCCTGGGCTTGCTGCTGAGCTGAGAGTGACCCCTCTCCTATCTGCTAGTGTCACCATGTGCACAACTGGTCCAGAGTCAGCCAGCAAGGCAAAAATAGCAAAACACCCAGCTACCTGGAGGTTTTTAGGTGAACTTGGCTCAATGTGACTGCACTGAGTAGGGGAGGGATGGCACCAGGCCCTGCACCGGCAGATCTGAGTGGGTGGTGACAGCTGCCAAGGGGAGTGACAAGTGGGAGGAAAGGTTGGGTCCAGGAGGCCCTTCACACCTCATGTTCTGGCTGCAGCATCACCAGGTGAACGCAGCCACCCGGGTCAGATGGAGCAAAGCCCTTGAGCACATGCTTCAGCTCATCCCAGCTCACCATGGGCACTAGAGCACGCGCTTATCTCCGAGCGCAACACTAAGCCCTCAGGAACATCATGCAGCAAGAGCTAAACACACACGTCCTCCCCGATGAGCCCCCTCAACAGGAATAAGAGCAATCCATAATGGTGGGAAAAAAATGGGCCATTTTCCTTTTTATATACACGTGGATGAGCAGTTGGTGCAATTAACTCTGCTTTGAAAAAACAGGGTTTTCAGTGAGGAATGTTGTTTCTGCTTCTAATTTTAAGACGTTCAGCGATGCATTCAGGACAGTGGTATGCACCTAGTGAGCGATACACACATGCTCACACACACTGTTTGTCTGACAAAGGAAGCCATCAATAATTGCTGAGCCTGCGAGTACGAGTCGTCTCTTGAAAGGAACTAAGAGACCTCGAGAGCACTAAGGAAAATAAAACTCAACTGGGAAAGGCAGTAACCTGACAGTTTTCCCATGCAAAGATGTCTCTCACACTCTTAATTGCAGAGATTGCTTCTCATTACATCGGGTAGCACCAGGAAGTAGGTTACTCTGCAGGAGGAGGTGACAAAATAAGCAGAATTCAAACCACGGTATCTTTGATCTAGACTCTGGTTCATCAAGACTCTCATTTCTGACAAAATCAGAAAAATTTGCATCATCACACAGCAACACCACCATAAACGTGCCTACTTCATCCACACTGGCCCCTGCCTCAGGCCCTGCTGCTCCTCTTGGGCACCACAATGATGACCAAACTGGAAAGCTAGTGTACAAAATAGAGCAAAAAATTTACTGGTTAAAACAGGTGGAGCTGCAGGATTGTCGTTCCTTTGAGGGATGGGTGGAGAAAGCAAGAATTTAGATAAAAACAACATTATATACTAAGTCCTGAGAAAGAACTCGGCCTTCATACAACTTCAGATTTGAAAATCAGTCAGCACGGCTGGGATATGTTTAGGAGAAAGGCAGGTGCTTACCTGGGATAAGCGAAGACACAGCCAGCTTCCTTCCCTGCCGTCGGTACAGACAAGCATGAGGATGAGCTGGGTGAAGATCAGGTTTGTGATATGGGCACACCTCTTTCTTTTGTTTGTTCTGGCGTGCGAATACTCCTCTTCGTAAACATTCCTGTAAAGAAACAACAAAGAAATATGGAGAGGGCATCTGGCTTTCCTTTTACAGCCAGTGAAATTATATCCAGGATGGAGAGCAGTGCCGTGAACTCACAGCAAAAGAGCACCATGACTTGGTCACGGCCATAAGAGGCGTGTCTGGACGCATCCACTTCTTCAGGACATGAGCTGAGCATCTCAGAGACAGAAATGGGCCTAAAAGTCTGAAAAGCCAGAGGCACCAGCAGCGTGCACAGCCTGCCTGGCATTACCACAGGCAAGAGTCTATTTGACTACATTTTTTCAACACAAACCATAAGCTCAAGGGCTTCAGTAAGTGTGTGCCCTCCTTAGGGCACATTTGAGAAAGCTGAGATTTTCACACAGCACCTTGGGAAATGGAGAGAACTCAGTTAATGTTTTTTTTCCTTTTTCCCTTCTCTGTCTTTGTCTTTCCTTTTTTCCTCCTAAGTTGCTGTAATTTCTAAGAACAGCGACAAAGGCATCAAACACTCACCCTTTGAGGGCCAAGCGTTTCTCCCCAGCACTCCCGTGCAGCAGGCTGGGGATGGCATTTATAGACACTTAGCTGACATATCTTGTATGATTAACACTTAAGGAAGGTCTGTGTCCTAGCTCAAAAAAAAGTTCAAGTACATTGTCAACTCCGTTTTTGTTTTAATTCCGCGCTAGCCCTGCAAAACCACGCGCATCAAAAGCAACCTCGCACTCTGCCTCCCTGGCACACAGACCTCACCCTGCACCTCTTCCAATGACTAAATCTAACCAATTAACGTAATCTTCTCTAAAGAAGGGCTATTCCTGCCCCCTTCTAGAGGCAAGGTAGGACATACCCAGATGAACAACCCCAAAGACAGAGAGAAAAGCATGTTGAACAGACACCAAAAGACCAAGAGGCCAGGGAGATTTAGTAAATACCCGTATTTTCTTAGTAATAGCCTGATTTTTGATGCTGCTGCATTTAAATCCCTTTTGGTGTTCAGATCTGCATAGGAGTTTCTGAAGAAGTACCACTGGAAAGTGGTTTACGAACAGCAGAAAGTCCCAGGGTCAGATAAAAACCATCCGCATGTGCACGTGGAGGGGAAGGGGGGCTGCCTGGGATAAAGGAGGAAATTAAAACTGTGGAATATGAAATTATATCCAGTGTCCTGCATGATTCCAGGGTTGCCGAGTTAAAGGCAATGAATAAATAAGGGAAATTCAAACCCAAGCAAATCTCTAGGATGAGACAAAATTCATTCCAGGGTGTTAGAGCAGATTTGAGGAAGGAAATGTGTGTGCCAACAGCAATTACTATGGAGAACTCGCTGAGCACAAGTCTAGAAGACTGGAAAATTGGAAAATAACAAACCAAATGTGGTATCAATATGCAAAAAATGGGAGCAAGCTCGGCACAGGAAATTACAGCGCTATCAGCTTAATATTCATTACATATAGGAAAACGCAAGGTCCCCATTGTATACAAGAGTGTAATTAAATCAAGGGGTTCTGCTGAAATCAACTGCTTGTGATGTTTATGAATTAGCAGCAGATTCAAAATGCAGCCGCAGCCTTAGCATTCAGCCCGGGGCCTGGTATTATTTGTTACAATCTATAAACCAGCCCTGGTGAGAAGTTTCTTCCTAGATAGTGTAAATTTAAAATCTCCTGCTCAGAGGTTTGGGGGTTTTTTTCTGCTCTGCATGTGATTCAGCGCAGAGGAGGATTAGCACAAACAGGCCATGTGAGGACAGTGTCTGGGGGAAAATGTAATGGGCTGATTTACTGATTAGTGCTTATTTGTTTGCTGTTTAGAGCAACAGCAGTGAAACATATCTCTTTTTCCTCCTGCTTCTGCCCCCCTTTCTCCACGGCAGTAACATCTGCAGTTATCCATGTATTTCCTCCCGGAGCTGGGAAGCGGTGCCAGACGTTCATTACCTTTCAAAGGGTTGTCGCTTGATGCCTGCGGAAACACACTCTCCCACTTCTCCCACTGCACGGCTTGCGAAGTTGCGTGGGGTTTTACCTTCAAAGCCATTGCCAAGCTTTGCAAGAGGAGCGAGGGCAACGCTCCCCATCCCAGGCTTGTCCGCTGAACCAGCAAGGCTCTGGTGGTCCCATCAGAGGCCAGAGCCATGAGGATTTATATCAAGACCTCCACCGCTGGGCAAGTGGCTTCAGTAGACTCTGAATCGGGATCCCAGGTCCTGGGAAATACCAGGGATGCAGCTCAGTGTTCAGATGAGCTAAATGTGTTCGGTCAGGCCAGATGCCCCAAGTGATGTACATTAATCCTCACCTGCTTCTTCTCTGCAAGGAACATGTCGAAACGTTAATAAATATTTCAAAAGCTCCTACAGCGCACCTAGCTTTCAGAAATGCATTCCACAATACTTTACTGCCCTTAATAACCTCCAAGAAAAATTATGAATGAACACAAAGAGCCTATTTTAAATGTGCAGTTGCAAATACCAGGCAGGATTTTGAAGCACAGCAAGCTGTGCCAGAGAGAAAATACAAGTCTCTTCACTTTCATCACAAGTTTCTTATATCAATAAAACAGATGGAGAAATTACACAGAACATTACTATGTTTTTTATACTCAAAGTGAGATCTTTGAGGAAATACCCTCTTTGAATCTCTGTATTTACACCATCAACACTGCATAAAAAAGCTCACCACTCGTTTATAATGAGTTAAAATGAAAAGCCCACGACAGCCCAAACCCAGAAAGGATTTAAAATATAGACCCTGATTCCAAGCCCCATTTTGACATTTAATTCCATCCCCAACTTTTACCCCAAAACTTGGCAATCTGGAGAAAAAAGGAAATCCAATAGATGCAATAGTCAACTCTGTGCTTGCTGTTTCTCTTTTGCCAAGAGAACTTGGGTTTTCTTACACCTTTGAGTCTTTTTCTTTTTGACTTAGCTTTTAAAGAACATTTTAAAGTAGATTTTGAAACCCACAGCTGATTTCAGGAACACCTGACAGAAGAACAAAGGCTCCAAAGGAACGTGTGTGTATATATATATTTATGCATGTGAAGAAAGCAAGCAGCTGGCTAGGAAAGCTGCCTAGACATAGGCAACGACTACCTCCATGAGGGAAAGGCTAGTGCTTCGTCAGGACCCAGAGGGTACCAAAAGTCGCATCTCCTCAGCTGGTGGCTCTGGGAATCGCACAGAATTTGTGCATGTTGGTGAGCGTCCCTTTCACCCGCACAGAGGTGTGGATCCGGTAACACAACAGGCTCCACAGAAGAAGGCAAGAGGGGAGCACCGTGCTCAGGTAGGAGCTGTAGATTAAACACACTTGGGTGGGAGGCAGGGGATTGTGCTTTTCTAACCAAAGACCTGAAATTCAAGCGAAATCCGTTTGTCCTACTCACCTTCATCAATATTAATAGGTCAGACATCACCCATGGAGAGCCATCCAGTCCTTCGGGGCTGATATGGATTTTGCTGATTGCCAGGTTGTAACGAGTCCCTGGTGCGAGCGGCTGAGCCACGGTCCCCTATGTGTGCAGACCGAACAGGAACCGAGAGAAAGCGACTGCGGCGTGTCCTGGCCAGAGGTCATCACAGAATCATAGAATGGTTAGAGTTGGAAGAGACCTTAAAGATCACCTCGTTCCACCCCCCTGCCCTGGGCAGGGACACCTCCCACCAGCCCAGGTTGCTCCAAGCCCCGTCCAACCTGGCCTTGAACCCCTCCAGGGATGGGGCAGCCACAGCTTCTCTGGGCAACCTGGGCCAGGGGTTCACCCCCCTCACAGCCAAGAATTTCTGCCTCAGATCTCATCTCAATCTCCCCTCTTCCAGTGTAAAACCCTTCCCCCTCGTCCCATGGCTCCCCTCCCTGCTCCAGAGTCCCTCCCCAGCTTTCCTGGAGCCCCTTTAGGGACTGGAAGGGGCTGGAAGGTCTCCCCGGAGCCTTCTCTTCTCCAGGCTGAACCTCCCCAACTCTCTCAGTCTGTCCTCATAGGAGAGGTGTTCCAACCTTCTGATCATCTTTGTGGTCTCTTCTGGACTCTGTCCAGACTGGCTACAAGGGCAGGCAGAAAAGCCAACAAGTGAAGAAAGGACCATTGCTCATGGTCGCTTCCAGGCACCGAGGGGTCTCTGATGGGCTCAGCCCTGTTCCAGCTCCCCTCCTCCCTACAAAGACTTGGACTGAGGCACCGAGGGCAGTTTTGGCAACAGCTTGTATAGTGCTGATGGAACATGGCTTAGTTAAAATTCACCTGACGAGGAGGAAATGAAAAAACCTCAAGGCCACAAATTAAAAATTGTGACTTGATAGAACAACAATTTATAAATAGAAAGAACTATTTCCTGCAAAAATCCTGTGGACTGAATATTGGAAACTAATTAGTAGACTGACTCACCAGAAAAAATGCTGCTTTCCTGTTACTCACGAGAAGATATGACTTTTTTAGCACTTTTCCTTTAGCACTGGTGATCAACACAACCCCGTGGGTGCTCCACAGCCCCTCCTTGGTTGCTTTTCCTTCCTATTCCAAGAAAGCACAGTAAGGAAAGGACAAAATTCATCATTAGCCATTCCTGCTACAGCACCAGTAGCTGCACACTGTCTTTTCCTTCCAGATTACGCCATCACAGAGCAGGAGGGTAGGAGTGCACCTAAAATGCTTTGCTAAAAAAAGCAGCTCTATCCAAGAGAACTTTGAAGCACAGACTTTCTCACTAAAGTCATTAAAAAAAAAAAAGAATAGCAGCCAGCCTAAGCAGACTTTTGTACAACCCATGCGGAGACGAGAACCTCAGGGTTCCCAGCCTGGGGACAAAGCGTGGAAGCGAACCCTGTGCAGGTCGACACACAGCCTGGCCATTGCTCGTGTGTCATTCCAACTGCTCGAGTGGGATCCGTCTCCATAAAGTCTTGGCTTCAGCTAGCAGAGAAATCAACTCCCGTATCAGTACCATAGTGCCGGAATACATTAAAGAAGCAAAAAACCACCACAAAATCAAGTTCTCAGAGCAGTTAAGGCCCAGATTTGCAGGTTGCAGAGCCCTTTCCCCTGTGGCTCCGCAGCCCCTACAAGAGCACATGAGCAAAAAGCGTCGCTCACTCCCGGTTCTGAACAAAAGCCAAGTTCCCGAGTGGTTGCAACATGGATGGATCTTTCTGGAGCAACTCTGGCTGGACTGTCCAGCTGTTTGTTATCTCTGAGGACATGCACAAAGCATGACCCACACTGCAGCCTTCCCCAGGCACTGGTGGGAACAGCCCTGGGGCAACGCACAGAGCAACCTGAAAAAACTTCAGAGAAAGGGGAGGAGGCTGCAGAGCTCTTCCGAACACACAGGGAGAGACGGGACTACATGGAGGGAGAGCAAGGGACCACATGGGCTGGTCTCAATCCTGAGGTCTCCTGGGGCATCCTAATCTAGCTGTGACCTAGGGCTGTTCCCAGGAGCCATCACACCACTGCCCAAGGTCACCATCCGCTCCAGTGAGGCAGCTAAGCAACCCGATTCTCCCAGTTCCCCGCAGAAATCAGTGTGATGAGATACAACACAGCCCTACAAAATGCCCCAGTGGAGCGTAGGGCTGTGCAGAGAAGGCAGCGTTCTTTTATTACCAAATTAACTTTAAAAAAACCCATCCATTTAACTTTCCACATCAAAGATAATAATCTCCATGTAAAAGAGAGGGTTGATGAAAAAAGAGGTACTTAGAAAACACATTTTAAAATTTAAAACACTACTAGCACTGATTCTTCTTGCTTGTAAAGAACTCTGGCTTTTTGTCTTATAAAGCACTCCAAGATCTCATTTGCAAACTACCACTGCTAGCTACTCGGGCTTTTTTGCTGGCTGCTCACTTACTCTTTGGGGATTTCATATTCTTCTAAATTTTGTAAATGGCCACTAAAGTGGAGATGAACATTATAAAATACGTTTCAATCACCCTCACAATTTAGACTAATTCATTGGCAACCGTACAAAATGCTATTTACAAGGTACTTCCATCAGCTGGTATCTGGCATTAAGTATTTTGAATCAATCTACCATCATTTTCGTCTCTTATTTTTCATACAAGGGAAATTATTGATCGAAGCTTTTCAGCCTCATTTAATATACTGGAATAGGCTTTAAATTTTCCCATGTAAACCTCAGTGGAGATTAGCAACTCTGACTTGCTTAATGCAACACAAATCAGTCTCCCCGATGAGACCACAATATTGTACATGACATCATGACCATTTACTAGTTGACGGGCCCTGAGACAGGCACCTGCTGGAAACCCCCCAGGGACTCCGCACTCGAGTTTGGTTTGAGCTTCCAGGCAAGGTTGGTGTCTTAAAGGGAAAAATGGTGCCTTCACCTCTCAGAGGCCATCACAGTATTGCAGGGTAGTACCTGGGATGGATTTGTGGGGAGGCTGACTTTATTTCCCATCGCTCCCGTCAAGTTTGCATTCAGTTTTTGAATCGCATTCAATTTTGCATTCAGTTGCTATTGCGATGGGTGTGTTCAAAACGCTAGATTAGATTTGTGTATGTTGAGGACAGAGAGCTTGGCTGAATTTTGATGAACTCGTTCTTGAATAAATAAGCAAAACATCACTGAATAAGATACTCAGCCAGCTTCAATAAATACATATGGTAGCAAAACAGCCAGCTAGACAAACAGAATATATCACACTGGAACGAGCACTGATGATTTTGTAATGACTCCGTCAGCTTTCAGCATATTAGATACTACTGTAAAAAACAATATGCAAATGTCTGAGTCCAGTTTACAGTAAAAAACAAGTTATGCTTGCGTTACCAAAGCAGCAGTCAGTGAGTAATACCGCGCAGCGTGCACCCATCTCCCTTCTCAAATTTAGTCTAGAGCTAAGTGGCAAGTGCTGGCACAGGAGTGCTGCTGGGTGCGCTCTGCTGGGCAATGCTGCCCCGGGCTGCGGGACTCCCACGCCGCCAGCGTAAAGTAAAACTATGCACTGGAGATCCTGTCGGATAAGGACGTCAGGATGGATTGAGCAGGAATACAGAAGTGTTTTCTTGGAAGGAAACACAAGACTGCAAATGCTGTTACAGCCAAAGCCCAATACAAGATAAAAGTGCTTTGAGCTGCTGTGGCATCCACGATACTGCATTCGATGCAAAACAAGAGAGAATGAACGTGCTTAAGGGCTGAACTTCTCGTGGTCCATTTCATGGACTAATTTGTGTGCAGGCTGATACTTTCAGTATGTTTCTGTACTAACGGGGAATAATCATAGGGTAAGTAGAGCAAGGTAAGTACATATGCTGCCATTGTTTTCTTGCAGCATAATAGCATCATCAATGAAGCCTGAATGCAGCCCAATTAGCATACAGTAATTAGAATCACTGCTGCTTTTTCATTTACTTTTGCACACCATGACAAGGTGTTTGTTGCAGTGTGCAGGGCTGCAGTCCTATAGATAATGCCAATTGTGCAAAGCATGTATCCTATTGTCTCATCAGAAGAAGCGAGAGAGTCGTTAAACCGCCTTAAGCTGCTAAAATTTCAATTTTGGCCTGACTCGGGAAAGTCTCCAGCTTACCCAACGAATACCTAAGCGCGGGCTGTGTTCCCAAGGGACAAGCACACCTGCAATACACGTTGCCTTTAAAGGCAAATGGAAACTTTAATGAAAAATACGATTATTCAAAAAGATATTATCTTTTGCCCTGTAACTTTTAACACCTTGTTGACTGCTGCTTAGAGCTTAGACAAGCCTCAGTAACTTGGGTGAAGAAACTTGTGCAATTGTCCTGTTTTGTTACACGGCTGCCCTGGGAAGGAGCAGATGGAGGATATTTGGAGAGGGCTCTCTCAGAGCAGCCAGTAACCAGGCATTTGCTGAAGTGTGGTTCGCTGTGGACTATTTATAACCCATCCACCACTGAAGAGTCTCTTAATGCTTCTCCAGATTTCAATGGCTAACTTTTATGGCCCGTTTATGGCCTATTTCAACAAAGCAGTTAAACATGTTCCAGGACTGGTATCTATATGTAAATAAAGGAAGTTGTGCTTGGCCAGCACCCAGGCTCCCCATCCCCAGCACCCCTGCTGGCAAGCTGGCCTGCGCAGCCCGCAGCCTCAAAGCCACCCACGCTGGGCTTGGGGCACCAGGGCTGGGGAGCAGCACCCTCCCGAGAGCTCTGCATGAGGCTCACTGACCAGCATCCCCTTTTCCCCTTGAAATCCATCCTGCAACACCAGAAACTCAGCGGCAGCACCGCAGCCCCTACCTGTGGCATCTCCCCTGCTGCTCCCAGGGCTTGCAGCACACGCCCTACCTCACACCAAGCGTCACGCCAACCAAACACGGTTTAATTAGGATTTATACCAAGGCTGGAAAGTCAGAGGTTAATGCATTGGTCTGGAGGAGCTTAAAAACCAGCGGGTTTTTAATGTGTTTTGTTCACATACCCCACGGGAGAAGGTGATCACATCAGCCAGGGTGGAGGACACGGTACTTTCTACGACTGGAAATGATGATACAGCAAGAAAGGGCATATAAGGAGAAGTATTACATAAGATGTAGGTTTTACAAGCTTTATAAAGACTCTCTTAGCACTTGTTAGTGGCAGGAACCTCCCAGTGTGCCATCCAACCGGTCTGAAACGGGAAGGACAGAAAAGTGCCTTCCATTTAAAGAAATGGGCTGTGAACGTGCTGTCAATGTCTGTGATTCTTTTTATTGATTTACAGTGTAAGCCATAAATCATTCTACCTTTTACTGAGACTATAACTATGCATCACTCTGTCAGGGAAACTCTTCAAATTTTAAGGGGGACGTGTAAGAAAACAGACTTCTCTCATCGACTGGGCTAGATGAGCTGCAGCAGCCAAGGCTAGATTTAACACACACGGTGGGGTGGGTTTGTATAGAAAAAACACTTAATGTGAACAGGGGCCCATATCTGCTGCTCTTTATCTCTTCCAGGATTCATTTTTGGCTACAAGGGGACAGGGAAGTCACCCTCCCCCTCTGCAAGGGGAGTTCTGTGTCCAGTTCTGGGCTCCCTGGTTCCAGAAGGACAGGGAACTGCTGGAGAGGGGACAGCAAAGGGCTACCAAAATGATTAAGGGACTGGAACACCTCTCTTATGAAGAAAGGCTGAGGGATTTGGGTCTCTTCAGTCTGGAAAAAAGACGGCTGAGGGGGGATCTTATCAACACTTATAAATACTGAAAGGGGGGGTGTCAGGGGGACGGGGCCAGGCTCTTTTCAGTGGTGCCCGGCGACTGGACAAGAGGTAACGGGCATGAACATGAACATAGGAAGTTCCATCTCAACATGAGGAGGAACTTCTTTGCTGTGAGGGTGGCAGAGCCCTGGCACAGGCTGCCCAGAGAGGTGGTGGAGTCTCCGTCTCTGGAGACATTCCAACCCTGCCTGGACGCGTTCCTGTGCCACCTGCTCTGGGTGACCCTGCTCTGGCAGGGGGTTGGACTGGGTGATCTCCAGAGGTCCCTTCCAACCCCCACCATTCTGTGATTCTGGGAGATGCAAACCATACTTTCATTTGCAGGAACGACATAGGGGTGTGCGTCTGTTGCAGAGCAGGTCACCAGGGCACCCCAGCTGCAGAAGCGCCTCTGATAGCACCAGACCAGCATGGCAGAAGCAGCATTTGTCCCGAAGGTGGATCTGCCCACTGCAGCAACACTATCCACTCTGCCAGGATCTTAAAATAATAAAAATGTATCAATCTTGTTTTACTACAGATTTCAGGAGAAAAACCTATGTTTAATGAAATTATAGACAAATTTCCAGCTGGCTTCAGTTTGAACAAGGATCCAACCTACTCTTTCCAGCTCTCAAGAAGAAGCCCTAAAGAATTAGATAGTTCAGGTTTGGTTCATCCACAGCATTCAGCAGCTACGTTCTTGCTACAAAAATCTTACCTGAAGGCCAAGACTCAGCTAAAGACTCTACAAAATCCAACTGCTTTCTGCAGAACTCCCCTAGGTTGTCTCCCAGCAAAGTCATGAAGACCTCCTCTGCCATGGGAGCAGCACTAAGCCATAAGGATTTTCGGGTGCTCCATAAAACTGGGATCAGCATGGACTTCACCCATAAAGGCAGCTTGCAGAGCACTTAACTGGCACTAAGAACTCCTTCTCCCTTGGTAGACCCTATCAAGCTTGGGTTGTTTTATGTTTTAAATAACCTTGCTGATCTGCCTCTTAAGGCACTTCATTCTTTGTATGCTAATTTAAGCCCAAAGGCAAAAATGCATTCTTCTTCAGCAAAAGAAGTACACACCTTCCTGAATCCAGTCCGGTATCATGAGTCTTGCACAGGTGTAAAATTAAGGGTGTGATTTAGTGCTTTGCTGAGGAAGGACTGCTTGCTGCACGAGCACAGGGCTTGCTGGATTGGGACCTCGCTGCTTTAAGGTTTTCTGATTAAACATCCCCACCGGATTACACTGCAGGAGGCTCCGCAGAGCAGTTCTCTGCCAGAGTGAAGCAACTGGGATAATTCAGCTCTTTTGCTTGCTCAGGGCTGATCACTGAAGGGGCAGAAATTAATTTCCTATAAACACAGGCATATTTTTTACACTACCTTGGCGAATGCAGTTGTAAAGAAGCCATTACAGGAGCTGATCTTTATGATGCGTGACTTTGGCTTGTCCCAACAGGGAATATTTTATGAGGTATTTACATAAACATATACAAATCAAAACAGCCAGCTGTGCTCCTGTACCTGCAATGTATAGATACTGCAGCTAATTCCAGGTCTACCCAGTTAGCCACCCCGAAGTGAGTGTCTGGGATGGACGAACTGAAGCGAGATCCGACACACAGCCCCACTCCCAAAACTACGAGACTTTGCGTAGCTGTCTCAGCACACAGCTCGGCCCACTGAGGCACTCGGAAATAAATGAACTATCAGATTCCCTACAATGTCTGTATGTGGGGATGATACTGTTCAGCAGGACTCCACTACGGTCCCTCTAAAAGACATTAAGTTAACACAGTTGGCCCAGGACTTACCTGAAGTGGAGGTTTCAGAGTCTTTCTCGTTATATTTTGGGCATTGCTTGGTGGAAACTCAACAGTCAGAAAGTGTTACCACCATGTCAGGACGAGAAACGGTGTAGGGATGACACTGACAACACATTTCCTCTTGGAAGACCTGGATGGTGCAGGACTTCATTTTTAGACCTCAGTATCTAGAACTCAGTGCCTAAAATCACTCCTTTGTTCCTTAAATTTGCAAACATTTACTCAGCTTGGTCACCTTGGCCAAGGGCAGGGAAGGAGCCAGAGGCAGAGCCCGAGTCCCTGATTTCTGCCTTGCCGTTTCCTCCATTCACCTTCTCAACTTCCATCTCCCTCTGGAACCCTTCTCTTTATCTTAGTTGGCGTCGGCCAGTTGGCCAACTCTTTTTCACTTACTACTGCTATTTTCTTTCAAAACATCAGTCTTGGGCAGCTGACGTCAGTTGAAACACACACATGCCTTTGCCAGGATTCAGTCTTCAACTCAAACAGTTGCCTCCCCACCAGGCAGTTGCAAGTACCCAGACCGCTTTTACGCTGTGCCCTCAAGCCAAGGTTGCTCCAGCACGGCAGCGTGTCCATCCTTTCCACTCCTCTGCTGGTACATGTGGAAAACCAGGCTCCTCGTCAGGGAAAGGGAAAATTGCCGATTCAACTAAACACTGGAGCCAGGGGAAGGTGTCTCTGAAGGCTCGTTGTCAGGCCAGGCTTAGCAGCTGATTTGGGGTGAATTAAGTTCTCTGCCTCCTGTTTATTTCTTTAAATGACAGAGGGCCCCTTTATACTTCCCGGTCAGGCTTGTTAAGCTTATGTCTGGCAATGATTCGTATTGATTTGACAGGCTTCCTCATGCTTACAGATCTACTCTGACCACTGAGAGTTGTTTAATTACAACAAAGAGACGAAGAATTTCTGGGAACCTGGAAGATCCATCTCAAAGGATCCAACTAAGAATTAATGCAGAAAAGCAGAGCAGTTCTGCAAAGTTACACCGGAACTTCTTAACAGAGAAAACAGTTACTCTAAAGAGTAGTAGATCCTACAAAAAACAGCCTTCCACTACACGATCTTATAGAGATACTCTTTCCCACCCTAAAGCCATGGAAAACACATTGTGGCTGGATGCCCCATACATGGCCCTTCCCAGGGAGGGGGATCCTCTACAAGTGAATTAACATCCCGGCTCTGCACCCGCCTGATCTCTCACCTCCCAGGCAAACACACGCATCTCTTACACAGTACTCCCAGGGTGTTCACCAGGCCTGGTTTGAGAAGTACGTGGACAAGGAGGACTAGGAGGCTGGTGCCCCCTCCACAGCACGTGGCATGTTCAAGCCTCTTCTCTCTTCCCCCAGCTAAACCATAGCTACACTCATCCTATTTGATCCCTGTTAATATATATAAAATCTCAGACCAGCTGCTCCCTGAGCATTCAGGAAATGACAGCTAAAGTCTATTCAAGAAACTACATTCAATGGATGGGAAGAGAAAAAACACATTGCTTTGAAAGCATGGCCTGATTTCCTCTCCATTTCCATCAAACGGAGTTTTCCAAACTGTTCTACTATTTCACTAGCTTCCGAAATAAGGTCACCTCCTTGAATAAGCCGTGTTTGATTTCAGCAGGCAATGCAGCCTGATCAATACCACTGTCCCTCCTCTCCACCTCTCAGGGGCTATTCTCATTTGCTTGAAACTGCATCTGAACTGCTCCTGTTTCTTCATCACCTGGAAAACCTGTATATATTACAGAGGACCACTCTTCCCTGTGTCTGCTGCTCCAGAGAAAGCTTAGGCCAGCTTAGACTGGCCTTGTTGTCTGTAGTAAGACTGTTAACCAGTTATCTGGCCTTTTGATTACTCGTTTAAAGAATGGTAATTGGCTCCCTAGAAGGTCTTAGTATCCCAAAGGTATAGAAGAGTGGGCTGAGGAGGAAAAGAGCTTGCTGCACTGCGGGTTGGAGCATTCACCATCTTCCAGAGGCTTTCCAGAACCAGATTCTTGGTGCTCAGCATGAGGAAGGACCAGCCAGGTCTGCTTTGGGACAGGATCCAGCCGGCAAGGAACACGAGATGGGGTGGGACAACAGGTATCTGGAGGAAGACTGCTAATTTTGGCATTTGTAAGCCAAAACGAGATACCTGATCTGTATCCACAGCCCTATAGCTGGATGCTTCCCCGTGCAGAAACCACACAGAAAACTCACACGTTGCATTTATGCTGTATTTTAGGGGTTGAACATGTTTTGTCCAATTTCTGTTTGGGGTGCACAGCGAATTTAGAGAAAGATTAAGGTAGCAGCTTGTCTGGATTTCTAGGACTGAAGCACTCCAGCGCTCCCCTGCTGATGAAGTCTTTCCTCTTGCCCTCCAACCTGGCTCTGACTGATCCACGGAGACAGGCTCAGATACGTACAAATGTCAGACCACTAAGCTTGATTACACTTCATAAATGCCACAGTGGGACAAAGGGAAGCCTCTCCCTTCTCACGAGCTATTGTCTTTAACTGGATTCAAGAGTCAGCCGGGAAAGCACCACTGGTTCAAAATCATTCACCTAACAACTAGGTTAATTTGAAGTTGGGAATCTGAAAGCTTTCACATCAGTTTGCTGCTACAAACCAAACCCAGCCCACCCTTTCAGCAGCCGAGTGCTCAGCACACAGCGTCAGTTCAAAAGGCACTCAATGGTATTCTCATCCATTATTTTCTGTCCATTTATTTATTTATTTTTCTCAAACTGGTGGGTATTGATTACCCAGTCTACTGACTTGCATAGATCAATACCTGTTTTCAGGAGAATATTCTGCAAAGCTAAAGAAATTAGTTTATTTTGTAATGGGGAAGAAACAGGGTGTCAATCAGCCCTTTGGACTTTCCCGTCAAGGCAGTGCAGTGCTCCATGCTAAAGTACAAAAATATGAGACAGCAGAAATAGGCCAGGCTGGTAGGAAAAGAGACTCGTGTTTTATAGGGAAGGAGGCAGCAAGGGAAGAGGAATGGAAGCATGGCAGTGGAGACGCTGCCCATCCTGAGTTTGCCCCCTAAAGACCTACCAGTCATTTCTGCTTTTCCTGCCACATCTTTTCCTTTCCTGTAGCACAGAAAACATGGCCCTTGGCTTCGCAATGATGAGCAATTTGTGGTTTCACCTGGAGCAGTGAGGAAAGTGATGCTTTTTTTCAGTGATGTGCACAGCAGTTAATTAGACCCCACCTATATACTGCTGCAGGGTAATCAAAACCCAGCAGAACATGAGGCTGAAATGTTCACATGTACCTAATTACCACTAAAAATCAGCAAGAAATGGAAGTTGACATCTCACAGATACCTTAAATTTCAACCTTAGCATCCAAACCACAGGTTATGAGCATTCAGTAACATTAGGAGAAGATCTCGTAATGAGATCTTGGTATTGAGAACAGGTATTCATCTTGCCACTGCCAAGACGCGTTCCCAGTTGTATGAGGCCAGCACACGTGAAGAGACAGGCCTTTCTCTGAAGAGTTTGGTCATCTACACTAACAAAGGTGGTGATGTGCTGGTAATCTCCATAATAACCAAGCAGAGTTCACATAGAGACACAATTCTTTATAACTGACTAAGCAAGTTGCATAAGAAAAGAGATCTTCCCCCAAAGTTTAGTACAAAAGTCAGGACATTTTCCTGAATTTATACGTTCCTACCAGCCTCCCTTGTTATTTGGGACCAAGTTATTTGTTGAATTTCTGTCTTGGCATCACACAGCCTGGGAGCAGCCAGCCCCAGGAGACACGAGCTCTGCTCCTTTAACAAGCGCTTTCAGAGGAAAGCCTTTCCAAGATCAGTGTTTGCAGTTACAGCAGGAAAAGTCACTGGACTGCCCATCTCTTTTCCTTGTAAATGGCAAAGGGACCACGGGGGGAAAAAAAAAACAAAACAGTACCTAGAACTGGATACCATAAAATGAAAACCTTCACCTGGCACAGGTGCTCATGGGAAACTATGCTTCTGCTGAGAAATTCTTTGGGTCCCCCTAGGTACAGCTACTTTCGTCTTTAATTTGTATCTCCTGTTCAGACTTGACTTTCTTTAGCATCAGTGCCATACTGGTACAGCATTTCTATTACTCTTAAACTGCATGCCCCCCTACGTGGTACAGCCTGTGCAACTGCTCTGTACTGCACTCCAATTAAACTGCATACCGAGAACATGTTGACATTGTTAAGGTTAATGACCTAATGATGAGCACCAGGAAACAGGTTTGCAATAAAATGGTCTGTACTGATTGCTTCCATGATGAATGCGAACAATATGTTGGACTGGGAACAATATGTTAAACAATATGTTGTGGTTTATCAATGTCACGGCGCAGCGCTGCCGCGGTGGCTGCTGTCTGGCGATCCTCAGGAGGGTCACTTTGAAACGAACACAAGAAATGATCAGTTCTCACAGGGGAGGAATGGGTAGTACCAACCAGAAGGAAGGAAGGAAGAGGAGAGCCTGATCCTGCCCAGCTCAGGATCATCAGGAACTGTGGGCCAGACCTGGCATGGAAACACAGATTTGTTACACCTGCCACTAGAAATGAACCACCTTCTAAAAGGCTGAGTTAAAATAATACAAGGACTAGAGTTTAATATAAGTCAGATTTGGTGCCCCTGAGAAACAGGCACAACGAAGCAGACATTAATACAGAGGAACGACTCAGCTGTTATGTGAATGGATATAAAAAATTTAAGAGCTGAAAAACAGACCTTCTAAAGAAGTATTTTTCTTCTTCAAGGAAAAGTTTAATTTCTTGTGGGGGGAAAGATACCTTTCATCCTAAAAAGTCTTACTTGGAAAAGCAACAGCAGGGCCATGGTGCAGGTGATGCAGAACCTCAAAGGGCTGCTCTGTACATCTCCAGGGCACAGCCACAGAAGACCCTGGGGACAAGTCAGCTGCTGCCACCCGTCTTTTGAGACTGCCTGTCCAACACCAACAAAACCCCCCAGGAGCAGCACCCACAACACAAACTCCCAAAACTGAGTTAATTAGAGCCACATTAGCATCACGCAGCGCAGAAAGCAGGGCACGCAGCTGAGCAGCGTGACTCTCCAGCAGCAAGAGCCACCTCTGCTGCTGCCTGCTTTCAGCAAAGCCAGAGACCAGAGGGAAGCACTGTGCTAATGGTAAAACACTCACGCAAGCCATCCGTTGGGCAAATAATCAAATCTTCTGCACAGTCCAGGTAGAAAGTTCAAGCTCGCAACCTTCAGAAACAGAGGAACACTAAACATGAGACGAAGCAATGCTCAGCTTAGCAAAAAAAACCCCAAACAAAACCAAAACACCACTTCACATCAATACAAATAAACTTCTTTTTTAAATTAAGAGAAACAGAGATAAACATACAATTAACATCCTATTAGGCAAAAGTTAGTCCTCAATTTTACAACCTGTGTGCAAAACCCTTAACAAAGAAGAGCAGAGGCAGCTTGACATACTCACCAAACAAACCCTCCACGTACACCCACTCCCTCCCCAGCCCCACACACTGTGGCAAGACAAATCTGAAGCCTCCTTTGGGCTCCTCCCCTCCACCCACACCCCCCAGCTGGGGCAGAATTACAATATGGGTGATTTCACTGTATTGAAGGACTTCTGAGAGCTCCTTCAGCGCTGTGAGCTTGGTGTCAGTGTCAAAAGTTTGGCTTTTAGCAGATGTCAGCAGTGAAAGACAGCAACCAGGCCTCCTTGTTGCTAGAAGTAGGTGGCAATTTTAGCAGAAGGAAATATCTACATCTGGAAATAATCTGTGACCCCTTTGGCAAAAGCTGTCAATGAAATACTTTGCTGAGGCACTGCTAATGTCACCACAAAAGTGAAGCAAGACTGGTAGAGACTCTCCAGGCAGACTCAGGGGCTCAGGGAAGATGGAGAAGGTTTTAGACACCTCAGTCCCGCAATAGGAGAGGGAAGGGCTTCTCCAGGGAGGAATCCCCATTAAAATAAATCCCCATTGACAATAAAAAGACACTAACTCCTTAACTGAGTTAAGTATGTAATATCTGGCCATGCAAATACCTCCCCCTCCCCACAGATGCTCTTTGTGTCAAGGGCTTGTGTGAATTTACTTGCAGCTCTTGTCTCCCTAACAAAGGAGAAATATTTAGAGCATCGGACTGGGAGTCAAGAGCCTGTGTTTCTGCCCTTAGGTCTGAGTTAAGAAAAATCATTTAGCTCAGTGATCCAGGAAAATGAGTGCCCTACATTTTGGCAGTAAAGCTGGATAACAGTTTCAAATGTTCAGCTAATAGGTCTTGGGCTCCTTGGTCACTTAAGAGCTTTGAAAATGTTATTCTGCATCTACCAGAGTGAGATGGATTTTATGCACTGCTGTCTTCAATGCATTTGAGGCCTTCCTATGAAAAGTTCCCCATTAATACCTTTTATTTAGGTTCTTGTGTGGAAGTCAAGCTTTCCCTGAAGCTCTGGTTCAGTGTCAGGTAGGGAGGGGCTGGCTGTAGCTCTGTGCTCTTTAAGAGACACGGGCTCACTAACATCAAGCGTGTAGGTTTTTTCACTTTAGCATCAGAGTGGTAAATTTTTCATATCTGACTCACAAAGTAAAGAAAAAATTGCATTCAGTGTAGACAAAGTGTACTCTTTGTCAATACCGATCAAGTTTTAGAGCAAACAATTTAATTACAAATGAAAGAAAACAACAAAACCCAAGGAAAGCTAGTACTTCCCCAGATGCAAGAACATGTCAATTTGTTTCTAACTCATTTTGACTGGTGATATATCCTATATGATCTCCAAAAGTCATTCAGGTATTTATAATGATGTTAAGCTGAAAAAAAGGCTTGGAAAGACTCTGGTTTTATGGAATGAATTTCAAAACCATATGCAGGGATTTCGTTGTATGACTCTCATTAAAAATCAGTAGGTTCCTGGAGGCTAAAATCCTTGAAAATTGACCTCTGCCAATTTGAAGCTGTCTGTGCCATCACATTAAAAAGTTGCAATGCTTATAGGTTAATGGCAAAAGCCTCTGATGAGAACAAATAAGCTTAAAAAATGCCAAGCCAGAAATCACCTTGCTTCTATTACTCTGGAAATACAAAGCCAGCTAATTGAAGCTCTGATTCTGCATAATTCTTGAAAAAACCTGCATCCAGTTTGAGCTCCTCTCTGTCCTGAAGTCCACAGGCTTTTGTCCTTTGGAGGTCTTTTTATTTCCAGCAATCTGGGCAGTTCCGTGGGTTCAAACAGAGCAAATGTGGGGGACGCCTTCTCTCGGAAACTTGGCAGGGGAGCGCCCGGGGGCTGGTGGTACCTCAGACCTCGCGCAAACCTTCCCACCTCCCAACAGCCTCTTGTGGAAAAGGCGACGTGTTGGAAAATAACTGCCAGCCGCCCCATGCCTTGCCCGTATCTAACCTCAGAGACGAGGGTCTGTTGGAAAACACGTTAACACGCTGTAGCTTACACAGTTTCAAACAGGCTGAGGCATTTTTTTAAGTATGTGTTAGATGATCTTGGGAAAGGAAAACAAATAGCTGACCAGCTCCAGCTATCAGGACTGCAAATACGAATCCCCTTGCCCATGGCAGGAATGAAAGGTTCAGATAGATGTACTCTTGAAGCTGGAAAGGTTTTAGAAGCCACACTCCTGTCTGTTAATTACTATGCCAGCTGCAGCCCCTGCCCATGGGGACGTCCATGTCCCAGCGCCAGCTGAGCGTACCCGCCTTACGTTTGCTTTGAAGAGGGGAAGGGCTGGGACTCCGGAGTGGGGACAGGATGGCTGCAGGTCTCCTTCCTTGACAGCAAAGACTCTCAACGGCTCTCCGCCAGCTCCCGAAATACTGCAGTTTGCTGCTCCGTGTATCAAATTAATCTGGCACTGATTTAGGAAAGGGAACCTCAAAGGTGTCCTGCAAAAATCCCTGCTCAGGAAGGAGCAAGAACCAGAGTGCACTCACCAGGTCACCCACCGCTGGCCTCTGAAGGACAGACATCCTGCCTGGTGACCTGCTTAGACGCCCTCCCCAGTCAATGGGTGATTCAGCCCGTCAGTCACGTATTTCGGGAGGGGATGAGTCACGCTCCGAGCCTGCCAAGCCCTCCCAAGGGAGCCCGGATGCCTGATTTCTAGAGGAGTGGAATTACGCAGGCTAGAGCTTAACGCTGGTTACCATAGTTATTATTTCATCTACAAATCAAAAACGCAGTTGTTGGGTCTGTTGTGGGGTCCTTCCCTGAGCAATACTAATACAAAGAATCCCACCAAAATCAGCAAACACCAGCAAAAGTCATAATTTCCACTTGACGCATGTTAGGTGGGGTTGGGCCCCGGGCAGGAGCCTTCCAGTTCAGATTGGGATCCTTTCATAAAAATCACTAGTTACCCCTTTGATGTGTGCTTATCTACTGCTCTGCACTTTGGAAGGAAAGGGAATCACACCGGTTCCTGCGCGCTGAGGTATTTGCCTTGCTAATGAAGACGGCGCATATTCACTTTTGATCTGCCAAGAAATGGAAAGTGAAAAATTAAAGCTGATTTCCACCACTACTATTGTCACTGAACATCACTGCACTGTCTCCTGGCTGTGATCTATATGCGTGCTGCTGCCTGGGGGAGTTGATGCCATTTAAAAACCCGTCAGGCTGGTTGGCCCCAGTGGGTACCCTGAGTATGAGCCCCCCGGTGCCGCACTGCCCTGTCCGGCAAAGCTCGCCGAGTCCCCATCACACAGAAACAAACCCAGCGTGTTTAAACCAACATCTTCAATGTCTGGTTTAAAACTGGATGCCACTCAAAGGCATATATTAGGAAAAACCTGGCATATGAAGCATCCTGGCATATGAAGCATCCCTTCCCTTCAGGCAGAAAATGGCCGGCAGGACCGGGGCAGTGATCATCCCCCTGCACTGGGCACTGGTGAGGCCCCTCCTTGAGTGCTGTGTCCAGTTCTGGGCCCCTCATGCCAGGAAGGACATTGAGGGGCTGGAGCGTGTCCAGAGAAAGGCAACGGAGCTGGTGAGGGGTCTGGAGCACAAGTCTTATGAGGAGTGTCTGAGGGAGCTGGGGGCGTTCAGCCTGGAGAAAAGGAGGCTGAGGGGAGACCTTCTCGCTCCCTACAGCTCCCTGAAAGGAGGGGGCAGCCAGGGGGGGTTGGGCTCTTCTCCCAAGGAACAGGTGATGGGACAAGAGGAAACGGCCTCAAGTTGCATCAGGGAGGTTTAGACTGGATATTAGGAGAAATTTCTTCACAGAAAGGGTTGTCAAGCATTGGAACAGGCTGCCCGGGGCAGTGCTGGAGTCGCCATCCCTGGAGGTATTTAAAAGCTGGGCAGACGTGGTGCTGAGGGACATGGGTTAGTGGTAACTTGGCAGTGCTGGGTTAACAGTGGACTTGATGATCTTAAAGGTCTCTTCCAACCATAATGATTCTATGATTCTATGGAATCCTTCGCACTGTCAGTTTGGGTCTGCGAGGTGGAAACGTGGTGCATGAAGGGGTTTTGCCCACACTGGGTGGTTCCCCACATCCCAGATGGCCCATGCACAGCACAAGCTGGTGGAGGCTCCCACGGCATAGCCTGAGGACGGGAACTCATTCAAGGGATGAAACCTGCTGATACAGAGCTCGGAGTGGATACAGGTGAGCTTCAAAACCCATCTCCCTTTAATGCAGCAAGTATTTCCTCCTCCTCTCCGAAATTCAGAAGATTGTCACTTAGAGCAGCAGAAATTGCTGTCCTTCCGTGGAACAAAAGAGATCAAAACCTCGTCCCACTGAAGCCGCTGGCTTAAGTCATGAAAAGCAGGCTTTGACCCGAAACACCTTGGGGTCTGATATAAAACAAGTTAGTAGAAAAGCTTCTATGGCGGCACAAACAGACGGTACATCAGGGCCCTTGATCTGTACAAACAAAAGAGAAAATGTGGATAAAAGGGGCTAAAGCCACAGAGGGGCCCAGTGTTTCACAGAGCTGCCTCTTCTTCTGTGGCACTGAAATGGCACTGGAGGGCAAACACAAAATTCACACGGTCACTGGGTGCCGAAAACAGGTTTGCTGAAGTCTGGGCTTTTGAGCGTTTGTCACCTCTTCTATACAGAGCCTCCCCCCAGCCCGGTGCCCTGGAAGACACGCAGTGGTCCCACGCAGCCCCGAACCTGCCCAGCGTCCCCGCCGTGCACGCGGCATCGTTTCCCTCACGCCGCGCTCCTTTTTATTGACTAGATCCGTAATGTGTGAAGGTCATTGCCTCACTTCACACGTCTCAGCAGTGCCGTATTTCCACATTTAGCCACTTCAGTTTGTCAATATTAACATCTGTTACTATTTAACACCTGCCACTGCTCTAACGCGGGCGGGTTTTAGCAGGCAGAGACCGCGATCCAGCCTGGCACGGCGAGAGGAGGAGGAGGAGGAGGAGGAGGAGGGGACGAGCCCCACGCTCCGGTTCACCTGCTCGCCCGGGGTGCCCCAATGCTGGCTCGCTCCCCCTCCCCGAGGAGGAAGGAAAACCCGAGAAGCGGCTCTCCCACCGCAGGGATGGACAAGGACCGGCGCTGGAAGCTGTTGTTCGCTCCATCGGAGCTGTACGCAGCAGCTCCTGCCATTTATCCAGCAGATCAATTGTTTTCACTGCAGCGGTGGGGAAAAAAACAAACCACCCCAGCCCAAGACTCCAAGCTGTGAACTTTCTGTCAAGATTTCCCGTAGACAGAGTTTGGCCTCCCTGGGGTCCTTGTTATTGTGAAAAAATAACAGCGCATGAATGTTAGCAGCTCCAAATGTTTGTGCGGCTCAAGATTCATTTCTCATTCACCGAACTAACGAATGCGTAATGTGGCCGCGACAGCTGAGTCACAACTGGAGTTGGGCTGGTGCCGCAAAATCTCTCTCCACACGAGAACCTTCCCCGAGTACAGTGCTCTTGAACCCACAGGTTTTTACACAGCCTTTATAAGTTGCTCCCCCCTCACTGTATACCACTGCGGGCCCCAGTTTTGCATAAAATCCTGCTTTCTGGCATTCCCAATTGCCCAGCACCAGCTTCCCAAGCTCCCTCGCCCATGGAGCTGGATGCTGCAGTGCACCATCCAACGTCAGCTGCGCAGGGACTCTGCCGAAGCCCCGTGTCCCACGGCACGCACCCCAAACCTGAGCCGGCTGACTCTCGGCTTGGGCAACGCAGAATTTATCAGGCTTTGGGAATCGGGCTAATGCTGCCACTGAATATAGCCCTTGATAGTCAAATAATAACTTCAAGCCTTATTTTGATGTTGCTTACGTGGCACAGCAAAGCACAAGGCCTCTTGTATTAGCACAAGACAACCGGGAATGGCAGATAAAGTAAGACTTGACTCCAAAGCAAAGCCAGATGTTACAATTTCACTCTCATTGGCTTTCATTTCCACGTGCCTCTGCATTTCCTGGTCAGGACTGCGAGCAGAAGTTCCCGCAGATAAGCCTGCTCCTGGAGAAGTGGCTCGCAGTTTTGCAAGCTGAGAAGTCCAGAGCAGCATCCCAATCCACGGGAAGGCGGAACTAAACTGAAATCTGTTTAAATGGCTCCTTCAAGGCTCATCTGCCACTGTACATCAGTGCCTGCAGCCGTGCGGGTGGCATCTCCGGGAGCCAGTACAAAACCACATAAATGAGAGCAAACCCCACCACACAGATGCAGCTGTTTACTGAATGCCTCTGTGGCCCTTGGGACAAATTCCATCTTTCTTGCTGAACAGGACTCTTCGTTTTCACGTTCCCTTGAACTATGATACATGAGATTTCGTTGTCTGATGAGTAATGTGTCCCATGAAAGCAATGTCCAACTGGGACACCGTTACAAAGCCTCAAAACATTATTTTTGTAGAAAAATCCCAGTAGAATCAAATTTGTATGCTCCTACTTAATTAATAGTGTGGACAATCGCTTGCAGATTCTCCAAGCCATGGCCATCAGCCAAGCTCAATTTCTTTAAAAGACGTTTCGTGTATCGTAGTTTTCCACCTCCAAAACTCCCTCACTCCTCTGACGAGACAATTGCTGCTGATTTGCTTTACCTGGTCAGGTGAAAATCCAACAGTTCCTTATAATTTCAAATAGCTGCCTTCAAATGCCATTGTTTGTTTAATATCTTTTTATTTGTTTAAAACAGGTTTTATGTCTATTCAGCGGTGCCTGCCTTGTGGGAATTTTACAGACTACTAATTCTATGCAGACAATATCCACTATAAATAGGAAAAACAGGTCACCATATGAAGCAATTACTGTGTTTCTGGTCCTCAGCGCCTACAGAGGATGAGAAAGAGACAGAAAAAAAGGAAGAAAAGGGAAAGGGAAAAAAGGGAAAGGGAAAGAGATGGGAAAAGGGAAAGGGAAAATGGGAAAAAGGGAAAAATGGAAAAAGGGGGAAAAGGAAAGGAAAAAGGGAAGGGGAAAGGAGAAAAAGGGAAAAGGGGGAAAGGGGAAAAAGAGGGAAAAGGGGGGGAAAGGGGGGGAAAGTGGGGGAAAGGGGGGGAAAGGGGGGGAAAGGGGGAAAGGGGGGAAAGGGGGGGAAAGGGGGGGAAAGGGGGGGAAAGGGGGGAAGGGGGGGAAGGGGGGGAAGGGGGGGAAGGGGGGGAAGGGGGGGAAGGGGGGAAGGGGGGAAGGGGGGAAGGGGGGAAGGGGGGAAGGGGGGAAAGGGAGGAAAGGGAGGAAAGGGAGGAAAGGGAGGAAAGGGAGGAAAGGGGGGAAAGAAAGGGGTAGGGGAAGGGGAAGGGGAAGGGGAAGGGGAAGGGGAAGGGGAAGGGGAAGGGGAAGGGGAAGGGAAAAGACGGGAAGGGAAATGGCATATTCTCCCCTGCACCTCCCAAACTGCAAGACGACGGCAAATCTCCATCTCTGCGCAGGGATGGAAGCTGTAGCACAGACAGCTACAGCCAGTAGGGGTAACACAGAGAAGTTGAATTTGGTAACTCAGAAACCTGGTCTTGAAGCAACCAGAAATTCAAGCAATCCTAAATGCTTTCCATTTCTCTGTTTCTTCCAGCATCCCTTATCAAATTAGGGCCTTTCATATACAATATTCTCTCTGCCTTCTGCAGGAGCACCAAGATACTTTCATATATGAGCTTATCATACACTTTTTTCATTCTTCACTGAGGGACTGGAGGATATTGGAGGATATCAGCTACATCATAACCCAGGGCAAGTATTAGTAGTGCGCTTGATAGTTGTGTTGTCATCAGGAAATAACAAGTTCACACATCTAGGTCCCATGGCCTCAGGGGAACAAGTGATGCTTGTTCAGAAACACAAATCTAAATGGCTGAAGTGTAAAATATTGGAGCAAGAAGTACTATTACAGACTGTAATAAGAAACAGGCTAGAAATCTCTAAAGACCAGATAAGACTCTCCGAGAGCTAGTCACACGATGCTGCAAGTGATGGCTAGAGCCCTGAAAAACTGAAGATGTAACAGGAAGGTTTTCACTAAATGACTGCATAATATAAAGGCAGAAAGATTAAAAGCTGTCGGTACAGTGGAGTTCAGCACTGGAGAGAAAAAAAGAGGAAAAAAGAAGACGACCACTTGGACAGTTCTTGCACACATTTTCACAGGACTGGGAACACATGAAATCAAATCTGACTTCTGGCATCTTCCTTTGCTTTCCCCGCACCTTGCTACAACCTTCTGTCCTTCCTGGTAAATGCAGGAGAAGTGTTTGGAAGATATTCTCTACAAATAGGAAAACATGCTAGCACAGAAATGCGGCGATATCCACATCAGCCTTTGTAAGGATCTTCTGGGGCTTAACAATTCCTCCGCGCAGATTTCCTCCAACCGGCCAATTACCCATTCATACATACTCAGTGGTCCTTGACCATTGAATATCCTCAAAAGTAACAGCAGCAGCAGATTTTTGACAGATCCCTCTCACTCACCCACCAGAAAACAAGAAGTAATATGTGGGAAATGAAGTCGGATAAGTTTTCAGGCCTGCAAATTGCTTCCCTTGGATTTTACCTTAGAAGTAAACTCAATCCCATAGCAGCATTAGCCGGTTTCAGACCACTGGGTTCAGTCTTGTAATCAAAGATTTCACCTCTTGTCTGATACAGCTTTCTTTTGACATTATTCACAGACCAGAAAGAGCACCTAAATACAAATGTTGTCAAAACCAATGATTAAAAGAAGAAAAATCTTCAGAAAGAGATATTACAGTTGATGTTAAACTTGTCCTGACAGCAACCCCAGGATCTTCCAGTTGTCTTCAGAAAATCGGAGATGAAAAAGAGAGAGACTTTGCCAGCGTAGGGGCTGATGGCATCAACTTCCAACCCAAGTTCCAGGCTGTGAGGACTGACAAGGCTTTCCCAGGCCTGAGGAGGCACTTCTGAAACCGTGATTCACTCTCATCTTTAAAGTGCCTCAGAAAGAAATGCTCTCCACGTGGCGGAAACAAATCCAGATCACAGGTACAACACATTTCCTAACAGCGTGGTCTGGCTAAGCCAATTCCAACCCCAGTGGAAGGCTAATGAGGGAAAAACTACCCAAACATTTACTTTCACCGTAGCTCTGACACCTTAGTGGGAGGTAAAAGCAGATATTGTTTTCCTGGAAGGGACATACATTTGTTACTGTGGCCAACGGCCTCCCCAGATATACTGGCTTGGCTTAGAGGCCATATTTGCAAGACATAGTGTTCCTCGAGTCCTCATTTCAGATAATTGCCCTCTATTTACCTCTGAAATATTCCCAGCAGACTTTGATTTTCAATGCAGTACTAATAGTTCATATTACTCACGGAACATTGCAGAGGCACAGTGCTCGCTGCGGACTTTACAAAGAGTTTTGCAAAAAACCAGCAGAGCCATACATAACACTCCTGGCACAAACGTTTGCTTCTCGCCCGTCTCCAGTAGAACTACAAACAGGAAGATGACTAAGAACGTCTCTGTGTGTGCGGCACAGATAGCTGCCCCTAATCCCACCAGAAGAAATACAAAAGGTGCACAAGAGAAAAGAAATGTTCGTCAGCACCAAAACGTCAAACTCACGACCTGAGCCAGGAGCTGCCACTCAAGATGGTCCCAGAAGTGCCTGGATTTTGCAGTGGTTTGGGGTTTTGCCAAAGGCCATATTGTCCCAGCGCTGGAGCAAGGAGCTGACTTTACAGGGACTCATCCTGAGTAACAAGATTCATCTTCTGTATTCCCAGCACAGAAGCAGAAGTAAATCAGGGTCTCCTGAGCAGGACTTGGAAACAGGGAAATAAGCTTTCATCAGCTGTTATTTTTCAGAAAAGAGGGAAAGGGAAGACGTGGAGTGAGTTCAGAAACAGTGGTCCTTCCCAAGTACCAGATGTATTGTGCTGACAGTGGTGATCTTGGAGAAGGGAGTCAACTGAGGCAGAGAATGAATGGGAATTTCATGGGGGGAGAATTTGTCAGCTTTAGCTTTCCATGTGTTTCTCCTGCTCAGTTTTCTACCGGCAAAGCAATTCCCTTGGACATCAAAGAGGGACACTAGTCATACCTCATCTACCTGGAGAAACATGTGAGCCCAAAATGGATATACGGATATCTTAACCTAAACTTTTCAAAATGCCTTATGATTTTAAACTGGGGACAAATTCCAAGGGCAAAAAAAGGTATCTTTAAAGAATGCTCAGTGTGGTCATCTGAAAATCAAATCACATCAAAGCATAAGCATGACAAGTCACAGGTAAAAATAAGGCCCTCGTTTCTGGTCATCGAATAGCCACATTGTATGAAATGATACTTCACCTATTGCACGGATGCACACACAGAAATATAACAGTGATCAAAACTTGTAATGAGCAGAATTTGCATCGGTTTTGCCAAAAGCATGTAATGAATTAGTAATCCCCAGTAGAAATTAGAGCGCTCGCATTCCCCGACAGATGAAAGTATGGCTGAAAGTTGTGGCAAAATGCTTTCCTACTTCAAAATGCTCTGCAGAAGGGGGAAAAAAAAAAAAGCACAATATGAACAAATTTTCATGAGCAGTGTGTTTCCCTTTGATCAGCTCTGCTAGGTAGTAAATACTATATGCACAAGTACATAACCACTAATTGAATCAGCTGTATGCTTTAATAATTGGAATTGACTGAAGAGGCTTTCCGTGGGTATTTTCCCAGGACCCCTCTCCTCAGCATATCCGTTACATTTCTTGTCTTATTTGCTCACATTTCAATTTTAAATCCCGCCATTCGTAACATGACAGCAGCGCTTTCAAGAGACTGCCTGGGCGCCGAGAAGGCTGTCAGAGCTCACACGCTGATCCTAGGAAAGGCAGCCTGATTAAAAACCTCATTGTGTCAGCCAGGCAATCAGATGTTCATTATCCTATGACACACGACTACTGAAATGGAACATTCACATATTTTAAACTTGAGAGATTTGTACTTTAATATAATTATTTTTGAAAGATTCTTCATCAGAAAGGTTAATAAGAGCAATATAGGTTAATAACAGCACTAAGGCAGCTGACATAATCAGATAATTGACCTTATTGATATGTTAAGTGCCCTATGCTTCACCTTGGGATGTGTGACTGCTCTCCACAGTCAATTATCTTATAATGATGCCTGCTTCTTAAGGTCTTATTGCTTGAATATTGGACTTCATCCAAGGTTTTCGGTGTACCCCCCCGCTTCCTCCTGCAAACCCTCTCCTGTAGGATTTCTGCTCCAGTTTCATCTAGGACTATGCTAACACACAACCGGCACTTTTCGTGAATACGCTGAAGCAGAGGGTGTCATTGATTGCCTATAAATTCAGTTTGTTTCCTTCAACAAAACTGGGGCGGATTCCCGTTTTCTTTCTTTAGCAGGGAAGAGCCCTCCGCTCTGCGCAGCCTCTGCGGTGCTGCCCCCACTGCCCATGCTCCTGCCCCGCTGGCTCAGCACAACCTGCCGCCCACCAAACCGGGCAGATTCAGCTCTGGAGCCCCAGCATGAAGGGACGCTACGTGGTATACGAGGCTTTGCTCATTCATGGGCTTTCTCCCATGTACAAGGCTGTTCGCTCAGGCTACCTTCGCCGAGCCACAGTGATCCTTTTGCTCTTCATGTGACATCAAGAATAAGAAAAAAAGTTGTATCTGCATGAAAAGGAATGGCCATTTCACCCCGATTTTTCCCTCCAGGTAGGTATTGTGGCCCTGCATCTTGTTCCCAGCCTGGTTGCACGTGTGCCTGCTCCAAACTGTGCTGAATTTCCCAAACATTGCACATAACTATGTAGGAGTGAGGCTGGTTACTGGACTGTACTGGATTTCTGTGCTGGGCTGTGTGAAGAAGGTACGGGTCTGGGTGTTGCCTGGCTTTAGCCACTCGCCTCTTAGCTAGGAGCGGTGTTCAGCACGCTGCTGTTACAGATGTGTGCCCCTTATTTGTGGAAAATGATGGGCAGCGATGGTGGGGGCCAGATGAGGTCTTACTGACCTGCCACAGCCCGCGCCAGCCCCGCTGCACAGGGATGGGAGCTGTGCTGGAGCTGTAACGGGGTGGTTTCTCTTATTCCTGATACCCCTGGAAGAGCAAAGGAATCTCTCAGCGGCAAAAGGGCTCGATGGTCATTAGAAGGGGCTGCTCCAGTGATGCTCGCTGGCTGCCCCTGCCCAGTCCCCGGCTTAAAAATCTTCCCTTAATCTGATTTTGCTCATGTCCACGCAAATGGTGCTCTAATCTCAAGGGTGGCTAAATAAATTCTGAAGATGCCAGAGAGTTTTGTCTACATTTGGGTTTCTTTTTCTTTTTACTTGAGCCAAAGTGTGCTTTGAGGAGGGGGGAAGCGGCCAGGATTTTGGAAGAGAAACAGAGAGGCCTGAACTTTGAGCTACAGGTGCTGGGAGCTTGAGAAGCACGTGTGATCCCGGCCGACTGCCTTGTGTCTCCCGTTCCCCCTCTCTACCTGCTGGCTGATCTCCCTCCCAGGCACGCTCTGAAACGTTTCATTCGCTCCACACTGAATCCTCTTGTCACCTAGTGGGCTTAAAATTGGGATAATATTCAGCTAAAAGGCATTAGCTAATTTTGTGAGAGGGCAGGTATGAATTGACACTTCTGAGTGCACACCAGAACGGGGGCTGTGACGCAGAGGCCAGGGAAGACAGAGATTTACTCTGCAACCACTGTGAAAATGAGGGTTGTAGGGAAGCCATTATTTCCGAGGCATTTTCTAGTTCTTTCCCAGCACGTCTTTGAAGCGCTCTGCGGTATTTTCACCTCTAACTGATGTAAATGGCAGGCCAGTGTAATGCTGTCCTGCAGTTTAACAAATGTGATGGCAAAACGTAATGGCAGGCTGCTACTCGGTAGCCTCTCAGGCAGGACCCTCCAGCAGCAGTCTGCTGTGCTCCAGGCTTCTCGCAGACATGAGAAATGAAGGATTGCTCTCCACTATTTATTAGTAAACACGTGCTCTGCAGTTTTACCTGATGGGACTGCTCTGATCATCATAATTCAACAAATAAAATTTAAACTGTGTAAGTTGCTATCAGTTAATATCTTAATAGGGATACCTTTGCAGCAGTCTTAGCCCAGTAGTCCAATTAAGTTGCACAGGCAGGGTATCTTCCATAATCTCACGCACTTTGAAAGCTTTAGGGATGTATCTGCTGCACGAGAACTGCCTCATCCTGGCACCAGGACTTTCAGAAAGACAACGCAGGGCTGCAGTTACCGCCGTGAACCAAAGAATAAAAATAAAAAAGGTGGATTAGGCCAAAGCAAACCAAAATAGCCTGGGAAATACTCAAATAATTTCCAACTAAATTTCTGCCTGCAGGGCAGCCGGCACTGCCATTTGCTCTGAAGCCACACTGGCCATCAAGGTCCCCTTAGTTCCCTCCCCAAACTGGCTTTTCATTTTCAGGGATGGAGGACAGATGGTCAGCTTTAGCTTGGCACTGTCCCTCTTACCTTCCTGCCTTTCATTCATTTTTAATATACCACCCTTGGACTGCTGGGAATGTCTGGGAAAATGACGATGTCTGTGATTAAAGTGCTGAGGAAGAAGGGAGCCTACAGGATGCTTTCAGCTGCTTTCCAGCTCGTATGGAAACACATAACACAAGGTGATCACTTCTGGTCGAGGCACAGTACTTGTGATGGCAGGAGAGGTTGCAGTCGTGCAATATGCTTTCGTATCTGCAGAACAAGGGACTCTCTGCACTAATAGACATTCACACTTTCAGCACTCTCCAGTGATAAGGTTTTACAGTCCTTCCCATAACGTTATCTACTAGTAACCACAAAGCATCCAAGCAGAACAAACGGTTTTAAAGGAGCCAAGAAAAAAAAATGAGCTCAGAGCAACACGTTTTGCTTCCGATCCATCACATAGTACACCTGAAAAGTGAGATGGGTCCTGTTAAATATATCATCCCAGTGACACATGGGGCAGGGGGAGGCACACCCAGGAGGACACATCTGACCAAGTCAGGTTCCAGGGTGTACTTGTTCCACTGACAAGTGAAAACATTAGTTTGAAATACCCTGGTGCTCTAGCTCTGCTCTGAAAAGGATCCTCAGAAGCAGATCACCTTTAGAATGCCATGAAGTTTTTGTCCAGGCAGTTTTCTGTGAGGAATTCAACAGAACCAAGGATTTGGCCCCAGAAGCTCAGCTTGCCCCCACACCAGAGAGCTCTGCTCCCATCATCAGGGTACTACATTCCTCTGCAGCTCCGGCAGGCTTTCAGGGACAGTCGTTGGGATGAACTTCAGCCTGTGTGTGGCACTTCCTCCCTGCTGTACCAGTGCACTTCTGTTAACGTGAATAACACTGTAATAACTCAGAGGAGCACCTCCAGCGCCCCATGTTGTACGCAGGCACAGGGAGGGAAAATCCCTGCCTGCCAGACATTTCAAGCTGCAAAGAGAGAGTGACCAGAGAGAGCTCACCCTCATTTTGTGAACAAAAGGTTGGCCGTACCCCTCTGAGTATGAACTGGATGGTAATTAAGAACCTGACTGACTTTTTAGACACTGAAGTCTTCTGAAAAGCTCCAGGGTTTGGTCTGTTGTTATCAATTAAATTGATAGCTACTCACAGCGAAACTGGGCCACCGCCAGCGAGCTGCTGTGGCTTGGGAGGAGTGACTGTAGGGCTCCTCTTCCCCAAGGCAAATCCATCTGCACGAGGGACAAGATGTGCAGAACAGCTCAGCTGTCCTAACTCCATCCCTGATGATGCTCACGCTGGGTACTGAGTAGAAGCAGGCTTAGATCAACCCTGAATAGCACTGAAAATCCTATTTTTTCTCTTCGAATAAACAATAGCCAAGCTAAGACAGCTCACGCTGTTTTAAAGCGCCACAAATACTGCTGAGTTTGCGGAAAGTATTGGCCAGCTCTCACAGAAATCACTGGGACTGCCTGGAGCTCACGAAGGGGAAAACCTACGTAGAGGAGTGGCTTTTGGTCCACACAATCTCCTTATAAACACTCCAGTGGGTTGGAGCTACCAGAGAAACCATGACCATGTAAAGCTGGTGAGCACCTGGTCACCTGTGAGGGAGGAGAAGGAAGGAGCAAGGTCCTGGTCTAAATTATTTGCCCATCATCCCCCTGGAGGAAGAGGCTCCAACATGAGCTGAACCCTAATTAGGCATGAAGGAAACCTGTGAACATCCTAATCCATGCAAAACATTTCAATCAGAGTTCACACCACATTAGACATCAGAGAATCAAAAGACAAGGCACAAATCTGTGTGACTGTGGAGAAGCAGCTTCAGTGTTTCCACTGCTTACAGAAGCACTTGGTTTAGAGCAGTGAGAATCTTGTGAGCAAGGACTCTCATTTGTCTGTTTTACTGCATCAACTACCAGGACATTTATGACAGCATACAAATAATACACTGCAGTGATTAATAAATAATAAAGGGAAGCATGGTACAAACTCTGAGCAGAATCCATTTCCTCTCCTGGAGTTCTACAGCAGAGCCAACACTTGCAACTGCATTTCAGAAAATCCACTATTTGTACAAAAGTTGAAAAATACCACTGTCATAATTAGATTTTCCATTAGTCTTGTGTGGCATAATTAAAAATGTAATTTCTTTGTAAGCACACAGCGGTGCTCTAGGAAAAGGGCGTCACTGATTATTAAGGGCATATGCAGGTACTTCAGCTAACCACATAAATTGATTAAGTACTAAACTAGGCTATGGAGTCTCATTGTTTTGAACAAATACCTACTTACTGCATGGAAAGGACACATTGCCTCACCCGTTGGAAAGCATAATTTATTCCAGCATACTAACTTTACTGTTGAACACCATTTAGCTCTGTTCTCAGCTCCAGGTACCCAAATGTGTCCTACAGGCGCCACGGAAGCCACTTGCAACATCATCAGACAGCAGCAGTTCTTGAACAACTTGGATGAAAATGAGAGTGTGGCAGGACACTGCGGGCAGGGCCAGGATGTCCCCCGTCCCTCGGTGGCTCCAGGGGACCATGTGGCCACTTTGGGCATCTAGTTGGATCTAAGTGATCTTTAAGATCCATTCCAACTCTAACCATTCTATGATTCTTTGATTCTAAGTACTGGCTAACACTCCTCCTCATGTACTTCTCACTGAGATATACAAAGGAGCAGAAGGGAGACAGTTGTTAAAATCAGATAAACTCCTCTGAAACTCCTAGCTGCTATTATTAGCCATTATTATTTGACATAGTTTTACTCAAGCAGGCAATTGTGGTTTGTGTGAGCCCAAGTTAGGACTTGGTGGCTTGCTCTTCACAGGCGTGCGGGACACTCCCAAGTCCTCAAAAAGTCTTGGAGGACCCTCTGAAAAAAACCCTACAGCTTATATTTGCAGGAAGGATTTCTGCAGTGGTTAGAAACTTCTAAAGCAGCAGCACCGACACGATGATCTAGGGGCCTCTGCAGCCTCTCGGGACAATTCACCCAGCTCATAACCAGGCAATTGCTTGCCCACCATCCCAGCCCTGCTTCTTACGTGGAGACGGGCAGGGACCTGGCAGGGAACACACAAGAGCAATGCCACTGTCCATCTGGGTGCAGGTCACCCAGTACTGTCCCAGCAGTACTGGAGGAGCTCAGGGAGGAAACAGACCTTCCCAACGTGAACTTAAAATACAGCTGATGCAAGACAGAAAGCACCTGTCAGGATGGTAGGATCTGAAACAATGAGCCCGATTCTCCCAGCACTGTGATTTCCTACTGTTGTGCTTGCATAAAGTCATCTTAGCTTTTCCTGCTAATAAATGAGAAGACAATCTGACCCAGTGCGTTCATTGACAAGCTCTGCAAAAGAAACCTCAGGAATATTTTATTCCTCCCACATTAGGAACATACAGAACATACAGAGAAATTTACCATCACATAATGATCCCTATTATGCAAAGCGAGGCTGACAAAATTTCCATCATTACATCCCTGACAAGTACTCAGAACTGCGGGGGCTTTCAGGCTTTCTTTTGAAAGAAAAAAGACCTGCAAAGTAGCTTTAATATCTTAAATACAGAGCAGGAACTTAGTCCTCTCCCTATTCACAAACACCTTAAATACATCTCCTTCCTTCACAGCTCGTTAATCCCTACTCCTCTGCTCTTCAGACATTTAAATTCCTTCCACAGATCTACCACAGCAGAGATGTTTGCATCATGTTTAATCAGCACTCTGAACACCCACCATGACCTTACTGGTTTTTTGAGTGACCAAAAACCATGATGAAATCAGCCAAGTAGGATGGTGAGGACCTCGCCGGAGACCGAAGCCCTTGTGCCGTTACCAAACCACAATCCCCTTGACAGGTTTTCTCCTATTTGTGCACCCAAAACCGCCCATCAAACGGTTCAATTATCATTGAAACATTGATTAAAATCCTGAATCTGAAGGGCAAGCAGACTGGCAGTGATTTAGCAACTTAAATGGCATTATGCTGCTTTAGGGCAGCACTACACGTTGCGGGGTGCAAATCTGACCCAGTTACTCTTTGGTTGGAGGCTCCAACGGGGCCAACCCTGGCCCCAAACCTCTGACCGATGACACTGGTGGGTGATTTGCTTTATTAAGTAACGTGGTCGGCACACACAGAGCTGCCTTCCAGTGCCATTTTCATCTTCCTCATTGCCATCTGAATACTAATATAAGTAAATATTAAAGAAACGTCTGTGAGGAGCAAGCACGTGGGGTTCACAGGCACAGCTTCCACTGGCTGCTTTGCCTTCCTTGCCTCTTTATTGTCCTTTCTGTGTGTCCACATGTCCCCTCCTACCTCAGATCTGCACTTCTGCTACTCTGATTTCCTTACCTGTTCCACCATAGAGAGACTTTCTCAATCTGGGTCTCTTCTTTGCCTCTCTCCAGCCTTCCTAACCAGCTTTCTTGCCTCTGCTGCCCAGCAGAGGAAAGAGCAGAGACGGAGAAAGTTAATGAACATCACACCGGGGTTACTGCTTCCAGCACTCTCCCTCTCGCACACGCTGCGGGCCAGGCTCATACATGAGCCCCAGAGCAGTAATTAAGGGATTTTAGGGGGATAATGCCCTCGGAGGGCTTCGGCAGATTGACACATGGTATTTCTTCTTAATAATGACTGTCCTGAAACGTATCGGATCCGTGTGCTGCTGCGTTTCCGGCAATTTGTAAGAACTGTTCAATGTGTAGCCAGCTGGAACGCACAACAGCACATAATTGTTCTATTACTGCAGACTTCAATTGTTTCTCTTTTATTCATTAAATGGCCATTTATTGGAAGAAAGGTCCTTTTTTTAGATGCATTTTTACACAGCTCTAGATTGGACTTGCCAGGACTGAACAAGGGCAGACCTTCCCTTTTCTCACTGTGCTCTTGGAAGGAAAATGGGGAGCACAAACGCTGGAATTTTTGTTTTTTAATGGAGATGTTGAAAGCCTTTCACATTCTGCATTGGAACAAAAATGAGGCCTTTTTGAAATGTTGCATGGGAGTCAAGGGAGAAGGCCACCCACGCTGGCTACGGGAGAGGCGAGAGCAAGGGTCCACTCGGCAGCAGCCCTGAGCGCGTCTCCTTTGAATGGAGAGAGCGCCCAAGGACTAACGTGAGGGAAAGGAGGAGGCTATTGCAAGAGGCCACACAGAGCAAGGGAGAAAATCAAGCGTCCGGTGCTTACAGAGCTCACCTGGAAGTCGGGAGATGTGATGACTTGCACTGAGGTCTCCAGCGAGTCTCCAGGTGGGAGGTGGTGGCGCGAGTCTCAGTTTCAGACCAGGAGCTCCACAACAGGCCAGGAATTTCTTGAGAAGAGGCTCACCAAGCTCAAGAAACATATCCCAGGCAGACCTGAAAAGCATTGTAGAACTGACTGCGCTGTCTTGAGAACTGTTTCCCGTACAATCCATATTTTCTTGATTTGCAAGTGTTTTACACAATACAAGAGCCAAAAACTAAACCCAGTAACCTCAGGTCTGAGATTCCTTATTCCCATTTCGACTGTTGTTCCCCCAGCAGGGGAGCAGAAGGTGGACATTTTAACCACTGCATTCTGGCCAGACCACACTACCTGGCAAGCCAAGGCTGACCTGTACTTTACCACAAAGAAGTGAAACATCACACCGAAATGTGTATACAGGAGGAAATCCCTCTTGCTCTCCTAGCCTTTCTATTGAAATGGCTTAAAAAAAAAAAAAAAAAAAAAAAGGCAAGACGTAATTGTTTCCTGTGCAAACGCTGTGCCAGACTTTATTTTTATGGGCTGTATTTATTGACTTTAGCTGTTTTTCCAGCATGCTGCACAGCGTTAGACTTGGCAGGAAGTCCTACAGAGTGAAATAACATCTCTGAAAAAGTGGGAATTCTCATTGTTTGGCATGGTGAAAGAAAACTCCAGCCAAGCAAACTTCTGACCTTCTCCCGTGTCAGACTCAGACCCAGGCCAGCCACTAGATCACACTCTTCACTCCTCTCAAGTCACCAGAAGATCCAAATCTGGGGGTTTGATCCAACACCTAAGCAAAACCATTTGCCCCCATGGGCTCTACTCCACGCCTCCACTAAGAGCACCTACTCGCCAATGCAATTATGAGCAGGGATTTGTACTTTGTGTACATACCAATTTGTTTTCGGGGTAGCAAAATAAGACACCCAGCCTCACCAGGAGCCATTAGTGAATTAATTGCAGCTGTTTAAGAGTTAGGCCTTAATGTGCCTGTCAAGTCCAGACACTTGCTATACTTCCCGGGATTTTGTATGTATCCAAGACAGATGTCTCCAAGGCAATCAGAAAAGTCCCACAGTATACACTGAAGAAGACAGAAGACAACTGAAGAGATTTATGTTGGATGGAATGACAAGCTCAAGAGTTTAACTGCACATGGCATTTCTGGAAGCTTGCCAGCGCAGAGTTTAGCGTGTTTTGTGTACTTCACTCATAACTGTTTATTGTGACAGGTAAACACTTGTTTTGAAAGCTTGCAGGCGTACTATTAAAACAGAAGTGTTCCTGACATAGTCAAGCTGTGCTGTCAAATGTTTATCTTTTGAATGATGAATGCTGGCTTTCCTTTTCCTTCCTCTCAGTCTGCGTGGAACAGATTTGAACAGTCTCTCCCAACTTGTTTGGGCTCATTTCACCTGGGGGACACAGCTGAAAGCTGATGGGCCAGAGAGCGGCCCCAGAATTATCAGCCCATATGGCAATAAATGAAGGTGATGCAGAGAACAAGGGAGGAACAATAGGGTAAGCAAGAGCGAGCTCCGGGCCAGGTCTGTCTGCAAATGGAAATGCAGATGTTGAGCTTTAGAAACTAGACTAGAGTTCCATTTCCAGCACTTAGAGCATCTCAGAGACGCATATTTCACAAGTCAAAGTCTGGAGACTTATGCTAACTAAAAAAAAAGTTAGAAGCAACTGTAACAAATTTTTCACAATATTATTTTTTACTCTTTTTTTTTTTTTTTTTTTTAAAGTAAGAAACTAGAAAATCTTGAAACAGTTAAGTCACGGTATTGGATGCGCAGAGCCTGTGAAAGTGCAGACAATCATAAAAGTTATTGGCAAAAAATGAACAAGAGTCTTATGGGTGAGAATTAAAATTCTCCCCTTGGTGCAAATGTGCCTTCCACAGAACTAGAAGAAAAGCCTGTGAAAAAAAAGACAGTAATTTCTGTGTATCTTAGTGTAATTGCATATGTTAAAAGGCTGTGGAATTCAGCAACGATCCCATGGGCTTTCAAGTGGATTTCAGATATTTCACAGCGTGTCAGTTATAGATTGAGACATAAGACTTTGGGGAAAAAAGTACAATCTTTGATTAGATGAAATAGCATCAGATTTCCATGAAAATGCAAATGCTTACTGAATTCATTGCTAATGCAGTTCCGCTGCTGCTTTGTTCTGTTGCAGTGGTACTTCAACCATGGGTTTGCTGACCTGCGCTGCCTGCAGCACTGGGGCCAATTTAACCAGCACCATTGTGACGGCTGCCTGCTGGGGGCACAGGGGTGAGAGTGAGAACCGGTAATTCATGACTTATTTGAGGAAATTGGGCTTACGCAACGCGTAAGCCCTAGAACTGCCCACCACAGGAGGCATCGTAAGCGTTCATCTCACACAGGAGTCAATGGAGGACTGAGCATTCGTCATGATATTGAAAATATTAGGGATTACAAGAATAAAAAACAACAACAAAAAAAACCCAAAACAAAAAAAAAAAACAAAAAACAAAACAAAAAAAACCCAACTGCTCCAAAAAGATGTTAAACAGCGAAGCGCAAGTGCTTAGACAGTATCTAATCACAAGGGCAAAAGAAATCACCAAATCTGTAAATCCAGTAGGTCTGTGTCCCAGACTACCGTACAGAGGTTGGCCACACAGAAAAGCTTACACACTAAATTCAGCACCTTCAGCAGCAGGTGGAATTAGGACTTTACTGCCTAGGGAGACACATATATTATATCTTTGACCCATGCTTAACACGGAGAATTTGTGCAGGGTTGTTACTCAGTGGAGGGATCGCTCAGAACCCATTACGGAGCGCACACATTGCATCCCTCTGGCAGGAACATCTGGTGACCCATAAACCAGCCAAAGCGCCGGAGCCGCGGCAGAGTGAATCAGTGAACGGGGCAGGTTTATTTACAGCCCATCAGAACCCCACGGGCAGCACAGGTGGGTGGGCAGGCACTCCGGCGGGGTGCCACCTCCTGCCCAGCGAGGAGGGCTGAGCTCCCTCCATCCGACTCGGAGCCTTCTCCAAGGGTTTGCGCTGCAGATCCCCTGGTCTGCGTTGGGCAGGGGAGAAGGTGCTGGGAGTCCAGGAGCCAGCAGGGAGAAAAACCCAGGGAAGGGATATGGTGGGAGCTGGACTCTGACCAGTACTCCAGCTCCTCACGGGTGTTGGATGAGCAGAGAGAGTCTGTGCCACATCAGCACTACATGCCACGGTACCGCTACGGCATTGGGTGTTTAATGTCCTAAAATCAGATTTACTTTTCCCATCAAACCGTGGTCCTAGTAAGGGCTTTAGTTTAGACAAGGGGTAAGCAAGCCCTAGCCCAGCATTTACCTCTTTGTTCAATTTGCTCTTTCAGCTTAAAATATTTCCCCTTTCTTTCCCTGTTACAGCTGTTTCTTCAGGTGTGGGTGTAGCATGACATCTAAATATAACTCATCACAAGCAGCTGCTAATTTCAGTGCGTGTCAGGAGTTACCACACTGGGGCCAATCCCTTGGGTGCTGAGCATCGTCCCCACTCCAAAACCTGCTGACGTTTGTTCAGAAACAGGTTGGCTACAAAGGGGCTTCTGTCTTTCCTTCCCCTCAGATTTAGGCATCAGCAGAGCAAACTATCATTTTCTCCTAATGAAAAGCGCCTTGTGCAAAACAAGAGGTGATCCCTTTGTCGGGAGTATGTGATAACTATTGCTTTTGTCCTGTCAAGTAAAAAGCATATGGAAAAGGCAGTAATAAAAAAGCATTAAGACTCACACAAGGCTTGTTAAATGATTTAAATCTTCATAATGTATAGCATTTTCCTGGTAATTAAGTTTGAACATTGAGTTGGGCTCAATGCTTACTCCTGTTAGATAACACTTTAAACGCTCCTTCACATGCTCAGATATTTTTCCCTCTACCGCCGCCTGACAGTCCAAGGCAGTTACTCTGAAAAGCACAGGAATTGCTTCCTACTGACGGGGCACAGCACGGCAGTGCTAAGTCCATGTCACACCAACCTGCCACCACTGCACAAGCTCAGACCCCTCTCTCGTAAAAAGAGATCTGGATGGAACATGTGGCGGCTTTGTCGGAGGGGAGAGGAAGGGAAGGTAGATGCTCTCTGCTCATGTTTCTATTTTATTTTTCTAAAGTTTGCACCTAAAAACAATTTCAAGAGAAAGTCCTGCCTTGCCCTGGTAACAAGCTATTTGCCCGTAAGCAAAGATCAACGGTTGTTCCCGTTTTCTTTCCCACTTCTTCCTCCCTCTTCCTGCTGTTTTTGCCCTCCTATTTATCTGCTCTTGCTTTACACATTCCAGCTTTTGTTCTCAGCTCCTTCTTGCTTCCCTGTCCTCTCAGTGTTCAGTTACACCGAGCTACACCACCCAACACATTATTTACAAAACAGTTCTTTTTATTAGAAAAGCCTGATGCCTTCTACTCAGATGTACAATATTCAGATGGGAGGGTTTGATCCCATGCAGTAAAAGCATGTAAAAAAAAAAAAAAAAAAAACAAACCAGAAAAAAACCCATCATGCTCATCACATCTGCACAGAACCATAGAATGGGTAGAGTTGGAAGGGACCCTAAAGATCATCTAGTTCCAACCCTGGGCAGGGACACCTCCCACTAGACCAGGTTGCTCAAAGCCCCATCCAACCTGGCCATACATAATCCCATCACTCACAAGCCCGTCTGAACTACATGTCGTCCAATTTAGACTGCAATCATATTTAGTATTTTGTTTGAAACACAATCAGGTCAAGGCAGTATTGCAAAATAAGCTAGGTACATAGATGTGATGCAACCATAGGGCTTGCAATTTGGTCAGCCAACACGCAAAGCCCCAGTAGGTTAATTGACATTGCTAACTCTTGCTCAGCAAGGGAAAAGACATTTAGATACTCAGTAAATGCTTCAGGTGAAGACTTCAACCACTCAAAGTTACACAAAAAAATTCTCAAATTTAGGTCTATTTTCAAAATCCTCCCAGGCTGGCTTCATATATCATCCAAGTTGAAACTGTTCTCGTGATATATTATACATGGAGACTGCAGTACATCATCAGAATTCTGACATTGCCATGTTCAGGGTGCGCTAGGATACAACGTAATGAATTACAACAGTGGACATTGACAAATACACTTTAGGGGAAGTTTAAATTAATTTTTTTTAGCTGCTTGCGGTTGGCTTAGAAAGTAATTTTTATTAAATAAACTAGTGGGAGAGTGGGCAGATTCAGAGCCCTTGAGAAAGGGAATGGCAGAGCAGAGAGAGGGAGGAAGCAATTTCAGCTCCAAGATTAACGTGATTTCAGAGAAGTCAGCTGGGCCAAATCCCGACTGTGCTCACCCAGAAGCCCGCAGCTCTACTGAAGCACCCAAGTATCTGGATCCAACACGGATGCCAAGTTCACAGGCACAATCCCATGTCTGTGGGTTGGACATCAAACAATTCCCACCGACTTCAGTGGAGGAATGGGGGAATGTATTGTTGTAAGCACCTGGTATACAAGGCGTATTGTGTACTAAAAGGGATGCAGCAGATGGGCTCTCACCTGGAAAATTCATAATCATCCAATATTTTTTTTTCATAAAAACACACCAGTAATAACTGTAAGAAAAGGATAAGGTACAGCTGATAAAGCCAAACAAAAATCCTGTTCATGAGAAGCAAAAGCTAGTACCTTCGAGAAAGCCCAGAATACTAAACATCTTTTCTCTCTGAAGGAATCTTTTGTCATTTCAGGGGGAATCAATTAACCACAGTGTCTTATTCAGGTAGACTTTAGATTAGTACCATATCCCTTCACTATAGATAATTAACCTCAGTTTCTGAATTAGCAGCAAAATAAGCCAGTTATTAGTTTTTATAATGACTAGAACTCAATATTTTGGGTAGTTAAACACCCAAGAGTTTAAATTAAAATAGACATCTGACAGAAATCCCTAAAGTGTTCTTCAGATCATTAATACTATAAATTCCACAGTAGATTGAACTGACAATGTTCCCTTTTCCTTCTGGAGCACTCCAAAGGGATGAGCTACTCCCTCGAATCAGCATTCAGTTTGATCTCTGAAATAATCTCTCCTTGATACCTAAAGCCTCAAGGCCAACAGCACAGTTAAACTCATATCCTCCTCTTACCAGAAGTGTTACGTCTGGTGAAGTGAGGAAAAAAAAAGAAACCAGAAAAGCCTGCTTTCCTGGTCTACCTACAGGCTGCTCCATGCATTCCTGAGACAAATTGATGCTCACATCCTGGAGCAGCACCTCGGCTCGGGTCACAGCCCCGGGCAACAGTGCGGAGAGACGCCTGGAGCAAGGGGAGACCGTGGAGCTGTCACTGCCTCCTGCGCCATGGGGACAGAGCGGGCTGTGCAGAGCTCCAGCGGGATCTACATGAGCCATTGGTCTCTCCACGCGTCAAGTCTCCTGCTGTGGAAGTGTGGGGCACAAAGGTGAGAAGCACATCCAACAGGGATCATGAGGAGAGTCCAGCAGAGGCTACGAAGATGATGAGGGGACTGGAGCACCACTCTGATGAAGAACAGCTGAGGGACCTGGGGCTCTTCAGCCTGGAGAAGAGCAGGCTGAGAGGGGATCTCATCAATATCTAAAGGGTGGGTGGCAAGAGGATGGGGCCAGGCTCTTTTCAGTGCCCAGTGACAGAACAAAGGGCAGTGGGCGCCAACTGGGACACAGGAAATTCCATCTCAACATGAAGAAAAACTTCTCTACTTTGAGGTTGGCGAAGCACTGGCACAGGCTGCTCAGAGAGGTGTGGAGTCTCCTTCTCTGGAGATATTCCAAACCCGCCTGGACACATTCCTGTCCAACCTGTTCTGGGTGACCCTGCTCTGGCAGGGGGTTGGACTAGATGGTCTCTGAAGGTCCCTTCCAACCCCCACCATTCTGTGAGTTGCTGCTCATACCCCTGCCCCACAGCTGTATCATCTCTGACACAGCATCTTCCTCTGCATCCTCACCCCGTGCTGAACACTGCTCACCATCAAAAGGCCTCTCTAATACCTAGCCTGCATCACTGGTGCTGTAAAAGGAGCATGTTACTTGCTGTCCTACCTATATTTGCCCTTTCTTCCCACCAATATGACACTGAGACTTGTTGACCTTCTGGTCCAGCCTTTACTTTCCTCTCCTCATCAGCTCCTCTTCTGCAGAACCTCTGCCTCATCCTCTGCGCATTGATTATTCCAGCCCAAGTTTCACGCGTTGCACTTCTCTCTAATTTAATTCCTTCCCCCCCCCCCCCCCCCCCCCAAGCCATTTCTCCAATTTGTTGAACTCATTTGAATTCTCATCCTGTTGTCCAATATATTTGCAGTCCCTCCTAGCTTGGTGCCATCTGTAAATTTAATAAGCCTACTATCTATTCCATCATCCAGGTTGTTAATGGAAATGTTGAACAGAACCGACTCCCTCCCTCCTCCCCAAGCCTCCGTCAGTCTGTCTGTCCTTTTTAATGGCTTGCAGGGGATATTTCCCCCGCAGAGAGGTGGAGGTACATTCAATGCTGACTTCTGTGGAAACTGTTACATCTCCCAGTGTGGTCACTGAGTCTCAAAGACGGCAACGCAAATCCCAAGTATGCTGCTCAGGGCAGCGCAGACCTTACCAGAGGTGTGCTTTATTCCACTTCAGTTCCAGCTATGCATAACACCGCAAAAGAAAGAAAGAAAGAATAAAAGCTCTAGGGATTGTCCCACTGCAAGTAAAACGTGTATTCTAAGAGAAATGAATGTTTACCTTCCCATTTACGTGAATCAATTAGCGATAAATATCCCCAGGGCATAGAAAAGACTAACACAGATAACAAAGGATATGCCCCAAATAATGGAGGATTAGAAAAAGGCACACACAAGTAATAAAATATCAGCTACAGATGCCACTTGAGAAGATTGCAAAACAGAGAAGAGTAAGTAGCTGAAGAAGGAAAGAAAGCAGAGGTGACGAGAAGACTGCAGTAGCAGTAAAGATAAATGATGAGCACACTTTTGAGTATATACGCTAGGGCTAAAAGAGTGCAGCGTAGAGACAGGAAGGTCTCCAGGAGAATAGAGGGGTAATTTATAAACAAAAGAGCCAGACAGGGCTTCTATACCCAAAAATAAGTCCTTTCTTTCCCAGTTCTATCAGTTGCTCTAAGAAAAGATATTACCTTTCCCTACAAACCTTACCTCTTGACAATACCAAAATAGAAAGATATATTTGCCCTGACACTCTGAAAGGACAATGGGAAATAGATGCCGAGAGCCCAGAGAGAAAGAAACATTTTAAGAATGAAAAAGGATGAGGGTTAGAGCTTCTCAGGAATTACATTTTATCTCATGAAAAATGTCACCAAAAAGGAATAAAAATTGGTTCCCCTTTCTCAATAGCTTCATTTTTGCCAGACTGTTTTTATCAAAAAATGAAATCTTTTCATCAAAAACCTCTAGGCCCCCAAACAAAACATATGTAGCTTTAAAGCAAACTGAAGTTTCCTATTTGGGCCTTTTAGAGCTTTGTAGCATTATTGCAATACAAATCATGAAGAACGAGCATCTCAAGGCAATTTAGTATTTTTTAAAAAAGCCCTTACAAGGCTTTTAATATTGATTTTTCCTGGCTTTTAAGCAAAACCTCTAATAAAAAGTAGAGAAAGATGAAAGGTGATATGGCTCCACATGGATGGGAAATGCTGGGGCAGCGTGGGCACAGGTAGCCATCACAGGTAGCCCAGCCAGCCCTGCTGGGCTCAGGTTGGGCTGCTACGGGTGACACTGGCATCTCTAAGACTTGCACTGGCAGCACCTGGGGAGAGGGCAAGAGGACGCAGACCTCCTAGGTGTGGGCAGCAGCCTAGAAGCAGAGATAGGTGCTTTTTGGTGCCAGGTTCACGTCTCCATCAACATTATCCTCTTTGGGATCCGGTCCTCCTTTGACACCCCCCTTCCCACAGGCTCCATCTGGCCCTGGGTTGATCCCAGCTCTTCTCCCCGCCACCATTGCTCTGGACCAGCAACATCTCATCTGCCCCACCTGGCACCTCTCCTACCCTGCTGACGGCAAAAGGAATAAACAGGGAGTAAGTCGGGAGGCGAGGGAAGAGCTGTTTTCATTTGGGGAAATTTTGTTGCTGTTTTTGGTTCTCAGCATGTCAGCGGAAACTCAAGGCTTGTCAGGAGGCTGCTCTCAATCCAGTAATTACTGGAGGTGCCTGTATCTCGGCCCTGTCTTGATCTTACACTCTGTGATCACTTTATTATTCAGCTTTATTTTATTATTCAGTTTGATTTGGCAGCTGCCTGAGAAACCTAAGGCTACTCAAGCTGTATATTTTAAGATCTTTAAAATCTGTTGATATAAACTCTTTTAAAGTCTTCAGGCCTGAGTCAACATTGTTAATTCTGAAGCTCCAGCCCATCAACTTGGCAGGGACACTTCACACACGCATGCACACGCGTACACGCACAGCTCAGCAGCGGCTTAAATAGGGATTTCAGTGCAGAAGCCGTGATTTCTCCTCTGGCTCACAGCCAGCCTGACTCAGGGGCATCGTCCAAGGCCTTCAGTGGAGACAAAAATTGCTCAGCCATTTGGACAGTGCCAGAACTGGGCACTTAGGGGAGAGAAAATACTATTCCCATTAGAAAATAAAAAGAAAAAAACAAGCACACCATTTACTGCACAAGTCCCTTTTGTTCTGGTGGGGATATGGGTGCTAACCTGCTGGTCCTTCCTCCAAGGTACCTGGTGAGTGAGACTTTCTTGGCCATGGCAAGCATTCTCCCTCTCCCCGTCTGTCAGACCAGAGGGAATTTTTGCCCCTTCTCCAGGTGGAGGCTGTCCCTCTGCAAGCATCTAAGAAAACCCCTCACCTCGCTTTATTGGGTCCTTGGATCTCAGCTCTTCAAGAGAGAGATTTGCACGTTGTTTAATGTTCAGGTTTGATTTCCTTTCATACTTTGATTTCAGATTACTCACCCTCCTCTCGGCCTTTTCATGATCAAAACTAAGATCCAGCTTCTCCCCTCTGACTTCAAGCAGTTTTAATCCTGCCTCCCTAACATCTATTTTCATTCTAATTCCCCAAAGAATTTCTCTTCTGGGATCACCCCTGTTCACATTCTCTTACATGTTCAAAGTCCTTCACATTCTTCTTTCATCCATGCCGCGCTCCCCTATCACAGACTCCTCTGATTCCACTTCTTCAAGGGCAGCAATGTGTATTTTCATCCACAGCCTTAACAGGTTAGAAGAGCTGGACCCTCACCCTCACTCTGTATTCACACATCAGAGGGCCAAAGAGAGCCCAGGAGACAATTCAGCCGCTCATGCGGAGGCTTAGCCAAGGCTCTCCTGCCCAGAACCTCGGCAGCGGTGCAAAAGGCCTTGTCCATACACAGAATCACTCCTGAAGCGTAGCAGGCGTTGGCATCCAGCTTGCATCTGGCAACCACGGCACTGTAATCTCATCTGCTGTCCACTGGTGGCTGCTGGAGGTCTCCGGGTGGCAGTCACTCTAAAGACAGGAGACTCAACCACTCAAAGTACATTTGTTTTTATCTGTAGGACTTGGTATTTTCTTTACTACAGCCCTGCAGTGTTGTCACCTCATAGGCAGCAGGTTGAGAAGGTACATGGCACTACTAAATTACTACATACTGTTATGTGGCTTTGTTCAACTGTTGTCATTAACTTCACTTTTCAGTGCTGTAATTAGTCCTTTAATTAGTCCTCACTTCCCTGCCAGCAGTACTTGCCATCTCTTCTAGGCTTTCCAATGACAAAACTCCCCCTGTGATGCCTCCTGGTAGGCGTCCTCTTTCATAGCTGAAAGACTGGTGACCCTCGAGCCCTGTGTCACCTGCAGGTCTGTACTCCGCTAGAGCTCATACCAGATTTGGCCGTAGCTTTCTCACAGCTTTCCCACTGCTCTTCTTCAGCCTTGCTGGCTTGGAGCGGCTCCAGGTGACTCACCAGATTGTCCTGCACTGGTGGTGGCCCTGGGCTCTGCCCCTGTCCCTGTGCTGAGCAGTGGAGACTGTCCGCACCGAGGTTTCCCCAGAGCTCTGACTGCTGTGCATCTGCACTGTACTGCCCAGACCCTGCCGTTTCCTCCGTTATAAAACCACGTTACAGGACAGTGCATGGTGTTATGCAGCTCCCTTTAAAAGGCCATTACAGAATTTTCTAGCAAAGGGTTTCTAACTCCTATCCCAACAGTGAGTACATCACTATTTTTGCTCCTGCTGGATGTCCCAGCAATGGCAAGCCATCTAAGTCAGACCAGCCCTTACACAAACCCACTATCAAACCCCCGTTTCCTCTGACGTTCCCACAGGATAATGCCTAAGGGATGTCAGAAATCAATGACAGCCCAAACCAAACCCAAGAGCTCTCCCATAAGGAGTCATTCAGCATTTGTTACAAGAAAGAAACCTGCATCCTTTTGCGGTGCAGGGAAGCTGGAGGGAGCAGGATGGGGCCGACAGCCGGGGAGGTTTGTGCCAGCCCCGCTGGAGCTCTGCTGGCAGCCAGGCAGCTCACCTGCCGCAAAGGGAAGAAGCGCATCCCAAGCCTCAGCACTGCCCCAGAGGAGCATCTTCCTTGCAAAACCTGTTCTCAGACTAGCTCCCCCTCCAGATTTTAATACCCTGTGGATTCATATCACCTTTTACCTTTGAAAATATTTATTAGGGGCACTTTCAAGATAAAGTAGCGCTCACATTCCAGTGCTAATATTCTGTTTTATATCAGTTCTCCTGCATCTCCCTTCTCATCCTAGCGCTTGGGTACTTTCTAGTAGTGAATTAAGTAACATGCCTAATATCTGTCATGCATGGCTCGTTCTTCCTCTTTTATGATAAAAAAAAAAAAAAAATCTAAGCAAGAAATCTCCCTTTCTATCATGCCAGGAGACATCCTCCTGGTAACTTGGCATGTTAGCCGCTCTAGGAGCTATAGGATTATTCCTCTAGGCCATTTTTCTTCAGTGTGCAGGCACGTATACATGCATTTGGAAAAAGAAAAGACAATTCAAGCTGCTGTTAGGAGAACTAACAACTTCTAGGGCTATGATCCCTCTTGGCAAATCTTTCCCTTTAGCAAGTGTAAGAGAGCTGCCAGCTCAGCATCCTCCACCATTGACACTGCCAGGCTTTAAAGCAGCGCTTCTGAGCTTGCACCTGAGCCTTGCTGACAAATAAGATGGCTCTGTCTTCAATAAGCACCTAATACAAAGCCACTGATCTTCTTTCGTCTTCCTGTTGACTTCATCATAGGGTCAGGCCCCTATCCTGTCAGACATCTGCCGATGTGTTCAGGCACCCAAGACAACCGCAGTCAATGAGGGCTGGATGTGCAAGTATTTTGGAATAACCCTGTCTGCATTTTGGGGGTCCAGATACCTTCCAAGATCGAGCCCTAAGTGATTCATCCACTGGAAGTCTATAGCTCAGTCATGAAATTAACCCAATTCTGATAAGTCTTGGTCTAGTGGTCTAACCTCCAAGGCCATTCCTTCTCTCTGATCATACAGATGGCAGAGAAAAGCCGTCTGCAGGATGAGGTATGCTGGATAAGGAGAGACCAGTCTGCCAAGCGTAATGGAGACTGGGGTAGCATAAACTTTAAATAGCTTTGAAAATCATTAGAATAACAGCGTGTAAATGTATAAAACCAGCCAGTCTGCACATCACTCGCAAATTCGCTACCGCTGGTCAATTGGAATCCCGGAGAAGTCAGCGTTATGAGCCCTAATGCATTGTATTTAATGCTGCAGTGGGGCTCAATGTACTAATTACATGTACGTTTTCCAAGATTTCTGCCGGGAGTATTTCACAGAAAAGATAATCGTTCTTTGGGGGGTTTCAGCACTGGTTTATTTAATTATGTTGGAGTTTTCATATATATTGTGAAAATGCTAGCAGAAAGAAAACTGTCTTAGCCAGATGTAGAGTATACTGGGGAAAAGTAAAGCAGAAAGAGATTTGAGGAGGAGGTTGAAGGTGATCCTGGCTGCTGAGGACATTCAGGAGCTTGGAAGGGACCAAAGGAAGAACAGATGTAACCTGTAACAGGAGCCTCAGCTTCCCGAACAGCACTGATGCTTCCTAGAGGGAAGGGTGGGGAGGATACCAGCTGATAAAGCCCTGATGGCAACAGGTAGAAGAGATGGAAATGCTGCTAAAACACTGTCATTATTTACCCCAGGAAATGCCTGGGAACATTCTGGCTTGATCCAGGCGTGCGCTCACCTTCCTCTCCTGCCTCCCTACCCGCCACGTGAGCCTGAAGCAAAGCGGTGTCTCCTGCTGTTTTCCTCCTTCCTCCTCACCGCAATTATCACCCCGGATAAGAACATCCAGAGCAGAAGGAGAAAATGGCAACAGCTCACTGGTGAGAAACTAAATGGGACACCAGTCTCCAACCTTGACTGAGGGTTACCTATAGTAAAAGTACTACCACATCGCAGACAGCAAAAGCTACTAATTTCAGCAGCAGCTCTCACCGAGGGAAACTTCCCAAAATAGCACTGCTTTTGCACCACTACCATTAAAAAAAAAAACCCAGTTTTAAGTCAAATCTGCTTGTAACTGTCATTCATGCAAAGCTAGCCCTAGAAAGGTCTAGTCTGATAAATATTTCACTTAGTACGTCTCAAAGAGCTTCGAAGTCGTGAAAGCATCTTAATTCCACATTCTCAACATAAAACTTTTAGACTTTTTACTTTCTGCCTTGAAATGACTTTTTAAAACTTTTGTGTTCATTTTACACTAAAAAAGAAGCTGTTTAAAGGATGTCAAAGGTAAGATAAAGCATTTTGGCTCACCTGACGGAAAGGTTTCTGTTGACCTGATCTGGAAGACGTTTCTTCTCTTCACTCATAAAATTCACAAATCGTATTTTTGGGAGGAATCCTGAAGCGAGCTGGGAAATCCTTTGAAGTCACCTAACTTCTCATGAGCTGGGAAAAAATATCCTAATCTTCACTACAAGAGACTGAAGACACATTTTGACAGGCAGCCTTTAGTCAAGGGTAACAGAAATGATTGCTGCTGTCTCTTGCTGTTTCAGAAATAATCCACAAGAAACTGGTGGCTGCCAACGAGGAACAGCTGTTCATTAAGAGACCCAGTCAAACTGATAGCGTAAAAACCTGGTTTCTGCCAAATTCAAGGGGAATACACCACTGAAACACCTTTCACACCATGTAGGCAGCTCCTACATTTTCAAAAAGCAATATTTGTGCCAATTGCACCAAGATCATAAAGCCAGTCAATTCTTTTTTGACTCCCGCAAGCATAAACTCAAATCAGTCGGATTCAGCATAATTCACTTCTCTCTTACAGCTCACGCGGCAGTTCCTTAAACAAATGGCAGCACAGGCTAATAAAACAGAACTGTAACAATAATGAATAAACTGCTCATTATAATAATAATACTGCTATCACTAAGAGAATAATGAAAACCCCTTTTACATAATTTTACTTGCCCTGATTATTCCGTACAGAGCCATTCAGGAGCTTGGACAAGGCAGCCAAGCTGGGAAAGTGGTGAGCACCCTCATCTCACACTCCCATACCCTATTGGCTTCACCTGCTTTTCAACTTTTTAATTAGTCCTTTCAACTAAAGCCACCTGAACTCATTTGTTTTCTAGATACCGAAGTTTTGTCTCTGCCCGCCCTCCCCTTTTCCTGTTCATACTCAGAGCTTTAGATAATTTTTTTCCTGAAAGCACCATGTTTCAAATGAATGTGATATTCTGTATTTTAGGGTTCATGAAATATTTAACCTCCTGTTTCCCAAGATGGGTGCTATGTTAGTGTAGGGAAAACGGAGCAAGCATGAATATTTGTAAACCTGGTGTACTGACAATCCACTCAGGGCTGTGTACCTGCAAAACTTAAAATTTGAGTTTCAGTTGATTTCCCTCTCAAGGTTTGACTGAGCAAAGCTACAGGCTCAGCTGCAGCCGCAGCCAGTGAGTCTTTGCCCGAGGAAGGGAGGACTTCAGGAGTTGGCTCTGAACGCAAAGCGTTCTCCAAACACATTACAGCAACCGTAGGCTTTTCAATTCATCCTAAGACCCAAAATTGTACTGGATTTTCCTGATAGCCCTGCGTCCGTATAGCTGCATTAATGAGCATTCAGTTTTCAAGAGCTATAAAGAGCCCCTTTGTAACTCTGGTCCTTGACACACGTGGTTCTGGTGGCGTTTCCTAGTGGTCAGAGCAGCACTTTACAACATCAGGTTCTTATACCAGTCCATAAGTGAGTACGTGTCCCTCGCACACTGCCGAGGGGAGGCAAACAGGCTCCACACCCAGACTTCCAGGTTTCCCTTTTGACAAAAGCCTACATCTACCTATGAGTCCACCACCCGCCCAGGCAGGCTGGCCTCAAGCAGGACGCGGGGTATTAAGAAGCCAGGAAAAGAGTGTAAAGGAGCTCGGGGCAGAAAGAGAGACCATCGTGCCCAAAGGAAACAGCAAAGAGTGTCAAAAAGCAGAATATTTAACCTAAACAAGCAGAATATTTAGCATAGTGAACTCATCAGGAGTTCTGCTTTTGAGTTCAGATAAGCTCTCAAACAGGAATTTAACCCGGCCACCAGCCCCGACACCAGAACCATGCAACAAATGAAGTTTCAGTTTGCTGTCACATGTGAAAACGGGGACAGGTTTTCATTTCGTAACAAACTGCAATGACAGGGTTTTTTTTACGTTGGACAAATATTTTTTTAATAATTTTAAAAAAAAACAACACATGGTATTTTGTAACGTACAATTTCTTTTGGATTAAGTAAAAGAGTCCTTTTTAGTTGTTCTCACCCTCTTCTCAGCTTCCAAAAACTGCAGGAAATGTGAATCAAAAGCAGTTTTTAAGAGACCTGAATGATTAGAATAAATATTGAAATGGGCTGTGGTTTTAATTTATTCCTCCCCCTCATTCCCCTCCCGTAAAGAAATTATTTTATTAAATATTGAGTTATTTCTTCTTCAGAAATGTTCTCCTAGCTCCAAATCACCAGAAGATAACAGACGTCCCAGAACTGGGCAAATCTGGACTTCCACAAACGCGCATCCCTCTCCTAACACCTCACTGTGCGCGGGACGAATCCTGGTCCAGGTCTGGTGGTTACTACCAGCGGCGTGAGAAGGAGCATCAACTCATTAAACCAGAAACCTGAACTGCTTCCTGCGGTGGGTCAGTTTTACTGAAGCCCAGTGCACAGTTTTATTGATATCTGTTTATTTTTACCAGCCTCTGCTTAGCAGGAAGAGATGCAGGAAGGGATGCTCCCAGCGCCCTGCCTGCGGGCCAGGAGCTACAGTAGGCACCATGCGCAAGACAGAAATACAATTTCCCAAGAGAAAGGTGGGTTTTCTCTGTGTGGGGGACCTCGTCAGTGCCTAAGCAGTATTTCCTTAAACAGTTCAGGTCTGGAGGGGAGTCCAGAAGAGGTGGACTTTCTGCAGCGCCCAGAACAGATTGGGCTTCTTGCTGCTTTCTTACCCAAGCTGAGAACATGCAGAGAAAACCACAGGAGACTCTCAGGTACTCATTTCTGCCCATTTCTGTCTTGGTTTGCTCCTGTCCTATTTGTAAAGAGCCCTGGCAGTGTATCTCTGCATACACAATCTACTGAATATTTCCTAGACAAGTAGAAAAACATATTTTAACTGCTGTACCATAATTCTCTTCTTTTAATTAGAAAGTGTGCTAAATACTCGTGTCCTTGGGGATTCTCACTGCACTAGTCAGGTTTCTGATCATGGAAGTTTCGCGTTAATGAGACTTTTAGTTTGACTTACAAAAGCTCTTACATGTACACAGCAAGGCTTTTAACTTCAAAGTCCTTGAGAATTGTTGCTGTGCATCTGCCTTGTCTGGGGCCTTAATTCACAGTTCTGGTCCCTGTTTATAATATAGGGAATGTTTTGTTTAGTATTTCTAGATATATATTTACAGCATTTAGGGATATTAGAGCTTATACCAAGCTCCATTACTATAAACACTGATCAAAGGGAGAGTTAAGTGAAGCTGGAGCACTGAAGGAAAGCATCTCTGCAGTCATGATGGGAAAGAGCAACTGGGAGAGGGGGGAAGCTGCCTGCCTGGTTACGCCACTTCCAGACCCCCCAGCTCCCCTCCCTGCCCTCCCGTCCTGCCACCTGCCCACCACCCACCCCAAATGCACTTTTGAGGGAGCGGGGAAAGCACCTCAGTTCCTGCAAGTATTAGCAAGTGTGTATTTGCTTGGAATTGTCTATATTCAGGCGCATCCAGTGTTTTTCAAGCTCCAGAAAGCCTGTAAATGCCAAGCAAGAGGCGTGCTGAAGTTTCTGTTTTCATTATGTTTCCTAGTTTCAATTTTTTCCTGTGGGAGACAGAAAAGGAAATTGTTTTGGTGACCGTTTAAGTCAGTGTAGATCCATAAATACTTTTCCACTGTGTTTATTTTTCTTATGCTGCTATGAATGTTTTTCTAGAGTCACACTAATGCCCTTGTAAGTCATATGTCACATCCATCGCCTCATCAATTTTCCTTTTAAACCCTGTCACTTAGGGAAAATTGGAGAAGTCAGTTGCAGCCTGAACGTTATCTGGTTTTGGACAGTTCACATTTCAGTTTTATAAGGCATTTGGAATGCAGATGCTCAGTTGCTGTAGTTCAAGGTTTCGATAGTGCAGTACCCCAGCTCTACAGCACTCGCACACCTTTGCACACCCACTGTCACCCCTCCTCTGCGGTTTCCTAACACCCGCTGCCCCTCTGATGTACCGAGGGCCCAGTTCAAACAGCTCCCCCGACAAGCACACACTTAGAAATTCATATTAGATACAAAGCTCTGAGCATGGACATGACCTATGTTGAATGGTCCAGACAAACCCAGAATTTTGGTAATTTAGGACCCTAAACTGACTCTTTTAAAAAGTTGGTCTTAGACATGGCTTGTGAGCACTTGAAAATCCATCCTTGGGGCATTTTAGGAGAACCTCAGCCTCGAGGGGTAGCTGCGGGGACCAGCTGGGAAGCAGCACTTCCCCAGCCATGCACCCTGGAGCTCCCCAAAACAGGGACAAACACGAACAAACTCGAAGTTGAGAGGAGATGAATGAAGGCTCACGGACACACTGAGCAAACTTGGCCCCAGGGAAAGCTGGGGTGATTTGTGGGAGCACAAACCCACCCTCCAGCTTCACTGACTCATGGCAAAGACCCACTTGCTCCTGGCAAAGCAGACGCTGGGGCTTCGGCAGCTCTTCCCAATCTTTCCCTAGCTATGAACTGGAGAAAACAACACATTCATCCTGGAAGCAAGAACCCTCCAGCAAGGAGGAATAAGCAATGTTTGGTGCATTCATAATATAGATATTATTTGGCAAACTAGTTAAACAAATTGTTTCCTTTCAGGATCCTGGTGATGTGTGTGGTTGGCAAGTCTTCCTCCCTGCTGCTCCGCCACCTGCTCTCCCTACTGCTACGCTAACTCCATCTCCAGCCCAGCTGCCTGCTGCTCTGCCTGCCTTGGCTTCAGCCAGCTACGCCGTGCCTGCCGTAGATCCATGGGGCAAGGGCGTATTTCATGTACGTCACGGGCATCTTTCAACTAACGCCTTACAGGCTGGGCCATGTTCCCTGTCTCTCTCCAGGAGCATTGGTTGTACAGGTGGGCTGGTGTAGGTATGTCCTGGGTTGAGCGACACAGGACTAACTTCTCTCCTAATCCTGGGGAGAACTCCACTTTTGGAAGACTCTAGTGTCCGAATTTGTGAAAATATTTACTTTATAGCCCATTAGGCCATGTGGGATTCAAGGTCTCAGTGTTTTCGAGCCTCGCCAGGTGCAGGGATGAGGAGGAGTGAGGCCTGGGCACTTGACCCAGGCTGGCCAACAGGATTATTTCATACCATGAATGTCACATTCAATATAAATTAGAAAGTTTGCTCCGTAGTTTCTCTCTCCCTTGATGGCGGTGGTTCAGAGAACTCCTTGCGCCGGTGCCAGACCCCTGAGCCCTTCCTTTCCTCCTGAAGCCACAGCGCTCGCAGGGTCCCACATTTGCTGTCACTGCTGGGAGTGCAGTGGACTTATATACTACTGTCTTATATTAGTATTGGGATTAATACTGGTTCTTTATTATTATTGTTATTTATTTAGTCTTATCCTATTAAATCTATTTATATGTCAACCCTTATGTTTCCTTGTTTTCCCCGATTCCCCTGCCCGGGTGGGGAGGGGTCATCGGGTGACAGAATGATTGTCTAAATGACAATAAATGACTGTGGGTTTTCTCAAACCATAACAAGGCATCACCCCAGACTGGTCAGTGCTGGTGAGATTCAGCGGAGACGGACCAGCCGTGGCACTGCTCCACCAAGGCCCGGCCCAGGCTTAGGGTTGGGGGAGCCTCAGCGCACAGCGAGCTGGAAGCGGGGAGGCTCCGACCACCCATCCGACACAGGAGCCCCCCCGCCTGCCAGTGCCACAGGCAGGGCAAACACCTCCCGCTGGGAAACACATCCCTCTCAAACCCTTTCCCAATCTCTGTTGTATCTATTGGATTATTATTGTTTCCTGTGACGACAACATTGTCTGAAGAGCTTTGCAAACAAGGGAGCCCAGTCCCTCCCCAAGGATGTGCTGTGTGCGCACCGCTGGACCGCAACATCCGTGACGGGAACACGTGGCCTCTGCTAATCTGCCCACAGGAGAGAAGTCCCGTTGCCTTGGACTTGGAGGTTAAATTAAATCTCTTACACAATAAAACTTCCTCACCAAGCGCATCTTTGTCCCCCTCCTGTGGCTGGATCTAATCATACATGTGTTGGTATGGTGGCCAGGGTTGGATGGACCCTTAGCAAAGAAGAAAGCAAATATTTTTAATTAAAACTAATGATATTTGAAGGATGCTCCTGCCCTGTCCTGCCTATGCTCCAGAAAGCAGGGACCTGAGAAACTGGAGTGGGTGATTTCTGCTACGGAAATAAATGTTGCTCTTCCCCAAATACTACGTTCAGTCTCTTTGACTCTCTCAGCCCGTGTTCCTTCCTCAGGGATAATGGAAAAGAGCCCAGGCCACCCCGGCTGTGCCGGCTCCTTCACTGGACTTGCAACAAATGCATTCATGCTGCCGCCCGCGTATGCCGTTTTAAAGTAATCCTGCTGCCGCCTCTGAGGAGGAGATCATCCTTGAAAATTAAGTTAGAGCTGGCTGCCCGCAGAAATGATTACAGCCATGGTAGGAAATTATTTTAAAGTGTCTCTAGAGTTCGGGAAATAAATAAATAAATGGATCGTCAGGACATATCTGCTCGGAGTTCCCACCGCTCCCTGGGTACAGCCATCGTGTGAACTCTTCTGTAACGGGACGGGAACAGAGACGTCCCGGGAGGATTTATCCCGACCCCGCCACTGCCCTGCCTGACCCACCTTTGCCCTGTGAAGAGATTCTGGCAGGCAGTGCTTAAAAAACGGCCTTTTATGTTCTTACTTTCCCCCCTCTTTTATTAATTTGCAGTCAAAACCGTCGCTATTTGATCCATGCAGCCAAAAATGTCCAGCTTCATTATTCAGACTGTTTGCAGCTGAGCAGCCCCGCAGGCCACGCACACACACACACACACAAGCTCTGCAGACCTCTAGGCAAGACACAACACTTGAAGTTTAACAACCAAGGGCCTTAGGATGTTTTGTACCTTTTGCAAATGCTTTTTTTTTTTGCAGTTTCTGTGTCACTCTTGCTGAACCTCACATCCTGAAGGCTTTTATTATGCGAGATTTTGTCACAAGAAGTCTGTGTAAGGATAGGGAATTAAACCTGTGTCTCCCAAATCCAGATCAGTACCACAACCTTTGGCTCATCTTCTCGCCTCACTTGTCTAGCAAAGGGTACTGTACAAAGGTACACAAGACTACATTATACCCCAAGGTCAAGAGCGTCGGATGAAAAGGATGAATATACACAAGCCCATGTCCTAGAAATCTGCTCCGTACCCTCCATGGGTTTGCAAATAGCACTACTTAGCAGCAGAAATTAAATCCACAGCCTTTCAGCGAAGCAGGAACAGCACGTTGCTACTGCTGCTATTCTATGAACGTCAGAGGGTAACACATCCAACATCACCGCCCGCGCGAGGAGGGATGTGTTAGCTCTCTGAATATCCCTGATTAACACAGCTTTATCCCAGCGTTTTCTATCATCTACATACGCGCTGCAACAAGGCTTGTGTAGGCTAATAATACCTTGCACCAGTATGGCAGCGGTTTCCCGAACCGCTAATTCAAGTGGGTCAGCTGCCAGGCAGTGCTGCCAAAGCCCATGGGGACCACCAGGAGCCCCTGTGGCTTGTGCTACAGCCAGGCCAGAACGAGAGCCTGGGCTGCACCTCGCAGCCCCTCTGGGGATGCATCAGGACATCGCAGAGCCCAGAAAGTTTTTACCAGCCTGGGAAACTGTTTTAAGATACCGCAGCCTCCCTCAAGCATCTCTGTAACCCCGCGGTGCAGAGGGGCTGTGGTGAGGTTGAATCCAGGCCCTCCGCCTTGCCAAAAAAATAAAGGGCGTGCTGCATAATCACTCCTCTTTGAACAAAGGCTGGAATAGTAGGTATTACACAGGCTGGTCAGCCGTGCTGTGGCTACCACTTGCTCTTTTTTACCTACACACCTTCCTCGTTTAACCTCTCCCTTCCAGGACACCAGCCTCCTCCTTAAGCAAACACAACCTTGCTCTACGAGGCAGGTGTAATGCAGAGAAAAAACAGGCTCCATTTTCGTGCAGGGGAAATCCTTCAGCAGAGGTAAAGCCCTAGGATGCTAATCTGAATCACCAACTTAGATTTTAAAAATAGTCGCCCAGCAGGATAACAGCTCGCTGCTGGCTTGGCTGCTGCCTCCCCTCCCTCGGCAGAGCCCGGCCCCTGCAGGCTCCCCTGCCGGGAAGCCTCCCTCCAGCTCTGCTGCGCGGGGCCGTTCCTCATCTCCACACTATGTTTATAAATGGGTATCACCATCGAAACATCCTTCTTTCAGGAGCTCTGGACGCCTCAGCTTTGAATAGGCACAATGAGCACTAATCACTGTGTGTGGGAGATTTGCCGGCGTCACGGCAGCGCGTCGGTACAACCTGGAACAGACAGGTAAAGCCCCCTGGGACCAGCGGCTTCTTGCTCTTTTGGGGTTTGTGGTTGTTTCTAACATCTTTCCGTTGTATTTTTCATACAGAAATATCATCTCCCTGTGCTGTGCTGCTGAGGAGGTTGCTCCAGCGTGTGACCCTTGTACTTTCGAGATGGATGAGAGCAGGGCGTTGTGCATTGCGTGGATGTGTACCCATGTGCATAAAGTCGATGTCCCTGCCATGACTTTGCCAGCTCATGGCCTCTTGCATTGTTGCAGGAGCAGGGCAAGCCCCGGGGAGGACGAAAAATGAAGGGCTGAGTGGAGAGCAGAGGAAGGTCAGGGGGTGAAAAAGACTCGTGAGATGCCTACAGCGCATGGGCTCCTTCTGCAAAGCTGCAGCACAGACTGAAGGGTTTGTTGAAAGACCTGCCCCACCAGGACTGCTTACTGTAGCACAACGAGAAATGGGAAGCAAACAGAAACCTTTGACAAAGCAATGCTGGAAGAGTCCTGAGAGAATTGACGGGGTTTTCAAAAGGCCTCAGCATCTGTCTCATGCTCTCCCACCTGCAACCGATGGGCATTTTACCGCTGACTCTGGCAGGAGCAGCGGTACAGAAAGTCCAGGCAGTTTGTGCTGTTTGCAGCCTGTCTCTGAGCCACGCTAGTCCAAGCCCGCTTTGCACAGCCCCACGTCTGCAGTGGCCTGCAGTGATTTCCCCTCTTGCCGCTAGCAGCACAGTTCTGAAACACTACCCCTGCCCCACACTGTGTCACACGCCGTTATTTTGGGAAGCAACCTCTGTATTGCCCTCTATTACCGAATCAAGAAATTCTCCTGCTGCAGAACGAGAGCTCAAACGCCCTCCACTGCTACTCTGCCCACCCTGCCTGCTCTGCAAAATCACTTCCGTGCTAGGCACTGCGTGCTAGAGAAGATCTTTTTTTCTGCAAAATGTTATTAACCATCTTTTTGCGAGCGTGCTACCTCCAGAATCACCCTTCAGCGTTAGCTCTTGGCTTCTCCCTGCAGCACTCCCTGTGCCTAGCACTGGCATTTGGTATCAGCAGGAATGAAACAGAACAAAACAAACCCAAAACATATTTGCTTTTCAAGATGGCTGCAGCGGGAGTGTGGCACAACATACGGCCCTGGGGAGGAGCATTTGGTTCTCTGAGCCTGAGTCTGAGCGTTGTGAATGTGAATGCAGGTTAACATAAAGGTCATCAGAGAGCTGGCACAGTTCCTGTCCACCTTCTTTCACTCTAAAGTCTGCTGTGCGGTGTGAGACGAGGGTTTGCACTCCTGGGACACGCTGTCAAGCTGCCTCTTGCTGACACGATTGCCCTGAGAAATGGTAACCTGTGGGCACAGGGCTGGGCAGAGACAGCAGAGCGTGTGCCCCCCTGCTTTACAGGGGAATTCAGGGATCCTCAGCCCGGAACATAACTCTGCATGGCTCCCGACATCGGCGTATGGCAGGAGTTCTGCTGAGCTTTTTCAAAAAGTCTGGTTTGAGGAATACAGGGAAACCAGGTCTATTGAGACCCGCAATTGTGCCTGTGCTCTGGGTTTGGGAGTGGTAGGGCTTGTCTCCCCTCTCTTCTCAAGCTGACCCAATCACTATGGTCCCACCAATACAAAGCAGAGTTTTCTCAACTCTTCGTGCTCCAGGGAACGTCCAGGATGTCCCATGTCATGGGAATATTTCCTACCGAATTTAGTCGACCAAGGATCAGGAGAAGGAGCTGGGCCCACGGAAGGCAGAGTTTAGTTCAACAGAGAGCGCACTTGTGTTTTCTGCCGTTGTGAGCAGTTCTGTCTGGCTTGCCTTGGAGGGCAGCAAGCAGCTGCTATTAGTCTCTCTTTTAAAAAGACATCAGTATCGCTCAGAAAACTTAGGTTTCATTTAGCCTAGTTAAAATACTCTCTGTTATGTTCTACTGCAATCATTTAAAACAAAGGAGTTCATCAACACTTTAATTCTCCAGGTGTCTACATCACAGTGTCTGGGAATGGGAATAAGCCAGTAGTTTTTTGTTTAGACACCAAAAGAGTGTCAGAAAAGATTAAGCAATTGCTTTGTGAATTCCTACAGAGGAAAGTGCTCACGGATGCAAGTGTCAGCTGGGCTGATGCTGTTTGCCACTATAACAAATGAACAATGGCACCTATCCGTGCCCTGAACTTACCATAATCAAAACCGAACTGCTACAGCAATGATGGGGTATTCTCACGTGCCTCCACACAGCAGAGTCTGAAACAAGCAAGCAGAAAAGAGAGGTGATTTGAGGGTAAAAGTGGGCCGATGCAGGTACAAGCATTACTCGTGTTTTGGCTATTTTTCAACCGCAGCACAAGAGGATTCTCTGAGTTTGCAATAATTAGGGGGTTAGTAGTAAGGGTGGCAACGAACAAAAGGTCCAAAAGCCTGGACAGAGCAGTCAGCGGACCAGGGAAACCCAGTCTGAGATGTCCATACCAGTCAAACGTCAAGCGGTTGTTTCACACAGCACACCAGACACAGAGATACAGATGTTTAGATGTGGTGTTTGGGGATACGGTGTAGGGGAGAACTTTGTAGAGTGGGGTTGATGGTTGGACTCGATGACCCCAAGGGTCTTTTCCAACCTAAATGATTCTACGATTCTATGAGTTTCTTTGCTTAACAAACACACCTCTTTCCTTCAGCTGCCACAAAATTCAGATGCTACCACTCACGCCTGTCTTGAATGTCCTGTGCCAGTGTGACCTTCCCAATTCAAAAAAAAAGATAATAGAACTGGAAAAGACATTAAGAAAGGCTGCAAGGATGATGAAAGGTACGGATCAGCTTTACAAAAGCAGCACCATCAGGGACATGAATGCAAAGATGCAGAAACAACCCCCAGCCCAGGACGTGCTCAAATCCCTCCTTCCTGCGAGCCGGGAAGCTGGCACCGGGAAGGGCTGCTCTGTACGGACACTGTTTGTGCACTCCTCCCTTGAACAACCGGCCGCTACCACAGACAGGTCCTGCCTGACTGTTGGCCTAAACTAAACACAGCCACTCACAGGGTGTTACACCATACAGGAAAGACAAACATTTTTTTTCCTCATTGATAAAAGTCACTTTTCCGATCTTCACACAAAGCGTGGCTGTATTTCAGCCCACTTCCCAGGAACTAGGGATCAAAAGCACCTAGCTGAAATGCGATTTAGGCACCCAAACACCTCTGACTATTTGGGTCGAGCGTTTCCATGTGCTGCTAAAAGCTCGGTCACATTCAGAACAAACACCAAGGCGGCAGCACAACCAGACTCGCGGTGCCACTGGGGCAGAGCCGAGGCATTTTTCAGGGTTTGTCATGTTATATTTCATGCGAGAACAAAACGGGGAATTTCAGATTTTAATTTGTCACTTTACATGTAAATTAAATGTTGTATATTGTCACAAGTGAATTCAGCCAGTATTTATAATAATGGAAATCTGCTGCTTGGATTTCTAAACAAAAATTCCCCATGTTGCTTCTGCTTCCCTGCATGAGCTGTTTCATTTCAGCTTTTCTGTGTTCTCTCTTTGAGACTGCCTAAAAGAGTTTGTGGGGGAAAGGAGAATTGAGGAAAAAACAAGAACAAGAACTAGTTGTTCGGATTACTCAGCAGGATGGCTGGACGACATTGTGTCCCTGTTTTTCGTGGGCAGAACTATTGCAGTGCTTAAAATTAAGCACATGCTTAAGTGTTTTGCTGAGCTGAAGCCAGAATACTCAAAACTGTATCCGATTAGTCCCTCCCCACCTGGTCCAAAGTTCATTAAAACAGTTACAAAACTTTATAATGCCTAAATGTGCTAAATTGCCCCAAGCACCAGTTGAGAACCCTTGGTGCAGCCACAGCCCTTCCTCAACAAGGAGCTGGATTACATTTAGTCCCCTGGAAACCAGGAGATGAAAAGTTAAGCACGTTGACATTTTCTTTCAAGAGCAAAGGAATTGGAAAAATAAAGCAACCACCAGGAAACGATGCCTTTCAGGAACCTAGAAAGACAATATTCCTCCCTCGCCTTTCCTCTGTGTCTCAGGGTTTCATTATTCTTATGTGGGCTATAAGCCGCTTGGAAAGCTCAGCGTATAAAGCCGCATGAATTATAATACGCGGAGATTGACTGGGTTGTAACCTGTAATGTATTACTTATTTTTTATTTTAATTGCAAGCAGTTTCTGAAACATTATAGAGCATATAGTGCTAGACACAGCAGAAGTAATTAAAATGAGAGGGCCACATGCAGTCGGCAGTAAAACACCAAATGTAGGCAGCTTAGGAAAAATGTCATTGATTCAGCATCAGAGAGGGCGGGAGGAGGAGAGGCGGGATTGAGGTTGTCAACAACAGATCATACTCAAAATGCAGCAGCAAACGCTACGGCCGCTTAAAGCAAAAGCAGGAGAGGGATGTACTGTCGCAGAGCCGCGAGTGGCTCGCAGAGGGACGGGGACGTCAGCTCCTCGAGGTGGTTTCAAAGAAACAAGCCGGGCCTGAACAAGCTGCTCTTCTGACACCTCCGCGAGGAAGAAAATGGGTCAGGATTTCTCCCAGAGGAAAAATGAAATGCTTTCACGCCGTATTAAAAATAGTAATAATTAACTAAAGGAAGTAGAAGAAGAATCCATGGCTGTTCATTTGAGCTGGATGTGAAGCGATACAACTGCAGTTCACTCTAAGCAAGGCCCGAGAGCTCATTTGAGGTGAGCAGGGAGCTGTTGCTTTGCCCAGCTTGTCCAACGCCTCCAAGACAGCCCCAGTGACAATGTGACAATGACTTCAAAGGATTAACATGCCCACATCCCTGCACACCCTAACTGGGTGTCACCCTGACTCCTGTTAAATGGCACTGACCGCCCGAATGTAATTGGCTACAGCAAAGGTTAACGATAATTTCTACCTTTAAATAGTTTATGAAGATGTTTGATGCCTTCTAACAAGGCAGCTATTGGAACTTGCTGCTCTTTCCACTGACTTGCATGTCATTGATCTTTCTTCTTGAAACGATTATCCCCAGGCAACCTATAAATCTCACTTACTCTGGCTCAAAAATGCTGGACAATATAATGAACTGTTATAAGGGCAAAATCAGTGGTCAGGGTCACCTCTTATGAGCTAGCAGCGTATGTGCTTAGGCTGCGTGCTTGGACCTGCACAGCTTTACCTATGTCTCCGAGAGGCAAAGAAAGAAACAGAAACCTTAAGGCAGATTTTGTAATTAAAGAGCATGCATTAGTTCCAAGTATATCACTATATGACAGCTTTACATGCTACTAAATACAACCGGTTACGCAGCAGTCTGGGGTTTTAACACCACACCTCACCATTATATTCAAAAAAATCTCCTGTTACAAAAGTATCTGCAAGGGCAATGTCTTTCCCATCGTTTCACGTGCAATGAGCATCCTACATCAGAGACCGAGAACGCAGAAATTAAAAGCTGCAGTTGTCCAGAGCAGTCAAAGCTTTCATCAAAGCCCCAAGTCAGGGTGCACAAGGGCTTGAGAATTTTACATTGAAGGGTTTTGATGGTTAAAAGAGTCTGTAAGGTCCTGTGTGAAAACAAACCAAAGATCCTCAGCTATAAACTCTCCCCTCAGGGTTGACTTCAAGTGTGTGTGTGTGTGTGCTGCGGAGCAGGGAGTCACCAGTATCTTTGACGGGGAATCCACTGACTAACAGGCAAGCAGTTTCAGGGACCTGGATGTGTTTAGTTTCTGCTTCCAACCACTGAGCATCTTCATGAGGGATTTTTTTTGGCTGTTTATCTCCACGTATGTTGAGAAAAGCTTGTCAGCCAGTCACTTTTTATTGCACTAAACATGGCTTGCATTCCCTATATCCAGAATACCTCTTACAAGAAATCCTGACCAGATCTCTTTCACAAATCCTTGACTCCAAAGTTGAGCCAGGTTTGCCCTCGGAAGTTTGAACTGCCAGGTCCAAGATCTAAGCTACCTACATGCTTAACCCTTTTCTCTGAGGTCAGAAGGAAATCAAGAGCATTATTTCACAGGTACCATTGGTCCATAGAAGTGACCCATGTTTTTATTTAGTTCTCTAGTTAGAATTGTTCACAATTACAGAAGGTGATTGGAACGGACAACTGCAGCTCCAGTATTATCACCAGATAAAAAACAGACTGCAGGCTCATCCTTTTTCCCTTAACTCCTTCAAAGAGGAGGAAAACAAGCAGGGAAAAGACAAAAAAAATCTGCATAACATCAGTGAAGTCACTAAAGACAGAACTGAGGGAGGTGGAGGCAATGAGAAGATCCCTGGATAAAGCCGGTATTTCTGCTGCCCACGCTTGCAGGAGTATGACAAGCCATTCATTTTACTCTCAGGGCTTCCTACGTGTTGAGCAGATCATCACCGAGTCACCCGCGCTGCACGGCAGTGCGGGGACAGGACGGTACCGAGTCACCCGCGCTGCGTGGCAGTGCGGGGACAGGATGGTACTGAGTCACCCACACTGTGCGGGGACAGGACAGTACCGAGTCACCCGTGCTGCGTGGCAGTGCAGGGACAGGATGGTACTGAGTCACCCACGCTGTGCGGGGACAGGATAGTACCGAGTCACCCACGCTGCGCGGCAGTGCGGGGACAGGATGGTACCGAGTCACCCGCGTTGCATGGCTGTGCGGGGACAGGACGGTACCGAGTCACCCACGCTGTGTGGGGACAGGACTGTGGCAGAGTGACCTGCAGCCAGCTGTGAGCCCTGTGCCGTGCTTCCCTTAACCGCACTGCATCCTTACCCACCACACAGCTCCTCCTCTTCCTCCTGGAAACACTTCAGCATCATCCAACAGAGTTAATCAGGAAAGGTGTTCGTCCACACCATCGTGTTTAATGGGTCCAAAAAGAAAAACCACCGGCAGGTCTTAAACCCAAGATAGTGAACACAGATATAAATCTCCCTCGGCAAACCAGGGTAAAGTCCTGATGCACTTTACAAGCTGTAAATGCTGCTTTTATTAGCTATTTATGGGCCACTTTTCACAACGCAGCTTTAATATTAAACAATAAAGCTCACAATACACTTACAAAGAAAAACAGACTCTCTCATTTACTCCTGAGTTGGTACTGTGGCATCTCCTGATCACATGAAATCAGCAGAAATAAGGTTATTCAGTTTAGGCTGCGTATTTTTCATGCTTGATGCCCCACTGTGTATATTGTGCAGTGAGACAGAGAAGAAAAAATTTGGAAGCTGCTGGAAACTGTTGTAATGAACTTTGGGAAAGTGTTGAGCAGCCCTGTTACCCACATCAGTATGCACACGGACTTCAAGGAAATATCTCCTTGTCGTTATGGGTATTTATTATTTATAATCTGATACATCAGACGTAAGATAAGGCCTGACTGTACCAGGGACCGCATGCAAAATGCATGCGGTTTATACGCAAAACAAGAGTAACTTCTTATTTTGAGACTACAGTCAGAACGGGAAAGGGAAGGACTGCTAATCCCGACTATAAATGCAGAACAGGCTCGGGGGGGGGGGGGAAGGTGCAGTGATTTGGCCAAGATTACACAGGAACCATGAAAAGAATGAACATCAGCATCTCACCCACACAAAGTCCGTACAAAACACGTGCTGTCCCTCAGCGGAGCTGATGCAGAGCTCGCTTTGTGCCTCTGAAGGATTTCAACAGCCGGCCAGCATGGGGAACGGTGGACCTGGTTGTGTGCCACTCAAGTCACAACTGCCCAGTGGGATTTGTAATCCCACTGCACCAGCGCGTGCTGCTTTACCCCTTCACAGGCCCTGATCTGCCCAAGCCGGGCTTCGAGAAGGCCAAAGAAAATCCAGCTGTTCTGTTTCTTTTTTTTTCAGCTGGCAGCCACACGGACATACATACATGGGGCCACTCTTCCAACCCAAACCACGCCAGGCTGGTGAGCAAGGATTAGGGCTAGAAAAAAAAAAATATCTTAAAGCAGATGGGCCAAGTCTCCCTACACCTGGTATTTGCTAGAGATGGCTCCCAAAGCAGAGGGACTGAGATTCCCTTGCTGAGTAGGCGACGGCTGAAGCAAAACCAAGCTCCCAAATGAGCTTACCCATCACATTGCTGTGCACAGGCACGCACTAGGAACATCCCAAAATAAAGAGCAAATTTTAGTGTGGACTGGGCCTGGTTCATCCGGCTGGAGGGGAAGACAGAAGTGGCATGTTGAAGATTTGATCTGTGGAGACAATTGCACTATAAGGACACTCTCCATAGGGTCCTGCAAGTCTAGTACCTGGGTCTCCAAATCCTGGCTCACCTGATTTGCCCTCAAATTGCTCTCACCCCAGTCCCCCTGAACTGTTTCCTTGCCTCATTAAACAAGTCTGCTCCTCCTTAAGATGTCTGAGGAACACCCCTGTTTGGCAAACAGACTGCCCAGTGGTTTGTAAACTAATTTGAGGTCCCTTAACATAAAGCGTTCTAACCAATTATAATAGATGCAAATTTAATGATAGAAAAGAAGCCTCCACACAGTGCTGATCCAAGTCTTCTCAAACGTGGCAGGGAGCGTGATGCTATACATGGACCATAGTCTGGGTCTGGTGAGCTCCGGGAGGAGAGCACACACACCGAGCAGTGCCAAAGCTCAGTCCAGATCAGAGTTTTGCCTGTGGACTCATTTCATATGATCATTAACTAAATCACATCAACACTAATTAGTATGGAAAACTCCAATGATTTTGTAAGGAAACATTTCTGTGAAGAATTCTACTAAAATCCAGACAGCTCTGGAAGGGAAAATACAAGCGAGGCAAAGTCCCAGCTTCCCTGAGGAGCCACTCACACTCAGCAAGTGCTCACGTGCCACTCTGCACAAGCTGTGGAAGTAGGAGTCAAGTCAGACTTAATTATTGTGTATGTTCCTGAATGACTCTGCCATAAGAAGTGGCTTTTGCCCAGGATGCCTCTAAAACCCTTTTACTTTCCACTTAGCTGGCTGCGTCCAGGTTGGGTTATCCACCTCACAAGGAAAATTGCCTTCGATGGTTTAGGGCATGTTTACCTCCAGCACTCTGCGGATGCGATACCTGATCCGAAGCCAGACAGCTGGCACAAGCCCATCCATCACTTCAACATCCATCACCTTAAAAGGAGCAGCGGGATCTGCCAATATGCTGCAAATTTGCCCACCGTACTTACAGCAGTCATTTCTCCCCAGCCACCCAAAATAAACACTCCAGAATATTCAATACAACCTGTTCATCGTAGTTTTTTTCTGCTGGATTATTGGCTACGATCAAACCTCAGTGTCCGTGTCAGCCAGCGGCGGTACCCGGCGCGGCAGGCAGGGCTCTGTCCCGTTTGCATGGCATCACCGAACAGTCGCTGAGCTGCGGCCACGCGCCCGGGAGGTTTGTGTTGTCTTTAATGACCAGAGAACAGAGACTGCTGTTTTCTCAACGGAGAGAGTGTTTAAAGCAGCTTGTTCTATATGGATTAAACAATTATTGACACTGTCACAGAAAAGGGCTTTTGGACTGTGTTTGCTACAAGAATAATAGAGTGAATGGATTTTTTTTTTTTCCCTGAGCTCTCAGAATTTTTAGTAAATGCTGGTTATTAAAGGAGCCTAGAAAAACATTGGGGGGGGGGGGCAGGAAGAGAAGGATCATGCAATTAAAACTGTGCCATTCCTAAATGTAGCCACAAATCAGTGACTAGGGAAAGAAGAAACTTGCCATTTAAAGACAAACTGCTCCTATTTAGTTAAGCCTAGGAGCTTGAAGCAGTAATTGTCAACAAGAGAATAAGGAATATTACCCTTGAAAACATATACAAATTTTAATTACAGTTGGCATTTTTGAGACTGGTGCTGAGGATTGTCATCAGATGGAAAATTGCTGTCATCTTTCTACCCTTAGGGACATGAACACTCAGTGGAAATGACTGTAACTGTAAACCAGGCTCCAACCTGCTTTGATATTGGCTTGGCAGTTGGAAAGGAAACCTTAAGCTGTCATATTTAGATAACCAGCCACTGTCGACTGAGCAAGACCTCTCCATGACATGGCAGGGGATGGCAGAATCTTCCAGCTATTCGCAGACAGGTCACGTCTGACCATGTGGGGTGAGACTCCCTTCAGCTCTGCTGCTCCTCTCCTTCGCCCCAGCCCCGGCAGCTGGAACCTCGGCAGAGCCAGGCCTCCGCCCTCTGGAGAGGATGCTGCTGGGGGCTGGATACGGCGCGGGCAGAAGGGCAGGGGCCTGTGGTGGGAGAGGGCAGGTGGAGTGGTGCTGTGGTCAAGGGAAGGGGAAATCACAGGGCAGCAGCACAGCGCTGCCACTCCTGCCCTTGCAAAGCAGCAGGTGACATGGCCAGGGCTTCCCCTTCCCATCGGATACCTAAAGCTCATATTCTGCATTTCCATTCATTCAATGACAAGGTTTTAGTGAAGAGAAAGAAGCAGTTGTAATAGTTAAAACATCAGACCTGCTTTCTAGGGATAGTGCTTTCTGAGCACCTGCCATCCAGGGCAAACACTGACTTCTCCATGGATTCACGGCCAGTGGCCCACTTTTGCCTTCTGGTACCTGCTCAGTCCAGAGGTTCAGAGCTGGGCCCTACCAGGACCCTGAACCAGAGCTTCCCACTGCTCAGAGCAAACCTCCCACCTAACAGAGTCCTCATGGAGAATTAAAGCCTGATTTTTCTCAGTTTGGGCAACTGAAAACAGCCATCAGTCTTGCCAAAGAAGCCAAGGCTGTACTGCGGCACCCCGCTTCAGGAGCGGAGCTGGTAACAGCTCTCTGACACGGGGGAGTGATGGTAAATGCAGATCTCCAATGCTCACAAGCTGCTACACTGACAGCAGAGACAGGCATCCGGGGAGGAAGAGGCAGCTACACGGCAGCGTAATTCGAAAACAGGCCCAAACTGCAGATTCCAGTTTCTGAAATAAGGCCTGAGATTCTGGTCCTCTCCTTCCCCACTCTCTCCAGCTCCCTGCAAGCTTGGAAGGGGTTAATGCCAAGGAAAAATGGATCCCAATCCAGTGTTTTACAAAGACAAAGCTGGAATTTCTATAATCTGACTTACAAAACTATCCGTTGAGACAGAGACTGGAAAATATCCAATTTCTTCTCCAAAAAGGAGAAGGGTCTAGAAGAGAATTTTTTTTTTAAAGGCAGAAGCAAGTGAAACAAACCAGTAGAAGCATCTCCCTTCATTTTAAAGCTAACACAAAATGAAGTAAGGGGCTTTGATATCGATAAAGCGCAAAAGAAGCGTGTGCTCTCAGTGAGCTCATCCTTTTGACCCACAAGACAGCTTGCCTGCTTCTCAGCTCTGTCTCTGGGCAGCGTACCTGAGATCTAACACAAAGTAACTGTCAGTTCTTTGGGACTTTGACTGGAAATCCCAGTGCTGAGAGGGAAATTTCCTGGGCTTTGATGCAGAGATTTTGGTAGAGTCCATGCCTTCCCATCTGAGAACACACTCATTTGATGTATTGTTGAGTAAGGTATTTGTTATCTTCTCAGAGAACATGCATGTAACTTGGTAAATCTATTTCCTGATTGCCTTCTAAAACAGATAGTACAAGGGTTGTTTCTGAGGCCTCAGTTTATGTGATACAGGGAACAAGGCTGGAGACAAATGCAGAGACCTCCGAAGTGCTGGCATCACACGTCACTCCGAGGTCCTCCTCTAGTTTCTTCCAGGTATACTTTGCTGGAAAGCAGCTTCCCTTCACATAAACTATGCTGTAATTTCATTTTTATCTAACACATCAAGGGGTTTAGGAGACAGTCTGTCCTGGATCAGGATCTCCTGGCATGTCTCCCTCCACTGCCCATCAGTAGAGGCTGATCCATTCCCATATTGGGATGGACTTGCTCCCAGTGCCAGCATCCCAGCATGCTCCCATCCAGCTGTTACAGGGCGAGGCTTGTTATTTTTCTGCCAACATTAAATTGAGATAGGTTTTTCTCGGTCTTTGCCAGCCTCTGCCCTTTGCTGTGCAAGGAGAGAGCCACACTTGACATTTTCTTCCGTAACCTCAGGAAGCTGAGCCTCTCTAAAGCCGTTTTGGGACGCTGCCATGAGCCTCTTACGCGTATTAAGGCACGCTGGCTGCGCAGCACAGCCATATCAGTATCAGTGGTAGGTGGCGGGTCCTTTCCACACTGCTACTGCATTGCTATACACGCCAGAGACATCAGCAGCTTTTGCAATAATTGCTCTGCACCAAATGCTTTGGGGAAAACAAAACTTAGGGCATTCCTCTGTGACAGGGACGCGTACCAGCATACCTGGCCTGGTCCTGGGCTAACCAGCACACCTTCAGTGCTGGCCACTTCTTTGTCACTGGGGCCCTAACCTAATCCTTTTATGCAGGATTGCTGTGAGGCTGTAATTCCCCGGGTCACGCCTTCATCTCTTTTGAATTATCCTGGCAAGCCTCTAATCTTTTACAATTTCTTTTTTTATGTCCCAGGATTTGATTTGCTAAGTTTCATCCCCAGAGCTCCCCATCAGCTGGCGTAAGGTTTTGCTGGGGTTTTCTTCTTGCTGTTCCTATGAAGTTTTAGAAATGCCTTTCCCTCTTCTGTTGCACTTTTGATATTTGTATCACACAGGCATCTCTACCTTGCCTTACCGTGTAAGAATGATAAGGAGATGAGTATCTAAGAATGATATATAAATAAAAAGCCCAAGTTATTTCACAAATGTTAAGTTTAACCACAGAGGTATGTTTATAATTACATCCATTATGCAAAAGGAAAGTGAGGCCCTGGGAAAGCACGACACCCCCCTTCTTGAAAGAGCAACTTACAGCCTTCACTCAGAAGTGATCAAACGTCCTTTCCCAGGAAATTACAGAGTCACCAGTGCCCACGATTTGAAGAACTCCTGCTTGCAAGGGACCCAGGCTGCCCTGCCTGGCATGCCAGCACACCCAGAAACCACCAGCCAGGAGATAAGCACCTCTTAGCAAGGTACAAAGAGAGCCCAGCGTGTTTAACATCTTGCTGGATCAGCCTCATAATGTGTTTAAAACAATGGAAGAGGAAAGCATGTGTTCCTTTCAGCACAATCTGTGCCTTATAATCAAGTCTAAATGTTCACAACCTGCTCAGATCCTAATGAGGAGAATGACTTAAGTGGCAGAATGTTCTGCTCTTTCTACAGGTTTACAAAAATGAAATTAAACATAGGCTTTCTATTACAAAACAATAGGCAAATTGAAGACCAATTATGCAAAGCCATCAGAGAACCTGGTGAACTGTGGAGAATTTTGCATTTCTGAGGCGGAACGACTTTTTAGATGAAAAAAAACCCCTCTACTCCAAGAAATTGAGAACATCTGTGCCATCAAAGAAAGAATGCAGTGAATAATTGGACAATCATAGACAGGCAGCCATTTGAATATGAAGCTGTTTGTAATGTCGCAGTGGAAGGGAAATTACAGAACGCCAGCATTGCCTGGCTGTCAAACGCCTGTGCTTTTCCCTTTGTGCCTATTATGGCATGTTGTGTGCTCACTTTACAAAAAGTCTGCGGGGTCGACAGCAGGGTCCCTAGGGTTATCTGCTTCCATTATTTTGCACATCAGACACATAATGAAAAAGGAGCGGGCAGAGAGGTCCTTGAGCATTTACTTCCTCCAGCATCCAAGTTTAAGTACACCTTTAACCTCTCGCTGACAGACAGCCCAACCTGCAGCCGTCCCCCAGACGGCTGACATGCAGCGTGGAGCAAATATTCTCTCTCTCAGCTGACAAACTTCTCTGACCCTTTGCCTGGAGCATATTATCCTCCTTTCCAGCAGGCAAATCCCACACGCACACTCCTGAGGGGGGAAAAAAATGCTGAGCCTCCTCGCAGCCTGCAACCTTGCAGACTCCCAGAAAACCTTCATCGCACCAGTTGATGGCACCTACCCGTGGGCTGGACTGCTCTGAAATACAGGCATGGGGCCCAAGAGATCTGAGCAACACTTAAGGCCAGTGCTCAACTCCATCTGCAGCATCCAAAATTCTTTGTCCCCAGGAAGAAGAGACTGAGCTGGGTGTATATTGTTTCCAGGAACACATACCTCTACCAGCTCCACGCTGCTCCTCAGCACAACCTTCCTTGCAACACAAATCGCACTGCCAGGTGTCGTGGAACTACAGTATTAGGGCAATGTTACAGGACATCTTCCAGGACAAAAAGGGGAAAATAAAAGCGACCAGCTTAGTTGTGATTTCATGGCTAGTTGCACAGATATTCACATGTTACTTTGCACAGTCAGTCTAATAACCAGCTTTCAGAAGGACAGACAGCGTAATGAATGGGTTGTAAAACACGCTCATAAAAACATTATAGCATGTCTCAGAGCATTTGTTAGCTGTTTGTGATTTACTGGGCCCCCTGTTTTACATTTTCTTATAATTTGCACATTTCCTATGAAAAATAAGCATTCAATGTGCATGCAATTTATTTTAATTTCCCTCCCCCCCTCACAAGATGATAAAACTTTTACAGCCATGCAAGAATGGCAATATTGTAGTCACGAGGTTCATTATACAGTAATTAATACATGTTAAGTATCCTGTAAATATTATGTTATAATGGCTTTAAGTAAATACATACTGTACATTAGCAGTACCTATTAAGTCAGCGCCACTTAAAATGAAATGTGACTAATTAATCTGTTTAAAAAGTCTAATGTCAACTCAGATATTCTTTAAAAATTATGGTACAATGTTGCAAGCGTGAGCGGTTAGTCAGTCAGTATTTAATTATGGAACTTTGACATTAATGGTTACTTTCCTGGTTTATTTAAGTGGATTGGACACACGGGCCAGCATCAAAGGAATGAGAGGGGTAGAAGGAAGGTTTCATTGTTACGAGAAGCTAAAAAACCTGAATAATACATCCTATTATGGTTACTGTGAATGGCTGCAAACTTGCACATGGATTATTACCGCAGCATCTCGTTGCAAACGGCCCAGCCTGTCGGCACCCGATAACCTGCTCCAGGCGGACAATGCAGCCCCTGTAACGCTGCCTTCGGGAGCAACTGTTGGGACTCCACCGCGGTTTTGTCCATTTTAGGCATTATATCACTTTATTAAGGGACGGTGCCTGGCGCAGCCACGCAGTAACAGACGCGGAGGCTTTGTTCTCTTCTCAGCTAGAAGCTTAGACACTGCCTTTGTCCTGCACAATGTTTTCCTTCCCTTCGTGAAAGGCAGCCCCTCGCAAGACTATCAGCCTTTTAACAATTTCAGCCACTCTCCACTGCCCTAAATACACAAAAGAAAAAAAAAATGCTCCAATTCCTTCACTTTTTTTTTTTTTTCTTCTGCCCTGAAACACAAATGAAACCTGCTGAATGAGGGGCCCAGGAAGGGTCATCTCTTCTTTCACCTGTGCACGCAGCCAGAAGAGCCAACAGAAGGCAAAAATCTTTTCTGGTGCATCTTATACGTATTCATTTTCCACAGAAGTCTCCACCTTAGGATGCAAGTGTCTAATGAATGCCTGTCAGATTAGACTTACTTATTTGCTGATGGCTATGTATAGGTGGCTATCTCCAGTTTTACACATGCCAAAAAAAAAAAAAATTAATGCAGTTCTGTCGACTGCAGCCTCAATCTTACCAAGAAGTGGGGTGCAGACATTTCATAAACACACACTAAGGCTGTTAGAGATGAGAGCCAGCTCTCCCAAGTCCCTTATCAACATCTGTAGTCCCAACCAGATTCGTGCTCTCCAAAGGTAACATCCCTGAAACATAACTAAGTTAATGGAGCTCCATCACAAATGAAAGCAGTTTAGAAGCTTGCCTTCCATTAATGGAAACTGTTAAAGAGTCCGTCTTCCAGATATTCTGACATATTGCCAGGACCATGGATGCAAGAGGTCTTGGACTCTTTCTACTCTTCCATGGTCAGTTCCTTCAGGTTTTGCTATCAAACAAATCCTGAATAAGCTTTCCTTGGAAGACAAATCTCTCTAGATATGTATGTAGTCTGTTGCTTGAGACATTAGTTTTGGTAATGCATTTTATGGGGTAACTACATCCTTCAAGGTACTGGCTGGAACCGACATCCTCCCTGGGTGGTCGGGGAAGCACAGCCAAGTCAGAACTCTGAATGCTGGGAAGCATTTCAAAACGATGGGAATAAATGACAAGAGCTCAAGAAAGGCCAAAAATGTATGTGTAAACAGAAAACTTTGGTCTAGAAGCTGTGGTCTGGCTAAGCAATGTTGAACTAGACCAAAGACAAGAAAGTGAGGTTTAACATATATTTTCCTTCCCTTCCTCCTGAGGCCAGCAGCCCCTATCTGGTCTCTAGCAATCAGGGCACTGTGAACCTGTCCTAAGTTATTTCCATCTGATACAGCCCAAAGTGCCATTTGGACAGCTGGGTATCACCTGGCTGCATTACCTTCTGGGCAAACCCCTTCCCCAGGCAAAAATCCATCACAAGAGATCGCTTCAGGTGTGAAGCAGAGCCATCGGCTTTCTGGCCGCTCTGCAGCGAGAAAGTGGCTGGACCAGCTCTGAAACCTGGGTCCTCTGTACTACAGAAGCCCCTGAAATCTTGCATTTTATTTAATGCTTCAGCACGGGCTTTAGAAACAGGGAGAAGAGCAGCATTCTGTGGCATGACGGCAAATACAAGTGCATGGATAAAGAGCACACCAAAGAGGCAGAGCTAGTGGCTGGAGGTGGGAGATTTGCATCCCATGATGGGGATCTCCCATAGCTTTCTTCAAAAGGAAATCACTGAACAATCCTGTGCCTCAGTCTCCCTACCGCTAAATCACTGTAACGTTCGGCTACCTCCTAAGATGTTGCTGGGCTTATCTAATTAATATTCACAAGGAGTCGAGAGATAAAGCAGTTTCATAAGTGTATTGTATGGCTTGTAATCTTTTGATGTTGCCATGCAAAGGAGACATCACAGAGCAGGGCAATACCCTGGGAGAGCTCCGAGTCTGCTTTTCTCTTCCAAGTGCTCTTTTCTTGCAGTGACCCCTTCTTTCAGCCACACATTCACCTTGGCCTCTCGTGAGTGGGAGTGATGTGCAGCATCCCTGCTACAAGCTTCCACAAGCCATGAAAACCTGCTGTTATGACTAGAGAGAAGTAACCAGCACTATTATTTGTATCATTTGCTGAGGTTTGTAACCTAGAATTAATTTTCAGATTGAGTCCAAACGCTGCCTATTTCACACATATCTGGGTAGCAGACAAGAGCCCTTTTAGCAACAGAAGCAAACAGAGCTACAATCAAGCAGCTCAAGGCACAACCCTCTAATAGTTCAGTAATCAGTAATAATCAACCCTTCTCTTTATGTTCAGGGAGACCTAATAGAATCCAGCTACTCTACAGTGAATACATTTTCATTTATAAGACTAAATGCAAGCATACGTTATCTACTTAATTAAAATCTAAATTCTCTAACCAACCATTTGTTGTTTCTCCTGGGTGCATGTTACATACATTACTGGTGTTTTCCTGAAATCCATTGCTAATGGATTAAAATAACTCAATGAAATATTTCATTTGCTGCATGCAGTTATGAAAGAGCACAAAATCCTCCGATGCTGTGCATGTAGGGAACTCCTCCCCGCCGTTATCCCAGGACAGCAGCTCCCAGTTCTCTGTGTCACGACCCCAGCCCTTCTCCCAGGTTCCTCTTGTCTTTGGGGACAAGGAAAATGTGACTCTCCCAAACACCAGTGCAACTGCTCAGACTGGAAACTCATCTCATAAGCACCCGGTCAGCAAAGGTTTCAGGAAAACTTCCACAGTACAGACCTGATGAGGTCACAGAGTCATAGAAGCTAAAGTGAGAGGGGAAATTAACGTACAAGTCTGCTGTCAGGTTTGACAGACACGACACTGACCTAATGGAGACCTGCACCCTCTGAAGTTACAGCTGGAAGCTAAGCAGGACATGCCACTGCATCTCTAATGGCGCCAGACACCCATCTTCAGGCAACAGAAATGCTCCCAAGTGTTCAGTCAGAGTGAGAGGCTTTGAGTATGGGAGTCCCCTCGATAAACCTGCCAGACTTTGGGACGAAAGGACAGTAGAAATTAATTACCTGCCATTGTTTAAATAGAAAGGAGGATTCCTATTTCACGTTGTCCTTGGTTGTTTCCCTTTCTCTGACTCAATGCTGCTGTTAAAATCTCTCTGAAGAGGACTGCGTGGCCACGCCGAGTTAGCTCAGTTGTGTCTGTGGCAGCAGTAACCACTGCCCAGCACATTGCCTGTGCCACCCTCAGTACCTCTCCCTGCACTCCCATGGCCAGAAGAAGAATCCCTCAATACTTAAGGACTAAATTTTTCCCAGACTCAACACCTCCTGTAAGGATTTGAATGTCAATGGTGGTGAAACATTCATTTCCTTGCTCAGAAAATGGGGCATTTTCATGCCTCTTCTTCCCAGGTGAGTAGAGAACCTCCATCCACCCTCTGAGGGGGGACAGCTGCCCCCTTCTCCAATGCAAGGCTGTGCTTATATCCAAATTATGAACATCTTCAAAGGATCACAGTCTTTACCACTGATGTGAAACCTGTCTCATTCTCCAGCTCTCAGAGGTTACATCTTATTGTTCCTGCATCTCCTTTGCATAGGCATTAAATACCATTAGCTATTTTGAGTGTCAGGAAGAATTTCCTCCATAGAAAAGCAGGGAAGGGGAGAAGAGGGGTACAGGTGAGGCAGTATCGAACTAAGACTGGTGGCTGCTGCTCTTGAATGGAAGGAACCTCCTGACAGCCTCACATCATTACTGCAAATCACAATATTTATAGAGATGCCACCAGGAATTCTGCTTTGCCCTTTTACTTTGTGTCTGCTGGAAGCACCTCCTTCAAGCCATTCAGTCTATTCTGCATTATAATTAAAAACAATTTCTATCCTCAATAGATTTTTGATTCAGGTAACTCATTACCCCCAAGAGCCATTTGTGAGACTAAATTGCAAATGCAAATTAATGCCAGTTTTAACAATAATGCTTCTTTTTTCCTCCTTTCTGCCTCTTTTGTTAACTTCCATTTTTGGAAATTTTCTTGCCTTTCATATCAAGCAGGTGTCCGGAGCAGATTTGCCAGGGGACAAAGAAGGTTTTGTGCCTCTCTTCTCATTAGATGCTCTTTCGTGCTCCCTTGCTGCCGTACTGGCAGCCAGGCGATGCCGGTGCGGTGCTACAGCTTCAGTCAGAGATGCAGAGGGACCTGCCTCTCCCCAGCTGCAGCCCTGTGCCAGGGCTCTTCTCCATCAGCTCCCAGAGTGGAGTCACTTGCCGTGGTTACAGGCAGGAATTCCCCTGGACCACACTCCTTCCACAACGGGCAATTGCTCTGAATATTACTGTAATACAAGCAGAAACGTTCATGTATCCTCTGCAAGGGAACCAAAACTCCACAGCCACAGAGACTCTGCTCTGGCTCCACCTGCACTCGACATAGTTTGCTCTAACCAGCCGCCTCCTTATTTTATCCTGGCGTTATATTACAATTGTTTTGCATGCACTTCTTTGTAACTCCTGGCTGTACATCCAGTCTGATGCTGCCTCAAATCAGGCACAGCCAAAGGACGCCTGCTATTCTTCACAAAGAAGAGAGCAGGAAATACAAGAACTGAAAAGCTTTGCTTCTGTTCCTTGCTTAGACAATGTGTGACCACAGTAGCAGCGTGGAGTGACACAAGTTTTCGGATTTGGTTTAAAAGGGCAGGAGTGCGTGCACAGTGATGCTGCATTGATCAAACGCTGCTTACCCGCATGCTCACATCAAAAGGAGAGTAAGAGTCCTCTGTGTTTCCCATCAAACACACACAAAAGGCCAAACAGGTAAAACTGACCAAATAATTATTGCTAAAAATGGGAAGTAAGCCAGAAATCTTGACCCCAGGGGATGCGTGAAATGCAGAGCCCGTTGCTGCTGCTGGTCCCTGCTGGTATCATAACAAAAAGGCAAAGTTGTTATTTATTGCCCTTTATTCCTCTAGCATTTGATGTCTTTAATGCAGTCTGCACGCAGGAGTGTGATGAAGTGCTCTTACTTCCATTTCACATATGAGGGAAGAGAGACATAGCCTCACATTCTCAAAAGGTACTTGAGCACCTAATGCCCTTGGAAATCAGTTGTAGTGGAGCTCTGAACTACCCAGGAAAAAACACATACGCCTGAGGGGCTTGTCCAGACTTCCTAATACTGCGAGCTGCATGCTGACACCTTGTCGAGAGCCCGAGACGTGAGAAAGGAATGCCCTCGCAAGCAGGAGGATGCTGCCAGCCAGGCCTCCTGAGAGCGGCTCTGGAGCGCGTGTCTCCACAGGCACAGCTGGCCTTGGGGGAGCCGGCACCGCTGGGCAAGGATGCCCTGCCGAAGGCAAGCTGCAGCTCAGGCACGCAGAGCACCAGCGCGCTCAGTCAGAGAACAAAGGCTGGGGGACATCTTTTAGAGCAGCCCTTCTCCATGGCTGGTAGGTTCAGTGGGAGTCCCTGGGATTATTCCTATTTTACAGCACGTGGAAGTATTTTGAGGATCCTCTGACTCCTACGCAAGAATCCTAGTTCCGCTCCTCACTTTTCCATGGCTTTCAGCAAATTATTCTTAATCTTTCTGTAACTCTATCTGAAAGAGTCGGCTACCAGTGCTAGCCTCAGATTTGATGGATTAACTTGTTACTAATTCCACTTTGTTCGACAAGTGCTGAGTATCTCTTGCTAATCAGCACAAACTTATTAATTCTCATTATGAGTGCTTCGCATGTCCTTTCTGATAAAGCTCACTGGGAGATGCAATAGTTCTCCAGAACAGAGGCACAGTCCCTTGGAAAACCAGCAGGAAAAAAAAAACAATCAGCCTATTTCTTTGCAAAAATAACTGCTATCATTATGGGAATTTGCCCCACATTAGATTTCCAGAGGAATTTTCCACTCACTCAGCTTCTTAATATTAGAGCTTTTTCCCCCACAGAGAAACTGCCTTTTTTAACCCACATTTTCTGGGTAATTGGACGGGAAATGAGTTTTTCATGGCAGAGAATGGAGCTGGTTCCTCCACAGGCTCTTCACTTTGCCCCCTGAACATGAAGCTGATGCCAGTTTTCCCAGTAGGCTGCCAGATGCAAACATCGGTGCTCCTCATCGCTCCATTCCCTCCCAGGACAGAGTGCCAGAAAGGATCCCACAAAGCAGAGCTCCTCAGGAAACTCTTTCCTGCAGAGCAACACAGCCACTTGTATGTGGGATGAAGGGAAGCATCTCCCACTTATGAAGGTTACTCATCACAGCTACGAAACACCCTATGTAGAAAGCTAAATTACTGAGGTGATCTCATGATTGAAGTCAAATGTCCAAGTCCAAATGAATCCAAACATAGAGACAATCCCCTTCCAGTGGAATTTGCAGGATGCAGGTGGTGACACTGACCACACAGGGAGCTCCCACCCCACAGCAGGACTGGCCTCTACCAACTAGAGACCTGGATGTATTGTCCTCTAATGAATGCAGCTTTCTGCTCCCTCTCTGTGCCCCCTTTGCCAAGAATGGGAGCGAGATGGGGAATTTTGGTTATTTTTTATTTTTTTTTTAAACCTGGCTGACATTTTGACTTTGACGATGAGCTCCTTGGAACAGACATCACCTCTTGCTATGCATATTCATGATAACCATCATCCTTGCTGACACATCAGTCACCTTTGGAGCTAAAACGATGAACCACAACAACTTGCAATAGCATCAGGCTCCAACCCCCTACCTGCTGAGGCACCAGAACAAGCAGTTTCAAAGCCAAGAGGGCACTTCTCCGTACTAGAGATGGAGTTTTCAGTTTGACTCTCAAAAATAAAAAAAGTAAGTAAGAAAACAACTGCACATGTTTCTTATTGACCTTCTGGTGGAAATATAAACTGAAAATTGTATTTTTGGTAAAACAGTGTTCATTTGGAGGAATAATGTAATTCTCTACCTCCTTGGAAAAAAAACGAGCTCAAAAATTATTCAAAGCAAAAGCCTATGTTTCACCCCTATTAATTAGCTTCCCTTAAATTCCACATGCAAATTCACCTACCAAATTCAGACATCATCCTGAGTCCCTCTATAGGCAAATCTTTCTTCCCTTTTGCATGCAACTCTTACTGAAAGTGTGTTTTGATTTGAAGTCTAATTTCTTGGGCAAAGCAGTAAGCCCACATCTTGGAGAGAGAACAACCAGAACCCCTAATGCCTTGAGAACAAAATTTAACGACAAGTCCCCAGACGATATCACACATCAGGATGTGTCAGAAATGGCTTCCTGAAAGAAAAGATTACTCAATTTACCAAATAACTTGTAAATTCATATGTTTGGCATGAGCAAGACTCAAGGGAGTCTCCTGAATTATAATAAAGGTTTCTTGCTCCTCCCTGCCCATTTCACTTGAATGAAATAAAGGCCAAGAGAACGCGGTCTGAGATGTCTTTTGGAACAAGATGTGACTCCCCACGATGTATATTTGGTCCCTAGAGTAGTTTGTCATGACAGCAGCAGCAGCTTCGGCCAGTGGAGCTGCTGCCTGGAGCAGTTCAGCCCTTGCAGCCTTCCTTGCTCCCTCCTCTACCCATCTACTCTCTCCTATATAATATTACGTACCTAGTTGTCCTCCTTATCCTTCCCTAACCCTTACTCTGCCACCTCCAAATCCATACTGTTCATGTTCGCAGTATGTCCTCCCCCTTACCAACTTCTCCAAATGCACAGACCCAGCAGGTCATGGAAGAGCTGGAGGGATGGGATGAGATCCCATAATTTCCTTTCCAGCAGGCGTTCCCTCCCCAGCCAGTACACAACAAAAGTAAGAGCGAACGCCCTTCAGCTCTTTTCCTGTCAACTAAGCAACCCGCGTACACACCCGATACCATCAGTGAATGTTGAGTGGGATGGTTGGATGGCACAGGAGGAGATCCCAGCGTGGGGAGATGCCCAGCCTTGCCACCTCCAGGCCGTGCAGGGTGCTGCTGTTTGAGGAGCTGCCTGGCGGTGGAGTCTCCCCAAAACACCGGCCATTTCCCAATCACCTCCCTGTGCCTGGGTGGGCTGTTTTCAGTCGCAGGCTCACTGTGGCAGCAGTATTTTGCTTGCAACCCAATACATAGAAATGTTAATAGGGTGTCTGAAGAGACATTTTAGTTGTGAGCAGCATGTTGTCTTTCTTAGTTGAAAGCACACCAGTGCTCTCATAAAAGTAATATAATCTCAGGAGCAGGAGGAGTGCTGCCAGAAGGATTGGTTAGAGCCGGGCTGATTCCTGCCGTATTTTCTCAGGAAAAATCCCCAGGATGACTGTGCAAGAGCTACTGAGCCGGCTGCTGAGCTCAGCCCAGCTCTCACCGAGGGTCTCCTGGGTCCCCTCCGCTCTCACAGGCACTCCTCAGATTCCGCTCGGTGCCGCCTGGGCCAGGGAGGCTGCGTCCTGCCGTGTTTGTAGATCCACCATCTTAACCATATGTCCGTTCTGTTTAAAGCACAGCTTTGGGAATCCAAGGTCTGCATTCAGTTCTGGTCCTGAGAGAATCTTTCTGCCTAACCTTGGGCAGGAAATTAAGCATCGGTGAACTCCAGTTCTCCTTCTGCAAAATGGGAAGGACACTGCTTCATCTGTTCAGACTGTCAGCTCAGTGACCTAGAGACTGGACAGGGTTGGACACACTGGACAGATGTGCATACGCTCAGTGAATAACAGTGTCACCCTCTAAATGTCACTGCCATACCACTGAACATTATTCTCTGGGGGCATCGAACGGATGTTATAGTCCACCCAGCCACTGCTTAGTCTAAACATTTTGTACACCTGCCCGTGGACTCACTATTTCTGTGGTATCTTTTACAGTCTACATAAAAGCAAACAGAAAGAACATCCTGCCTTGCTAACACATCCAAGTAAACCCATTAAGTTATCCCTAGCTGCACTCTAAAACCACGGGAACAGGCTCAGAGCCCAGTGCTGCTCTTTCCTCTGATGTCTAGGCCTCCTGTGCCATACTCTCCCCTGAGAGACCTATTGCAAGAACAAGAGTATTAGTTGTGGTCACCTAGCAATATAACTAGGTCTTTGGGGAGTCTGCAGCCTGCCTATCATGTGGTGCTCTAGCCTGGAGGATCTGCTAATCCACCCGTGCTGATCAGCAGAGCGTAAGAGAAGCTTGCACGTGGGGAATGGAAGGCAGTTTAGCCCCAGAGGTTGAGTCCTTTGACCCTGGCTGAATCATTTCTCTTGCTATTAAAGCAGCTACGTGCACAAAACCTAGATACTGGCCAGGGAAAGCTTAGAACTGTACTGCAGGATAAATAAGGGAGGATAAAAATGAAATCATTCTTCCATAGCAAAAGTGCTGGGCTCCACCAGGCAAGATTTAGTTCCATAAGTGTGTTAACTAACACTTTTGCTTACGCCACCCATCATCATGCTGCCATACCCAGCTACCTTTATTTCTGTGAGAAACCATGAGGTGCCTCCGATGGCATTTGGAACTAGCAATGCCTGTTTCAGACTGGACAGACAGGACACGAGGACCCCTCAAAATGAGCTGGGAAAGCCGTAGGACCTGTCCCTGGATGGACTCGCAGTTGCAGGAACTCACACATCTCCACTGAATACAATGGAGTTACTTCAGTTTACATCAGCCGGGAATCAGACCTGTATTTTTCTACTCTCAGCTCATAACATTCGGATGGGATCATACAACAAGAACACAAACAGCTTGAGTCACTAAAACCATGAAACAAACGTCCCCTAACCCATGGTGGAGAAAGTATTTGCATTCTTCAACATTTGGGGTGGCTCAGGAGCTTTGGTGGGGACCAAAGCCTGTAAGTCTAGACACGGTGAATAAATCTACAGCTTGTCAAGCTGGTAAGGAGAAAAGGTCTATTTGTTTTCTGAATGAATAAAGTTCAGTTTAACCTTTGTTCCACTAGGCTGCAATTCTGCAGTGTGGTGGATTCTTGCAACGGGAGTGGAGGGTACCCAGCAGGCCCCAAAGCTCTACTTTTGCATGAATTAACAAAAACTCAGTGTTCTGTGCAAGCCTCATCTGACTGTAAGCTGAGCTTCCTAATTGAGAAGCCACTTTTTTTCCTCAATTAGAGAACCTTTAGAATTCAGCTCTTGAGCCTTTATTCTGAATGACAGTTTGCCCCATTTCCATCGTAAATCTAGTCCGTACTGTCTCTGCTCTGCGTTAAATCCGTGGGCTGTTGTGTTAAGGGGCTCCCAGCGAGTGGGATGGCCGTAGAAGAGTCAGGTTTCAACACTACCAATGCTCAAGGTTTGTCCCAGCTTTCTGCCCACGTGCAGCTCTAAATCTTCCCAGTTCTTCTCTTTGATTAACCACACACACCCAAGTCATACAAATTCTCCCAGCCCCGGCTTCTCCTTCTTCTATTTACTGTGCACTGGAAGCACAGAAGTATTCATAACCTCAGATTAAGAACCTCTTCACTGAGCTCACCTGAAGATACTTATTTTGTCCTAGTTGTGCCTTGCTACTGAGAGGCAGCACAATACCATATCCCTGAAAACAGCTCCTGGACTAAGCCACACATCCTCCAGAGCAGCAGTGGTGGCAATAATAAACAAAGACATAGTGATTTCAGTATTCTGCGGGTTCTAAATGCATTTTAGGTGTTCCTACTGCTGACAAATAAACTCATTAGTTTGATCGCTCATTTGAGTTTTGTGGGAAAAAGGCTGGTAAGGGAGACGCACCATCACCTGCAAGCTGAGCAACCTACAGGGATTTGTTCCTTCTCTTTCTACCCATCCCAGCCCTGCACTAGGAAAGCGGCCTGGGGTGAAACTGGGAAGAGATACGCAGAGATGAGGAGTTACTGTCCTCCTCTTCCGACGATGAAGGAAAGCTTTCGACTATGCCTGAGTAAGGGCTAGAAGGAAGGACTGGTCTCAGGCCACATATGAGATGGGAGTACTGGAGGGAAATGATTATGAAAGCAGAAAGGTTTATGTGCTTAAAAAGTTGTGAAACTCATTACTTTTGTTAAAGTGCTCTCTGAGTGGCATTACTGTGCATTATGCCCTGTAAAGAATCGGATGCTCTTCTGCTGTGCTTCACACTGGCTATTAAGAGATATCTTCCAGGCTGCCAATTCGTTGTATGAAGCTATTTTAGTTTGCTTCAGAGGAAACCAATGCCTTTTCAACAAATAAAGAAAAAAAGGAGAAAGAGTTCTCTCTTCTTCCTGACATTGTTGCTAGCAATGACAAGCACTCCTAGCTCTCCGACGAGGCTGCTTCAGGCTGGATCCTCAGGCACTGTACACAGGATCAGGTCATTGCCTTCAAAGCCTAACTAGCTGATGCCAGCTTGGGATTTGGCCCCGTATATTCAAGCCCACATCAGCTGTCTCCACATTCTCACTTGCTATTAACTCTGCTGAGCTGTGGCCCACATCACTGTTTGCTCTGATTTTTCTTGATGTTTCATCTCTCTGACCTTCTTTGGATGAGATGATAACAGCTTACCTCCCTGAAAGTCAATAGTTTCCTTCACATCAAACTAAGAAGCAAGGTCAAGATCCAGCTGCTATGAACTGATAGCTTTAAAACAATAGCTTTTGGCAGAGACTAAACTAATCTGATCTGAGCTCTTCTTTGGGGATAGATGGGAGGAGTGGGTTGAGAATGGGTCTTTACACCTTCTACTCAAAGCAGGCAGACTGCTTTGGTGACAAACCGGGACAAACAGGAGAGTACTGATAAAAGAGATCGTGGGGCTGATCACAGAGAGCACACAGGCAACCTGCTGTTTCCCACAGGAACTGATCCAATACAAACATTTCTGCAGAGACTAAACGCTTCACTTTTGCAAGAAAAAAAGTCCTTAAAAACCTACATATGACACAACCATCACCACCATGCTATATTTTGTTACTTTGATAAGGATGCAAAAGTATTCAGCCTGAGAAAGCCTGGTCAGGCTGGGAGACCATAAGGTGGTCTGTACAGAGTCCTACAAATTGCTGGTTTCCAACACAATCTAGATAAAGGCGGGCAACGTGGATTAAATCACATATAAGCATATGACATGACCAAGTTACACTCCCAGGGATTTAGTCAGTCTGTTGTGCTTTAAAGTGAGTATTAAAAAAAACCCAGGAGAAATACCTGGACCAGGAGAAGAGCAGCAGAGCCATGAACAGATCCCTGAAGCCATCACTCCTGCGGAGGAGCAGCCCAGCTTGCTTCCTCAAACCAGTTTCTCCAGCAGGCAGCATGGTGTGGTGTGACTCCTCAGGAAGCACTCACACAACCTCCGTAACACATAAACCTGAGGAAGCTGCTACAATACACACAATATGCTGGTCTCCTTGTTAGCACACTGCTGCTCCCCAGTAAATCTGTTCCTCCGACACCCCCTCAGCAGCTGCAGCTCGTGTGGGTTGAGGCATCCTCCCCCTTCCCCACCTTCCCCTCTGCTATCTGCTCAGGTACAGAGCTGGCTCCCGTTCCCTCCAACCTTGGAAATGAGCCTGAAGACTTCAATGGGGTGTCTACGGAGGATAAAGCAAAAGGGATTTTGGCCCTCAGCACGGAGAGGTGACCAGCATGTCTCTCATCAAGTCCCTGGCTGAGGGTTTTTTCACTAGTCCACAGTCTCAACTTGAAACGTTGCCTCCTGAGCTGCTGTTGAAAGCCAGCTGTCTACCATTTATATTGTTAATTCATTAAAACCAGTTCTTTATCCTCTCAGGAAATCACGGCAGTCCTGCTTACTGGCAGACAATAACATTCGAGGGCTTGCTGCTGCAATCGCTGACAATATCAATTATTTAGTTTTCTGCCAATTCCTATTAGACTTTTCAGGCTAGAGAATTTACACTGTGTTATTGAATTAAAAAACAGCTAAAAGCTTTAGGGAATCCAAACTAATTAGCCGGCATTTGTAAACCCCTTTGTTCATGGTAATTTGTTTACAAGAGTAGCTCAACCTTTTAATTATGGGCACACTCGTAGGCCACATACTGTACCATTACAGGCAGGATTTTTTGTTTGGTGCAAGAAGGGCAAATACGGGGAAGCTATTTTTGCTTTAATGAGCTGTGATGACCCGGCTTGGCACTGGATGACCTTAAAATATAAGTGTGTCTATAATTATAACTAAGAAAAAATAACACTCCAGATGCTTTGAGTGGGCCAGAAATCACCAGCATCCAATTGTGTCAGCAACACAACTCCGCAGCCCTGACTCTCACTCACTCTTCAGCCTCTTTTAAAGATCTCATCTCAAGATAGGTCTTCACCTTCTTGCCTATTCCCATCTCTCTGTTTTCTCCTTCTGCTTTAGACTTGAATGGTTTAGTTATTATAGAACAGGAGCCATCCACACTTGCAATGATGATTCCAATTTGCAGTTCTGTCTTTGCAGCGGGTTGTCCTCTCGATCTGTGCTGGGATGCATTGTCGCAAGCCACGAACCTGCTCCGCAAACCCCTGCCATGGCAGCAGTACCACCAACCTGTTACAGGTTCTTTCCCTTTACCATGTAAGGTTTTTAGTTTTGGAAGAAATACTACGGTTCTGATTCATAGAGGATTTTTAGTTCCATTAAAGTAGGAAGCCAAAGGGAGCTGTTTGCTTTCTCGCTTGATCACTTTACCAGACTGAGCTACTGGGCAGAAGTGTTTGGGCTGAGATCCCAGGAGCAGGAGGTTTCCTGCCTGCAGTCTGCGACCATCTCTCCTTCTGCAGCAATGCATGGACATGTCAATAAAGGAAGTAGCCAAAGAATGTTTCCCAGCTGCATGTGGTTTCCTCAGTGAAAAGCCGATGTGTAAGGCTCCCAAAGAAGACCTACTCAAAATCAACAGTGAAAACCTGACGCTTGCCTTGGCATTGAATAGAAATTATGAACATGTTCATTTCTGGGGCAGGGGGTGGCAAAGAAGGGAAGGAAAACAAAGCAAGATGTCTCTCAATGAAGGAACATTCAGCAGATTTCAGGAAAACTTGAAATGGGAAGACTGCAATAAAGTTCTTAGTTTATTTTGAAGAGTTCCAAGAAACTTGTTCAGATCGTATCTATGTCTGCCTTTTTTTTAAAAAGGTATCAAACTTAATTTTAGGGGGAGAGTTCTAAGAAAATGTTTCAAATTGCTTCATCACTGATACACATGCACTGTATTTGGCATCTGTTAGTCCGAACCAACATGCTGAATACAGAGTGGTGCAGCCTTAGCCACGGGCTCAGCACGAGGGCAGAGCCACCTCCCCGCTCAGCCCCAGTGATGGATACGGCCCCACAGCAATCTGCACCCCAATTAACACCAGTTCAGGTGAGCCAAAGAGACACCCAGAGTGTAGAGCAGGGGTATCCTGAGGACAGCATGGTCTATCCAGAGGACAGATCAGCCCACTGTTTTCTCCCAGTCTCTGGCACTGGTTTGCTGGGCCCCTGACCAAGTTACTTTTCCCTCCTGTTGTTCTGTTTTCCAACCTGGAAACTGTTCCCAGCTCATCTCCTCTGCTATGTCTTTTAGGCACTTAGAGGTCTGCGTGGATAGTACATAGCTGGCGAGGTTTCAGCATGTCATCTGACAACATTACATTTAGCTCTGCTTTAAGGGCAGCTGAACATTATGTTTCAGCAGAGCGGTTGATTTAATCTCTTTAGGAATTTTGTTATGAGGCTCAAATAGCATCCATAAAAATGGAGATGGGCACAACTGTCCCTCAAACATCCAGGTCTTCCGGACCACATTTAGTTAAAATATCATTAACTGTGCAGCATGTTTGACAAGAATGTATGACAGCACTAGCCATATGGAAAGCATAAATATTAAATACTGTATATTGCAGCCATTTGCAAGAAACTGCATTAATCCCTTGAAGGTTAATGAGAATTATTCATGTGCATCTGAGGGAGAGAAGTACTTCACTTTAGAAATTGAACAGCTTGACATGCCTGATTTTTCACTTACCAATAAATATGAAAATGGAAAATAGATGGACATCTCAGCATTGTGCCTGAGTGAGAGGCTCACTGAACAACTCGGAGGTTTGTTTTTTCAAATCAATATTTTACATCATTAATATTTTCAGCTCCAGGAATCGGTGAAACCGTAAATCTTGCCTGATCATAGATGGTTTGCCACTCTGTAGATATTCTTGCAAACAGATGTCAAGGAGTCAAGACAAACCTGGTTTGTTTAGTGAAGTCCTGGGAGTGAAAAGGAGGAATCAATCCGTGTGCAGGGCCTGGTTTGAGACCACAGGTAAGAGGGAAAAGAGAAGTGAGGCAGAACTATCCTTGATGGGCAAGATCTACAGCTGCCATCATGGAGACTGCTCTGCTCACACTATTGAAGCATCTCACCAGAAAACATGGACAAATTTCTGAAAAGAGTTTAAGTGACTAATAAATGTGATTTCCTATTAAAATTATTTCAAATGTTTTTGAAACGGCTTGTTTTTAAATGAATCACCTGCATCAGCAGAGCTATTAAAAACTTGAAATGATAAAATTTCTGTGTGTCTTTGATGAAAATCATTTGTTGTCAGTGAAATCCTCCTGCTTTGCGAGGAGCAATTTATAGAGATGGCTAAAATTTGTGGATAGTCTTTTTAATTAAGGTGTGGGTTGTTTGTTTTTTTTTTTTAAATAGCATCCTTCGCAATGAAAATACTTTCCCTTCCCTTTTCTTCCACCTTGTACCTTTTTTGTAATAAAGTCACCATATTTACGCTGCACGTTTTAGCAAATTCCAGCCATTATTGCTGCACGGTTCATGTTATCTGGAAGAAATGAGCTCCACGCTCACACCAGAGCCTGCTGCTGGGTATCTCTACCAGGCATGAACACCATCCTATGGAAAAGCGGAACATTTAGTTGTCTCAGCAAAGAGAAAAGGAAACCGTGAATAGAAACCACACCTTCAGGAGCTTTCAGGTTAGCTGCCAGAACAGATTTTCAGCTGATGTGAAGGACGGAAGCTCCCGCAGCTCAAGGAAGCAGCGGAGCTGGACCGAGTTACACAAGCGGAAGATTTAGCTCTGCATATGCTCCCTTCAGTGTTAAACGCACGTGCTCCAAGCTTGCTCCTGCTCAGCCTGAAGCACGTAATAAAACAGATCATCGTAAAATACAGGGAACTGCCCAAGGCACCATCTCTGCAGAAGCGCCTGGGGAAGCGATGCTTGTCCATCTGAGTTGTGAGTATGGGCCATGACGGCTACAGTTTGCTGAAAATCAGCCTTTGCCTTCACCCCTGGCACCGTCGTGCTGGTTTGGACATGGCAGCTCTCACTGAGGGCTGCAGCAAAGGCAGTGTTGGGGCAGGGAGAAGGTATGAACTGGAGGCAAATAAGGCTGAAGCCTGCTTGAGGGGCTGAGGAAAGGGGCTGGTGGTCAGAGTGCACTGGGGATGCCCTAGAAATGGGGTCAGGGGAAACAAGGGGGAGGCCGAGCTGGTAGAGAAAAGGTGTTGCTTTGAATCCGCGCAAAGAGAATTGGCAGACAGGTCAGTGCATCGCATCATAGGGGTTTCTCCTTCTCAGATGTCTTGATTTCCAGTCCTAGTGTTTCAGAATTGGCTTGCGTGAAACCAGTCCAGAGTGCCAGCTGACAGACATCCCCCTGCAGCACAATGCAAGCGCTGGGAAGCTCCTGGGAGAACCACTGTGCTCCTGGGAGCATGCTGCCCTATTTTCTGCACCAGAGCAGCCCCGTGCTGGTGTGCAGTGATGCGTGTGGGCCAGGAGCAATCGCACATCCATCCAGCTACAGGTCCCAGGGAAACCCTACTGAATCATGCACAGGTCCACAGGCAAATACAATCTTAAGGTTATCATTAGCTGGACTTCCAAGGAATTAATGCACTTGATTCCTCTTGTTCTCCGCCCAAGGTCAGGAAAACAGCTGAGTGAGGGTGTTTTGTATTAGGGCTGTATTTATAAACAGCTTCTAAAGGGTTAGTTAAAGGATGTTTGGATAAGTAGTTAATCAATTTATACAGATTATTATGAGACCAGCAGATGCATAGGTTGCTTATGAATACAATATCAACTACTGCTCCGCATATAACCATCTGATATAACACATATTAACATATTAACATAACACACACTAATCACCTCTGTAACAGCATTAATAAAACAGCATTTATAAAAACATCACTAATGTGAATCTCCTTACAAAGTCAGTTAATCCATGAGACCGGGACTCACTGACCCCAAAGCAGGCTGCTTAGAAGAAATCCGGCAGGAGGTCTCTCCCCTGTCTGAAGAGTAGTTTCTCTTTCACGAGTGTCTCATTGCCCAGAAACCTGGCAGCCTGTGAACTCCAGCAGAAGAGTTTTACTCTGTTTTCATTGTCAGACACAGCACACAATCACCGTTAGACCGTACGAAGGAAAACACAGCTGGTGATTCTGGACTACGTTATATTTTTATTCTGAGTCATTCACCACCTCCTTTAAATAATCCCAGAATCCTCCACAGGGATTTACTTTTATGGCACTGGATTGCTCAGGAGTGTGTCTGTCTCTGGCCTTTTCCTCCTGCTTTTCAATTTCCATCCTGGCCTGCCTCCACCAGAGGAGAGGATGTGCTCAAAGTCACTCAGAGGAACATTTTAAGGCGCTGAGGTTGACACACAACCTCAGCAGGGCAGACCCAGTGGCTTCAGTGAAGCCACATACAGTCACAGCAATGGTGTGTCTTCAGCTCACAAAGCTGTGCTGGTACCGCTTTCCCAAAAACCACAGAGCACAGCTTCAGCTGGGCAGGAGACGTCCCATTTCCAAGCCATGGCACGGCATGGCTTAATCCTGTTTTGGGCTCTAGCCACATACAGCTAAAATATAAGTCAATATTACCAACTGATACCGTGTGTTTGACAGCACTGACTGAAAATTTGAAATGCATGTCTTATAAATGTTCACTTGCTCAAATCTATACTGTAGCTAAGTGATGTTATCCAACGAGCAAAAGAAAATGGCACACTGAATACTGAAGACCATTTTTAAAAAATATTGGGTGTAAAACTGTATATACAGTCACTGACATTTTGTCAAAGCACATCACCGCATCTGCCAGCGCTGCTGTGTGCCCCCCTAAGCTCCCCATTTTATCTGGTGCATTCAGCAGCCACGTTCTCCCCGTAGTAGATGGAAAAATGTCATCCATGCAGAGGGCCATTAGGTTATAAAGTTAGATGGGGGATTATCCCACTTTTTTTCTTTGTGCAACTGTGGACGGTTTGGGATATCAATGTTCTTAACCAGACTGAAAGGACATCAGCACAGAGGTGCTACTGTTCTGTAGAGGTATTTCGTGTGAGATGCGCCAGATCTTACCCTATGTTTTGGTGCTCCGTGAAGCAGAAGAGAAGACTTGCTTTGCTTAAAGTTCCTCTGGAAACACACAGGTAGGGGGAAAACCAACAAGAAACGAAAGTAAAGCCAATCCACACCTTTCCTCTGCTTTGCTGCACAATATTCGCTTGACAGGTTCACAAGGTGAACCTACCATGAACTGCAAGGTCAGAGCCAGCTTTGGGACTAGATGAATTTTCCACAGCTGTTTAATATCTATGGTGAGAATACCCTGCCCAGGAAATGAGATTCCTTGCCTCGGATCTGTTGTGTCCTCTTTGGCAGAAAGGGAGCAAACAGAAATCATCGTATCGTTCACTCCCTCACTGGCTTTTGGATGGGCTGCCCAGCTCTGATGGACTGCAAGGCTCTGCTAAAACATGGATGCATCCTTTTTAACTGAGGATTTTGTTGTCTCATAGCTGATGTCATCAAAATTAACTGTTAGAGATATCGGTCAGTTGTGAGTTTTTAAGCAGGTTCACTCTGTAAATCACGAGAGAAATAATCCTTTTTGTTAATCTGAAGGCTGGACCTTCCCCAGGAAGCTAGCAGTATCTCCCCTCAGTTTTTGTGTCGATACCCCAAATGCCATCCTCTAATTTTCCAGACGACTAAAGCCTTCATTTCACTTTGGGGAAAGCAGAACTACAAGAACGTGTGCAGTTAAAATTCAAGAAAGCGCAGCTCTGCTCTTCTCCAGGAGACATTTTGTGCGCTGCCCACAATTAGAGCAATTGGTCCCTTTACATAAGTAAAGCAATTCTTTATGGCAAATTAGCTTCTTCTTAATGAAGACTTGTTTTTTTCAGTAAGTCAGCGCTTTTGGTGGGGAGATTTAATAAACTTTATTCTTCTTCCTCTCATTGTGATAAGCAAATTTAATTTTACTTGTATTATTAATAATATTAAGCATCTCTTGAACAAGTATAGTAGGCAATCTGAATCAGTTTGTTCAGTATGAAAATCCTCTTTTCTGATATAATATTTGGGTAAATGGAAAACATTCAGTCTCTCATAAATGGGTATTAAGACAGAGTGAAGATACCCAGAGCAGGTGACACCGACCCTCTGGAATGGGCCCAGAGCAGGCACACTCATTTCTAAGAACATTGCTGACATTCCCCTTGCCTCCAAAAAGGCAACCACTGAATAAAAAAGGCTGCTGTCCTGAATTCACTAAGGTTATTTTCAAGCCCTTCTGTCCTGCCTAGCACAGGGAGAGCTAGGGAGAGGCCGCCCCAAAGCCCCCATGCCCACCCTCCCGCAGCCTGGAGCGGGCCTCTGGTCGCAACACGCTTCTTTTCCCAACAGACCACTGCAATATTAAACTTGACAAAATGATGCATTTGCTGTTAAGCCACAACGTTTGGTGCTTTTGCACACTGCAAAGCATTCAGTAAGGCATGGGACGAAGCAAGACAGGTGCAGAACATCATATACCCATGCAGAAGCCCTGTATCTCCGCCTTTGCTCTGCCCAGATCACACGAACGATACCTGCTACCAACCCACAGGCTCCACAACAGTTTTTTCCCTGGCAAGTGCTTTCTGGGCTATCGCACCGCTATATCATCGCTCAGGGCATTCCCCAGGCCAGCAGCCAAAACGAGCCTGAACGTATGTTAATGAAAGGGAATATTCACCTTATGCAAAAGGTGAATCAGGGAGATAAATTCCAAAGCTTTCTGTGCCATTACTATAGGAAAGTGCTACAGAGTTTAACCAGGTCTACAGAGAACTTAAAGAGATACAGAAACTGCTTTAAAACAGATTATCTCCTATAGAGAATGAGACCTTCTCTGCGGACATCTTCCACCCTGTCCCTGCTGCCTGGCCATCTAAAAATTCTGCAGGACTCTTACAAAGGAGCAGTTCTATATCCATTTCTACAATGCATTAGTATAATGGCTTGATCGGCCAAAATTGTCCTTACACAGAACAACAATATTTACAGAGCCTAAAAAAATAATCTTCTCCCTCCCTTACTGACCTAATTATATCCTGGAATTTCAGAAATCAACAAAGGCTTTTCAGTCACTTTGTATATATGAACGATGGAGACTCTGAATGTATCATTTCTTCCCTCTTCAGAGAGATTTTCAATATACCACCCTTCATTTCTCTTGGACATACTCGTTTCTCTAAATCTTACTGACACACAGACGCTGTTCTCCTTACCTCACTGTTACTAGTCATGCCTTACTGGCTCATTTGGTCCAAACATGATAAATCAATTTCCATCCAATTAGGCTACGCCTGAAGAATTAATTTGCTACACTTCAGACTGTAGTATTTTGTATGTTCCTAAATGCAATTAGAAAACTTTAATTTAATCTTACATGCCCAATATGATCGGCTGGTACATAAGACAATCCAGTTGCGGCTTGTACAGCATGCAATTGTAGTTGTAATTGATTAAAATTGTTTTTGCAAGTGTGTCTTGATGTCATGCATAACTTGATTTGCTTTGGGTCTTACTCCTGCAAGCACATACGCACATCAGAAACTTTCTCTGTGCGAGCAGTTCCTCAAACCCTGCAGGATTTATGAGTAGAGATAGGCAGGTCCAGGGCTTGCTGGCCCAAAGCATCTATTTTCTCCTCAAATAGCGCTTCTGTGATCAGAGTTGTATAGACTAGATGGTAAAGATGCTAGATGGATTTTCAAAACAATGAAGGTGCTTAGGCTGACATCCACAGAGGCAACAGCAGGAAGGATTCATCCCCCTTGCTTTCAAAATCCAACCAAAGTGCTGGGCTCAGGAGCCCAGCTGCCTTAGGCCAGCTCTGTTCCCAGCGGAGGGTTTCAGTTTGTCATTTTCTCCGTTTATGGTAACAGAAGTTTAGGGTGACTCGTCTTCAAAACACAACCTGGGTGTTTTATGAGGGATCCCATCAGTCCATACCCTCAGCCCCCCCAGTGGTGCACAGGGGACATGATATTTTAAGTTCTGCAAGTGAAGGACAGAGGAGAGGTTAATGCTTGCAGCTGAGCCCACGAGGCCATCACAGAGGCCCCAGGCGGGCTCTGGCAGAGGAGGGACCCCAGCTGCAGCTCTGGCTCCAGGCAGGGCTGCCGCTGCCGCCCTGGGGACACAGCCAGACCCTCGCTGCCACCCTTGGCAGGGGCAAGTACGGTCCTCAGTACTCCTGTCCCCTCAGCCTTGCTAATTTCGGTGCTTAAAATTAAGTCATGGAAATACCACTACATCCCACATCAACACATCCTGAGAAAACAAGACCCTAATTTCACCAGAAATTTGGTCACCTAAGTGTGTCCAGAAATCAATCTAGGCACTTCCAGCTTCTCTCCTAAATGCTTAACCAAACCTGGCCCCAGCTACCCAGACACTATTATAATTGCACCTAACTTGAAGATCTAGAAGTTTCTTAAAAGATGTGGGGGAATATTTCACTCCTGGAAAATATTTTGCAAAAAAGCCACTTCTTTGAAACATTTTGACAACAAAACAGCTGCTTTGCTCAGCCAAAAATCACTGGATCAAAAAACCACTGTTTTTTATTTTCAGAAGTAGGCTACAATGTGAAGGTTGATTGTAACCGGACATGACAGAATCCTAATGCCTTCAATTTGACTTACCCACTTCTGAGAAGTGTTTATATTTGAAATCATGGTGAGTTAACATGAGTTAAAGGCACATGCTCTCACCTCTCAATATATAAGTAATGGATTGTTCCCTGGATAATACCAGGGCTTGTCAGAAATATATAACATAGACACTGTGATTTTTCACAGCATGTAGTTCTCACTATGTCAGTAGGTAAGAGAATTTCAGACAGGTGGGAAAAAAGCAGAAGATACAACACGGAACTATTTTGTGCCATGCAAGATATGGTGCCTATAAGTTTACTTATGATTTATTTTCTCAGCATTGTTAAGAACAGAAGCTAGAAGGGAATTTCCATTGCATATGTATGATATACTTTAAAAGACAGGAGGCTTATAAAGTATTAGGCAGCACAATGAGACATAAAATGACATAATGAATGCATGTGCTTTGGAAGACGGGTTGGTACAGTTTGGGAAAAAGGGTGAAAACATCACCCAAACCTCAAAGTGGCGGAGATTCATGGCCCCTGCTAACCTAGCTGTTGATTTGGAAGATATACATGCCATGTTTCTATCAACTACTACACCACATATTGAAAAAGGAAAAAGCAGATGTTAAAATGGCAATGATTTTCTGTCCAAAGCTTCATATGTTCTTTCTTCAAATGAAAGCCAGCAAGCATTTTAACCCTCATTCATTCTCTGCTGGACTGTCTCAAAAGGGCATACTGGCAGGGTGAATAGCCAAAAAAGGAAGGTTCGTTCAAAGACATCAGTATTGACATTAAATTAGCAACACTTGCACCCAGTCCCTGGTGAGGACCGTGCTGACAGCTTTACATGTTTCTGATGACACTGAAGAATAATCTACAGCCATGAATATGAAGGTGCCAGCTGTTCTTTTCTCAGACCAGTATATAATTGCTGAATTGCTGCTCCCACAATATCCAGAAACACTACAGAAATCTCTTTTTTCACCCCACTCCCAGCTTGCTGTTTATCTCTGCAGAATACTCCCCCCCCATCCTATAGTCTGTCTCGACTTAACCCTCCAACCACTTCTAGCAAACTGGTGCCCCAGGCAACGCGACTAACCTGCAGCTGGCCAGAGTCTGGGCCTGACTCCATTTGGGATAATTAACTTTAGCATCATTGCTTTCAGCATTGTGTGCCTGTGGGTCCAGTCTCCTGTGACTGCAGGAAGCATCCCTGCCTGACAAACCCTTCCAGAAACAGAGAAGCTTTGTTATCAAACCAGGTAAGTTCACATCCCACACTCCTCCTATACAGAGGCTGCTCCAGAACTTCCTTCCTGTGATAGCTTGAGGTTTCCAGTTTATTGATGGCCAGCCTATACCTATTTGTTCTCTTCAACAGCTCTTCGCCATCGCAGCATAAACTCCCTTCCTCCCTGTGGGCTTAGAAAGAGCAACCATATCTCTGCTCAGCCACGCTACCAGAGCTTTCTGTTTGACAGAAGCTCTTCATCTTCTTGATCACCCTTAACAGCCCATCTCTGAAGCTGTTCCAGCACAGGTTCATCCCTCTGCAGCTGCCTAACCAGAAAGAGCTACCGAAAGCCAGTACACCTACTGCAGGCGGAGCTGTGTCCTGTTTCTTTCTTTCTCCTCATATCATTAACCTTATTTTCTTCAAAACATGCTTCAAATCCTCAGTTATTTTGCTTCCATTTTAGTTTCAAGATGGTGCAATTCATTGAACCATTGCGGGCTGCCCACGACCCACAGGGCAGAAGTCTAGTCACTGCTGTGCCACTCACGTGCCCAAGCCCAAAGCCAGAGGAGCTCTGGATACGTTTATATGTGTTTATAGGTCATATGCATATATGTGTATATGCAACCAGATGCCCTGGGTGCGGAATGAGTCAGTCCTGAATAGGTGTTTTATAACGGCTCTTTACCCAGTCACACAGTCCCTACTGCTCCTGCGCAACAAAACTTGTACACCAGACTCCTACCTCTGGGGAATTACACCACTGAAAAGAGACATTTCAGTTTCTTTTTAAAGAGACAGCATAGGGTAAAAAGAGACAATAGATTAGGCCAGTTCTCCCACATACAGGGTAATCAAACAGTGGGTTCACTGGGAAAATAAAGGGCAAACCCATGCTCAGTACTGCAGCAATTTTTAAAGGTCCCATCCAGCACAGTGTAAGCATATGCTTAATGTTGAGCCCTGCCCGTGCGTAATTGTACTAAAGCATCTTCTTTGAATTTCCAGGTGAGCCAACCCGGCGATGCCAGAGCAGGAGTCAGGCCATTTCCTGGAGCTAAACCATAGTGCATTACTGACATGTTTTGCAGGACCGGGACCACTTTTTTTCTGTTCATTTTTAATATAGCAGGTGTTAATATATCAGGTGCTTCAAACTGTACATCTAAAATATTCATTTTCCTGAATATTACATTTCTAGTCATATTATTTAAATGTATCAGGAAAGCTTCAACTAAATCTTTTAATCCCATTTGATCTACAAACAGAGCTGCAACATGACAGGTTGGATTAATGCATTTGGCATTTGTGAAATTATAAACCTCACACAGCAAACAGACAGCAACTGCTGCTGCTCTTTCCCTTCCGCTTGTGTAACACCAGGCTAAACTAAAATAAACCCTTTCCCTACATCTACATTTGATTGAAAGATAGACATGCAAGAAAGGGTGAAGTATCCTAAGTGATGGGCTCAGTGGGATATTGAATTTATGTCTACGCTTTGATGCTTCTGGGTTTCGTTTTCTGCTCCTGAGTAGAATTAATTCTGTTCCCCACAGGAGCTGATTTGGTAGTCTACATAAAACCCCCCATTTTATTGTTTCAAATCCAACTTTCAGGGAAAGGTAAGAGGTCAAGGGGAGACAGAAGGAATGAAAGGTGGAGCAGGGACCTTTTACAACCCAAATGCCGTTAAGACCCTTTTTAATATACTCAGCTCCATTTTGTCTCTCTTGGTTTCAAAAAGAGATGAGAGCTCTTTTAAAGGGGCCCCTGAATCCTCATTTCCAATTCCATGTTCTCCCTGACAACCCTTTACCTTGTGTTCTTGACAGTTACACAACTGACAGTGTTACTTTTCCCCTTGTGCTCCCCAGCGAGAGCCAGAAAAGAGGAGCCAGCCCCCCCGCAGGGCCTGAGCCAATGGCCCCAAACCCAATGGGGAAAAAACCCCCTTGGTTCCGACCCCATGCTCCTGCACCGACCACGGTGAAGCGGGCGAGCTCTCCCGAGGAGCCCCAAACCAACAAAATGCTTCCAGGCTTCCAGAGACGCTCATCAGCATTCAGAGCAGCCGCCTCCATGGCGTGGAGGACACTTCAAAGGGCGTAAAAGCAAAAGTATATATGGAACAAAGCAATGAAAGGGAACAAAATAGGCGGTTGCAGGTAGGGAGGAAGAAAAGGACGATGCTATAACCCGAAGGGCTTTGTCTGAAAGTTTGCTTCCTGACAGCCTGTGCCCAGCTCACAACATGATGTTGCTCCAGATTTTTCAGCTGTCTGAATGCTAAGCCAACGCTCAGCTATGTAATATAAATATCTGGGTTTCCAGACACAGCAAAACCATTCCTCGTCCAGCAATTACACAAAACCTAAGTTAACCTCACTGACAAGGAGCTAGTCAGAGGCGCACGCATGTGGTGTGAAGGGATGTTTCACATATTGGTTCGTTTTCTTACACATCTGTCCATTTTCTTACCACCATCGTTCCAACAGACATGCCCCTGGACAACCTGAAACACCCAGGGCTCGTGCCAGAAAGGTGCTGAACCCCTTGGTCCCAGCACAATGTCCTTGCCGAACTCCACATCAATGGATCCATGGCAGAGATGTTCCCTACCCCTCAAAAGCCAGGGCAGAGGGTCCCAAAGAGCAATACCATGCCCAGGACCTCAAATCTGGGCCAAGTTCTCATCTCCTGAGGAGACCAGCTATCAGTTTGAAAGTACAGAAGTGAAGTTTGAAAACTAAGGACCCGAATATAACCAATATTTATCTTTGGCTGAGTTTGCAGATAGTTTGACACAAAACCTATGACCTGTACCAAACTCAAACTGTGCCTTTCCTTTGAAACCTACTGTTCTGTTGAAATTTCATCAACAAAGCCTGCCTTCGGAGGAGGATAAATCCTCCTTCAGAAGCAGGGCAGACATCCCATGGAGAGGCAGCAGGTCTATAGAGGACCCAGCATCATGCAGGCATTGACTGATTGACCCTTCCTACCCCAGCGAGGATGTACCTACGGCCATGGCAGTGAGGGATGCTCATACTGGGCCCAAATTTGTTTAATCCTGGGGCCTTGGATAGCTTTAATGCAGTCCTACTTATAGCCTGCAACGTGCAAATGACTCTTTGCTATTCTGGCACTAATAGTGTCAAATGGCATTAATTAAAACAAATCGCTTATAAAACAGGCTGGATTCATCAACAATAAGTGAGGAGATATCTTTCTTTTTTTTTTTTTTTTTTAGAATTTTAATGAATAAACAGCAATTCCTATTCATTATTTATCTACTTCTGAATTTTAATGAATAGTTCCCAGCGCTCATTAACAAATCTCTGTATTTATGGAAAACTGGCACTTCATAAATATCAAATTGTGCTATTTTATGTGCTGGTTTTATATAAATATAGAAATTCTGTAATTATCACTCGAACTGATCATTAAAATTCAAAAGCAGATAAATAAGCCGAAGCTTTCTGCCTTATTATTCAGCTAAAACATCTTTCTTTTCTTTTCTAAACGGTTGCCTGTCCCCCCACGTGTCACACCCTTCCCTTGGGGTGGCATGCAGCCACCACTCGCCTTGCAGGTAGATAACACACCTTTCTGCTGTGTTATCTGGGGTCTCTGCTCCGTGCCAGCAGTGAGGGACTCTTTTGTTGGCGTGCACTGGCTTTCTCCCAGCCTCGTCTCTCTAGGTCACGAGATCCCTGGTTGCCATCCTCATTCTACGCTGATCCGTCCTTTCTTCCCCCTCACATTGTTATTGACTTTTGTATTATCAAAGCATAAACCATAAGCCATTTTATGCAAATCCATGTGTCGAATGAAATCCGTGTCAAGTCCAACAAATCAAGTTGAAATCCGTGTCAAGTCCATCAAATTCCAACTTGCCGTGCAATGTAAGCATACAGAGCTGCTTTGTTAGAAACAGCTGGGAGGAAAACCCATCCGATGCAATCCAAACCCAAGTAAACCAAGGCAATCCGCTCTTCATCTGATCACACTCCTCTCTGGAGCACAGAACGAATCCTGGTCTCAGTTGCATAAGCAGAAAGCTGAAGCAACGCTGCTGCTGTCCAGGAAGCTGTCCCAGGTTTATATCACTTCATTTCAGATTAGCACTTGTTTCAGCATCAATTATCCATGTGAAGACAAAAAAGAGTCCTAAAATTAAAGTAACGCTTGAACAATACGCTGGTAACCTGCACTTTAGCTGGCTTTGCTACAAGCTGTTTGGAACCAAATCCACAGGATAAGCCAAACACTTAGGAGATGTATGGTGGTACTGCCACCCCACAGGACAAGGAGCTAAGGTGATGAAGAAGGTAAGAGATGTGTCCAGGGTCACAGAGGGGTTCCGGCTCAGCGGCAGTACCACAGTGCTCGCTCAAGGGGAAAAGCACACAGGTATTTAAAAAGACAGACAAAACTGCGACTCCTGTGACACAAAATGTATATAAACTTACAGACTCAGGAGATTCTGCAGGCAGATATATTGTCAGGGCACTACAGCAGTCGTGTTGTGTTAAAAGTTATTCCCTTAAATATCAGCCCAATGAAAGCCATTGCATTTAAGGTTAGGAAAATTTGTGCTTGCTGATTGCACCAAGCCATGAAACCAAAGGCTGCCCAGGCTTTGCCTCTCTCTTTAGAGAAGTCTGTGTGCAGGATTTTCCCTTTTTTTTTTTTTTTTAAGTAATGCGACATACTTGCCACAGTGGATAGAGATACTTGTGACAGGTGTTAAAAAAGTTTTTAGCAAATGTAACAGCCATGTCTCCTTACATTTACTTTTAATTCTTTTTCTTTTGTTCCAAAATCCTAATTCCCTGGAGTTTTGCACGTCAATGCGCCTGTAATGACACAGAGGTTGGATCTCAAAGACTATGGCTGCAACTGAGCACCAGATCATTTATAAGGTTTGCCATGGGAAAATTCCTTTCCAGTTTCCTGACTAGGCTTTAGTGGTTCGTAATGGCTTCGTCCAAAACTTCCCTGTTGTGTTCACTGGTATTTATTTGTTCCCCAAGGCTAAATCAGCCCAACACCATTCCAAATGGCAGAGCCAACTGAGTCAACACTCCTTACATCACCTCTGAGAAGAAATGACACTTTTCTCCTTTTTAAATCCATTTTAACTGCAGAAGAGTGGAGTTCAGAGGAAGTGTTGAGTTTGATGTGTTTTAAGTCTAGCTTTCCCATAGCTCGTGACATTAAGGAGGACAGGTGGTACCCTGGCACTTCACCTCATTTCTTCCTTGTGCTTTCCTTTGCTTTACATAAGCTTTGCCTCTTCTCTATGCTCAAATTGTACCCATCCTGGAGCAGGAGGAGTGTGTTTATTCTGTGTTGGTATGGCACCTTGCATGAGGAGGTTCCACTTCATCACTGCAGGCCCAGAAATAAAGATAAGGCAAAAAGTAAGATGGATAAGCTACGGCACTTTCCTAGCGCTGTTAAAGGCAGGCTGCAGAACGGGGCTGGCCAGTCCCTGGGAGAAATCACTGAAATCCCTGCATGCAAACCTCACCTCCCACAACGATGCCTTTCCCGACAAGGAATGCTGCAATCAGCTGTTACCAAAGGAAAAAAAACCCCAACTTTTTCTCTTACACACTTATTTTCCCCCTTATCTCTTTACTACTTTTTAACTCCAGCTCCGCTTTTTCGGTCTGACCCTTTTTCTATTGTGCCGAGCATCTCCACCGTGCTGGCAGCTGCTATTCAGAGTCTGCGAGGCAGCCGAAGGCTGAAGGTTTCATTATAGCAAAGCCCTCCTGATGTTGAGCATTGTGCATGGTTCAGCAGTGCAGTCATTAATCCTCTCCCACTGCTCTCTGCCACCCCTGGGGAAGGCTCTCCTCCAGACGCCATATCCCCTTGGCCTCTCATGTTGAGAGCCAGAAGCTCCTGAAATATTTTTGAATTTATTGTCACAGTTGCAGCAACAGAAACATTTGACTTTTCTGTCTAAATCAACACAGGGTTTCTTCCTCTTTATCTTTTTTTTTAAAGGACATATGCCTACACAACTGCTTCACTGCCAAGCTCTTCAAAAGCGCAAGCGGAGGAAGAAAAGTTGGATCATTCTGGTTTTAATTTCAGCACATCTTTCAATTGCCCATCTACAAGCAGGTCAGTCTTGTACTTTTTGACCACATTTCCCCTCCATTCCAGGTTTGATGTTGACCTACTTTCCCATGCCATAATTCACTAATATCCCCCTCAGCATCCAGATAATAAAGTGAGAGGAAAAATCCAAATCCGACTTGCACCAAGCAATTATTTTCACGTCCATCTGTATTCGCTGTGTTAGTGCCAGGGTTTTGTTAATGCACAATAGAGGATAATGAGATCACTTTTTAATTCTCCATCTTCTTCCATCTGAAGCTCTGAAAGCACTGGGGGAAGACAAGAGCTGTCATGTTTTACCAGGGTAGTGCTTCAAACAGCAGTGTGCCTCATAGTGATTACGGCCATGTGTTTACAGGAAGGTGCAAAAAATAAGGGCATAAATAAATAAATGAATGAAAATCCCTATGTTAAACACTTGACATGGATTCGGTAATACCTCAGGCAATTTGTCTCCCTTTAGAAATACTCATCCTTTAAACTAAATCCTCAGGGAACCCCCAGACAAAAGCAGAAGCAGAGAAGGGGCGAGGAAGCAGGTTAGCCTTGTGAGAGACAGAGGGTTTATTTTACAAACAGCCTGAGCTGTACATACGGAAAGACAGCACTGAAAAACATGACACTACAGAAAATCTCTGCTTCAGGGCTGTCGCTGGGAGAAGGAAGCGTGGGTCCAAACTCTCGCTGTCACCGCATGTGTGAGCTACATGGCACGATGTCCTCCATGGGGCAAGTTCCCCCTTGTATTTACTGCTGAACCGGGGCTCTGAAAGCTGGCTGTGCAAAACCGCTAATCCAACTGCAAAGCCAGCCCTGGCCTCCCTTTCCCGCACCCAGAGCTGTGCCAAGGCCCAGGCCGGCTATCGTGCCGGGAGTGGACAGGGATTGATAGGCCCGAGGGCCAAAGAGACTGTGCTGATCATCCAGCCTGACGCCGCACACACCATATGCCGTAAACATTTCACAGATGTATCATACACCGCACAGGGCTTCGGGAGGCTTCAACCTAACAGCTCGGTTTATCCTGGGAGTCTGCTGCCGATGAGAGGGCGTACGGATGTTTATTACATGTTGGAGCAAAATAATGAAGACTTCAATATTAAACAATGATATCTGAAGGATACCACACATGGAGCATGTAGTGTGCTGGTAGTTTTCTTATTTTTCTGCCTTTTAGGGTTGTTATATTCCACAGCAAGTTGTCGTTTGCTCTGCCCGGTGATACACGACGCAATGTCCTCACCGTCTGCTGCACAGAAATCTCTCTCCACTCCCCTTTCCAGGAGAAGATGCACCCGAGATTTCACGTGCCAGCGGGTGTGGGGTTTGGCCTGTGCCTGCACCTGCGGCAGCCATTTCGAGGAAGCCCCCTTTGCTGTCAGCAGAGGAAGCCGGGGAGTGCTGAGGTCTCATGACGAGTCCCAGACTTCAGGGGGAAATGGGTTTGGGTTTCAAACTCCACAAGTTTTTGCAGCAAAGACTAACGAGGACTCAGCGTGACAAACACAAACTGGCTGGAGGTGGTACTGGCAACATTCAAATCAAAAGACTTGGGAGCGCGCATGACCTCCTCTGTGTCCAGTCACAAGCAGGGATTTTGTAAATGATCCCAGCGTACGGGCTGGCCAACACTAGAAGCCCTTGACATAGAAGCAGAAGTTTTCCAAGCTATGCTTTGTTTAAAACATGATAGAATTTTGGCAAGTAAAACCACAGTGCATTCAGAGAATCCCAAAACATGCACAACATAAGCCAGAAATAACTAGATGAACTTTCAGATCAAATGTTTTATCATATTCTTGAAATAATACTCTTGATCTACAAAAAACATTACCAGTGAAAGCTCTGAGTAAATATAAGCGAAGCAACTCTGTTGCTCTCAGTAGAACTGGGACATCTGTTTGCATCAGGATTAAACTCAGTGCTCCTATTTTTACTGTTCTCAGAGTCCTGTTTTGATAGAATCCTGAACCTTTAGGAAATTCCCCAGAGTACAAATTCCAGTGGTAGGCAGAGAGACGTTACTTCAGAAGGTTTCCCAAGTAACAGAAGAGCCAACAATACCATGCCTCATCAAAAAGAAATTATGAAAAGCAACATTTTAGACCAAAACACAAGGTTGCCTTTTTAAAATTGCCAGGTTAGTATAAATACAATACAGCCTGGGCTTCTAATAAAAGTCAAAGTTAATTTTTCACTGGTGAACTGATTATGATGTCTCCTGACATTTTTTTATACATAAATATTAACTATGGGTTAATCATATGCCATTGAATACACTTGTAATTGTAGTTTCTATAAAGGTGACAATATGGTGCATGATAGTTTCTGGTGTGTGTCTGCAAGCTCCACCATCGGGAGATTTTTATTCTGGCCTCAGAAATGCCTCTGAGAGTTTTAACTGACTGGACCCACTGCTGGATAACACTACATTATACAGATATTTAAAGTTTCTGGAAAAATTTTGTTTGAGTGCATGAGTAGCTGGTGGCCAAGAGCAAGGAAAGAAAAACTAGGAAAGATTTACTAGAGCACACGAGTGCGATACGCACTTAGAAATCTTTTAAATAGAATCAGTAGCCTCCTCCAGACATATTTAATCACAAGAGAATAAGCTCAGCTCCCAAATTATGGTCCAGGTTCACAGCTAAGGTTGTTGTTTCTTAGCTTTGCAGTTTCAACCACATCTAAATACAGCAAAACAACCTCCCAAATGCTGGGAAATGGCTGGGGGTTGAGGAGACCCATCCTCAGCTGTGTCCACAACCACGGCTGGACTGAAGTCAACCCAGCTCTGTGGCTTTTACAAGCCTCGCTGAGTGGTCGTCTGAACCGACCTTCTCCCAAGGCCAGCAAATGGCTCGGCAGGGGAAGCTGTGGGCAGTTGAAAGAAATGGCCCTGGCTTCTCCACAGCACTTAAATTCTAACACGACCCCCTGGTCATACTTTGAAAGTAATACAGAGCACGGACAGGCAGCCAGCCCAAACACAGGACGGCCAGAGATGCCCCTTGACTAGCTGGAATATTTCAAAAGAGACATTAAAAAGTGACCATAGGAGGCAGAAGCTCAAATCTCATTAAGTGTGTCCACGCTGTACTCGACCTGAATGGCTCTGGGGTCCTGACACTTGACTCCTGTGCCAGCCCCCACAGCAGCCTGTCCTCAGCTTGATTTCAGATTCACTTTTTACTGCCTGTAAATCCCTTTTGCCCTGCAGCAAAGACAGAGCCCTCTGGGAAAGCCGTTTTTTTTTTCTATCTGACATGATCACTGTGAGGGAGATGAAACAGCTGGAGACTGCGCAAGTGATGGGCCATGCCAGTGAAACTGTTTTCAGGATACCATAACCAGTGGATGCACCTTGGAAATGAGGTTTTCCCTCAGGAATGTAAACTGCAACCTGCCAGACTAACAGGATATATATGAGGGCAACAAGTAATGAGACAAATAGGTACAAACATAAACTGGAGGCAGAGATGATCCACCACCACCAGTATATGGTTGTGCCTCGGCAGTAGCACATTTACACATCCAAAGACACATGAACTGTAATGCAAATCAAAGCAATATAGATGCAGGATGAAGCTAATCTCAGTGAGAATGTGAGCATCTCCGGGTGTCAGGACAGCCCCCACCATGTTCTGCACATCTATTTGGAAACAGAAAACTTTATGGAAAGAGCTCAGGTGTAGCTCAAGCCTTGTAACGGCCATCCCAGGCGGGTGCAGATCTGCATTGAATTTCTGAAGTTTCCGCTAGGCTGGAAGTGGATTAAGTTCAATAAATGCACAAACCTGCACACACAGGCTGACTGACATGGCAGGAGGTGGAATCAGGGGCTATCAGCTGCTGCTGGGTCACTTAGGCAGATAACCCTCCCCTGAAGTTTTGCAAGTGGCTTCATTGAGCTTATGGCTACTTTCTCACCTTCTCAGGAGCAACTGGATAGTTCAAGACTATTGTTAACTCTGTGCACAGGAAAATACATCCTGCTTAATGTGTGATTTTGCAGACCCAGGATGTTTTGGTGTCCCTGTAAATTTGGCAATTTTCCTGTCTGGTCACACTTGCCCCCCTGTCAACCTGGACAGTGTTATTTGTTGCCCTGGAAGAAAATCACTATTATGTTAGCAGTACACAGCAGCAACAGTCCTAACGTCTGACACAGCAGTAGTAAGTTCCTGACCTGACATTTAGAAGAGACGCCTCCTGACTCCAGTGTGCTTTGGAGTAAGCCCTAAAGACCTTGCCCATGCGTTACACCAGTAGTGTTCCTTGTGATCAGCACTTGACTCTTCATCTGCTGTGGCTCCTGGGGTCTTTTTATTCTTTCCGAACATTCAGCTTACAGTCAAATGTCAGCTGCGGTTGGCTTGTGGTTAAGGAATGGGAAGAAGAAAGCTCAGTTAATTCCCAGCTCGACCACAGACATCCCAAGTGAGACTAGCCAGATTGCTCAGGGTCTGGTTTATTCCAGAAGCACTAAACTCCCCTGAACTGAGTTGCTACCTAGTGGAGTTTTTATGTGCTTGGCACACTTGTAAATCAGGCCCTTAATGTCTCTGCTAACGTCAACAGCTGTAGGGTAGGGACAATCCTACTGTCTTTCTTTAATTTTTTCAAGCTGGAAGCTCATTAACAAGCACACTTCTCTTCTCTGAAGCACTTGTACAGCACCGAGCACATGGGGCTCCAGTGGGCTTAACAGAGAAGCAAAAGCAATGTCAAGGAGCAGAGACTCTCCCTCTGAGGGAATCAGAAGGGGGTTCTCCCACGCCCCAGGAAGCTGATCAGAATATGCCAGAGGGAAAAAAAAAAATTATAATTCTCTTAAACGCACTTGGAAGATTACACAGGCTGACTCATGGGCACATTTAATGGGTTTCTGGCAGAGTGATTGTACCTCCTCATTTGAACTCCTCAAAACGAAGGCAGAATTTTAGTCACACAGAAATTACATCAAAAGGAAAAGCCAGATGTTTTGTGAATCCCACCACTAATGAGCTACAAGTGCTGTTTTTTCCATTGTACAAGAAAATTATGAATTTTTAAACATATACAAAACAAATTGTTTGTGATTACATTAGACCTTCAAAAGAAAGTGGGAACATAAATTCTGAGATGAATAGCATAATATTGGATGCTTGCCTCACTGCTTGACTTCAATAACTTATCTCAATAAATCCCCCAGCAGAAAGCATCTTATGTACTTCAAGCCTGGAGAAGATGAGACATGAATGCTGGAGGAATTACAAGACAGAGGGGCTTTCTTGCAACAGTGAACAAGCTGAAAATTACAAGGTAATGGAAACTCAGCGGGAGGCCCCCGTACCCTGCCATTAGCTAACTCCTACAATGATTGCTGCAGAAATCACTTAGGTTGTGTAAGCACTGTACACTGTTGCTGCACTTTGCATCTCTCTCCACCTAAGCACACAGACAATTTAATTAGGCAAGCGGAGATACCTGAGCAACAGGGACTTTGGCTCGCAGATGAAACAGTGCTGCCCCCCCGACTGAAAAGCAGCCCTTTGTCCCAACACGACCGTCTGCGTGTCTCTTCTTTGCTGCACTTCCACACAGGCTGTACAGATTGGTTTATTAAAGCATTTACCATTTTTAAGCCAATATAGCCCCAGCCTCCCAAAACCGCACTACTACTGTGACTGTGGAGCTCGGGAAAATGAAGAATGAACAGCAGGAGAGTAGTAGGCTTGAGTCGCTTAAAGGGCAATTAGTGTTTGTCCCTCACGCTTCTTCCCATGGTCTCATCCCATAGAAACACTTGTTATTCCAGCCATGGATAATAAGTCAGCTTCATATAAACTGTGTTGTGCCTCTTATTTTACCAAGCAGGAGGTTAATGAGGATAAGACACTTTTCTGGTATTAAAAGGGAAGAAGAAAGGCAACCCAGAAGGTGCAATATGGCAGAGCAGAGTGGGAAGCACACTTACAAAAAGGCACAAGAAAGCGGGCAAGAAAAAGACGCTTCCTCCAAGAAGATACGACATACAAAGAGACTAAATCCTCTGCTGAGAAGCTGGGAACATGAAGGAGATACAGGGGAGCCTACGGCAGGCGATTTCCCCAGAAGCTGAGGAAGGAGAGAGCAGCAGTAATGGCTAATGGAGCATCACTTCATGTTTAGAAAATGACACTGGTTCTATGAGTGGACGTACAATGCCGGCATGAGGAGGCACAGTGCCAGGACTGTGGTGCAGGGACCTTGATTGTGGGCTCTGCACACTGCAAAAAGGCCCTCCAAGCGGTCACCCGCAGAACATCGCTGTCCCCCAAATTTTACCCTCTAAGAACTGCCCTCTCCTACCCTCCCTTATGCTATCATATCACAAAGCCATCAGCAATCTGTCCTCAACCCTGAGGTTAAGGGTTGTTTGGTCTCAGAAAAGCTGAGTGAATGAGATGCCTGTGCCAGCCTGAATTTCCTATTTCTTATCCCTCACTACAGAGTTTAACCCTGCAAGACCCTGGGCTCTGTGCCACTGGCCAGGTCTGGCCCTACCTCAACTGAGTTTTACAGAGAAGACAGCTTCTCCTCCAGGGACCACAACAGCCACAGAGAGAAGTTTTATTCATCATAGCAGAGAGGAAACACAACTTACAGGAGATCAAACGTGCAGCCTGATTTTTGATCTTAGGTGCTTAAAAGATAGGCATCTAAATCCATATTCAGGTACTTAGATGTCTCAGTGAAGTATTTTGGGGCATGATAGCAGAAAGCTTGACTCTGAGGAACTTCAAGCTAGATCTAACTTGACACTTGTGATAGCTGTGATCTCATACATCCACATGCGAGTCAGGCCCAGCCTTGCCTGATGTCCGTCACAGCATCCTCTGGAGATAGGTCAGAATCAAGCCCAGACTGGGCTGGTTTAAAGCATGCCTTAATGGAAACTCTTGCACTGCACGTGTAATTCTTTGTCTCTGCCTGTCTCAACTGTCAAAGAGAAGGCTGGGAGTTATTTCCTCAAAGGCAGTGCCCTGCATGGAAGCCCCTCTACACTATCAGCATGCACTCTACCCACCAGCAACTCCTTTGAAACACACTGCTTCCATTTAGACTCAAGAGTCCCCCTGTATTTTCCAATCAATACTATGCCAGGATTTCTGAGATAACTTGGTATTTTCCAGTAACTATGTCAGAAAATGCCAGATGTATTGCAAATGCCACTGAAGGCACTAGATGACATTTATTCCTGTGCTGGGCTTCAAATTCAGTGGGACAGATTGTGTTCTGAGCTGGAGGAGGGATGGATTTCACCCTCTGTGTCTCAGAGATGCTTTCATGGTGGTGACTGCTACATTCCTGATATGAAATATGCAACTATAAAACCTTGTCTCTCACCCTCTCTTAAAATAATTGTTTCTCTAAAATCAGTAAGATACTGGATATTAACTGTTAAATATTCTTGTCTTCTGTATCCAGAGGAAAAGAAGTTTAGAAACACTGGTACTCTGTGTGTGAAATTGAATCTCAGATCCCAGAATGCGCCTTGGTTTTTACGGGTTTCATTTCAGGAGATGGTTGAATTTTTAACTCAAATCAATAAAATGCATGGGTGCATTTCCACACCCATCCAGCTTTCCTGGACATCTTAGAAGATTACCAAGCTTGCCTGATTCTAATTAAAAACAGACCAGTGGGCAATCAATTTAACTTGTACCAACTTGTAATTACAAAGTTTTCTCTATAGCTCTACAAATAAAGGTGGCAAGGGAGGAGGGGCTTCTGTGAGATTTTTGTGGTGCTACCTCGAAGAACCTCAGAGCAAATCACTTGTGATAAGTTTTAGCATGAGAACTGCATTGTTTTAAAATCATCTCAAGACTACTTTATACAACAATACAATGGAAGATGTGGGAAAGTGAAAACTGTAGTATTCTCTATGAACCACCACTTATTCCACTTCTCCCACTGTCTGACCAGGTTACTTACATGATGAGCTGTCTTCTCTGGTTTTCAGTCTGGCTGCTCCTTTACCTGTGCGAGGTGTTCCTACAGGCAGATCTCTCATTACTGCTGCTGTGTGACCATTCAAAAGTGTAGTTTCATCCTCTTCTGCCTTTCCTCTTTCTCCATCACTATTAAGGCTGTAATGAGGACACGAAATACAATCAAGTTCCTCAGTTCCATAACCACTCTTCCCTTCTGAACTGATTTTTTATTAAAAGGATTCCTGAAGAATTATCCTGCTGATGTTTGACCAGTGCCTCAGCTTGCACGGTCTGTGTGTGATTTAACCTGACATTTAGCCTGTTTTCTTCCCCAGCCTGGCATTTTGGACAGCAAAGGAGCACTTGCAGTCTCAGCCTAATATTATGGCAAGACAACGTTTCCTGTGCAATGGAGGCCAGCAAAAGTGCTTCCTTTTCCCTATGATGTTAAATTCCATACCCCATCCCCAGCAGTAGAAATCCATTGACCATTTCTCCTAATTTAAGCTCTGTCAATTAAATGACACCAAGTAAACGGCAACTTTACCAGCACTCCATAACTATAATGACTCTGCAACAATTTTTGCTTTATTGCTCACTTGTGTCATATCAAGTATCACACAGTTCTGAAAAATATCCCTAGAAGAAGGAAAAAAGAAGAAATAATGGAGGAAGGAAGCAAAACTAGTGAAAGAAGAGACCAGAATCTCCTTTCTGTTGTCAGGTTTACAGGGTTCATCTCTTCTCGAAGACTGGGCATAGTTCAATGCAACTGATGAGGTGACTGGTAGATGCTTAGAGTGAAGCTGGTCTTTCACAGCAATTCACACTTCCATCTTTGATTTGTAATGCCAAGAGGCTCAGCTGTGGTCAGACACTTAGTCAGTGTTGGGTTTTCAGAGAAAAAAATACACAGTTCAAACCTGGGATTTAATAATTTGAAGTACTGCATTGCCTCTGCTCCCTTGGAGCTAGCTGATGCATAGGAAAACCAAATTACTTACTGTTGACACTAACTTGTTTTGTGGAGGATTATTTGTTCTGAATGATCTCCGAGCACTGGAGAGTGTTAAATGCACACCACCAACCAAGAAATGCTTATAATGATAGTTATTTGTCATACATTCTCCCACCACTGGATGTCTGCAGGATGGATGGGGGACCAGGCAAGAAACAGAATCACTGAATAATTTAGGCTGGAAGGGAGCTTTGTAGGTCTTTAGGCCAACCTCCCGCTTAAAGCTGTCCCAACTAGATCAGATTGCCAAGGACCTTGTCTGTGTTAAATACCTCCACTGATAGAGAACCCATAACCTCTCTGCTCCTCTGCTCGTGTCTGATCACCATCATAATGAAACTGTTTTCTTTATATCTGAAAAGGTATATCCAAAAGGGTTATTTATCTGGAAATGTTTCTTTATTCCTTTTTTCCTTATATCACTGCAATTCCCTGCACTAAACACTGTGTTTCTCACCTCTTCTCCTAATACAGGTAAAGCTAGAATCAAGCTGTGTGGAAACCTTTGACAGCATCAGTACTTTGCAATATTCTTTAATAACCAGGTCCTGTGCTCATACCCAGAGGAGTGTTAACTCTTACCCGGATCTAAGGTCTAACTCTGAAGTTACTAAAGTTAATGAGAGTTTTCCCGTTAGCAATATCTAACATCCCTTGATGTCAGTGACAATTTATGAATGCTCAACAACATTTTTAAATTATTAAATAAGGACTCAAGTGAAATCACTACTAGCTGGCATTTTGCTGGGCTATTGTATATGCTGCAGTAACTTGCACTGTCAACCAAATTCATGTTTTCACAAAAATAACAGGGTGAAGAAGGATCAGTGGATTTCCTAGAACGTCCAAAGCATGTCAGCACAAGAGACACGACAGTAAAAGAACCGCTATCACCAGCTGAAGCACTGAGCTCAGTGGTCTGAAAGCAGCTCTGCCTGGTACTTTGCTTATCATTCAGTAAGAAGTCATTCGGTTTCTCTCCCAATATTTGCTGCCGTAGACCTCAAATATAATTCTTTCTGAACAGGAAAGCACTCCACAGATGAATTGGTTCCATTCGCCACAAAGGCAAACTGGTCTGCTTCATCATTGATTTTCCACAGACAATTGATTTAAACTTTTCAAACCCCTCATGATGGCGGGATTAGATCTGAGCCTTCACGGTGCCCTCCAGCTGGCAGGGCAAGCTCTGAGCTGTGTTGTTCTTTCAGAGAGTTCTGCTTAATTGGACGAAGGGGACAGAGTTCAAGGGCAAGCCAAGAGAAGGTGTTTTATTTAAACATAGCCCTAAAGTACCTGTAACGAGCAAATGTGTCTCTCACTCCCATGTCTAAATGACAGGAGCGATGTTTCAATTCCATTTACCTCTCTTGGCTAGGTGGTTAACACAGAAACCTGATGTATTTTATCCTATAGCATTAGTTCAGGGAAATGTGTTTATTATGAGTTCCATTATAATATACTTAGCACAGTCCTTTCAAGTGATGACTAGAGGTTTATTTAGGAACTAATTCAGCACCAACTGCAGTTAAAAAAGCAGCTTTCACACGTCAGTGGAAACTGCATTGCATCTTTACTGGCTGTTAGAGTTAAAAATAATCAGTAATAGAGCTGAGGGAAAGCCATAAAACATTTTTACATGCAGCTTATTGGCAAAAACAGCGTTACTTCTCCCAGTGCATTATTGTTTCCAATAAGTTGTCTCACTAGGATAGGTGGGAAATACCACACCTCTGTGGCTGCCACGTGAATACGTTTCCTTCTGACAAAAGTTCAGTTTGGTATTCCAGATCTGGGAGTTCCTGACAGCCACTAGAAACCTTTCCACCCACGTTAGGATGGTCAAGCAGAGCTTTAAGGAGCCCTCTGCCCATAGGGCCACCCAGCACAGCCACCCTTATTTTGTGCAGGGGATAAAAAGACTAAAGTTTACAGACTAAAAGACTAAAGTTTACAGACTAAAAGACTAAAGTTCCCACATAATTAAATCATTCTCAAATTTAAAATCAAATATGGAAAACCTCAATTTACAGAATATTCTGCTTTTCACAGTCCAATTGAGCACTCATCAATTCTGCTGTCCTCCAGCGGAGAGGAGGGACCATCCCCACAGGCCTGGGTGCTGCCACTGGTGGTAGTTACTGGCTGGACCAGAAAGGAGTAACAGAGTTCACAGAGAAGATGTTTTAGAGCACGTTTTAGATGAGATAATAATGTCTGAGGTTCTTGGGCTAAGAAACAAAAAAAGAGATTGAGGATTTAGTGCCTGGCAAAGCTGACAGTCATGTATAGAAAACACAGATTGTATTTATAAGCTATTTATGTTCTGAATACCACGTACAATTTAAAATGTCCAGTACTGGATTGAATTTTCTGCATATACTGAAATTTTCTTAAAAATTGTATTATAAACCAGCTGGGAAACATTGCAATGACAGAAACCGAAGGAGTTAGATCTCTCAGGTAGATCTGCCCAGACCTACTCTACCAGGACACCACGGAAGGGCTTTAACAACCCCAGTGAGGTTGTCTTTAAATAGGAAACAGAACTAACAGCTTTTCTTTTTACAATACCCAGGACTGTGTGGATAAGATAAAAGTTCCCACTGCGTTCCTGAGGGATAGATCTCTTTCCTTAAGGCTTGCTCTCAGAGCGGTGCTCAGTAGCTTGCTGGCACGCAGACAACAGCATGCAGGTGGTCTGTGTATCTAGGAGGTCTTTTTGTGTGCCAATGCCAAGGCCTGGTGTTGTCCCTGATCCCGCGGTCACCAGCTCCCTGCTGCACTCTGGGCTCTCCCTGTGCTCAGCTCTCCTTGGGTCCTGGCCCAAAGGTCTCTCACAAACACCCCCATCACACTTTGGGAAGGAGCAGCCTCCCATCCCTCCCAAGGGCCGGACCTGACCCCGGAGCTCCCTTTTTGAAGGCAGATTATTATGGCCAAGGACATATGAACACATTCCTCTATTCCTATTTTTCCTCTTCCTTTCTCTGAATAACTCAACCCCATTTCCCCCTAGCAGTCTGACCCACAGCACTTGGTCATGCACTTCCAGGCCCACCAGGGAGCATCTGCCATGGCACAGGTGGCATCACCAGGGCACACGGTTTCACAAGTCCAGCAGGGACCACAAAACATTAATTCCCATGCACTGGGTTCACATTACTCCTTCCTAAAGCACAAACTGCAGTAGCCAAACAGTCTGACAATAGTGTCAGAGACCAAGACAATCAGCTCAGGATAAAGGCAAAGATAATTGCTTTTGTCTTCTCTATCATCATAACCATCCTGGGAAGAAACAGGCTCCTACTGTCTCTCCTTGCCACGTAAAATTGGGCTGTTTGTTTTTCTTCACAGTGACACCATGAAGTTATTCTGAATTAATAGACAACCAGTCAATAGGAAGGTTACTCCTTATGGCAGGCATGCAGGACACCCAGCTGGCAAGGTGTTTTTCACATTAGAACAGCAAGGTTTTTAATAGAGTGTAAATGTCTTTAATCACCCAGGCTAAACAGCACTAAGCACAAGTTCAAGGTGACTCCAACGGCTCCTATTCAAAATCTGCATTTTCATCTTCCTTAGATTAATTCATATTTTAATTGCTCATATCACTGATTGAAGTGCTAGCGAAGGGAGCACTTTCACTCCTTTGATCTCCTGCTTTCACTACAGAGAGGCAAGGTTAGACGTCAGGCAAACCTACAAAATTGCTCCGCTTCAGGGCAGAGCACGTGGCCCAAGTGTGGAACGGCTCAAATCACACAGTGTGAGTAGCAGCAAGGCCTGGGGACAGGCTGCCTCGTGTTTCTCCTCTTATCCCATACATTTAATGGCTTACACCACTACCAAAACAAGAGAGACTTCATCAGTTTTATCAACATTTGAACCAGGAGTGAGCTTGCAAGCTTCTACCCCAGGGTGAGAGCCCTGCACATGGTCTGTAACGCAACCTGCCCCCCTGCCCCTTGCAATGGGTGGCCGTGGCCCTGCGTCTCCCATCCTTCACATGGAGCTAAACCAACTAACAAAATACCTCTCCATATGCAAAGATCAGTCGGGAAGCCACTGCTTCACAAAGGGGACAAAAAAGAACGGCTGGGATACATGATACACATGGATAATATCACAAGTAGGTTGGAGAAGGGAAGATGAGCCTTTTTGTTCTTGCCACAGCACATCAGTGAGGAGCTTTCAAAGAAGCTGAAAGCAGAAAAATTCAAAGCCAGCAAAAAGAAATATTTTTATACTGTGATTAGCCTACAGCACTCATTGCCATGGGATGTTCTTGAAGGAAAAGCAAAAAAGATTTGAAAAGGCATTGGAAATACATATGCCTATCATGGCTGTCTAAAGTTGATGGCTGTCAAAAGGGGGGAAGGGATCTTAATATTTTCTTTCAGTGTGGGTTCCTGTGAGGCATTTGTTCCTCATCTGTCTGTTGGGGGTTTCAGCACTTGTAGTCTACAGTATCTGCTTCTGGTGCCTGTCACAGAGAAGACCCTGAGCTAAAGCTGCTGCTGGTGCACCCAGCCTGGATGGTCCTCTACTGCCCATGAGTACTGATGTCAGTAACAGCTCATGCTGCTTAGCACAAGTACCAGTTTGAACCATCAACACATTACAAAAAAAAAAAACCACCAAAAAACCAAACCCCAAACCCAAACATTGCATTCTTCACTCAGAAAATCTAAGTACAACTTTTTTTCCTCCTTTTTTTCTGGTTGCCCAGGTAGCGTAGCATCCCTGAGGGGCTGCCACTGAGGACGTGAGCACACTCCTTGGCAAGTGAAGCCTGATCATTTCTGAAAAATATATTCGTGGTTTAAAACACAATGTTTCTGTGTTAACAGGGGAGGTTTTGCACAAAGCGCTGTGTGCACTAGCCACGTCTGCACATTTCAAAGCCCGGGTGAAGTTGTACCTGCGAGCAAAAGCACTCTCTCAGGCTGTAGACACGGAGACTGCAGTGGGGCCACAGCCTGTCCCTGCACTGGGGGCAATGGTTCTGCTGAGGAGTTGCTGATTCCCCTGGGAACTACGTCTGCCAGCAGCCCCCATCCTCCCTTCAGCTGGGACCAAGGTCTTTCACACCAGCCTGTCACCCTCCTCCCTGCCCGACCAGTTTGCCCAACTTCAGATTTGCACTTCCTCCTTTAATTTGATTAGTGACAGCTGCTATTATCTGAGGAAATCTAAATTGCCTCTTCCTGTGCTAATGAATCACTGTACTATATGTGTGGGGATTAGAGAACAAGATGGATTTATTAATACGCTTCTAATTAAAGGGACAGTTCCACTGTTCCAGTGGCTTTCGGTGAAGGGGTTGTAGCAGGTTTTGGAGGTGAAGAGGAAAGCCGCGGGTTGTCAATTCTAATTACAAGCCACACTTGTACCTATATATCTTCTCAGACTGCAACTAGTGAGTGGAGATACTAATTTAGGTGCGCAGAGCAGGGCAGCCCTATCAACGGGGATGTCACACTAAAGTCTCTTGTCTGCAGGAACCAGTTCAGGTCCAGCATGGTGCTGCTGAGGCTGCAGCGCCTGTTCCAGCAGCCAGAATGACTTGAAACCACCTATTGCCTGGAGGTGGGAGGGTGTACCAGGGAAAGGGTCATCCTAAATTGACTTCTCTCCTACACTCCTTCTTAAGCACCCTTTATTATCTGGCAGATAATAAATCACAGCTATCTGTCTGATTAGATTTTGGGTCTGACTGAGGCAAACCACTCTTATCTAAGATTTTAAAGTTACAATTGCTCAGGCTTCTAACATGAGAGACTTTAATGATTTTGTTTTCAAGGTAACTGGGCACTTAAAAAAATCACCAGTCAGTTTGTAAAATGCTAGTGAAGGATTTTGTAAACTAAGCCTAATTACAGCAACAACAGACCTGTTTGCAAGAAGATGTGATGTGAATACTGATAACCCAAAGAGTTACTCTCATTGAGTCTGCTTGGGAGAGCGCAAATTAAAAAAACACGCTTGTGTATATTCTTCTTATCTCATACCTAATGCCAGGAACTCAGAGAGATGGTTTCCAGCCTCCCTTTACAAAATACAACGCAGCAACCTGTCTCCTGCTGTACAGCAGAGAAATGGGACCGCTCCTCACACTGTCCTCACAACCACAGCCCAAGCCAGCATCCTGAAACCCACTGATAAAAAGCACGGGGAAAAAGAAAGTCCAAATCTCATGCCTCACTCCCCAAACCAGGTCATGTTTTTGACAGGAGAATGTCTAATCTGGTGTGGCCATTCTTACACGATTGACTTTATGTGGGGAATCTTAACTTCTCCATAGGGTGAGCCAATAAGGAGCTCTATTAGAGGGAATTGAGGAAGATCCTTCTCCTTGGACCCACGTTTTACTTTAATTCTTTTGGCCCTGATTTACCTAAATATCGATGCAGTATCAGTAGGATTAAGACATAACATGTTGTGAATAAGGCACATGCAGGAAGATGAGATGCTCAGCTGTTCTAAGATGTTTGTTACAGCCATAACCATTCAGAAGAGCAATATTCACACTTAAGGCAATACTGTGTGTGTGGTGAGGCTCGGGTGGCTGAGCAGTGTGAATTTCTATACTAGTAATCTCGACCCACTGAAATCACCAGAAGTCCCTTCATGGACTTTGTCTCTGGCTTTGGATCAGACCCTGATCCTCAGCAGATGTAACTCCCCACATCTCCACCAGAACTATGCCTGGTTAGGTCAGCCGATGCTCCTGCCCTTTTTCTCTGCAGTAATTCAACATGCATAATCACCTGCAAAAGCGTTCTGCTGTCAACGGTCCTCTCTTCTCAAATGAACTATTTTCACTGCGTTCCCAGGTTCTACATCTTCTCTACTAATGTCGTACTCTAGGTGGATTATCCATCACCATAAAATCTTTCATTCTTTCAGATACAGTTAATTTTAATGAGGCTGGCATGGACTAACAAGCCATTGATTCACATTTGCAGATACAGTAAACAACTCTTGATTTCTTTCAATCTCTACACTTGAGCGTGCTAAATAGATTTAGCCAACGCTGCACACTGGACACATGCCCACCTTATTACTGGGAGATATCCAAACACCTCCTACAAGGTTATCACTGCACTTTGCTGCAGAGGAAGAGAAACTAAGAGCATATTGGTATGAACAGACCTGCAGGATAACTTGATTTCCTGTAGTCATTTCAAATAAATGAACAAGATTCGGGTTTCAGTTATCACTTTGTAAAGCTCACTCATAGCTCCAGGAAAAGCCTAAAGAAGCAAAAACGCTTTTCATTGTGGATTCTCTCTTTCATTGGAGGTTAAAAGATTAGGGGTACCCAGACTGCTGTTATAATGGAGGAAGAGACAGTTTCCAGCTTGACCCCAGCTAATTTTGCTGTTGGGGAGCTCACTGCTGTGCTCAGTAGTAGCTCACATTGACGGCAGCAGAACCAGATGGAGAATCCCAACCCCCAAAATTGCTATTCAAAACATAAAAAGAAAAAAAATCTTCAAACAATTCTGAGCTACCTGGCCTAAACGGCTGTGCTCCATGCTCCTTTCATTTAGATGCCTGAATTTAGCCTGTATGAATCACCCAATGATAAATCTCTACCCAGACTTGATATATAAATTACATGTTTTTCAGCATGTGAAAAGGGCAAGTCCTGGGATTAGAAGCTAACCTGGGACTCAAAGCATGAGTGATCCAGTCAGTCTTGCATTACAGGGCCAGAAGGGTCTTCAAGACAACAGATAATCTATCCTCTTATTTATTTGCCTGTATCCCGGTGTTCTGTTCCAGAGACACTCACTCACCCTGGCTGCGGGGCCTCCCAAGGCCGTCTGTCCCAGTCCTCACCATATATTTCATGAAAAGCTTTTCATAGCAGGCAATCTGAATCTCCTTGGCTGCAGTATAAAGCCTAAATGTCCTTGTTCTATCTACCACAGATAACAAGGACAAATTACTCTCTTCCCCTTTTTAAGTGTCTTAAAGATGCCTCCTCTCCCCTCAGCCCTGCTCTGCCATTAGTATGTGCTCTTCCACAGGCTCCTTATGCTTCTGCTCTCCACCGGTAACGATGGGACGAGAGCACTGGGCCTCCCTTCCTCAGAGGGACAAACACATTTAGAAGACTATGAGTTTCAGATACTACTGTAGGCAGTGTGAGTTTTTTCAAGGTACTTTGAAGTGATGGATAACATTGTCAACTGTAAATTTAGCTCAAGCATTGGAAAACAAGAGCATTTCCCTCACAATAAATTCAAGTGGTCTTCTGTAGTGCCCCAAAGTCACCACAGAAAGCCACCGTGCCGTGTGCTAAGTGACTGCTACAGTGTTCCACCATCTTCAGATAAAGCCAGATTATGAAACTAAGTCATAGGAAACTTCTGTGAGAATATGGCACTTGATCATACATATTCTATGGGTTCTTAGCTGCTAGATTGAGAGAACCAAGCAGGAGGCACGCCTCATGTGTGAGGCTCAACTGGATGCAGAGTGGCCACCAACATGACGGGGGGCCTGAGGGAGCTCCCCCCGCATGGAGAGCACAGCACACGTCCTGGATCAGGCCCAAGCAACAGAGGAGCTACAGCTCCCGCCTTCTATCAACACGTGCATAATTCTGACATGCAACACAAACAATTTCTCCATTGCCTAATTAAGAGAAGTTAATTTAAGTGTGGTTTTCAGTCTTTGCTTAAGAAGCACAATTCCTTCTGCTTTCACAGCATAAAATATAAATCTCAAATAAGTTCCAAAGACAGTGCCTTGGGTTTAGGGTCACTAAACAAACTGGCTTTGACTTCCTGGGATTCACAGATCATAAAAATCTACTGCTTATTATGTTCTTAGAAGACAAATTCTCGAGTGGCAAGGGACCATCTACTAAACAGTGCTTTAGCTCCCGCTCCCATCTCCAACAGCGAGTGGATGTATGCACAGAGCAGACAAAACTGAAGTTTTATACATTTAAGCAATTTAGATGTCTGTGTTTTCAGAAGGTACAGAGCAAGAAAATGGATGCTCAGCTTTTTTTAAGCATTTAAGTGAGGCACTTAAATTAGAGCAACACAGCTCCCCATATAACCTATGCCAAGTAAGCAGTACTTGCTAAGGTTTGGCCTGTCCTCCTCCTTCCCCAATTTATAGAGGCATCTCCACGATAGTCATGTTCCTAATGTAACTGCTCCAGTTCTGAGTAGGATAAACCTGGTTGTAATTGTAGCTGAGTCTTGAAACAACCTGGGGGATGTGTCTCTTTTCCCCAAATCCATTGAGTTCCAAGGGAAGAGGAATTACTGCAAGGACTATTTCTTGCATTCAGCTTGAGAATATGTCTAGAATAGGGGAGCAGCTGTCACACATGATACGTGGGTTTGCAAAACAAGGCTTAAAGAGACATTTGGGAAGCACTTGAAAGGACACAAGCCCAGAGAATGAGTCTCTAGACATTGTTCCTTCTTCCTTATTCCTTTACGCTGCAAGGCATGCAAAGAAGGGGAGAAAATGAGGATCCTCCTATGTTCAATGAGGAGTGAACACCGAGTAAATATGGAGTGGGGACTCAATAGAGCTGTCACAAAAGCTATGGATACACATAACCCCCGTCACATTTACAGCATGGCTGTGCCGGGGGCAGTCTGGAGGTGCCCCAAGAACAGCCCGTCAGTACCAGCGGGGTGCTGAGCCCCAGGCTCCCTCCCTGGGGTGTGAGCAGGGGGGACCTGCCAGGGCAACACTCTGCAGTGTCAGATCAGCTCCTTTATCAGCATTTAGCAGTGCAAAACCAAGAAAATGAAGGAAAACAGGAAGAGAGACAGACTACATTCAGGGCTCCAATAAACCGACATTGTAGGATGTATCACTGTCAGAGGATAAGGAAAGGGAAAAAGAAGATAAACCTTGGTATTATTAAATGCAAAATGTAAAAACATTTAAAGTGACACCTTCCTGAAGAGAGCTTTTAAATTATTCACAGTCAATGCAATACAATCCACAGCTAATTACAGTCTATACATGCAAATGAAAGTAATGATAATCATAATTACTTTGCACTTATATACTGTAGCAATTTTCACCTGAAGACCTCAAAGTCTTTATAAACATTAATTAATCCTCCCATCACCCTGGTGTGCTAGGTAACTGTTACCATAATTCTCATTTTAGAGACAGGTAAACCGGGGTTCAAAGAGGTGAAGTGGTTTGCTCATTGTTAGATTTTGGTGCCGCGGGTGGGATCAGAATGGACGGCGGCGTCTCGTCAGGGGGCAGCTGTTACCACCCCTGCTGCCCGGTGAGAGGTGCTGGGGCTAAGGGAGGAGAGCGGTGCTGTATATTGAGAGGGAGCAGGCGAAGGGCAGATTCTTGAGCTGAGGAACAAGTGTTTGACAAAACCCACTTCACTTATACTACAAAAGACAGCATTATATTTATAGCGCACCACACTGCAGTAGTTCCACTGCTGAGATCCATACATTGAGCCTAAAAGCATTGACACTTATTTTAAGGTTTGATTTTGCCTTCTGTAGAGATGTTTTATTTTGTTCTTTTGTTTCTTCAAAGAAAGTTCTATCATAAAACTCTGATTAGGAGACAGGTTTGCAGAGAAAACAGCAAATACCGGAATCACTGCTGTTACCAGACCTTTTCCATGGACTTTAAAAATGCTAAGTGAGCGGATACAGTTGATTGCTGGGAAACAGGGCTGAAGTTACAAAAGTTTTTGGCACATGGGCTCAGATTAAGCCAACCAAGTCAGTCCTGTGCCTTCTGGTTTCTGTACACAGGCTCCAGGCTCTCAAGACAGCTTCACCATCAGGTGAAGCACAGAAGTTAAGGCAATCTGGGCTGGGTGCATCTGGCAAGCAGACACCTACGGGCTTCACAAGTTCGGTATCTATCTCCCACTGACACCCCATTACATTTTGAGACTCTGGAGGAAGAAACATTTATACTGTACTCCTGCAGCACCTGCTGTAAGGCAGCAGTGAGGCAACCTGATAGGTGCTACCACAATAAAAGTAATTGGTCTAATACAACGCAGACCCCCCAGGACAGGTGGCTGGATCTTTCTTGGGCTAATGATCCGAGTCGCGGGACGCAAAAGACGAATAGACTTGAGAAATCCCCTCGGCAGAATACCTGACAGTCCAAAAGACAACAGAACGTAACTTCAAACTCCTCTCACCTGTAATTACTTTTCTGAATTTGCATCCCAGTGGCTCAGAAAATGCACTCAGATTTTCTCCTTACCCACATTTCTAAAGGCCGTTGTGTGTTAATCATTGTCTGGTACCATAAAATGCAACAGCCATCAATATCAAGTCTGCCAACTTAACAGACTCTTGTAATGGGTACATTTCTATAGACCTACACAATAAGACTAATTGCATGGGCTTGCTGTAAAAGCCAGAGGTCGTTTGATTACTAGCTGTTTTGTACCATGAAAGTGCACATTAATTATTTAAAAGATGGACTTATAATTATTGTAAGCTCTAAGTAATTACCTATAATTTTGGCAAGTGTTAGAAAAACTGATAGTCTAGCAAATTCAGGTTTTAGTCATTAGTAAGCTCATAATTACATTTAAATTGCAAAATGAGAATTATGCAATTTATCTCCCCAATAATGCATAAACATTACAGTGATTGTAGGTTTTAATGGACTATATTATTACTATAAAAAGCAGAGCAGTGATAGGCAGTGAGGGGCAATTTGAGTTCATTGCTGTTATTTTACAGTATAATTGCTTATCAGTGACTGCACTGTGATGGTTCTTCTCCTTGATTAACATGGGATAAGTCCATTCCACCCATCAAACTGTACTGGAAAATACAAAACTTACTAAAGAGTCACTAAAAAGAAGTGATTAATCTTATATCAGTACTGGACTAATTGCTGTAGGTAAACAATCTAGAAATCACATATTTACTCTTTCTCTCTCCCTTAAGAAATGCAGAATTCCCAAGTCATGCTGCTTTGGGTAGGACTGCTTTTTCATTCCAACTTTTCAGGACCTGCTCCCATACACATCTCACCCGTGCCTGAGGCTACTCAGTGCTACCACACCACCTAGAAAGAGCAGGAATGAATAAAGAATGCCACCAAGTAATATACATACAAGAGGATTTTTCAGTTGCTGCTGTTCCAAAGCAGTCTGTGCCCATCTTATTTCTCAGTATGTCAATGGCAAAATCCATTTCAAGATGAGAAAAGCAGGATAACGACTAGATAGAGCTTACCAGACAACAGAGCTGGTTTGGAACAGTAAGTTTTGTTCAGCACCACTCCAGAAAGAGGAACTTTCTAATAATAATAAATGCATCAAATCTGACCAAATAACCATGGATGTGCATGCTCTGATGCTTAGAGACCACCATCTCCCCCCTCTTCAGCAGCAGGTGCTGTGAGTGTTCACGAAAGAGTTAATCCCTGCTTAGCAAGATCCCCAAAGTCTTCTGAACAGTGGCCGTAGAGAGTAAGCAGGAGAAAAGGAGCGAGATCTGCCTGTGGCTGGGACACATTAAACTTAAGCATGGGACAGCAGTTTCCAGAGCATACAGTGACGTCCTAATAGCATCCCATTGACCTCAAAGGAAATTTTACCATATATAGTCACAAGGGCAGTAAATTTGTTGCAATTTAATAATGCCATTGTTCCTCTGGTTTTAGGTGATGGGTGAAGTGATTTCTCTGTGTGGACTAAGCACATTATCTATCAGACAAAGGTGTCGGTCACGCAAGGGGCAATACTGGCGAACAGATTAGGATAGAAATCTAGGATATTTTATCCAGCTGAAAATGACTGCAATTAATCCACGTTAGAAACTAGGTGAGGCAGACGGGTTTATATCCAAAACACAGCAATTGCCAACCGCACTCCTCTCTACAGCCAAACAGTGATATTGGAGTTCAATACTTCCTGAAAAGAAAAGGCAACACCAACTGCTGTGAATCACTCATGCAATTTCCTTATGGATTTCCACCTTCCCTGTTACACGGACTTTTCAGAAAATTGACCACAGAGATTGGTAGAGCTGAAGACCGTGCTGTTTACCTTGAAATCAGGACCTGCCCATGCAGTTCATCATGTCATGATTTTAGTGTCACTCTTGGTCTACAACAGTCCCTCTTGGCCATGGAAAACTTGTCCCCTTATGATGTAAGGAGGAATGAAACGCTGGGACTGTACTTCCAGGCCTGTCTGCAGTGAGACACTGTCACACCGTATGCACCTTCGAAGCTGGAGTCCTGCCAGTACAGCTGGCTTGGTTTGACACTGGGGAAATTTAAGACCTGCTTTTTATTGTTATTTTACAAGCCCTTATACAGTGTTTGTTTTAAATGATGTGCTGTGTGATTTAGTGGTGTTTGCTGAAATGATGAAAGCCAGTACTTGAAGTGCTGTACTGTGTGACCGTTGTCTTCTCCTGGAGATGAGATATTACTTTTCACGGGAGTTTCCCAAAAGGCAGCAGCAGCTTTTGCCTTTGGGGCACCAGATCTGCTCAGAAATCCCAAAAATAAAATCCAAAGGAACTGAAGATGCCTTTAGCCCAGCTCCGCACACCATTTAGCAGAGCAGCTCTTCCGGACGATGGATGGCAGGCAGGCAGCTGCCCTGTGCAGCGCTTGATGCAGCAGGGACCCACACAGTGGTGGCAGAGCCCACACCTCGGTGACAAGGGCGGTAATGCCAGCAGCACTGTAAGAGCTGTTCCGAGAGCACGCCGGGAGCTTGCCCCTACACCACTAATGTCAGCGAGGGTTTTGTTACTTGCTTCTGGGAGCACAGGGTCACGCGTTATTAGCTGTGCATTTGAAGGCCATGGTCAGATCATTTCTGGTGTCAATACTCACGCTGACCCCTCTGTGAGCTGTGGCATGAAGGGTCTTCTGCCTGGACAGCTTTGTTGGATCAGGCAGATGTGGCTGGTGGATATTTCTCTAACAGTGAGAACCAAAGCCTCTGCCCCAGAGGGCAGATAGGAAAAGACAGAATTACTTTTTGTCAAATGATAGGCTCTAGCTTCCTTAAGAGCAACACAGGATCATCCCTTGGAACTCAAAAGCTGATGAAATTCCTGCCCTTATAACCTCCAAGTTGCTACAGGGTGAAACAGTTGGAAATAACAGGACCCTGGGGACTTCCATGCTGTTCAAGGCATCTAATCCAAAACCTTCTCTCTGCCAATGCCCAGTATCAGGTGCTTCAGTGGACATGCACTAAGTCTTACAGGAGGTAAACAAGGGATAATGTTACCCACAACATCTACTCAAGGCTTCAGCATAATCCCTGTTTAGCAGAGTTACACCTATACACTTGAGCTTGAGAATTTATATTCCTTCCGAGCCTCTTTATTAAGTAGCTTAATTCTGCATCAAAACATTCAATGCTTCTCTGCACCTGCCCACATTCCTGCCCTTTATAGAAGCTGCCAATTTGCATTACAGACACACTAAGGCTTTGAAAAAACTTCCTCTCTCTAGCAAGCGCTCTTTGCCCTCTGGTTCAAAGGTGTGTGTCTAGCTACAGGTCAGTGAGTAAGCAGAAGGCAGCTTAAGAGAAACAACTTCTCAGCCAAGGCACATTTCCTCTTGGATGATGACAAGCGATGGCTACATGGGAACGTGGAGCCACTGGGCTGGCAGAGACTGGATGGGTCACCGAGTCTGTGCCCTGATAGCAGAGGCCACTACATCACATCATCTCCTTCATACATGCTTCAGGCTGTGTCTCTAAACAGACCATACTTTCGCTCCTGTTATTTTGACATAAATGCCACTCTCTTCCAGAATCCTGTTGCCTTAATGGTTAAATGCTGTCTTAGTTCCAGCCTAAGTTAATGCATGGTTAATGTATATGTTTTGCTCTTAGCCAGTACATTCCCCTCTCTCTCCTTCTCTGCTCTTTACTCCCCTATGACATTTTTAGACAGCAATCAGATCATCTCTTGGGTCTGTGATTTGCTAGACTAAACAAGCCGAACTCTTCAAGTCCTCTCTCTTACAGCATGTTCCACTTTCCCTTGATCGTTCTGTTCAAGTTCACCTTTCCTGGATGTGACTCACTGGAGTAGTACTTCAGACACTGACAGCTTGCACAGCCTTTCCCTTTGAAGGCCTTCATCTGACAAACCCCAACATCACATTGCCATTTCCATAGCTGCAGCACATTGGCGCTTCCCGTGATCAGCTAGAACAAAAGGAAATTGGCCTCATTTGTTTCTAACTGATGTCTGTTCATCTAACAGGAAAAATTCTTGCTATTAGTCCAAGCACATAACCTCTCACTTCATATTTTTAAATTGTAGCAATTAACATTGCAAGCTATTTAAGACCGTATCAGTCTTAAATAAAGCTGCTTTTTCCAACAAAAAATTGGGAGAAAAAAAAAAGAATTGTTTTGTTACAACTGCTGTGAGCCTGGTTGCTCAGGTTTTTCCTACAGGTTTGGCTTACACAGCTGGAAGCTACCTGGACTCTGTCAACCTCTTCACCGTTGGTCTTGAATGAACAGAAGAGCTGCTCTCCAAAGACGGGCAGTAGGAGAGAAAGAGATGTGGAGCCCTGACTTGGCTCATCTCAAGTAAGCTCCTAATACATAGCCCTCAAGACTCCAGGGAGCATGTAAAATACAGTAACAGACCTACCCACCCCATTCTGCATGTGGCTTATGAAGGGGAAGGTCAAACCGTCATCCTGCCAGCACTCCAGAGCCTAACTGTCCATCAGGTAGGTCTGGAAGGTATTGCTGCCCCTGAAGTCACCATCCCTCCTTTGGTGGGCAATGAGCTCAGCTAGTCCAATCTCCTTAGGGTTCCTCAGCAGTCCCTGCCACCGACTGCCTTCCAGAGAAGATCATACAGAAAGCCTGGAGCAAGAGCACTCACAAGACAAGTATCACAGATACCCAAAGCTCAACACACAATTACTTTGAACTTACTTCTGTTCTCGCTGATGTCCAGGGAGATATTTCGTAAGTAGCGTTTGTATCCTGGGAATTAGCACAAAGGTCCTTTCTTTGGTTTTACAGGCAGAGCAGCAGTACCCACCGGCAGTACTCTGTGTATTAGGACGTACTAACAACAGATGGGTTTTCAGGGACAGAGTCCCCCTCTGAACAGGGCAGTCACGCCCACTGGGAGTACATGAGGTGTCTGCCCACGCAAAAGCCACCAGTGACACCGCTGCCAGAGAGGCTGGGCTACCAGGGACTGGAGGGAACAGCTCTGAAATCCCCATCACCAGGTTTTACAGATCCCTCTCCAGCCTGTCTGGGTCTGAGAAAAGGCAGCTGAGCCTCATTAGTGAAGCAGCCAAGCAGGACAGGTAGCCTCAGGTTACACTAACGAGCCAATTAAGAGGACTTATAAAGGAAACCTAGCTGGGTAACAAGGGAGGAGAAAGCCTGGCAGCTCTGGTTGGGGAGGCAGAGCTATGTACTTGGAGATGGGCTGCTGCATAATTACCAAAGCTTTCTGCATTGTGCCATTGGGGGAAGGGTAGCCTTAAAAGATTAAAGATGGCTGATTTGGGGCTGTGATGTTGTTAATTTGTCTCATCAGAGCCTGAAGTAAACCAAATAGCAGTAAATAATTATATTCTTGCTCTCTCTGTAGGCCCTACCTGACAGGATATCTTAGGGCATTTTGGAGGCCCTGCTTGATTTAACACCCCTTCACCCTGTGTCCCAGGATCCTGCCAACACCCTTGAGGCCTTCTGAGGTAGCTGGATGGGGAGGTTGCTCAGCATTTTGTTGAGTGGTTTATTGTGGTGGCAGACTCACCCCTATCTATCAGGCAGGGAACAGGTGTTAATTACAAGGTTGTTGCTGTGTCGCACAGTCAGCTCAGGCAGGTTCTCACTTGCGGGCTGCAGGAGTCCTCTCCAACCCTGCACTTCTGATGCACCTGACTGGCCTGATCTGTGTGTCCTGCAAGTCATCACCAGGAGTTGTGTCTGGGGTGGTGGAGAAGTCAGAATTCACCACAGTTAGGTAGTGAGATCAGCATAAATATAATACTTCAAAGTACCTGTCATTTTCCTGGAGGGAAACACTCTTCAGTCACCTCAAATTCTAGAATGTTTGCTTTGCATTGCATAAAAAGGTGAAGTTTCAGCTACTTTAACTGTGTCAGAGATATGAAGCTCACAGGAGGACCTGTGGTGTCCTGACAGCCCAGTGGCTGATGGAGAACAATTCCATCATACAGCAGTTCACAGTCGCTAGAGACCAAATCCAAATACACCCAGTGTTTCACAGAAAGCAAATCCCAAACCAAATCTGGCCAAATTCTCTTCGAGGGTAGGAATCAAAATTGTGACTCCAAACAACCTTTTCAATTTAATCCAGTCACAAATCTGCTTAGACAATAGGTCATAGACAACAATTTGGGGGGCAGAGCGGTGTTGGGCTTTGTGGTTTGGGCTTGAAGTAACCTAATGATCATACAAACTGAACCCATTTGCAACTCATACCTGAAGCTGGTTTTGATGTCTTCAAGGATCCATTACAAACCAGAAAGCCCTGATCGATCCACTGAGATTTAATCCATTTGTGTTGGTGAATTTCCTACAAGTTCCCTCCAGATCTGTGCAGTGGATCTTTGGCCAAGAGTTAGGGCAAGAGTTTTATGCATCTAGTCCAATGTCCTGTTTTATCCACTGGCCAATATCCAGTGCTCCTGAGTAATTCCTTCTGCACAAGCACTACTGGAGTCTGGTAAGCAAAAACGGCCCATAAACCACATGATCATTTTACAGCCATATGAGAAGAACACAGAGAGCTCTGTTCTGAGTTAAAGTCCCCAGCACGCTGCTAGCATTAGACAAATAATAATTATAGCTGCTTGCACCAAGGTGCCTCACCTGGAAAGAATCCCAGCTTAATCTGATGGAACAAAGCTGCCTAGAGAAAGAACAAACACAAATAGGTCCTGCGACACCTGACTGAGCACCAAAATGCATATTCCATCCAGATGGCTATCTTCTGAGACCGCAACCTGGAATGGCAAACAGCAAAACCCGTGTTTGCGTTCAGCTCATCTGAATGATTGCATGGCAGAGTGAAATCAGATCTACATGGCTGGATATGGCCAGAGGAATTGAGCAGTTTCACTTTTCAAGTGCAAGACAAGAAAGCCGTAAGCTCTCACTTTTTTCAATAAAGAATTCAGATAGTCTTTTCTTATTTAAACAGATGGATACCACTCCTACCTAGGGAAGGACATGCACTGCCCTTTGTAGTTGAATCAAAGTAAAGCTGAATGGATGAAATAAGACCCGCCAGGCACAAAGTATTATGGGGCAAAGAAAAGGGGCTGTTCTGAGAGTCCTGCGGTTGGGTCTAGAAGAGGGGAAGACTTGTTCTTATGAAACATTTCAAGGACTATCAATTTGAAGTCTCCTCAATACGGCAAACACAGTGCTTCCAGTACATCCACCAGAATGTGGTCTGGCTGTTCAGCATCAAAATCCCCTAAATGACTCACTGAATATACACAGTTGCCAGGGGGTCAGTGAGTTTATCATGTAATAATAGTTGGTATTTCACCAAATGACACCAAAGAATTTCGAAGTTTTACTAGTTTAAGGATTTTACAGAGCTAGAATATGTCTAGATATTATAAAGGATCTGCAAAACATTCATTAATATTCTATACTGTCCTTCACTCAACTCCCACAAAAAAACATTATATTACTATGTTGACCTCCAGATATGCTGAGGTTGTCAAAGCTGCCTACAGAATTTGGCATCCTAATTGCATCAAATTTATCAAAATTAGGTGTTCAGATGTCCTAAGTAATTTTTTTATAAATAGTGCTTAAAATAATACCAGAAATAAAAACACCAGAAGATGGCCTTGTGGCAACAGCACTGAGATTCGGGGAATCTAGATGCAACTGCTCTCTCTTGTCCAAATTTCCTGAGTAAACAGCAAGTACACTGCCGTATAACTGTATCCCAAATATATAAATAGGGATAATTTTTCTCCATCTATTCTTAGTTAAAAATAAAAGAAGCACAATGACGACTTAGTGTCTTCTGATGTCAGTATTTAACATTTAACTCCATACCCCAGGGATACTGTTAGGGTTTCCATATATTAATCACAGAGAATTATAATCCAAGACATCACAGGCTGCCTGGCATTCTCGTTTGTTAGACAAGCGCAGTGGCTGATTATCTGAAAGGCACTACCTCTAAATCCTGCCTCACTTCTATCCCAAGATCATCACAGTGATAAGAACATTTCTGCTACTAAAAACTACATTTGCTTGAAACCCCCTTGATACAATTACAAGTGGAGTAAGAAACTTTCAACTGTGCAGATATTGAAATAAACAGAAATGGATTTTAACAGGACATCTTCTATACTTGACAAGGAAAAGACCCTGAAGACTTTTGAGACCTGCAATACTGGTTTTTTGGTCTAATGTAGGTATAAAGGTTTTCATTTTCACAGGGAGTTTTCAATGATTAAATCTCAGGGAGATCAAAAGAGACTCTGAATTTAACCAAAGAAGTTTTTTCCCCACATGGAAATGTTTTATGAATCTTCTTTTAAACATGAATCTCTGAGAAGGTGAACAAGGAAAAGATGGTGATCTGCACGGGCTTTAAGTAAACCAGAAACATACAGAGGCTAATGAAACATTAAGTGAAAATGTCCCTATCTTTGGCTACTTAATTCCACATATCTTGCTCTTCGAAAGCAAAACATAAAGATAACAGGAATAAATCAGCAGTTTTGAGAAGCTGACACTGAGGCAGCATTTCATGCAGATTGGTTCATCGCTAGCCCCTGCTCAGTCATGAAGATCTAATCTCAACATCTTCCGACCCTTTTCCATACTTCATTACTTTCTAATCACTTATGGCCCTTATCGAAGAATGCTCTGAGCTTCTCGGACTGGAACAAATCCATAAATCAAAGACAATAGCTTTTTTGCTTTCTTTAGCAGCCTGCCTTCTCTTTATAATCTCATCCATCTGTTGAATTTGAAATTCACTTTGCGTATGTGTATATACACTGATTAAAAAAACAAAGAAACTAAGGAAAATATTTTTAGTACAGAATAAATTGTGCATTGACTTTCTAAGCTCGTGCGAGGCATTAACCCTGGCGCCAGTCCAGGGAAGCAAGGATACCTACTGCAATCTGTTATCTTGCTTGTCTTCAGTGGAGTTCCTCAGTATTCCTTAAGTGATATATAGTTTCTTACCCATGGGTAGACAACAGGAAAAAGGAAGGCTAACAAAATAATGGAGTGACTATTTTGATAGTTGCCTGTAGTTTTCATTGAAAATTTTGCAATGCAAATTAGGAACACATGCTTATTAACCATCAATCTTTGTGTCAACTTCTGAAAGGATATAACAATCAAATTTGATATTTATTTATTTTCTGGATTCCAAAGAGGACTTTTTTCTCCTAATAACTCTGCAGTAAAATCATCCCTATTGGACCACATTAGTGACTTACAGACAGATTTCTGCTCTTTTAAGAAGATTACAGGAGTGACATTTGTTCTAGTAATTATATCTTCTAGATCAGCAGAGCGCAACGCATTCAGACCCTTTAAAATGGAGCATCTCCCAGGGTTTAATGGATTTAACAAGGACTGAAACAACACCCAGGCAAAGAGGATGAGAGGGGCTAACACAAGCTAAGAAGATGAGAAGGGCTTCCTCTTCAATTCAGATAGACAAATGGAGACTAAATTCTTCCACTTTCAGTAACAAACTTGCAAGGCTTGTCAATAAAACCAGCAGGAGCTACAGCAGTGCAAAATGATGTGAAGATCTAACGTGCACTGGGCTCACCTTGGGTTTCGAAGTTGGGGGGGGGGGGGGCAGTCAGGTCTTTTCTTACATATCACTGCAAGAAAAAATTTAGTTTTGATGAAAATAAAGCAGAACCTGTCCAGTGAAGTAGCTTAGGAGCTATTTTATAATTTCCCATTTGCAGAATTGACTGCAGGGGAAGGCAGCATCTGCACACACACCTCCTACTTTCTAACTAATAACAGCTCTTGTGAGATTGGTAAATCACTCTCTGTAATACAGGCATATAAACACTTTCAAACTGGCATTTTGCTTCACGCAGCCTGTTTTGAGCTGGGTATATTGTCCTTAGATACGTGCCTGAAAAGAAACTCAGGCTCCAGTCCTGATTCAGAAGGAGCTGATTTGATATATCTAAGACAAAACATCCACCCAGGGTTGAATTTACAGACTAAAAGCACTGGAAAGCAATAGAAATCCACAAAAATAAAGATAATAGAGTTCTGGAATATAGATAAATATAAGACATATACTGTAAATGGATTTAAATTTCCAAGGCAACACAAAATGTACTATACCTTACCCCTGTGTTCCCTTTACCCAGGCAACTTATCGGGATTTATTTGGAGCTCTCTCTAACATTTTGATGACATTCAGACACCACTTATCTGCCGATGCACAGCCAAAGTCAGCAGTGTTATTTAGTAGCTGAACAACGAAGGGATAAAAGGCAAGCTGCTTCTTAAAATCAGTCTCATTTAAAAGTATCTAGATAATTAATAGACAAGTTTACACTTCCTTTTAAGTTCTTCTTTGTTCTAAGTAAAACTGACACTGAAATTAAGCCTACTTGTAGTAATAGCAAAATAATAACTACAGATACTGTTCCATAGCCTTGGCACATGTCAGCTGCTGCACGAGTGTGTGAGCCGAAATACTCATCTGGAGCGAGTTTGGCTGGACAGCTGGTCTGTGCCGCCTCTGAAGAAGCTGCATTTCTCCACTGGGCAAGATAATATACAGCTCAAGTACTTTATAGTTTTGAGACCTCTCTGGACAAACAATGCTATAAAAGATGTGTCATGTCTTGTCCTCAGTAATTCATCTCACTGTCAACTGGTTACCATAAAATAAGACTCCAGAGCAAGCGAGGAGTAAGGTAAAGAAAGCCTTCTTAATCCAGGAGTGATGCTAAAACTACAGCTTGTCATCTTCAGTGCTGGCTTATTTGTAAAAGTTCTGTCCTCTCTAAGGACCTGAAGGTAGAACAGATACATCCTGAAATAAATCAAACTCCTGTATCTTCCATCATATCTTCTGACTATCTATATGACTCCAACATATTTTCCATCTTATCTTTTTTTCTATTTTTCCATGGAAAGTCAATAAATAAGCTTTTCTTTCTTTGCTTGTCAGCTACTCTTCTGGAACAGTTAAAAAAAAACACAACCCACTTCAAGAAGACTATTTCAGAGAATACAACATCATACGCAGACTATCTCAGGCACAAAAGCAAAAGACTGTCATGTCCAACTTCTAAAGAGCGTATGAAGGATAACTTCCTTTACATGCTTTGTCTGACTCTTTTCCTGCTGTAAAGATGGTTTTCAGGTTTACTTGGGAAAAAAACATTTTCCCTGGCTGGAGGTAAAAAGCAGAGCCTATCCTGAACGGCCACCGTTGCCCAAAGCTCACCACCAGAGTGCCAACCTAAGCACACGCCGAAGGGACACCACATTAGTGCACAGTCTGAACCCAGTGAGACTCCCAGGTCTGAGACCAGAATTCAGATGAGTTAAACGAAAGCAAGAGGAGGAAGAGATCACGTTTTAGAGTGTTCCCAAATGGCTTTCCCAGGCTGCACCCCCACAGAGGGACCAAGCAATAACCAGGAGGACAGCAGTGGCATCCGTCTATTTTCTGTCAACCCCGCTGCCCAAAGCACCTCCCATTGTTTGAAGATGCCGCGTGTTTGGTGTGTCTGTGTGTGCAAGAGAGAGAGAGAAAAGGAAGGTTATTAAAAAAGCAGTTTGGCTAAATAAGGGAGCTCATTATGTGTGCTATTTTTGTTCCTCAAATGTCTGCCTTCCTCTCTTTCCCTTGAGGTTTCTAGAGAAATCTGACAATCAGGGCTGAGGTTTACTGTCAGCTTCCATTAGGCAAATCAACCAGGCTGGGGATGGGGGAAGGACAAGGGGAAAATTGCCCTAAAAGCAAGCTGATGCAGCACCAGTAATGTCTTTGTGCATGTACCCACCGCCAAAAATTACTCGACTGAGGCACTGTCCCATAAAGGAGTCCTTTCAGAGCCTCCTGCAGTCCCCCTGTACCACGACACGGAACACCGTTTTCTGTCAGCTCGGCAGAGACGGGCACAGCACAGCTAACAGCGACTGCCTTCAGTGCTCTGACAAAGCAAATGACCTTCAGTGTGTTCACCTGTCATGGAACTCATTTCCGTGTTGTAACTGACGTGTAAAAGTGATCTTCATTACTTGAACTAAAGACACACAAGCCTGCAAAACAGAAGACTTTCCCAAGAATAAGAACAGACTCTGTGGACATGGAGCATCGCATTTGACATTTCAAAATCTCAGCATTAAAAAAAAAAAAAAAAAGAGAAAAAAAAAGGAATTTTCTTAATCTATTTTTCACTTTTCCCTTAGAAAATACTGATTTTTCATCAGTGATTCTATCTGGATTTCATCAGTTTATAGAGGAAGGAGGAGTGTAAACTCTTCTCCACAGAACAGAGGTCCAGTTTTAAGCAGAAAAGGTTTCCACCTCCTATTTTTTTTTTTAACCACCATGCTCACAAAACAGGCCATTATTTCAAGGAGAAGCTAGTCTCCAATGCATTGCCATTCGCCCTGCTTGCACCTCATACATCTTCCAGGATCAGTCACTACACACAGATATAGAATAGAAAAGCAAAATTAGAGTCATCTGCTACAGAAAACACAGATCTTTCCCTGGTTAGAAATAGTGGGGGTTTACTGCAGAACACAGCTATTTGCAGAACCGCAGCCATCAGGGCAGGAAGGCAGCTTGTACATTATAGTTTCCACAGTAATATCACTAAGAAAAAAATATTCTCTTCTCTAGCTGTGAGACGTCTATGAACTGTAACCATGCATGTCTTCTTCATCATCAAGCAGTTGTGAGGCATCATCAAATCAAACTCACTGTATACAGGGGATTAAATTAAATTACGTATCTCCTCACAATCACAGAGTCATTAAAATAAGCCCCTGACCCACTGAAAACATCACCAGTGTAGCCACAAACATAAAGTGAGATTTAGGAGCTTCCACAGCACCTACGGCTTGAGGACTTTATGTGTTATAAATGCCAGTTAACTTGGCAGTACTGCACCTCCTTGGGGGTATTACTGTTTCAGGGTAACATTACATCCTTCCCAGAAATGGAATGACCTGCCCAAACTTTTGAACAAACGGGTGGAAACGGGATCTGAATTGCTTGCTGTGCTCCCACCCTTGTCTGGCCATCCCTCCCTCTCCTCCACCGGCGATACCAGCACTACACCTCTCTCTGGGAAACTCCTGCTTGTTTCTGAAGGCTTCAGCCAGGGTTTAAGTTTCCAGTTGGGAGCATTTCTCCCCTCCAGTGTACTGAGGGGGACTGCTATCCATTTCCTTACCAGACTCCAAAGCAATGCCAGCCACAGAGAGCTACTGCTGAGACGGTGGCACAAAGGAGGAGGTGGGGAATGAACCCTGTGTGCAAGGAGAGGACAGATGTCCTCTCCAGGGCGGTTACAGAGCCCCAGACAATTTTTCAGGCGCTAAGACAAGCTGCAGGGCAGGAATGCCACAGGGGAAGAAACTCCTTACAGAAACTCCAGTTTCTCTCAGCCAGACACCCTTGCACTCCAGACCCTCAGGGCTCGTCTCCATTCCTGTCCTCGTGTCCTCCTCAGCGCCTCTTATCTCCAGGTCCCCAAGTCACCGATGCCTCCTCCTTCCCTCTGGAGCCACAGCTTGTGCAGTGGTAACAGCTGGCTGAAAAGCCCAAGCCAAGCCACTTAAGAGTCCACCGCTAAAAATTAACAGATGCTGTTTCTGATTCCTAAAGACCACTTGAGACTAAGCAGGAGGGACTTAGTAATTGTCTGAAGCTGGATCTATACCGAGAAAAGCCAAAGTTTGGAGGATAAAGACTGTGTTTTGCCTCTCAATATGTTTTTCCTTCCTGCAGAGCCCACCAAGTTTTGTGCTTATGTTTAATCAACTAAAACAAAAAATAGACAAAACTTTGCTAGGATGGTTCATGAAGATCCTCTTCCACTCAAGGATTTCTAAATAAATATTTCAAAGCTTAGAATAAAAGCTTTCCAATATATCTAAGTGCTTTGAGCTCCTAAGTCCCAAAGCATTTCAGTGGAAAACAAGTAATTTTAAAAATGAGGTTCTTCCCATTATGGAGTCCGAAATTTCAATCTCCTGGGCCTGGATTTTTTTCTTTTTCAGGAAAAGCACTGCTTCATTTCATTTCATGGGTTTGGGAACTGCTGCACAAAACCTTAAAGCAATAAAAACTGCAGCATTTGTTTTTCTTTAGCATAGCAATGGAAAAACAACCTTGCCTAAATCTTCATCTATTTCTGACAGTGTTCCCATATCCTGCAAGTTACTCCCGAGGAACAGTCCCAGCTACTCAAGTGAGCAGGTCGGGAGGGAGCAGAGTCTGTGCCAGGGCAGGTCCCAGCCTGAGCTGCCCCGGCAGGGGCTCAGCATGGCCCCATGGGGCAGAGTTGCCCCACCAGGGGTGCAAGGGGCTCCCACAGCCCCAGAAACACCAGGAACGGCCTGTCTGAGATGGTCCCACACCATAGAAGAAGGAAATAATTTCTGCCATGTGAGAGGACACTCCTGCTGCACTCTCTGGTCATGAGTCCATTTCAGAGCTGAAGCTTAAGGATAAACCATTCAACCTACAAGGAATTGTCAAAAAATGCAACTAAATAGCAAACACATGTAAGTCCCAGGCATCTCCCTGAGCCCCACTTGTTCTTTTTTTAGCCTCAGGAGAAAAGCACATTCTTCTGCATAATTTATTTCTTCAACAGAATTATGCAGAAAAGTGCAACTAAATTGCTTTTCCTGATTAAAACCAGAGTATTTTATATTCTCCCTTCCCCCCATTTCTGGATTATTTGCTTTTTATCCTAGAGCCTCTTATCCCTAGATGTAACTCTCTAATTTTGCTTAGAAAGAAAGCAAAGCCCCATCTGCTCCTACCTTTCACAGCACATCCCCAGGTGCAGACAGGGAGACCTCCATCCCACCACCCCAGCTCCACCTCTACAAATAGGGGTCATGGCAGCCCATGGGCTGATTCTGGTGTGGCTCTTTCTGGTTTGGGGGTGGTATTTTATCTCAGACAGTGAGATAGCTTTCTAAAAGGGCTTATTCTTTTGGAATGGCGTTGGGAGGTCTACAGGTAGGTGTTCACAGGGCTGAAAAAACCAGTTCTGTAGCAGGATCTGAAGAGCCCAGGTGCTGGCACAGGCACTTGTACAACAGCAGAGCCAGGTTCAACTGCTCACAAATCACGAGGCCCAAAATCAGTGCAAGAATGACCTGCATTTGGATCAAGTTACTTGCTGGTCTTCAGGTTTTCTGCCTAAGAGTGTGAGAGACTAATTTTAGCAGACCTGGAAAAAGGATTGGGGACCAGTGGTTTGTGGGAGAGCATTTTCACCTCCCTGTGAACTCATTTCCTTGTGCAGCAGCGATGTAGTGCTTGTATTTGCATTTAGCTCTGCACGAACATATTGGCTCAGCTCTTCAAAAACCTTCCTTTAGAGACCAGTTCCAGTGCAGAGGCTGGTTATAAACCTTTGTGTGCCCACTGCCATGCTCTTAGCAGAAATAAAAAATGGATGGATTTTCACTTTCATTTAGCGCCTGGTATGAGGAATATGATGTGATGAGTTAGTGTTGAGCCACGCTTTATGGTGGCTGCCAGCATCTAAGAAATTAGGGCTATGGCAGTTACAGGCACACTCAGTATTATTTGAGAGGTTTTATTTTGAGAACGACAGGGCTGTAGTTTTCTGGTTGTCTGGGCTTCTTCCACTGTGGGGTGTTTAGCAGCACCAGCAGAAATGAAAATGCAATTGGTGCAGCTCCGTGGGGATCTCTGAGTTTTCATTATGGTAGTATGGCCACCTCCCTCCTCGTTCTTGTCTTTATTAATCACAAGTGTAGTAAGTGGAAACAGGCTCTGGGTCACACTCCCAGATGAAGAAGGCCAGAAAACATGGGATGGGGGGCAGGCAGGGGCTGTTTATTAGCTATTAAATCCTCCTTGTCAGCTGATGTAGGTTTTTTGGGGTATTAGAGGAAAAAGATATCACTACTGGTCTCCTCTGCATCTCTCCCCAAGCCCATCCTTTCCTACAAACCCGGGAAAGCAGCCTGTGTAGCTGCAGTGTCTGTATTGTTCACTGGTTTAAACCAGACTTAAGAAGTGTCCCCACTTTGGAGTTATGGAGTTATAATACACAGTAAAATGTCTAAAAAACACTCTAAGAGCACTGTGAGTCCCTTTCTATAGGGCGACCAGGTGCCGGTAAATGGAAAGCTAGACAGCGAGTTCAGGCAAGCAGCAAACCTTAAACAATCCCTGCTTAAATACAGAAATACCCTCTGCAACCACTCAATACTCAGTCCAACTTCTCTTGACAAGTCTGGGAGAAAAGACAGATTTTGAAGCACATATGGAACATCTGTTCAAGGTAAAGGGAAAAAGTCCTACTGCCAGGAATCTGCCCTTGGAAAACACACGTCCAGGAGTCGCTTATTCATATACCAGCTCAAATCTATTGCAGGAACAGAGCTGACCTCTCACGTGTCTCTCTGCTCTACAAATGAGTGAATAGCCCTCTACGCTGACTTGAGGGTGAGGATTAAGGGACAGGCAAATATGAGGGACACTGTTGTGGGTGTTTATTACAGGCCACCTGATCAGGATGGGGAAACTGATGAGGCTTTCTACAGACAGCTGAAGGTATCCTCATAATCGCAGGCCTTGGTTCTCATGGGGGACTTCAATCACCCTGATATCTGCTGGGAAGACCACACAGCCAGGCATGCACAGTCCAGGAGGCTCCTCCAGTGCATTGATGACAACTTTTTGACACAGGTGGTACAGGAGCCAACAAGGAGAGGAGCACTTCTGGACCTGGTACTGACAAACACAGAGGGACTGGTGGAGGACATTAAGGTTGGGGGCACCCTAGGTTGTAGTGATCATGAAATGATTGAGTTCAGGATCATGGGTACTATGCACAAAACAACAAGAAGTAAAATTGTTGGATTGCAGGAGGGCTAACTTCGACCTCTTCAAGAAACTGCTCAGAGAGATCCCATGGACTAGGGCTCTGGAAGGCAAAGGGGCTCAAGAAAGCTGGTTAATATTCAAAGACCACTTCCTCCAAGCTCAGGATCGGTGAATCCCTAAGAGAAAGAAATCGGCCAAGGGACGCAGGAGACCTGCATGGTTTAGCAGGGAGCTTCAGAAAAAGCTCAAGTGGAAGAAGAAAGTTTACAATAAGTGGAAGAATGGACTGACCCCTTGGGAGGATTACAAGAATGCCACCAGAGCATGCAGGGATGAAACAAGGAAAGCCAAGGCCGCCTTGGAATTAAACCTGGCTAGGGATGTCAAGCTCAACAGGAAGGGCTTCTACAAGTATATTGGAAGCAAAAGGAAGACCAGAGAAGTTGTGGGCCCACTGTTGAATGAGACAGGAGCCATGGTGATGGAGGATGCGGAGAAGGCAGAGTTACTGAATGTCTTCTTTGCTACAGTCTTTACTGCTCAGCCTAGCCCTCGGGAGTCCCGGGCATTGGGTAAAGTAACAGGGAAAGAAGAAGACTTCCCTTGGGTTGAGGAGGAGCAAGTGAGGGATCAATTAGATCATTTAGATATTCACAAGTCCATGGGCCCCGATGGGATGCACCCGAGAGTGCTGAAGGAGCTGGCAGGAGTCATTGCTGGGCCACTCTCCATCATCTTTGAAAGGTCCTGGAGAACAGGCGAGGTGCCTGAGGACTGGAGGAAAGTCAATGTCACTCCAGTCTTCAAAAAAGGCAAGAAGGACGAGCCGGGGAACTACAGGCCGGTCAGCCTCACCTCCATCCCTGGAAAGATGATGGAACAGCTCGTTCTGGGTGTCATCTCAAGGCATGTGGAGGAAAAGAAAGCTATCAGAAGTACTCAACATGGATTCACCAAGGGGAAATCATGTCTGACTAATCTGATAGCCTTCTACGATGGCATGACTGGATGGATAGATTAGGGGAGGGCAGTAGATGTGGTCTACCTTGACTTAAGCAAGGCGTTCGACATGGTCTCCTCATAGGGAAGCTTAGGAAGAGTGGGCTAGATGAAAGGACAGTAAGGTGGATAGATAACTGGTTGAAAGACAGAGCTCAGAAGGTCATGATTAGGGGCACAGAGTCTAGTTGGGGGTCAGTGACGAGCGGTGTTCCCCAGGGGTCAGTACTGGGTCCAGTCCTCTTCAATATATTCATCAATGACCTGGATGAGGGGATAGAGTGCACCCTCAGCAAGTTTGCTGACGACACAAAGCTGGGGAGGGTGGCTGACACACCAGAAGGCTGTGCCGCCATACAGAGAGACCTCAACAGGCTGGAGATCTGGGCAGAGAGGAACCTCATGAAATTCAACAAGGGCAAGTGTAGGGTGCTGCACCTGGGGAGGAACAACCCCATGCACCAGTACAGGTTGGGGGTGACCTGCTGGGGAGCAGCTCTGTGGAAAGAGACCTGGGAGTCCTGGTGGACAACAGGATGACCATGAGCCAGCAATGTGCCCTTGTGGCCAAGAAGGCCAATGGCATCCTGGGGTGCATCAAAAAGAGTGTGGCCAGCAGGTCGAGGGAGGTCATCCTCCCCCTCTGCTCTGCGTTGGTGAGGCCGCACCTGGAGTTCTGTGTCCAGTTCTGGGCTCCCCGGTTCAAGAGAGACAGGGAACTGCTGCAGAGGGTGCAGCAGAGAGCTACAAAGATGATTAGGGAACTGGAACACCTCTCTTATGAAGAAAGGCTGAGGAATTTGGGTCTCTTCCAGGCTGAGTTTGGAAAAAAGACGGCTGAGGGGGGATCTTATCAACACTTATAAATACTTAAAGGGTAGATGTCAGGAGGATGGGGCCAGGCTCTTTTCAGTGGTGCCTGGGGACAGGACAAGAGGTAATGGGCACAAACTTGAGCGTAGGAAGTTCCACCTAAACATGAGGAGGAACTTCTTTACCCTGAGGGTGGCAGAGCACTGGCATAGGCTGCCCAGAGAGGTGGTGGAGTCTCCAACTCTGGAGACATTCCAAACCTGCCTGGATGCGCTCCTGTGCCACCTGCTCTAGGTGACGCTGCTGTGGCAGGGGGTTGGATGGGATGATCTCCAGAGGTCCCTTCCAACCCTATGATTCTAAGATTCTCTATGATTCTATGATTGAGCTTATGGGTGCTCCTGGGGCTTATTCCCCTGCCTTGCACTGACTGAGCATAACCGAGTCCCTGGACAAATGTGCCAGGGCACAGAATCCATGTGGAATAGCTGGGTCTAACCATTGGAACTGTGTCTATTGCCTTGTGCGTACAGCAAGTCACAACTTCACAGACTTCTGTATATTCAGGTTGAGCTAATTTTATCAGCGCTGGTTGAACTATGCACTGGGTATCATTCTGTTTATCACTCATGTCTCCACTAACGGGATACATCAGTTATTATAAACCCATCACTGCAGAAGCTATTGACACATTTAATGTGTCAGAAACATACCTCTCTTTCTGAGTAACAGATCGTTAGTGCACTGATGCTGTCTTTCTTGCTTGAATCCATTAATCATTGATCTTCAGCTTAAAACTTCAAATGAACTATTTTCTCTAATTTGGCCTATTTTTTGCTCACTGTTAACTTTGCTCAGGATAGCATTATGTGGTCTTCTAGGGTTGTTGAAGATCCTGGTACGACAGGAATTCCTTTAACAGGAGAAAACTAGAAGTATATTAACGGGGCAATTTTTGACTCATATTTTGAATTAATTATAAATGGAGTGAGAATTCCCAAATTTCTCCAAATTAGTGACCTTTTTTGTTAGTTCCTAAATTAATACATATGATGGCTCCCCAACAGTAACTAAAACAGTCACTACAGATAAACAGTATTTAGTGCTTTAATTTGCAAATTAGACTTCATTTCTGATGATGCCTCTGCAAGGTGTTCTCTGAAAACAGGGAACCAAAATCAGCTAAGGACCTTCTGCACTGTTTCCCTTGGGAAATAGTGGTTTTGTTCCCCACTTTAGACTTGGCTTTATTGCAGGTAATAGCCTTTCGAGAGCAGTGATTAAATGCACAGGTTGAACAAGGTTGTACATATTGTGCTTTACATTCCAGCTGATTACATTAAATATTCCAGATTCACAGGGTCCTCTCAGTATACGCAATGCTCCGCTGAGCAGACTCATCATCAATATTTAAACGTTCTTTCATATCAAGCTGCTAACAGCCCTATTTGATACGTAGCAATGGAAATGATGTATCAGATTGCAATAGGTTTCACCCTTTCACCAACATCTTTCTGTAACTACAGTCCCATCTTCTTTCCCTTCCTGAGCCCACCTCATTAAGGAACTACATCTCCTCTAATCCCAGAGACCTGCTGTCCTGCTAACAGAAGAGAAATGGCCCTTTGATGCAATATCAAGAAACTACACATCCATTTGGCCCCTTGACTTAGGGCTTCTCAGCTTCTATCCCAACACGCTCCAAAGCTCCTCCTGGGCAAAGTGCTTCTTGGAGACTTCTCCTTCCTGCTGGAGGAGATGTGAAGCTTTGGATCTCATGTCTTTTAAGCTTTACACTGGCTGATGGGACCTGGACCACCCACCTGGCATCCTGGACCCACATTTCGAAGCATGTTTTCCAGAATCTTTGAAAAGGAGGGGCTGCACAGCCTGTGCTGGATGGTACATTCAACCGGAGCCCACATGTGTCCTTCCCTCTGCCCAGAGCCAAGCTCCAGTCCTGGAGCTTGAATGGAGACAGGGAAGGGAAGGCCGCCTCTCCACAAATACTAATAACTGAACTTACAGTAATAATAAAACATGATATGCTCCGTTAGATCTTTCATTTGAAATAAAATCCAGTGACACAGAGATATCATTATCATTTTTATCTCATCAGAAGTAAATATCACATTTGTGGGTAAATATAATAGATCAAAATGGATGCTTCTTAGCAAAGGAATCTGTATAAATGCAAACAGTGGAGATTAAAGGGCTAACAACAATGGTCTTTGCTGCTGAGGCTCCAGCAGCACCCTGTGCGCATCCCCAGCAATACATTTACACGGAAGATTTTAAAACTAAATCTATGATATTACTTCTTCTCCCCTGTCAATAATCTGGTAGCCCTAGGCACACATGCCAATGGAAAAGCAGGCTGGAGTTCAAAGATGTGGCACACGAGAAAGTAGCAGGGATAATTTTCACCTGATATCACATCATCAGAAACTGCTACACAAAATTATTGTGAATTATGGGGGCCTGCTGTGCATTTGATTTCCCACAGCTGCTACCACAGCAGTCACTTTCCTGAAAATTAAGTGCATGTTTCATCTGTTCACAGGAAGGGAAGAGGGGAAAAAGGTAAAGAAAGAAAAATTTATGATGGAAAACCCACTGAAAGCTCCTGTGCCATACCGTGAAGCCACAGCCTGTTCCATGGCTGTGCTCTGGGACAAGCTGCAGGGACACGTGGTGCGGTGGCACTGGGCAAGATGGGCCATGTCAATCAGAAGCAGAGCCAGAGCAGACCTACCAGAGCTGTGTCCAGCAACAGCAATATGTTCTTTCAATTTACATTCCCTGCAACTCACTTCTGTCTCTTATCTCCATCAAGGGACACTACACAAAGCAGATTATTCCAGTCTCTCTCCTCCAAAGCAGGTAGCAGCATTAAAAGCCCTTGCAATTGCCAGGAGCTGCCCGATAGCGTAATTAGTCTCCAAGCCTGTCGGAAATGAGGTGCCATGGGGGGGTGAGGGGAGGGTGTTTCCTACGTCCCTGCATGTAAAACTGCAACACAAAGCTCCTTCCTAAGCACCGACTGTGTGATGCCCGCACCTGATCTGAATGCCCCCGCTCGCCGGGTTGGTACCACTTCTACCGCTTCCCCGTTGTGAAGCTGACAGGGCCCAGGGCTGGATGACAGCCCCGAGCCGGAGCAGAAAGGGAACGGCACAAATGTATTTCCCTCCTCCACCCATTATCATTCTGCTCCAACAAATGTTGACCGGAAAAGCCATGTGGTTATTTCATCTTCTGGCAGATTTTACTAGCGTGGAAACAAAGATACTTCAATCACACTTTTGTGTCCCAAGACCACCAAGTGCTTCTTTGAGTGCTAATTAAATTTCACAGCCTCCTCAAACAGTAGGTCAATCCAATCCGACATTGCTGTAGCTTTGTTTCTTATGGAAAAGGAGCAGAGGTGCCCATGCTGGCTGTCTGAGGGTGCATCTGCGTGTTCCCCCCCTAACATGTGCTGGAACCACTGGCCTATTTAAAGGAGATTTGACAGAGAGGTAGAACCCCCAAGAAAACTGATCTCCCCATTTTTTTCTGGCCCTGACCCGTATCGCTTTAGAAGGGAAGGCTGTTGTGTGAGAGTTCATTGGGCAATGTGGGCAGAAGATGCCTCAGCCACGGAAAAGCTTCAGCCAAAGCTTGTACTTCCTTGGACAGTGAACTGAGAGAGAGAGATTCAGAGGAAACTGGACTTGTGACATTCTGGCTCACAAAACAAATCATTTATGGACCAGAGGAACATGGATTATGCTGGTGAAGGGACTTCCACCAGCTCATGCAAACCAAGCGCAGATCCAGGATCCCAGTCCAGAAGGCCTGACATTTCCTTGGGCAGAGCGATGCCTTGAACCTCATCCCCTGTGATACTCACAGATATGATCACTACTTTGATTCTTGCACTGCTCCCAAGCTCCACAGGATTGACGGCATGTAAAATCGGGAGCAACAAAAAGATCTTTACTGGACTTCGGTTTGTGTCTGGACGTTTTCTTTTAGGAAGCTGATTTTGACCGTAGGCCTTGAATTTTTAGCCTTTTCTTTGGAAAAGGAGATGGGTATGAGACCTTAGAGTAAAAAGTGATAATAGCGTTTCTCTCAAAGAGGACTTTTTATAAGGTGAATTAATATGGATCCTGAGAAAAAAATCAAGAAAAGCCACTGTGATTCCTGGGGCAATTTCATCCACAGAGATGGCCCTCTTCAGATCTTCCCAGGAATTCCTCTGGGTTTTGGGGGGTCTTCATCTTCATGCAGGAGGCCTGAGAGGACAGGATTCATCTGAGACAAGATAGGAGACCTACAGCTGCCACCTGATTTCCATCAGCACTTGTTTTGCAAAGAGCCAGGTCTTTCTTCACTATAAAGCTAATGTAAAGAAGAAATTACTGAAACTCATTCTAGTGGTAAATTTACTTTGGTATCAAGCTGGTATTTAAGACAGATACAAAGTTATTCTGTGACAGTCAAGTGAACAGGGATTGGATTCTTACAGAATATGGAAAAGGGTTGAAATTTGGGTTAATTAGGAGTATTAATTATAGTTAAAGGAAAATGAAAAAACAGAAAAGCACAAACACATGGTAGTAGCTTTTCAATATAGTATGCAGTCAAGTGTGACCTTTTTTGCCTGTCTGGAAAAAAAAAAAACAGTTTAAGGCAGTGGTGGGCATTTCTGTCATCTGGATTTCGACTTGGAGAGATGGAGTGGGATAAGAAAAGGAAAGGTGAGGGGTTTTGCTTTAATTCAGAGCATCTTGAGCTGTTACAATTTTGGCCCTGACTAGATAATAATAATGGAAGAAACACCCCTTGGTGATAAGTATCTCTTTAGAAATTTCCATTCCAAAAAGCCATTCTCTGTCAATAATATGTCTGACACCTAATAAAATAAAAATAAATACACCTCAGCAGTTTTTGCTACTTGCTTTGTTCTCTGTAACCTGCCGGTTAACTTCCCATCCCCACAAGTGGCTGTCATTGCTCATTTGTGCACAGATGGAGATCTTTGGGCAAGGCACGGCCTTCCATCAGCTGGAACCGTTCAGTGGGAACAGCCATATTAGTCCTGGCGTTATTCAAAATGCAGCAGAAGCAAACACAGAAATAGCACTGAGTAGAAAAGCACAGGATCATTAAGGGAGGAGAAGGGGGGGGGGGCTGCATTTTTCTGGCTTCTAAGACGGTATTGCCAACAATAGAGGAAAAGGGATTATCCTTTTTCTTCCAAGGTTGGGAGTCCTGTTTCAGGTTTCATATAATACGAATGGTACGGTGCAGACAGCAATAATAACCTGCTCTGAAAGCTGCTCGCTGCACAATGGCAAATTGCTCATGGGCAGTGATGGCAAAATTTAATCCCTGCTCTGCTTAGAATGCAACCCACATAGCCACTCAAGACAACATAATAGCACTTTTGTAGCTCTCCGCTACAAACATCACTTTGAAAAGGATACAGCTGTGGAGGGGGGTCTCCACATGCGTCATTTTTGGCTGGCTACCAAGCTCGCAGAGCCTCAGACACACTGTGCTCCCTCCTACAGCTCTGCCAGCTACTGCAGAGTCACGCTTGGGGAAGGGAGAGGAAATGGAGGGAGCTGTGTGAGCAGTAAATTCAAGATAAAACTTAGTTGCTTGGCCAGGTGAACAGGTTAGGAATTCATCTGCTGAAGAACTGGGATGAGAGAAAACTGGAAGACAGCTCCAGTCTAGGATTTTACTTAAAATCTATAAGGTACTGTATGGACTCACCCAAGTCTCTAAAGCCACAGATGTATCAAACATCAGCCATTCCTTCATGAAATGCTGACCCTGCGACACGGCCATGCACGGAGGATCTCAGACAAGACTAGAGACAACACCCGCTACTTCTCTCCCCAGCTCCCTTCCACCATTTTCCTGAGCTGTCAGTCACACTGTTTCCAGCTGCCAAATAAATCACCTACGTGACCAACGGAGGTCAAAGCACAGCCGGCTTCCTCCCACCTCTGCGCTGGTTCTGCACAGCTACCGAGATGGCCACGTGTCCTGCTCCGCAGTCTGAGCTGTGAGGACAATGATCTCCAGAGAAGAGGACCAGCTTAGTGAACAATGGCCTTTTCGCAGGAGCACGTGCCCAAGGCCTTGAGTGCTGAGACCACGGGCTGTGCTTTGCTTGGCATGCTGCTGCACTGCTGGGGGACACCACAGCTCCCTTGGGAGCTGCCTGGTCCCCATCCACTGGTGGCCCTGCCCTCCGAGCCCTGCTAGCAGAAGATCCGGCAGCAGCATTGCCTTGCTGAGGCCGGGGACCCTGACAGCCAGCCAGGACGAGCTGCCTCTGCCCACAGCGGGCTGGGAGTGCTCGCATAAGCGCTGCCAGCATGGGTATGTGTGTGGGAGGAACGGGGCTGACGTTCTCCAGCTGAGGAGGGGAGATGAGCAGCTGAGGGCAGTGAAGTCTCCAGCTGACCCAACCAGATTCACAGGAGTCACGTCCATTCTGGGAGCGCAGTTGTTGCTGGAGGGTTACAGTAGGGAAGGGAAGGAGAGCCCAGGTTTTTACGGTCAACTATGGACCAGAAGAAGCAAGAATCCCCACCAGAACTGACCAAGGCAGCTTGCGCTTTGAATTTCTACCAACCTGATGTCAACTGCTTATGAAAGCACCGAGAAGTATCAGCCAGAATTAGTTTATGCATAACAAATCCAAGAAAACTGTAAGCTTCTTATGGATCACTCAGAGATAACGTGATGGTGTTTGTCATGATACCACTTGGGCCTCTGCATCCAAATAATTATAGAAATAATTTCCTTAGGATGTTTTGTTTCTCACAGCAAACCTTTGGGGTCTACTCTCCCTTCCTGGCACAAATAAAGATACAGGATTTTGAGTGAATTGCCTAGTAATTCTGTCACTGCCTTCTCCTTCCTCCGCACCTCACCGTATTACTGATGGTAACAAGGGAGTTATTATCAATCAAGGCAAGCTACATTGTGATCTGTGCCACTGAAATCCATTTCAGATCGGAGGATAAAATGTGATTATATTTACACTTCCTTGACACAATTCAGGCAGCAAAATAACAGCCTTCTAGAGTAATTTTTCTTCTTCATATTTAGATTTGTCAGTATTGCAGAGCTGTGTGAGAAGGGAGGGAATTATTACAGCAGCTGGGATTCAGTGATACGTTTTAGTTGCCTTACAAATGAAGATGTTTGGTTTATTGTGTTGTCTTCCTATCTTTTTCATCTCCAAGTTTCTTGCATACTGTCCAGAACGCCCTCCAGATTGATGAGATTGCATTTCAATCAATACAGCTCTATGTAAATCTATTTTTGCTTTTGACACATCCCATAAATTATTTCTACTTATAACCTTAATTGGTCTGTATTCATCGCAGGAGATGGAATTTCTAACTCATGCAGCTGTTTATAAATTAAATTTGCAATTAATGAAGAAAGTATGAGATTAAGCACTTCATACTTCCCCAATCTGAATTTGAAAAGGATATAATCAAGTTTTATATGGTCAGACTGTGCTTGGACATTTTTATGTTAAAAGTGTAAGCTCCAAAAAAATCCCTGAAATGCAGAAACTGGCTTGACCAATGTAGTCTTAGTCACCCTAAGGCTGGGCTTGACCTGCTGGTGGGAACAAACACTATTCCTCATAATCAAAGTCTCATTTCCAGTAGACAACCTGATGTTCTCTTCTGCTTCCAACACCAGGAATGATTTTGAGCCCATCTATCCTACGCAGAACACCAAGGAAGCCCCCTTTCTCATTTTATATTAGTGCCTGCCACGAAATGCCCTAGACACAGTCAGAAGTCTCCAAAGTTTTGCTCTAGAGTGAAAAACAACCTACTCCCAGATTTTTACATCTTCTTCCCTTTTTTAGGAATTGTATTGCAACTTCTAATGTATTTCCTGGGTCTCTACAAAGTATTTCAGACATGTCATCTCTTCAGATTTACAGAGCGAGTTTCAAAGCAGTAGTCATCCTGAGAAGGATTCAGTATTCTCCTCACAGCCACACCCTACGTAGCAGGAGAGCTGTGAAAAGGCGAGTTAACCAAAAGCATCAATAGCAATTTTTAAGGAACAATCATGTAGAATTACTGTTCAAACTTGATAATATACCATAATACAGAGCGTTTGTCTGAGGATAGCACACTGAAACTGGGAAAGAATGAAAGCTCTTTCCTTTCTTTTAGAACTGGAATTCAAGACCTCTTCATTGGCCAATTTTCTAATACCTGCAATTTTTATTTTCTCTTATTCACTGCTGCGTTCTTCCCTATCTTCAGCAGACCGCCTTAGGCAAAGCTGTGCTGCTCTCTATTTCAGTTTTCCTCTCTTTTAGTCAAAACTACAGAGTGCAATTAGGAACATATCCTTGCTCTGTCATTTAGTAGAGGCACAGAAAACTTGGGAGAAAACATAAATATATAAAAAAAATCAGTAGTCGAATTCCAATGTAGTCACTGCTCATGGACCCAGGGTGATTAAGGCCTTCCCTAAAGACTTGCGTACAGATAAAAATCAGGATCTTGAATATTTAGTACATTATCTGCTAATGGAAGTTTATCATATCAGTTATTAGAAATGCTATAAATTCCTCTATGTAGCCATCCAGTAAAAAATGAGATATAGTGCTGCTAGCCTCCCCAAGAAACTCAGTTAATACAATTCAAGTGTGCCTATGTGTATTACCTTGCCTTTAAAAAGGGCTCCATGGCTAATAACAGACTGGAAACTAGTTGGACACAGGTCTTTGGAATCACACCAACAGCTCTAGAAACCTGTCCTCATACAATACCAAAATCTGCTCAACGGAGCAACTGCTCGTTGATTTTGGAAAGGAATGGGGTTCTGGGGCAGGAAGAAGAAAGGTTTAATAAAGAGCAGCAACTGCTGAGGAGAATACTGAGGATGAGAAGCTAGGAGTCGGTAAACAAGCAGATGGTTGAAGAGGAAGGTTAAGTCGAGGTTAAATAAAATATTAGAAAGGAGGTGAACTGGAGGCTGAATCCTGGAGGAAACAGAAGTGTTAAGCAGTAACAGCATGTGTATGCACATGCATGTCTTGAGGGGAGCCTCTCCACTGCATTCCTTCTCCCTTTCTTCCTTTTACATCCACAGAAAAGCCTTGCATGCTTCTTAGTGCTGCACATGTCCATGGCATCCATGGAAAAGTACTGCAGGCTTCTGCAAACGCACGAGAGAGAAAAAACCAAGACAACCTTATGTGAGAGGTGAAAAGTAGCTGAAAAAAATTTAGAAGCTTCTTGTCTTGAAAGGTAACCTACAAGGCTGCCTATGAGCACAAGTGATTATGAGCACAAGAAATGGTTGGATTGCTCAAGCCAAGGAATCCTCCCGACGGCCTATGGAGGGAGATGAAACTTCTTCAGCTTATCCACTACAATCGACCCTCCCTCTTCAGTGCAGCTGACCAGCAACGCTGATGAGCCAGCACACACGGAAGTGCTACATGGACCATTCAGATAAAGCTAATACTCATTATCAGTACTCACCTTGCTTTGCAAACAGCCCACGCCCAGCACCCGCAGAGCACCCGCTGCTGAGCGAGGACCAGCGAGCGGGCTGGGCAGGGCTGCCCACCGCCTCCCCTCGCCACATCCTTCCCATCAGGGAATCTGCGGTTGTCACCTCCTTTTCAATCTCAGCTATTGACCCATTTTCTAACTTTATCAAGCCGTCTACAAGAGATATTGCTTTCTGCCTGAGGTCAGTCTTGGAGGTGAGTGTTTTGGAAGAGCAGTAACTTTGATAATGAAATACTTTGCAAGCCAGAGCATGCTCACTCAATACTTTACCACCATATGGTTAAATTTTCCCCTCCATCAGATTTAATAAATGGTGTTTACAAATTCTTAGGCATGCCTTCCTAGTAAAATCCACTAAACCCACAACAAGTATACTTAGCATGGCATTAATTTGGTTAGAGATTTTCTCAGAGTATTGACAGCCATATCTAATTTCTAAGGATTTATTTTTATTTCAAAATATATTAGATATATTTTTTCTTTACCCACTACAATTCCTTTATAATCATGTTTCCTCAGAAGGCATGGGGCAGCTGCTTTACAACCATTCACTGTTAGACTATATCCCCTCAAAAATATCCTTCGATAATTAATATTTTATATTTATTCACAAGTAGGAACTTTCCAACACAGATCAGCAAAGCCCTAAGTTCATTCTTCCCTACAACTGAACACTGACATTTCATGGTTCAAACACCACTCCCTGCTGGGAGATTATCTGGTACCATGGTCTAGATATTAATATCTGCAGTCTGTGAAGTAGGTTTTAATAATCTTAAATATAAATTTTAATATAAATTCTCTCACTCATACTTGTTCCTTCTTAAAAATGAAACCAAGCAGACACCTAAAAAGCAGGGACTTTTATGACTTTACTGAATTTATATTCAGTACCAGTTCTTGATGCATTTCCTTTCTCGGTCAATCAACTGGCCTCTGCTAAAATCAAAATATCTGGACTAGTAGTGAACTAAGTGTCCTGATGATAGATTCAGATGCCTACATTTCTCTTGAAATATGGATGTTATCTACCATATATATGTGAGACCCTCTTCTACCCCAGTAGTTTTAGCATACCAGTATAGATCAGTCAAGGCAAATGAATGCTAATGTGGCGAGGATCCAATCCACTGCAAATACCAGCATCTCTCCATGTTCCGTACTTACTTAGAACCATGGATTCATCCTTACTTCTTTTTGTATGGAGACATACTGAAGTAAAAGACTGGGATCAGTGAGCAGCTGCTCAGTTGCACGATACAAACGCCCACATGTCAGCAACAAGCAAAAGCTTCCCACCGCATTTATGCTGTTAGAGAGTTCCGAGAGCCCAGGGAAGTGTGAAGTGTTTATGATGACAAGTGAACTCAGGAACAGAGTTTCCTTCTGTTTATATTTCTCTTGATGGGACTTATTTCCTCGGTTATGACAAACTCCATTCTGAAGATGTGTGAATTGTTACAATTGAGTTAAAACGTGTGCAGCACCATGTAGGAGAGAAATAACTAACGCAGAAAGCAAGCACTCCCTGACATCTGGCCCTACCCGAGGTGCTCTCAGGTTGCATTGTGCTTCCTGCATCAGACTCTGTTCTCATCCCACAATAACTCATCCCATAAATAAACTTTGGAGGAGAGAGGGAGAGAGAGAGAGAGTCTCATTCCCTGATTGCAAGGGCAGACTCTATCAGATAAAACAAAACAGTACCTGAATTCATCCTCACACACCCTTCACCCTCCTCTAACAACATGACAGCAAACTGAGACTAATAAATCTTCCACTAAAAAATCTAACCAACTCCGTGGAAGGAATTTTCCTGAAAAGGAGGACAGAGGTTTTAATCTTAGCAAATGAACTGTTCCCAGTCATCTGCTCAGTGCATTAGCAACCAGACTGTGCTGCATGAGGTATCTAACCCAGGTGCACACCTGCAGTATTATCAAAAATTTATGTCTATCCAAAGATGATGTCAAGTATTTCCAAGTATGGGGAGGAGTCTCAGCAGAAGAGTGTGATCAAAGAGTTGCTAATTTTTCATACGCTACTCATGATGAAAACTTCTTTTCTTCACTTCCAGTATGCAGTCATTAAGTTTCCAAGGTCACATATTCAGGGCCAAAATAGCAGCTCACATAAAAGATCACTGCCGTATTGGTTTAGACCACTTCAAAATGATGGCCTTAGGCCTGATTTTTCCAAAGTCATGCTGTCTTTCCAGTTGCTTTGGACAAGGGTTTCCCATAGAACCAGTGCTTCCCAGTGACAGGAAACACTTTTGATGTGGTTAAAATGCTTGTCACTCCAAGTATGTTATTAACCAAACCACGGTGCAAACTGCAACCTCAAAACAACTGTCACAACTGTTCCTTCTGAGTTTGCACAATGCCTAGCACTGTGGAGGCCTGGTCTGTGCCACAGCCCATGGGATATTCCTGAAATAATAATTAATAACAACAGCTCTGCAAACAAGAAGAAGAAACGCACAAACAGTGGCACTTGGATCTGGTGACAACATTCTTCTGAACAAACCCAAACCACAGCACAGCTACCCCCCAGGCTCTGCTCCATAACCCGCGCTGTTTCGGTCTGCAAGAGGCCGCTGAGGGAAGGAATTCAATATTGTTCTGTATTTAGCTAATGCAACAATTAGTAAACCTGACGCATCCTTTGATAACGCGCTCAGTGTTATGTTTGGAAAAGGAGAAGTCAGTGAAACATCCCGGATATAAACACGTGCTATCTTCCCAACCACGGAAATGTATTTTTCCCTTCTCTTATAATCTCTCTGTGGCTTATCTATTCACATCTGCTAAATACAACATACCCCCGATTCGGTCCACACCCTCTAAGCTTTTATGTGGGTTCTGCTCCACTCCAGGAATTTTGCAAATAAATTGCTGTACTGTATTTGTTTTAAAGAAAGCATTTGTTTGTTTTCAAATCGTATACTTGGCTAAATGAAAAGGATCTAGCTCTGTATTTTCTCCCAGGCTGTTTGGGTTCCAGTAATTGTTTGTTGCTGTATATTTGAAGGAGATTAAGGGACGGGGCAGAACTGCACCCTGCTTCCAGTTCTACATGACCTGTGCCTATGGGCAACCTCAGACTCGGAGCGGGGCAGAGGGATGCTCTCTCCTCTAACAACACCTCCCGTGTGCACATCCACATCTCGCCCCGCTTTCAGCCAGAGGAGATGCACGTGCGCTCCCGGAGCAGCTGAGCCGGCCTGCTTTTAGACACCCACTTTAGAAGAGGAACCCTGCCTTAAAAGTATCCATTTTTCTCTGTGGCTTCAAAGGGAATTGGGACAGTTAGTTGACATGAGGATGACAATTTTGTAGTAATTTTGGACTGCTTTATTCTTCTTCCAGTATTTTCCTTTATTGTTTTAGTCTACAGAAATAACAGGGATACGAGTTGTATCTGGTATATAGATACCCATCCAGCCCAGAATCTCCAAAACCGGTACTGACTGGAGAGCCAAACAGAAAGGCACCTAGAACTTTCAGCTCTTTTAAAAGGTGTCTATACCGCAGATACCCATTAATAGCTTAAGCAAGTTTCTTCTTTATACCACAGTTTACCCAATACAAAATGGGGATAAATATACTGAAACTGATGTCCGACTGTAAAGGTCTTGCACTCTGCAAGACCCAGGGGCTATGAGTAGTAGTAACGTAATGGCACAGGTAGCAGAATGAGATTTGAAATCAACAATTTCAAATGACTGATCAGAAGTTGTTGTTCAGACAGCAGATGAGAAAGAATGAGAGCTTCTAAAATATGAAAGCTCAGACCTCAAGACCTTTGGGGACAAAGACACTGCCTGGTACAAGAAAGTAAGTAATGCGAAAAATAACCTTGTAAATAGCACTATCATAATCAAAAAGATATTTTTGAAAAGACACAGAACAAAATCGCCGGAGTCAATGGATATGGGTCGCCTTTGGTGTCAGGGGTATTTGCGTCTGTAACCCCAAGTCATGTCAGGGTCAGGAAAGAAAGTTCACAGTCTGAGCACACTCTGGTTGTATCACACGTTGATCACACACAGGGGAAACTGCTCCAGAAAGGAAGCACGGTTTTGTTTTATGCTACAGTAACAGTAACCAGCACTTCACAAATCCCCTGTGCTTCAGCAATGGAACTGGCTCCTCCAAGTGAATAGCAGGGCAACAATTATTTTTAGTGTCTAAAAAATTAATTTGATGCTCTCTTCTTGATGCCTTCCCATCGACCTCAGAGTTAGTCTCCATCAGGGCTACAACTTCTACTTCTCTGGAATATCTTTAGCATAAGGCAGTTTTGTTCTGACAGAAGGACACTCACCAGCGAGGTCCTTAAAACAGTATTTAATTTTATCATTAGGCTGACAAAATCAAGGTGACAGCCCAAGATTGGTAGAAAATGATGCTGCTGCTTCATACCCACAACATAACACTGCTACAATAGCAATAACATGTACATTATGGATTATCAATCCTGGAACAGCAGAACTGGCACCTCTCTTAATCAGCTGCTAAATTATTCTTAGCTAGAACCTAAATTAAACATTTAAACAGACAACCCTACAGAGAATGCTTTAGAAGTGGTTTTACGAGATCTTAAGGGCCTGACGTGCAGACACTCCTCACTGCCACAGGAGAGAGCGGGCTGGAAGGGAAGCAACTGCTGATCTGCTGGATGCCACTGGGAAAACCTGACCCTTTTTGGCCATATGTGTTTAAGGCAGGGCTGGGAACTAATAAGGATGCTGGTCTGAAGATGTTCACTTAGCCACTTAACTTCATGACCTTGTGCAAATTGCCTGACTAAGCACCATCTATAGCTATATAAGTGGACGCAAAACACAGCCTGGATGATATATTTGAAAGCATTATGCATGATGGGTGTCTGAAAGCTGCTTCTAAGCCATTTCAATACAGAAGGAAGCCATACTGTACAAAAACCTGCTAGTGGCAGCCAGAATAATTCTCTGCACCTAGAAGTTTCCAAAGGCATCTAATACTGACCTACAACACACTGTTCTCCAAAGAATAAGCACACAGCCAAATAAGATGAAAAATGCACATATACCGCAGTATAGTGACCTTTTACTGAACCAAATGTGGATTAGCTCTGCTATATTACTCTGACGTCTTGAATGAATCCCCTTCTGGAAGATCACTGCATATAAAACGAACAAAAGTGGAGATATTTAGCAGCTGGAATATTGTTTCCCAGAATTATTCTGTGCACATCTACATGTACCAGACTGTATTGAAAAGATACGAATTGATCTCCCCTTATGCCTTTTTTGTTGCTGTCAAGGTATTTTTAATCACTTGTCTAGTATTATTAGTCTTTGTATTTTCTCTTGTAAGCCCCATTGAAAGTCAAGGCTTCCTTGCGCTCCGTGTCTGTGAGCGGGCCGGTTCCCTCCTCAGCCACCCCTCAGGTTATGCTCAGCCTGCACATGGCACATCCACAGATCGGTCACTGCCTTCTGTGCTCAGCAGGTCCTGCTCCTGTGCAGGCCTGTGGCTCTGCCTCTGAAGTCACCAATTTGGCTTTCAGGTTACACTTAACTTGCCTTTCTGTCCCCACCTCTGCTGTTGTCCTATGCTTCGGGCTGCCCTTTTCTCCTCCTTTTCTATCAGGCAGGTCTTAGAAAGTGCCTCCCAGGGGGGTTTACACTGCTCTAAGGAGCTCAGTATCCAGTTGGTCACTTCAGGCAACGCCTGAGAGAAAGGGATATTTCAACTCCTGTTTAGCAACTGGGAAAGTGAGGCACAACAGAGAGACTTGCACTGGGTCAAACAGGAAGATGGAAAGTGAACCCAGATTTGAATCCTACCTGAGAAACCACAGCCACAGAAACATCCTTCTGTCTTACTGCATCTCTTTTTATCTGAATGCCATTATTTTTACCTTTCTTTTTTCTTTCCACATAGATAACAGCTGTAATTATTTTATAGCATTAAATATACTTTGAAATAAAAATTAAATAGCAAATTATTAATATATTGCCTGCATCTCTCCCTCCAGTGCACAGCAATTCCTAGTTTCACAGTGATCACAAAAGCGCTGCATCTAGTGTTACGGACAATACCAATTACTGTCGGTAAACACTTTAAAAGCAAAATGTGACTTCATAAAATCTTTATACTATTGATATAGAAGAAGTTTTCCTTTAAAAAAAAAAAAAAAAGACTGACCCAGTCCCCCAGTGCTCATGCACCTGTGGAGTGGAAAGTTTTCTGGATTGCTCTTGAGTGCCAGGAATTTTTTTACCCACTTATATTTTGGCGCCTTTCATCTCAACTTCTTTCTGAAGTTGATCATCCCTGTGGTGCCTAAATGAGAGATGACAGTGAACCCATGGGGAAAATAAGGCTGATGAAATGCAAAGTAGCGTTATTTATGCTGAGTCTGTGTGCAAAGTGCATTTCAAACTTCCTTGATTTTTCAGTAATAACCAATGTTGGGGGGATGGGGCAAGCCAATATTTGCATTTGATATTTCTGAATATCTCATATTTTTCTTTCTCCCTTGGCTCAGTGAAGCACAATTATTAGTTTTTTTTCTGTTTGACTTGAAGATCGGAGCGATAACTAAAGCTCTGCAGGAAATGTAACTAGCATCTTTGGGGTCCGCAGGTGGGAGAGGAAAATAGGCTGGAGAGGGTGGGTTTGGGCAACCCCTCCTTTCAACGTACAGGAGATGAATGTCAGCTGCTCAGATTTTGAGGCATATTGCTGTGGTTGCTGTGGGAGCCTCACATTGATGCTGTCAGTGTCATATTCCTGTTCCCCATTGAAATGAATTACTTGACTTTGAAGTATTATCATGGTTGCTCCTCTTTAAACAAATATCCTGTCTTCCTGAACAAAAGACATCAGCTGTAAAATGCTGCTCCAGGGTTGGCCACCTCCAGGCAAGGCTGGGGAACAGCCAGAAAACCCCTCTGCCATACGCCGAGTCTAGCATGCATTTGGCCAGGATTTTGACAGTAAAGAGCCAAATACTGATTCGTCCAGAGTACCTACCATCCCTAGGACTTCACTGGCCTGAATCAGCACTATCTAAAAAATTATCCAAAGGAGGTAGAATCAATAAGATCCAGAGCTAAGTAACTCAATATTTCACGTTGGAAGTACAACAGGAGGACCCATCTGACCTATAATGCAAACCAAACAGATCAAACCCTCTCCAATTTAAATCTGTGACACCAGTGAAATGCATTGAGTCAGGCAGGAAAGCAGAAGCAAACCCTGTCCTGTTGACAATCTGACATTCTGCCTTTGCTCCTCATATTGCATGAATCAGGAGGGGCAGACTTCTTCCCACTGTTTGCATGAAGAGAGTCTTGCTAATTTTTCACATCTAGCATTACGAACACAGCAGTAAGAGAGAGGCTGAGACAGCCATCAGGCACATACAATAACAGATTTGCAGCTCTCAGGCTCAAGGCTTCCCCACAGCGGTGGCTCCGTGCTTATGAACACTTGAAGTGCATCCCTAATGATCGCACCCAGCTGTAGCAGACAGTCAGGGGTTTGCTGCTGGTTATCAGGCTTGATGGTGGACTAGCTGCCCTGCTGTGCCACTGAGAATTGCCAGAAACTTGTGAATGGAGCCTGTTCGGGACTTTTATTGTCTTCACCATGATTATAATACCTTTGTAATAGGCAGAAAGAAATCCAAGGGACAGGTCTACAACTCCTTTGGTCACAAGAGCAGAGAGGAAGAAATCCAGTGTGTCACCAGTGCTCCCATGTCTCTGTGTCTGCTCCCACTCAGGCTCCCCTATCCTCTGTTTAAGACCCTGTAGATAACGGGGTCCCCAAACAGGCAGAACTGGCAAAATTAAATAGGCACTTCCAAATTTAGAAGGTAGCTCTGTCCTCCTGGAGCAATTTTTTCTTGTTCCTAGTGGCACAGCAAAGGCATTTCTTTTTTCTCCCCAAGCTAGGCTAAGCAGCTAGTCCTCACTGAGATCTATTTCCATATTTATTCTGTTTGTGTCACAGCCAGGTGCTATAAGGATGTCTGTATGAGCACAGTAGCTCCAGGCTCCCCGTTGTCTAGATATCCCCAGAGCCAGGCAAGCTGTATCAGCTGGCAGGGAAACTGGAGCCCAGCAGTGGGAACAGGCCTGAATTCAAGCCCGATACTACAGGAATTTTTGACATAACACCCCAGGCTGTGTAATGGACAGAGCCACTACACTCGGACAGAGCCAAGAAAAGTAGTATAGCCATAGCCTAATTGTCATATTTGCATGAAGCTGAAAAAGTACACTACATTAATATCCTGGTGCACTTTGCTGGTCTAAGTCCCATCCAAAATAAGGGCCCCATTTTTCTTCAAACCATGCAGGCAATTATTTGCTTGCAATGCAAACTAACCAGATTCTGCTTTAACTTTCCAAATTAACAACTCATTGATCATCAACCAGGCATGAGAAATATCAGCTCAAACTATAAATGCATGTGAAATTTATGGTCACAGCACGGCACAAAGAAAAGCGTACCGCAGCCTTCCCTTGAGGGTTCGTGTAACGCCTGCTGCCTCCAGCTGCCTCCCGTGGTGCGGCACAGACCTCTGCTCCTCGGCTGACAAGGCAACCCCGTTCGCTGGCGGGTGCTGTGGGATGTTTTCTTCCACTGGAACAGGCACCGGAGGGGAACACCACACTTCCTCAGTTTGTTGCACTGACTTCCAAATACATAGCTGTAAAAACAAACTACGGCCCTAAAGTTTTGTGTGAATGAAAGTAAATCATTACTTCAAGCATGCAAACAGCAAACCTGCTTATAAGATTTATTATTGTCAAGCTGAGCAATTACAGCATGGAGTCAAGTTTGTGTTTTAATAAATGAAGTACCAAAGCCCTTGCCAGAAAAAGAGGAAAAAAGAATTAACTAAAACTTAATCTGATCCAGATGGGCTGCACCAGCTTTTACCCAGCATGGCACTGGTTTGATAAGAAAGCCAGGTCTTCCACCCAAAACCGGGAAAGGCTGCCCCCCTGCCTCAGGAAATGACACACTTTAGAATCCAACTGCAAGAAGATGCAACGGATTTTTAAATGACACAAATTAAAAATTAATTAGCTCTTTGGGTTTTTTGTTGTGTGATTGGTTTTGTGCTCAGGCGATTAACTGCCAGCAGGGTGGCAACCAGCAGAAATAAGCTCTGCTGCAGTCCCGTGAAATGGCAGGGGTGGGTAACAATACGGAAACAGCTGGTGGCGAGAGGCTCCAGCACAGCTTAAAGAAAGGTGAGAATATCCTCCCTGACTTGCTTCATTTGGAAAAGAAAACCAATGAGAGCTTTTACCAAAGTAACTGAACTGTGTGAGGGATACTATGTTCTGTACTCTTCTTCCCTTCCAAACAAGCGCAAAAGAAATATAGGAAGCACCTTCATCCATCAGACACTGCCCACGGAGGAACACAGGTAAGTTTACTTTGTTTTAGTGCTTCTCTTCCACGGACATATACACAGCCACGTCCTGACAATAAGGCGCTGCTAAATGCTGGTTTGGTCCTTTGCCTGCTCCCACAGAGCTGGTACCTCTGCCTGCGACTGTGCTGGCTGCCAGCCTTCCCCCAGGGATGGGGCAGAGTGCTGCTACCCCACTGCTCACGCACCAAACAGCTGGAGTCCAGGTCAGAGATCCAGCGTCTGGGTTATTCAGTTCCTGCATTTGTTTTGTCTTTCATGGTAAAAGGATGGCACGGACTGAGCCTGCCAGAAACACAGTTACGGTCCAGCTGAGTCCCAGATTAAGTCACACTCTCGCACCTCAGTGTCTAATGAAGCAGCTCTTACTTTCTCTTCTTCCTTCTGCCCTTCTTACTGAGAATGTTTCTCTTAGGGCCAGGGAGTCCCTTCTCTCATTTTCACACACTGATCTCACTACTGTAACACTGCTAAAAAGACCAACACGGGAGCTGGGACCCCCCCACTTCGATAAGGTAAGTCAGCAGCATCGCTCTTTGTGCTGGGCCAGGGGATGATGACAGATGGTATCTGAAAACTCACAATTCTTTGCCCATTATCACCAATGAAAATCTATTTTCTAAGAATCTAACAAATAGGTAAATGATGTCCCTGAGTTGGTAGCTTCTGTCTGAGTTCTATCATTGCCTTCATTTTTTTATTAAAGTGCCCCATATTCTGCCATCATTTTCTTGCCTTGCTACTAGTCTCAATGTTCAGGGTCACAAGCAAATGAGACACATCTGCTTTCTATTTAAACCAGGGAGGAAATATTTATGCTGCAGGAGAACCTGTGGTTTTGCTTGCAGTGTCAGAGGAGGCCATTCAACGTACAGCAGGAGGCTCCAGGGCACCTGCAGATAGCTAGCTGGGCTAGATCAACTTCTTTGTAGATAAGTGGCTGGCAGCAAGCCATTAATTGTGTTTGAGTTTTTGCCTTCAGTAGGTGGTTTCACTCCACTGGAGCCCAGCATCATGGGGGGGAGAATGAAGGAAAACAGAAAGGCATCACCAGTGTATACCCAGTGTTCTGACATGCTAGTTAAGTTCTAAATTATGTTTTTAATTACTTGGCATGATTTATTGAGACAGTGTCTCAAGGTCATAAAGCACCACAAAGTGACATGACTTGCCTGCCAGCTTGAATCTCTGCCACTGAAGTGCTCCCTTCTCTTCTGCTCTGCCATGCTCCCTCTGCCTCCTCCCACAGTATCCAGCGGCTCTGTGGTTGGACAGGATCAGACTTAACACTTTAGGTACCTTCAGGGGCTAATTTGGTAGCTCTGAGCCAAAGCTGGAAGGGGAAAGGCGTGGGGATAGTAAAGCTGGACTGAAGGGTTGTCTTCCAAGGCATATGTAAAACAGGTCTGCCAAAGGAGTAGTTAAAACCAAGTCCCATTGTTGACCCTGTGACAAAGAAACAAGAAACCTAGAAAACAATCAGGTAGGAGTAAAAAGGGGAGAAAAATTATGCTGCTGTAATGCCTCTCATGCAGCCAGGTCATGCAGCATGACACAGTCTGGGAAGATGAGAGAACAGACTTGTTCTGCACCTGCCTAAACCAAGCAAGAGGATGGTCTAGGCCCTGACCAGTGCTGTTTGGCCCCGAAGAGCTGTAAAGCAACACTCACTGCTCTTAAGTGTACAGCAGGAACTCACTTGCTTTGCAGCCAGTGCATAATGTGTTTCTGCACTGCCAATTAAAGCTACTAACGCTCTTTGTGCCTTTAGGAAGGAATTTGTGCCCTTCCTGTGGCAAAACAGTGCAATGTGGCAAGGATGAGATTGTGGAATCCAACCCTGATGCATTTTAAGGCTTCTATAAATAATTAAGAGAGCTCATTAATTAATAAAAAGAAAGTGAAATTGAAAAAGCAGGAGGAGAGGGGCAATGAATACCCACTGGGGGATAATAAGTATGTCCTACACTGTAGCTTACACAGACTGAAGTCTTTTAGGGAGAGTTAAAGTGGCTTTGTGGTTTGAGCTAGAGAAACAAATCTTAGCTGGAAGAAAAACCTTCTGGGAATAACAAAGCTACTTCCTAAATCCAAGTTACACTTGGGAAGATTTTTCAAGATTTACACACTCAAGTGAGAACAACGTGGGATATATACAGATGTATCTGTGTATTTCTCAAATACATGAGAAAAAAAAGATCTAGATGGTGCCTGAGGTTGGCTTGCACCAACAAGTCTTTGGGGAAGAGATAAAATACAGCAATGCAGAGAAAGACATCTTTCATTAATTAGATCATTATTAGTCTCCTCTGGCTCAAACGTGGGCAGCTTTGAAACCCTAACTGCTATCAAAGAAAAGATTTACAGAAGTTCCACAAAGACAGAAAGAAACAATAAAGTCTGCTAATATCCCAGTGGGCTAAGTAGAGTACACTGACTGCAAGTTACTAATTAAAGCAGCTTTGAAATCAGAAGCTTAAATCTGTGCTAAACAGCAACACGGTGCTTTGGGCAACAGTTTCAAGTGCAGAGAAGAAATGTGCCAAACACACGCATCCAGGCACAGACAAGTCATTCCAAAAGGAAACCAGGAAATTGCAGGTACAGCTGAATGCTTGTGAGCACACAATTACCCAGTGGGTGTTTGCAACTGCATATTTCATACGCGCAATTACCTCTTTGCACCCCTGCCTGCATATTTTTGTACGCGATTTAAATGCCCATCTTCAAGAATATGACCTTGCTATCTGAAAATACAAAACTTGCCCAAAGTGCTGATGTGAATGCCTAGTAGGCATCAGGGTCTTAAACAGGTGAAAGGGCTGTTTTATCTCATATTACTGATGCACTGCCTGACATGAAATTGGTACTTCACTGCTGATGACTTCTCATCTCCTGAATATTTCCCTTGGAAGTTTTGGCATGCAGCTGGTGAGCCGTGCAGCACAAGTGAAAGGAGAGGAGATGTATGTCTACCCTACAGGAAGGAAATGCAGAGAAAAGGTATTAAATGAGGTTGAAGCCTGTGATCTTGCCAAATCAAGAAAATGGAAGGTAATACAGGTGGTTGTGCTAAAGGGCTATCTTTTGCTGTCAAGCAGCCTGACATTTGCTCTGGTTTCAAATATTTATAATCTGTTGTGAAATATCCTTTGGCTTTTACTGTCAGCAGCTCTGTAGAGATGCGGGGTGTGTGGCTGGGTGGGCAGGAAGAGGATACACACTCCTCTCCCCTGCTGCCCACCCCACACAGCCCCCCCAGCACAGCCGCCAGCCAGTGGGGTCCGGTACACAGCCTCTGAGGGAAAGAACCACCCTTATTCTTTCATACTCTGATAGAAAAGCCTCCACCGTGAAATAGACATGATGTATGTTTGCTGCAAAATGTATTTAAGTAGAGGGAAAAGCAGTCAATAATAGGACAATATCCTAAATAAAACTTTTACTTCCGACTTCAGAGCCCATATGGCTGTACATCATGACAGATACTTAGTAACACCCAGCAAGCTACACGCAAGTAGGAAAGAAGTCTTTCCCAGTGCAGGGCCAGCACAACCCTTACTTCTAAATTTTCCTCTTCTAGTGTAAAAGATTCAAAGCTAGGGTAACTTTCAAATCACCATCAGGTTTTAGAGCTGTAACTCCACTGTACTGGCATCCCATGCTGCCAGAAAATGACACTAATCCTAAAATATGTGTCTGATGTAACGTCTGTAACTAAAATGTTGAGGGAAGGGGTTGGGGCTTATTTGTGCTGCCTCACCTGTACTGCTAGCAGTCTGCTGTGCCGTCAAAGAGAGAGCAAAAGGGAACAGAACTTGAAGAAATCAGGTGAAAGAATGGGTATTAGTTGCAGAAAAGTTACGTAGTCATTCAGTACTACTCCACAGTAGCTCTAAAAGACTGCATAAACATAAGAATTGATGGATGAAATTAAAAAAAAAAAAAAAGATATTGCCACCTGATAGGGGAAAAAATCTGTCCAAGGCTGCAATGATTTATTAATATAAGTAATCAATAGCAATAGGTCCGTATCAGTTTTACATCTAATTTAAACTTTCAGGTCTCAATGTACTCATTAAATAATATAATAGATTTACATATTTTAATTATATTTTATGGATCCTGAACATAATGTAATTAAAAGGGTTTTTCAGTAGAGATGATTAATGAACAGGGCAGCCAGACATTCTGTACAGCCATTGTGTGTGAAGGACTTCAATGCAGTAGCTCAACCCCTGATCCGAGCAGCAATAGATTCCCCTACATGTACAACCATGTGCACTGAAGAACTGCATGCACTGATCGAGGCACTGAAATGAGACAACCAGAGGCCAGAGTGAAGGTGCAAGTCCATTTGGCATTCAGCTCCTCCCTTAGCAATCAGTTACACCAGGAACATATCAAGACATGGGCTTAGGAAAGCATCGCCCAGATCACACCACTGATCGCCAAACCACAGAGCATCTGTCCCGCTGAGCAGGACTGTGTAAAATACAGAAAGGATATTTCAGGTCTTGAGCCAAGCACCTATCAAGGTGATATTCCTTACACCAAGCACGCTCCTGCACATGTTCAGGCACATTATGTGTTTTACAAGTGGGAAAGGGAGCCCTGGAAGAGTGGTAACAAACTTGACACAGGTCCCTGAGCAGGCAGGGACAGAGCCAGGACGAGGGACAGGGCTCCCTATGTCCACCCTTCTTATCCAGCTGTTAGGCTGAAAAAATGATTTGGCAAAAGGCTGGTGTGCCCAAAACTGCTTTTCCAACCGTATCAGACCAGCTAATAAAAGTCATTAGATCTTTCTGCAAACTTGCATCTCTCGTATCCTTAAACAGTTGCAACTATAACACCATCACTATTACTTCTACATCCGAGTATTGCCCATCAGTAAAATGTAGCTCCCTTGAACCAAGGTCAAAACCTACTGAACCACATGCCCAAGAGCTTCAGCAACGAAAGCGACTGCTGAAGACAGGAAGAAAAGAAGATTTGAACTAAAAACTGGAATGAAAACACAGAGGAAAGGAGGTCAGCATTGCCAGTTCTCTTGACTCCACTGAAAGTCTTTGATACTTAACGATTCCAGCTTCAGCTATTTGGTCTTGTGAGCAAAGAAATAAAGTTTCTCATCCTCACAACTGTGGAGGAAAAACTGAAAATGCAACTTCAGGGCAATCAAATAAGAAAACATAGAAGGCAAAGAGAAAGACCCCAAATTTCATACTTAATGCAGTCCAAGGAGGTTCTAGTCTTAGTTGAAGCCTCCTGGTACTACTAAGGTATAAAATACTACTACAGCGCGTAACAACAAAAGAGCAAGCAGTCACTTGTCTTGTGATTTGTTGGCCCCTAGCACTTGAAAGCCTCTGTATGTTGATTTAGTTGTCAATCCTCAATTACTCTCCAGCTTTCTTTTTCCCTTTTATAAAACGATTCTCTAGCATCTATGCCAATAATACATCAATAGAGCACTACAGCAACCATAAAATCCGTGATTTGGGATGTTTCGTAGTTTTGAGATTCCTTCACTGATTTAGGGAAGTAACTCATTGTTCTCTTTTCCTTTCTATTTCATTTAAAATCACTGTGCTCTCTGTGCCCTTCGCTGCTGTGAACTGCACCATCTTCCTACTTCGGTTACGCTCTCCCCTTCACCGCAGCTCCCGCAGGAGCTAGCTCAATCACAACTGTGAGATTTGGGGAGGGCAAAATCTGGGTCACAGGTAGAGTTTGACTTTTATACCCCAGGGGAGACAGACCAGGTAGCCAAAGCACTTATCTGGCTGTCAGCAGTGCTTAGGAGACCTGGTGAGAAGAGGGCAACACTCCCTCAGCCCTCTTACCATCCTGCTCTCCAGTTACATATTCAGGGGTATTAAACAAAGCACTTACTATTTCTTGCAAGACAGACAACAGAAACTCCCATTTAGGAGGAAATCTGTATTTCCTGATTTGCCATCCTTTTCAGTGGCTTCTACATTTTTTTTTACCATTGTATTTTTTCCTTACTGTGAACTTTCGAGACTTCTGACATGCAGGTATGGGACAATTTTGGCTTGGCCTGGCACAGGGGCAGACAACAGGACTAAAACCACCCCTGGTATTTCTGTTTTCATCTGAGCCTACTTCAGCATCGGAATGTGATTCAGTTTTCTGGTGCAGGCAGGCCCAGCGAGACTCTCAATGTGTGCTACATCTTAACAACCCACAGACCCTTCCAAGCTGAGGCTGAGTTTAAACAAACCTGAACTGGGCTTCAGACAACCCAACTGGGAAAACTGGGTAAACTATAAACTATGAATAGTGTCTGTTGACTGCTTTGGACTGTTTCATAGCAAATGTTCACATACAGTGACATTTTTCCTACTATTACTCAAGTTGAATTAGACCTTATTCTGTAGAAAACATTGCTGTAATAAACTGTACAACTTGAAGTTGTCAAATTTTGTAAATGTTTTCTTTGATTTTCATGTATTCTCAGTTCACCACACAGTATGCTGGCCTTTTAGTCACAGAACGCTATTTTGGGAGTAGCAACTAGTGTTTTAATTAATCTCTGTTATCTTCTATCCTCATGAACTCTTTCTCTATCACATAACAGGTTTATTTTCATGTTTAAATAATTCCTAATTAATTAATGGTCCTAACACTGCTTTCCCTGACTATGCACAGAGATGACATTTCAGTTTCACTGATTTTCCTGAAAAAATGGATTTGTAAAATACATTTGTATTTTGTACATATCCATTATACAAACGGATTTGTACAATACAAAAATGGAAGTGTAAAATACAACTAAATCACAACAAAGTTATAAATTCCAAAAAAAAAAATCAACCTGTGATGGCTGAAGCAGATATCCACGATGAGATATTCCGAAAGGGGAATATCTCTTCCTAAGAGAACAGCACAAAACCTGTACAGATTTCCATGGTGCTTGTGTTCCAGCTCTCTGCTTGAGCAACTTCACTTTTACACAATTGGCATTACAAGAGAAAACATTAATGCCTTCTAACATAGGCATTAGTTAATCAAGGTCAGCCCAAGGGTTACGACTGTATCCACCAGCAGATCAGTCATGCTTAAACATCCTACTAGTTGAGACGGTGCCAGCCTTGACCTCCAGACAAGGTCTTTCTTCTTGCTCAGCTCTACCTTCAAATCATAAAGCAAGTTTCATTATCTTCTCTGAAGAACCTGAATGCATCACTTTCCCATTATTGTCCACGCTGTTACCATCAGAAACTTGTCCCCAGGGTCTCATCTCTCAGATGGCATCCCTGTTCCCTTCAGCCCTGGCTCCAATTCCAGCTCTCACTGATTCTGCATTTGCTCAGCAAACACACCATGTTCTGTATAATGTAAAACATGAGCATCTCATACACTGATAAAATTACTTCTGTGCTTACACAGCTACTTAATTCCATTTTGCCATTGATTTGTCATTTTAAAGTTAAATAATAAACATGGATTGTAGCCAGGATAGAGTGCAGCTTTCTCTCCCTCTAGTTTTTGATTTATGTGTTTGTTTATTTACTGATATATTTAAGTACTCCCTATTGCATTTCACACATAATCTGGCAAATCCTGAGGATTTACTTTCACAATTGATTAGAAAAGTCAATGTTTTACAGACAGGATTAAAATGGAAAATATCTAGAAGCCTTGATGGAATCTACCTATGACAACTGTTATCTCCAACAGGCTCTCCAGCTCTTAAGAATCTATGTGCGTGTTGTCAAACATTGTGAAGACATACCCATTTCCTGTTACAGGCATTATGTCAATTAAAGAAATATACTTGCTCATTTGTCCATTGTGGGAGTGCCTTCTAGGCTTTTCATTTAATCAACACATGGGGAAAGATCCTTGTTTTCCATTTGCTGGTAGTTTTCTTCTCTTCAAAATTAAATCAGACAGGCTAGTAGGCAATGCTGAAGCAAGCAGTGCGTTTTCTGTATTGTCACTCCAGTGATCTAAATTCAAAAATTCTAAAAATGTCAACATGTGACATCTTGTTTTTTCCTTTTTTCTTAGCTCCAAAACACATATTACTTCTTCATTTTTTATTTATTTTTAAATCAGTGTTTAGAATTTTTTAATGCTTTATGACAGAGCAAACTGCTTTTTAGCTTTTTGATTCTCTGTCAAATGGTGAACCTGGCTTCCCTTTTGATCCACTCTCACAATCAAATCCAAATCAGGTATTCACACATAGCTTGCTCCACAGTGGAATAATTTTCCAGATCATGAAATTTCACTGCAGAGTGATAAAAAGATTAGGCTGGTGTCAGAGAGCAGATTACAGGGCAGCCGGGAGGAAAGAATTAGATCTGCTCCTAATCCCATTCTCCTGGGGCTTGGGTCCACTTGCTGGCCTTCACTGGTGCTGCTGGATGGTGCAATTCAGTTCTGTTGCACAGTGTCATCAGTGGTTTGAATTCATAAGAGGTGCTTTATTTTGCTGTTCTTAGTGAATTTAATCCTGAGGAAAATGAAAGGAGGGAGAGAGAATTCCTAAAGAGAGCAAGGGATTGCTACATTATTAGCTGACCACTGGAATTTGTAGAAGAACAGTCAGTATTGATTGACTTTGCCTGTTACAAAAAGGTCAAGTAAGCAGGGAGGATAAGGTGACGGGGAAGCACTGTTTGTGTGCCTCTGTGCTAAAAAGTCATATGAAGCCAGAGACAGACAATGTACAGAGACCCACACAAATCTAAGTCACTGGAAAACACCCCAATTAAGTGAATATTACCTTCCCGATTAAGTGGCAGCCATCATTGCTTAATTGCTACCCAGGGAGGTATCCTGATTAAGAGCAGATGAAGTTTAGCACATCTTATGCAGTGGGTTATTGCTCAGATATGAAGGAAAGGGAAGAAAAGGAAAACAAGAAATACAAGACTAAGGCACCTCGGCCTAAGGCTGGAGGTGTTCATTTTTGCTAGATAAAACCTGAGCTGGGCTGGGGACCCACTGAATTGGGGTGTCTTTCTTTCCTCGTGCGTAAGGTCAAGGTCTGCAGGGACTGGGGCTGACATGTCCCTGTTTTGACATTTGTTTGCTCCCAGGTGGGGAAGGAGCAGGAAGCGAGTCCGCCTGCTCCAGCCGGACACGTAACCCAGCGCGGGCTGGCCTGCCATCCCTGCAGTCATGCTCCAGCTCCGCTTCCTCTGCAGAGCTCAGAGCAGCTCAAAAGCACCTTTCATTCCGCTAGAATCAGGCCCACTGTTCTCACTCTTTAAAATCCCCTGGCCTCTGTGAAGAGTACAGCTTTGTCAAGATAATGTGACCACTCTTTCTTTCCCCCCCCCCTAACCCAGCAATTCCTCTTTCTTTGGAAGAGCTGTGACCTTTAAATGAAGGTGCATGCCAAGAAAAATCCAGAGCTTGTTATCAAGACAATCTGTGGCACAGGCTGTGTGGTAATGTCCTCCCGAGGTGATGAATCAGATCTATCAGTGTCTAGATACTAAGGCCTTTTTTATCCTTGCAAACTCAGGGCTTTCCAAATCTTTAAGCCTGATCAGAGATAGAGCACTACAAGAGCTTACTTAAATCTCAGCAAGCAGAAAAGAGGGCGAGGGGGAGACTGCTCACATAAAATAAAGAACACCACTTTTTAAAGATAAAACATAACTCTAGGTACAATAAAAGCCTTTAGAGAACAGAAGAGATCTGTGTCAGGAATGTATCTCATTTAGTCCCATTGTTTCACTGCGTGCTTTTCAGAAAGCCAGCCATTTATCTTGCCTTTTTCCCCTAGGTTTTCTTTTTTTTCCTCCTTTCCTGATGCCAGTTTCCATTTCATTAGGAAATGAATCACTGATGAGGTGCTAGTCCTGTCTCCCTGCAAGCAGACCTCAAAAACACAGTAGTCAGGAAAAAGAAAATATACAGCCTTATGACCTAAAACCTGAATGTTTTTACAAGTACAGTTTTATTTATGTTGTGCTCTGTTATTGATAGCTGTTGTTTAGCGTTTATGGCATGCAGGCTAATAATTCCAAGTCAGAGTACGTATGGTTAGATACCTTCAAGATGTGTTGAGGCTCCAAAGGAAGAAATTTTCACAGGAAAAAAGCAAAGGGCAGAAGAATTCCTAAATTTCCACACAATTTCCCCTGTGGGTGCTATGAGCCGAACCTTCCTGGTTCACAGCACATTGCTGGAATGCTGTACCCATGTCCCTGAAAGCCTCAGAGGGATCTCTCGTTTTCACAGTTGGTGCACTACGCACACATTTGTCCGTGGAGTTATAGGCCCAGACAAGGAGACAATCACATTTCTGTAGCTTGAGTACCCCTGTGATGAAGCATAATGCTGTCGTGGTTTTTGCACAGAGAAGCAAACTCCCAGAAAAGCCATGTCAGCTTGAGTTTGACCTTTCATTCAACAATAATGCAGATCAGGATACTTTTCATGCAACATGGCTGTGTATTGAGCACACACAAGTTGTCAGATACGGTACAGTCTACACCCAAATATTCTTAATCTAATGATCCCTGAAAAGCAAAATCCTGAGCCACACTGCAGTTCATTTTGGCTACTTCAGGTATTCCACAGTCAGAGAGGAAGGGAGCGGACATTGCTTCCTCATCCTCTGCACGAACTCATCTACCACTCAGACTGAATTGGTATGCCACACAAACCAAACTGTCACCAGAAATGCCCATCTTGGAGCTTGAAAAATGCGTTTGTTTTTCCCAGCAACATCAGTCTAATAAAATACACTTCTCCCTACCAACCTGGTCTCTTTTATAGCCTCTGACAATACTCCTACATGACCACCATGATGCTGTGTGAGTCTTCACAGCTTCCAGCTACATTTTTGTTAAACTTCAGTTGGATAACCACAAAAGAAAACAAATGCATTTAGCATTTGCAGAATCCTGCCTCTCAGATTTAAAAGGTTAAAATATGTAACGCACACATTTATTTTACACAGCTTCTAAGTAACTAATCTAATGTGTTCTCCATTTAGAGAGCATGTAGCATTTTGCAAAAATGTACTGGATTGACCCATTTATAAGATGTGCATGAGTAGGACACACCACTTCCACTCACAACACCAGGTTTTAGAACTGTCGTACTGGGAGGTCGATCAAACTCCTGCACAGCAACAGTTCTCACAAGGACTTCTTTTGAAGATCCAGATTTACTAACCAACAGCCTAATTTTCAGAAGAGCAAAAAATCCAGCAGCCTTCAGAGTCTCCCTTCCCCCTTTTTTCCAAAAGCAATGCATGTGCTGCAAGACTTCTGCTCATTCCTGTGTACATGGAATATGATGCCTAAGTCCACCTGTTCCTATAAACTGCTTATAATCATTTTTCCCAGTGCCTCCGGTCAGATTTGGCTCATCGCCCCTAGGAGAAAGCCTCCTTCACACAATGTAGGTAAAAAGCCTAAGGTCATGGTGCAATCCTGATTATCTATAGCCTATCAGAGCACAAAAGAAAACCCTAAATACTATCCCACCTTCTATTTCTCCTGGAAAGTGCTTTAGCTTCACAAATTGTATTGCTTTCTTGCTTGTTCTACACCGAACTGGTTTGTATCTCAAACCTACTCGTTAACTAAGTAAACCTATTATATCGATTTTAATATTGCACTCCCTGTCTCCCTCCATCTTCCTGCTGGTCCTTGCTTTCTGTTCTTATTAAAGCATTTCCAGGTCAGAGACTGTCCTGGCTGTATTCTTTGTTGTGTTGGGGTCTTTTCCCCTCTGTATTGCTTATATTTCTGCATTTGTAGAACTCCTACTGCAGACAGCTTTGAGTAATGAGTTTGAATGCTTTTCCTCGTGGCCAGTTTTGTTTCCTCTGTTTCTGTTTCCTCTCCTTTATGCTGGAGCAAAGGAGGAAACCTCAAATGAGCTGTGCATCAGCCCATTGATTAAGTGGAGTACCTTTCTGTGCAGTAATTACCGTTGCCTAAGCTATACTCAAGCAAAGCAAACCATTTTTATTTCTGTATGCTTTGCAACTCAGAGAAAGAAGCATAGATAGGCAGTATATGAATTGCCAGAAAAATCCCCGGTTGTGTACAGATCATTTATAACCTAGCCAGCCCAGTGTTTGCAGAGGTTTTTGCCCACTAAACATCTCATAAATCATTGACTTCCTTTAAAAAGATAACAATAATTTCAAAGAGGTAAGTGGGATTGGTCTGGATCATTATGTTCTCCCTCTAGGGCAGGGAGTTGAAAGTTTTAATTTTCCTTCATCAATCTAAGTCATCACCCAAGGCTGGAGTGTGATGTTTGACTTCCACTACTAGAAACCTTAGATAAGACGAGATCTGAACACCCTCCACAGAGGTCTCAAGTGATGCTACTGCACTTGTTCAGAAATTTGTATCATAAGACAACTGCCTGCGAGCAGAGTATTATGACCCTGTGCCAAGTCCACTGTGGGATCAAGGCCTAAAGCCACCAGCAGCAGAGCCCAATGCCTTTCTTCTTGTCAGGGGTTTACAAGTAAAGAGAAGGGGGCAGGGAGGTGTCATGTTTGTGATCAGGTCTCCACAAACAGGTATGTGTGTGCAGGCACCACGCAGCACAGCCATAATGATTTCAGCACAGTTTCGGTAGCACTGAATTCACTGCACATGTTCTGTAGAGTTGACCTGTGCCGGGAATGTATCTCAGGTTTCCATATGCCTGGCAAGCCAAGCCGTTCCTCCAAACTAGCTCACTGACATTCAGGAGCCTGAATAATCATTCTAAATCCTTTGTAGGTAGAAAAAGAAAATATGGCCATATGAATTCAGATATAAACTACTCAGAGTGGGAGGGTGAATCTCTCACTGCATGACATGTTTGTGGTGGTATACAGTTGTCTCCCCCATCAGTCCAGGACTGTATCCCACTTTCTGTTTGCTCTTTCCATTGGCTCTAGGGCAGCAGTGAGCTTTATTGTTACGTTTGCGTAACAGAGGACCCTGGAATCCTTGTTTACAGTTTACGGCTGATGCTCTGATGTGCCACCATTCCAGCCACAACCACCGTAACAGAAACAAGTGCAGGCCTGAGATAAGCACTTTTTTTTTTTCAATTAACCTAGTGTATTTTCCTTTTTGCAAAAACTGTACATTCATTTAATATTTTCCCAAAATGTGCCACTTATTTAAAATAATTTGCTGAATAATTTATATGACTAATTTGCAGCATGTGCATTGTTTCATTGTTATTTTTTATTGGAATCTACTTGTTTTTAGCCAATTATAATAATTCTTTGTATTCCTATCAAGAACAGAGAATCTTTCTGATAGAAGCCGTGCAGAAAATGAAATACTGAACATCCCCTATAGTCCATGACTTTATGGAAAAAATACAACAAAAGACTGAGAGAAGCAGAAGGCTGTAAACCAGGAAGCTGAAGGCGCAAGTGGTAAAGAAAAGCATTACAGAGCCACCAATGACCGCTGCTTGATCGTGGCTTACCTGGAGTTCCTGAGTGCTTTAGAGGAATCCTAGCAGGAAGAAGTTCAGCACAGTCACACATATGGGATGCTGCAAGCCTGAAGCATGTCAGCTTTGAGCTTTCTCACGGTATTTTTCACATCTTCAACCTGGAAAAGAAGATGCCATATTAATATATCAAAGGACAAAGCAAATCGGAGCAGGCAGTGTTAGAAACCTATTTACTCACAATTTGACATTCTGCCAACATCTTGTTGATGGCACATTGTACCAGCTATGTGAAGAACCACTTCTGCAGGAAAGAGGAAAATCAGGGCACCAAGTTCATCGCTTTCTTAATCCATCTACTGACACTGCCAACAAAGACAGTCCTGCTTTTAGTACCAGATTTACTGAGGTTTTCCAAACAACCTATTTCCTACGTGCCACAGAAGGCAGCCAGAGTGACAGACTGCAGATGAGTGCAAGCAGTGGGCAAATCAGTCAGGTCCAAAGCACCTTTACCAGCCTTGAAACAAGATCCACCTTTTCTGGATCCTTGCAGATACAAGACTTGCTGGCAACTGTGCCCGAGAATGCAAATACAGATGTGACAAAAGGGGACTTCTGCGCTGCAGAATCGTGACCATGCACAAGCTACTGCACGGGTGCAGGGCTTGAAGGAAGGAGTGAACTGCAATGGACTAACTTCCCCAGCTACTGCTTAACTAAAATTTCCAGCACCTTATTCAGGATACAGAATTGAGTTATAGTTCAATAGAAATATCACAGAGTATTTAAATAACATGTACTTCAATAAAAGGAAATTCAGTCTAAAGAAGAGATTTTAAAAGGTATGGATGATTTCTCAGAACTGGTGTTTCTACACTTAAAAACTGATGATACATACACTCTAAAATCTAATACCAACCAATAATGTTCTAAGAGGAGTATATTATATTTAGCTGCTTACCTAGGTTTCCTTGTAAATTAAACCTAAGCCCTCAGCGATACTTATCTTCCTTTTGTTCTTTCCTCTCTAATTATATTGTGGCACTAATTATCTTATGGTCAGAAACAGTCTATAGATTGCTGCTGCTTCAAAGACTCAACCACTGCTCCTGCTACTCGCTTATATCTTATGAATATTTTCATTCAGGCAAAAACAGCAACAAAGAAAGCAAGACTCTGCCGCAAGGTTTCTCCTTTTCTACAAGTTCTCTATCTCCCCATTTCTCACCTGCTTGCTATCACTACTGATTCCCAAAGTTTGAATCAAATTTATCCTTGATCTAGAGCACTTTCTCTAGACTCTAAATGGCACCTGTGCTCTAAAAAGCATGGCTGTTTCCTGAGTAACACAACTAAAATTGTTAGGATCTTTTCCTGTAGCCTTTATGTGTATGAGTAGTCTACCTGTAGTGTAATCCCATCTGGAGCAATTTAACAGCAGCTGTCAATAGTGTAACCATGAATTTTTTCATCTGAGAAAAAGATTGTAAAATTGTATCATCATAGAGCACATTTCAGTGAAAACACCAGCTTTTTTTTTTTTTTTAAGTGTAAGCTCAATAAATGATGTTTCTAATGTTAAATCACGCAATGTTAACTTACTGCTAATGGCACAAACGTATGCTCACTTCACAAAATCTACCACATTAAGACCCTCTAAAGAGAGACAAAAAGGGATCTTAACAAATTTTTCAACTCATCAACTCACCATGGAGTCGACTTAAAGCATTGATTAATAGGACCCTTGCTATCCTAGCTGAACCCATAAGTAGCTTAATAAGACATAAAATATTCTGCTCAGGGTTTTTAGTTTAATACTTTTTTATTGATTTTTTACAAGAAAATACAATAACATTGTGCATATAAAGCAGTCTGCGCAAGGCCCTAATTTTGCAGAGGCACATCATTTTGCATGTATCACTGATCCGCATGACCTTTAAACTGTTATTCAGCAAGAAAATTAAATATCTAGCAAAAAGCTTTGAAAGAACGATTCATTAGAGAGTACCTACTATGTGCTACTATTGCATCGTCACACACACACAAACATCTAATGGGAAACTGTTGACATCTTTTAATGCCAGCAGTAAGCACGACAGTCGTTTTTGCGGTGAGGGGGTTATCTTCCCGTACATGCATACGATGTAGTTGTGCATTTATGAGCCTCGCAAGAAAACAAAGAAGTCAAGCGACTTCACCAAGGTCATCGACCTATATGGCATTCACAGCTGTAGCGTCTCCGTATGGATTTCATTCCTTGCTGCTTTGCAGCCCTACGTTACACAGAAAAGCCACCACAGCTGTCACCCTCCTCACTCGTTCCCCACTCCAGACCCACTACATCACCTTCCCACCACCAGCTCTCTCTTCACCCCGAGGCAGCCCGACGCCCCTACTCCCAACCTGTGCTTTAACCACAAGGCTTTCTCTTGCCCTGCTGAGACCAGCCTCTTTGGAGCTCGTTCTCCCAAAGAGCCACAATGCAACAGCTGTGTGTTTTCCCCAGCTTGAATCAAAGTGTTCAAGTGCTTCTGTTTGCTTGATTTCTGCTGGCAAGGACAAACTGCTCTGTTCGCCTCAAAGCCATCAACTGTTTCTGACTCCCTCACAGCAAATGGTTATAAGTGTTTCTACCTCCATTTGTCATGGTGGCCACACTATGTGGCTCTGAAGTCATTACACAGGGCAAGAGAGACAGCTGCCTAGAGCACAGGACTCCTTAATGGGCAACCAGGTTATTTTTGTTCTCTATTTTATCTCACTTTGTTTTTAAATGTCTTGCCTAGAGGAAAAGGCCTAGAGTCACCACCATTGGGAAACCTCATCATCGCACAGGGACCTTCTCCTTGAATCAGAGCATAAGGCAGGTTTCAGACATGTTTATAAGATCCTGAACAAAACTGTCCAACAGTGACCCCTTTGTGACATTGCTCAATAACAAGCATAGACTTTGGGGGGAGCAGGATTGTAATCATTAAATTGTAAATCCCTTTAAATGCAAAGATCAAAGGGAAAGTTTCAATCCAATGACACATAATTAAAAATGCAGACGTGAACAGCTTTGATTCATGAATGCTTATGCACTTTTAAATTGTTGCCAGGGAGATCAGGGCATGAGAAAATTAAAAACCATTACGCTTCAAAAGGATAAATGATTTTCACAGCTTTCTAACATTATTTCCTGTTGCGCAGATTTTTCTGTGTTTTAATATTTCCCCCACCCTGCCTGGGCAGATTAGTTCTGAAAAATGTTTTCCAGAAAATGTTCAGAACTCAATGAGATTAAAAGGAGATTAGTGAACTTGTTGGATGGAGAGTTCCCACTGGTACTTAATGGCAAATGCTTGGGGCAGTTAAAGAGGAACCCCACCACACACATTTTACCCTTTTACCTGTGTTTTAATTTAAAGAGCTGTGACGTTTTAATTCATTATACTTTTTCTAATTGAGTCAGTACAATACAATACGGTATAGGCCATAAGCCAGATCTCACTGAAGTTAAAGGAAATATTCCCATGACTGCAGTGGTTTCAATCTGTTTGTTTAACATTTCTCGCTTGCAAAAGTCAAAGCATTTAACTGAAAGGAAAAGGCTGCTTCCTATTTTACAAATAAAAAATTGAGACATACAAAGTGGACATGATTCTCAACCATCATAATAGGGATGCTAGGCTAAGTCTAGAGCTGTCAAGCAAACACTCCCACTTCTGATCCATGGTGTCTCAGATCTGCCCTGCTTCAACACGTGACTTTAACACTCCCAACTACCAGCTGAGACATCCTTTGAAGCGCTTTAAAATGATCTCAATCTTACCAAACAGTGTGGCTTCATATTTGCAAGCGTTTAGAAGTTAATTTCTTAGACAGAAATGTATTGCTGAAATGCACTTAGGTTGATGGCTGCAATGAGCTCATGGGTTGCATTAGTGATCTGAAAGTACATGTGAATACAACAAGAATATCTTTAGTGCTGAACTCACGTTCCTTCTTAACCACTAGGAACATGAAGGGTGAGGATCATCATATGAAATCCTGAAACCTATACTGTACCCAGCTAGATATTAGCTGGCCACCCTCCTCTCCCTCTACAGTTGATGGAATATGGGACAATTCCTCTCATCTGCAAACCAATATGTAACTTCAGATGTCTCCGTATCATCTAGATGGTTTTGGTTTATGTGTCTAAAGTTATATAGGATGAATCCCACTATTCACCCCTTTGGGATGAAGGAATAGAGCCCCAGAGGCACAGCGGCTCTAAATACACCAGAAATCCCATTCTGTTTCCATGCTTTGGAATTTCGTGACTCCACTTTTTTAATAAAGTAAGGTGCAGCTGAAATACGTCTGCATCAGGCTGACTTGCTCCTCACTCTACTGTGGCATTTTTCAGCTGCCAGTCAAGCCAACCTTCACAAAATTTTCCCTGAGGGGAAAAAGCCAGAGACAAGTAGCAGCAGACTAACAGAGCACTGAACAGTTCAGCAGGCATTTGATGGTGAAAGGAAAAACCTTTTGTATTTACTTTTGAACATGTGAATCAGACATTGTTTCTGTTTGAGACCAGGCTACTTGTGAAAAGTGTCTCCACGGTGCCAGCCAGCCGAGACTCAGCATAAGGGGCCATCCCAAAAATGCACTGATGCCTGCCTTTGTTATCCACTGCATTCGCTGAGATAGCACCAGGAAGAAGATGCCCCACATTAAGACATCTAATACGTAACCCTTTTTGTTATTTATTATTTCTAATATTTGCGTAGCAATTAACACATGATGAATTTATCTTTCTTTCAGTTGGCGGTTGTTCAAGAACATGCTAATATTATTCTTTGTTTACTGTTAATGGATCAATAATGTTGCTAAGTAATTCTTATTCTACAGATTTCAGTCCAAAGGAGATTTTCTAGTCTCAGTTTCTTTGTGACATAGACCATAACACTTAATCCATCTACTGCAAGGCTTAGATCAGTAACTTGCATTTGACTAAGGCAAAAGCATCTGGTGTTCACTTGAGGACTTCAAGAAGTGGAGAAGCAGTTTATTCTGATTAAGTGCCTTATTTTTTATGTGAATTTGTGCCTTTCTCCACTAATGCTAATGTCCCCATGAGCATTTCCTCTGTGAAAGAACATGCTTCATGTTCAAGCACCTGAATCCTCTCATAAACCTGGCTGTTGAACACTGTCTTCCACACACACCCCTGCAGAATGACCGTCCTGTCTTAAGGGAGCAAGAGACCAACTCCTCTGCAGGTTTAAATGAGCTCAAGACTGTCGACAATTTACATCACCTGTTTAGCCTTAAATCTGGCAGTATTGTAAGAGTAGGCTGACAACCACTGGATAGTGAAGACTCTCTGAACGGAGAGATGCTCACTTGTTCATGTGAATCCTCGGACTTCTTCAAACTCCCCCAGGGAAGGGGCTAATCATCCTCCATACCAGGAGGGTGGCCCGGCCTAGTTCAGAGCTCCCCTGAAATTCCTAGACCCACATACACTCAGTCTTTGGCTGAAAGGAATTCACTTAGCCTAAGACGAGGTACCCAGTTTCATCACTCTTTCCTCAGGCTTTTTGGCAAGTATCTCTATTGTTCTGCTCAGCACCTCCTGCCTTCAAAAGAAACATGCTCCTTGTAAAACAAGGGACAAGGGCATATTTATTGCACCCCAGAGGTGCCTCAGGCAACCTGAGAATCTCCTCTGTGGATTTGTATTGTGTTTCTGCAGCAGCACACCAAGCATAAGGTTTGCCTTCCTTAAAGTCAACCATCATGGCACACAGGGATTTGCTACAGTAATGTCCAATCTCATGTCTAGCTAGGACACTGCATAAATATCAAGACTTCCTCCCACTCTATTTTCTGCTGCAAACCCTGTGATTTTTCTCTGGACATGTTTGTCAGCTGCTGTATTACGAGATCAGGTCCGGGATTAGAGTTCTTCGCTATTCACTGAATTGCTTTATCCCACTTGTCAAAACAGAATCAGTCTTTCAGTACCATGATGACACCTTAATATAGTGTAGATCAGGTTATGACCTACCTACAGGCACAAAGAAGAGATGGAGTAAGAAGCTCTCTTCTGCATCAGTAGGGCACTGTCCTGAACTGTGCAGATGCCATTTGGCCCTCCTTCCTCTTAGATGTGATGAACACAAGGGAGAAGGTGAACAGCAAAGATGACTTTGTCCCTCAGTCCGCATCTGAACCACACAGCAGAGGCTGGGAAAAGTGTGAAGGGAGGGGAATGGTCACAGCAATACCAATTCTCTCCTGTGTGGTCCTCCTGCAATTCTGATTTCTGTTGATACCAGTTCTGAGCAGTAACATATCAAAAGTGTGTGTGCTGTTCGCATATTGGCTTGCAAAAATATACAAGACAGGTTCTGGTAAAACAGATGCAAGGACATGAATCATGAATCTCTGCTCAGCCACCATGCCAAAAAGCGAACTATTCTGTTTCATCCCCATGGTCAGGATTTGACTCTTACCAGGACGAATAGCAGGAGCTAGGCAAGAACAGCTGTTTTGATTTCCAGCAGGCTTGAAAGCAGGGGCAACAGGAATCTCACAGCTGAACAAAATCCTTTGCGGTTTGTTTTTATTTATGTTCTTTCATTTCAGTCACAAAACAGTGAACTGGCATTCAAATATTTAGGTCTCTTTCAGGGGCTGGTGGTGTGACTTTCTTGCTCAATTCACATTCATTTTGGTCCCAGTAATGATTACCTTTGTCCCAGGCTCATCACAATTCCAAGCTCACTGCAAGTCCAGGAAAAGGAAGAAAACAAAGCTGATGAATCCAAATGGTGTTTATCAGTAACAAATTTTATGAACTCCTTGTCTGTTTGCAGCAGCTCCAATTTACTGTGCTCAATTTGCTTTGTAGGACAAAGACCACCATAGTTTCTGACAATCTTAGTGTTTTATCAGCATACTGTGGAAGAGGTTATTTTAAGATAGATAGGTAGCCAGATGGCTAGTGTTCTCTTTAAGACACCTGCATATTTGAAGCAGTTTTCTCCCTTAAAACTCTCAGCCTTGCCAGGGCTAGGACCATTACAAAGGGGAAGATGAAGAGGTAACCCTCATCCAGAGACAAAAGAGCTGCCAACTACCTCTTCTGCTCTGCCCTACGGGAAATTATATTAAGAGTTGAGAATATCTCCTCTCATCTACTAGAGTGGCTGGCAACTGAGTGCTGCCTATGTCATGAAAGGCTCCCAATCCACTCTTCTGTGCACTTTTCAACAGCAAACAGTGTTCTCCATGTTCTGCAGGTCTCCTTTACTGAACAGCTACTTAGCAAGATGCTTTCTCTGCTCAGCTTGTCCCTGAGTTGAAGTGGTTGTTTTATACCAGGATAGAGAATATGGTATAGACATGTTTTTCAGAAAGGCTGAGTTCCTAGAAGTGCAACATCACTGTACTGAAACTCAAGAGATTTGCATTCATCTTCTGAGTGTCACTGGCTGACTAAATGACCTCAGCTTCACCATCCGTATGGTAGGGATGAGAATCATCAAACAGCTACTTGTGTGTCAAACACACAAAAGCTGGGGGTGAGCAGTGCTGAAGAACAGAGAGGCACGATTACTAATAGCTTGCATGATTATTCCCAAACACATGCAATCTCATAATATTGCCTTCATTTGGCATAACACTGCCTGAAAACACCGAGAGGAAAACATTGTTTTGCTCTAGTGTTTTATTGATAACTGGAAGGGGAGATACAAGCAGAATATCTGCATTGCCCCAGCAGACAAACAAATCCCCACGTCCCGCAGGTAATTACCATCTCCTAATTGGGTTTGAAAACAGGAGATTTGAGTCTGAATGCACGGAGTTTGCACCAAAATGAACAATTACTTGTCTGAGAGATTCGGTGGTTTCAAAACACAACAGGAAGAGACTGAAACTGAGGCTTCACCCGTGAGTTTGCAGATAGCCCTTACAGACCTCCACTAACAAGCTGGCTACGTTTACTAGTTGGAATCAGAATCTGTACTCACCCTTATTGTCATTTTTATCTGCCACTCTAGGCTCATTACATCAGTTTAACTAATGGCAATTAATATGAAAATTAAAATTGATAGCAAAATTAAGTACCTGGGAGACAGTCACTGTTCCTGCATAACTCTGGCATGTCTAATTACCGTTGTAACAAAACCCCAGTACCACCCTGCACTTTCCAGGCCAGCCCTGACCCAGCCCCAGACACCTCTTCCCTGCTGCAGTCCCCAACCTGGCCCTTGCCTCTGTGAGATGATGCTCCCATCCCATCCCACTGGGTCCACTCATCACAAGCCTGTGCAGCAGCCAAATTGGAGAACTTTTAAGATGCTGTGACAAGCTTGTCCCCTATCTTGCTGTTGACGCATGAAAGATTTTATAGCATGGCTTACAATGCAGAGATCAAAAATAGACACAGGCTTGCTCAATACCAATACAGATCCCTTCAAAAAGTCAGGTTTTCTGCCAACAGACTGTCAAAAGTCCTATACCTGGTACAGGAAAAAAGGAAAACTGCTAGATCTCTCCATGACCTTGGAGGTTCATTTCTTTATGGCTTGGTTCACAAAATATCTACTTTGCCAATCCAGATGCTTAATTATTCAGAGTTTGTATAATACTTTGAAGGTACAAGCTGTATCCCAGAGTCAAAATATTATTACAAACAGGGTTCTGATGTCTTCCAGCCTTCACTAAGCAGCACTTTAAATGTTATTTGCACCAAGGTTATTGTGACAACAGCCTCTCAAACTAGATCATTGGCAATGTCCAAACTTTCCACCCATGACATGCAGCTTAAACCTCATCTACTTCAAATGAGCTGGCAGAATTAGAATTATCCTCTATATTTTCCATTACCAAGGCACCAGACACACATTTTACAAACATCCTTTCAGCAAGGGACTGTGTCAGTTTACTGATACAATAATCAACATAAATCTGCAAAACTCTTTTCCTGACATCGCTGATAGGGAACAAAACACAGTGTTAAACACACTCAGCCCTCATTCCCCCAGTGCAGCTTATCTGGAGTTGCTTTGTAGAGAGGATGTTGTGATTTTATGCTGGTGTATTCAATTTTATATTGATACCTGCTGTGTATGAGTGCAGCTATAACAGTGTTGTGCCCAAGAGCTATCCTTACTATGCACTGACTACGCTGTAACTACCTCCATCGTATACCTATAAATGGTTCCAAGCAGCGAAATAACATCTGTATTGATCTAAAGAACATTTTATTGATTAAACACTGCAGAAGAAACCATACGAAATGCAGGCCCATTATTTAACAATATCTTTCCAGTACCTGTGTTGGAAATAGAGGAACATGAAGCTGTTAAATTTTTTATCAAATGGCTCCCACTGAGATTGCTGTAATGATGCAAAGTCAAATCGCTAAGCTTTGGGTTTGCTTTGGTTTACACACACGCACCCCCCATTCTCTTCTATAGGGGGAAGGCAAATATGTACAGATGAAGAATGCTTCTGGATATTGACACTAAAAGAGTAAGACAGGATGAAAGCGCATCTCCATACTTTCTACGGCAAGATGGCGCACCTGTCTGGAACAGGAGATGTGTGACTGAGCAACCTTTTGGGAAGGACAGTTTATACAGATCTCCACTGGCCTGCACTTTAACAGCTTTCAATGTGTTTAATGTCAAATTAAAAAGCTATTGCATCATGTTGAAGGGCCATCCATCTTCAAGGTTTTGTGCTTATTCTTGTAGCTAGAGGAGGGGGATTTGGAAGTGAGCCCTAGGAATGGCACATGAGGGGCAATTATCTGATTTTAAAGAAGCCCCACTGGCAAGCATAGCCAAGCGTATTCAGGCATAGTACGGAGCAGGCGAAAAACCTCGCGTACAGGCACAGGCGATCAGCACAAGGCCACCTCCTGGCAGCAGCTGACAATTTACCGTACCTTTTAGTTCATGTCTTAAATTCCTGTTTTGTTCCTGAAGAGAAATTCAGAAAACACTAACTGACATCTCTGTCAGGAAATAGGAAATGTAAATAAAACCCAACAGCCTCTTGGGAAATCCAAATTCAAAGGCTTCCAGACTCAATCTCCACACAACTCTGAACTCCTCAAGATTGTGGGAGTCTGTTCTTGTATGAGAAATCCAGTATCAATTGTTTTACCATTGATGTTGTGTTGTAAGGGGAAAGATACCACAAGAAGGTGATGAAAACGTAAGTCAGGAAATAGGATGAAATCAATACTTGGGGGACAGAAAGGAAAGAATGTGATATGATGCAGGATTCCTACATTGTTCAATGAAGGTTTGGCGAGCCATTATGGTAGGGACTCATTTTGATTGTTTCTAGTTGCATTTATTTTAAGTAGAGAAAAAACTAGTGATTTAGATATCACAGGAATGCAAATATATATTTTTATGTATATCAGTTGGGAGAGAAACCCAGTCATTGTATAGGAACCTGAGGAATTAAAGCCTTGGTAAAACTGGTAAAGTTAGCTCCATGAAGATAACCTCCCTTTTTATTTTTGGTTTGTTTCTTTTTCCTACCTCCCTTCCATAATCTTTAAAACTTTTCTCTGTTGAGGAAATTAAGATGAATTATGCCAGACTAAGTGAACCCAAGTGAGACAGTCAACCGAAGAAACTATTTTCTGTCCTGGCATTTTTCTACACCAGAAATCAATACCACCTGCCAAATGATATCTTCTAAAATACGTCTTGCCAGGTTGAGACAGCGGAAGGCAGTGCCGGAGCACACAGCAGGTGAAAGGAGAGGGCCTGAACTGCAGCACTTCTACCTCCAAAGATTCATTATGGACTTTGGTAAGACTCTTCACATCTCTTTCCACACCACCATTGTGGATTTAATTCAGACTCTGCCCTAGCTTTGTTAGGAGGCCTATTTTAAAGATTAAAAGTATTACAGAAATATTATTACCAGGGCTGGAAAGGAATTTTTTTTCCCAGGCTGTCTTATCCCAAAACCTCATCCCAAAGCACAGCAAAACAGTTGGGTGTTTGGGATGGTTTTTGTTCGGTTTTTGTTTTCTTTTTTTTTTATACACACATATCCATTTAGCCTTTCTTGCACACACCCTTCCCAGTTTTGGTTTGCATTAATAACCATATTGAACACTAAAAGAAAAATATCTTTTTCAGCAACTGTTTTTGAGAGTTATATAATTTAAATTCTTTTTGTAATAGTTTCATATTGGCATTTTCAGGAAATAAAACCAGTTCATAAAAATGACTTCCCAGACAGTGCTTACAAATTAATGCATTCTTGCAACTACCAAAACCACCCCCATTTTTTCAGGATAATAAATAGTAGGGAACATTTTTAGAAGGGATTTTGTCCTTTAGAAATAATAGCATATGAAACTGGAAATTTAACACTTTTTTCTATGGGTGAAAATATGTTTGGTGATTTGTAAGGATAAGCCCAGTTTGAGCATTCTCTCAAGTGACGGCTTGAGCATACAGCCTGGATTCAGCTGGGGGGGAATACTCCTTGGGGGAAGCTGGAGATCCCTCTTCTTACTGAGGCACTGAACTAGGACCCAGTTGAGCTAGGTGTAGTTCCTAGCTGGACCTCAGATACCCTAAGCCATTTTGAACAAATCGTTCCCCACCTCCTTTCTCTTTCTGCGATGGATGGATAACAATGCATCTATCTCTACTTTATCTTCTCTAACGGAATTAGGTCCTTAGAGATTCTTGGTCTCTGGGGTACATATGGTACTCAACATAAGAAGCTATGCTTAGACTAAACTTGGGGCAAGTGTGACAGGTAACGCTGCAGACTGAATGTGGGATCTGTAAACTCTGAAAGAAGTCGGAAGGACAGTGAGTTTTTTTAACCTCAGCAATTTTGCCCCAGAAAGTGCATTGCTCAAGTGCAGTTACAGCCTGAGCTGCTTCTGCAATGGCAGAATCAAATCAGAGGACTCTGAGGGAAGAACCTGTAGATCAAAATCTTCTGGTGACACGCAGCCACTGAGGGAACGGATGAGTCCGGTAGTGAGAATGCAATAAACTGCAGAGCTTCACCTAGGTAAAATAGAACAGAGGTATATTTACAGCCAGACATGAGGTCTTCCCCCTTGTGGCTCTCCTTGTAATGTTTCAAGGACCTGGAAATCAACGTCAGAGTCAAGGACAGTGCTGAGATGCACTCTGGCTCTGCAGCCTGGCAAACATGCAGGCAAGCCCCTTAGGGATGTTTAGACAATTTAATGGTGGAGGGTAATGCAAATGGTGTGTTCAGAGTATTTACAAAGTAAACGGATTCTCTCTTACTGTTTTGCTACTGGAAGGAGACTTCTTTCAGTTAGTTACAGTTCATTAACTGCTACCACTGAATGGTTCTTATTTTAATTTCTTTGATCTAATTCCGACAGGTTTTTTCTTTTTCAGCATTCATCCAGAGTGTAAGTTTTGGCTTAGTTAATCAAATATGTAGCTAATTTACATTAATGACTACTACAGGACATCCAAAACATTCAGACAGTCCAATCACTCAACAAGCTAAACGTTTTAATGTCATCTCTTTGAAGAAAAACGCTGCCTCATGCAATGGGAAAGCTAACAGCCCACTTCTTTGGAAAGAGCTTTGAAACACCCGAATCAAAAGCCACAAATATGTAGTTTTGGAAAAGCAACTATGGGGACAATTAACAAACGTACAGTGGTTCAGCAGAGCCATGTAAAGGGAGACTCCACGGTGGTCTGAGATAGGAAAGGCAATTTCCAGTCTAGCCTCAGGTCCTATGAGAGCTTCCAGTAGCTGGGACCTAAAGGCCCATATCTGGAAATCTCAATGAAGGGACCCAAATGTTTCCAAGTCTGAGATCTGTGGTTCTTGAATCTATTAGGCTGAAGTGAAGACAACTTTGGAAGGAGACCGAGTCCTTCCCTAACTTAGATATAATTCAGTGTTCTATCACAAAGGTATTATCTGTGCAGTATATGTTCTCACAGGATCCAGAGAGAGCTTGTGTCATTTTCCTGTTTTCTTCAGATTTGAACAGTCTGCAGAAAAAGTTAGCTGTATTACCAGAGAAAGCAGAGTCCAGAGTGGAATAAAATGTTCAAGCATTCGAGGAACAAATACATTAGTGATACTCACTCTCATACTACAGTACATACCAAGTACGGCCCTACGCAGAGCTGAATGATGGATGGAAGTCAGACTGTGACACTGATTATCGTGTAAGAAAGAGGTAGGAATCACAGCCGTGCCCACATTTTTCTTCTTTATTACTTGAAGGGTCCAAATCTCTGAACCACACTTAGACCAGTGGTGCCACGAGTCAGATGTAATAAACTGAGGGCTTCTATTAACTAAACAGAAGTTAGCTGCACAAGAACTAACAGGTCTTTTTATCTTTAGTATCTCCTGATGTTTCTTCATGATTGAACGGCAACTTTAAAAACTTTGTATTAGAAAACATGGAGAAGGTAGTACGCGTAGTTCTCCTGATTCAGGAGGATGACTCAGGTTAGTACAGGGAAATGAACGCACAGAAAACCCCAGGAATCCCAAGGCAAACTTGTTGTTTTCCCACTGTTCATCACATAACAAAGCCAAAATAAACAAGCAAAACCGACCAGGGAAAAAACACATGCCATTGCAAAGACTGAAAAAAGACAACATTCCTATTCAAGTTTGATGGCACAAGCCTGACACTACTTTGGTTCAATTTCCTATAATAAAGGCAGACGGCTTCTGAAAGGGCAACGCTAATAAATATTGAGACAAAATCTGTCCATTGAAACTTTTTCCTAACAAGATCTCAGATCTTGGCAGTAGGTACAATTCCAGGGTGAGGGATCATGCTGCAGGGTAGAGCATTACACCACATGCTGATACAGCCACAATAAACAAAAATATCAAGAGTATGAAAAGCCTTTGGAGTCCAAGTTTTTAGGGGGACAGTTTATTTATAAAGCCACAAATGCTTCCAGTCAAATTCCTGTTGGTTTATATATGAATAGGGGAAGTGAAATAATTGTGGGAAAGGTGCAGACGATTGTTTTGATTATTTCAACTGCAACCACCCCAAACTTGTTTACAGCTAATTTCATTGCAAATAAGCATCTGGGATTTTATTGTCATCATTTTTAGTAGTCAAAAACTCTTTTTCTATCCCATTGAAGCTTCTCCTCTCCCTCTTGATCTCCCAGAGCATTGTAAATATAGGACAATGTAACATAAGCCTCAAAATAGGCCATTACTTAAACAAACGGATGGGGTCATTTTCATTTATTTCACGGCTGCCATCCTCCACCCTTTGCTTTCCTTTGAGGTTGTTTTTTGATTGTCTTGTTTTGAAGCCAGGCAATTTGTCCCACACTCACTGCTGTTCACGGGCTAATTAGAATTTTAAAAGTAATTTAAACACCCTTTGCAGTGTGTTGTTAATTCCCTCCAGATTGCTGGGAACATTAGCTTCAGTGTTTGTTTTTTTTAACTGACTCTAAAGTATCAAACACATTAGAGGTTGTACCGGATTTGGGATAATTCACCTTTAACAATAAATTCATTACAAAAGTAAGCATCCTACTTAATTAGCATCGGCTTGTGCTCATGGAAAGCTCCACCTCCAAGAAGATTGCGTGGCTGAATCTCACTGTGGCAGGTCTCAGTGCATCAAGAGGCCAAGCTGGGGAGGCATGGCCTCCGCACCCTGTAGTGCTGATGCAGCGTTGCAAACGGCATCTGCAGAGTTCACCTCTTCATCACTAGCACAGGCTGGAGACCCAGCTTCTGGAGACCCCTGCTGCTGTCAACTGTGCTGGCTGGCATGCGTGGGCCACCTCAGACACCAGGCACACCTTGATCTTTCTTCTTATTGCTTCAGACCCAAGCAGCTGGAACTAGGTGGTTTTGTATGAGAACCTTCCCTGGCAGCAGTCAAACCCTGACCTGAGCCCACAGACAAGCCCAGAAGAACCACAGCCCCCAGCAGGTCAAGCCTAAACTACATCTGCTCTTCTGTGCTGTGACTCGGTGGGGATCCCAGAAGGGCTGTCCCCTTCCCTGTGCCATCTCTCTGCTGCGGTGCCAGCTCCTCCAGGCTCCAGCGAGGATGCTGCTGAGCATCACCGCTCAGCCAGCCTGCACCTGTCACAGCAGCACTAACAGGGACAGCGTAAAATGGTACAGGAAACCCTGAATCAGATCAAACATCAAAACGCTCTACCCACCTTTCTATTGATACCTTTAACTGAAAATTACTATGTGTGAGTTGTGTAAACAGAATTAATTGTATAAGAAATAATTACAACATAGCAGGAGCCAGCACCAGGAATTTAGGAAAGAATTAAGCGGAAAAAAATTAGCAGCAGTTTACAGAAAAGAATTAATACTATAATGCATTCATAGTCTGCAGATTCATTTCATTTATCTCCTTCTACATGTCTCTCTGAAAAGAGAAACAATTTTATGAAAAAACAAAATCACTACCACACAGTCCTGCACTTTGTAAATACCCTATTACTTGTGCAAACAAAAAGTTAGTGTCTAATTCCCAGTAAAGATTTGACACCACTTTCCACAATGAGCATTACTATAAGCAATTAAAACTGAACTACACTTGTCAGAGAAGTGCCTACAGTATACATCGGTGAGCAGTAACAACCACTTCTATTTGGCATGTTTGCTTATGCATTACTACTCTGATTAAGCCAGCTAATAACATGAACGCAGCTGTACCTGGGTTCATCCAGCTAAGTACCCTCTCCAACAAGGGCCCTAAGCTGACACCTAGAGATGAGCAAGAACTGTGCAAACATATATGGCACTTCCCAAGTACTCTCACAGCCTCTGATCGTTTTCAACTCAAGGAATTCTTTGAATCTAACATTATTTGTCTATGTAGTAACACTCATAGATGTCTTCTCCAAATGCTGCACAGTCTCTCTGTCCCACCTACTCTTTTTGCAAATACGACAGTCTGGCAAGGAATTTCACAGACCTACTAATACTTCTGTTTGTCTTGAACACAGTTGCTTCAATTTTTAATGATATAATTTTATTTTCCATCTATTGCTTTCCTAAAAACTCTTTTTTTTGTTTGTTTATTATTTGCTTTTGCAGTAACTATAGAGTATTGAGCTGTTATTTTCATGAAATTCAAGTGTGCTCTGAATTACGGCACACACTTTTTGTACAGCTATACCACTTCACAAACGAACAGTTAGATGTCCTAGTGTGGTTACTGGTACATCATTGTAGCTTTAAAGAGATGAAAAACTTTTATACCAGTGTAACCATATCTGTACTTGAGGCTGCTCTAATTGAATTGCATGTTAATATACCAGTTTTAAACTGAAATACTTAGCAAGGCACAAGCCAGTACAGAGACCAGCCGAAACCAAACTATCATTTTATTACCTAAGAAACCCTGGCTTGGAGCAGCAGCGCGAGTCAATCAGCACTGCTTCATCACAGCACGCCCTGCTCTGCTGACATAAAAACCACTCCCTTACTTCTCCTCTATTATTAATATTCTGTGCTTTTGTTTACCCCCAAAAGAGCTTGTATACAGTGCTCAGACTCTAACACATCAAAGTATTAATGAAGAGTTTTTAAACCGTCAGGCTGGCATTGAAAGTTGAGAAACAGTTTCTCCTTAGGTTTCCATGGTTACTGCATCTCCAAAGTGCAATTCAAGTCACTTATGTCATAATTTGCTCCAGGTAGCTTCCCAAGCTGTTGCTGCAGTATCGTCCCCCTTTGGCTTAGTAAACATATGGCAGGGACAGCCACTGTAACCCTAATTCTTCTCACTGGTGTTCCCAGGCAGCATCCCAGGGGTGGCTGAGAGGTGGACTGAGCATGTCTTATGGTGGGGTGAGCTGCCGCCTTCTGGGGTACGGACAGTGATGGCTCTTGCTCTTGAGTTCAACAAGACCCATGTGGGCTTTTACACATTTTAGGTCAGGTGTTTAAACCTGGCCTGGTAGGAGGCAAAGACATAGTGTCTATGGCCAAATGAGCTTTCAACTAAGACATATTTCCTGATGGCTCTTATAAATCTGGCATTTTCCAAGAGAAAGCACAAGGCAGTGGATAGCCCTGCAGGCCCAGGTTGGTGACCTCCCAGGGCTGTATTTGACATGCTCAAAGTCATCATTGTACTTCTGAAAATCCAATGCTAAACCTCCAGAGAGCCTGATAGACTAAAGCCAATGAGAACCCACTTAAAAAGCAGCATAAAGAAACATGAGAAACACACAGCAGCTTGTAAAAATGCATGTTTGTAAGTGTAGCTGGCAGATAACAGAATAATTAGTGAAGACAACAATAAACATGTATTAAAAAAGTCCTTAGAACAGCTGAGATTACAGGTCTAACATATTTTCCAGCTACCCAGTCCCACAGATAATCCTGCAGTAACAGAAATCACCAAGGAGACAATTCAGGCCCACAGGATAGGAGCCTGCGTAGCAGAAATGCAGAAGGCGGTGCATTACAGACTAAAGCTTATAGGAACCAATTAATTTAAATAACGTGCAGGCAGCAGGGCACCACATGCAACACATTTGGGGCTCAATCATGAAATGGAAAGCAAGAGCTTCAGCAGATCAGTCTACAAGAAATAGATCTAAACACTGATGCTCAAGAAAGTGAAAATTCTGATACATATTCAGGGCTACAGTCTGCCATCCCATTCCTCCCAGAATAGGGTGCCCTGTCACAGAAATGGAAGGGTGCTATCCAAAGCAGATGATCTCCTTATGAAGAACAAACATGCACAATCAAGCCAGACATCCCTTAAGTGAGATGTAATTTCAACTTTCCTACATTCAGGTATCTTGAAAAGCTAATTGCTAAGCTGTTGTCAGCTGAAAGCAAGCCCTGCTCAAGCATCTGAAAGTCTAGAGGCTGAGGCAGACTTTATTCATTGTTAAGGATCATGTCTTAAGGAATTAATTCAGACCAAAGAAGAAATACAGGGATGTGAAAACCACCATGATTAATAAACACAGAAAATAACGTGAAATTTACTTCTTCCAAGCACTTTACTACACTCAGTTAAAAATGTTTTAATTTCTGATCAGTCTAGCTATGTTTATCTACAAACATATAAAATGACATTATATGTCCCTTCTGGTGGATAAAATGGCAAATAGTTAACAGCAGGCAAAAATAATCAGGGCAGCAGGCGGAAAAAAAGCTCTTTTCTACTAGAATTTACACAGGGAACCTAGAAAGAGAGACTAATTGCTCCCTGGGACCCTCTGATTAGCTAAATCTGACTTGTAAACAGCTGCAAGATCATGATATCAAGGAGTGGGTACCTCTGTTTTCTGTCTCACTGGCTGCTTGTGACACATTTTTCCCCTGATTTGAGCTGATTGGGCCTCTCATTTACCAATTAGGGGATGAGACTGAACAGGGAGGAACAGAGGATGATTAAAAATCTGCTCTTTGCTATTTCTGCAACAACTGTGGACCATTCTCTTCCAAATTAAATCTGGCTTCTAGCTGGCAAGCTAACTGGCAAATGCAATCTCATTCCCCGAGTGCCAGAGCGCATCAGCTGTACATGTGCCATTTGTGGTCCATCTGCAGGAAACATGACATGCCAATTGCTTTTGGGTGGGCTGGGAGGGGGATGCAGCACTGTGAAGAAGCATCTCACTGAGCCTTCCTACTCTTCCCATCCAAATGGATAAGGCTTCATTATCTTGTGAGACTGTGCTTTAAAACAACTTTGGCAATTCACGCTGTTTCCAATTACCTGCTTTCATCGACAGGTCTGGTTACTAAACTATCATTCTTTAAATGGGAAGAGAGTGGCAATGAAATCTTTCATTGTTTAAAGATAATTATAATGGGATCTAGGAGTTCTAACAGGTGATGTTGTGGGAAGTGTTTGCTTCCTGTTTGTCCACTCTACCTCTTGAGCGTGCAAATGAGCTGAATGCACACTCAGGAAAAAAGTTCAAACATATCTACTTAAAATTCACTCTGAGCCAGATGAGAAGGAAAACACACATCCCTAGGAAACCCATATTCTCCATAGGGTAATTCTTGGACACAGGCCTCCCACAGAAAGGCTTTAGACGAGTTTCATAACCTTTATAATTTTATAAACTCTGTCTTGGGAGGGAAGTAACAATCTGAGGAGAGGTCTCTTCAGAATAACACAGTGGTTTTTTTCTGAATAATTGTGGGGTTTTTTTAAAAAAAAAACAAACTTATTTTCCAGAGAGAGAAATGTCATATTATGCTTTGTGATGTCACAGATTTTTTCATCATGAGAGATTACTTTACATGAGTAACAATGCAGAGGTAGCAATGACAACCAGAATCACAGCTCACTTCTCCAGCTCCAATTCAGTGAACAGGTGAAGTGAGCTGAACAGCCTTACTGCAGTAACTGAGGCCCATTTGTCCCTCTCTAATTTGTCCTAAATAATTTGTCCCAATAATTGTCATAACTGACAAATTCAGTTCAGGAGAGCTTCAGGAGGAAAACTGTTCATAGTTACCAGTTCAGATTAAAGTGAGCTGCCAGAGTTGCAAGGGGAAGCTCACAAGGCACCTGACTGTATTATGCTTGGGGCAAGCCGGAGCTGTCAGTCTTCCACTCTTGAGTACTCTCATTTGAGAAAAGCACAAGATCTTGAGTGCCTCTTGTCCCCTGTGATTGCATCTGCACTCCAGTGCTGCCATCCTCTTGGAGTTTGACTAAGCCCCACGATCACGAGAGCTTGTTTGCTGTTTCCTCAGCATACATGAGATCGATCCATTTCTTTCTTTTTTTTTTAAGCCCTTGTTTGCCTTGCCACAGCTGAAAGCAGATGCACACAGAAACTGCCTGACATTGTCAACCGGGAAATTATGTCAAACACTGGTAGCCATAATGTTGACTGCAGCTTAAGCCAAAAACTGCAGCAAGCGGCCTGACTGCACAGCACTGAATTAAAATGTTGCGCTTATTCATAAGCTTTCTTGACATTAATATGAATAAAATGGCAATAAGCCTATATTTTATATTCTGTCATTTCACTCTGCATGACTAGTACTGTAACTTTGTATGCTCCCACTACACTCATACAGATTACACTTACAAATTGCCCCTCTGAATAAAGAGCACTGCACAGGGATGACAAGTATTGATTTTCAATCTCCTTCCAAAATGACTCTATCATTGCAAGTAAGTCAGGCAATTTGCCTCACTTTACACTTCAGGCTGTAGGCCTCAGATCACATTGACAGGCCTGATCCTTCAGGAGATGTTTAATTAGAAAAGAAATGAAAGGAATTACTGTAAATCAGCACTGCTACAGAATTTGTAAAGCTCCTTCCTTCCCCCTCCTCTCTCTCACGTACAAACTGACTAATTTATTCTCTTATCCTCACCAGGAAGTTTGAGGTGGTCATTTCACATAATTAGAATTGCTGTTTTTTCCCTAGGAAAGGCCTCGGCAGGGCCTAGCCTGCACTCTGCCATGAGGCGGGGGCACACCAGCACCCACCAGGGCTGACTCGGGCCCACCTTCCCGACAGACAGACAAACCCACCCAGTTGCCCGTCTCTTTTGATTTCAGAGCTATCTTTGAACCTAATTATGCCTAACATGCAGTAAAAGTACATCTTACCAGAGGGGAACCGTAGCACCATGCACACTGACAAAGCCGCTGCACGCTCCTGTGGTATCCACGCCCCAAGGCCCCCACAGCGCTGCTATGGGATGAAGGCTGCCTCCGGACCCAGTACCCAGACATTGGTTGAATAAATTTCTCCCACAAACTGGAGGTTTTGACACTTTATATCATCGTGCTTTTGAGTTGCTGTGAGGTGGGGGCTTCTTTTTTTGTCTTTTTTTAAGCAAACACAGGGTTTATCACTGTCCTTCCTCTGCCCCCTGCTCACTTTCCCCGTCAGGCACAGACTCGCGGGTTTGCCTGCAGGGGAAGGCAGCGCTGCGGCTGCCCGCCGCTCTCCTCACGCCCCTCTGGGGCCGCAGCGCGGGACGCCCGCCACTATCCTGATAGGCCGCCGACCCGGCCCTTCCCGCCCGCCGCCGGCACGGACGGCGCCCTGAGGACGGCAGGTTCCCCCCCGCGCCCTCTCCGCAGCCAGCCTCGAGTGAGGTCCCTCTCAGCGACCGAAGGAAGGCGGCGTTAAAGGCGCCGAATATCCACTGCGGGGGAAGGAGAGGGGAGCGGCGAACTGCAGGTGCCTCTGAGGGAAGAGCGGAACGCGCCCGGGCCCCGCCGCGCTCCTGAGGGGAGAGCCCGGCCATGCAAGAGACGCGCTCACCTCCTGCCCTGGCCTTCCCGAGGCCCGGCGGCCGTCGAAGCCTTCCTGCGGTGGTGAGGGGATGGATGGACGGACGCGCTGCTGCCCTGCCCGGCCCCTGAGGAGAGCGGTGAGGCGCCATACCCTCAGGCGGGTGAGGGGAGCTGAGGGGGCGGCTGGGTTCAGCACCGGGTTAACCCGCTCGGGGAGGTCTTTAAGGCCTCTCTGCACCGGGAAAGGAGCACTTTAACGGGGCATACTTAACCCGAGTGGTACACACCTGTGTATACTGAGATGATAATTAATAAATATCTATTGAGATAATTTAATAGCATGAACTGAGTTCTGGGGCTGCCTCACATCCTAACAATGCCCTGGTACAGGTGAATGCAATTTATATATTGATTTGAATATGTGAATATATAAATCAACATATGAATGAAACATAAACGATGAGTGGCATTCCTCAGGGGCTGGTACTAGGACCAGTGCTGTTTGACATTTTTGTTGGCAACATGGATGTTGGGACTCAGAGCACCCTCAGCAAGTTTAACGATGACACCAAGCTGTGTGGCACAGTCTACATGCTGGAGGGAAGGGACACCATCCAGAGGGACCTGGACAGGCTGGAGAAGTGGGCCCATGTGAACCCCATGAAGTTCAATAAGACCAAGTTCAAGGTCCTGCACTTGGGTTGGGACAATCCCAAGCACAGATCGAGGCTGGGCAGAGAATGGATGGAGGTCAGCCCTGAGGAGAAGGACTTGGGGCAGTTGGTTGATGAGAAGCTCAACATGAGCTGGCGATGTACACTGGCAGCCAAGAAAGCCAACTGCATCCTGGGCAGCATCCCCAGCAGTGTGGGCAGCAGGGCGAGGGGGGGATTCTGCCCCTCTGCTCCGCTCAGGGGAGACCCCCCTGCAGCGCTGCCTCCAGCGCTGGGGCACCAACAGCAGAAGGACACGGAGCTGTTGGAGCGGGGCCAGAGGAGGCCCCGGAGATGCTGGGAGGGCTGGAGCCCCTCTGCTGGGAGGACAGGCTGAGAGAGCTGGGGGGGTTCAGCCTGGAGAAGAGAAGGCTCCGGGGAGACCTTCCAGCCCCTGCCAGGCCCTAAAGGGGCTCCAGGAAAGCTGGGGAGGGACTCTGGATCAGGAGTGGAGCAGTAGGACAAGGGGGAACAGTTTTGAATTGAAAGGGGGGAGATTGAGATGAGATCTGAGGCAGAAATTCTTGGCTGTGAGGGGGGTGAGCCCCTGGCCCAGGTTGCCCAGAGAAGCTGTGGCTGCCCCATCCCTGGAGGGGTTCAAGGCCAGGTTGGACGGGACTTGGAGCAACCTGGACTAGTGGGAGGTGTCCCTGCCCAGGGCAGGGGGGTTGGAGTGAGATGATCTTTAAGGTCCTTTCCAACCCAGATCATTCTATGTGTAGCTCTGGTTCCCCATAGCTAGAACTCTCCTTCCTGCACATCCATCCCAGGCAGCTCAGGCAAACGTGTGCAGATGCCCTGGTCATGCATCCACCAGGGAGCAGGTACCTCCTGGAAACCATAATCCTCCCACACAGCAGCGTGCAAGGTGTGCACTTGGTCCTGGGATTGCAGGGCTTGTGTCTGCCGCTCTACTGCAGTCCAGCTGCACATCAGGCTCTCACCAAAAAAAAAAAAGAAATACAAGGCAGCCTCGAGTCCAAAATTCCCCCAAAGCACAGTGCAAGTTCTTGAAACGTGCCCATGCAGATCTCTGCAGGGCAACAGATGGCACAGTATGGGAAATACTGGATGTGTGGTAGGTTCTCTAATGTTTTTCATAGCAAGTCAGTTCATAGTTGTGTGAATGACATTATCAACCTTACCATCTGAAAGGACTACAGGAGTAACCTCTGTGCCTTTTAAGTACTTGTTAAAAAAGGAGTATGTCTAAGCTAAAGAGAAGGATGTATTATCTGTGACTCTGAAAGGGGTTTTAAAAAATTACCTACTGTTGGAACGTGGTAGGGAGGAAAAACTCTCCTACAAATTTATTAAAACTTGTAACAAGTGGTGAGTGCAATCATCCATCACCTTGTATAGATTACTTTTTCTTCAGTGTGAGAAATGAAACCACTTGTTTACTGTAGCAGTAATACATGGAGAACTACTTTCAAAGCTCCCAGCTTTGCCCCGTCTACCACTCACTATGGAAGGGACCAAAAAAAATCCAGCCAACAGGTTCAGATGCCAATGGTCTGATAGTAGGCTGTGTATGACTGGTCTTGCTTGAGCAGTATAGAAATACTTCAGTGAGGGGAGTGTTGTGTGAGCAGTTTTCAGCCTCGCTGACATGGGTTCGTCCGCTGTCTTGGGCTGGATGGGGCAGTGGAGGACCATGGGGCTCCTCCGTGAGTAGTGTTAGAGACTGTTCTGTGACATGAAGGAGAACACTTCTCTTTGAGTCAAGGACAGCAAAACCCTGCAAAACACTTCAGAATAATTTCTGTACTTTCTGCAAGGAGTCAGGAGAAGGTCGTTTTATTTTTATAAAGGCATAGAAAAATTGAAACATCTGGAATCTTCAGTATTTCTTTGAACAGAGTGTTGTTAATGTTAGCTCAGTTGAGCCTGTGAACTTTAACTAGTGCTTTGCTGTTAATTGTGGTCACCAAGGTCACCCAGATGACTTGGACTTCTTCCTTTGGTGTTGTGAGGAATTCTGGCTGCAGAACAGCCTACTTGCTACTGATGGACATGGCTTAGCAGCTGACTATGTACAAAGGCTTTTAATAAATAGACTGAGTCTCGTACTAAAGCATGTGCTAGTTCAGCCCTGAATTGTTGGAGTCAGTGGAGGAAATACTGGGTGGATTTTTTTTTTGCCTGAATGATTCAGGAGTTTAGAGAAGAGGAATCATTGTACTAAATAGTAATAAAAATACAACATTATGAACTACTTTAGAAATACTTCATGATTAAAATATACTTTTCTGCTCAGAATCATTAGAATAAGAACCAAACACACAGAGTGAACCTTCTGCACTTTATTACTACCACCATTAGTATTTTCAGAAATTTCCAACTGCTTCAACCATTTGTTCTGCCACCAAAAAGGAAAGCTTTGATTTCTAGTGGTCTCAGCTAAAACCACCAAATTGTTCTGTGAACAACAGAGCTAATGGAGTTGAGCTTCCTATGAAGTTGAGCTTTTTGTTCCTTTTTTTCTTTCTCTTTCCACATGGAGTAACTGCAGTCTCCTTATATGTCCTTTGTGAGAGCCACAGTGAGCAAGACAGGCCAGACAGTGACCCCCAAGCAGAATAGCTAACAACTGAGATCCACTTGCCTTTTCCCTGGCAGAGGTGCTCGTTTGGGTCCCTACTCTAGCTAGATACTAAATGCCATAAAATTTGTAGGAATGTAATTATCTTTGAATTGTCTATTCCAATGTAAAATTTTGTTAAAATAGGCTATCAGGTTCGTAAGTTTCTGGGGGGTTGTTTTAGTTTGGTTTGGTTGTTTTGGAGGTAGAATGTGGTCACAAAGGCCTGTTTTCTTCAGGAGATTAGGTCACTGGATTTACACGGCTCAAGTTTCTAGTCATTATCCTGAGAACTTCAATGATATTTTCAGGACGTTCAGGAATGAATAATGCTTCCTTACTATCAAACAGCCACTTTACACATGGGGCTTAAAGAAGCGTAATGCACTGGAGGGAGCCCACAGTGTAGCATAACTGAATGATCACGCATACACAAGAATTTTACAGCCTGGGGTAATAGGACAATGTACTTGATCTAAGTCTCTTTCCACAGCTGTGGATGGCTGCTGAGGTAGCTAGTACTCACTACCTACTTCTGAAGGGATTTGAAGTCTCTAGGACTGCACTGTCTCTCCCACCGGTAGTCGTGACTTTATGCTGGGTAGGGAGCTCCTGCACTCAGCATCATCCTCAGCCCGAGTGTGCTGGGGATTGTTATTGCTGCAGAAGCTATGGTAGCATCAAGCCTGCATCTGATGGAAGGGATGTTTCTAGCTGTAGCTTCTGCTGTTGTTTTAGCTGTTTTGGAAAAGTAGCAGCAGCCTAAAAGTTCCTTTATAAGTCCCCATAACCAAAACAAACTAGTACTCTATGGGTCTCTTTCACAGTATGCTGGCAGTTTGCTGTCTCTGACAGAAAAGCCATGCTAACCAGGTAATATAAACTTAGTTCTCCTGTCCAGACATTCCCATGCACCAGTGCAAATAGTATGCTAAAGTTGCAGAGAACATATAATTTTAATAAAAATACGACAGCTTCTTTCATGCAGATAAGACGTGAGTGGTCGAGCCAAGTGCCCTTCCTCACTTGCACTCCATTCTTAGTGGGCTGCTACCATGGGATGATTCTCCTCCCTATCCTCTGGCAAGTACCACAGAGCTCCCCTTCTGCTCCCTGTTCTCAGGGCTTTGGCTTTCCAACACTACAAGAACATGCAAGGAATAAAAGAATAATAAAATCTTGGCACCTCCTTAGGATTGTTTTTCAACAGATCTCTGCGGCATTACGTGCAGCCTGTCATTGTAAAGTCATTTTGCACTTAAAAATATTTTCTGTTAGGAAACAGAATACTTTAGCCAGTCACTTATATTCAAGTGTTCAGTAATTTTTTGAAAAAAAATTTTTTTTTTAAAACCCTATTCATCTAAATATGCCAGAATACAAGGCTGAATTTTCAGTGCAGAAGTTATTTATATATACTGCAAAAGAGATTAGAATTGTGCTTAATATAAATCCCTTTTTCCTTTTAAAGCTCTTATGATGTAAGTACAAGCTGTACTATACAAATGGGGAAAACGAGGACATGGTGAAAGTAAATTACTGAAGACTATGCAAAATTAGCAATGGTACTGATTATCACTGAGTATTCTGTTGCTGTTATCTTGGGAAGGAGGGGAAAATAGAAAGTGTATATTCATTTCAAAAGCTTCAGATCACTGAAGAATGAAACTGCTTTCTCATTGCCTGGCAGGAATGACTGTTGGAGGGCATCAATGTGACTCCTTTGTTACGCGACAGTTCTTAAATTCCATTACTCATGCTGCTATTTTGGTTGTTTCTTGCCTAAATGCAGGTCCTAGCCCTTGATTCACTTTGGTGGCTCACTAATACATGGGGTGTTGTGGGGCACTGTCTGCCCAGGGGCGTCCTGACTACACAGCATGGCTTTTGGGGCCGAGCTATTTGGAGCAAGGACAGCCTATTTGATTTCCCTGCAGTCTTGCACAGTCCTGCACCCATCAGCCAGCACCTTCGCTCTCTCAGGTCTAAGTTGGGAGGACTGAAAAAATGGCCCAACCTTCTTTTTTTTCCCCCTTGTTCTCCATCTCTGTCCCTTCTATACTGAAATAACTAATAATCCCCAGCCCCATTTCAAAGGGATATACACCTCCTTGTGCTACTGCCTTACTGAGATAACTTCTGAAGGAAACCTTTTCATTAAACCAGTTTCAGCATGCTCTATTTAGTTTTTCAGAGATTCTGTGAGAGAGAGGGAGATAAGTGACACAGGCTATTTATTCAACCAGTCCAAAATACTACACTTTACTTAGAATTAAGTACTGACAATGTTAACTTAATTGAAAGGATTAATTAGGTCTTCATAACTGTTCCTACTGAATAATGCACATGACGTGAGGGGAAAGAGGCAAGTACTTAGACAATGGAAGAATAGCTGGTTAGAGTTGCTCACCATCTGGTCAGAGTAAGTGCTGACCTTGACTTGGACCAGCTCCCTTCCCCCAGAAAGACCCTACTTCTTGTTTTCAGTTGTTTTCCTCCTTAATTTTGCAGTTTACCTTTACACTTCTTCCCTGTTTAGAGCAGTTTCAACTGATATTTTCCTCAAAGTACACCAGCCCTCTCCCACCATTCTAATATGTTTCTAAAGAGAAGGAGGAGGAAAATTTTTCTTCAGGGGACTCTTCAGTCATAGGTTGTACTGGAGATCCCTTTTCCCTTCAGTAGCTTACTGCTCTGCTGCTTTGTCCTACATTCCTGCTCTCCTTAGCCTGTATGTTTGGGATTCTCCCTACTGTCTGGAGAAAAGGCTTGCTATCGTTCCAGCTGCACTTGAGCCTGTATGGTCTGAAGCAATCATTTTATTTAAGCTGCAGTTTAAAAATAAAATCCTCTCCACAATAATTATAGTGTTGCATTGGAAAATACTGGATGACTAATATTGCATACGTGGACTGTACTCCCTGCACTGAGATAGCTGCACCATCTGGTCTCCTGCTCCCTGTTCTTACTCCTGCAGACATTAGATAAACATGTTGAGAGAGCAGCAGGCTGTTTTCAATCATGACATATCTGAGCAGTGTTTAAAGTCAAAAGCCTTTATTTACAGCTCGGTGAAGAGAGAGGACTCATAATCAAGGGCAATAAACTAGATCCATAGCAGTTTAATAGTTCAAAGGGATAGGAGCCACATATGTCAAACCTGTCACTTTAAAATGGAGAAGGCTCCAAAAAGAGAAGAGGGGATGTAATGCTTCCTAGTTACCATGAGATGGCCTTCAGTGCTGTGGGTTGGGTTTAGAGGTACAGCAGTGGGGCAAGTGTGCACTGCTTCTCATGGATGTCATGTCCTGAACAGAAATTCACTGGCTTCTACCCAATGCATAGCGTGGAAGCAGCATGAGTTGTTGGCAGGAATACTTGAAGGAGGACATCCCTCCCTGGGATAAGTTACCAGAGGTGCTGTTAGTAGAAAAATGGATGTTAGGTCTTCCTCCATGCTTGGAGAGAAAGGAGAGCAATGAAAGGGAAGGAGTATTGGCGAGATGGTCCTGAAAAGTCAATCAGTCTGTCTCATGCCTCACTACAGAAACCCACAGAATTCAGTGTCCACCTGTGAACATGAAGCCAGTCTTTATCAACTGACTTAGTCCAGTACCAGCTCAGAATACTTACAACAACATTGACTACCTTCTACATCTAAACTAATAATCTAAATCCTATCTGAACCTGGGCACTCAGTGGACATCCACAATGTGAAGATGTAATGGTGTTCAGTTAACTCCTCAGTGCTGTGAATGCAGGAATGGAGTTAACAGGAAGTTTTAAATGTGTTGGATTGGTTGATTCGTCTTTGCAGGAGTTGTAATAGCTCTGGGATTCAGTCTCCTCATTTAGAGCTAGTGCTTATACCAAGGTAATTGAGTGGCCAAACTGATCTAGGAAAGGAGTCCTACAGCAGAGGCATGCAAAAAAACCCCAAAGCCAGGTTTTTCAAGCTGAGGTTCTCTAGTAACGTGTGCGCATTTTCCCCTGCTCATTCCATCAACCTTTCTAATTTTACTTGTTTTTTCTCTGATCCTTGGAATTCAATTGTACTGATTTCCTGAGCATTAAACATACATGAATGTTCCCCTAGTCTGCTTAATGGCCCTAGCAAAAAGTGTTTCGACTCATTGGCAATGCAATTGGAGCAATCACTGAACACAATCTACTCTTTCAGGATTGGATGTTGGAAACAGCTATTTTTTTTTACAGTGAGTGAGCGTGCAAAGTTATGATATTAGAAATGGCTCCTGAGAAGTGACAAATGAGCTTCAAAATGCAGCGTAATGATCATTACATGATGGGGTTGTGCTTTGTTCTTGAACTGCTATACACGTTTTATTGAGATGGGAGCAAAGATCCTAGAGTGTGAGGCTTCAGTAGCCAACCTGAACCTGGCTTGGGCTTTGGCAATGAGGCATTCATTAAGTCCCATATTTTTAGGATGGTGCTAAAAAAGGATGGTGTGGCTGAGGTGGATTGGTGAAAAATGTTTTGGAAAAGCTAAAGATGCAGAAATCTCCAAGCCTGAAGCATGTCACAGCTACAGCCTTGCAGTTCCTCGTGGTCTAGTGGCTGTCATCTCGCAAAATCTCAGGAGTCTGAATTCAAGTTAATGTTGGGCTGACAGTCAATTTCTGCATTCTCTCTCAGTTTCTGCTGACTGAAGCTGTTCTTGCACCAAATGCTATATACTATTTACACTTTTCTGCCAGAGATTAATAAAATGGTTCTAGTAACTGAATCACAACCTAAAGTGCCAAAGACACTGGTACGTTAGGTTGAACCTGTTATTCAGTCAAGCTGAGCAGAGTTTCTTTGCTCTGCTTCAGGAACATATCCAAAGCTATTCCCAGCTGATTCCTGCTCTCTGCAGGTCTACCGGTGGCTCTGTCTGTAGGAATTTTCTACTCTCTTGAGCTTCATCCAGGGAGTCTGTCTGCCACTAGCAGGTTCTCTGCAATCCCAAAGTCCGTATCTGATCATTAAAGCAGGCAGGGTGGAGGCTACAAAAAGCCTCTCATTGCAGCTTCAGAATGGCACAGGTATTTTTCTTCCTAAGCTCAGTGTACTAGCTCTATTATTATATGGTGGTGTTTTGCCTGCTCAGGCCAGGCAGTGCCAGGGTCTGCCCGGAGGTCCTGCGTTGTAGCACCATGTGGATACAGACTCCTGCCCTGGATTCATTTGTAGCCAATGCACAGAAAGGAATAAAGGAAAACTTTCCCCTTCATCCATCAGTATACTGATCATTCCCGCTCCTGGTGCAACTAGCTGAGAAGGTGGGACTCGCCCAAAGTCATGCTCATCAAATGCAGTCTGAGCTCTGGAGGGAGCCATGGGTTAGATGGCACATTCATGACATGCACCATGCCCCCCAGACTTAAAGCCTTGATTGTCCGTATTAGTCCTCTGAGAGAGGAGAAATCATCTTCGCCTGCAGAGGAAGAAGTGTAATGCCCTGTGTCCAATTTTCTTTTCATTGCTGTTTTTATTATGGAAACAAAATGTTCACTGATTCTAAAATGAAAATGGAGAAAGCTAATTTTTGTAGTTCTTGCTAATAAAATTCTTAATGTGCTCTTCTCCCATTATCATAAAGATTGTTATCGTTTACTTTCTCTCTGGAATCTTATTATTTTCCCCAGAATTCATGGGCATTCCTTGTCTTCAAAACTGTTTTCATCTATTGAGATATTCCTCCTTTATCTTATCTTTATCCTCATACTTAGTATGAACATATCTTTATTACGCTACTTCTGTTTTCGTAAACAATAAGTGGCTATTGATCACAAAAGCTTTAGGGTCTTTAAGAAGATGAGGCAGCAAAACTGCTGAAAGCGCTGGTAAGAGTCTAAAGAAGAAATTCTGCGTTTACAAGCAGCCAAAAATCTGATAGATAGCAAGGTAATACAAAGCCATTTAAAAATGAGTCATTCCAGTAGGATTGAGAAGCGTCAGCTTAATTTGCTGTATTGTAAATGCTGCAGATAATACACTGAGCTGAGGCCCTGTTCATACCGGTAAAATGCAGGTCAAGTGTGTACATCAAACGTTATATGGTTCAGGGACAGGTGAAGTATAATCAGCTGGAACCAGTCTGCACTGCCTTACGCCTGAACATGCTTAAAAATGGGTTTCAGTGAGGGTTAAAAGGCCTGCTCTCCATTCATAAGTTGCTTTTCTCTCTGGAAATATTTTGTACCTTGTAAGTACCTAAGCAAAACTAAAACGATGCAGTTGCAAAGATTTGTTGGGAGAGCACCCCTGAGCTGGTTTGCACGAACATCTGTGGTTTACAAGCACAAGAATTGTTCTGAGAGCAGGAAAGGTGAGCGTGGCCTATAACTCAGCTCCTGGTAAAGGGCACTGCCGCACAGAGGTGGGACACAAAGCCACTGATATTCTGAAAATGGGAGAGTAGGGCCTCTTTGCTTTACGATTATTTTCATCCCCAGAAAAACAAAGAACAGGAATCCAGAATGATTTTTACCTTGTATTGCACTTCCAGAGTGTAAGAAGACTGGAGCATGTGGACCAACCCTTGCACAGGTACAGTGGTCCCACTGACCACCTGCAGAGCCAAGGTGTGCATAGAAACTGTTAAACTCGTCACAAGGCGTACCACCACTCGGTCACACCTTCATTCATGGACTTCTACCACTGCCTTTGTTTGAGCTGGTCTAATATTCCCGGCTGGTAACTAAAGGAGACAGTAGATTTCATCTTAAGGCACTGAAGCCTGTTTGACTGTACCTAGGTAGCAATTTAAGAATAGGAGAGAATCAGAATTGTCAAGAAATTCTGTGAAATTTGACTTTTGAAATCCTAAAACTTTTACCTGTCCTTTCCTGGGATGGCAGCAGGAGTCTAGTAGTAAGCATGTCACGAAGAAAGCCTGAAGCACCTCTAAGCTGTGCACCCCTACACCAGAATTTACCGTGTGTTTCCTTTTGACATCAGCCAAATTAGTTGCCTTCTCCTGGAATAACCTGAAAGCTGGTGGCTAGGTGGGAGCCAAAGCAGTGATGGATTGCCCAGGCAGCCAGAGCGACTCCAGTGTCAGCGGGTAACGAGGCAGCTGGAATCCTTTGTTTTCAAAATGTCCCCTCCATCTCCTCTGAGCCATCAGGACACGCAAAGTGCATGAAGTACAGCATGAATCAGGCCAGCTTTGCTGACAGCACATGCTGACAGCAGGCTCTCTGGTTCAGACCCTCACTCCTGCTGTTAATCCTTCCTGCACTGAGCCAAATGCTCACAGTGGCTTTTCCTCACCCTCTCTCTGTCGAAAGCAAACTGTTACAACGGCTGCTGAGGTGTGGAGGAGAGGACAGGGCAGCCTGTGCATCAGAGGATCAATCGCCACCAGAAGGGAGAAAATGTAGCCCCTGTCCTGCTTGAGCAAGGCTGGCCTCTGTGCACATTGCTATGGCAACCTCAAGCTCTTGGGTGACTTGATACCACCAGTGAAACCTGTAGGTTGTACTGGCCGTGAGGAAAGTGTTTTGAGGTCCTCGTCACTATTGCTTTTCCCCACACCACTGAACTTGGACCACCATTGAACTTGCCAGCTGCTGTGGAGCACAGGCTGTAAGATTCCTGGAGACATAAGCTTTTCTAGTTTTTTTTCATTATAGCAGTTTCTACTATGATGTCCACACATTGCTAGTACAAAAAAGACAACAGAAGGATAAAAGCTAATTATAGCTGTTGGCAAAAAATGGTGGAGGCTCTCTCCACGCTGGCAGTAGCTCACTTGACATGTGATTAATGGTGGTTAGTGTGGGCACAGCCAAAGCTTGTACAACCCTAGATAAATAATAATGAAGTTTAAAGAGATACATGCTCCTTGAGTTAACAGTTTTAACAGGCTATGAGAAATGTTGCTGTTCTCATGGAAACAGGAAAGCTGTAATTTTATCTCTAATTTGAGAATGCTTGTATAACGTTGTGCAGATAGCTTTCTGATGGGAACTTTTTTCTCTCTTCTTTAATTGAAGCCTCTTTAATGAAGTGATATTATTGTGTAGTTTGGGCAAACAATTCAAAATGGACTAATTAGCACTAAATACACCATTGAAAAGTGTAGTCAGAATTATTTGGAACTAAACTGGTATTGCTGCTTGCAACCCCTGGTGTCTATATGGATAGGTGCCTGATACTGATATATGTGGGCATCTTTCAGGGCTCTTTAGGAGATACTGAATGCATTTGCATCTCACTGGAGGTTGCATTTGTACAGTTATATTCATTAGATGAGAAAGAAATGCATCCACTGGTCCTCATCTCTCTACTACAAACACATGTGGTCACTATTTGAATAAATACCTCAAGAACAAAGACTCTGACAATCCAAGGATTTGGGCAATCAATTTTTTCTGTTATGGCTTTGACCCAGGCATCGAGATACACAAAGATATCAAGAGTCTCATCCATTCTGTAGTAATCCTGAAAAAATAGCAATAAGGCACCAGAATATGTGCCACAAGTGCAAGACTGAGAATAAGACTTTCTTGGAAAACCAGCAAGAATGAGGCCTGTGATTCTTTAGCACTTTTGAAAGTATTATCCATGGTCCTTTTCAGTTTATTACAATGGCTTAGTGATGGAAACCACATGACAGCATATATAATGAAAGCATTTCTGCTACCTGTACAAAAGCATCTCCACTGACTACTAATCTTAAACCACCTCCACTCCTCATTTTTCCTATTAAAGCTCTATATTCAGGTTTATTATTCTGTATCTGTTCAAGAACATTTAACTGCCTCATACTGGGACAGTTCCAAAGCAGATTTAGAATACTTAGAAATATGAATTAGTGCTTTGCTTATAGGAAAACAAAATGGGACCTTGCCCCTGAATGGATGCGTCTGGGGACTGAACTGGGACCTCAGATGGCCAGGGGTAGGAGTGTGCGTAGGTGGATTGATGAGCCTCACTCACCAGAAGGAGCTGGAGCTGAGCATGGAGGAGGAAATTGCCATTTTCAGCTTCTTGTTTTTATCTTTCAGCACAGACAGATTGACATGTGCTGAAACATACGCATTTCACAGTTAGCTTTTCAAAGGCTGTGTTACTTCAGAATCATTAACCTGGCTGAGATCTTTGCATTCTTATCTGCTTTGTTGAATATTTTTATAGCAGCAATTGGTGGTGGCTTGCATATCCTTAAAATGCTGCAAAGCTAGCATTTTAATTTATCCTAATTCAGAACCTAATTGTCTTGCACTCTTGGCTAATTAAATGTTCAAAGAAGTGATAAATTAAGCAGGTTGATCATTACAACACAAGTAATTAGTCAGTCCTGCTGAATCTGAGCCTTGAAATCCACATTCCCTGAGATGACAGGAATTTTGGGGGAGTGCAAGAAAGCAAAGTGTGTGTCGAGGTTCAGGAGGAAAAAAACTTCCTTGAATATTTCACATCTGTTTGGGGATTTTCAGGCTGTTGATTTTGTGCATAAGGAATTCTTTTTATGTTGCCACTAAGAGAAGATAAAGTTCCAAGATAGCACCTTGAGATGCTGAAATTTGCAGCTGGTTTCCTACAGGATCTGACAGTGTTAAACACACTGAGTGTATGTACTTTGTGAAAATGTGTATGTGTGGTTGTTTTTTTTTAAAAACAAACAGAAAAAAGAACAAAAACTCCAACCCTCTCAACATTAGTTAAATACCTAAATAGGCAGTTGTAAGCGCAATATTCCCTGGTAGGGAGCTTCCATTCACAAAGGTTTTCATACAGCATTTTACTAAAAATTCTCCCTGGGGTCAAATTAGTAAGATCTAAAGACCAAAATATATGTTCTGAAAATCTCAGTCTATCTGTGCACCTGCTCAAATTCTCAAGACAACTTTCTGCCAGAAAAAAAATAATCTGTACAATGCATCACCATAGCAGCTTGATATTCTTCCTGCTAATATATCCAAGTGTTGTTTAGTCCTCCCACATGGCCCACACCGTCTGAAGGTGTGTCCTGGGCAGGGGCACGTTGGTCCAGTGGCACCGCATCACTGGGACTGGCCGGAACGAGAACCTGGGGGTGGTATGTCTGGGACGGGGCATCCCATCTTGCAGCTGAAAACAGGGATGAAAAACAGTCAGCAGAGGTGCTGAGATTGTTTAATTAAAGCATGTGGGGGATCTTATCTGGGAGCCTGCCTCATTAGTTAGGCAAGCATGGTGAAATTACTGGCTGCAAGAGAAAGGGATGCCTCAGAAGCGATCCTTGGTGTGATCCTGTGGAGTGCTGCAGCCTTCCCAGCCCCTCTCCGCCCTGCAGCGCATCTGGCTGTTACAAGTCGAACTCCTCCACCCTGCCTTGCTTCCATACTGCTCATCCTCTCTGTGGGTTCAAGTCTCAGTATGTTTTTTACCAAAATCAAATTAAGCAACTGTTTGCACCATCTCCACATGCAGCTGTCTCACTTTATTTGCAGTCATATCACTCACTATTTGGTTCATTAGTAGAGTTTTCTTCTCCCTTCCTTTGCATTTAGGACAGTGAGATTTGAGATTTTCAGTATTCTGTGGTGGAAATAACAAATAATAAATGCTAGCAGTGTTTCTCAAGGATAAATTTCAAGCGCAGGCTTCGCACAAGCTGTGTTTTTCTCACCTATCCACAGTGGCTGTAGCGTGGGACCAGCATTTAGATCATTCTCCCCATGCTGCTGCAACAGCTAGGCTACTCTGGCTTCTTCTGCCTGCCTCTTCTAGAGGTGATAAGAAGTTTGAAAGGTTTTCTGCTTGTCTTCTCACTGCCACGAAGAAAACGTCTTGTCATGGCTTTTCAGTTTATCTACTATTTCCTTGTGTAATGGGTTATAACTTATTTCCTAAACTCAGAACTCCTGCTTGCTTTGCTGAATCAGCTCATATTTCATATTGCAAATGGTACTCTTAAAATTAAAGCTCCTAAAATGTTCTAATTTTTTTTTTTTCTGTGCTCTAATTGGTCTAGCTGGATTATGTTAATTATTTCTGATCAAAACTGCTTAATTAGCATGTCAGGTCAATTAGTGAGGGCCTTTGGGGTTTAAGATAGTTATTTTATTTTTATTTTTAGTTATAGTGTAGGCAATCCATTGCTGCACATTTTGTTTCTAGAACTATCCCTGAATTAATGAAAAGTTAACAGACTGGGATATAAGAAAATGCTTCATAAGCATCCACAAATATCTCACACTGGGGATCACTGGTACCTAAAATGCTTCTTTAATGCTTCATCACTGAAATCAGTCTTGAAAGCAGAGTTCACGGCCTCGCAGCCTGCCCACAAGGGGACAGGCCCCAGGAGAGCCATGTACTACCCTGAGCCTGAGGGACAAGCATTAGAACGAGGAAAGCTGCAACCACAAGTGTTCTCCCTTCCTGTCCATAAAATGCAGGGATAACAGTAATTTCCCATCTGTGGAATCCATTTGAGGAGCTCCTTGTAAAATACTGAAAGGCTGCTAAATGTTGTTATGTGTATTTCTTGCAGATGACTTCTTGTAATACCCATTCATAATCAGAGAAGCCTTTAGATTGCATTGGCATAGAGGATGTCAAAGAAAAGTTGTCCATAGATTAAAGTCTCCCTTTTTTAAAAAAAAATATTCTAAATACTTGATTTATTTCTGTGAGTGTAGGTTTTCATCAAACCATCTTTCTCCTTAATTGAGCTAATAACTTTACTCCTGTCCTCCTCTTTGTTCAGTCTGGCAAGCAATTTCCCAGCCTCATCTCCCATCTCACATATCCACTTTTGATCTGATTATTAGCATTTAATCTTCTACAACATTCAGTGTGTGATATTCAAACCCAGCCTTATTTAAGGAAGTAATACCTTTTGGTGTGCTGGGTGTCACGTTTCCTTTGTAAGGTAACAATTTTATCTTGTGTTATTGCAAGTTATTTGCTCTCCATTTTAATTTCCCCCCTCCCCTTTTTTAACTGGCATATGACTCCTCATAAGATATAAATGGCAATGCAACTGCAGGATGAAAACTGAGGTAGGCATAGATTTATAGATGAAAAATGCTCAGTGAGCAAGCATTGGAGGATTTAACTCAGAAATACCCGATTTACCTGCTTCTGAGGAAGCTTTTACCTCCAGGTAGCTAGTGGATCCTTCTAGAAAGACTGGATACCAACCCACCCCCAAGGCTTTCCTTACTCCATGTGCAATTCACTGAAACGATTCCCAGAGGCCAACTGTTTGAACCGAGATCTGGACGGAAATTGTGTGATGCCATTGCTGTGTGTCTGGATTCATCTGTCAGACAGACCACTCTTCATGCTAATCAGTCCAGATCACCTTGCGTACCTAACCTGCTAGTTATGCGAGTTACTCAGGTGGGTGATCAGCTGCCTGGGTAAGCCATATGCATGCACCAAAGTCAGGTGGGGGTAGTTAAGCAACTTCTGTGCTAATTGCTTTTTATTCTGTTCCATGGCTGGCCCTTCAGCTTGAAGCGCAGTGCATGCGCTCAGCAGGAGAGGAAAGCTGGAGAGCAGAGGTATTGCTGTCAGAAGCAATCAGAGCAAACTGCAAATACGTGATTTCTGGGCCAGCACAGACAAAACCTTTGATGCACATATACACGTAAAAATCACTTTTTGCTCAGAAGCCTAACTGGGAGTACAGATCACTGAGATAGACCATTCAGAGTTTAAGAACATTTAAAAGTGGAAAAAAATATAATCAAGAAATGGCAAGTGATCTTACAGCTAAAAAGCTGTCTCTAGTGGAGGAGTACAGTGTGTGCTGTTAGCGGTGGGCAGATCTACTGCTCAAGTGGGGTTACCACAGCATGCTCACCGTAGTGCTGCTCCTTCGCTTATGCATGTCTTTCTTTTAGCTATTTCCAGCTAAATTCCTAGGGATCTGTTCTAAGCTTTTTCCCAGATGAATATGGCATTATATTTGCTTGCAGCTATAAAAAAACATGAGAAATGGTGATGAACAATAGGTGTACAGTCATATTGTAATGGCTGCTGCACTACTCACCCTTTCTCAGGCGACGGCCTTCCTGCTGTCACGCTTGCACACCTGCAGCTATCAGAAGAGATCAAAGAACTTTTTAGCGTAAAAAAAAAAAAGAAAATACTTGGTACAAATACAGAACAAAAAGCAGTAAAATAAATGGCCTTCCTGCACTTCTAATTTAGTTGCCTTTCCATAGGTCTTCTCAGTAGTCTGCCTCCTTCTGCCTCCCAGCCTTCATCCCAGACACATCCATTCCCCACTTCAGGAATCAAGGAGCCAGAGTATCGGGAACACCACCCCCTTATAAACAGTTAACAGCCTGGAGTGAGTATTCCTCATTTTGATAAATCAAAGTTTAAAACTCGCTATAAAACAATTCTCAAAGTTAATGATTTGCTGCTGTGCCTTTCAAACACACGCCAAGTGTCGTTATCTGTGAAGCCATTGAATGGTCTTTCTTTTTGTTTCTAACTACAATCCTATCCCTATCCTATGTTGACACAGTCTGTTTCAACCACTAAATTATTTATCATTAATCCTAGCTGCTTCATATATGTCACATAATTAACCTTCCAAATTAACAGGGAAGAGGAACTGAAAAAACATGACATTCTGAGCTCAAAGTCTTCTCTAAATAGCATGAAAATGGAACACGATTGAATTTACCATTTAGGTCATCTTAGTTCAAACCTTTCCTGCATTAAGTTACATTAAGAAAAGATGGTTCCTTTGGGTCTCATTTATGGCAATATTTTAAATACAAGATTTTTTTTGTTCTATGCAGATATATTTAAGGGACATCAGTGATGGAACTCTGAAACACCGAGTACTGTTATGTGCCTCAGGGACCAGTTCAGCATGGCTAGAAATTCAATAATTATGCAACAAATTATGACTTCCTTTGTTGTTTTTTTTTTCATTTGTTAAATTCATTTGTATTACAGTGCTCTCCTAATGTCCAGAGACATACAACAATAAAAATCGGCCATTCACCAACAATGATTTACACATCAGACAAGCCAGTGGTATTCTTTAGAAAATTGTAGCAACAAGCACTGCCACTCTACCTACTATCTTCACTCTGGATGAGTTGCATGAGTGTGCTGTTGGGTGATGTTGTTAGTTTTCTGGCAAGTAGTGTTTTTAGTCTTGCTTCTGAGGGATGGGATTTGGAGGAGTTGTTTAATTTCAGAACTGATTAAGATTGTGAACTGGTAATTTTGGGACTTGATTGCTAACAGTTGAGACATTATGGGACATTCTTCATTGGAACATTTGAAATGGCTGAGGGAAAACTGCTTCTAGTGATTAATAACACCTTTGCTCTACACTTCCTCCAGGCAACATGCTCAAAATAGTGTGCGGGAGGCTTGGGCTATGCAACCAGGCTCAGCTGAGAGCAAGAGGTTTGTGTGCTTTTCACACACCTACAGAATAAGGAGGAAATTCTTTGCCAAAGGTGCAGGAGATGCACGTTTCTTTTCTAACCAGGAAGGACCGTGTGAATGACCATCTAGGTTCTGGTTTATTCTAGTAACTGGAACATAAATGCTTCCACTCTGGCTGTCTAATCACACTGTAAGATGCTCAAGGCAGAGCCTCTTACTCAGAAAGAAGCAATCAACATAGTAAGGCTGTGGCTTTACATCTTGCATACCACTGTAGCACTTATCCTTGTACTCGCAAATTTCAGTCATTCAGTTGCAACTGGCCTCCCCTGGGTGACCAGCTCCACAGCAGAACTTGGAGATGACCATGTACATGTGAGTATTTTTTAATTTATTTTTTTTTAAATGCAAGGAACTAAACTAGGTCTTTTTCCAACGTAGCTCCAGGGTTTACTCCTTCAGTTATTCTGAGGGAAATGCAGGTGAATGCATTCAGAAAGCTGGATGCATTTGGTTCTTACACCTGGTAATGCAGGTGTGGCGGCTGGGCTTTCTCTTATTTAACATGCTGACAGATCACAGTCTCACAGTGTGTGTTTCAGTGTGATTCTAGCACCCTGTGGATGGTGATGAAAGAAAGGTAGCTCCTCTTTATCCTCTAGCAAATCCTGGTGCTATACTTCCCCACCACATATCAATGCAGACCAGGCAGCTATTTAGCTTATCATCAGTCTACCTACAGGCATATGCACAGAAGCATCCTGAAAATGCTTTTGAAGTTTCTTTCTAATGGTCCTCGCGCTCTAGTCTGACTACAAGCAGTTGTGTCAAAAATAGCAGACTTATTCCAGAAATAAGTGAATCTGTAACTGATAAGAGAACTGCCAGTATTAAATACTCACTGTGAAAATATCCTGCCACTGTGCTGGTCTCCTTGTGATCCCACACTGCTGATGTGCACTGGAAACAGGCTCTTTCCACATACAAACATACCCTTCAACTAGTAGGAAGTCCAAACTTGCTTGTGTGAAGGATGAGAGAGCTTTAATGCCATGCACATATTGTTAGTGTTGTCCTATATTCATTAGTGTTAATTGCAAGGAATTGGTGAAGCACAAGTGATCACAAGTGATGGCAACCAGTGAGGAAATCACCAAACGATCCTAGAAAGGCTAGTTCTGTCCCCAGTTAAAATAATGTAAACCAAAGCCCAGCCCTTCCTACTAGCGAGGAAGAATTTTCTGTAGTCAAAAACTTAAATAGAAGCAGGACCAACACATACCTGGAGATGTGAACCAGCAAAAGTCTAGGCAATTCATTAGGAAATGGAGATCTTTCTAATTACAGAACTCAGTATAACCATCTGCTTAGTACAGCAGGGAGGGAATAGTTCAAAAAGGCAAAAGTATTAAGCTCCAAAAATTTAAGAATCCGACAGGCGTGAGATGGCTCACCACTTCTGGGTTTTTTCACACTAACAAAGCTGTATTCAAGCATAATGAAAACGTCTTTTTTCTCCTTCTTGAAAAAACCTAATGAGAATGCAGCATTGTGGATTTTTGTTTGGGGTTTTATTTTGGTTTTGGTGTTTTTTTTTCCTCTAAGTGTGTTTGTATAAAGTTTCAGGCACAGATTCTCTAACTTTTTATTGAAGTCTTCACAAGTACTCTCTCTTCAACAATGTATCTAAAGACATTTTGATGTATAAAAGCTCATGAAGAGTGGTTAATGTGATAAAAGCAGAAGCTTGAAGCAATGACATCTAAAGAGAGTCTGTCTGAAGATCTTGAAATCAGATAGAATAAAAAGAAGACTAAAATGACAAACATGTTTGATCTTATGTACTTAAACAGAAAATCATTTCTGAGCCCTGTCTTACCCTATAAAAGAGCTGATGAATGTCTTGGATTTAGATACGTGTAGCTATATTTGCTACTGAGAAAATTACATACTTGCCCTTTTGCACTAGTACTGTATTTTGGGAGTTGAGTTTATTGATTTAAAAACCCAAATCAACTACTTCATTCCTCCTCCCTTCTCTGCCTAAAAAAGTACTCAAGTGGAAAACAGAAGTTGGCTTTCTTGTACAAGGAAGGAATTAATTTCCTTAAGGAAAAGTAATGAAATGCCTCCAAAAATGAAGTACTGAGATGATTTGGGGGTCAAGTAGGGAAGAGCAATGCACGCAGAAGTAGCTGTTGAGTCAAGTACAGTCCCTGCAACGCAACTACGCCATTTACAGGGGGAAAGCAGGTAATTAGGGTGAGAGGAGAGAACTTCTATGGCATTAAACCTGTAAATGAAGGGGGAATATGGAGGAAATAATATGGTTCGAGCCCTAAACCTGTCATTTCTGTATTCGAGTCTGGAGCTCACAGGTCAAGACCAGCAGAGAGCTTGGTAACGAGGAGGTAATGATGATCATCCAGCTGGCCTTAAATTTCTCAATGGACTTGTACAGGCACGGACAAGCTTAGACCTAGAGCCTTTCTTTAAAAGCATAGGCTCCGTTCTTGCAGAAATAAAGGAAACTTGCTTGTATTTTGAAATTTGCTGGTATTTTAAAATACTCTTCCCCCAAGCCCATAAAGCATGTAAAGCCTTTAAAAATGTTTTTTTACACAAGAAAACTAATATTTCTTATCTGCATTCAGAAGGTTGCTAGTTCAACTCTTCCAACTACAGAAAGCTTTTAGTATAGCATGGCCCTGATTCAGTAAAGTATTTAAGGACTTGCTTTATTCTAAGTGCAGCATTACACATACAACTCTGAGCTCCACGTTCAGGGGCAAGAAGGCCTTGAAACTAAATAATGGTGCACTAGAAAAATTAATCGCTGTTAAATGCTGCCCTGTTCCTTTATCTTGCAAGGAGGTGCAAAGAGAAGCACAGAAGACTGACACTGCAGTTTCTAGTTACTGATCTGCCTGACCAACAAAGCAGCCTCACTTGTGCTTGCTAGCGCACTCCCTTTTCTCACAAATCTGCTTTTCTTCCCCCCACTGCTCTCTGAAGGACCGAAATGTTATCTTTGGTTAGTTACTGCTGTCTCTGTCCAAAGCCAAGACATGTCAACCTCCTCGTGTTCTTGTGAGCAAATCAGTGCCCCAAATGCCAAGTGTCTGCATAAACTAAACCTCTAATTTCATGCAATAAAAACTGCTAAAGACGAGTAAGGAGAAAGCATTGGCTCTAGATCAGTGGAGGCTGGGGCCACCTAAGCCACTGTGCATGGGCTCCAGTCAGCAGAGAGCAGCAAGTTTAGTATTACTTTAGAGACTCTCCAGTTCCTTATGCACCCACATCTCTGGTATTACGCTGATGTTACACTTGAGTGTACAGTATTTGCATTCCACTTGCTAATTCTTGTTGCGTGTTCTCTCTAATCTCAACATCACAGCACAAATCCTTTTCATGCTCTATTTCCTATGCAGTGCAGCTTCCTGGTTTTGTAAGCAACATTATTCTTCCCATTGAAGTTATTTTCTATAGTAGACTATGGTCTGGCTCTAACTTTCTCTCACCTTCCCCACTTTTCAGGAGAAGATATACACAAACAAAAGTCAAAGGAACTTTTTCTATTACCTTTTTAATCACCTTACAGGCTACTGAAAAGGTGCTGTTAACTTCTGTTCTTCCTCTTCTAAGGCCTGTTTCAAAGCCAATGAGAGCTGTTACATTCACAGGGTTGTGGATAAAACTACTTCTGACCAGTAGACAATCAAAGTAGACATAAGGCATCACTGTGACCACATCAAGGAGTCAGTTGAGGAAGACGAGAGAGACAGTCTGCTGAAAGCAGCCTTACACCCTCATGGATACAATCAACGCAGAGGAGGTAAACGTGAATCCTGAGGGTGGTACGGGAGAAAAATCCATGCAAAAATGGAATGAGTCTGTAGAAGGCCAAGAAAGGTGGCACAGATTTTGCAAGGTACTTTTCAATATATGTGTTGTCCCAAACAAAAGCCTTTCAACTCCTTGGCTGTGCTGGCTAGGTGACACCTTCTGCAGCTGCCATGCAGGCCCATTTTTTTCAAAACAAAGCCACAGCTAAATGTACCTAACCTAAATCAGCACATCTGTCTATGTAAGAAGTTGTCAGCTGACCCTGATGGACACTGACCAAAATATCCATTCATTCCATTTTTATTTGTTTTCTGTGATGTCTGCAATGTCACATCAGAACTGGTAGATCTCAGCCTGTCCTGGTTTAAGGTCTGATTTGGCACCCGGAGAAAGTCACGTTGAGTCAAGGCTCATTTATTAGTTTTATATCTGATGACTTTACACTAAGAAATGATTTCAGGATCCATTTCCTAGTTATACAGCAGGGAATATAGGATTTCTTACATACACAACCTGCAAAATGCTGTATGAGAAAACACAGTCTGTGCTGTGCAGTATAATTTAGACCATCTGTAATGACAAATCTTTCCAAGTTGTATTTTTGGTGGAGCTCTCTGACATTTCTCTGTGCTGGGGTACGAGCTATATAACAGCGATTCTCAACAGAAGTCAACAATAGTGTCTCCAGCTTCAGCAACACCGCAGCTCTTTAAATTATGTCTTGTCTGTGTGCATGGTCACACGCAATGCAAGTTCTGATATATCCACTTTTATTTCCTCAATGTTTGCTTTCCACTCATCCAGGAAATGCTATGGTTTTTCCTTTTGGCTGTGGGGCGACAAATTTTATTTCTCTTTCATTTCCATATGAAGGTATCCTTCCTAAGTACGTCAGCAGACAGCAGCAAAGCATTTTTGCATGGATCGTAATTAAAAACTCTTCACGAACTTTACTTTTTGTGGCACGCAGGGACAAGGGAATATCCAGTGATAACTGTTCAAGTCCACTTTATACTGTACGCTTAATAGTAGCTGCATGGGTGAAGCGGAGTCAGTGAGCATTAACAGCAGCATGTGCTTTAACTGGCTGCTCATTTCTTCTCTCTTCTCTCCTGTGTGCTCAGAAATGACTCAAACTATGGCACAACAGAAACCAGCTCTGTTTCATGCCTAGACTCCCGCAGATTTTTGCTGCGTTCAGTGAAGGTGCAGAACAATTGTATTAGTCCTCCAGGAGCAGAGTTTGTATCTGTAACTTGTGAACACGTGAAGTCGGTTTTGAAAGTATCTCCCTGTTGCTGTGCATCTGTTGAGGGAAAAGTAAAAGGCCAAGATGAAAGGCTGGCACCCAGCTCGCAAGTGTCACTCTAGATGCTCCTCCAGTTGCCACTTCAGATCAGCGTAGCTCTTTTGTAAGTCCTGTGCTGCATCCACGTGCCTGTTCTGGATGTCTCTGGGTTTTAGGCAATTGAAGTCCAAATTTTAGGCTTTTAGATTGAGTTTCTGGTTCTGCAACAAGCAAATCTCTTGATTCCTCTGCAAGACACAGATAACGATCCTTTCTATTTAAACAGTAGGAGGCTCAGAGAAGAACAGTAGTTACGACATGTATGTGTAGATCCTAACACAGCAGGACCTCAATCTTTGCTGATCCTCCCGCATTAGACCATTGATATTTGTTTCATCTCTCTCTCTCCAAGCTGTTGGCATACTCTGGCCAAGAGAACAGCCTAGAGGCATTGCAGGCTGGATATTTTAAAATTTTATTTCTGCTTTAGGCTAAGTTAACCATTCAGTTATTTGCTGCTACTGTGCCGCGACCATTGCCACTCCATGGCAGGAAGGCTGGATTCATTCATTGCTTGTACAGACATTGTACTTGAAATTGCTGACCCTTCCACTTGTTCATCGCCTGTTCTCTCAAGTGCCACCATCTGCATACTAAGTGGTATATAGCACAGAGCCATATTTTCATTCTCTTCTGGGGAAAAAAAAAAAAAAAAGATGGGCTTAATTGTTCTGTCCCCTAGACTAAAATGTTTTCTACACAATGGTGTACTGCGTGTGTTTTTGCCTTACCTGAATATTAACACAATACCTGTTTCTGCCTCTAAATTAAGGGCTAGGTCAAATCTCATCAGTGCCCTTAAAAGAAAACTATAGTAGTTTTCCTTTTTTACCTTTCTGTCACTAATTCAGAATTATAAAATACATAATTATAATGCACAAACTTTCATTCTCTCTTGTACAGCATTTAAAATATTTTGTTCACTTACCAAATGTTTTGTTTCAATATTTAAGGTCTGGATGCTTTTCATGTGTCTCGAACAACTGTAGATCCTCCAAAAACTCCTTTCAAAAGTCCTTATTTCTGAAACCACCTTTGTATGTTTTTTCTTTTCAAACTGCTCTCCAGAGTACATCTTCACAAAGTCACCTGCATATTTTTTTTTTTTTTTTAAATAAACAGCTGTGCTTGGAGTTTAAAAATAACAGATTATATTTTACTTGGGAGCACATAGTATGAGCTTCAACTAAACCATTAGAACAGCTTGGACAAACTGCCTTTTCTTTGACAGACATTTTTCCAGACTTCTTGGGTGGGGAGGAGAGTGAGGACAACGGAAGCGTGCAGAGCTGGGGCGAGGAGGGCACTTTTGGGGCTGGAGCCTGCAGGACGTGGAATTTCGTGCTTCACAAATCGTTGAGCTGTAGCCAATGCAGGACAGGAGATCTCTGCTGCAGCCGGATCTTTTGGGGAGCACTCCATTTAAAACCTGAACTGCAAAAATATGGTCTACTCTAAGGTTAAACTGTTCTCTTGAAAATGGACAAACCAAACCTCATTTGCCGGTTTGGCTGGCAATAGTGAGCAATATGCCAGGGATGTGAATGCCTTTTCTACATGCAAAAAAGACAGTTCAACGCATGGAGGCTTTTAGTGTTGTAATGGTTGAGCAGAGAAAAATAGAGTGTTATTCTCTACTGCTTTTTCCTGTCAAAAAACACAAGATGGGAGAGGAATCCTCTCCTTAATCTCGTTGCCATGGGCAAATTCCAGTTCAGGAAGGCAGTCTCTTCCCTCAGAGAGGAGGAGGTTGCTGGGCCGCTCCTCCCAGCCTGGCTGTGAGCTGTGGCTCTCCCAGGAGGATGAAGCGCCAGACTGTGGTTTAGTGCTATACAAATGCGATTGCTTGGTTGATCATCAGGAAAGATGACGTGCCATTCACGAGTGGCATGATGGAAAAAAGACTTTTTCATGGGATCATTTGTAGTTTACAATTTAACGTGAAACCTGTTAAAGCACAAAAGCAGTCTGTTATAGCCCAGAAACACTGTGCACAGCAACTTTTGGTGTTTATTTATGAAAACAATACAGTGTGGTTCCAGTGGGAACTGATCAAGTTACATAAAAGATTTAAGAGTCCATTCTGTAGCTGTAATAATGCTTTTAGCACTCTCTCAGATCCTTCTCTCTATTCCAACATAGTGGATTGTGCTAGTTTATCTTTTGGACCATAAACCGTTTTATGCCTTCAGTATTTTGGAAGTGGTATCACGATAAAACAGATTTAAGCCACAAAATAATACACACGTTTTCTGCTTGGAAATGTGTTAAATCTGTTGTTGAGAAACTAACTGCATGTGAAACTATTAGCACAGTATTCATAATACCCTAGAATATCACTCTAAAAGGGATGGCAGGTTCTTGTTAACGAGTAATCCTGTTTTAATACAACTCTGTTGAAAAATTCATCACTGAAATATCATGTTCAAGAAAAAAAAAAGGTTCCTCTCTGAGACCTTAAGCAATTTATTTTGGGTTTTTTGTTTTTTGGTTTTTTTTAACAATTTAGTCAAAAGAGTTCTTGAAGCCTTTTATGAAAAACTAAGGGGTTTGGGGTGAGGTTTTTTTAGTTCGTTTTTAAAACTATAACAGATTTTTGAGCCATACCCAGGGCTTTTTCAAGTGTTCAGCAATTAAATATGCTAAAATTAACAATTCTGATTCAACATTTAAAGTAATAATAATGGAGGCAGGGTGATACTGTCCTGAGTGAACGTTAGCAGTTTGCATCATAAGGGAGCATGGCCTCAAACAGGGCAATTTTGATGTATTATTCCCGTGAAGAGAATTCCGGTATTGTAGCCGGAGTGAAGCATTAGCATCGATACCCATGCTTTAATAGGTACATGAGAAATAACTCCCTCTACAGTGCTTAGAAGAAAGTAATTCCATTTAGGACTACATAAATTTTCAGTTTGTTAATTAGGTTAAGAGAGGAAAAATAACATTAGGAACTTTCACTGGAATTGTATTAGCTTCAAAATTGCACAGAAATTGAAAGAGAATTTATGTTATCCAGTAACTTTGGCAATCAGCTCTACTTCCAAACCAGAGCCCCAAAACACTAAAATCTTCACCTAAACATGTGTTCCCATTTCATTTCAGCACCATTAACCTCTTCCTTTTTTCTCATTTTTTTTCATCATTTGCTTTTCATTATCATTTCTTAAAGACAAACAGTTTGTAAAGTAGTTATCCAAATATATAACACAGAATTATTCTGAAATCTTGTCACTTTAGGAAGCATTAGCCGGAGTAGATGTACTCAGCCCAGGTATGCCAAGTCAGACATAGGAATTACCCCAGAGAAATGGCAAGTAGCTAAAGTGTCTTTTGAAAATGTCAGGTCCCCCTTCAAAAATGATTTGTCACGCTGAGATCATGACCTGTCATCACGTTGGGACCCCGGGACTCCTGTTAACAGGATCACCAATTGCCAATAACCGGTGAGATTCACTGAATCTCACTGAAAGACTTAAGGAACGTGGAGGAATGGTCAGGAATATTTTTCATAACGCAGACAGGAGTTGAGTCTGAATCAGAAATCAGCTTTCTATCAGAAAAGTTTTATGAGGTTCAATAGAAGGAGATTCATCCGCTCCAAAAACTTACAAACTGGTGCTTTAGACAGACAGGTAAGAGGAAAGCCTTGAAAAGCGCCTGAAGTGTCCCTGGCACTCTCAGCTGAGGATCCTGATGAAGAGTGGGAGAGAGTGTGAATGTATGTGTGCAGCTGAAGGTCCCCTTTTAGCATTTAACTGCTCACAGGTGAAAACATTTCTGTTCATCTGTTCCTACATGGAATATGAAGGACTTGGATCACTTCTGAAAGTAGCCATGAATTTCTAGCTCAATACCTATGTTGGGGAAAAAACGACCCTACTCTAACTCTAATCCGCTGAAGTAACACAGCTGGCAAGTGGCTGAGGCTATCCCTTGCTTATGAATAGTTACGCTGGTTCTTAAAAATGCTACTTTCAGAGCTGGGTAGTTGAGCTTGTCCAACGTATTCAGCACATGCCAGTCAGACAGAAGTTTGGATGAGGCACCAGTGGCCTCATACATGACTCTGATCAGTCCTAGAGATGGTAGCTAGATTTCATCTCTCAGCATGTTTCTATAAGCACTGACCCTCTTTCTGAGGTTTCTGCTTCCAGAAACACAACTTGAGGGGTTTAAGTGTTTGCAGTAGATGAACAAAGCAATAGTTTGTCTCAGGTGTAGGCCAATACATGAGAAATAACATCAGTCATGGTGTAATCCCTGTCCAATCTCCCTTTGCTGGCAGCTTTTAGATTTGCTACTGATCACAGGCAGGTCTTGGAGCTTTTGAACAAAGCCTAGTGTTACACACACAATCTCAAACCAGAGCAGGTAAGATTTATTTGGGGGCAGGCCTGAGCAGTAGTCCCCTTCAGGAGGACCTCCATCAGGCTCTTTGTGGCCAAGGGTCCTTGTGGGCTGGGCATGATAACCCATAAGGACCATCATGGGGAAAGTGGTCCTGGTGCAATTGTACTTGCCACCTTCCTTAGGGGAGCAGAAGGCAGAACAGGGGGAAATTCGGGTAAAACTTTAAGAACTGCTGCTCTAATCTCAGGATACAACATCCCTTTTCTGCAGCTTGTCAGAGCGGGTGCTGAGCCATATAACGGGGGTTCACTGTTGCAAAGAGTATCCTGGCAGGAATAAACAGCCTCCCTTAGAAGACAGTCACAGCTGCAGGACGTGCAAGACAAGTGCAAGGTACATTCGTCGGCACACCGCAGGAGTCAGTGCAATGGTGGGCACAATAGCCTCCAGCTGCACTTACATTTTCCTTTTGGTTTTTGGTCCCTGCTTGTCATCTGCAGCATACAGAAGGGAACAGCGTGCGCCTCGTTATTTAGATTTACCGTTCTGTTTGTAGCACATCTGAGCAAAGCAGACGGGTTTAATAATCCTTCCCCCATCAGCTAAGGGCTGGGGAAATCGGTGGGAAGCCACAGCCCCACTGTTTGCTTCCCCTGGCGGCGGGGGCTTGTTTTAGCTGCTGCCTGCCTGATACCGCTTTGTGTTCTGAGAGATGTTCGCTGCAGTCACTTGACGATTTTGCACATAGAGCAGGCATCTGATCAGACTTTTAACCTGGGGGAGGGAAGCAAAGCAAAATTCTGGTGAGTTAAATTACCTTCTGCTGCATACAATCATCCGGCATAACACAGCTCGGCAATAATGTTCATGTTGCCATTAATAGAAAACACTTTGCATTGCACTCCAGAGATATTTTTTTTTTTTTTTCTTTTGGTATGGAAGTGATCCGTTCAGATTGGAGCTGCCTGAACAAAGCCTAGGGGCTCAGACACCACCAGCAGCATCTCTCTAAATATCTCTGTCTTATTGTGTAATCTCTACATTGACTTGAAGGAAATGTGCCAATTGCTGCAGCTATAGGGCTCTGTGTATATGAAACACGCACTTAGCTGAGTAGCCCTATGGGGCAACAAGAGTTATTTGCTGATTTACCTCCAGTAAATCATGATAATACTTCAACAGAATTGTCTTGGCTTCAACAAAATGTGTCAAAGCGTTTTTAAAAAGAACACTTAACTGTGCCTCACTCCCTCGTGTCGTGAAGTGAAGAAGAAAAAAATGTGACTATGCAGTATGCTGGTAAAAGCCTGAAAATTCTGATCAAACACTTGCAGGGGGAGGAGGAAAGTGGGGCATTTTCTAGCATGCTTAAAGATACCTTAAGTTTTCTAAATAGAGAAATTAAAACTTTTCCTGGAAACTTTTGTCATCTTGAAAAATAAATATAAATAATGATAATAATGACATCAGAAGACCAGAATCAACATATCATCCTATATCTATATATGAATTGCTTCCATCAAGCTGACAGGTGCCCCCAAATACCTCAGAGGCGAAGATGGCTGAAGTGCTGACAGCAGAATAGCGATACCTGACTGAAAGACAACCAGGTTGTCAGGCAGCCTGGATCCGGCTGGAGGAGTGAGTGGGGCTCACAGAGGCTGGAGACTGGTGGATGTGGAATTACGTTACCTGAGATGTTCCACTATTTGATGTCCTTGGTCCCTAAAACGTTCAAGGGATAGTTATACTCCTGGCTAAAGCACACAACCCCTCGAGTCATTTTATTAATGATTCTTTATTGTTTAATCATGGCTTGCATAGCTTAAGGCTGTCTACTCTGTTAAAATTAGCAACCATGCTTTATATTGGAAAAACTCATCCTGTTTTTTCATTCACAAACCAAGAAGGGATGCTGCAGCCAGCCCTTAATTGAATTTTGTGGCATTCTGAATGATAATGCATGAGTCTCCTCTCCAAATCAGGAATGAGGAATTATTACACAGAAGGATAAACAGGATAAAAATGAAAATTAATGCTCCTAGAAAACAAATCAAATATTTCTGCAAATCTGCTTACTGGCATTTCTGCTCGTAGACTCGTAAGTTACAAGTCTCTGTTATTGAACCCAGACCCATCAAAGATGATCATTCCCTAATTCCATGCCTTTTTACTCTTGGTAAAAGACCATGAAGTTGCATAGAGCATTAAAAACATTACTTTAAGTAGTACAGTAAATAGACTGAGCTCATTAACCTCTATATAAACAAGTAAGGTAGGAGTTGGATTACAGAGGGGAAGGCTCATGTTTACCCACATTTATCTAACATAATTAGACATCCGGGGTGGGGGTGGGGTGTAAACCACAAATACAGGAGAAGAAAGTTGATTTATCCTCTGAAATTGTCTGCCTTTTACAGTGAGATCTAAAAGCAGATTCTATCGAGTAATAATTTGCAATGTCATTTACAACGTTTGGAAATGAAAGTGGCAATTACCAGCCCTCTTTATATGTCAAAGGTTGCTAGACAAGGTTGGCTCAGCATTTTCACAGCAAAGAGCATTCAGGTCTTTCAAACTCAGATCTCAGTCTTTATTTGGCATCAGAGGAGTCCATCATAAAATAAGTAGAAACAACACAGGCCATCTAGTTTATGGACAGCTCTGTTTGTGGCAACGTTATGGAAGATGAAGGCTGGAAGACTTGATATTTCTCATTGGAGAAATCTCTCCTGAGGTCGTTATCAATTTGGAAAGCTTACTCCATTTTGGTTTTACTGGGAAGAGAAATAAAGAATGAACTTTAATGCAGAAAAATTCTCATGTAGGTCTACTCCACTACATGCTTAACATTCTGTATGTTGCAATGAGTTAATATTAGCTCACTAGCACTACTGATGAGATTCCATGGGATACCACAAGCTATTCAGGATTTAATTTAGTCCATTTTCAGAATATCTTGTTCTTAAAAACGGATTTTTTTGTTGTTGTTGAGTAGTTGTCTACTCCACTAAGATCAGGAAATACATTATTTTTTTTAAAATATAATTCACAGGGTTTGTGCTATGGAAGGAGTAGGGCAGGGAGTTCCAGGTGATCTGAGGTAGTATTTTCCTTTTGCTTAGTCTCACTGTCTCTTGCCACATCAACTGTCCTCTCTGAGGCTGAGCTAACAAACCAGTACTTTGAAAACTGAAACTTGTAGTCTCTTGTAACAGTAAATTTTACCTGGGTTTAGCAGACTTCCCAAGTGCTTTTTCTCCTAGCTGAAAACAAACACAAGCAAAACATCAGAAAACAAAACTACAATTAACACTAAAAAAAAAAAAGACAATAAGAAGGCAATGTCTGTAAATTAAAAAAAAAAAAATCACCTCAATAAAACACATTAACACATTACAAAATAGTTGAAGCATACAGGATTACCCTGGCTAGGAGGGTACGTATGTCTGTGAAACCTTAAAAAAAAAAAAAAAAAAAAAAAAAGGTTGGTGAGGCTTCTGCTTTTCCTGTGAAAGATATTTTTTGCACACATCTGAGGCTTTGGGAACCTGTTTGTGGGAACGCAGGGGCAGCTGTTTCCTTCCAGGGTGCCAAAGATCATGTCTGTGGGGTGATGGTTTTTTTTAATCATTTCCAGACCTTCAAATGTGTCTAGCATTATCACGTCTGACACCACTTATATAGAAGTGTTGTTTTACCTTACTCCATAGTCTACTTTACATACGAGAGCCTGGCATGTTTGCATAACTGAAGGTGATGTCAAAATATGAGTTTCTCCCGTGTAATGTAGAATTTGAAGCCAAATGGCTAGGTGGATAGCAACAGTACCATTTCATCTAATAGGAGACTTCTCCTGACTGGGGTTTAGGTCTTTCCGGGTGTTTGTTAACCATCTGTGTGGTTTTTCATTAGCAAACCACACCACTTAAAACCTTGTATTTTGTCCAAGGTTATTAGGAATTAATTCAAGACACTGTTCATAGTGGTAAGCATCTTCTGGAATAAGCATATCTGAAAACCAGGCTGTGAACTAAATTGAGTAACCTTAAAAGTGCTGGGACTGGTGAGTGCCTCCTGCTCTAAGAAATGAGACCACTTTCATTGAAGAGGGTCCCTGAGGCCACAGAAATCCAAGCCTGCCGGTCTTAACTGCAGCAGTGGGGAGGTCCCTTCCCTTTATACTGGTGAACGTGGGGGATTCCTTCTAGTCTGGTTCGAGGATGAAGGAACTGGTTTGAAGGCTAAGCAGTCAGCCTGAATCTCTCATCATGACTCTTGACACTCAGGAAGTTCAGAGCACTTTCCCTCCCATTCTTATCATCATGTACAGCTCTAACCTATAGGATAAAGCAGGGTCAGAAAAAGGATTTCTGAATTCCCAAGAACTTACAAGAAATCCTCTTGTCGGGTTCCTCTTTGATGTAGATTTCTCTTCCCTTCATCTACACGTATTCCTGCTGAATTTCACCTTTTCAAGATTAATAAGCCAAAGTTTGTTCAGACCCTAAGGGCAACTACCATTTGCTCACTACTTGCTGTGTGGAGATATCTATGTTCTTAAGAATCAGTAATGATTGTGGGTAAAAGGCCTTTCTTAGGTATGGTCCAGTGCCCAGATGATTTGCTGCATCAGTCCTTTTTACTTGAGAGGTTTTAAAATTGAGACCTGAATCCGATTTTTCAATATCCCTACTTCATGCCTAGTCTGCCAGACTGCCGCCTGCGTGACGGAAGCGATCTCAGCATAGCTGGGGACCAGGGCAGCACCTCTGTCAATAGCGTGTGAGCGTTTCCCAGGTTGGTCACCAACGTGTGTGTCAGAAGGGTCCATAAACCAGCATCCGGGACTGTTTGTAACGGTGCTTCCCCTGCGTGAGCATGTACAGGAAACCTCTGATTCAGGACATGTTTGCGCCTATTTCATAGAGTTAATTTTTTTTCCTCCCTCTGTTGTCAGCTTATTCTTAGGCATGATAAAATGAGGATGAGAATGGTGGTATAACTAATTTCATTACAAAAACATTTGAGAGTTCACTAGAGAGTTTATCTTTTTCCTCCCTTAAAAAAACACTACCAAGAGCTCACTCCACATAAAGATGTTTGACCCTCTTCATGTAAATAGGGAAAAATCACTTTTGCCAATCAGTGGAGTGTCAGCTTTGCATCAGCAAGTTGGCTTGAACACAAAATGACCTTTCGTATGTATCCATCTCTCTAGAATTAATCATCCATTCAGCTGGTAGTTTATTTAAACATAAACACACAAAAAAGGTGCAGTAAGAGTGTTTTCAGAATCCAAATATTTGCTTGCTACTTCTTTAACCACCTACCCACCACAAGGGTGAAAGCTGCCAACTGGCAGCTGAAAACAACATTTTGTCTTCGATTAGTCATATTTGAATTTCTTTTATTTTTTTTTTTTGCCTGTGAAATAGTGCCGCAGGGACAAATGTATAACAACAGAGGGCAAACTAGGTCACTTGAAAACCAACTCCTGGGGCATGTCTGGATTGTGAATGAGTTCATGACTTCTGTTAGGAGCTCCCATTCTCCCACTGAGATTACATTTCCTGCCTTAGACAGATCACGTTCACTGAGCCAACAACTGCCTCTAGGCAACCAGGATATAACGCTGTGCCCTGAGCAGCACAACACTTAACCTTGTGGGATATTGTACACAGGGTTTGTGTGTGTGTGTGCGCGCGCGCACTGGGAGGAGGGGGAGTCCTCTTACTATTACTTCCTAACACTGACGCCACAGAGCGCTTTTGCAGTAGCGCATGCTCTCAGTTGTCTCCTCCAAGGGAAAGGATTGTGTGAAATGTTTCATCTCCCTCACGGCATGAGAAATGTGTTTTACAACTATTAATGTTAATCACTTGTGTCGGGGCTGGGCCAAGGACGCCCAGTGATAGACCAGGGTCACATTAGGTAGCATACAGACACCGAAAGAAAAGATTGCTTATTGAGATAGAGGGCAATTTATTAGCTAAGTATTTATGCTACAGCTCTCTGTAAGCTCCAGGAGTGGGTAACTGTCCAATATGGGAACTGCCAAAAGAAACATGCAGACATGTGCCAATCCTGTTTTGGGAGCTGGGGGTTGGTGGATTTGTGTGTGGCAGAGCATGAGGCTCATTCCCAGCCGGGCCTGCTGAGCCTTCATTTCACATTTGTCTTCATGAATTCTGGAAAGCTTACCTGGAAAGATTCCCAGTGAGAGGAGCGGGAGGTGACCGAGTTCCCCAGCTTATTTTTCAAGATGGCAAATTCTCACGGGGCTAAGTTATAAAAATGGCCTGACCAAGGGAGGAGAACACATATCGTCCAAAGGCATGCTTAAAATTAACAAGGACCTTGAGCGTTAGAGTTGTTATCGATTCTCCTAGCACTCAGGTAATTTCTATGACTAAATAAAAGCATTTCTGAAGTAGGAGCTTTTTCTGAAAGCAGGAAAACAAGACAAAGTGTCCTCAAATGCCTACTTTAGGTCTGCTTTCTGTGTTATAGCAGTGGGTTGCATTTGATGTAGGATTAAACAACTAGAAGGCTTTATATTGCGCTGTGGCTGGTGTTTCAGTGTGGCCTTTTTTTTTAAGCCCAGAATGACTTAGAACTGTAGCAGATTGACTAATTTATAACTAATACATTATTTGGAAAGCTTCCTTGAATGTTCAGAACCGAATCTGGAAGGTAAGAGTTGCTCAGAATTACTTAGCATAGGCCTGCCTGGATTTGTGAACCATTTATTGTCACTTCAGCTGACAACAAACAAAGTAAAGGTGGTCACAAACCCAACTTTGTTTATGTCCTCAGAATTAAAACAAGTGAATCAGCACAAAATCCACAGGTATTTCTGCTGGGGTTACTTTCAGGACTATCCTGAAAGCCTGCAATGCTATTCATGTTCTTTGGCAAATGAAAAAGGACTGTTGCCCTAAAACGGAAGGCTTTACTACTGGGTACAAGAGCTTCCTATTTGCAGTCACAGGCCAGGACAGCAAGGAGGAGGTGAGTTAGACACAACCGGCCACTGGCAGATAAGCCATGGACACACAAAAGCTGTAGGTTAGACATCACAGCCTAATTAGCACCCTAATTAACACCGTTAGCACAATTAGAAAGGGCTATCATAGAAATAGACATTTATCTTTGGGCCCAAATCTGCAAAATCTAAGTCTACTCAAAGCCAAATTTTCTTTTCTTGAGGTCCTCGCGTAAGCTCGTGTTAGACTGATGTGTGCTTAACTGACAATTCTAGAAAATGTTGCAAACTCCTAGAACAGCACTACTGCACAAAAAGAAAACAGAGTAGAATAGAATACAATAGAATTAGAAGAGAACAGTATAGTTCCCGCTGGAAGGGACCTACAGTGATCATCTAGTCCAAATGCCCGACTGCTTCAGGGTTGAACAAAGCTAAAGCATATTGACCAAAAGTTAAAGCATGTAGAAGACAAACCTCTTTCCCTTGCATGGCCTGCACACCTGAGAGCTCCCACTCTCTGCAGCGCCGGCTCCTGTCCCTTCTCAAGGGGCTGCAGGGGTAACCTCAGGCCTGGCGGGGCTGCTTGGGTGACCTCCTCCGAGAACTTGGCTCCCCCAAGCTGGCTCGTGTCAATAGCAGCAGCAGAGGTACAGCAGCTTCTGCAGGAGAAATGGAATTAATTTTAATTCCTCTTTCCAGGCCTCCTCTCCACCCTCAGTTTTAAGAACTCAAACAGTCAGATATATTCCGCTTTTAGTTCTCAGTTCATGCACACTACTAAATACTCGGATAGTTTCTCTGACGAAAGCTTAAGAAAGCTCTAGAACAACTCAAATAGTCTTATTCATTGTGGAGTCCCCAAAGGATGTCAAATTTAAACTGAAGTCCTGCTTGGAGAGGAAATGAAAACAGAGAGGAAGGGGTTTGGGAGAATCAGAGGTTTTTTAATTAGTTTGTGGTTGAGGCAGTGGAATTATGTGCTGTAATACCCCGGTGCCTGTACGCACATCGTTCTCTCCAGGGTCAGCTCTGTGAATTTGCTGAGTGACAAAAGGAAAAGGTAACCTTATTACTTCCTCCTCCCACATTCTAGTCTCAAATCAGCAGAGCGCTGTTAAATTCTGCTTTTACCTCTACCTCTCCTTGGCTTTACAAGAGTTATCCCAATGCAGAAGTGAAGACAAATGACAGTTAGGTCATGCACACATCTCGCTTCTGGACTCTTCAATCAGTATTTTGGCTGCAAGGACAGGTTGCTTTGTTTTGTTAAGTATTTAATTCAGCGATGACCTACTCTATCTGTTGTATAAGAGAAACCACCTAGATCATGACATATTTTTTGTATTATGCCCCTGACAGGCAGCTGAACGTCATTCGTGCAGCACTGGCTGCGTGGATGAACAAAGCAGCTGCTGATGCTCTGATTTTCCCCAAAATGAAATACGGCATAAATAGTTTTCAGCACTTGCTCTCCAGACACTGTTCTTTCATAGAGAATGGGCCAGAGAAACATATAGTGATGGCAAACTTTCCATCAGCGCAATGCCAGGCATTTAGAAAACTGACTTGACCTAGTTTTTGATTCGTAGAACCAAGAGACATGCAGTTTATGTGCAAAAAAAACCCCAAACCCCACACTTAATAATAAAAATTATGTAGCGCACATACTCCTTCCTTGCAATCTAGTATTTCCATCTTGCTGTGCATGCTGCTAATTCAAAAGGCTGATATGGTCACAGACAGCCCAGCTTCTAGGATTTACCATTCAAACATACTTGAACTAGCATGAAAAATGCAATAAAATAATTCTTTCAGACAAGTTTAGAGAGAGGTATTCCCAAAAGACAGAATTCTGGCTTCCAGTCACATAAACCTTACACTTTGTCAATAACACAGTGAAGGAAGGCATGAATGAATTTTATTTCATTGGACAAGTGACTTGGAATACAGATAAGGCAGGGTGAGCATATAAACCTTTAAATAAATGTTTTAGCACTATCTGGAAGGGAGGAATGCAATTGATTCCAATCTTTTCTGACAGAAAATCAGTTCCTCTAAAGCTCTTGGGGCAACAAACACTAACTAAAAGCGTCTGTAACTAATAAAATCTTTAAGTACAACAAAACAAAGTGTTGTCATTTGCAACTAATAGGCTACAATTAATGCAAATTATTACTCTGTAGTTTAATTGAAATATTAAACTGTGATATGAAGTCTTTGTTTTACTATGACTTTAAGAGCCATGTAACTTTGAAGAGGGATTTTAAAGAGCTCAAGAAAAACCCAGCAGAGAAATAGCTGGCAAAGCCCCAGACAAAATACAGTCTAAACAGCAGCATTAGGAATACAAAATACTCTGTCGCTCAAATGCTGGGGTTTTCTCTAATGAGCACAGCTACGGTACCTTGAATTGCTACAAACAGTTAATAGAAAACACAGATCTACGATTACGCCCAACAATATTCTTTGTTCTTCTTTGTAGGCGTTACTTTATACAAAGTTGTTTTGTGGGAAATCTTGACCTTTTCTTCCCTCTCTGCCTGTTTAACGTGAGACTTGTGTTACTCTCTGCAGTGATACTACACACTGGAGCAGTAAAAACTGCTGTTACAATTCTGGTTTTGGTTCCCAAACACACGGCATGCTTCAGAATGAAGGGGTGCATTTCGTGTTTTAGGAGAGCCATGTTTGGACCTTCTACAAGAGAAATCCACTGGAAGTGGCAATTCCGTTTACATTATAGATCTAACTCAAACCAGCATATTGAGTTGCAGTTTTATTTGCAAAACCACAGGTTGTTAAAATTTGCAAATCAAACTCAACATTATTATCTTGGGGGCCCGAGGATGAATGGTATTGCTAGAAAAAGGGACTGTGCTCAGTCACAACCTGAATTCCAAATAAAATGGTACTTCATTCACACTGCCTCTCTCACACCAGTTCAAAGGAGTCACTGTAGTTTTAGTATTAAGTGTTTTTATCTAAATGCCTTCCATAATGGAAACAAAAATTGTGGAACAGGAAAAAAAATAGTCTGGTGTTTGCACAAAGTACATTAAGTGGTTGCATTAATGCTTTTAGCCTAAAATATGTAGTATTAGTAGTACTGCTACAGCAGTAATCTGTTTATTAGTTGGTAGAAAACACTGTGGATTGGATTTGCTTTCAGGTTACTACTTATTGAAACAGACACTTTCAGATTAAGTTAGTTATTATAGCTAACATGTTTATAAAAGAAAAAAAAAAAAATCACACAACTTTCAGGTACGTGTGCTTGCAATTGTCGTTACCTAATAAAGAGCACTCATGGTCTGTTTCCACACCTCTCCAGTCCATAAAATCACAGAATTTCAGGATCCTAACTTCTGCCTTCCCACCTTAATTGTTCATTTTTATAGATAACTATTCAACCCCTAGACTTCAGTGTGAACAGGCTTTGGCACCATACAAATGAAAAATACAAGTGGTAAGCTCGATACTTAGAAACAGAAAATGGTATTTCTATTTTCATATTTCTGCAGTGAGAGAGGCAATAGAATCTATTTCACTGTCTTGTTACAAACCCAAACTTACAGCACACCGGGTAGCTATTTCTTAAGGGGCTGTTTTTCAGTTTTGCCAAAGAAAGCATTCAGCAACTGCATGGAAAAAAAAAATAAATCAAGTATTAAACAATGGCCAACATTTTACTTACAGGTTATGGATGAGTCTATATGGTAATCTAGACTTCTGCACTGTTGAACACAAAATAATTGCATAAATCTCCAGGGCTCAAGACTCATCTCAGAAACCTCAAAGAAATACATCCTAGAACTCTTAACACCAGCAAAGGGTGGAATAAGACCCTTCTGCAATCTCCTCTCTGAATTGCTCATTTCTGGCAACAGGCACCACATGTATGTATGTTTTAAATACATTCCTGGGTTTGAATGACACTAAAAAGTGTGAGTTTACATTCTGCAGTGAGATGCCCTGATTGTTAAATCTATGAAAGAAACAATCTTGTACTTAGGGAGCATTTTTAATCATTAATTTTAACATTCCATCAACATGAACAGAATTTCCTGCCCTGTGACAGAGTACTTCAAATTTGAAGTTTTGAGAATGTTTCTAGAGAACTTCTTTCATGTTTTCTGCTTCTATGGAAACCTTTCACAAGATCCTCTTGATTTCAAATAGAGAGAGGTGTACCAAACTTTGGTAACTCTAGTTTTCATCCAGCTCTAATGACTACAAATCTCGTCAGCAGTGGGGGGGGCTCTTTTGTTTTATACAAAAGCTGCTCAACTACCTAATGATTCTATAGGGAGCGCTGACACCATAAATCTTGAAAATCTCATACCTTCTAGTAAATTGCTTAATTAATGAGAACTTACTGAAGCTGATTGACATGCCAGGGAAAACATTCAATGGAGTAATTTGCCAAATATTTCCATCTTCGGGTGAAGGATACTTTTCTTTCACTAAATATATATTTTTAAATAAAGTTTTCCTTAATGCTAGAGAGAGCTAGTTGTGCTTCTGTAAAGGGCTGGCTGCGGCAAATGACTGGATGAAGCAGTAATCTAAACGATGACTTGGATAAAAGCTTAATTAAATAAATAAGGTAACAAATACTGGAGATTACAAGACCAGAAAACTGGCCTGACTTTCTGCGTATTTCAGACCATATAACCCTACATAAACCTCTTTTAAAGCACCCCCTGTTCAGTAGGAAAACATGCAACTTGGAACTCCAAGCGAGGGGAGACGTGTGTGGAAATTTACATCAGCTCCTGTGTACTGCCATTACCAGCTGCATCAGAGAGAAAACATGGGCCCCACATCTAAATGGCCCAGGACAGCCTTAGAAAAGGCTGACCGCATCCCCACTGCACAGCATTTGGCCTCTGTGCTCTCTGAGGCCCCTACAGCCATGAAACTTGCCTTTCCTTTTTGCTTTTGGTTCAAAATAATGGTGACTGCCAGCACGGTGTGTCTACAGCATGACAGAGAGAGCACACTCCTGACAGCATGTGGTGACATTGCAGCGCTCAACTGCAGAGTGAACAACTACCTGGTGGTACTATCAACGAACTCTCCTGGGTGGAGGAGCCGCGTTAGTGTTGGGTATGTCCATAACGTCTGGGCACAGTCCACAATGAACTAACCTTACAAACAGGTTTATGTTTTCCTCCAGGACTAGCTGGGGCTCACTCCAGAAGGCAGTATGGAAGTGAACTCGTGCGCTTGCATATGGAAAACTGCCCTACAGCCAAGCAGGGAGATAAGGAAGACTTTGCCTTCTCTTCTTCCGCTGGAGGCATCTTCCTTAATTTGCTGTACCATCTCTTTCATTTCACAGCCCTGCAGTGTTTCCCCTGATTCCCTGTCCTGTTCTGCTGAGCTCCTTTACCAGCAAGGAAGCTTGGGATAATGGTATTGCCAAATATAGCTAGTTGAAAATATTAAATGAATGCAAATCAATAATTTGTGTAGACACAGTGGGAAGAATCTGGTTTTGATCAACTAAAGCTTTTTTCAGGATGTTAAGTCTTAAGATATTTCTGCCGACTTCATAAAATAATTAAAGCTTGTGGCGAAGAGTTTTTATTGTTTGGGATTTTTTTACTAGCTGTATCAAATAGTAAAGAGAAGCACCATTAAGATTTCAACATATCCAATTGTGCATGCTCTCCTAACAACTAACCCAAACTGTTAAATTTCGTGTCAACAGCAGGCAATGATTTACGTGGATGACCCTGACTTGCTGCACCTGTAAGTCTTCAAATGGTTACACTTTCAGCTGCAACAGCTTCCAGAAGTAAGTAATCAATCTTGAACATGCTGTTTCACAAAAATAACTAGGTGATTTTAAAGCTGTGTTTTCCCCATCGTGAAAATACCAGGCTACTGCCAAATCACGCTAGCTGTCATTCCCATCTGCCTTCATGAAGCCAGTGGGATGCACAACTGAAGTCAGCAAGGAAATCACTTCGTGTCCCTGTAAGTTGGGGACCTGCGCTGAATCAGAAGGCCCAGTGGCACTGGAAGGAAGGATTCCCAGAACATAAGCCTGAAAACATACTGTTACCAGGCAGATCAGTGGTGACGATTTTGCTGTGTAATCCACACTGACATCCCTCTAGTGCGTAAAACACCAGGCTCGTACCAGCGTCACACAGAGCACTAGCAGCACACTTTGCTCCTGCTGCTGTCACTCCCCGTGGAGCAGATGAGGCTCAGGCTGAACTCCCCCCTCTTTAGGAGGGCAGCGGCACTCTGAATTCATTCTTCATTGTACTCCAACACAGAGAGTGAAGGAAAATCCACGTGCGATTTCACCACGTACAGAACTACACTTTTGTGTCCCTCTAACACAGCCCTGGGCAGATAAATGGTGTTATACAAACTGTAGTGTTCTCAGCAGAGTGTAAATCAGTTGTACCTTGGAGGGATAGTTCTTACCTTCCTTCTAGGTCCACAGAGCAGCCGTGGCTGGCACACACATCTAGTCTGCCTGTGCTGGCCTCTTCTGTCTGCTGCCAAGGCTCTTCCATTCCTGCTCCCCAAGGCAGGTGGACCCATTTACTGTGATCCTGCACATTCAAAAAAGAAAAAAAGCAAATTGACATGAAATAAAGATGAAAAAGCAAGGAAAAGAAAGTTTGCTGAGTGATCTTAAGAAAACTTGTTGCTGTGCTGTCCACTCTCTTCCTTCTCTGCAGCACCGCTAGGAGTGGGTGCTTTCCTCTGATGTGGTTCATCTCAAAGGATGCTGGGGGAGGTTGTCACCCTAGAGAAATACTAGTCACTGTGTGGCTGGATATGAGTCAGGGGTTTTAGCATCTGGAATGAGCAAGGGAAGCCAATTTCTGTTCCTGACTCCTCTGGCACTGACCCACTGTTTGACGACTCAGCTCATTTTTCTGTGTTCCCAAAGTATAAAAACAGAAGTTCCTACACATCCTATTTCTTACCAGTATCAGCTCTTGGTAGGTAGCAGTTACTGCAATCATATTCTCCATTTGAAATGTTGCTAATAGTATGAAAAACAAGGTATGAAACATACAGCATTACATTATGGGCCAAATACAGCTTTAGTTAAAATATTTGGTTGTAATTTGCTTTGCTTGGCTTTTCTTTCACATATAAGAAATTGGAACAATCCACCAGAACCAAAGCAATGAATACAGCATAACTTTAAATCCTGATTAGATTTTCTTTTATGGAGGGTGTGTGTGAGGACAGAAACACATAAACCACACTAACTGGTTAACACATTTGAGGCACTATATGCTAAACCAGCGAGGCCTCATTTACTTCTAGGCTTAATTCCAGCATCCGCCCAAGCACCAAATAAATGTAAAACCTGACTTTGCTGCAGTAACTTATTCTACTTGTTGCAAAGTCTTACACCAGAGTGTAAGTGTGATTCTGAATTTCTCGTTACTGATACTGAAAGAGAAAACTAATTATATACATTGAGAATGAATATTTCCCATGCCTTGGAGGCGTTTCTTTTTGACTTGTATTTGCCTTCTCATGAGTAACTCTAACAACTGAAGGAGGAGCTTAAATTGTTATTAAATATAGGCTTTATGTATAGCAAGGACAGTATGTCAAAGTAATTTAAAAAAACAAACAAACAAACAAAAAAACAACAAAAAAACCTGACAAAAGCCTACCAGCAGATTGAACCAGGGATTGAGACATCACAAGTGAAATCAAAACATTAATAAAAGGGATTACTGACTAACAGAAATTCATCTAAAGAAATGAGGATACGGACAAGAAATCCGTGATGGTTTCCACACCATGGGGTTTTTTTTATTTTTTCTGGTCAGCCGAACTATTTGAATAGGCTACCGATTTTAACCCCCCCCCCCACCTCAGTAACGTAAACTAACAAATACAATGAGATCTTGTTTTCAAAGCCTTGCTCACTGGCTGATACTAGAACATTTTATTTTTTAGTAGTAATAGTTTTACAGTAAAGACTAAACCATTAGCATACAGCTACTTTCATTTGGAGAAGAAACTTGAAAGGATGCTGGCACAACATCGGACAGGGCTTTCGGGCCATCACTCTGCATCTGCAACGCTGCTGTGGCCAAGGACAGGATGCACTGTGATTAAAACTGAAGTCTCAAAACACAGAACCCGTATCTGTTACCACAGGAACAAAATGCTAGCAAGTTGAGAGTGTTTTGTAAGAAGTCATAATTTTTGTTTACTCTATCTGTTAAATTATTTAGGAAACCTCTGCATAATTTATTTCTCTCAACAAGATATTTCCATGCCTTGATGTTGTTATTCTTTTGCAAGACAACCTGTATGCAAAGCTATAATTTCAGCATGGGTAGCTTTAAATATGAGTGTGTGGATTTGGGGATTTTGTTTGGTTGGTTTTTTAAAAGAAAAACTTCCAATATATTTGAATAGGCAATTTTGCAGAAACCAATACTAAGCAGTAGCAATACTCCGAGCAGACAGTGTTGCTTGTTTTTCAAAAGGGCTTTTTCAGAACCTGAATATTGTTATTGTAACTACTTGCCTTTTACAAATCAGATCTGGTCGCTCCCAAGGCTTCAGAGTCCTTTGTGACAGACAGCAGAGAGCATACACAATTTCCCCAAATCCATTTCTGCATTTTTTTATAGGTAGCATTAATGTACAGGAATTAGACACAGGCATCAGTCCTAGAGTCAGACTGCAGACCAGTCCTGCCCTGGTCCTGAGCTCAGGTGAACAGAGTTTTTCTCCTTCCCTGATTTCATCATAGAAACCCAAACAAATTACTTTAAAATAGAACATATTCCTTGTTACCTCCAATTAAAGATGGTAATATGTTCTTCATCATAAATCGACTGCTTTACCACATAGCCAACAATTAGAGTTGGCTATAACTCACCATCAGTTTACTTAGAATGAAATGAAATTCTCATTAAACTGCAAGACGAAGGCAACCAGCCAGCTTCTGAGTGGATTTTTTAAACTGGGCAGATCTAATTTCAGATTTCTTTGAAGTTCAATCCTTAATGTTCTCTCCACAGGAGTAAACTATTGTCCCTCGTAAAGACACTGTTCTCCTTCATAACTCCTGTATTAAGTGACTTCTCTGTCCCTATTACTTGCTACTGACCCAGTGATCAGAGTTTAAAACTGAATTCTACTGACTGGAGTAAAGTGCAGCCCTTATTCCTGGTTCCCTTTTGGGCATCGCTATCACATACACAAATACTCCCTGAGCCAGTCCTGAGACCTCACTCAGCTGAAGCTGAATATAGCAGAAACTGTTTTAACTTCAGCCATGCAGAGCAGCGCCAGAGCACGCACGAGGTACGGCAGGACAACAGCAGCCTGGATTTAGATCAGCTTAACCTGTAACAGGATTATATCCTAGAGTCAAAAGGCACAAACTGGTAGGACTTAAAAGAGGATGACACTTACTGTGTGCAATTCTGGGAATGACTTTACCTTGCCCCCTTTTCTTTTTTGCATGCAGGGCCTCTCATCTGTGTCATTCTTTGTCAGGGCTTGGGAATTAGTGCCTTATGGAGAAGAAAGTCAGTGGCAATCAGCTAAATCAGTGCACCCCACTCCAATTCAGGAGCCCTGTGTCTTACTGTTAATGGGCAGAAAAACAAAAGCCTGAGGATTGTGGGCTAGAGCCTGACCCTCCTTTCTCCATGCCTTAGTTGATATAGTGCCATCTTTTTACCTAATAACCTGGGCTCTCCGTATCCTCCAGCTCTGCCTAGATAACCTCACTGACAGCCGTGCCCAGGGAACACCTCCTCAATTCAAATTACTTTGCTATTGTACCTCAGTGACAAGACATCCTCTGAGCCGTTTGGATCAATCAAGACAGGAATATTTTTGGTTGTGGCTGGACGTGAAAGGTGCTAGAGAACTTTGTCCAAAGAAGTCAAGTGAAGAAATGTATCTGAAAGGTAAACGCACCCAAGTTAAGGCAGCAGCTGGGAGGGGCTGAAGATGGCAGTTCTGAACGAGCCATGCATATAGGTCCCAACTTCAGCTCAGTTCTGATTTGGATCTGGCCTGCGCCACTTTAGCTGATATACCTCTGTTTGAGCCAGCAAGTATCAGAAGACACGGGATTCAACACAAGTTCACATCATTTCAACTCAGTCAGACTCATGTCTTTGTGACACATCATCGACTGCACACACAAGGAAATGAGACCCACAGAGCAGGGCAGATGTAATGAGAATTAAGCGTGAGCAGCTATAACCAAAGATCAATGAAGTTCCAAACACTGCCCAGAACCCTTCAATAGAAAATACTTAAACCGTGCAGCAATTTACAGCTAAACACATGCAGTTTAAAAGCTGTATTTTCATTGTCAAATTACTTCAGATCTCCCATTTTCATTAGTTACTGACCTTTCCTCTTTATGTATAAAACTTGGACAAATGACTAGAATAAAATGAGTTCTCTTTAAAAAGAGCAATTTTGAGTGCTGAATTTGCAATTGCCTTTTCCCGAGTTGCCACTAAAACTTTTTAATCCTCTTACACCTTAGCTTACCCTCTTCTGTGAGCAGAGCTGAGGGAAGGAAAGGCAACACCCCTTCTCTGGTGATGTGTTGCTCCAGTCAGCTCCTGAAAATTCATTAAGGCACAGGTTACACAACATCCCTCTCCCGCTCGCAGGTACGCTCAGCACTCTCATTTATGAAGTTAATTTAGTGAGGTTAAATGATACAGTGTATTTGACTGCATTTTCTCACCTCCCGCTCGAGCCCTGTCAGGCTTCCTAGGTAAGAAAAGGAGCGCCTCTCCCTGCCTTGTTCTCATACGCACTACAGAAGGGATTGCATTGCCCTCCCCCCAACCCCAATTACCAGGCTGTGGAAAGAACTCCAATTAAGTGGTTAGCCATAATAGCATGGCAGCCCTTTAGGAAACTGCTTATCTAAATAGAGATGTACAGAAGGCACTTTTCTCTCTAATAGTGATGCATTTTCAATTTATGCAATACAAAGTGCATTGGTCTGCAGTGTCCCTGGCTACTGATGATTAATAGCCCATACACTGCAAGGGTCTACAAAGAAAAGTGCCAAGGGAAGCAGATGCAGCGGGTTTTATATTATCATGACTGCAACAAACTCATTCAGTGGTGTCAGCTCTGACTGCAGGATTCTGATTATGAAATATGATGCGTGTTGAATTTAATGGCTTTCTCTGCCCTTCTGGTGAGTTCACTGCTTTCCAATGTCATTTTGTGTTCTCATCTGAGTGGTAATAAAAGGAATATCATTGACTGTGCTAGCTCTGTAACCACTGTGTGTTTTACAATAAATTGTGTTTCAGGACCTTTCTACCCAGGAGAGTGTGCAGGGCCAGGAAGCAATATTCCCCAGTTTTCCAATATGAAGGCTTTCTGTGAGAGGACAGGAAATTATGCAGGACTGCCCTTCTCTCGAGGCATTCCTTATGTGAGCAGGACATCTCTCTTTCAAGTGGTTATGTAGTAAAAAGGTCAGTTTGGATTGCAAATAATAAATTTAAAAAAAAAAAGATAAAACATCAAAATAAACAGCTACTGCTACAGAGCAGAAATTACACTACCCTGATAACAGGAGGATAAAAGTTGTTCAAAATAAAATTTAAATAAGGAACCTGGGCATATATGGTGTTACCCAGGGAGGAATGTAAAATTAGGGGAGACTTCTAAAGTTTCTTTATCCAGCAAATTGTTATTTCATCCAAGTTGTCAGTGACCTGTGGCCTGCGCTACTGAGTTAGGATCTCGCCTCTGGGAGAGCTGGTTTGCCAGATAGCTACAGGTGTTCTCACAAATCCCGCTAATGCCCACAAAGTCATTGTATTACTTTCTCAAACAAAATAAGCCTCGCTACAAATGCACTGTGCCAGTATCAGTGTTGAAGAGAGCACACACGAGGATTCTTCATGCTGCTAACCAACACTGCCCCAGGCTGGGGTGGTTCTACCCCAGGAGGGACCCTGCAGATCTGTGCAGAGAGACGAGACAGAGCCTCAAAGCTGAGATATTTTGCATCCCTGAAGGGATTCCAGTATTTTCATCCCCTTTGCGCACATGCATCTCCTGCCTGTGTTAGTAACGACTTCAGGCGCTCAGTCGCTCACACAGCTGGATCGATCGGGGGAAAGCAACGTAATAGATAGAGAGAAACCTTTTTTGAGATTCTCTGATAAATCGCCCTGTCTGAACTTTCCCCTTGGCTTCTGCTCCAGGCTACAGCCAACGTGAAGCACTGCGGGCACAGCTACACTAGGGACTGCGTGAGCTACCCTGCAAGACCCTTTATGCAGAGAGGCTGAGACACAAGCAGATTGTTCCTCATCCACCCAGGAAAAGGCACAAAGCAAAAGTATTGCCCACCTTTGCACTTCACAGTTTCACAACTGGCCAAATCTAGAGGGCAGCAATGGAACAGCAAGAGGAGCTTCTCACCCAGAGCAAAACCATATCCACAGAGGCAGGAAGTACCTGAAGCACAAATGGTGTTTTTCTCTTTGTAGTTGCACGTTCCAAAGTTCACCTGTGCTGTTTTCTTAACCACAGCCCCCTCTGATGGAGTGTCTTCTTCTAGAAGTGTCTTCCTACGCTTCTAGAAACGTGGGAAATATTTTTCCAAGCAGGAGGACAGAGAATCATACAGTTACATTTCAGTTCACTACAATCTGAAACCAGGGCTGGTGCTTTATTTTTTCTGTGATGAAACCAAACTGCAAAGGCTGTTCCTAAGAATTTACAGTTGAGGTGGAAGCTTGCCTGATTAGTAAATCTGTGCATTCGTTCGTTTGTCAGAAGATAAAGACCACCAACAAACCAGGACACGGTTCCTTTAATGCCCCAGAGAGATGCATGTTTCATGGCCAGTGTGGCCCTAATTGAATTAGCTCTTCAACTGAGTAAGTTTGCATTCAGCAGTTCAATTTTTCCTGCACCACCTTATAAGGTTTTCACAAAGAACCTAGGAATGCAACTTCTACTTTAAGGATAATCCAGAACATTTTTAACCTTGTTTTTGTCTCTAGTTGAAATGCCACTGGTATTTCTCAATCATATTTTATGTATGAACACTTAAAAAGCTTTGCCTAAAGGACAAATGAGAATTTTCTTTTGTCCTTTCAGACTATACTTCATATATTTTCACATAAAAATGTATTGAAACAAGATTTAAAACTGTTACACATTTTATTGAGATCTACCTCCAGAGGGAGAAGAAAAGCACATTAACATTTAACATGGTGGCTTTGTCTTTTTCCCGTTCCTTCACTGTTTGCTGAAAAACTTGCAACAGTTGAAAGGTAAAAATGTCAGACAGAAATCTGTGATCTGCCTCAAAATTGAGTTATGTATTGCCATAATAAAACAGAGCATTTGTCCTCTCTGGGATTCTCACTCTCAGTGAAGAGCCATCAAAGGGGCTATGAATATTCCCAGACAAAGAGATCATAGAGAAGGAGGGTCCTAAGTGTATGACGATTAGCTTGACAATCCAATGGTGGTGTTTCCTTCTGCACTGCGTGACCTTGTCTTTTGATTTATTCTGGTCTGTGGGTACAAGAAGGTGCAGGTCTGGGTGCACGTCTGTGCAGAGAGTGCAGCAACACAGGAACCAGCCACTGCGAAGCTTGCTCTGGGGCTGGAACCAGCAGAGGCATCAGCTTCTGAATTCTGCCTGCCACTAACGGAGAAACAAAAGCGAAGTCTCACAGGAGATGCGGGCCATCTTACCTCCTGTCTTACCTCCTGTTGTTTTCAGGGTGCTGGTATCTGCTGTTTGCAAGCAGAGAAGTTGCAGGCTTCTTGGAACCGATACAGAAATAGCTAGCACTGAAACATCAGCCCTGAAAGAAACTGCATCCTTGAGCCTCTGCACAACAGCCCATGAAGCGCTGTTGTTAAATTTAGATGTCTTCATCAACAGTTAGACTGATGCAGCACTAAGAGGGCCAGACGATGCCAAATGCGGCCTCGATGTTCGTCCCAGGCCAGCAGAGGCTCTGCAGAGTGAAAATGAGCTCAGGAGGCCAAGGCATGAGAGTTTCACACAGGTAAAGAAAGGTTTAGAGTGACTAAGATAAAGGTTTCTTTCGCAGCTGAATAGATAGGGATGGAGGGAAGGAAGATGTGCTGTTCCCTATGGTGTCCAATATCAGGCACATTTCTTATTCTGAAGGTATTTCTTAGGTTTGAAGTTGCAAATCTGGTCCCCAAGTTCCACAAAGCCTTTAAGCACCTGCCTTTATTGTACTGACTTCAGCCGGGCCTCAGAGCAGCCTGTCCATCTGAAACAAAGCAAACCAACATGTTTAAAGCCAACTTGCTAACCACTCATCCCAACATACCCACAGGGCACGCTCCCGGTTTACACCAGTCCCTAAAATTCTCTCTATGGAAGCCGTGGTGTTCCTGCATAGTACATCCCTCAATTTGTAAACCTTTTGTTTCAGATGAATACAATTAGCCAGGTTGCTTAACAAGCTCTGCATTTCGGGAACTCCTGTACTTTCCCATTGGAAGCATGAAGCAAGGCTTGATTTCCCACAGAATAGCTGATTGTCAACAAGTGCTCATTAGTAACATCCAAAGCCTCCACAGTCTTGCTGTTTAATTTATGAGAGCCTTGTGATTATGATAAACACGAGATGCTGGATCACTAGGGACGGTTTTGTTAGTTTGGGCCGGGCAGAATTTTGTACCAATTATGGCTATACAAGTGCATATGCCAAGAATTGTTATTTTGTTATTTTTTCCCTAAAGGTCATACCTGAAGCGTCCTGATAGGGAAGCAGGGAAATCCGTCAACTTCCTGTAATTCTTTAAAGCAAACAAGCAACAAAACTAACAAAGTTTCTTCCCTTTTTCTTTGTTAACATTAGATTTTCTCCTAGAATTTTGTTACAATACTGTTTAGCAAAACACAGCTATGAAACCTGGCATGCTTCAGGAGCCACTATGTAATTTGCTCCCTACTGCATTCTGACATATTTAAATCTACCAGTAGACTCTTTATAAAATACCCAGAGAACACAGGGTCAATTGAATGGTGGGGCAAAGGAGCCCCATATTCAAGGAATCCCCCAAGATCTTTCACTGTGTCCCTGGGAGAGAAGGGAACAGAGCAGGGTTTCCTTCTGATTTCACCTCCACCCAATCATGGCTATTTTAAAACAGTCGGGCACCTCCGTCCTTCTAAAATCCAGCAGGGCAGCGCAGGGCTGTTCAGCTGTAAGAGAATAGATGTACAGGACAGGGAGGATTAATATTCTTAGAGGTTTTCCTTAGCATGCAGGAAGCCAGCACAAAGGCACTAATAACCTCTTCAAGCAGAGTACATTTTCTCATGGGGATAATAGCTCAAGGATAGAGAGAGCGAGAGCTTTTATACTATAAAGGAACATTATCTTTCCTGTATGAAAACTAACCATTTTTGGCTCTTTAGTGCAGAACTAAGCTACCCCAATTTTACCTGTGCATTTGCACCTGTGTGAGGACAATTTTCAAATGTCAACAAAATACGTTTTGAGGAGTCTTTCTTGTGCCTCCCCGTTCGCACCTAATTTGTTTCATCACACAGGGATAGGAATTAAAGGCCTTCACTCCAGTTTAGGCAGCTTGCCAATACCTATTTTATAGCAATAAAATATGTACAAATTAAGGAATCTCATGTGGAAAATTCATTCAACAGCCTCAAAAGCCAAATGAATGGTAATTACTTCAAACACAATGTGGTGGCAATCAGGCAAGATTGGATCATGCTTTTAAATGTATGTCTGAATTTTTAAGAACCAAGATAATTATGAATTATGAAAATAACTCAGACAATGCCACAGCAAAGACAGTGTTTGTGGAAAAAGAAAGAGATCTTCTTTATGGAACAGAGAAGACTTAATTCCAACACCTGCATGGAAATAATCAGAGAGCAAATGTGGGGCTGATATTTTGTTTTATTTCCTTACTTCCAGCCATCATTTTATACTTTAGGATGGCTCGAGGTATGGAGCAAGTGGAAGCATATAAAATAAAATACAAGTGAAAGGATTTATCCTGCTTACGAAAAGCAATGGAAGTTCTTTCCCGTTCACATTCACATATATTGCAATGTAAAAATAAATTTGTGCTCTTAGTTCTCTGTGCGAGTTTTCTTCAATCTGGAAAACAAGCTTAATACTCATCCACTTATGAAATGTCAACTGAATAAACCCAAAGTGGGCTTGTTTCCCATGGGTAAAGCTGAACAGATTTAAATCAATACATACATTACTTTTAAAAGAAGACTGGCAAACACAGTTGTCTTCTTGAGAAGTCTCTAGGAAACCTTTCCCTTCAGGAGAAAGTGCAACGGAACAGGTCTAGATCACAATTATATAATTCCATTAGCAAGTAATGAAAATACAGGTGTAACCAAAATATATTCAAAATATCAGATTTATTTTTTCCGTTGAAAAAACTGCCAGGACACTGGACTGGCTTTCTTGTAGATCTATACTCTTGTAAATTAGTGTCTCACAGAATAATTTCAAGTTGGCAAGGACCTCTGGATGTCTCTTGGCCAACCCCCTGCTCAAAACCAGACAACTTTAAAGAGTTCGCTCAGGGCCTTGTACTGTTGGATACTGTGCTTCATCTCTTCCTTCACAGTCCGGCGTCAGGGCTTAACTCTTCTTCAGAGTGGAAACTACTGGATGAAGCACACATTTTCTTCTGCTGTCACAGGAGCACTGCACCCCGTTAAGGAAGGGACAAAGGAAGGGACAAGCAACACTCCCTGAACACAAGGCAAAACCCTCCCACTGCTGAGGACCTGCATCAGTCCTGCCTCAGGTGGCTGTTCTGGCACTGAAGTGTGACATACCCTGAACTACTCAGCTTACCAAAAAGAGCAATAAGAGGTCATTTCATCAGGGCTGGAACACGCTATGTAGGGAGAGACCCTTACAGTACAGTCTTTTCACGTGAGAGGCAAAACATTTAATATGATCCAATGCCTGGGAGCTGAAACTAGGCACACTTGAATGGAAAATAAGGCATATGCTTTTGGGATAATTCACCACCAGAACAGTGTACCTAAGGGTAAAGTTGAAATTCCATCTGTGAAATCTTTAGGAGTATATTTTTTGCTAAGAATACGCCAAACCACAGCCAGCTCAGAGGGACTAGAAAACCTCTTGGACAACACAGAGTGTCGAACTGGTTGACAACAATTACTTGTAGGTGAGCATCAAATCAAACACAGTAAGTACTTAGGGAAGAAGGGGTGGAAAAGGGACGTTTTCAGAGGACAGCTGGACATCTGTCTCCCTTGGAAGACAAATTAGGCCCGAGACTGAAAATTTCTCCATAAGCATCCAGCACGCTGGACCCAAATGTGTATTCATTACATGCTGAAGGATTCGAGCTACATTTTGTTGGGGATTACGTAGGAACAGGTTTGCCTTACTTCAGTTTGCTTTGACAAAAGACATGCTCAAGCACTGAAGAGAGACTCTGCTACACTGGAAGCCTCTGAAATTATGAACAGCCCAAAAAAGCCAGTAAGGAAGAAAAAACTCTATTTTCATACTGCAAGAGCTCTGGGACACCAGTGACATTTTCTGGCAGAACAACTCAAATTTCGGAACTCATTGCCACAAGATGCTGTGGCTGTAAAAAAAAATAGATTCAAAGAGGGATTGGACACACATCACGGAGAATAAATTGCTATGAAACATAACAGTGCAGATGTAGCTTCTGGCTCAGGAAAGCTGTACTCTCTCCTCGCTGGGAGCTGCAGGGGCATTTCTGGGGAAAGCTCACTCAGTTCCGGCTCTCTGCCGGTGCCTGCACACACGTTTTCTGCGGTGTCAGCACTGCAGGTCAAGTCATTTCTAAAGTAACTCCAATCAAGTCAGTTCACTCCAGGGAGGGATTCGTCCCATGAAATCATCTCCATCTGCAAGAACTCTAAGCCAACACTCGATTAATTTATCCATCTGCTGTACGCTGTAACTCAGTTCTAGTGGATGCAACCTGTAGTGCACAAGGTTGCAAACACAGCTCAGCCAGGGGAGCAGTAGAGTCTCTAGAAACCACTTGTTAAGGAAAAAAGAAAACCTCTTTAAAAGCTTTTTAAAAAAAGCAGAATATCAAGAGAGACTCCCTCTTTCAAAGTTGGAAGAGGCAAGAAAAGGTCTTTAGCATTAACTACCAGGGTAGGAATTCCATACCTTTTGTTTATCCCTATTTCTATCAGAAATTGAATTGGACTCCATAAAAAGGTCAAATGAATTTTGAGCGCTGTATTTTCCTGAGATGATTTGGTTTCACCAAAAAGCAGCATCTGAAAAAAAAAAAAATGAACTTCAGACTACTCAATGTTAGCAAAAATGGATGTTTTCTTAAAAATGTACAAAATAAAAACAATTTATGACTTACTAGCTCAGCTGTCAGCATTACAATTCTGGACTGCAAAGCATTTTCCTGCCTGCCCAGCACGCAGCCATAGAGTCCAGTGCCGGTGGCAGGCTGGGCACACAATGCACACAAACCACCACAATCAAATGGCTGAAGAAAATAAACTTCCCACTGTCACGTTTGGGATCTTTTTTTAAAAACACAATTTTTAAGACATGTTTAAATCATAGATGTGATGCAACAACCGATGCTGATGGTTTAATTCTAATTCTCCATGTATTTCTGAACTGATCCTGAAATTTGCTCCCCAGCGCGACCTCCCCGTCCGCAGTGCAGCACACAGGATCAGGCTCCAGGCCACCAGCAGCAGAGGTGAAGTGTGGGCCCCTGTGGCTGGTGCAGTGGGTTAGGACGCGACAGGGGTGACCCTAAGCTCATTCCAGCAGAGCGGCAGCTCAGTGGTGTTGCTGCCTTTGCACCATTAGCTTTAGACTCTTGTCGCTGTGAGTTTCTTGTGCAACGTCAAATCCACAGTGGGAGATTTGCACTGCAGGTGCACTGACGAGCACTGGGAGAACACCATTTCCCACCATGTCTGTACAGTGCACCAACATCCAAAGCTGCTTTGAAAACCATAGTGAAAAATGACCTGTTAAGGTGAGGAACTGCCTGTCTTTATCCTGTCTGTAACAGAAGACCAGCCCAACTACTTCACAGGCAGCACTGCCGGGGGTTTTGTCACGCTACAAGTTAAACAGGATAACACAATTGCTGACTGCAACTGGAGAGTGAATCATTGTTTTCTGGGGAGTTATTATAATTATTTCCGAGGGAACCTTTGTTAACACCAGCAACAGCATGGCAAGGTCTGACATCAATTAGAAAAAGATAACACTCGGAGCTCCCATTGATCCCCAAACCTCCCTATCTTCTGTTGCTGTAAACCAGCCGACGTTATCTGGGCTGGCTGCGTCACAAACCACAGTGCCCTCCGCACACTGCCCTGGGGGGGGACACAGCCTTGGGCTATAAGGGGGGCACTCAGGGTGAGCGGCATTGCCTGGCACCAGAGGGAAGAGGGGGAAGATAAAGCTCCCCAGCCCTCCTTCCCACCCTCCAACTGACTCCCCGGGAAGCATCCACCAGCTACTGCTTCCTATGCATATGTACGTGCTGGTCTTTAATTAAAGCTATCTAAATTAGTCATATTTGAGAAGCCTCTCCCCGTGGGAAGGTCTAGCACTGTCAGATTCACAGTGGACGACTGTGCCAGCTAAATGCACGAGTGACTGTAACCACCATCCCGGCTGACAAGTGCAGATGGATTGCCACCGGCTGGGGTGAGAGGTGACAATGACTGACATCGGAACAATCGCCCAGTGACAAACCTGCCCTACTTAATGCATCTTGGGTTCTCTGATGAGTGAATTTGCTCTTACAGGCAGTTCAGCAGGTGCAGTACCAAGGTGCCCAACTTGTGGGAATTTTTTTTTTTTCTAAGCTGACTGAAGTTTTCCATCTAGAATCTTTTTATTTCAAACGCTCTTCCCCCTCTCTAGGCTATGCCGTGCAATGAACGTGTCTTTTTTTTCTTGAAGTCATAAGTGAAAAACAAGCATCTTAAAATTATTTGAATACTTGAGGAGGGAATTACTTGTTGATATTTTTAAATTACAATTCCCTCCCTTTAAAACAGTTAAGAGAAGATCAGTTAAGGTCAGGTGCGGTAACTATGACTCCCACACACCACACCCCCAATCCTGCCTTTGCTCTTTGCTGACTTTTCAGCCTCTAGCAAAGACACCCATTGTGAAACAGGAAAGAAATTACAGCTATGGCAGTTCATAAATTTCAAAACTAAAAAAAGTAGTATTAGAAAGCATAGTAGCAAAAGAGCATGACAGAAAGGTAGCACTGATGAAGAACTGGATATATGGAATGTATTCCTTTTTCACTTTAAGGAAAAAAAGAAATACAAGAATATTTCACAGTGTATTTTAAAAGAGTGGAAAATTAGTCTGTCTCAATAATGTAAATGTGAGAATATGATTACGTGATGTTTTGCAGCTGCAAACTTGCAACATACATTTTTTATTTCTCACCTACCACATTTTTTCCTTCTCTTCATACCGGGGCTATGCACAGCTTCTACCTGCATCCTGTATCTCCTCCTATGGAAAAATAAAAATAACACCTTTCTATCCTTGAAATCCTAATAATTTGTAAAAAGAAACTTAAACCAACCTTTTTTTTGGAAAAAGTTCTAAGCCTATCGTATCCCTCCAATATTCAATCACCCCTTGAATTCTTTTGCAGAACTGGCAAGAGCAAATTCAACGTGATGTCTCCTTATTTAAGGATTTCCATTACATACACAGTTCTTGCTGAACCTTAGTTTCTGAAGCTGCCAAGTAAGTGTTCTGTAAAGTACCGAAAAGACAAACATGAGGTTCAAGACAATCTGAAAATGACCACAAAATACCTCTTTGTGGATATTGGAAGTGGCAGATGATGTCTTGACTGTTGGAGGCAAAAACCCAAGGAGCTTGCAAGGGTAATTCTTCTTTCATTGCTAACAGATGAAGATCCAATACAAGTCCTGATTTTCTAGGGGGTTGTGCATAAGTGTGGGGGGTTTAATTTAAACAGCTCGGCATTTCACAAAATAGGATACCAAAATTGATTCTGCCTACTTCAGGCTAAACATGTGAAAATGCTGACTGACAGAATCACCTAAGGGTAATAAATCTGCCAAGTGTTTTGTTAAACAGCTATTCAGTTTTAAATGGATCCCGGCATTCTAGAATAACAATGGGCTACTGTAATGTATGGTGCATTAATTATACAGTTGACAAGAAAATTACCCTTCAAGCCAAGATTACTAAAAACTTTACTAGGCTTTTTTTTACCCTCTCCTGTTAAATACCATATTCAATGTAGCCCTCCCAGAGGTTCTGCCCACCTCCTCCTGCAGAGTTAACCAGCACGGCAATAGAGTTCCAGGGAGATTTGCACTCATGTTTCACCGAGAACATTGGCTGCTTCCAAAAATTTTATTATACTGCTAAATGATGAATATCAACATAAAAAACAGCCTTGGCTTTCCTCAGTATAAGTTTTTCTGGTAAACATAATAAAATGTTGCTTCAATTTGTGACTGTATTTACATCCTACAGTGGGTATGCTGGCAGATCTCTGACAATCTGGAAAAAAACCCCCACATCAGCTTCCACCCACTCACCCACATACTGGTGAAAGAGCAGGGACTCTGGTCTTGGAGGCAATGCAAAGATCTTGTAAATTAGACTAATTTAGAATAGAATCATAGAACCAACCCACCAACCCAAACTGTTCTATCCTAAATTAGTATAAGAATATAACAGAAATGTAAATATAGCGTTATGAATGGAACATAATCTATGTGTTTTCCAGGCAAATACTCCTCTCTGCTCCCTCTGCCAGTTCTTGAAACTTATGCGGTTCAGGGTTAAATCTGGACGCCTCAGTAAAGCAGTGCAATGGTGCTTCTGCATATGGCTCCCTCCCCTGTGGGCTGCCAAAATAAGCCATTTTAGAAACTACACTCTAAACCTGGTAAATTCTTCCCTAATAGCATCCTGTCAATAGGATATAGAAACAGAAACAGATTCAAAGGTCGTGAGAGTGCTCTAAGTGTCATGGGAGAACACTGCTCTGTAATCATTTATTCTAGTATGGACTCTTATTCACAAAATTGGGCATGTGAAAAATTCTGTATATCTTAAATTCTGTATCAAAGATGACTTATTCTTAATTTTACTACAGTAACCTTCTAAATACAATTACCAGTTACGCATTTGCTTTTTTGAGTTAGAATCTCTCTCAACACACAGCACAATTCTCTAGTGAGTTTTCAGCATTCACGCACTGCTGCTGATATGGAAAAGCACTTCTAGTATTGCCAAGACCAAAGTGCTTAGTAGCAAAGAAATGTTTCAAAATTGTACTGAAATATACTCTATAGAGTTGGCAATGACATGTTAGGACTAAAGAAAATATTACACATGCTGTAAGTTGAATTAAAATTCAAAGATCTCTTGTAAGCATAAAGCCGAACACTCCATTTCCTATAATTCGAGGTACAAGCATGACTTATAATCAAACACATCTGAAAAATGACACCACTGAGATTTGCCACCCTGAGGAACAGTCTGTAAGGATATATGTTTTTAGCATAATGCCATGCTTCCTATTAACGGGGTACAGAAAAATTCTTCGGTTTTAAAGCATAATGTAAGTAAGTTACATCCTTTACAGTCTGCTTTACTGTAGGTTTTGTAAACTCACTATTAAAATAAATGAACAGGCATCATGGATTAAAAGACCACTCCAGTTTCAACTGTTATAAACCCCACTTTACCAAATCACATTACCCTGTAATTTATTCTAATGTAGTATGTATTTCCCTTCAAAGCCAATTTCTATTCCTTCGGCATCCTGATTAAGCTCTCTGATCGAAAGCCCACATAGCTCAAGCGAAATCTTTCCATTTACCTCAACAAGCTGTTTATTATTCTCCTCTCCAGAAGTTGTGATGAGCTTGGTACTGTAACAGGGTTTTCTTTCAAGGAAAGCTTCAGGTGAAACAATGGCGTGGACTAGATGCTAAGAAGAAAGCAATTCAAAATTACATGTTGTGCTCTCATGACCAAGAGAGGCTGCAGCACCAAAGGAGAGATGTCTGAATAGTAAGGTCAGTCACTTAATATTGACAGATGTATCCTTTCAGAATTGCTGTTAATAATCAGATGTGGGCCCAAGTTATAGGTTAGCTCTAAATGTCTCTGACCTCGAGGAGATCACAGCCTAGGCGTTACAGCTCAAGTCCTGTTTCTCTGTCTGGTTTCAGTCACAAGTGGCAAACAGCTTCAGAGTCTTGTGTATACCTGCACGCTTACAGAAGGAAAATTAACAAAACATCCCAAATGAAAGTGTACTGAGCAGAGAACTGACACTGGATGAGGTCTCGTAGATGGGAAGGAAGCTTAAGACAAGACAGAATGCAAAGGATGCATTATGGTAACAAAAACAGCACAGAGAGAAAGGAGCCTCTGTCCAAGTTAAATTAGTACCTGCCAAACATTGAAATATGGAATTTGAATCCTCTCATTTCCAATGTTTCAAACCCTCTCCCTGTCCCCCTCACCCCCCACACCCTACTGTCAATAGTGTCTATACACAGGCTGCAACAGGGTTTCCACAGGTAGCCCCACCTCGTCAGCACTCTTAGGTAGAACTTGACATCGAAGAGTTCTAAGTCAAGGGGTTTGTGCTGGTTTAAATGTATTTCTATCATCCACAGACCTCTTTCTGCCCAGATAGGTATTACACACTTTAGAGAAGGGATCATGTTTCTTTTAATCTCTGTAACATCACCCCAACATTTAATAATAGAGAATCAACAGAGAATGGACCAAAAAAACAGGCCTAAAGCCTTCCTTACAATTTTAGCTTACCAATTCCTGCTTTATTGCCATCATCTTGATGTCTGAGTATCTTCCACAGGTATCAAAGGCAGTCACATCCCCCAGCTACATTCCCAAACTTGCCCAATTTCATCTGTAAATCAGGTACCCTGTTTTTGCCATTGCCCCACTACGATTACCTGATTTGTCTAACACGAACCAGAGCACTTGTTTTGCAGCTTCATCAGACCCACAGCTTTGAGGATTCAGTCTTGACCACAGATGTCAAGCATCAGACGATGCCCAACAGTCTGAAGTTGCTCAAGTGTTCAATTATGCCCAGAATCAAAACTGTACAGCTTCACCATGTCTAGGTTCGGCTGCCCAGCAGTGCTCCAGCGCTTTCTAACTTTAGATTAAGGTCATCATTATCACAGATCTCTTCCTCAAGTAATCTTTTACTCTTCTTTTCAAACAAGATAAAGAGATTAAGAGTCTAAGTCTCTCTTTAGATGGCACGATTTTCAAATCTTTCCTGTAACTCTTTCCCAAATCCTTTCCAATTTGCCAATATCCTTTTTGAAGTTCACACATCAAAATTGGACACACATTTCTACTACTCAAAGAAGAGCACTCAGAAGCTAATTAGTGCACTTCTGTTTAGCAGTTTTCCATTTTACAACTATGCTTTCACCACTCATTGCCTTTGGGCTGCACACGCGCTGTTTGCCGATGTTTCATTTGAACCGGGCTTTCTTTTGGTGGGAAAAAAAAATGTAAATGTTAGCTTTCTTTCAAACACAGCTTAATTTGTGCTTGTAGTAGGTCCTACACAATTCCATGCCAATTTCATTCCAAAATGAGGGGTACTTAAGATTTTTGTACTGGGGGGCGGGGGGTGCATGGGATGACACCAACATTAAAAAAAAAATACATTTTTTTAAAAAAACCCAACATTATCTAACATGAGAAAAGAAATTAATTCCATGTGGCCCATTAAAACCCAGACCACTGATGGCATAACTTTGCAACTGGCAAAACTCTCCATGCACTCTGTGCTCGGGAGCAGAGGATGCTGCATACATAGAAGAGGAATCTTGGCTGTGACGACTTCGAAGACATCAGGTTACAAAACGGAAAATCCCTTCCCAACAGGCAGAACAATTCCAGTTGGCCATTACATTGCACAACTTCCAGGGATTACTGGCAACTTTTGTAGGCAACTGTGCAGCTATAAAACACCTGGCCATGTTTCACGGGGTGATCACGTGCTTCCTAGGCCCCACTTCATAGTTCTGCAAGAGCAGCACTGGTTACTGACGAATACTGCTGAGCCTCCAGGAATCACAAATGTGTGGTTTTGTTTCCCACAAAGTACATTTTCTCGATATCTTTCATGAGAATGGCCCCTGCACCATTACTGCCAGAAACAACCAGACTTACTGTGACTAAACACCACACAGGCCAGCCTTGCAGGCCGTATTTTCATGAGCTTGAAATGCTTTAATTGCATTAAATACTTAACTCCACTCACTATGATGTTAAAAAGGCTGCCAAAAATGCAAAGCTTGCAGAAGAAGACAAAGCACAAGAGGAGGTTAAAACCAAGCAATAACTTTAAAGTAAATAGCAATTGGTGACAGCAAGAGATTCCAGGTACCCATGTGGCCTCCCCTGACTCAGACACAGTCGTTTCCCTACTCTCCCACTGAAGACAGTAAAACCGCACTAAAAGAAAAAAAGAATCAACAACTTTTCTACATTTACATGAGTGCAACAGTGAAAAACAATGAAAGCAGCTTGGCATTTTTATAAGACAGTTCAAATAAAAATTAATGGCACATGTAATAATAATTCCAAGCGTATTTTCATTCCATTTATATCCAACAAAGAGACAATTTTTGGTGCATTTGGTTTTATAGCTCTGTGTATATGCAGCAAAGTAAAAATTCTGCACATGGGAAAATAAATAAGTGGCTATATGACTGGTTGACAGCAGGATTTGTAGAGCTAATTAGTTCAATGAATAGGAAAGGCACTCAAAACTAACAGCTCATCAAATAGTTCTTCATACAAGAGGTGTCTGTCACCCTGCCTATGCTGAATAAATATTTTTACTGTCTTCTGGAGATCAATGCCAACAGAAGCAAATAAAAACAGAACAAAACAACAATAAAAAACCCCAAACTCCCCAAAACCCCAGCCCCAAAGCCTGGGCAGTGCCCCAGGCTGCCTTCCCCAGCGGCAGCTCAGTGGGGTAAGAGGCTGCTGGAGATACCAAGCCAGGAGCCACCTCTGCCCTAGCCAAGAAGGGTCAAAGCTACTGATACACCTTCCGTAACAAAAATACATACTCTTCCCAACTTTAGTCTGGGGCCAAAGGCCATCATGTTGGCTAGTCAGACAGTGGCCAGTGGGGACTGTAGCGCACACTGTTATTGCAGCCCTGAACAAAACAACTGGTAGGAAAGGGAAGAATTAGCTGAGCTTCTGGTCTGTCCTGAAGGACTCCAGTCATGGCACAGCCCATTGGATTTCTGTAACTAAAGTCGCCTCTGTAGGAGGCCCTGGATGCACTTCAGCAGAAGACACGCATTTAAATACAAAAGCATCTACTTTTCAACTTGCTTATCCATGTGTGCGCAGCTGTGACTGCAGGAGAAAGTAGAATTCAGTGCAATTCAGCCCCGCTCCCAGCCGTCCCAGCATCACCGACAGCCTGGAGGGCTGCGTGGAGCTGAACGGAGTGAGCACCTCGGCACCAGGAACTTGGAGACACCTGCAGGGTCTCCTGGGGACCCATGTGCAAGATCTGTTTCAAGACTCAGGACCTCAAAACCAAGCGCAGCCCCTCAGCAGCAGATCTGTCCTGCAATGCGTCAGGCCACATTTCCCAGTGCTGCTCCCACCGCCACTGCCAGAGGCCAGAGGAGGTGGCTCCTTAAAGGGGTTGGAAAAGCTTCTCCCCTGCCTCTCTGGTAAAAATCTGCACACCCACGACGTGAGCAGCTGCCACTGAAATAAAACTGCAAACGCACAATGCAAAAAAACCTTGAAGAGGGTTCACACTGAACCTCCTACGTTGTTCCAGGGGGCCTGCAGCCACGGTATATCCTCAGAACACTGTCCCCATTCCGAGCGCCAACCTCCTTTCCTGCGTGCAAAGCCCAATCCATATACCTCAATCTACTTCAGATTCCACTGGAGGAGGAAAAGACAATATTTATTTATATATTTGTAAATCATCTCATGCAACAACATGTAAATTGAGCCCAGCCTTATAGCTATTAAAAAGCCAGTACGCTATAGCTCAAAACAGCCACAAACCAGTTGCCAGCCAGTCTGCAAACGAGAGGGTTTCCCATGTCCCTAAAACCTGTCCCTGTCATGCAGGGGAAGAACTGCTTGTACTCCTCTTGGGCATTAAGTCCTTTCTTGTGTCGTTCTCTGTTATTGATGTATTGTGTTGAAAATGATGGTTAATTGGGAAGAGAGAATACACTCCCAACGCGCACTCATGGCCTGGTAGAAATGGCAACACCTTGTGTAGACATCTCAGGGCAACTCATTTCTGAGAGAGTTACCTACAGAAGTGCTGCTTCAGCAAACGGCTTCAGCAAGTGCTTTTGTGTTGGAGGGACCCCATGGAATAACGTACTGCAGATTAAGGAAACAATCATGTTTCAATGTAATAACAGACTGAATGATAAAAATCAACAGTGTTCTAGGAAGGATACTGATAACACTGTATTTCACCTGGGTTTTCAAACCCACTTATATCACCTTATGCAATCCCCTTCTCTCAAAAATTGGATTCTGAGGGATAGTTTTACTCCCTCAGGAGAACTTGTATGAAATACATAATTATGAGAGGCAAACCAGGCTACAACAAATTGTTCTGGGCAGAACAGTTAGTTAGTTAGCAAAATAAAAGAAAGTACTCCTCTCTCCATATCTCATATTTCTTGATGCAGAAGGGAAAATAACATACCAATAACAAATATCAAAAAAAGAGGAAGAATAAAGCAGCAATGGGCATGTACTGCAAGCAGCTTACTGAAGCCAAAAGCAAGGACCCTACATCTGTCCCCCCTCTCGCAGTAGTGCTGAGCAGGACAGAGAGGAGGACAAGGATGAAGTTTAGAAGCGGCTGACGGGAGGGAATCGCACACACGGGCATCAAGAGACAAAGCAACTCCCCCAGAAGGACCCTGAGAGCTACTTTCCATCTGGGCAGAAATGAGCCTGCCCCATCTCCAGCAGCTCCTGCCAACTAATATCAGCAGAACTGTCCCTGTTACAGAGAAATGTAATAATGTTAAATAGTCCAAAGTAATTCATGGCTTATACAGTTTTATTATTGACATTCAAGTAAACCATCAGCTCCTCTGGCGAGCGATATTTCTAATTGATTTGAAATTGTGATATACCTATTATTCAATCAACTCAGTTTTGCAAACTAAATGGTATCTGAAACCATTCCAAGAGATATAATGAGAATGCAGTAGCTACATGTTTAAAAGAGGAGAAAAAGTAAACCATCTGTTTGCTTTTGTATAGTAATATAAAACATATCCTTGCCATCTCTTTTGATTTTGCCACTGTACTCCTTTGAAGAATGACACAGAAGAAAAATGCTTAGGCTATAGCTGGCTTTCATCGTACTCCCCAAATCTTAGTCCTCTTTTACAGCAAATCATTACAATTCTATTCATCTCTTTATGCCTGTAATCCAGAGTTTCAAGCACACTCTTGGATATAAAGGCCATTTGGGACAAACATAAATTGATGAAACATTGGCCTTGTCTTCTAAGCATTTAAAACGATGACATATTTTTTCAGTATTCAACTTCTTCTAGAACAGAGGCACAGTGGTGAATGAGAGCAGAACTGAGTAAACACATCTGAGCATTCATTTGCAATTTCACTTTTTAACATCCCTTTGTCAAATCTTCCCGAGCTTCCTTAATAACAAAGCAGGACAACAGGTGCGTTTCCACCGAGATATTGAACCTGACTCTTGAAAATATGGTACTAAAAAGGTTACACGTGTTTCTGTTTTACTCTCCTACTGCTCCCACTGCCCCCAGGGAGTTCAATAGCTTTTCTCAGGTAGCCTGAGACAGGTGGCCAGCATGAACAAAGTCCACATTCACCACTAATATCATTCATGACAAATTGTTTCTACCATGCTCGCCCTCTCGTATCGAATTCTTCTTGTGTGTGAAAAGGTAAGCCACAGCCAGTGCTGCAACTGCAATTAAGCTTCACTGAGTTGCTACTTCCATTATCAAGCCCAATTCCCAAGGTTTAATAAGTCAGCAGTTCCAACTGCACAGGGCTGAAATCTGACATTCAGGTTATCAGCAGAGACACAGCTTGTGCTTATCTGTTTATCAAAAGCACAATTTAAATCCCCTCAGCTGTTGCTGAATCAGAGATCTAAAAAGCATGGCCTGCATCTTCCTCTTCATCTGCTCAGGACTTACATGCTCTGAACACCAAGTTTTCTTCTGGGGAAAGTAAGCACAGGCGTGTTTCAGTGAAGGCATTAGAAATGCCTCCTGTCCAACAAACTTAGTGCTTATTCCCTTTGCTCCTTGTTTATTCACACAGTCTCCAGGGAACAGAATAAGTTCATCACTCAGTTCTGACAAATGCATGGCAAAATTAAGCAACCTGGTAATTCAGGGTGCACAACCTTCATGACTTGATCATATCAACAGCTTAAACGAGGGAAGACTTATAAGCCGTATCGTACACCCTTCTAGGGAGCTCGTGGGGTAAGCTGGGAGGGGAGGTCCCTGTGTGTGGGATGGACACAACCGGGTGGCGTGTGTTGTGGCCTGAGCCGGGCTGAAGGCTGGGTCGCAGAGCAAGAGGCAGCAGCCTCTGCCCACTCCTCTCCCCCACACCAGAGGATTTGGCTCAAACTCATCGAGCAGCATCAACTCAGCCCTGCTGCCCATCGCCCAGCACAGCCTGGCACAAGGGAGGCATGTGGAGCTGTGCCAAAGCCAGATGGCTCACACTGGAAACCTCTGAGTTGGTACAATCTGACGGAACAAACCCCAGGTAGGTGGGAAATCTGGGTACCGCTCTCCCCACAGTTAATCATCCTCTTGTGAACTCTGGCATCTCCTCTGCAGTGCAAACACCAAGTTTGCATCTGGTGCTCCAGGGGTCAACGTATTTAGGATGAACACAGCCAGCTTTCTATTGCTTTTCCCCTTCATCACTGAATTAGCAGACAATTACATTATGAAGAAGAAATGGTGTAACTTGTAAGTCTGGCAAGTTAGAGGCATAAAACTAGGTAAAAATGCTAAACATTAATACATGTATGTGCAAAAATGGAAAATACATCTGCAAAATGGTAGCTGAGACTTGGTATTCCAACTATCAATCTCTTCTGGAGACAAAATACTCCAGTATCCAACAGCAATAGGGTTATCGTACATGTAAGAGTCAAACGATAAATGAGAGTGTGATTTACCATACTGTTCAGATCCAGCTTGGGTTTAGTTTCACAGTCTGTTCTTAGTACAGAAAGGGAATTAATTTCATCCTGTGTAAGAAAAAGCACAAGTAACTGAAGTGAAACACTGAGGGAAATGTCTCCTAATCTTTTTCACCAAAACTATTCATATAGAATATAGAGAAAAAATAAAAGAACACCTAACGTGCTTTTTGCATCATAAAGCAACACTGAATTCAACCTTACTTCCTAAGAACTGGAATTTTCAAAGCTGTGTATGTAGGTCAGGTACGCAAGCCCCACAGAAATGCAACAACTTTGCCAGGTTATTTCTGAAACACCTACTTGGAAAGAACACAGATATGGACAAATTCTTAGAGTGTCAAAGTCAACACAGGTCTTTCCACTTGGGATGAAACACCAGCTGAGAGCTGACAACTTTCATCTTTTCAGGTGTCAGAGTTTTGGCCTCTGCAAAAAGGTGAAGTACAGAATCCTCCTGCACAAAACAGAAAATGAATTCATTTTTAAGTCACAATAATGAAACCTCTAGCCCTGAAAATGCTTCTTTCTCTGCTTCTCCAAACACTCAGTGACTCCATCTTGTCTCAACAGGGTCTCGGTGGCAGAAAAGGCAGGCGCTTACAAGATGGTCCATGTCTGGCCCCAGAAGTGAGCCGGCTCAGGGTATCTTGACAGAACATCCAGTCGTTGCTTTACCCAGTTTTGTGTATGTTGCTTTATAGAAAAAGGGCAGCACAAGAGCCCAACCATGTAACTGTAACAACCCTTCTGCTCTGCAGCAGCTGGATATCAATCAGGAGTAAAGCTAAGCCCGTGTAAATGAGAAATGTGTGTAAAAGGCATCAGCGTGGCTCGTACACGAGTGCAATGCAGGTCAGTCTGGTGTGCGCATTTCAGAGCTATGAGCAAGGCAATCGCAGCAATTACTCTGTGTTTTTGTCAGGAAGTCACCATCAAAAGCGTTCAATGCTGTATGCTAACGTTGCTTAGATTCTGTTTCATGTGTGATAGCGGAAGAAAGAAAAAACCTGATCAAAATACTGCGCCCTGTATCTTTCTATAGCTTACTTACAGAGACAGAACTCACTACTTCGGAGTAAGTTCCTTCATCTAATACTATTCTGGTTTTAAGGTTATTTTAGTCTGGAGTAATTCCCCTGAACTGTTGCAACCCAAAGGGATTGAGGAAAAACTTCTGCAATATGAAAACGAGTAAAAAATGATAAGTGAAACATTTCAATAAGAAAAAAGTCCAGCCTTGGTAATAACAATCTTAATATAATAACAACAATAATACTGCTGGTATAACCAATGTATACGTCCATCATCTACTTACAACGTGACTTTCAATCTTCAATTTTTCTTCCATCTTAGTGAGAATTTAGAGCGTCTTCTCTCAAGCCAATCTAATTATAACAGTAAAAAAGAGAATGAGATTCTCAAATTCACGGATTTGGTTCTCCCTCCTGCATTATGACATCTTCTTTTGGCTTAGCGATGACTGTGAAAGCTAACAATGATGAAGCACGTCAGAACGGAGAAGACGAGCACACAGAACTTGTTAAACTGCCTTCAATGTGTTATGCAACGTCCAATATTGATTTTGATTCCACTCGACTTCTATTAGAGTTATCTGTTCTCGCCAGCTGCCAAATATACCTGCTCAGTAATGTGTCCAAATTCATTAACAGTTTTGTTTTAATAATATTTCATTTTAAAGTTTAATTTTATCCACACATTAGCTTCATATTACTTATGCAAATAAAAGCTCTATGGCTATATTAGCAATAATTCATTATCATTCCCTACTGGCTTAGTGAAGGAATTTGTAACTTTGGAGTACATCCAGAGCTTTTAATTGAAGAAACTAAGGGAAGTCTACATTCAGTTAGAATCATTTGCACATACAAATTAAATATGATTAGCATAAGTCTCTAAAACTCTTCCCAGACTCAAAGATAGATTGTGACTTTTCCTGGAGTCCTGGCTGAAGGATGGAGTATTAAGGAGTCCAGCGAGCATCCTTGGGAAGGAGGCCGTGGCTCGCCGCTGCCATCCCAGACAGGAGGGTGATCTCTTTATTGAACGTTACTTCCCACTCTGCTCCATCGTCACCGTTATGGCAGAGGTGACACCTGTCCCCTCCTCACCTGTCTACCCCATAGCATCTCTAAACAGAGAGGGAGAGGAAAGCTGTGTCTCTGCCCAGGGTAATTTTCCTTCCTGGGGCTCAGACCAGGTGATAAGTGGTGGCAGGGATGGAAGGAAATGTCAAGATTGTACGGGCAGGTTGCAAAACCAGGTATGTTCTAGTTGCTGGGACAGAGGGAATGTGTTTTGGTGCAGCTTTACTCTTCTGTTGTTTTACATCTTCACAACTAGCCCCACGTAGGGAACTTACAATGACTAAATATATAGAACACTACAAATATATGGAACTGATAACAGTTGACTACTTTTTAGGTATCACCACAGAAGTCCAACAGGGCTGGGTCTTCTAAGTTCCAGTGTTTCTATCTCCACTTCAAAGGTGGAGGACTGGACCCTAAATTATCTCAAAAACGTATTAAGAAAATTGTATTGAGGATACTCCTTTCTTTGTGCTCTAAATGAGCTCTTGATGGATTAGGAACTGATTCATGTTTATTATATACCAAGTCGCATAAGGACTGTGGGTATCTTCCCCATCTCCTACAGAAGAAGATGTTTTAATTAGCCAATTATATTAGTAAAAAGCAATCTAATTTCTAGGCCAAACAATAGCATGGCACAGATATTAAAATCAAATTAGCAAGACATACCAGTGTTTTCCTTTAGCATGCAAAAACGACCTCCTGCACAGATAATTAGCATTATGTCTGCGTGGTGATCTGTCGCAATGAAAAACCACAAACGGTGGTGAGTAACGAAGACGGTAACAGGTATCAGAATCTCCCCCTACTGTCTCTCCCCAGCTTTTGCCCTTTTAATTTAGTTCATTAGTAATCATGGTCTGTCCTTTAAACATACGCTTTAGAAAACAAACAGCAGTATTTGCAAACACGTAGCAGTGCTGCTTCCAGGAGACAAGAACTACACGTGACTCCAGGAGATTCCGTTCCCTGCTCACCGCAGACTTCCCGCATGACACCAGCAAAGCCACGCCATTTCCCTGCACCTCTGCTGCACGAGGACAAAAATTTTCCCAACTCTTTACTCCATTTCAAGTGAGCGTTGGGAGACAGAAGATGCCTCATCATGTACAAGGCAGAGCAGTTCCCCCCCAGGCACTCACAGCTTGCTATGGTGAGTCACAAAAATCTCCAGTAATGTAACCTTCAACTCTGGTGGGAGAAATGAAGCTTTCCTAATAAAATACACATATTAAAAAGAGAAGGAATAGATCTTACAGCCTCGACTCCGTACGGACTTTTTCTTTTTTCACAACTATGAGTTTAAGTCGAAGCAGAGAATTAAATTGTTTGATCCAGGATGATGGGTGCTTTGGATTGCCAACTAGTGAAAGCTGAAAGGAATCTTTTAAATTGTGCCTAGAATCCACCTTCTGAGATGAAAACCATGTTTATTTGGGAATTAAAAACAGACATTTACAAAACAACTAGCTGCTTTGAGAATGCGTGTTTCCACCTTCCCCCCAAAGGAAAGCAGCAGCCTGTCCCTGGCCATCGCGGCAGCAGCCACGCTCCGACAGCAGCTGGGCGCAGACGGAGTCTCTCTGAAAAGCAGCGGGGATTTGTCTGAGTAAGACATTTATCCTTCAAAGGCCAGGGCAGCGGAGCGCCCGTCTTGGCAAAGCTAACAGATCAATTCTGCTTAACCCCTGAACTCTGAATCCTTATTACAACCTTTCGCAAGTTCCGAGGTATAAAACCATCCCTAAACAAAGCAAGGTCTGCCATACAGTGGAAGGCTGAGTGGAAGAAACCTGTCAAGGGAGCAGCTGTGCGGGGCTGTCGCCTGCCCTCCCGGCACACAGAGCCCCCGCTGCTACAGCGCCACAAGCTGCGTTAGCCTCAGCCCCAGAGCAGGGTCTGACCCGGGAGTCGTTGCTCCCCAACAGCGTGTGACAGCCCCGAGACACCCTGCATCCAGATGGACACATCTCTAATTCACTCTAACCTGTACCGTGAATAATTTCCCTACATAAAATGGTAGCTCTTAAAGGTGCAGTACATCCACATATCTGAACACACATTTAATCTGTTATAAACTAGCGTATTTAATCTGCTATTAATTAGCGTAAGAGAGGGATTAGAGGACTGCAGGGATAATTGCTGCTTCCCTGGCTGGTGGTGTAGCGCCTGTTTCCAGCTGTATTTACTGTACCACTGAATGGAAATTCTGAGAGGATTTCCAATCAAGAAGAAAGACAAATGAAATACAAAGTATTTCAGCACTGTTCTGATGTAACTGCTCTCAACATTGCTAGTTACTCTTCTGAAGTTAATATTCTATTTTGTCTGAAGGAGGATAAGGTCCTTTTGCAATTTTTTGATCCAGAATTACCTCACCTGGTGTGTTGCTTACCTGCTACCCCCGAAGAAACAGGAGGATCATGCGCTGGATGAAACCATATGTTCCATCAGCTAAACAAAAGGGTCAATTAAAAACTCTATTCTTGACATGCTTTCTGAAAAAAATGCCTACAGGAGTATCCACCTTATGTTTGGAACCACCAATACTCAAACCTCTGACCCCAGGGCTTGTTACACTGGCTCCTGCTAAACAGTTAGCATCAATATTTCCTTAATTGGCTGTGTCCAAAGAGGGATTAACATCAGTCTCTTCTAAGACCATGGCATTTTTTGTATCTACTGGAAAGCACTTAGGCATGTCATTTCTTTTCCCATTTTGTAACTACGGTAAGTAAAATATTCTGAAATTACACTTCCGTAATTGTGCAGAATTTCATGCAAGGGGCCTGCTTGTCACCTTCCCTTCAACCGTATGACGTTATTTCTTCAATCATTCACTCAGGATCCTCCTCCATTCCACAAGGTGACCCTGCATTTTGCTGCATTTTTATTCTTGTCATCTTTGCCCCTCCCTTGAGACACAGACATCAAGACTGGGCTTTACAATCACCTAAATGAATGCTTACACCCAGGACATGCTGAGAGAAGCCCACAAGGGAGGTAGCAATTCCCGATTGTGTTAACGACCTGATTCTGATGTAATGGCACAGCTTTCGATGGCATTACAGGTGACTACTTCCAACATTCTGATTTCCCACGCAGATTTCCCAGCCCAGCAGCTGGATGGCATTCACTCAGGGATCCTCACACACATCCCCCTAGGAGGGCTGTGACCACCACCATTGCAAACCACTTTGCACCACCCGCTCTGACCCCTTCGCTGCAAACCCCTGCAGCGCCTCCAGCCCCTGGCAGACAGGCTGGCTCGGGCCATAGCATGCCGTTACGGAGTTCAGCCGCTGCTTTCACCACAACCAACACCACATGGACCACAGGCAGCACAGCTGAGCTCTGAGGAAGAGCCACACAACCAGAAAAGATCCGAACACCACACCTCTGCTGCACTTGGCAGCGTCTCTGCAGCAAACGAGAACGTCCCTGTCACCTTGGGCTAATGAACCTGGGTGATTATCACAGTGAAGGCTCTAGTACGGGTTACAAGAGTATGTCCATGGCACTGAGAAATTACTTGGGTACTTGCAGCTCCCGTTTGTGTTTAGCAATTGCACAGCTCACTGCAGTGTGACCAGGCCTCACCAGTGGCAAAGAGGCAAGGAAGGAATCAGTTGGGTAATCCTGGGCTTCTGCACCCCAGTGTGGGACTGCGATGGGAATACAGAGAGAAACAGTGCACTGAGAGCACACCACGCAGGATCCAGTTGGGAACGCTCCATAATCTAACTTCTAGTGCCATGATTTCAGAATGAACTTCCCTCCCCCAGTGTTTAGCTACAAAGTGTTTGAGTAAAGAATGCTAAATTACATGCAAGTCACATTAAGAACAATCAGTCTCATGTAATAAGGAACCTCATAGTTCATAAATGAGATGCAAATTCATTTTTACGGGTGCACTATAATAAGCCAATTATTTCAGAGCTCTTCAATTATGCAGTTTCAAAAAGCTGAATTGCTTTAATTTTTTTTTTTTTTAAGAAGCTTTAGGTTTTTCCATAGCTTACAAGGAAAAGAAAATATATCTGCCTTGCAAGCAACATTAAAAAAAAAAAAAAAAAAAAAAAACCAAACCAAAACCAAACCAAAACCCAATCCTCCAAAACATTGTGCCAAGATGCGAGCAGGAGCAATACAAACATAAAAGAATACAGCAGCTGGCAACCCACAAATGTGGCAGACACGCAGATAACGGACCTCTGGGTTCCCACCAGCTACAGACAGTCAGGAGCCCATCCTTCAGCACGCTGGGGTGAGAAGTGCAGACAGAAACGGCACTGCCGCTTGATGGCCACGTCTTACCACCATCAAAGCTGCTCTTTGTGACTATTGGCATTCAAATCCTGAAAGAGAGATGGTTTTCCTTTGGAAAAAGAAACAATGCTGAGATGTTCTTCCTCCAGCACTGTTGTTCTTCCACAAAACTGGGGACAGGAGAACGTAGATGTCATTTTGGTTTAAAAAAAAAAAAAAAAGATAATTGAAAAGATTATGCAAAGGCAGAACCATTCTCATTTCTGCATTGTGTGCAAACAAGCTAACTAGTGCAAGAACCCAACCAGATTCTCTCTGGTCTGGATGGTAATATAAAATGCAACCTGCACCAATTCAGATGTAAGTTTGACTTAATGTTTTTTCAAAATCAAGCCCCATTTGGAGAAATTTTGCAAAATGAAAGCAAACCCACTGCCTTCCAATGGTGACACTATTTCACTGAAATCTTCATTTCCTCCATTTTATTGTTGATGACCACTTACAGGGAAACAGAAGCAAAACCAGTCCTGAAACAAAGATCACATGAAGGAGCAAACCTTTCTTTATGGCTAATGCCTTTTTGAGGCTTTTGCTGCACTGATTGCTTGTTGTTCTCCAGGGCACCTCACTACTTAACCCTGGCAGCTGGTGAGACATGGCCTGCCTTTGGTGTATGATTTTTAACTGGGACAACACAGCTAGAATACTATGTGGGCAATCCCTATCTCTAATACAACCCTTTCTCATTCACAGAGCCGCTAAACAGTTTATAGGGGCAGATCACAAAGAAACTGAAAAATCACAGCTGTTTAGGTCTTGGCCACACAATAATAATGAACTGAGTCTTAATATGATTGTAATGCACAGTGCTGGCCTCCATTTCTGCTACTCGCCATCCTTCTTTATGCTGTTATTATTACTCATATTGTGGCCTCAAGAACAAGGAATTTCAAAAAACTGTTAATACAGAACTCAGGCACTGTCCCAGTGAGGCTATAAAGTGCTGGACTCCTGCCCGATCTTTCTCATTACCATTTAACCTTTTTCCACCTAGCAAATGCACACACATTAACTGAGGAAAGGACTTCCCTTTCCGGATAATGAATAGTTGTATTTTTCAGCCTTTGCTTGCAAAATGTTTGGACCGAATGAAATGTGTAGACAAAAGTAAAAGCGCTATGAGAAATGGTAATTGCAATGTAATGTAATCTGACCCGCTCCCCCGAAGTCACTGCCACATGGGCTGCGAGGCCAGCTGGCTCTCAGGTGCTCGGCGCTGTCTGTGTGGCCTGGGCTGCTGAGGCTCACCTTCCCGAGGCTCACCTTCCCGAGGCTCACCTTCCGGCTCCACGCTCACCTCTTGCTCTCCTGTAGCAAGTGCAATACTGGTATCCACTGGCCTGAGTCACCTGGTCCCTTGGAAACGCCTTCTTCTGCACCACAGGTATCCAGAGCTTCTAGTGTAGCCTCTCTCAGGGATGCCACAACAGGAAAGCACGAAACACAGAAAAGTTAAGCCAGAGTTCATGTACAGAAACCATATCCTAGACTAAACCAGTTCTTACTGCTGGAAAACCTACACAAGCTTTTAGGCACATAGGCAAGTCTTTTCAGCTCTGGAACAGAAGTAGCAGTCTTGAAATCTGCACTGTGCAAATCTCTCCAGTTGTATTTATTTTTGAAGCCCGCTACTTCCACGTGAGAACTGAAGCAGGCTTACGTGTCTTAAGCGTGTCAGCCAGTCGAGTAAAAGATACAGCCTCTGCTTCAGCATCTTGTCGTAGTGCACCTTTACCACTAAAACTGTTTAATGGGTTTTCTACCATCACAGAGCTCTCTGCTTAAAGCTCTACAGAGCTACAGGATGCTGAAAAGCAGGAAAACTTCTAACATTTCCCCCCTGCTCTCCATGCCCACTCTGAGCCTTTGCCAGGTTTGCTCCAGGCCCGGCTGAGCAAGGCTCGGTCCGACGGCTCAGCCAAATCTTCCTGGGCTCAACATCCCGACAGACCAAGCTTCTGAGTTGCAGCAAAAGAGGCAATAAAGATAAATTGTAACATAGCCTTCTACACTGTTTAAATTTTCTAGAGGTAATACAACACTGACATCCAGATTTAGAATTAATTGTTTAGCTTTGAAAATGCTTTTTGATCAAGGCTTAGAACAACGTACATCAGAGTCTGAACACATTCCTATCTAAATCCACAAGCACTGTTTGCAATGGGAAAATGATCCTTGTTTTAGCAAAGGCCATATTTAAAAAAGAGAAATATGAAAAAAATGTTGTGCAGCATCTAACATCTGGATCAGGACTTTGTGACTAGAGACCGTGGAAGCCTCAGAGGTGGCTTTTGAGAAGGCCATCGCTCAGCAGAGCTGTCTTGAAAGCAGGGTCTGAATCTGCAGCCAGTTGACCTTCTGGGACAGACTAACTTTAACAGTATTCTGGCCTTATAATGCTGTAAACTATATTGTGAATACATACATCAGTCTTGGGTAAGAAGTTTAATAATAAATTAGTTAATTTTTTTCCTTTAGCCAAAAGGCAGTGCAAGCCATAGCTTTATTTACAAAAGGTTAAACATTCCTATAATTGGATTGCTGGCATTTAAGCGTGCAGCAGAATATCCTTCAGCAGTGTCCCTTTTATTTGTGACTGGAGAAGTGCCTAGAGAAATGCCAAGGGAAGATTTCATTTTAATAAAAAAGAGAAGCTTAAGATCCCTTTGGAGGCTTATGTTACATCTCAAAACTACCATGAACTAATGAATTTAATCTAAAAGGTCCCCAACCACAGGACTGAAGAGAAACTGCAATACTGGCGTAGCTTGACCACGCTGACTTTCTATGCGTGTTAGCTGTTGGATCTGTGTGCTTACATTCTGTTAGGAATACAAACACACACATCTGAAGTTTTTAGTCATTTAAAAGATATTTTAAAATGAGAAATATGGTTGCCCTACAGCATCCTAAAGACACTTCAAAGAACCATTTGTGTCAGAGACTGGCATGTAAATAGAGCAAAGGAAAATCCACAGCCCCTCCTCCCCTGAGTCAGTGCCTTGGAAAAAATTACACGACAAAAATTGTGCTGCCTGGAAGAAAAATAGCCCCTTGTTGGCTCATACTGGGGTCAAGCTGAGGACCCAATTCTGCATGGTGCTGGAAGCTGAGCGCACGCGGCACTACCCGGCTGAGTTATTATCTCACAGTTATTATATGCACAGTATGGAAGTCTCCTGGGAGAGTGGCTAATGTACACTTTGCCTCCCTAGAAAGTATGGTGGGAATTTATGAGGAAAGAAAATAGGGTCTATAAATTACACAAAGGACCTTTAAATAGAGGTATAGGTTTCATTACTGGAGCATGTTACTGGATGGTCAAAATTAAAAACAGCTTCTAGAAAGTGGATTGCGTTTAACTTTCCATTTGGGGAAAAAGAAAAAGAGAAACAATTTCAAACACAGCCTCAATTATCCGGGCAAGTTGAAGTATGATGCCAAGTTTGCATCGACACAGTAAGTGACCAACATGTAAGTTATCATCCTTCAGGTACCTTTACTTTAACATCTCATTTTGCTTTCTAAAATGTAATAATTAGAACATTGCCTTAATGCCACAATGGATTTGAGAGCAGAATCTACCTATTTTACTAATACCTTACAGCGTATGAGTCTCCACTGCTTGCGCAATTGTTGAGCTCCAACAGGCTGCAGCTGAAGAGCTATTAAGAGAGAAGAGGGACCGCTGGAGAACGTAAGCAAGGAAAATCCGTCCCCAAGACTTTCCTAACTCTGCCGGGATAAAGCACAGCAGCCAGCCTTGCCCACCCACAGAGCATCCCAAAGCCTTGCACTTATCAAACCTCTCATCCCATCACGCCCACCTTGCGAGGGAGAACTCTCCAGAGATGAAGTTTGGCCCTTACTGTACCTACAGTCTGAAGGATTTCAACATCAAGAACCGCAAGAGTTTGGGGCACGCTGGCTTTTTTCTCACCAGATACCCGTGTTCCCAAGAAGCACCAAACAATCCAGGAGAAACTTTCCTATCTTAGAGATTTCTACTGTTGCTTTACTGTTTAAAGTCACAGCTCCCAATGCTTAGCTGTGATGCTCCCACTTAATGAAAAATGGAGTATTATGCCTTTGTGGTGGTTCAGAAAAGACAGAGAAATAACTACGAATACTCTACCAATCCAGAAACCAGAAGGCACATCAAAAGAATCCACAACTGCATTAAGGCAACAGTTGATTATATTCAAGTCACTAAGACAATTTTTAGAAATTTGCATTTGGCAACCCTGAACTTCGGAATTCTATCATCATACTTGAAGAGAGGAAATCTCACCAGTTCCAAAAATCAAGATGCAGGTTTCTTTCCACCACAGACCTTCAAATAGAGCTGGAGGCACTCAAACCTTCTTAGAGTGGAAGAATCCAAATCTGAACAGAACGCTTCACATTCTTGTGCCTAATTCCATCACGCTGCTGCTTGAAAAGATAGTCAGAGAAAGGAAAAAAATGTTTCCATTTTTAAAAATTTGGAATGGTGATTCACTCCAAAATGTCAATTGTTTTTAATCATGGATACTAATATTGAGAACTACTCAAGACAAAAATAAAATGTCTCATTTGAGGTTAGGCAAAGCATTCATTCAGCCTCAGAGATAATTTTTTTCCTTAATTATTTTTTTTTCTTGGGCATTCCAAATTAATCCTTCTGGTTTGACCTGGAACAAAAACAAATCTTTAACAAGACACTTACTTGTGCAGGGTTTATCCTCCTGCCCAGCTGTAATGCCATGTCCAGCTCATGGAAGTGGCAGCTTCCTTCTTGTGGGACAAAGTCAGTGAGGAAAAAAAACCCTGGAAATATCAGCTTCAGTTTCTTCTGTTCTGTAGCCACATATTTGTCCTTTGAGTCACGATTATTTGACTCTAGTCACCACACTCTGTACTGGCTTTTTACATTTAATGAGGTTGCAGGCTGCTGCTTTTCACTATTATCCTTAATCAAGTTTTATTGATTACTGGGGTGCAGCTTCAATGGAGAGAACATTACAAACAAATGGAAAAGCTGCCCAGAAGCTACTGGTAAAGCTTTTTGTGTTCTAGAAAAAAACCCACCCAATATTAAAAAATAACATCGTTGCCTCTCCCATTCAATCCTGCGCACTCCCTGCAAGAGACTCTGATGATCCCGCACTGCAGTGTAACCCCGCGATCCCGACGCTCCCGTGTTGAAGCGTGCTTGAGGTGGGGAGCCTGGCTGTGCATGGATGCAGGTGCTGAGCCAAGAGCTAGAGGCAGGAGCATCGCTCAGTCTCAGCTTGACGCGGGCAGGTATAAAACATGTTCTCTCATACAGCCTCTCTGCCCCTCAGACAGAAGGAAACCCGCAGAAGGCTGAATGGGAGGTTGGTGAAACACAAGGGTTATTTATCTTGTGGTTGTCTATAACCAACTCGATCACCCAGGCATTAATGGCATAGAAATTACCTGGCCAGGTACTATCATAGGTAACATGCTTGCAGAAAATTAACAAATCAGAAAAAGTGACTAGCTAGGGGGTTAAATTAAAACACATTTAGTATTCTAAATTAAAATCCATTATTAGAAATTAAATCAGCTAAATTATAAACCGCTCATGAATGGCAGCATACGTACTATCAAGGTAATGTTATAACAGAAAATAAGAGAACTGGGGAATTTAAGATACACAAAATAGTTGTGCCTGAGGGACTGAGCTAATTAAAACAATCTCTACTAGTTCTTAAATGTTCATTATTATTTAGAATGGATGTTTGAATGAAAGCAGGGTGACAGCAGTGACCCATACTGACACACGCATCTCCATGAACAGTGTTGTGAAAGGAAATGAGTTTGTTTACAAGCCAGGCTCCCATTAAACACCGCAACCTGTTAAGATACAGGCTCTATCTCTTATTATCACACCATTCTTCAAACTCTTCCCATTCTTTTGTAGGTACAAATTGCAATTTCCCAAGACAGTTCAAAGTAACGAAAGAGCTACTGCTACTCCACCTCTACCACTTTCAACTCCTCCTTTTATTGTTAAGGATTACTTTTGCCATGGGATATTCTGTGCCTTGTAAAAACATCCTTCAAAGAAAGCATGGTTGAGCTCTTGATTTCTTGATCATAAAATTCCCCCCTGTATTGCATAAGATTAATGACTAACTGTTTTCTATAAAGAACAAACACTGAGTGGAAAAAAAACTTCCTTAATTTCATGTAATTTATGTCTCTCATGCCATGAAGGAAATGGATCTGTCCCGGTGCACCTCAGTAGAGCTAGACAATTAATAGTCAAGAAAAGGAAAACATAACACTAAATTTCTCCTTCATGCAGTCAGAGTGATCTAAAAAGGGTAATCATATCTATGCAGTCCAGAATGACCAGTCATTACAGGAGATAAAGTAGCCGGGTTGAAACAAATAAACCATCTCTACCACAAACTTAAGCGCACGTTAAATGGACCAAAATTTGTATCATTATCTTCGTTATTTCATCCACCTCTACTCACTCTCTTAAGCTTCTGGTTGTTGTTCTGAAGAAAACAAAACAGTTTTGTTCTGTATTGATCGCAGATACTCTGTGTTCCTTCCTATGACAGTGCTGGGAGGTGACGATGGTACCCAAAGAGGGACACAGGTGATGAGGAACTGGCTGGCACTGGTGATATTCCCATACTTTAGACAGCAGCTTACATGGATGTGCTCCGCCTAGATTTAAACTGCAGGGAGAAGGACTTGTGGAAGACAGAGGGACACAGAGCTCCGTACCACAACAGAGCTGGCACTGAGTGAACCGCCGTGGCTGAGCCCCGTGTGTGTGGTGCGTCCTCGCACGGTACCCAGCCCAGCTCCACCAGTGCAAGCCCCCAGCCACGCTTCACCTGGGCACGCAGATGGGCTTGGAAATCAGAGAAGGCAGCAGATCGTGTGTGGTTCAGAGACCACTGCAGTCTTCAAAGGCCTTGCCCTGTATTCATATGTCTTATAATTAGGGACAACCCAGCACTGCAAGCGAAGTGCATCTTGCCCGCAGTTCCGCATTACCTGGTAATACAGGTCCCGATCCTTCCCTGGAGCTCCGTGGTGGAAGTCATACGTCTGAGTTTCATTAAACGGGGGACATTTTTTAGCTGTCCGCATTATGAGAGATAGCAAGGCAGAGCTTAATCAGGCGTGGACTGTGAATGTTTGCCAGCTGGTACCGCTCATGCTCAGCACTAGATTATTTTGTTACATTTCTCTGCCCTTTGTTACTCTTTGTTCCGAGATGGTAGGATGGAATTTACCATATCTTCAAACAGTCATTTAGTGACACAGCTGCAAAGCTCATGTGCTTATCTTCTGGTTTGCAGCTTTTTTTTTTCTGCTTTGTTTTTCCTACAACGTACATGTATTAGTAGCTTTCTCTTGAACTTGCTTTTTTTATGTGTGCATTAATTCCTAAATTACAATGTGTCATATCCTTTCAACTGCTCATTAATGTCTTTGTAACTATGATATTTTATGGCAATTTAACTATGGAGATTACAAATAAAATTATCAGCTAAAACCAGAATGATTAGTAAACCAAGATAAATGCTGTAAATTAATCATCATTTCATACATCGTACTAAGGTTTTAAATTTTCATGTTAATATAGCAGATACAAATTGTTGAGGTGAAAATAGTTGTAGCAATTTTAACTATAGAAAATATCAGTCCTTAAAAACAAACAAAACAGAGATTGGAAATTTTTAACTAACCTTTCAGTCACACATACCTTGGAACAATATGGAACAATATCCATTTTTTAGCAGATCCTTGCCAAATTGCCACACAACGGTTATAACAGTTCCTATTCTTTGATTTTTTGGTCAATGTGTCACGGAGTTACTGATGACACAGGTGCACTGCAGCCACCGCTTCCTTTGCTTGGATTTGAGAGAATAAAACTCACTCGTCTGCAAGCCCTGTTGGGGCAGGACACGCTCTTCCTGCTGAGTTTATGCAGTATTTCACACAAGGGACAGGTCCTCATTTCGGAAAAGGGCCTTAGATGCGAAGAGAAAATTTTCTTCCGCAAAATAATGGAGGGAAATCTTTTAATATTAAAAGTAACAGATGTGTACCCTGACACCCTCCAACACGAAACACACACACAAACATATTCCTCCCATGTCCAAATACGGAAGCAAACACACACACTCCCCCCACATTTCATATTACGCAGCATTGGCTCAGCTAGACAGAAAATGTGCAGGTTTACTCCCAGACAAAGATTAATCTTTCTTTGATATATTCAATACTTCACATGCTCCACATTATCTGGTGAGTATATATGCCTCGCCTTCAAGAATGTGATGTACTATGCCATACATCATCGTCTAATTTATTGAGTGCACCTCTGCAGCATGCACTCTGCATCCCTGCCCAGGGTCAGCATCACATGCCAATCCTCAGTCGTGCTTTTCCCAGCCCCAGGCTCCTCCGAGCGTGGATGCTGTCATGGTCTGTACAGCCAGCTCTGTTCACACAGCTCACATCCAGGCTCCAACGCTGCTTTTTGCAGAGCAGGTGTACAAGCAACATAAGGCTGAACCCGAAACAATCCATGACACCCTTTAAAAGCAAGATCCTGGGAAAATGGATAAATAATAGGAAAGATGGCATCCCAGCAGGAGCCACTGGAACAAGCAAAGCACCTGGATTCACACGCTGAGAGAGACACTGGCACCCAAACACAGGCTCTCCTGGCTTTGTTTTACAGAATGAAAATCCATCTGGGGCAGCTGAGTTTTCTGTTTGCCATGCCCACATACTTGTACGACAGCTGTCTTTTAAAGGTGAGGAGGTTGAGCGAGAGAAAGATGGCCCTGACTCACCCACATTAGCCTAATCTTCAGAGAGATTTCCATGGAAATGGAGCAGAAGGCGCTTCTCGTTCCTACACCAGTTCCTCTCAAGACACCTGCTGTGCCCACCAGTACCGGAGTCGCAGACCGAGAGGTGCCAACAGCCTACCTGGTTAGAAATGGGAGGAGGGGAAAACGAACAGATACAAGTAAATATTTCTTTTGAGCGCAGTTCAGTTTGTTATATTGAAGACCTGGGGCTTCTGCAGAGAAGGAGCCTGGAGTAACGTCTTGCAGTTCTTTGCTGTAAGCACAGAACAATTTGCCTAGTGTCATGTAATGGACATAACACATAATGGCGTGATTAACAAGACTAACCCCGCGTATGCCTCTCTCTCTGGTGTATGCACAAGCATTGTCATCTACAGCTGCACTTAAATGGGAGCATGCTGCATAAATATTGATACTTGCTGTGATTAATATTGCTATTTATATTAGCAATGAATTGGGTTCACATAAAAATAATTAGCACAGCATGCCTGGGTATTATTTGCTCCTAATTATATCACAGTTCATTTCACCAACAGCAATGTGTCACCAAGTCAATAACAACCAATGATTAATATACAGAATGTATTACCTTAAAATAATACCCTGTGTAACTCGCTGTGTTATGATGGAATACTATTAGGAAGTCCCTGGATAATTGCTTCAGGTGAGTTCCTAACTGGAGTTACTAATACTAACCTAAACTGCAAATGCAAGGACAAAAAAGGTGTTACTCAGTGGTTTTGTTTGTTCATTTTCTTGCTTTTATTTTTTTCCCATTATTTCCTTTCACACCTCAAGAGTCAAGGCTGACTGGGCGCAGTAAAGCATCAGCACTACCATTCTGCAAGTTGTCACCCCCAGCAGTCCCAGTCCCACCACTCGCTCTGGAAGCAGGTCGGTGTCACTCAAAAAATAACCCATTATGGAGCAACCAGAGCCTCTCCATCCTCACCCTGGCGAGCTCTACATATACTCTTAGAAAACACCTCGCAGAACAGACGGACTCAGGCAATTACGTCCCAATCACACCACCCAGGCAGCAGCATAAATATAACAAACATGTAATAAACCCAGCCAACAAAATCCTCCCCAGAGTCCGCCTCCTACATCTGCCCAGCCTCACTCATCTCCCAACTCCCCTGAGCAAGTCATTTAACCACTCTCTTTGCCATCTGGAAGCTGGGACATTGCTGCTGCTACAGTACTCACAGGCTATCAGGAGACTTTGTTTACTGGAGTTTGTGAAGAAAACTGAGATTTTGGGATGAAATGAGTTGTCATGGGCTCTATTCTGCAAGATGCTGGCTCTGTCTGGGATCCAGCAAAGCACTTAAGCACTTGGTTACCCCTTAAAAAAGTAGAGCAACTTTTCCACTAACTGTATGGGAGAAAATATATTCAAAGGAGCTTAAAAAATACCTTAGACGAAATAAGGCAATTTAGTACTAGTGCTGATTCCAAGGCACAAGAAGAATGGTTTCTCCTTGTTCTCAAGAGCAGCCTTTTCACTTTTGGCGTCTGATAGCACCTGCAACATTTAATCAGTGGAAAGTGGCCACGTGTCGAAGTTGGAATAAAAAAAACCAACCACTTTGAAGGATAAAGATTCACAGATCGTTTTAAGACAGCAAATACAAACTTCTCTTTGCTCATCACTTATTAGTTAAGACAAACTTGGATGTAAGTTAATACTTCTTGCCAATATCTGTCAAACATCCAGCCAGCTAACAAATACTAAATATCCCACTGTATATTGCACACCCATAAATCAATCCAGGCAGTATTAACATACAGCATCTTTATGGTGTGCTACTGCCCCCATGTGTAATAAACATTCCTAACAGGAATCCGAGAACTGAAAAATGCTGTCTTCGTTCGCATTATCGCAGAGCTAGTGGAGTGTCATAGATAAAATATCCTGGTTCCCTGCAGCTCGAAACCAAATGAAAAATCAGGTGAGTATCTGAGCGCAGGGACGTCTGGCTTTTGCTTAACCTGTTAATGACAGGACAGCACTGTCCCTCCTCATTTATTCTAGAATATAGACAGACATTTGTAACAGTTTGTTGCAGCATAGAAAACAACACATCTTGAGACACTTGGGGTGAGATTTTTCTGAACAGTTCAACTCTCATTTAGGTACAAAAAATAATCAAAATTTCGAAGTCTTCAATACACTAATTGAAGTGCTTTTGAAAAATTTATCTGAGAGTGTTACTCTTAATGCTTTATGAAAAGCAGGTCTCTGAAAAAAATGATCTTTTAAACATGATGCTGAGCATCGTGCAGAGCCCGGCAGAGCTCTACAAATGCCTCAGTGATGGGTACAAACACCCAGTAAGAGAGGAAAAAAACCCCAACTCATCAGAGAAGCGGCAGAAGCTCTCAGCTGTGATCCATCTCTACGTAGCAAAGGGTTCTCTCCAAGAAGAAACAAAACCAGTTTCCTGCCCTGTCAGACTTAGCAGCTGCTGCTCACCCCGCAATCTCCATCTGCAGATGCAGCTAGAAGTCAAAACCCTGACAAAGTCAAAGAATTAAAACTCCTCCATGGAAAAAAATAACGAGGTCAATGATTTCATTATTTCAACCAAAACCAATACTTCTAGCCTTAAATGTTGATAACAAAGTCAAATAACAACAAAGCCGCCCGCTCTGTCATTTTGAAAATGTTAAAATACGGCATATTGAAATTAATCAAAAAAAAGAAATTACTGCAAAAAAATCCACTACCTTCTCTTGCCTACAAATCCAGTTTTATAATAATCATTTTTTGATTAAAAACAACATAATGGCAAAAATTCTCGACACCTGTACTTGGTACCTTGAGAAATGAGCTACTCCGCAAGTACTTCGTTTAATTTATGAGAAGAAAGACGAAGTGGCTAAAATGTGCTTCTCTTACTTTCTGAACACCTGTTTCTCCCATCTAATGTGAATGATCACAGAGCCCACGCTCCCACACTGCCCCAGCTCCGCTGCCAGTCCGGTCGCAGCGGGTTTGTCCCCAGCACTGGCTGTGCAAACCAAAGGGCAACGGGACAGGGACACTTCCCTTTCCTTAGAGCATCACTTGGCTCCCACTCCTGGGAGACCGGCACAAGCCGTGTGCCAAACACAGTTTGTGCCGGTCTCCCAGGTAAAGTCCCATTTTCAACATATTTTTAATGAGCGGGGAAGCAGGAGGGCAGAGAACAGCGGGGTTTCAGGGCAGGAACTGCCAGCACCAGGGCTGGAGCTTTGCTGGCAGGGTGATGACTCTGGCTGACTGCACATACCTGATGGGCCACAGCAGCCAGGAAAAGCGTTTCACAAGTCCCTGCGTCCCTGATTTTTCTCTGGACACGGGGTGACCCATCTCTTATTCCCAAATCATAGGAACTTGCCTTTTTCCCAGCAAAAGATGGGGACTGAGGAATCCCGTTTGCACATGCAAGCCTTTTCAGAAAGGAATGGGACCACTGCCCTTATCTTGCAGTTGAGTCCACAGACGCATCTACGGGCTCATTCTAATGGAGACACCAAATAACTAAGAAAATGAAAGTTCATTTACCCAGAGGCTGTAGAGTAACTTGCACCTACACAGGAAAGCTTTTAGAAGTTATACTGGAAAAGAATGAAGAGCATTGCTCCACTAAAACAGCCTCCTGTCCTCAGTTCAGGCCACGGGGGAAGGAGTTTAACAGCCACTATAACGGAGTGCTTCAGTGTCAGTGATCCGAGAGCAAGCCCCCTAAGCTGGGCCTCTGGAAATACTGAAATAACTATTATATTTGGAGTTAATACTATACAAATTTACGTTGCAGCTACTCTGCAGGAGAATACAGAGCGCAAGCCCCAGGCAGGTTTCACCACCACCAGACAGATGTGACTCACAGCAGACCAAAGCAGAGGCTGGTCCCAGCCTCACACCTCCCACCACTTACGCCAAAGGCACAAAAGACATGGAAAACAGGTGCATATCGAAGCTCCAAACTAGAATCACATCTTCTGGCCAGCTCTAACCTTAGCTCTGTAGTATCTTAGACAGCAATGGGCTTCTCTGCACCCTTTCCAACTAGCAGGATTATCCCTCTATATTCCCATTTCACAGACTCTGTCTTTCAAGATGAATTAACCCTTTGATCGCAAGATTGATTTCCCAATGAAAAGTGCACACCTAGAGGGAGTCAAAATGATAATGAAGACTACCACATCTACCAGATAGAAGAAGCTGCACAACGAAGCCCGATGGGCCGCTGCAGAACATTTCAGGGTATTCAGTCCACTGCCTCCATCGCTCAGACACACGTATAGCAGGAAAGACAGATGATGTATGGTTACCCACAGAACTTTATTAACACATTCAGCTTTATGAAAATATGCAGGCTAAGCTTTTTCAGTTTTCTTTTTTTTTTTTTTTAAATAAGATATTTTCCACTAACAAAACTGATTTTTAAGTATGGAACAGTCATTTGCCAGGTTTTCAAAGCCATCTGTTTTCAAAGCCTACCTTCCTTGTTGTTTACCACAGGCTGTCTATCTGTTTTAACAACCTCCACCGGGATTTCACATGCCTCATTATGCAAAATCACTACTTATGCATTCACTCCAGCACTTGTCTAACTAATCTGCACTCATAACACCTTCCGTAGAAGATGCAGCATCCCTCTTCAGAGCCTGCAGATCAAAAACAACAGTAGCTGGTGTCATAGCAAGACAAAACATAGCCTCCTGTGTATTCCTGTTGTGATACAGGCCTAATCCAAGACTCCTTAGAGCTGCTAAAGTACAATAAAAAATACCATATCACAAGAGATTTTGTATCATATGCAAGATAAAAAGCATCTATTTTTAATGTTGAGACTTAGGCTTTTCTTCATCAAGAGGATTCTAAGTATTTTGGTCTCTGAGTTCTCATCCTTGGCAATGCGATGAGCACCCTCAACCTTCTCTGAAGTTCCTCATGACCTACTGTTGGTTCATCCCAGGCACCACACACTTTTCTTGGCAGGTTTCCATTTGTAGCAGCAGTCCCAACACCTGACACAGCTTAAAGTTGCTGTTTCCAGCCTCCCTCTGCCTCCGCTCCAGCCTCCCTCCAGATACACTCATAGAATCAGCGGATCATTGACAGCAATAGACCTTCCGAACCGCTCCGGTCTATCGTGTCAAGGCCTGCTCAGGGACCCTTTAACCACACATCATTAATACCATCCATCACGTTAACAGCTTGCTGGGGGATGCTTTAATTCACGGATTATTAACACAATAGACTATAATGGTTGGTACCATTATGGCTGTCTGTGTCACAGAACATCTTCAGGTAGGTTAAAAACCAAAGAGAAGAGAAAACCAGAGGAAAATAAATACTCTCTATTGGCATATTAGATCTACCGTATATAGAATTCTCCAAATAATTTTTTAAAAAAATCAGAATTTATTAACATTAGTTTCTTAAAAATAATGCAATAGCTCATCTTCCTTGGAAAAAATGGCTACTACCTCTATTTGTCTGTATATCGCAAAATTTGAGAGCTAAATGTAAATGTAAAACTTGCCATTCTTACATCTTTAAAACATCACAGCTGCAATGACACTGCTACAGTAAGATTCAACTCTAAAATTCAAAAAGACAAAGTGACTTTAAATGATGTTTATTTTACATGGAGAAGCAAGGGGAACTCCTGTTGAGCAAAGCACAAGTGATTGAAGTTAGCAACAGAAAAAAGTGAAATTTCATGGTTGAGTTATGATTTCCCAGAAAAAATAAAATACATCGGTCCTATAAAAGACTTTTCATCTATAAAACTGCAAGCATTTTCTGAGGAAGGTAAGCATCACATCACCATCCCATTTCACACGTGAGAAAACAAGAAATTGGAAATAAAATGAGGGGGTGGATCTTTCCAAAATGCGGACGCCCGGTTCCAGCTGCACCTGACCCACGTGCAAATGTCACAGCCCTCCACCCTGCTGCCCTTAGCTCCGTTTCCTACGTGGGATGCCATCATCACATCAGAGTCTCAAAGCACTTCTTGGGGTCAATCTTTTTGCATGAGGCAGCAGCAACAACTCATTCCAGGATCAGGGACTTCCAGGCCAGAGCCTCAGTGCACCGGGTGGCCAAAGTTGATGTGAAGAGAAGCTGCCTGCTTCGACCAACATTGGCAGAAGGACAGAGGCAGAGAACAAAAGCTTGCTGGAGGTGGTTTTAACAGCCAGTTTGGTGACTGGCTGTGATTTTACCTGAAAGTGCACCCAGCAGGGCCCAGAGAGTATTGCCACAAATCTGTCAACAACTTGGAGCAGCCTTCGTCCCCCTGAAATCAAAATGGGCTTTGGTGGAGTGATTGAAGAGTGTGGCCAGCAGGTCAAGGGAGGTCATCCTCCCCCTCTGCTCTGCCTTGGTGAGGCCGCACCTGGAGTTCTGTGTCCAGTTCTGGGCTCCTCGGTTCAAGAGGGACAGGGAACTGCTGCAGAGGGTGCAGCAGAGAGCTACAAAGATGATGCGGGGACTGGAACACCTCTCTTATGAGGAAAGGCTTATGAGGAAAGTCTCTTCAGTCTAGAAAAAAGACAACTGAGGGGAGACCTTATCAATGCTTATAAATGCTTAAAGGGTGGGTGTCAGGAGGATGGGCCCAGGCTCTTTTCAGTGGTGCCCAGCAACTGGACAAGGGGCAACGGGCACAAACTTGAGCATAGGAAGTTCCACCTAAACATGAGGAGGAACTTCTTTACCCTGAGGGTGGCAGAGCCCTGGCACAGGCTGCCCAGAGAGGTGGTGGAGTCTCCATGTCTGGAGACATTCCAACCCCGCCTGGACGCGTTCCTGTGCCACCTGCCCTGGGTGACCCTGCTCTGGCAGGGGGTTGGACTAGATGATCTCCAGAGGTCCCTTCCAACCCTATGATTCTATGATTGCTCATGGAGTGAGACTCCAGAAGAGAACTACTGTAATGTCCATGCTCATATCTTGTAGCATGACAGAAACAAACCCAGCATAAGTATCACAGAATCACAGAACAGTTTGGGTTGGAAGGGACCTTAAAGATGATCTCGTTCCACCCCCCTGCCCTGGGCAGGGACATCTCCCACTAGACCAGGTCCAACCTGGCCTTGAACACTTCCAGGGTTGTATGTGTATTTCTTCGAGTCTTTGTTTTCCTCAGACACAAAATGGAAATCATCCTAGTCACTCAGCGTTGCAAAACATTTTATGGTTAAATATGCTTTTATTTAAAACAGCCTTTATATTGGGAAAGATCGAGATTATATAGTTGCATTAGGATTTTCAGATTTTATGTAAGAAAAAAAAGGTTCACTTAAATCTATTATTTGGAAACACTAATTAAGTTTGCATACACCTGTATTATACAACTCCACTACAGCTGAAATTACTGTTTCTTTTCTCTGCATATCTTTACTTGGCTGGTTTAGTGTTCTCCACAGAGCAAGTTCAACAAGTACTTACCATTTTGCTAGGAGAACACTTCTTTTACTGTTGGTTGATACAACTCCGCCAGCACAGATGTTCAGGGCAACAGCTCTAAATGCTTGATCTGCCTCATACACTTACGAAACGTGTCAGGCCCATTATTAGGATTAAACACTGTCATGCACTAACATCAGGAAACGTCAGGCATGGATCAGGATTATGTTGGGGTAGGCACTGGATAAACACAGAAAAAAGAGCAGGCCTTGCACAAAGTTGTCCAAATTATTTATATGAATGCCAGCTACAAATAGGATCAGATTAACTTTCAGCTTTGGTAAATACTGGTTTCACTGGGACCAAATCCTCTGCTTCTACAGACTCTGCTGGAAATAGCAGGCAGCTATCCAAGACAGGTTACAATTACAACACTTAAGACTAGTGGTTGGGTGGCCCTAGGGCAAAACCCCATCAGTTTAGATTACAGGTCAGATAGCTAGCACAGACATGTTAAATGTTTGTATTTAAACTCATACACTCTCATCGGAACAGTTCTATTCTTCACTGCACAGCTGGTTTTCAAAACAGCACAGAGCAGCAGAAACCATCTTCGCACTGTTCTTAAATATTCTTTTTTTAGCTCACTCATGATGTAATTTAGAAAACTGCTACAACAGGAATCAGAACTGCATTAAACAAACACAACAGAAGTCAAGCTGCGGGAGACAAACATTATAAAAACCAAAGATCCTATAAAAAACATGCTATATGTGGTGTCAGAAGCCTCAGCCCAGTGCTGTCAGAGGTGTTAAGCAGCACCCTGTGACACCGTGGGAGGAGGAGCACACAGCTGGGACACCCAGTGTCCCAAACACAGAGGCCACAGCAGCTCTTAGGGCTCTGATGGAGCTGTGCACTCTGCGCTGAACAAACTCTCCGAGGTGGATTTATCCAAGAGGCAGCAACTCTTCTTCAGACTGCTGGTTCGGTTGTAGAGAGAAGCTTTGCCACGTGTGCTGCCCCACACGTCCCATTGCTCCCCTTCGCACCGTGCCAGATCCCGCTTCTCCCCTGGTCCAAACACGCTCATGCTTAAGGCAGAAGCAGGAACAACCAAGGTGCCAGTCAGCAGAACAGGCTTGCCAGAACCTACCCTTTTCAATCACAAAGTGGTCAGAGGAGGGAAGAGCATCCCTCAAACGTACTGTTGGCACTACAGCAATAGGAACTTCTTTTTTTTTTTTTTTTTAAAGTTTAGTGTGAGATTCCTGTCAACATTTATTTAACAAGCACTCACTCCCCATTTCCTCTCTGACCTCTAAAGCACTCCTCATTCCAATATCTAAGCACCACACTAAAACAAAGTATCAAAGGTTCAAACTGTAGCACAGAAGATGGATATAAATACCTGTCCTTTTGCTTCTAATGGAGCTTGAAATTAACACCACTTTTCTATTCCATCACCATTTTTCAGAGAATTTAAATTCTTTAGGACAAGGACCACTTCCTCTTCCTCTTGGGTCTGCACAGCGTGAGGCTCAAAAGATGGGCCTTGGCTACTGCAGAGGTGATCAGAGGGGACAAAAAGACTGCTTACAAAATACTGCCACAGCAGGAAGCACGTGAGAGGAGATATTTAATATATACTTATAAATAGAAAGAGTTCTCTGCAGTTTTTAACCATATCCAAGCAGGGTAATCTTCAGTACGTGACTTTAAAATTCTTCATTAAATAATCAAGTGGTAAAGATTAAGCTACAAAATGCAGTTACTGAACAAACTCCAAGACTTAGGATTACAGATGAGCCTTAGCATTAAGTCTGACAGCAACTGTTGGGGAGAAACCAGATAAATATTTTGCTCGTCTATGGCCTTATCTTTGGGGATCTTTTGGCCTAACAGGCTCCCAATCCTACTCTGAACAGCCTCGTACGCAGCTAGAAGAGCTCCTACTACCATTCTGCAAATGGAAAAACACGTAAGATTCTACTCTGCTACACAGATCCAACCTACAGTAATGCTACAACCTCTCCTACAGGCACGTGCAAGGCACAGGAGACAGGGGAGTTCTCAAAGCCCTTAAAGCATATAGGGATGTCCCACTGAACATCAGTATTTGTGCTCTCAAGTCAGATAACTTGTGTTAGCTACAGTCCTGAAGGGGCTCCTCTGCCCCAAAAAGGTTGCCAAAGCCTCCTCCGCTCCTGCACTTCTCTCACAGCCAACCCTGGCAATGTGATAAGAGCTAGAGAAGATGTTCTACTCACACCGTTCCGCTTCCCTGCATGTTTGGGGCTTGCTTTTCCAAAACTCAAGGACCTACATCCAAAAGCTTAGAATCCAATCAAAATCTCAGAAGTCAGTATGTTTAAATAAACTAATGAAAAAAAATAATTAGTATTCAGTCCACGTTTCTTCCCTGGAAAAGTCTAAAACCTGGGAAAGTGCTCCCTGATTTCTCTTTGCAAACCACGATCAACCAAATCTACAACTCCTGGGCGCAGCGGTGTAGGTCAGTTCACAGAGACAAGATGCCAGCACTAGTAGGAAGCATTTGTGATTCACTAGAGCACACCTGATGTGCTCATTTTTAATACCAATGAACACCGTGGTTTCCCAACAGCCCTTCCAGGATCTTAGGGTGTAAGAAACCTGGCAACAAAACTGAACCTGTGACGTGTTCATCTTTGAATCTTGACATCATAGGAATTTATTAATTAATGTGGGTTTGGATTAATGTTTTTGCCCCACTTTGGTTCTAGAAATGAGTGATCTGAAACTGCCAGCATTAATACGATTGCTACATTGTGTAGTTTAAATTTGGATTTTGCAGCAAAGCTGCAGAGAATTTAATTGACTCCTTTTATAGCTTAACTCTCAGCTACAACATCAATATTAGAAGAGGAAATGTCAGTTCTAATTTAACTTAATTTTTAAAAAACATGTTTCTGTAACCTTTGGTATGTAATATCTTTTTAGTTTAACTGAAAAACATCTCTTTTAAGTGATAAAGTAGGCTAATATGAAAGCTGATATTCAGTTAACCCATATTTTCAAAGTAAACAAGTCATTTTTGCATAAATGGAGGCCATCAGTCAGCTTTGGTCTAACTCCTCTGAACTCAAAAATATTACTCCACAAAGGAAGTAACCAGAAGACATTCGATGCAGATTTGAATTGGGGTCTTTGTGTAGGCAACGACAGTTGCTGTCACCACAAACCATGCTACCAGTGCAGGGAGTTCTCTCGATTTCAGAGACTGTGGGCACGTTTATGATTTTTAAAAAGCCAACACTCTACCCTGGGATTGGAGGCTATATGTTAGCTGACCTCAATTAAAATATTTAAGCTTGAGTTTTAAATCGTGCTAGCAGCTCAAGCTCAAATTCCTTGCTTCTATGGTTCTGGTCCCATGTGAATACATAATGCACCAGGATGAAGAACAGGGAAGCAAAATCAGAACGTATTTGATTTAAAAGGCACATTGCAACCATTTTAAAACCAATTATCTCTTCTCAAAACATTAAAGAAGGGGGAAAACCTCCCACTCGAAAGCTTAACTGGACTCCATCCAGATCCCTTAGCCCAGGAATTCGAAACATGAATGCTGTCCTTTTTTGAAACCTAAACTTCTTGTTAAGTTTGGTTTCTCCTAGCTATATCCTTTGGGTTAAGAGGGCATGCTTAAAATGGATATTTAATGAACATAACATGAAGTAAGTTCACATCAACTTTTGAGGAAAAATACTAGTCTAACCTTTTCTATGCTTTTGCAATTACTGCCTCTCTCCGTTCCAATTTTCTCTCCTTTATTAACAATCGCCTTTAAATCAGGTAACCATAGCAATGCTTTTCAACCTTGATGTCTTTTGTTTAGTTTGCTTGAAGACGAAGTCACAACATCATTTTCGTCAACAACTCTTATGACAAACTTAATTTCAAGACTAAGACATTATTTCAAGTAAGGTATGAGAGGGAGGGGGGTTCCGCAGAAAATAATTTACCTTCAGCTTTAGAGTAATAGAACGCACAGCGTCTGTTAGTACAACGTAGTTACCTCAATATTGGAGCTGATTTGAATTCCCTAAACCTTTTTCAGTCTGCTGACATAGTGAATCAGAGTGAGAATTTGAATTCTGTTTTCCATTAGCAGTTCCTTAATGTCCGTGACAGGACGTTGCTCATAGGGTCACAGAACACGCTGCACCCAGGTACTTCCCATGTTCTGATGGCAACAAATCAGCAAAACCAAGCTTGGAAGACCAGTACTCCCTGTCCACACAGACCAGAGGGGTCAAAGGATTTTATTAGCCATTTCACTGGCTTTGAGAAAAACATAAAGACCTCTAGCAGTAACTACATTAAATTTAAAAAAAAAAAAAAAAAAAAAAAATCAATTCAGCTGAATTTTTTCAGGAGGGGCACAAGGCAGATCACATATTAACTCTCCTTCCCTGTGGCTCCCTGTGCCACACAGAATCTGAGAGGTTTGAGAAAGTCTTGCTTTGACTTGGTCCTGGCTACACATACCTACTCTTTACAAACCCATTGTGCAACACTGGTATCTATAATGGCAATCTGACTTAAAAATTGCATTCACAACATAAACTTTGACCAAGAATATGCTTAACATTCTACAGAGTACACCACAAAGCTCAAATGTACTGGATATGTCCACCAGGAATATTTTGGATTGAACTGTAAGAGTGGAAAGGCCATCTGGGGAAAAAAAAAAAAGTAACAATATAGAAATCCTTGTTTTATTTTAAAACACCTTGCTGGTAATCGCCAAACTAAAGGTTACCATAGGAATGTATAAATATTCTTCAGCCTCCTTTTTATTCCCTTGAGGCTATATCAGTCCTGAAGGACCACACAGTCCTCCTGGTTCTTAGACGTGGTCCTACACAAATGGAACCATCATTTCAGTCCTGTATCAATTCATGAATCAGACTCCAGCCTACTTCTACTGGCCATAACGCAGAAATGCCTTGTCTTCGACAAAAGCAGGAATGTTGCTTTAAACTCTTCCTTTCCTCCAGGTAGTATGTTGTTAGGTCATACAAACACCTACACTCAGATCTAACTTAAGCCATTGTCTTTGTGAACTGCTCCTGTACATAAATTAAGTTGTGATTAGATGCATGCAGACCAGGACCTGAGAATCATTTATAGTATTGGTTGTGCCCAAGAAAAATGAAATTTAAGTTAAAGAGGCATATTTCCAGCATTAATGTTGGAAAGATGGACTCACTACATGTTTTAGCACCCATTTCACCTGAAGTTATCAATACTGTCACATTATCATTCAGATCTGATCTTTCTACAGAGACGCTTTACTGACCTCTAGAAGATCCCTAGTCAGCTGTACTCTTATTCTTCTGACCAGTCACTTCCTTCAGCTGCAGGTTCTACACACTTAGAGGCCTCCTCTTTAAAGCCTCTAATCTATGGTGATTACTCATCACCATAATCTAAAATCCACTGAAAATCCCAGCCTTCATGCAGGCTGTTCACAGGCTTTGGATCGGACCACCACACTGGCAGCAAAACCTGTATGACATATCTGACAGTCTGGACAAAATCTTCTTGTCATTTTTCCAAGGGAAGAGAGATCCAACGGCTCTTTCCAAAGGGATTTGTTTCTCACTCCTCCTAGTAAGATGCTCACTACTGTGTAGGCTGCACAAAATATTTTGCTCAGGCAACTTGCTCTTGCCAGTCCAGACCTCAGTGTTTAATCATAATAAGCAATCATCCACAATACACATGGGCTGTACTACGTTTTGTAATTGCACGCAAAACAGAGAACCCGACAACTGCAACATTTGTATTTATTTTGCCTTTTCCCTGCAATGTCCCTACTTTTTTCTCTTGTATGTCACATTCTTACCTCCAAGCAAAAGTGCTAAGTACGTTTAATACTGGCAGTTCCCCAGGATTATATTTTCTTAAAATAAATCGGATATTCTGCTCTTGTAGCCCATTCCTCTCATCTCCCTCCCTCTGGCAACAGCAACCGCAAGTGGGAAGCTGAGACACCAAAGCTGCTTTCCTGCGGCAAAGCTGGGTGCCAGCCATTGTTCTGGCAGCACGTACCTGCTCCACACCGCTCACGTTCAGCACCTCTGAACGATTTCCTTCCCTCCAGGGTGACAGCTCCGAACAACCACCCTCTTGCCACACTCAAACTTCTAAACGCTTTCTGCTACTGCCACAGTAATCTAAACAGCAACTCAAAGATACCAGCACTCAGCAAACAACTGAATCTACATACCAGCCTCCCCACTGTGAAGCAGCTGCCCACCATCTCTTTTTCCCTTTATCTTCTGTCTAAAAATCTTGAGAATCTTTCTTGTGCCGTGGGGATGTTTGTATCTTCCCCCTCTCCTGCTAGTCAAAACCTGGTTTCCTATAACGAGCTGTAAGGATGAAAGGAAAATAAAACAGTCAGACTGGGGAACTGAGCTCTGTTCCTTCCCTGCCTCTCTGGAGAACCTCAGTAGCATTGATCCTTCTGTGGTGGTGGATGATTAGCACCTGCCTGAATCCTCTAGGTTTTTGTACAGAGGAGAAAATGTTCGTTTTGGATCTCTTGCAAGACTCATTGCTAAATCATGGCCTGTACACTTGCTTCAGACTGAGGGAAAACAGAACAAAGCGAAAAACCATGCCTTGTCCCTGAGAATAACATGGATAGCACAGAGTGCCTGCAAAAGGCATTCACCAACTGAGCTGAGTTGGCCTGAGGCCACCATCTGACACTGGATTTTGGCCTTTGCCAGTGCTGCCGCAAGAGGATTGAACACTTTGCCTTCTACTGGAGACAGTGGGACAGAAACTTCTCAGGTTGCCAATCCTGACAATACCTGGCATTTCTCTCAAACCACCTGCACTTGAAAGTTCAGAAACCAAGCAATGGAAAAGAATAGCCTAATTTGCAGTATCAATCACTGCAAACAGTCTCAGGAGTAAAAGTTTTTAAAAGCACCCCCAGACTCCCACACAACCTCTGTGGATTAAGTCTGGGTTGAAGGGAAGGACATGGACATGACTCGCAAGCCCTGACTCACATCTCTGATCAAAAAGAAGCCAAAATACGATGCTCAACACTCACACGACCACCAAAAGAAACTCAGAACAGTGTTTTGTGTGAGGATTTGCAGGGTATTCTGCTCATGGGTCTCACTAAACAAGGCTGTGGGAGAAACAAAAGGCGTCTGCCATCATATACAAGCCACCCATGGGGCACAGACCACTGACCATCTCATTGACGTACCCCTAAACCAGGCATCTTCTTCACCTGAAACTCAGGACATTTCACCTAATGCCAGACTGAAAATCTCTTATTATTCTTGTGTTTCAAATTATTTTATAAAATTTTCTCTAATTTATCCAAATTAGGGGAAAAAAATCGTGCTTTTGATATATAGTATATATAAGGTATATGGCATACAAGGTATATATGTATTCATATATTTTAATAGGACAACAATCAAAATATTAATGAAGACCAAACTTTGAACAATTTAGACTTTCATCTGTGTAGGTCATTACCTGTCTTACTTCTAAGTTCCTGTTTTTATTATGTCTTTTCTTCTTCCCTACAGCAAATTAACCAAATATTTCCTAGAGATTAAAAAAAGATATAGACCAGTCACCAGACGTGGTGACTTACTGAACAGTGAGACCAAAATTCAAACATGCATATCTGGATCAACATTTTGACTTCCCACTTTAGCTCACCTTAGTTAGTGTGCAACAAGCAACATGTCTTATACGACAGGGATTTAAAACAGTAGAGATTCATGTTGTGTCTCAAGTTGATTTATGTACAAGTAATATTTTATTTACTTTAGAAAATGACCTTTTTACTCTATTTAACACTGGAGGTGGTAATGCAGTTTTTAATTAATTTACTGTTTTGACTTTTTTAATGTCAAGAAAACAAATGATGAAATATAAAAATAACAGCAAAACAGTTAACATGGGGGTCGATAACGTAACCATGAAAGAAGCACTTTCAAAGCACTTGCAAAGTTCCAGCCACATGATTCCCATTAACTGTAATGAGCACTGGACAGATAAATTCACACACGTTACTTTGAAGATTTATACTAAATTGGCCTCATCTTTGTTAGCACTAAAGGAATACTGATGCTATACAATATAAAAGAGAAATCTTTCAATTTGCCCCCTGCAATTTTCTTCATTATCAACAGAATTCTCCAGTAGCCAGTCATACTACAGACTCATAACCTTTCCAATTTTACAGACAGTTAAAAATATTAACTATAGCACAAGAGTCAATCTCTGCTGAATATACTGCTAAAACATTCCTTTGTTTAAAACACAGGCCCAGCCAGTTGTGCTCTGAAGCACATCAAAGGCTGAACCAGTTGAACAGCACTGGGAGAAAGCTGCTGCTGTAGAAGCCAATCCATGTTACCTTGCCAAATCTTTAATTGCTATGCGTGTACATTTGGCTTGATCTTGTGCTGCTTTGAAGTAAAGATATTAGCTCCAATTAATCCCAAAATGACCTCAAGTTGTGGGCTTTGGAAGAAAAAAAAAAGAAAAAAAAAAGAAAAACAGAAAATGGCACAGGAACAATGTGAGCTGTTTACCCCTTTATTTCCTTTTTTTTTGCCCTTTCTCCTCTTGTCTGTTTACGGATAGGATTTAGTATTCATGGACGGTGCTAAACAGAGCCTGGAAATAAAGCCCCTTCTCTATTCAGGGAGAAAGAGGAGCCTGAAGGTGAGGGAGCAGGTACCTCCCCGCAGCGTTCCTCGGCCACACGCTGCTCTCTGCTGCCATACGAGCCACTGGCCTGTAGCTTGGGCCCTGGGCAAGTGCATCACCAACACCCTTAAGCTGATGCAAACAACCCAACGTAAACAACCGCAAACCATGAAGACAAAACCCAAGAACCCATGGATCCAAAACTATTGCTTCAACCAAAGGACTTTCTAAATGTTACACAAGCGAACCAGCTAGCAAAGGGCAGCAGAGGGCTGTACTGACACTAGTGCTGACAAAAGCCCTTGTCACCATCTTCCTACCTACCATTTTCATCCCAACGAGTTCAATGCTTCTGAAATTATTCATTTCAGGGTTTTACAGAGAGGACACATCAACACGGTTCGTACCCAGATACTCATACTGAAAAATCTCTGTATTCATTTGTAACACTGGCGAAAAAACCTTCTAATCTACCAGAAATTCTGAGGTGTCAAACAACATTCTGTACCAAATTGAGTCACAAATCAAAACTGCAGGCGTGTACTCTGACAACGTGTAAAGGTTACATCCTTCAGAAGATAAGCAAAAAAACCCCTGCAACCCAGAACACTACAAAGAAGCAACTCTTGAATTCCTTTTGTTTCTGTTATTGCTATATGCCCAGCTCAAACTACTGGTTCTGCCCCTCAGTTTAACAAATCCTGTATTGGGGAGCGCCTTCAGAGAACAGCAGGTGCTCTTTTTCCTCAGGATGGCACCTTCACAAGAAAAAAAGAAAAGTTTTGTATTTTAAAACAAGTAGTAAAACAGAGCGTGTCTGATACTCGCTATATTCTGTATCCAGCCACGTGAAAGGTGCTCGCCTGGTGCCTGCAAACCCCGCCGTCCTCCTGCGCCACAGCTCCGCCGCAGCAGCACTAACTGCCTGCTTACACTTTCTGCTGCTTTTCCTGCATGCATTTTCCATAGCTGGAATTTTTTTTTTTTGTTTTCTAATGTGATGACATTTTTGTGCTATTCCTTCTGACACATCAGATGTAAACGTTACTGAACCAGACTCATATTTCATAGCTTCCTCCAAATCAAAAGACTGCTGAACTACTCAGAGTTATCTCTCTGTCAGCACATTCCCTCGAGGGCAATATTGTCTTTTTCTCTTGTCAGTTAATTTGTTCATTGCAACACAAGTTTATTGAAAGCACTCTGAGTCTTAATTAGTGCTCTTCAGTTGCTGTTTCCCATAGCTGCTGTGTCTCAGTATCAAATGCCGTGGAGCAGAATTAAGAAGCAACTTCATCATAGCCATGGCTTAAACATGAAATATTATAAGTACCTGTAGCAACATACTCACAACTAACTTCAAGCCCTGAAACTGAAATATTTACACCTGGAAAAAAAAAAAATCCTTCAAATTGTACATGCACAGACATACCCACTCTCAAAAAGTCTCCACAAGGCCAGGCACATTTCATTTTATTAACAAAGGAGGAGGAAGAATCTTATCTTGGGCCACTGACATCTGTCAGCCATTAAAACAGACAACTGTGTCTTACAGGCAATTTCCTAAGCAACACACATGATGTTAAAAGCACAAACCTACATTGCCATTGACTCTTCCAATAGCAAACTGTTCCAAAACTTGTCTAAACTGCCCTAAATGCTAGAAACCTTTTCCTAGAAGAATCTAAATATAGGTTTGTCAATTTATGTGCCCTTAGTCTTGCATCACTGTTGTCTATGACGTTTCATAATTTTCCTCCTTCTTCAGCCTTCTCTCCCTGACATGATACAGCCAGGGGTCCTGTCTCAGTGCCCATCCTGCAAGGCAGAACAAGCCCATTCCTCCAGCTGCTTCTCCCAAGTCCAGCTCCCTGATCCTCCTGCTGGTATTCTCTGTATCTGTTCCATTAATTTGTTTTTCCTGACTACAGGTGCCCAGAGCTGAGCACAGTATTGCAGACACGGCCTCACCCGCACCTCATCCACCAGCAGCATAAACACTGTGGTTGGGCTCTCAATGATTTGCTGCATGGACTGTAGAATTGCTCTGGGCTTCCTCTTCGCATACTTCCAAATTACAAGACCCACCTCATAAATGAAATCCTTATTACTAGCCCCTAATGATTCACTTGAATTTTATACTAATAAATTTCATAGTGTATTATTTCAGACCACCCTTCGCTTCCACTGTGATGTTCTGGTCTTTTGCCCGATTTGACAAAGCTCCCCAACATCGCATCGTCAGTAAATAACGGTAGTAACTTCTAATTCATTCCTATTGTAATTACAGTACAATACACATTGTTTTGGGGGGCATTCCAGCTTAATCTCCCCCCAGCCCAACATCTCCCTTACCATCACAAAATGGGGCTGTTTTCTAGCTGATTCTTTGTACTAATTTCCAGCTTAAGTAATAATTTCCCACGCAGCTCTGTAGCTAATGCCGTACTGAAAGCCAAACAGATTAGATCTTGGAGACTCTAAAATCCCTTCATGGCTTTGAAAATGACACCAGTAAGACCTTATGGTTAATGCTATTTTTTTTTTAGTTTAATTATGTGCTTTGTTGTATATTGGAAGAGCGCAGTCTTTCATGTTTCTCTGCTCTTGTGATAAGACCAAGAGCTCTCTCCCTAATGAATCTTGGGGCTGCAGGTGAGAGAGCCAGAGCATAAGCCGGAGGTAAATCACGCACTTTTTTCCTCTATAAAAAAAGCCCTTCTACTTTCTGAGCTCTGCTGCTCTTGGTCAAAAGCTCCAAGATTGCAATGACTGCCAATGAAAGGTTTTAGATGAACAGGGCAATTTTTAATCCCAAAGAAATACAACAGATGGATAGAGTGGGAGCAACTGTTCCCCACTCTCTCAAACACTGGCAGTCGCAGCAACCCTTGGGGCTGCAAGCAAAAAGCCTCTCCTGGATTAGAGTAATTGATGGGATCTCAGAGCACTCAAAAACTTGACCCTGACCATTCCTGCCTCCTTCCTCCTACTCACAAACACTGAATTTCTAAATATCTTCATCCATCAAAGAGAAATACCCAATTATTTGGGCTTGCACGAAGTGCTGGTCTAACTTGCCCGCCTTAGGACAGCCAAACGACGACGGAAGAGCACAGACTTTGCACTGCGGGCTGGTCGAGCATACTGTAGATTTACAGTAGCACAGTATGATGGGGGTTTTTTGGATGTTCCACACACTAGTTTGCATCACACAGAGCAGCAATGCTGCCACATCCATGCTGGCTGAATGCCATGAGGCAGACATGATCCACACAGACAAAGAGGGTAAAAAAATAGACAAGCTCTTGGCCCCAGACTCTGCAGCACAGGAACTTGCATGTCACAGACTCTCGCATCTCTACATCCACGGGAGTTAGCAATAACTGTATTATTTCTCCTTCCAAACCTTGTCATCACATGTTGCTTGTATGCAACAGTGTCTTGAAGCCCAAAACATGGTTACGGATCCCACTACGCCAAACTCACACAACAAAGAACAAGAAGATATTACAAGTATAATTTCAAGCAATTTGCAAAGAAATTAAAAGACATTTTAATTAGCCTAAACAAAAATACATAACCCTTGAAAAAATGCTTTCAAATGTTTCTACATTTCAATGCTTTAAAACAATCATATGAAAAAATCAGATAAAGGAGCTGATGTAAGAGCTCCTCCGATTAGATCTTTTTCAACAGCAGAAGAAACTTGAGTCTGAGAAGAGCGAGGGCTGGCTTTACACTCCCCTTGGGTTCACTTTACTAAAGGCGTTATAGACACAAAATATAGAATTCTGGTTATGTGGCTTAGTTTAACAGACAACATATTTCCTGAGATTCATGAAGTATTTTGCATGTATGGTTATGCTATTCCCATTAATTTTAATATGTTGCTGAGGAAATGCGTAGTTTACCAATCACATCATCATCAAAATCCTTCTTTCCCCAGGCACAAATTTAGTAAATCATACCTGTAATTTAATTCTTAATCAAGAGGCCCTTGAGCCTGACTCCCGAGACTCACTTTATGGATTTTGTTATGCATAGTATGAAAATGAAGCAGAAATTCTAGCCTGATCTGCTCTGGGTTCATGCCCCTGTTTTCTGCCTTTCCACCATTATGACTCTTGATCCAAAACTATAGTGCACTGAAAAAACATACATGTGCATTTACTTATGCTTAGAGGGTGAAGTGGGAAATCAGCTGAAAATATTTACTTCCCCCAAGGATTTCTTTCAGCAATTTTTTTGAGGGGAAAAAAAACTACCCAAAAGCTAACTTAAAACTCTGAGGGTTGAAATTAAGCAGCTTTCATTTCACACTGCTGCAGCTGCCCACCTTCGCACCCCGCCCCAGCAGCTGACCCAGCAGCCAGCACACACTGCTGCGGCTGAAGCCAAAGAGTGATGCCAGCCTGCACGGTGGGGGCTCGATGCCACCCCACGCGCACCCAGTAAGTGAAAAAGAGCTCTGCGAGCCTTTACTTCTGCTCAATCAGGCCTTCAGATTAGTGGAAAATGATTAGTAGCTCACTGTAGAAACCTCTCAAGAGCTGTAAAGGCTCAACGTTATGGTACTTTTATCTCCAGAGAGCATTTCCTAACCTGAGGTGCCCTCCACAGTCTATCAGAACAGGCAGGAAGAAGCATGTGCCAAACTGGTTCTCTACGGAAAGCATCCAGAGAAAATCCTAGGAAGTCCTGTTTGATGAAAGAGCTTGGTGTGAAGGAAGAACAGTCCAAATATTAATGCCAAATCTTTCTGCAAAGTGACACAACAGGATGTTCCTACGTCTGATACTGCAATTCAAAAATCAAAATCCTGATGACATAATTATACAGTAAAGCCCATATTTTGATAATGGTCCAGAAAGGGAACAATCAGCCTGGTAAAGGAACTTGTTTCCATGATTTGAAGACACAGAAGGAAAACTTAAGCAATAAGCATGGAAGTGTGTGTGGTTTGTATACATAAAATGATATCCAGACTTACGTATGTCACAGCACAACACTGCAAGCACGTTTACTATGGCTAAAAAACGTTCCCCCACAAACCTAGACTGTGTGATCTCTTTCATTAGGAACACAAGACTTGCATAACTAACCAAGGATGAAAACCTATTTAGGTTTGATATTTCCTTAATATGAAAGTGACGCACCAAAATAAATGAAATAAAGAGGGCAACATGTCCCCTTGAATAAGTATTTTATCTCAGTAAGCAACTTATTTTGTATAAAGATTTTCAATAAATAATTAAAGATACACATTCTGCTTTCCAGATTGGCACAGATGTTGGAAATGGTCCCACATAAATAACCTTTCCAAGTAGCAACATGAATAAAAGTGTAATCAGTACCCTAGCTGTGTGGAGTACGAAGTGAACATTTTAATACAATCAATAATCCCAAGGTAAAGAGATGATGGCTACACAGCAAGACTCAGTGGGATATAGATTTCAGGTTACAAGTCAACAAAGATGTAATAACTCACCCCAGATGCAGCATATTCCTTGGAGGCCTACATGCAAGCTCATTCACCACCCAGGGATATTCTCAGGAGCAGATCAAAACCACTGAAGGATGATTCTTGGCGTGACTGTGCTCTGGATGTGCCACAGGATAGACAGCAGAAAACAGAGTTACCGGAGACTAAGCCACGTGGACTCCTGGGCACAAGAGCCTTATAAATCTGAGCAAGTGAAGTGATACATTCCAGTGCTGACTGCAGGATCTGACCCTGAGTAACTCATCTACTACAGCAGTGAGCTCTACTATTCTCACTCAACAATCACCTTCATTAACCAGTGACTAAAGTAACATGACAAGTCCACACGTTATCCGCACCCATCACCAATGAATGGTACCTATAGACTCAACTGGCACCTGACACATACCTTGCATGTGAAATTCAACCGGCATCTGAAATCAAACTTCGTGAAGTGTCTGGCACATTTGATTTCACATAGTACTGTTCCTTCAAGTGATACAGCGACCAAAACTCCTAAAACATTTGCCAAAATTTGTGAAAAACTTACAGAGCTTTAGGGAAAATTCAGTTCATACTGCACAGGTACAAAGCTTTTCCATTTAAGACTGCAGGGCTGGCTGTCTACGCCAGAACGACTAGTAACTACCCCTAAAGACATGTAAAAAACCTCCTGACTGAACACATCTGAGCACACTGGATACTCAGCAACACATCTCTATTTTTATGGTAAAAAATTTTATCACATTTTATTGTATGTTAAGTCTCTCTAGAGTCTAGACAGAGCTGTAATCTTGTCTGGTCTGTACAGCATCAGTCAAATTGTTAAGTGAGTTTTGCAGGGCAAAATTCTTTCAACTCTGCACACCTGCGTGTTTTGCTTTCCATTTTCTCCCCAGGCCACACTTTCTGCAGCTGCTGCTGCTGACTCAGAGCCATTTTAGACTCCGTTCCTGCAGAGCCTGTTCCCGGCAGCTTTGACCAAAGTATCTGCCTAGGCATGAATCCAAGGACCTCCGTTATTCGTCATGTGCCAATAGACTTTTATAGAGGTGGTAAGCCCTTGCAAGGCAGTTAGCCACTGTTCCTATCTGGAGCAGAGCTATATCTCCCTCTTCCCCACATCCCTTCTCCCCAAGATGAGCACAACTGGTGGGCATCACTTCAATTGCACATGGAGTACATCAGTCAGTCATTCTGTACCAGCAAGCAAGAATTAAAATATGGGATATTTATAAGAAGCACAGGATGAATGACAAACATTATTTTTATCTCATTTTCCTGTCAATGGCAAACCAGAACTAATACGAGGGCAAGAATGACCTTCATTGTATAGAAGTTTCATGAACACATGAATTTGTACAGATTTTTGTAATCTCCTTACATTGTTGAACTTAACAAAAATTCAACACTAAATAAATCACTTGCATATATGAGACAGGGTAAAACAGCTTACAGTATGTTCTTCTGATTTGCAGTAACTACGTTATAGATTTTTTAAAAAGATTTTCCTCTTGTGACTGAAGATAGCAGTCAGGATGTTTGCATTATCCAGATCATCTCAAGGAAATAAACTGAAACAACCAGCAACCACCACTGGAGCTTGTGGCCATCCAGAAACTTTCCAACAGAACATTTTCCACCAGAAAAAAAAAAAAAAAAATCAACTTCATCAAAACATCTTAGTTGATTAATTTGGCTAAAATTCTGATGAAAACCAGGCAGGTTTCCATTCGAAAATTACTTCATTTCCTCATAGCTCTGCTGCAATCATCCCAGCAGGCTGATGGAAACCTGGGGATAAAGAAACCCTGAGTCCTAAACTCAGAATAGCAAATTCACAAGCCAAGTTTGCAAGGCTGCCTGTCAGCTTGGTAAACCACCAGGCCAACTGCCTTGAATTTATGGTAACCCCACTGCTTCTGAAGTCTCAGCTCCTTAGAAGCCTTTTAGCAGTAGGCAAGCCTGACTCCAGGACGCCCAGTCTTCTGGTTTGAAGCACTTCAGGAATTTGGTGAAAGCCTGGATACATTTAAAAGAATCCATGTATTTGCAGAAGTAAGTTTCAGCATTTCCATTCTGCGTGGAATTTCAATGCTTCACGTTTCCATGCCAAACTTACAATTGAAACATCTGGAAAATATGACTTATGCTTTCCAAGGAGTTAGTGGTTATCTGTTGTCCAGAGTGGAAAAAGGGGTTACGCTCCCCTTTTTTCTTTATTCAGTTCTTTATTCAGAAGGCAACAAACTCTGTGCGCAGATGAAAGTCAAAGTTTCAGTTGCTGCTGACTCATTCTGAAAGGGTTGAACACTTACTAGATTAGGAACTAAGCATTTCGTAGCAAGTCTAGTGGTCACTGTGCACCCAAACACACAGGGATGTGCCAGTCTCCCCGGACTGCGTAACAGGCACACAAACCTCACAGCCATCACCAGCGCCTTAAAGATCGCAACCAAAACCCGACAGCTCTGAGTTTCTTATATTCCAAACAAAATTAGAACCAAAGGAGGTAAGAGCTTTATCACCCTTATTTCAGAAACTGGAAAAACAGAGCTTCTTTGTTATTTTATTTCACAACTCTCCTCCCCCAAGCCTTTGTCAGTGCGTAAGCCTGAACTGGCAGAGCTCGTAGTGTGTATTCCCATGGAGGAGAACATTCCCAGCAAATGATTAGAGAGTCTCTAAGAGCAAATCATAACCAGACACAGAAAGGTGGACTGAACCAACCTTTGTTCACATGCAAACTCATTTCAGACAACCAGGATTTCAGTATGAAAAACAAAGAAAATCTAGGCAACCGCTTTTCTTTCAGAAAAGAAAAAGATGCGCTTAAGTTATTAACTTCAATGCACTTCAATGAAATGGAGTATTTTTCCATGGAAAATCAATTTCATGGAAAATTTAACTGATTGGAATACGTCTGTCTCTTATCGTGTCAATACTTTGAAGATACTTACAATCACCAGTTTCACACAAGCATAGCAATGCAGTGAGTCCAGCCCTGGAACATGCCTGTCATTGCACAACACAGTGCTTTGGAGAGATCCCAGAGCCAGCGCAAAAGAAGCCAGCTCCTGAGCCAGAGAAGTAGTAGGAGAAACCCAATGTTATGTCTCACCTGGGCTGACTAGCACCAGTCATCGCATGAACATGCTGCTCCAGGGATCCAGACTGGCCCTTGCATCCAGCACCCCTGCGATACACAGGTAGCCCTGTGCTCGCACTGAACACCTGGGTTGAGCCAAATAATTTTATTCATAGTCTACCGACGGTTTTTGCCATGCTTTACGGTAAAAGCTGACCCAGACAGGATGAGACAAAACCAAAACTCAGGAGAAAAGAGTAAGTGACTGACTGCAATTTATTTAACCATGGAGTAGCACTGGGTAAGGATTTATCCCAGGCCTAGTAAAAGGGCAAAGGACATCTAGGTTTGAATCCTAACATGCACATTGACTATCCATCAGCATGGTCATCTTTCTTTGTGTTAACTCTTCTAATTTCATACATTAGGGCTTGCAAAGTAATCAATATTTATTGAACACTGACTCATTTGCTAACATCTTCTGCTCTGTACTATCACCATACAGATATTACATACCTACTATACAGATGCTACGTATAAACTCACTGTATTTTCATTCTCCAGACTTGCACATCTCTGACTCGTAAACACATTAATTTATCAGCGTTTGGGCAATACTCCAACAAGGGGACTCCAGAAGTGCAGAGACTCAGAAGACCATTCAAAAGTGGAATACGCACAGACTTGCAGACGCTAATTTCATAGGTGGAGTTGTTCAAATGTTTTTTCTAGCCCTGTGGTCCAGATCTGCAAGCTGCAAACTATTTCCTATACAGTAAGTAATGAAAAGAAAAGATCAATGCTTATAATCAACTCATCTGCCTAGGTTTGTGAGATTCTAGAGAACAGCTCTGTGGCTTGACCTGCCATCCAGGTTTGTTTAAAGAAACTCCAGGTACAGAAGCTACAGGTGGAAACCCCTCCTGTCGGCCTCCTTTACAAGCCCTGCATATTACGATGCCCTGAGTTCAACCTGAGCCTCCAGTTCAGAGCTTGTCCCATGAAGTCCAGATTTGGCAGAGGAAAAATAGCCTGGAGCTGCTGAAGAAATAGTATCTGTTGTAGCTGTCACCAAGGAAATGTTAAGGTAACATTATCACATCACATACCTTATAGAATGACCCAAACAAATATGCAGCAAGGTATCGTGCTGGTACATGGAGCTGTGTCTAATGGGCAACTAAAATACACTGAGGTGACAAAGGCAAAGAAGTCCCCTTCTAGCTGTTGGCATGCATTAAGGTTACATGAAGCAACAGGCACTGAACTGAAAGAAGGCATTTGGCCTTGATGAGAAGCACCTGCTCCTGCTGTTGAGCGTGTCCATGCATAGTCTTTGGGCCTTGGACACAGAGCTCCAAAGCCCCATACCCTTTGTGGGTCCTGAACCTCTCTGCAAACATCTTTTTCCCAGGTAAACCCAGGCAATATGTTATTTAAAATGTTTTACTTCCAACCGAGGGCAGAAACACATGTAAACATTAGCACGCTGGAGAATTTGATGTGCATTGGAGAGACACTAAGATATAGAGCTCGTCTACCTAGGGGAGGTAGGTCAGAGTGAGTTGTGAGATGTTTTACCAGGGAAAAGGCGTCTGGGGAGGTTACAGGCTGCCTCCATTCACCCTTCTGTGAAGCAAATCCTCCTGCTCTCTCAATGAAAGAGCTGCTAGATAACCATAGAGCCCATGCTTACCCCTTTGTCCTGATCACAGCTGGATTCAGTGCCTATAAGTTTTATTTGAAGAAATCCTTGTACCTTGTCCCCAGAGCACCTGCACAGAGACCCAAGCACAGTATAGATAAAACACCAGGAGTTCATACTCTGCTCCGTATCTTCCCTACATAAATGAGTCTACAAGAGTCCAATAAAGCAAAGTAACCAAGAATCACTCAAACCACTGACAAATTACCAAAGCAACTCTGCATATTTACTTAAAACCTATAAAGCCCTTTTCTTACTTGCCAGAGAAACCCACAACCCTAACTTACTGACTGTGTGGGATACTGCTTATAAGATTATCCAAAAAAATTAATAAAATCACAGCTTCCCCATTGGTTTAATATCTGGATACAACCTGTCATTAGCTAAAAGGGACAAAATAACTGAGTTGATTGCATCCATCTGATTATCCTGTGCTCCAGCTGATGAATATAAGCTATTTTAAAAAATTAAAAAGCTATTAGACTATTGAAAATAGTTTTGAACAATGATCTTTGGATGCATTATTTCCATGTTTAAAGACCCACTGGTAGAAGCATGACTGCTAATACAGGCTGTCTGAAAATTCAATAACTAGAGATAATGGTCAATTTCTCCAGTGTTACTGCCTAATGAGAGAATTCTGCTTCAGCTGAAATCCATTTAAGTGAGCAACATCTGCATATTGTAAAGACAGATTAAGAATACATGAGGTCAGGCCAAGAATCCTTATGATACAAGTAGGCAATTACAAAAGCCACCTCTGATTTACCACCTCCACCTCTTTTATTGTATTTTCTGCTCTGTCAATACAAAACAGTGGCAAGAATTAAAATCAATAATAATTCTCCTCCCCACTTCTTTTTTTTTTTTTTTTTAAACTGTCCCAGTAGAAAAAAATAGACAGCTACCAAAAAACCCCGGTCTTGCAAGACAGCACAAATATCTGCTCTCTAAAAAGGGGAGGGAAAGAACAAATATTAGTATTCCCTCTCCATAAAACTAGTGGCAAAATGTGCTGGAATGCTGTACCCAGAGGAAAGGGTGTTTCGCTGTAGTTTATGGACAGCCAGTCTGCAAAGACTGAAGGTTGAATTCTCAAAAAACCAGCGCCACACATACATGTTCATGAATAAGAACAAGTGTCCAAGGTTCAAACAATGCCCTTTTCTAAAAACCCTTGCCTGATTGCCGAGCACTGCAACAGTCCCACCAAATAAAATAAAACATAATTATCTCCAGCAAAATTTATGAAATGAGCCTGCTGCCCAGTGCTCTGGGTAAAAGGGTTTCATTAGAACAAAAGGCAGCCACCCCAGCAACAGCAGCAGAGAAGGAAAATGTTCAAAAGTTGGCCAGAAAACTCTCTGAAAACTGATACAACAAAGCCCATAGGAAACAGTTATTGAACGATCAGCTCTATGGGGCACAAGGCTACACTTTTACATCCCTATAATCACCTTACCTTCAAATCAATGGGAAGCAGCATGGGATTTGTAAAATCCTAACGATCCGGCAGTGGTAGGAAACTATTTTCCATGAGACACAATTGCATCATTTCATCTTGAGCCAGAAATACAACCTCATATGTAATTAATATTGGGCAAATACACAAAGTTTTCTTGTGCTTTCAGGAGTACGTTATTCCTTTTAGTTTGATGTATCAAAGAAAAACATTTTAAAAGTTCAATGAATTTACTGACTACTGATGAACTTTTGCACCTGCCCACAGTTAAGACAGGGTCATGGTTATATCCCTTGCAACGGCAAAGCCTCTTAACAATTTTCCTTTCTTCCTTAACCATGACATAATTAACAAGAGCAAAGTAAAAGTTACAATTTCAGGTATTTGCAAAGTTTCTTCAATAGTCTTTCATTTCTATTTGGGCTGAAACTTCATGTATTCCGAATAATGGAAACAATGTTCAAAGCACACTTTTCCCCCCAGCATTATACTTGCTTAATGGTCCTTTACTTGTGATTTTGTGCACTAATTCCATATAAAGGTCTCCTTTAGGTTGAAAAAAGGAAATGTGTTTTAACATTTAAAGCAAAGCTAAATAATACTATACTGCTGAGCAATTTTCAAAGCCACATTAAAAGAGGATCATAGGGAAAAGAGGCATCCGTTACAAAAACGCTACATGGCTCCTTCTCTGTGCTTTACGATTTTGTTAAGACACACTTTTAATCCAGCCATTTACAGTCGTTCTCTCAGTAATACGAAATCAGGCTTAATAATGTGGATTAAATGTTATTTCCTCCTCTAATTGACAGATCAGGTTTGGTGAATCCTGACCCTTACATCAGTTCCACAGAAGCCATATTATACTGTTACGAAAGTGTTAAGAATATTGGGGAAACCATATCAAAAATGTCTATTTCCCTGGTGGACCAGAACTGCAACAGGATGTGTGCCTATGGCATATATGGGGCAGAGGGATGTAGGTGTTCAGGAAATGCTGACTAAAAGCAATGCAAAACATCACTAGAATTCGATGCTGTTTACACTTAAACGCCTGTGAAACCTTACTCATGCAAATAAGCCCTAGGGATGCATTTGAAAGAGGGTGCCTCAGCCTCCAGATGCGCCTCATCTGAGCATTTCCAATATTAGGTCCGTCACGATAGTTATATCACACAGGAATCTCCCTCCACTCACCAAAAAAGAACCTACAAACCAAAGAGCTGCCTTTAGGCTCAACACCACAAGAGAGATTCTTTCTCTGACATTTCAGTGTCCTCCTGGGGAGAACACTGAGAGGAATCCAGCTCTATTTTCATACTACCCAATTGTTTCTCAAGGGCTATAAAAACCAGACTTATGAAATAGTGCTCAAGCAAAGTTCTTCCCCAAAAGTTGTCACGAAACAAATATTGGGACACCCCTGCTGCAAGTGCTCTGAAATAAGAAAAGTAAAATCATGAGATTTCATAGAAAAGCATCCAATCTCAGCTGCTGATCACTTATCAAAGTTTATCTAACAGTTACCGGTCCTGCTCTCCCTTCTTTTCAGTGCAAGGTCTTCTATGGGTCACATACAACCACAGCAAGGTGCAATTACTGACATGTTATTTCAGGCTCCCTGGAGCACAGGGGTGACATGCAGCCAGGTCTGCACCACCACCGTGTTCTTCTCTGGTGCTGTAGCTTCGCCACCTCTTGGACCACAGAGACCAGGAAAAGTTGTCTCAGAAGCCCAGAACCAGGTAAGTTATGGTACTGTATCCATCAAACGTCTGAGGAAGAGCCTCGCACAAACCATGAGACTTAGCAATTTTGGAGAGGTTCTGTTCAATTTGCTTGAATTTCTGTGATTTTGTCTCCTCTGGGAATGTTTAAATACAGTATCCCATACCATGGCACCTTTGGTAAAAGTTATCAAGGAAAGAAAAAAAGGATGAAAAATAAATTGCTGGCTTACCTTATCTAAATTTGCCATAAAATGCTAAACAAATTCATTTTAAAAGCATAAATAAAGAAGGGTAAGTCAACTTCCTTGAAAATCCTCATCCCTCTCTTCAGCCAGCCTGTCAACATCAGCTGGTCTTTAGATAACAATCTCTTTGCTGCATCCAGGATCTATTTTTCAGGTCATTTGGCTGGGTTAGCTTGTATATTCCATCACATCCCTCCTACTCATTCATCTCTGTCTCAGACATAAAGAAGAAGAGATGAAAGCGACATTTCCTTAAGCTTCAGGCAAAGGAGGAGAAGAAATATGTGACTGCTATCCATTTCCTCGAGTTGTGCAGCAGCTTCAGTACCTGAAATCTGGCCTGGTCCGTGAACACCTAAGACATACAGAAGACAGAACAAGTTGATAGCTTAGCAGCACAGGAAAAAGAACTACATTATGGTAACTCTAGACATAGCCCTGAGCAAGGAATATTGGCCTAATTTGCACTGCACCAAAGTATCATGCTTCAGGCACAACCCAGCCACAGCTCCATCCCTGCTCTCGTCTGGCCCTGAGGCAGGAAGGTTGTCCCAGCAGCCCCCACGCACCAGGCAGGGACAGGCAGCAGAGTCCAGGCCAGTTTCTTGGTCATCTAACTCCGTAAAGAACTACAGAGGTCTATGAATTGGTGAACACTTGGTTCCTAATGCTGGATAAAGTGGCCCAAGGTTTAAGAAGACGTTCCTTACAGGACCACACACATCAAGTCAGAAGACAACACTAAAAGCCTCTAAATGCTTTTTAGGTTTGCTATCCTGAAATGAGTTAGAGGTGGGTCTGCTCTTTTAAAACCTAAAGATCAGACCACCCAAAATCTTTTTCCACATACTGTGCTCCACAGCCTGGAAAATTCTAGGTTATCTGAACTCAGAATTTATTCCACTGGCTTCTCTGTGTGTGCATGCACGTGTACGCATGTGTTTAATACACATATTAAATTTTAAATAGATTGCTTTTAACTAATCACATCAAGTGGCATTTGTGCAATGTAAATATTTGCTTTGTTCCTTCAACACTCTTTCAATTACACTGAAAATTTCAGAGAAATAAAATTACAGCAGGCTGAATATTAAAAGGTGGGGAGGGAGAAGAACTAGAAAGTAAGCTTCAAAGGGAATGCTACACTTTGATTTTAGTTTGCATATTCCAAACGCTCATATTTTGCTACACAGATGTCAAACCAGGAGGTAGGTAATAAAGCAGGTTCCTTTAAGATTAAGAAAAAAAACCCCAAACATATTTTAAATGATCAAATCAAACCATATTCCAAGTGTGACAGAAGTAAATGACGTATTATCAGCTCTTCCCTGAACCTCATTGAACCATCTCTTTCCAGCCTAGCAGGGGTCTGTCAGCCATGCAGCTCCTTGCCAAAAATAAAGAAAAAATGGCAGCATTCCCCATCTGCTGATGAGTCCAATCTACGGAAAGACAAAACACTGATTTTATTTAACTCTGTTCCAATTATTGTCAGGCGATACAAACAGTCATCATGACACACAGCCAGGTTTATTCATGTGCCCAGCAAGCGAGGCCAGGCATAATAAAGAGATTACACACTCCGTTTGGAATACAGGCAACTTGGAATGGCTTTTATTAAAACTTAAAGCATGGGAAATATTGGATAGTAGATTTAGGTATCACAGAATCAGAAATATGTTTTGGCTCCAAAACACAACACATGGCATCCTTAGTGAATGAGGGCAACTATTATTACAGCATAACAGGCCTGCCTTTCTCTCCTTGCCAAAAGAAAATCTTGGAATAGCACTCAGCACATGGCACTTTAAACTTCGAAGAGAGAGACTGGCAAGAGCTTTACAGAGTATCAAAAGAAAAATTAAAAAAAGCAGCTTTGTAAAATATCTGTCCCCTTGAAAGACACCTCCTCATAAAACACCACCACTCTCTGTACTGACGTGACCTTGGAAGAGAATGGGCTCTTAACACCAAGAAGTGGGACAGAAGGGGCAGCAGTAGGGCTCTGCTTGGTTTCTGGGATTCTGCTTCTTGCTGGCATTGACTTCTCTACCAGGCACAGCCAGAGTCCTAGGGAGCCCACGCAGGGCAAAAGGGTTGCTGATGTGCTGAGAGCACACACCACCGCATTGACCAGTTCTGCTTCAGCATTTCCCTGTGCTACTCCATCTCCATTTGTGTCCATCTGTTGTATTCTTCCTGCTAAATACATTGGGCTGGACCATCTGCCCACCCTGAGGCTGCACAGGTGCCATACAATGTGGCCCTGATTCACAGGTAGGACCCCAAGGCACAACCTACATAACAGACTCACATACAGAGTATGTAGGCACAACCTACATACAGAGCTCACATTCGCAGTCTCAGTCAGTCATCTCAGATGTTTACAATTTACTCTAATCTGACCAGTCCCAGCAGAACATTTCCTTGCACAAAAGATGTTTTTGCTTGTTTATAAAAAACCTTTAGATACACCTAGATGTTCCAGCTTCTGTAGGAAAAAATGTCAGTTTAATAAAAAGACCTGCAAACTAAAGGTTTCTAAGGTTTTTTTGACCTAGGTCAGTGAGAGCTCAGACTTGTGTTGACGTGATGGTAATCTGTGCTAGGGATGCTGGAACAAATAGGGACAGGAGGCTCTCAGCCACTAGAAGAATAAAATGGATCTCTGCTTGTTGTGAAGCTGACTGAATCTACTTCAAAGGAACCTCATGTGGTATAGGAGGACGAGATGCCTAGGAATCACAATATGAGGAAGATGGTAAGATTCTCTTTGGGGTCCAATCAAGGGGATTAATAAAATGCTGATATACAGACAACTACTACTTCCATTTCCTCTAACGTTCCTAACTTGCACTTCTTGTACTTCCCTCAGTAGCATGTCAGTCTGTTCATTCTTATTTACAACCCTCTGTCCTGTGTCTGTGTATCAAGGTGTGCAACAACAACCTTTTTACAGTCAGCAGTTGAATAGCAAATTTGCTCTGAATAACAATATAGGTGAAGTGTCTAGACAGATTTAATCCAGGCAATAAGTATTCCATAAGGCAACAGGATGAGACTTTAACAGGGCTGCAGCTGGAGCACAACAAAGGTCAGAGTGAGCTACACACTGATTAAATTTCCTTAACCCAACCAGAAGGTGTTCAGCCTGCACCCAGTCTCTCATGGACTATGACCACTCAAGGAGTCTGCCACTTTTTTGTCACCAATAGTTAAAGGAAGAGCAGTGTTTTCAGCTGTAGACCTCAGTGAGCATTGCAAAGGTAGGCATGCAACCTAGACAAAAATGATACAGAGGTTGGACAAGCGGCCTGAGGTCAAAGATGAAGCTGAGAGGCTCAGTGAGGCTTACAAGAAAGGCTCAGAGCTCCATGACTACAGGAACAGCCTTTCTCCTCATGCACACGTGCCTGCAACCCCATCAAGACAGCAAGTGATGGCAACATCACCTTTGAGACCTTAACATAGCAGCAGCTCTTTGCTGGTTTTCTCAGCCTGCTATAGCAGTCAGGATGTGAGATGGGTCTGAGCTGTGGAATATCTGTTCGGTGAAACAATTAAGGCACTATAATGGTTTCAAAATTTAAAGTCTGGTTTAAGCTAGAACAGTATGGAGGTTACAGCAGGTATTACAAATAGGAAAAGCCTGGAGGGCTGATTCAGATTAGCATATTCTTGACATACAGTATTAAGCAAATGAGATGTTGTTTGTATCACAGAATGATAGAATCATAGAACGGTTTGGGTTGGAAGGGACCTTAAAGCTCATCTCGTTCCACCCCCTGCCCTGGGCAGGGACACCTCCCACCAGCCCAGGTTGCTCCAAGCCCCGTCCAACCTGGCCTTGAACCCCTCCAGGGATGGGGCAGCCACAGCGTCTCTGGGCAACCTGGGCCAGGGGCTCACCCCCCTCACACCAAAGAATTTCTGCCTCACATCTCATCTCAATCTCCCCTCTTCCAGTGTAATACCATTCCCCCTCATCCTGTCACTCCACTCCTTGATCAAATGTGCACTGGAACAAGATGTGAAACATCGTGAAAAATCTGGTAGGTTTAAGAGCTCTAAATTTCCAGAAGAAAGAATTTCACCCTAATTTCTCATTCTTAGGAATCATCTTTCCAAGCAGGTAAGTAATCACTATTTGATTACAATTCAATTTAATAAAAACCCTGCAGAATACCCACACGTAATTGTAACAGGAAAGGGAAATGCAGTTATCTGAAATTCTCCATTCATTCAGAGCACAAGGCTGCTGAAACCTGGGCATAAATGTCTCTCACCAGTGCTCACAAGATGGTGTTGTAATTGATGCCAAAAATTCAGCAGCTTTATCATATGCAATTTTTTCCTACTGACAAAGTATTCCACGGAGCTGTATTTCAATTCTGATTCCATATGTCACTTCAATTTCTGATCAGAGCTTGAACATAAAAAAATTATAGCCCGTCTCGATGGACCAATAAAAAAGGATCATTTCTTTTTACATATCAACATTTATTAGTCTCAATCATTTCAGAAATATAATCATTATAGTCCCTTTTACTGAGAATAGTTACTCCCCCCACACATTCATCCTGGGGGCTCCTCCGTACAGATGCTCTTTTTCCTTTTATTTCCGAGGGTGGCATGTTGTTCCACAGCAAAATCTGCCATCATGCATAACCAATAGAAAAATTAATTAAAAGGGTTGGATTTTGGTTTGGGTTTTTTTCCTATTCCCAATATCCTGGCTCTTCAATATTATTAAATTATTTCCTTCTCTCTCTCCCCAAATAAAATAAACTTTGACTAAAAAGTCAAAGGCAGGTTAAGTTTCAAGTCAGAAGGCACGACTGGGTTGACCATCCTGAACTCTGTATTTCACAGGCCTTTCAGTTTCAGTTGGGGCCAACTGCGTTGTACCAGAGCACGGCTCACAGCTGGCTACGGCACATACTCCAGAGGTATACAAGGCCCTGGTTGGAAACCATCGATATTTAGGTTAATCTTGGTTTTCAAAATCACTGCATATATCTGTTTCTTTCAAAAAATCTTCCTGAAGAAATTGATCCATCCTTCCTACTGAAAACCCAAGATAGATAGGATGCTGTTTTCAAAAAGACTTTTACAAATCCCATCAATACTGGAATAAAACCAGAAAAAAACAAGGCAGCTTTATTGATTTACACATTAAAATAACATCTCCTTTTTGTGCATGTGCAGCCTCCCATGAGTGATAACTGGGCTTTTAAAGAGAATCTAATATCAAACCTGTAAGTATTATCCATCAGTTCTCCCCCCTCTTTTTATAACAGCCACAGAAGATTAGAGATAACATGCCTAATTAGTGTAGAATGATGTAAAAATCACTGCTTGGACTGAAACACGCGGTGCAAACAGTAACTGAGCTTCTCGTTAACTAGAGGTCATTTGACAAACCTGGGATCTTTGTGTGCCTGGTCACAGAACTGGAAGGTGAACATTTGTATGACTTCTGCACCATGTAAAACTTCTTATTGAAAATTGTATTCTCAGTGAAATCATTTGGACCAATTTTATTACCTCCATTAAAACATTTGATCGTTTTCACTCAAAACTCATGTCCTTGTAATTCAAGCCACCTCAGCTCAAAAGAATTTTATCTCAGCAGAGACTAATCCAACATTGCATGAGATGGAACAGAAACAAAACAAAACATGTTTCCCATTTTCCAAGGATAACTTTCCAGCTTTATGAGTGAGAGTAGAAATACTTAAGGATCATACTTAAGCTACAACTAGGTTTCCATGCAAAGTAAAGCTAAGATAACTAACTGCATAGTTTTGCTTCAAACACTGCTGTTACCTCCAAAATTCACATCCTCTGCAGGAAGTATTTGCTAAAAAGTACAGCGACCCATCATCCTCAGATGTGGAGTATATGCTGAGGACTGGAATAAACTGTATGTGCTATATACATCACTCCAATCAACATCACTCATAGCCAGAAAACACTTCATTTCAGGATAAAATAATCCAAGGATTTTTGTAGATTTTTTTAAAACACAGGATCAGTGCAGGTTCCTGAGCGCTTGTGTTCAAGGCAGGCTGAACAATAAGAATCAACTGATAACCAGCTGCCAGCTGAAATATCAGAATGTGAAAAAATTCCTCCTTAGTGGTCCTACAGGCATAGCTCACAGCAGGAAACCAGCAGCACCCAGGACTGCCTCCAGCAACAGGTCACCCACCTTGGGCTCCCACCCCAGTTCAAAGGAAAGGCCCCACGATCTTACTCTGCAGAGTTTTGTCTGTGCTGGAGCCACAAACTCACACTCTTCCTGACTTGTGGCAGGTACGACATGGAGGCCTGACCTGCCACACACACCAAGATGCATCACCTGTTTTGCACCGTGGCGGGGAGCCCCACACCAACAGCATGAAGGCAGCGGCTGTCAGGTTCCTGAACCCCAAGCATTTCACTTTACATACTACAGGTCTTGGCTTATTTTAATTTACACTGCCTTAATTTAGTAGGAAATACAGCACGACTACTCCAACACATAGCAGACTACTCAGATATGCAAATCTTAATTATGAATTCTGACAGGAATCTCGTCAATCTCCTGTCAGCCGCCTTGCCAAATACCCTCCTGCACACAACTCCTGAAGAGCTGCCTGCTCCGCGAAGGCCACGCATGCGCAGGCAGCTCCCTTCTCTGCTGGCAGCCGGCTTTGCACTGGTTTGCATCTCAGCTTAAGCAGAGCAGCATTTTGTTTTCCCTGCAGCCCTTGCGCTGTCGGCACACAGCGGGTGCTTCCACATCACTACATAAGCAGCGCCGGAGCCACCGCAAGGCCAGGGAAGCTGCTGCCCCAGCAGATGACTGGAATGGTTTGTAATGTGTCTCAGCAAACAGTACAATGAAATTGTCGTGTTTGTATTTCCTTGCAGGTTCATGACCAGGCCTATGACCACAATTTACTTTAAAAAATCCACAAGCTAAAGACCCTTGCCTGGTGACTCCTGCTGTTCTCTTGGGAGCTGTGGGCTAAGGAAAGCCACATCCTGACAAACCCCCCGACTGCCCCAGTGTACCTCTCTCAGATCAGTGACATTTTGCCACTGGCTTAAATGGTGGCAGAATCAATGCCAAGGAAGTAACTTCTGTTTTGAAGCCATACAGTTTAAGGATGATGGGCATGATGCAACATAAGCTGACAAAAGGAAACAGGCAGTTGGTCTTATTTATATATGTGTGCACATAGGTACATATATAGTTTTCACATGCGCACTACAGATGCGTTTCCTCCTTCCAGGTCAGTTTAAGTTAGACCCTAATTTACAGAAGATCAACTCTGTTCAGGACATTATTTAAACTCATAGCTTTAGACTTCAGCAAAAGTTCCTGATGAATTAAAAAAACAAAGCAAGCAAAACAAACGCCTCCAAAAACAAAATTAAATCTTCAGACAGCAAGAAGAAAATGAAGATATGATTATTGAAACTTCCTCTCCAACAACAGAAAGGAAGGAAACATGAACAAAGAATGAAAACGTCAATATTATCTGTCTGGACTTTTAATTTTCCTGTGAAAGTTACCAGAGAGCATGGTGCGTCCTGCAGACCCTGGTAGAGACAGATGATCTCTGCTGGCTCTGCAGTCCCTAATAGCTTTTCTCGCTGACTGAAGTCACTCGGAAGCAAAAGCAGTGCTGTCAAATGCAAGTTCACTTACTGCTAAACTCAGCCAACAGACTGCTTGTTTCTGACAGATGTTTCTGTTTAAAGCCACTAGGAACCGTATGGATCATTCCACCTCATCAATCTCAAGAGCCAGCCCAGCAACTCCAAGAGCCAGAAATTTGCCAAGAACAAATGAAAAACCTAATTAGATCAACAGACAAAATTTGGATCAAGATTAGAGGATCTGACATGACAATGGGATTAGACTATTAACAAGACATAACAAGCTTTGGCTATTTATCATTTCACAATCAGTTTTCACAGTACAAGAAGGAAGCACTGGCAAATCAGCATGAAAAATGCAGACACAAGAACATCCTTGTTTCAGTTTAGCATGTGCTCCCTTTTAACGCCAAGCTCTATGGAACCAAACGGTCTATTCTTAGAGAAAAACCACTGCAACAGCAGAAGGAATTAAGAATTAGTGGCATAACAATGGAAATAAATATAACAAAATCCTTAGAGCGAGACATTGGTAGTTGAGGTGTAGAAAAAGGCTAAAAAGTAAATAAATAATTGCAACCACCACAGTTTGGAGCTATCCATGTGGAAAAGCTAGTGCAGACAAACATCTCGATAGACTTTGCAATGACACTGTCATTCTTGTCTTCTCCACCTCTCTGCCAACCAAATATAAACATCCTTAAAAAATGAGGCTGAAAACCAGAAAAATCCCATTGTTGCTTCCCCCTCCTGATAGGTTGCCAGTGGGACTAAACAGGGTGTAAGGGGGGTGCCCGAGTCAAATTAATCTCACTTTTATGCCAAACTAGAAAGCAGCAATGACAGCAGAGCTAAACAACACACACCATGGTCGGATGAACCATTTCCTACAGTTGGTTGCCTTCACACAGCTCCCAAGGGATGCTCTGCTCCGACTACCGACAGGTCACAAGAGGTCTAGGTGGTATCTAGGCCAACCAGAAAATGTGCCTGGCCCTCAGCGCTCCTTTTGTCTTATTTCTGTTCAGATACTCTGCACCTTCGCCTTCTGCTCCCACATCTGGGAAGCCAAGCTTGGACACAAACTGTGCAATCACAGTCCTTCAGTGGGAGGAGTCCCTGCGCATTACTGACCTGCCCACTGCCTCCTGGCTCAAAAACAAAGCCCCTGGAGTCTGCCTGGAGGAAGCTTGATTCCTCCAAACATTCTCTCCCTGCTCATTTGGGGACTTGAGATGCAGACGATGCACTGTATGTTTTACACACAACAACGCAATCTGCTCCCATCCCAGCGCAAACCCAACTTGGCTTTAGTAAAGAAGTTATCACCAGCTTATTTCTATTTCTAGCATCAGCCATAGAGGCCTGATCAGATGAAACAACACGGTTTTAAAGAGAAGAAATTAAGTCTCGGAGCACTGCAAAAGAATTTCACAGATAGTGACATGCAGAGCTATACCTCTACAGCACCAGCAAGAAAAAAAAAAAAGATATATAACGCCCCACGTATGGCTCCTCACTCTTTGCCTCCTACGTGTATTTTCCTTTGTATTTTAATTGCAGTCTGACATTTAGAGCAACATTTTGATGTAAATGTGGGCAGCATCTAGTACAGTGGAAGTCTCGGTTCACATCTGGAGGGGCTACTTACCAGCAGTAAGTTACTAGCCATTACCAGCACAAGGCACCGGGAGAGAGGCTGCCCCACTCCCCGGCTGTGCCGCTAATCCTCCCAATAGAGCAGGACTTCCCAAAAGCCCACTGAAATGATCCTGAAGGAGGCAGCAACCTCAACGTACTTGTCATTCGCTGACTCAAGAAGCTTAAAAGAGATTAACAGGATTATTTACAGTTTATCACTCACCAAACTACAACACCAAGCAAAGTAATTAAGTAATGATACACTATAAAATATAAACATTTCTAGGATCTTGTACTACATGGAAGCACCCATAATAGGAAGAAAAAATGCTCATAGCAGAAGGAACCACAACCCTGATTGCCTGGTTTTAGAAGCTTATTTCAGGGCATAGCTGATGCCAATTAACAAGGGCATGTCCTCCACCACAAGGTGTAATTGGATGGCCATTTACATTTTAACACAGCAGCCAGCTGGGGAGGGTTTGGGCTGGGGATAATATAAGTGGAACAGCAATGAGGGAGAGACAAAAGATGAGGTTTTTCCCTCAAATTGCTTCATCACATCCTCACTAGTTTCAATTAAAGATAAAGGTCTCACATTAACATCTGTGTCAGTATTGACAGCAACAAAAGGATACATTGCAGCAGCAATATAAGGACACTTCCTCTTAAATACACTGTTTAATCCTTCCATACATGTTTCAAAAGTAATTCCTCTTTGTCAAATTAAGTATGGCTTTTTGATACAATTAGCTTTTTGCCTGGAGCTCTGGTGGTCCTAATATGAAAGGAATCTAGATACACATCAGTTCTGATTTAAGTTCTGCATTTAAAAAAAGAAAGATAAAAAATAAATTCTTCCTCTCTAGCTCATCTTCTCATAAATCCTATTAACAAGAGATATTCTGAGATAATTACAAGAAGGCACCAGAATCTCTCCTTTCCTCAGTGACTTTTGATACTGTACATCATCATGACAATGGAGCAGCATCCCTGCCAATGCTAGCATCTATAAATACCAGTTTGTCTATTGTCCTTCAACTAAATATTGCCTTTTTTTTTTTTTTTTTGAGGAAGGATGTACATAAATGAAATGAACAGGAGAGAAGAGGGAAACTATTGGGAAGAAGCAACACTTAAACAGTAATAGGTTTTTTTTAAAATACATGCTCTCCAATCCCATGGCAACAGCCCATGGACAACAGAAAAAATGAGGAGCTCTGTATTTGAGCTATGAAAAACCAGTGTTTCCTGCAGGGCTCACAGCACCACCTTTCCTTGTGAAGTAGATTAGCAGGACTGTCTTTTCTTCCCTGCCCAGTTGTAGGAACCCAATAGTTTTAACCCCCCTCCTGCTTGGCTACATTTGGTGGAAGCTGGTCCATAGAGTCAAAACTGTTAACCATGGCCACCAGATCGAGAGAGGTGATTCTGCCCCTCTACTCTGCTCTCGTGAGACCCCCACCTGGAGTACAGTGTCCAGCTCTGGAGCCCGCAGCACAAGAAGGACATGGACCTGTTGGAGTGGGTCCAGAGGAGGGCCACAAAGATGACCCGAGCGCTGGAGCCCCTCTGCTGTGAGGACAGGCTGAGAGAGTTGGGGTTTTTCAGCCTGGAGAAGAGAAGGCTCCGGGGAGACCTTATAGCAACCTTCCAGTCCCTGAAGGGGGCCTACAGGAAAGCTGGGGAGGGCTGTTTGCAGGGGCATGTAGCGATAGGACAAAGGGCAATGGTTTTAAAGTAGAGCAGGGTAGGTTTAGATTAGACATTGGGAAGAAGTTCTTTACACTGAGGGTGGTGAGACACTGGCACAGGTTGCCTAGAGAGGTGGTGGAGGCCGCATCCCTGGAGACATTCAGAGCCAGGCTTGATGAGGCTCTGAGCAACCTGATCTAGTTGAAGATGTCCCTGCTTAGTGCAGGGGGGTTGGACTAGATGGCCTTTAAAGGTCCCTTCCAACCCAACACATTCTATGATTCTATGAAAACTGCCAGCAGGCAGGAGGAGCAGACACCTATGTGCTCACACATCCCCTACTGGCACAGCATCCTCATCTCCTCAGGGAAGCCAACAAAGAAAATCCAACTACAGAGAACGTGCCAGGGATGCCCTAGACAGCATTTATCAAAAACATTTGGGCCATTTACATGGTTCCGTAGAGAAGGACCAAGCTGTGCCCCTCAGCTGTTACACACAAATGGCACCAAGTCCTTCCATAGGACCCACAGAAACAACCATTTGCACGGGGTCTTCAAATTGGATCTCCTACAGTTCAAACCTCTGCTCTCAGAGAACTTTGGTATTTGAAGTCTGCAAACGCACCCAACATGCACTACAGCAGGAGGCAATACAGAACATTACTGTCTGTAAAACATTCCTCACATTCAAGTATAAGCAGTTACAGCAGTAAACATCCTTAAACTAAGCTAATATGTGCAGCTAATAAAAACTTCTACAGAGCTAAGCCATTCCAATTACATCCCAACACCAAACTTATGAATTTTAATTTCTTTCAATTGTTATTGAGAAGGCAACAGTGCGCGTCTTACACAAATGCAGACCCACCGTGGCAGGTCTTGGTCTCTCATGTACTTGCCCTCTGCACTGTGATGAACACCACCAGTTGACAGTTGAGCTACTTTTGATGCATAACACACAAATATCTTCATCCTAAAAAAACCATAAAGAAGTCTTTTTATAATCATTGTAACTCATGAGGGCAAAACCTGCTAAGAACAGCTTCTCCAGTTAACAGCTTAAATGTGACAATTTTAGCAGCCACATACGTAGTCAGTGTGGTTCAATTCCCCCCCTAGATGTGTTTCTGATCTTAGGTAGGCAAAGCAGTTCATTTGTCCTAATTCTGAACCAGTGCATGCTAGTCTCTTTCAATCTCAATTAGCTAGTAGGAAATTTATTTAGAAAGCTGACAGGAACTATTTGGGGGATTAATGATCACTGATTTATGAATATTGAGTAGCATTTCAATAATCCAAGCAGAGTAATCACTTGTAGCTGAAGCCAGTTCTCCCAACCATTATAGTCTGTAGCAATCACTCAAAGGCAGTTAAATGATTCTGATTTATGACCTTAACCTACAGGGCCCAGTACATTTGCTCTATCAGTGTGTAAATTCTAAAAACGCAATTCCCTGCACCTCTAGAGAGCCAATTTAAGTCAACATTATGCATGAGCTGAGCATGCTTGAATTCTCAGATCTCTTATTTCACTCATTAAATTTGCACTGAACATCTTGCAATTAAAATTTCATATAGATTTTTTCTTATGATTGACATTTGGCCTTGGCAAAATGAGTTTAAATTTTGTTTCTCTAAAGATTTAGAAGGAGATAGATTGATCTAGACATTGTTTTCTGCAAGACGATGATGATGGAGCACTAATGCTTTTATTAGCATTTTGAAAAGCCTCCCTTTTTGCTGGAAGACTGTCTATCAGTAACAAGTCAAAGCAATTCAGCCACCAAAGCCAAAGCTACAGCTAGTACAGCAGCATCAAAAGCGCTGCTGCACAAAGTCTTCATGTGACCCTTTGCTGTTTTTAGGCCAACATCTTTAACTGGGGTGGAACAAATTGGGCCTTCCAGTACAAACCAATATGTGCTCATCTGCCATGAATAAACAGCAGTTCTATTATGTGATTTTGAAAATAAACCGAGGACAACCAAAAAGACCAGGAAAGTACTAAAGCGATTTCAAGTCCTGATCTGAAATGGTGAACTGTTTGGACTGACTCAAACACTAGATTTGTTGTGCTAAAATCAGGCAACTCATCTATTTTATCTCACGTTGTGTCCCTCGGGCAATGAGTTCAAAGGAAGCATGGTTGTACCCTACAGTGACCCCACGTACTCACCAGTTACAGCATAAGGTGTGCTGTAGAGGTACCTGATCACACAGAGACAGTTCATGCATCAAGGAGCTCACAATGCAGGGACAAACACAATGACTGAGCGAGGGAAGAAGAATTTATGCCTCAATTCACCAGTGGCTTAAGAGGACTGCAATGTTAAATAGCCCATGGACAGAGAGAAAGCACTGCACAGCACAACTCAAGGAAATACAAGGTCTTTTTGTAGAAATGCAGCTCCTAACACAATGATACATCAATTTCATATAGGACCTGGAGCATTAAGGTCATGTCAATAATAAATTACCATGTACAGGCTGCAGCAGACATGCTAATATTAATTTTGTACCTTAAGAAGCAAATCAAGAGGAAAATGTTTCAAAAACCTAAGCAGCTGACTAAAGGAAGCATCCCCTGGGCTGGAGAAATGTGAATACACATTCACAATATCCATTCAGGTCCACTGGTCACAGTGATGATGGAAGGTGTACTGGAGATAACATTTTAAGCGCTGTTTGCCAACCTGCTGGCCAAAAGATCACTCGCATGTCAACGCAGGTACTTGCACACACAGAGCTGCAGCAGGACCCAAATGCTTCATACCGAACACGTAAGTGATAACAGAAGGTACCTTTCTTCTCACATCATAGGAACATTTAAGACACCGTAGATTGTTGTCCAAGCACACGGAATAATGCTTAAAACCTACATGTACCTACATACATCATTTCCAGTTTAACCACTCTTCATCCCGTCCAGCTGAGCACAGTATTCGCCTTTCAGCAAATTATAAGCAAAGGAAATAAGAAAAAATTTGTCTCACTATGGGAAGAGATCAATAGCGTACCTAAATTCCATCATGTAGCTAAAGAAAAAATCCAGTGTACTAGCCCTGGAGAATATCAATCTTGCAGCAGGACCCAAGGCATTTTTTTACTGCAGAACAGTAAAGTCTTTACAGTCACAGCATAATTACACTAATGTACCGGTATTTTAATATCATCTCTCTGAAATGAAATTTTGTTTCCATGTCCAGTCAATAATTCTGTCTCATCTCAGTGATGAATAGAGCTTAGTGAATAATTTGTTATGAATAATTTATTCACTGCATTTCACCTTTCATCTCTCTTTGAACATTTTGTGAAATTCAGGAATGTATTCGTTACACAAACTTCTTCACGAATAACTCATTCTTGCATACCGTGTGTTGATAGTTCACTGAAAATATTCAAACTGATTTGCCACTGGGTTACATTTACAAGGTGTTGTACCTGCTTCATCACTGGTTGGGCTCAGTTCATCCACGCTGCATTCCCAGATGCTCAGACAGCTGCAATTCAAGTTCAGTCTCAAATATTTAAGCTTGGAATGTATCATTTCTCCCATTTCAGGATCTAGAAAGGATCCAGCTGGGTTCAAGGCCCCACTGTTCTAAGTGCTGTGTAAAGACTGCCCACAAGAATTGAGGGCATCAGTAGACAAGACAGTGGGAGTTACCACCGGACTATTTTACAGACAGGAAATTTAGACAAAACAAGTATAACTTCAGTAAGTTCAGACAAAGAGACTCTGTAGTAGAGAGAGAAAACACCAGCTTACAAACACCATCAGTTTTCTACCCTAACCAGAGAAGGGTGTAAAGTTGTGCCTCCCAAGGTGTGTCAGTTGAGATAGTTCGGAATTTTCCCGAAGAATCATTTTTTGTGAAAACAAAGATTTCTATCTCTTCTTGTACAAAACAGTTTCTTGAAATTTTTTGCTACAAAACAGAAAATTTTCCAGGCCAAGCTCTGAAGGAATTGTTACATTTAGAGCTAAGTAGACCCAACTAAAAAAACAAAGAACAACCACCCCAAACATTTTGTTTTGCATCAGTGTAACAAACCATTACATTATGGGTCCAGTAGTTCAAAAAACAGTTCTCTCCCAGAGGCAGTTCATCTTCCTAACCGCCTAGAATATTTAAAAAAAAAAAAAAATCAGACAATGCAGATTTTGAGGTATAACAAGCAGTGTTGTCTAGACATAGCAATAAAACCACAGGAACAGCAAATCCTGAAGTAGAGAGGCTCCTGTAGGCAATTTGTCACTACATAACAATTCCATTTAATATCGTACTATATCATGAGAAAATACTTTGGCCCAGATCAGTGCACTGGAATCACAGGTTCCAAATGCATTACCAAATAGAATTTTTTCATACATCTTGTTTCGTGAAAATTTAGTTACATTTCCATTTCTTGCGCCCTCCCAAGAGAAAGAAAACTTTGAAATGTCATTCTCATGCCATAGAAACATTTGTATAAGTCTATACTTCAGCTGCCTAAGCACTTTCTCTTAGGAGGACAAGCAGCACTTAATTTTAATGTATCTAAACAAAAGAAATTCAAGATAAGACACCCTGACAAAATTTATGACCGTTGGAAGGGGCAGGTGACTGATCAATTCTGCTCTCCTGCAGGGCAGGGTAAAGCATCCCATCACCAGGTCAGATGGGGCTTTGAGCAACCTGGTCTAGTGGGAGGTGTCCCTGCCCAGGGCAGGGGGGTGGAACAAGATGAGCTTTAATATCCCCTCCAACCTAAACCATTCTGTGATTCTACAATCACAGGATATGGGTGCTCACATCAGCATTCATGGGTCTCAGAAGGCTCAGACATCACACGCTGCAGTCCGTGTCACAGAAGTTCCTGTACCCACCTCTGCTATGTCCACATTTTTATGGCACTAGAGGTTCAGCTCTGGTTGTAAGCAAAGGACCACTTTTAACAAAGGATATGGGACAGCAACACATGTGAAAGGCATGCATGGGAAGAGGCAAAAAACCAAAAGACAGCTAGCTTTGCAATCCAAAAAGGAGAAAACCACATCAGGATGTGATCTCTCAATGGTAGTTTGCATTAAAGGAGTGGTTAATCACTGGTACAGGCACCTAAAGAAGTTGTGGAATCTCCATCTGAGCCCTGAGCAACATCATCTAACACTGAAGTTAGCCCTGCCTTGTGCAAGGGCGTTGGACTGGGTCATCTCTAAAGGCCTTTTCCAACCTAAATGACTTTATGATGCTATATGACCTCTTCACAAGAAGAGCTCAAACCAGTAATGAGCACAGTATCAGCTCAGGAGCAGGAGAAGGTTCAAAATACCACCTTTCAGCTGTACTGTTGCACCTATCTTGCATAGAGAGTACCAGTGCTAATATGGTCTGCTTGAGTTGTAAACATAAAAGCTTTGTTTCACATACAAATGGATCCATGTTGAAACACACAAGTTGTTTTTGGTAAAGCACTCATGCATTAATATTCATATAAAGCATTTATATTAATAATACAGGTCTGGAGCAATGCGGTCCTGCCATGCACGCACACTGAGAATGGACTTTAAATTAAGCTTCAGTAAAGATAAAAGTAATGTACGTACCACTGCAAGATAATTTCCTAATAACAACTTGGAATCCTATGTTAGGTCTACTAGTCTGCGTATGCACAGTCCAAAATTCATAATTAGAACAGAAAAATTTGGTATGGGAACAAAAAGTGACATTAACAGCACAAAAAGAGAAGAACCAGGTGCGTTTTCAGAATCAAAGGGCTGTGACAAGCAGCCCATCCCACCATCTATGTGATAAATAGAAAAATCTTAGGCTGGCATTCATGCAAATTGCACTTACGGTTTGTTCTCGTTATTATCTTGCACTTCAGACTGTCCATCTTTTTTTTTTGTAGTCGTAAAAAAAATCTAGGCCCCAGTCAGTATGCACAGAAGAGCAAAGCATTACTACAAAACAGATGGTACACTGAATATTAAGCAACTTTGTATGAAGAACAGTGCCTTTAAGAAGAACTCAATTTACAATTAATAGCTTATAGACTGTAAAACTAACTAGAAAAATAAAATGCATTTCAGCTTAGTTATTATCAGGGGAATCTAAAGGAGAAACTAGTCTCTGGTTTATGCAGCCGGAGGAGTCCAGTGTCCTCTCCGGTTGAGGGAAAGTCACACACCCAAGGGTTAGACACTCAACAGGGATCTGTGGTAAAAGCTCTCTGTGCTCATTGCAATCCCAAGGCATTTTACTATTACACCCTGCTGCTTTGTGGAAAAGAGATGAGCCAGATTTCAACAAATTAGTCTGCCATAATCAAAGCTTTCCATCCACAAGATCACACCCCTTTAGCACTACTACAGGGCAAAGAGACTCTTGAGGCTCAAAATCCTGAAGAACCTTCCTTGAATACAGCAGGAATCAAAATATTGCTGCCTTCAGTTCCCACCCTTTCCCAACCAGGGTTTAGTAATCGTCTACAGCTTCCGCCTTTACCTTTCCACCCTCTTGCCTGCTGTTCTCAGAGGTGCGCACACACGTATCCCACAACTCCTCCAAACACCAGAAAGGAAACCTTGTGCACATGTGCCGTGTCACGGGTCATGAGAAATACCTTCCCTGTCCCTGTAGAGAGGGATAGTGACCGCAGTCACAGCAGCAATCAGATTTCAGAGTTTATTAGTATGTGAACACCGAAAGAGAAAGAATTGGATAGGAACGTACAATATTTTACTATATTTCTTAACAGTTCTAATTAGCTAAAACTCAAATTTAAACAATACTGTGAATAAACTGCACATTTCCCAAGGCAAACGAGATTAAAACACAGACAATACACTCACAGCACTCAAGGTTATGGATTCACACACAGCTCAAGTCACAAGTGACGATGGTTCTTGGCATCTGGTGGCTGTTTGAGAGCCTATTTTGAGTGAATTGTCATTCTCATGCCATGCCTCTAACTGGCAGGTAAAACAAGTATTTGGTGATTACCTTAAGCAGTCCGACAAAGGAATAAGTAAACTTAGGGATTCAGTCTTAGAGGCAATAGTTTGCCCATGGGACTGCAGCAGAAACGCAGATTACCAAGGCGTTTTTTCAGTGGCTAGGGATATTGAATTTCACCCTAGCAATGTTAGTCCAAGATTTCTCAAAAAAAAAATTAAAAAAAAAAATCAATGTGTTCTTTATTTAAGGGAAATAAAAAATAAAATACAAATTATTCTATGAACAGCAGAATAATGAAACTCAATTTCTTACAGTGTTTTTCTTTTTTCCTTCTTTTCAAGGCTGTTCTAAAAAAACTTGAAATCTTTCCCATGGTTAAGATATTCCTAATCCTCTCTTCGTTACTGTCAATTTTCATTAAATTTGACACCACAACTTCAAATTTAACTTTGTGAAAACCTGTCACCAGAATCTAAAGCTGTGGGTGGACAGGACGCGCATGAACAATGAGGCTTGCTTGCTTTGGAATCAGTCTTAGGGCCAAGCAGCACTCAGTGAGATCAAGCTGCTCATGTCCGGACTAGAAAGGAGCAGAAAAAGAAATATTTCTGATAATTCCTTCTAGAAAGACATTACAGGTTGCATATACAGATGGAAAGTATGACACACATTGTGGGTGCAGAATCCTCAGTTAAAGGTACTTATAATGAAGGAGATGTTAAATAAGAAAATTAATAAGCTATGAGAGGACTGAATCACCCAGAAGGGGGGGAGTTTACAAATACACTGTCCAGTATTTTTCCATGTCTTTCCTACCTAAAACCATAGGGTATACATATGGAGATAGATTTCTGTTTATGACAGGTAAGTCTATTTTAGCGCACTTCCAGTTACTCAGCCTGCCTGGGTCGCCTCTCTAGCTACTATGGCACCTTGACCTGAGTGGAAATCAAAGAGAACAGAATGGGATGACATGCAACAAGAAAAAAACTAAAATAATGACAAAACTCTAAATTCCATTTGAGTCCAGATTTGAAGTGTTTTGGCCGCCACCAAAACTAAATACCACTGGAACCAAACTACACTTGGGTGAGCAAGCACTTTGGGTGCTTACGCTCAACTGATTGAGGTCAGCACCCTGTCCTTGAACCGCACTGCTAATCACACAATCAAGCCATGACCCAATGGAGGCCAATTCAGAGTAGTTTACCCATTTTAGGTGAATTTTAATTCACCTATTAGAAGAATTAGGTAGGTGAGTGTCTTGAAACAGTCAGTGGTACAACAGGGGGAGAAGTAGCAGGAGGGAAGGCAGGCCCACAGCTGGGAATGAGTGTTCAGGATCTCAGGTCTCTTAGGTGTTGAAATACTAAGACCTGCCACTCTTAAATACCCTACAAACTGAGAACCTTAATACCACCTAATTTAGGCATATAACTTCAGCATGGCCTTTCTTCTGAACTGCCACGGAGTCACCAACTTAAAACAGATGCAGTGAACAACCACCCAAACATGAGTATTAGAAAGCCAATGTGCAGATACAGGACCACCACAGCCCATGTATTGTCAACAGTGGTGTTATTACAAAGTTCACATATGCTGCTCACTAATGATATACGATACACACAGTCCCACTCCCAAGAGATCTATCACGCCTCTGAAGATCGTCTGGGTAATATACCAAAACTGGGGTGAGGGACGGAATTGTTACGATTTGGCAGGGGGAAGGCTTTTTTGTTTTATTTCTCTGGCTACCACTTCTACTTGCCACTACGTGGCCGTGGACACTTCGTAATGTAATTTAGCCAACAAAATAGGATTCCATGAAGCTAAATTAAAAGTTCAGACTATGGATAACTGAAGTCAATAAATGTTTACTCCGTCTTCTAAGTATGGCTATATATAACACACAATACATTTTGTGTTACCATGAGTCACTCTAGAAATATTAGATAACTCCTCAAAACAATTAATAGTTATTTAACTTATGGAAATTGAAGTCTTCAGAATTATGAGGCTCTATTTCATATCTGTATTACAACAGCAAGATTTACAGAACTGTAAAGAATAATTCTTTAGCTTCGCATACTTGGGTAATTATCTTAAAAATTGAAATGTCATTAATGATACAATATAGTCATAAGTAATTAACCACCTAATTAAAATCTAGAAATTAAAAGTAATTCACATTCAGATAAAATTGTCCTTCACAGCTGGATTTCAGTAGTCCATGAACCTAAGCAATACAGAAAGCAGAAGAAATTAAGAGACGCTGAACACTTTTTATGGGAACTTGCAATGTGAAGCAAAAAGGAACAGCAGGCTAGAACATGCCATGATGATTAGTGTTCTGTTTAATCAATGTTGAGATGTCATCAGTGAGAGGTGGCAGGTGTCACTTCGCTATGTTAGAACAAAGTCAGGTTTTGAAAAAAGGGCAATGAGGAAGACTGGGAGCTCAAGAGTTCCTACAGTACTCAAAAACTCTGCCTATGCAGAACACATATAATTAAACCCATACAGCACTGAAAACTGGGAAAAGAAAGTTTGGAAAGTCTCAAACATTAAGTTGAAGAAATCATATTTGTCTCCTGTTCATCACTGTATAAATATTTGGTGAGGAAAAGCAGTAGCGCCTTATTGCATGGCATCAAAGCATTCCCATATTTAAAGATCACAAGTTGTAGTCTATCATGGAGAAATCAGCGCATTTTAAAGTATTATCAAGGTTTTCAATGAAACACTAGCAATTGAAACTTGTCATTCTATAGTCACAAAATAAAGAACTAACTAAACAGTTATTACTTGACAGTTTCTGCGTGTTCAGAGACAATGCTCTGTGATAGGTTAAGACAAATTGCTGCGATAAAAGCAACTGAAAAATATACTGTAGCACAATTCTGAGGTCAGGCATTGCAGGGAGCTCCCATATTTAAGCCAAAGTGCTAGAGAATTATTAATGTCAAAATTTACATAGGCCCTTAAATAAGATTTGTCATCATGAATTCTAAACCCTAGATTAATGGGAGAACTTAAGTTTAGTTGCAGGGTAATATTCTGTACTTGAAAAAGGCTCCGTGTGTTGCATATTGAATGGGAGCCACCGACAACGTGCACAGATGACTAGAGAGATGAAGAGGTGCCACACACAGGATCTGCACAGACAAACTCGGGTCCCAGCCTCACAAAGAACTTGATGCACTTTTGCTCCAGTTCATTAAGAGAGTTAAGCACTTACTTCAAGTTGGTCCCTATTGAGCGCGCTCACCTCTAAGCACTCACATGGGTACTGCTGATGTCAAGGGCTTTTAACCTTGTGCATGCATATGTGACCTGTGGAGTAGATGACTTTCTAACCTGGGTTTTGCTAGAGGCCTCTCCTGATGGGCCGCGGCAGGACCTGCGATGTCTTAGCCTTCAACTCCCAAACATGCACAACTTTTCATAGACTATCGACCAACAACAACCTCTTCTCCTTCAAATACTATTCTCTCAGGAAGGGCTGGCAGAAGAGGCACACCTGGCTTTTACAGATGTTGTATATTTATTTCATGTCAACTTTTTCCAGTGTGTCAGACAGTCAATCTCAGTAATTTCTCTCCCCACCCCAGAAGAATGGAAGAATCCCATTCTTTTTAATTTTTCAGGTTCTATGGCAATTTCTACAGAACTGTATTAATCTTTCAATACACAATGTATCACTAGAGCAACTGTCTGCTGTAGCTACCCAAAAGGAATGATGTTTTACATTCACTGAATACCAGAGTCAAGGATTCTGAAGCTTTAGTGCACATCTCAAAAAAACAAGCTTTTGTCTCTCCAAGTCTGCTCATTCAGAAGTCATTTGGAGACATGCAGACAACATATCATTAATCACTGATCATGTTCCAAGACACATTTCTAACACAACTCTCGTGATTACAGTAAGGCTTTACATTTGGCTCCTTGTTAGCCCACCCACTGAAGTTTGATCTCGCCTTCCCCACCCACCCCACCACCAACCCAAGTGCTCAAAAAGTGGCTGCAAACCAGCCAGCCCCAGACACTGGCAGCCCTGTTTCCAGTGCAGAATAAGGGACTGCAGTTATTTCAGACTTCATCCAGATCTAACTGGATATTTCTCAAAACTGTCAGACTACTTTGCTAAGTTTCTTTCTGCTCATTTTTAATCACTGCTATAATTTCAATCTCCTCCATCTACTGTGAACAATAAATTAAAAAGAGGAGCTATATAGTCAGGGGAAGACTTTATTGTTAGTTTTTTTCTGATTTGAAATGCCCATAGCTTGCCATGCTGACTAATGTTCTTTGGTCAGTAAATAATACCACCTGCTGAGCCAAGTATGTGCCCAGAATGAATGAGTGCTGCTAGGTGATTCAAAAAGACCATTATTTTCCCTTTCAGTTCCATCCTTTTTTCTTAGAATTTGAAGCAGCCTTGTCTCATTTCCAGGAGCAGAGAATGCGTGGACCACACATGGATTTGTATAACCACTATTGCACAAGCTAATTAATCCAGCCTTTATCCTAGGACCCAGCACTGAAGGCACATACAAGCATGAAATGAGTTGCATTCCACTGCCCACAAATGGAAATCCAAAACTTGCTAGCATTCGCTCTCTCTTCTCCACACCCTCTCCTTCTGCTCCTGAACTGTACCAAACTCTCTGCAGCCGAAAAGCCAGGAAGAGCACAGTACTTAATCATTACGCTTCTCAAATGACTGCTTGACCTTGTTAGAAAAAAGGGTAAGCCAAGGTCACCTGGCTCATCCTTTTACCCCATCGTTATTTCACAGAATCACAGGGTCCCTGAGGCTGGAGGGCACCTCTGGAGATCATCTAGTCCAGCCCCCCTGCTCAAAGCAGGGCCACCCACAGCAGGTTGCTCAGGACTGTGTCCTGGTGGGTTTGAAATACCTCCAAGCATGGAGACTCTATAACCCCCTTGGACAACCTGCTCCAGCATTTGATCACCCTTTACAATAAAATAGCTTTTTCTTATGATGAAATAGGATTTCCTGTATTTCAATTTGTGCCCACTGCAGACACGTTTTATCTGCCTTGATCAAACCTCTCTTTTTAAGTGACTTTTCTTTAAACTAAATATCCCTGGGGTCATTATCTGTACCCAAAGGGGATGGAAAGAAGTTTTATATTTCCGCATTTATATATCCACATCACACCAACCTGCACAGCTCAGTGATCAAACATGTTGTACACCTTGAAAAGACGCAGCCCTGGAGAGATTCTCTTGCCCCCTGGCAATCTTCAAGAGGCATTTGGTTCTAAAGGACTTTGTCTCCTTAGCTGCTTCTGAGCAGTTTACATCAGTGTTGCTCCTTAGTCAGGTCAGGGTCATTTATTATTTGCCCTAATGGCCAAAGAGATGTTTAATTTCATCACCTCTGTATGAGTTGGTGCAGAAATGAGTTAAGTAGATTACAAATTGTACCTGTTTTCCAGTGCAATTTTAGAAGCTGATTAGAAGTGACAAGAAAATGCAGAATGATATTGAAAGTGACCTTTACAGATGTTGCTGAACTTGGCATCAGGAGTTTTCATGAAGAAAAGGGCCTGTAATGACTCAGTTCTGTCATCATCAGGTATAAGCAGTACCAGATTATTAACTCTGCAGTTCTATGTTTACCAAGAAAAGTAACTAATAGGTTCTCTGCCTAAGGACCCTTGCAAAGCTGTACTATAAGAAACAGGTAGTTCAGAAATGCAAATTGAAGTTACTATTATATATACTAAGAACTGTCCCCTATAAAAACATAAATTAGAAGCAAATCATCCATGCAAGTTTCTTACAGTTATATGAAACAAACAAAAAACTCTAAGCATGGTATTTGTTTCTACTTTACAAAAGGCAAGTCCTTCATTTTCTTCGATTTTCTCACCATGTAGAATTTACTCTTGTTTTTATCTCTTCTATCCTTTGCTTTGTTCTTAACAACTACAGATCACCCAGGGTCAAACAGAAAAGAAGAAAATAATTTTAAATGAATGTTTCCATTTTGTTAGGAGGAGCCTCTCCCCTGAAAAGCATTACAAAAGAAGAAAAGAAATAGATCTGAGACGAGTAATAAATTCACATCCCCAAGTGAGACCAGCAAAATAATTTCTTATTATACATTAAATGTCATTGAGGTTCACCACGCTCACAAAGGCTATGAACTGCACAGATTCAAGAGACAAAAGGAACAAGGCCATGCGTGCACAGACGTCCCCTCAAACATGCTGAACCAGCTTCTCGGTAAGGTCTCAGATCTCCCCACTCCCTGCCAAGCTTTTCTTTATCACCATCTGCCTTTCCTCTATTAACTAATTTTTTACCCTGAAGAAGATTCTAAGGCTGTTCTACTTTTAAACAATAAAATGGACATTTCACAGTGGTTTAAAACATAGTGCCGACCTAATAAGATTGATTTTTCTTTGGGGAAGAAAATGAAAAAGCAACAAATGCACTTCAGCAACATGTTGAAAGAGTAGGCTATACAAATAATAGGTTACATAGGTTAAAGCTCTCTCTCAGCTAGGCAATTAATTTTTTTAATTGTTTTATTAACTTCTGCTAGTGTTAAAATAGAAAAAAATATAATTCCCATATCACGCATGAAAAAAGATCCAGACTTCTATAATATGTACAGGTTAATTAACAGCTGTTTAACTCTCTGCTGCTTCTGAATCCATTTTTCATGTTTAAACACAAGGGATGGGGATATTGATTATTAAGTCTTTCAATCAAGTTCTGTACTTAGGATGTAAACAAGACTGAAATCTGCGAGGATTAGAGCTCCATAGTCTCCTTTTACCATCACTATTTGCTTTGTTGTTGAGTTCTTTTCAAAAAGCTGGGCATCCCAAAATCTTCATGTCATCAAAAAGTAATTTTGAAGCATCCTAAATCAATACCCTTTCACAGCACCCGATAGCTCTAGTCATGGAGACCCTCCCCAAGCCATGACTGTTCCTGTGCAGGTCGATGACAGACAGAAGACCTGGAATGGTTTATCAATGAGCTTGACAGTATGCCAAGAAATTGTTCCCGAGCAGGTTTGTACTTGATGACCAAATTTAAGAACCAAGAGGACAGGATCTAGCTCTCTCTAACCAGCGCCACAACTCATCACACCTGTGATGCAACACAGCCTTCCTTTACCAGGAGAGGGAGGCACCTCTAGGGACAATCCAAATCACATGCTGGAAACCCTGGTGGGATATTTCTCTGTAGGATACCAGAGCGCCTCTTCTCCAAGAGCTTCGGGGTTACCAGAGCTCTCCGCACACCAGCAGCAACCAGGGCAGACTGGATAGCCCTCAAGCACTGCAACTTACGGTGGCAGACTGCAAGAAAGGTGGGTTTTGTTGGGTGAGGTTTCTTTCTCCCCTAAATGAGAGGATTTAAAATTAGAACTGAGCAAACAGCTGAAACAAATTTGTCAAGCAAGCGCTCAAAGCTTCTGAGAAAGAAAGCAGGTCCTGGGTATGGCCGAATCCAAATACACAGTCAGACCTGAACTGAAACTCATGGCAGGTATCACACCATATGCACACAGCCCTACTGGTAAGTCAATTAGTACAGAATTAGGAAATGGATTGTACTGGGTTGGTACACAAGCATCTCAGCTCAAATGTCCCAACTGGCAATTATTTAAAATCAACGGAAAATTTTTTGACACTTGTTTTTCTAGCATAGCCAGGAGTCACTTAGAGATTCCTGCTCAGATTCACAACAGGGACAAGAGGCTGCCAAGGAAGGGGCACAGCAGCTCCCTGTTTTCGGGATGAATTCATACCACAGCGACTCCTGCTTTAGACTGCAATAGCCCTTTAACATCACTCACTTGGCAAAGACAGGACAAACTCCATTCCCACCACACCTTCTGCTTCTGCTGCAGCACCCCAGGGCGCTTCCCCCTGCAAATTCCCAGCCGAGCAGCTGTCTGTCTTCAGATTGAGCTCAACAGGAATTGGAGCTGGTGTATACATATTCAGTGTGCAAAATTCCTGTTATTTCGAGTGTGTACCAGCTAATCACGGCCCTGAAGAGTCTGCTAAGCATCCAAATGCTATTGTTCAGGCAACTGTGACTATGATTTGTGAAAGGGGGGAGAGAGGGTATAGAACCACAGAAGATTAAAGCACATTGTTTTCTTCCTTTCTCCCCCTTTTGTCAAACCAATTCCTTTTAATTGCAATATACTTTGCAACTTTAATGTCATTCTTCTTGGAGGGGAAAAATAGAGACTCCTCGCTGAGAATTAAATGATCTATTTAAGTAATACTTTCAAAAGACACTGTAAGCTTTTAAATTATCAGCTCAAAAATGTGGCATAAATAAAATACCAACAATGGAAAACCATGTGTAAATCATGCTATTATGCAGAGTTTTAGCAAAAAGTACACAAAGCAACTAGAGCATATCTTCCATCATTTGATCTATTTTGGTGTTCAACACATTCACAAATGATAAACTTAGAATAAATGGCCTTACCTAAACAAAAGGGGTGTGCATCACAGAGGGGTCAGGGTTTGAAGGGACCTTCAGAGATCATCCAGTCCAACCCTCTGCCAAAGCAGGGTCACCCAGAGCAGGTTGCACAGGAACGCATCCAGGCAGGTTTGGAATACCGCCTGGTATTCCAGGACACTCCACAGTCTCTCTGGGCAGCCTCTTCCAGCATGAGCGAAGTATTTTGGAAAAGTTCCCAAGGGTCTAATGATAATGGCAAATATTTTCCAGGATAATTCTGTTAAGGTATCTGGAGTGACTTCCTGGGTCCTCTGAAGTCAGCAAGAATTTTGCCAGCAATTTCAATGGAAACGGGATATCACCTCTGGATTTCTGTGCAGGGCTCAGTGCTCAGAGAGAAGTCAGCTAACCACAGAACTACATAATTAATATTCATCCATATGGACAGCAGTAGAATTCACATCTATAGTTCAGATTAACCTAGGCAATGATCATATTTTAAGACAGCATGATTCATGCAGAAGTATATGATTACCTTCAATCTCTACTACCAGTTTCAGAACAAAAGGATGGCTCAATTATCCTAAAGGTGCAAGTTTTCATTCCTCACAAATCCGAAGTCCCACTGAGCACATGGAAGGCAAGATGGGGTGCTTTGAATATTGTGGCATTGAGGTTAATGGGAGATTTAAATGCACAAGGAATGCAGGATCTGGTCATAAGAGTATTTGAAAAAGAATTATAATAGTCATAAAAATGAAAGGATATTTATTCAAAAATGCTTCAGTATCTCATAAGTTATTTTTTTCCCATACTCCTTTCTCAGCTGGCTCACTGCTGCTTCTGCTCTCCTTAATCTTTCCTTTCTAATTCTTCTTTTAAATATTTATAAAAAATTTGCACAGATGGGGAAAATGCTGAAGATCTGAAACAAAATTAATTTAATAAGGGAAGGACTAGAAGCCCATTATTGGTTTAGGCAGCCTCTTTTCATGCTGTATATTGTAACTAGGAATAATTAATTTGAAAGTCCTTGATCTTTGGGAGCTTTTTCATTAATATTATTATTAATAATAATAGCAATTCACATTCACTCTCCCCACTTCCCTCTTGCCGGCTGTAAGTACTTCAGTGCCTCTAGGCACCCACATGCTGCCACAACACAGAAGGCTGGATTTAAAAGCTCTTGCTTTCTTAGATGTACAACAAAGGACTGTAGTGCAGGCAGACTGCTGCAAAGGCCTCTTGATGTACCCTAATGATCGCCTGCCCAATCCTACCAGTAGGTAACCTGGTGGGTGTGTTGTGGTTGCCCATTAGCAGCCCCCCAGACTGCGTGGCAGGGAAGGGCTGGAGCATTAGGATACGAGCTCCTGGGGGAAGCGGGTGTTGCACAAGAGGAGGGGGGGAAGCTTTAGCGCAGCACCTTTCTCACTTCACACATGTAGGCAACAGGCACAGCCCAAAACACAAGAGAAAACACAGTCCCGGTGTTGCAAATGCATGAGGTGCCAGCGCCTCAACTGGCACGTGCTCGGATCCAACACTGCCAGCAACAGCCTCAACAGATGGGGCCTGGAGTTCAGGATGGCAATCTGCCTTGGGGGAAAACAATCCCAATCTTGACTTCAGTCCCATCACCCAAACAAAACACTTTGCCACACTCTAGAAAGATGCACAGTCTACGCATGGTTTTTAGACTTCAGTATTTCCATTTGTTGTTTACATTGTCTATGCCAGAAGGTACAGCCCCTTGCCATTATATATATATACCCATTGTTGGTAGGAGCTGAGAAAGGGCCACATGAGATGCAAACCATTTCAAAAAACCATTCAGAAGGGCAATTGGCTGAACAGCCAGCCACAGAGCACTGGATCAACTGACCGTGGTCAGCAGCAGCTCTGGAAGTAAGTCCTCCAAGACCCCTGGGATAACATAATCCACTTGGGACTGCACTACTGGCTTTTAACAGCTAGATTGTAAAGCGTCAGATGGACTGTCCCTCAACGTCTCATCCAATAACTATTGCCACAGGGCTCTATTCATGACAGTGGCTTCTTGGTCTTTATTCTTGTAACACAAAGACCTTTCTGCCACCTTCCTTTTCAATGACCTTTCAGTCTTGTACATCCTATTCATGCACCTTCTAACACTGCCAGGACACGGCAATGCTGCCTACACAAGAAAAAACACTATTCTCCTTCCAAAATTCTTCTAAAACCATTTGCAGATTCAAGACTTTTGAACCTGTGCCTTACTGGATACCCACCTCAGCAAACCAAAACAAGAACCTAAAAGGCCCTCAAGCATCATCAGTTGTACCATGGAACGGAGGTAAACCTCACAACACATCTAGAAAGCAACATGCATCCATATTGCATCCCACTCCCATATGGTAGTGTGAAAGTACAGGAAATGCAAGGCCTCTATTTCTCTTTGGGTCCCAGCCATGCAGAGAGTGAGTGGTAACATCTGGCCCGTTTGGAAGATTCAGCACCAGTTGCGTTGGCAGCTTGAAAGTAGCCCCTGGATGTGTCACTCCATGAGGCTGTGGATTCACCATCTGGGGTGTCTCCTTCTCGGTGCCACACATGGGGACTTTTAAACTCCTATTTCCTGTTAAACATGATCCTCTTTTGTCTGCTTGTGAACAGCAGTTGATATAAACACCTCCTGAACACGTCTCCTCGAGTTGCTGTAGAAATGCTTTCTTCCTAACTTTAAAGACAGCAACAAAGTTCAATATACATTTCACTTACAAACTGGATTCCTCAGAGGGAAGTATTCCAGCCCATCTGCCACACACACACTTTTTTTTTTTAATTCATGTGCAAAATAAGGCTTGTATGTACAAAGTAAAGAGGACCCTACAGAAAAATAATCCCCTCTGTTTCCTGTCCAAACTATTACAAGTCAGTGGCAATTATTGAGACGACAACCCTTTACCTTAAGTCAGGCTGCTTGCAAGCACTTGAATCTCAGAGGTTACCTTCCTAAACTGATGAATCATCAAGTCAGTTCAGCCTCTTTCAATTTAAAAAGTAATTTGTCCAAAGCCTGAAATTTAAATGATACAGGTTTATTTTGTACTGAATAACACACTCTCAGATGTAACACAGTGGTAAGTTATAGAGACAGAATGGCAGATATGCCAGACATCATGGTGAATCAAGATGACCCAACTGTAACTCTCCAAGTTTTGAGGACAGTATAAACATTGGTTGGTGGAGGTTTCTATGATTTCAGAATGCAGATATAAGTTGTTTGTTGGTTTGACTATATTTTAATTGTTCTAATATGCAATTCCTGACCAGATGAGATACCTCTAGCATTAGAGCCTCAACTGAAATAGCAAAAACATAAAATATGATACCAACATCCACACCCAACACTCCCCCATAAGCAAAACTCTCCACAATAAAGTTCATCAGAGGGAATTCCAAAAGGGGAACAAACAGGAACAGGAAGGACGGCCAAGTGTTGGCCAGGACATTTCCTGTCTCCCGAGCAAGACGCAAACCTCCACGAACAACACAATTTAGGTATTCACTTGATCTACCTTTTGGTGCATGAACTGGTATGAAAGTCCTGTCTAATCCCTCTAGGTAGGTAATCAGGAGCAGTTAATTGCACAAGTCTAAACAAGCTGTTTATGTTTTGCCTAAGCTTGTGCAGAGAAGTGGGTACATCCAGAGGGAAATGCATCGCCTCTTAAGCAAGGGATCTAAACCACTTTGGAGCCTCTGAAGGGGACTCCGTGTCTCCTCTGGTTGTAGAGAAGCTCAATTCCCCATTAGCAAAGTGGAGCTAAAAGCACTTCAGCATCTCACAAAGTGTTTTCAGGGAAAGCACAGTGAGAATTGTACAGCATCCAGGCACAAACCACAGCAGAGAGCGTAAGCGTGCCCCAGACAGTTGATACAAGCTGGCTTTGCAGTGCTCAATTTGTTTCCCCTCCAGACAGCTGAAGCAGATAAGTAATGCACATGCACTCTTCACGCTGCTCCAAGAGTACCACCTAAGCTGAAGAAAAAGAACTGAAAAACTAAGCAAGATCATAAAATACAGGTCTTGAGGTGAACACTGTGGTCCCTGAGCGCATCTGAAAGACAACAGTGCATCTAAAGAGAGCAGAAGCCCATCAAAAGCAGGCACCGACTGCCTGTTGATTCCCGTCTTGGCCAACTACCATGGTCACTTTGCTGGCCACTCTATGGCTTCTATGTGACCCAATGGATCAGAGACACTCTTCTTTTTCATAAGGAGGTCTGAGTCTTGCACATGGGAAGTGTAATGCATGGAAAGATACTGTTAAATGGAACACAAAGTGCTCTTTGCCTTGTATTAACAGACTTATTAACAGTATAGAAATAATTGCAAAATAGATAAAGCACTCCTTTGCAGGAACTCATATGATTTTACCCAGACAACCTTTCCTGTTTTAATGCAAGTAGTGTGTTTAAATGCAGCCAGTATTGTCTCATCCATACTGCCAAAACACACAAATCCTATGTTAAAATCTGCACAAAAGTAAAATTACTGTCTGGCAGATCGGTAAATTTTAGTGGATTTTGGAAGAAAGCATTCATTTTATCACAAACAAAATTTCACCCCAATTCCAAGACATTGTGTGTGCAGGGGAGAAGAAATTCTCAATAAATGTTTTCAAACTCTCACGTTCTGTTATATAAAATTTGCAAGGCGGCTGCAAAATGCATTTAAAAAAAAGCAAAGCCATTGTACAGTTGCACCAGAGCCTCATTCTAAAGGAGGATGAAAATGCTGTTTCAACACACTTCTTATATTTCCTGTTTTGATTACATTTTTTATTATGCTTTGAGGCAGGATTTCTTTCAGAACAAACTTTTTGTGAGTATTTTCTCAAGACGCAACATTTAGCTCTCTTGATTATTCTCCTTTGTAAATGTTTATGCTGTGACTCCCGTCACATTTTAATTCGGGTATTTCTGACAACTCAAAACAATTTATTCAAATAAACTACTTGTGTACTGCATTTCATCACACTGGTTTTATCCATCACAAATTAAGAGGAATATATTATGAAGCCCAAGGTATTTAACCTCTCTCTAACTGAGAACTAAACAGTCATCTTTTTCTTTTGAAGCCACAGTCAATTCCCCAAACTGATCCCTTCACCCAAGTTTTTACAAATTTTAATTAAATGAATACAGTTTGAGGGAAAAGTTGAGTAGGTGGTGTGCTGTTTCTTCTCCCTGGGCACAAGTAAATTCATAATAGACCAGAGCACAGACCAGCAGAACTGGTTCCCTTCCTTCGCCCTGCCCAGAGCCACAAGGTGAAAAAGCCAATTTGGACTGAGTGTTGGCAGATCACTTTGTGGTCCCTTGTGGGTTGGGTTTAGCCTGTAGTTCTTAGTTTAAGAGCACGGCTCAGAAGCAGAGAAGATTACAAACCATATGAAAATGCTCCCAACTGGTGTGATTTTCCAGCTAGCTATTAAAGATGGTCACCAGCTTTACTGACAAGCGTTTGTTCAAAACCATTGCTTGAATTCCCATGCTCGCTTCCTTTCTCAGTCACCACCCAACAGGCCAGCGCAGAAGAGGTGCTTATTCAGACAGGACACAGGCTTCAGTGACAGACAGAGCTCAGTCACCCACCTGCGGTGCATTTCATTCACAGTCTACAAGAACAGCAGTCAATTTAATCAATATTTAAAAAAAAAAAAAAAAAACACAGAAACAAAAAATCCAAAAAAACCCCCAAACAACCACAAAACATGTGTTCTTGACTAAGAAAATCAGTAAAAGTTTCATGAAATTATATTCTAGCAGCCAACATAGTTACACATCAACCTGCTCTCTGAAATGAAGTCATGCTGACGGGTTTTCTCTTTAGGATAAAGCAGCCAGGAAAAATGCTACTAGTCCAACAAAGGAACTCTGGGTCCATCATGAAGGAAATTATGAAATTATGCCCAGTTCCACTGGTTTTCAATCACATGGGGCTCCTTGGCAGGTGACAGCAAGACCCAAATAGTCTGCACCTTCGTATTTTTGAGAACTGCACTTCCCAGCAGGCTCCACACAACCCAACTGTTCCATACAGAAGCATACTGACAGCTGGAAACAACAAATATTGATAAACAGAATCTAACATTTCACAAATTATATAAATTAAAACATTTGTGAGAAAGACATATTTGTGAAACTGTGCATCTCTCATACGTAGCTGTGAAAAAGCTGTTGTGATCCAGTCACAAAATACCCTGCTCTCACACCTTTTCAGTTGCGTGCTTTTGCTTACAAAGAGGAAACCATGCAGGACAAGAATTCACATTTATTCATCCTATTTGTCCTCTTACCCACAGAGTAAATTACAACTTTATATTACCACCAGATTGTTTGGAATTCAAATCCAACAGGACTCCAATCACATGATTAGTATCAGTCAGACACAGCCCTCGCCTGCCCCAGGTTGGGAGAAACCCGAGAAATAGTGATTTCTACAGACACAGGAGGCGGCACCTTGCTTAAGGTTTCTGTGTGATACTAGGACACACACACTACACTTCCACTAATTCCCCTTTTTCTGGAGGAGATAAATAACCACAAAACATGCGTAGCACTTCTCAGAAGATCTGGGTGGTAACATCATTTCTTCACACACGTTAACAGACCTCGAGAGCACTCTATCAAGTTTCAAATGGTAGCATCATTCTCTGTTTCCAACCTATAAATTGATGTGTAAACATTGCTGAGTCAAACCAAACTCCACAGAACATCTGCTACCTGAAGTGACTGCACAGGAAATTTTCGGCTTTTGAGCTCCTCCTGGTATGAGACATGCTACATTAAAAATTATCATCGCTCTGATGACCAATAATCATCCATTTACCTTAGGTGTAATTCTCCCTGTCTTTGATAGCTGAAACCAACAACCGTTTTAACTGCCTCGCTTCAAATGACTCTCCTGTTTCACTGAAACACTGTTTTAAACACTGATGTACTCTCCAGACTTATGGAATCAATGTGCCAGTGGAATTGCTGGACAGCCATACCCTGTTTCTCCAGCAATCCCTATACCAGGCAATGTCAGCTGAAAAAGAACAGTTGCTACAGATAAATCATACCTTTAACTCATTGCAAGCATTTCTGAATGTTTTTAATGCAATGATAAGCTAAAAAGTGGCAGCAAAGCAAAACCACAATGTTAACATTTGACTTTTATAAGCGTTCAGAATTTTATCATTAGTTAATTTGGGGGTTTTTTTGCAGGCAGACAGCTTTACTTTGTATACCTTGTTGCATAAAACTATCATTAACAAGATATATTACCTAATTATGCTGGTCTGTTCCGAGTAGGATTGCAACTATAAATTTCACAGTGTCTATGCACTGTGTGCAAAGGCTTCTGACAGAATCCCATGCCCATGAAAACCAGAATACAGAGAGATAGTGTCATTCCATTTGATGAACTGACTGGTATCACTGTCAGCATAATAGTCCCAGATTCTGCAGCAGAAGAGAACCACATTGATTGTCAACATCAAAAGGGTCAAGATAGATTAAATATTTATGGCTCTGGGCTGTGTTGACAGCTCTTGATGTGTTCTCAAAGCTGATCACTCCAAGCTGATACATTTCTTCTGAAAGTTGGCCCACTAAATCTGCAGTGGTTTCTGACATTTACGTATTTATTTCCTATGGTACTGAAAGCCGTGCATGGCAATGAACCAGCAGAGCACTTCAGTCCTGCAGGAAGGCACAGCTGAAAACGCTTCACTTGCCTCTGTTTTCCTCAGCCATAACCATGCCTTCCTTTCCATAGGGGAGGTAAAATTATCAGCTTCAGGAAAAACACAGTAAACCAGCAACGGTTACACAGAAAAAAGATGTGGCTTTTTATATATAAAAGAAGTTTCATACATCTACGATTTCCAAAGCCGATGACAACTCATGAAAAACTCCACTATCCGAAAATTCAGGGTTGTTTATTTTACACATCCCACCCCCCCCACACCCACCCCCCCCGCCCAAGTGATAAACTTCATTTCAAATGAGACTAACCCCAGGCTCAAGGCTAAGCTTGTGCACTCACAAAGGCTGCAAGAGTAGTAACAGTATTCCAAAATTTAATAGGTGCAGGTGAATGGAATGATTAACGTAGCATTCAAGCAACACAAAACAAAGCCAGAAGTATAATAAATGCCAGCAAAAATTATCTGCAGGAGACTAGCTCTTGTGTAATAAACCTGATTTTGTCTTCCAGTTGATTACAAGTTAGGTCAATAGTGCAAATTTCTTAGATTCATATAAGACCTCTAAATTAGCACCTGAGAATACAGTATGACTAACGTGCACATTAAATGGATTAAAAATACCTACCTAGCTTGAAAACATAGACATTAACAGGGACTCGACATCTGAGGCACCATTACTAGCAAGTTCCCAAAAGGCTTGGGATGAAACCCTTTACAAAGGAACACTTCCATCAATGAGAACTAATGAAAGCAAACTGAGCAGAGGGAATTGATATTACAAATACTTGCAGACTGATAAATGAGGAAAAGATGAGAGTACTGACAAAGAAATCAGAACCACTTGGGAAACAGGACCAATTTGAACAAGATATGTTTTAAATCAAAACTCACAAAAATGTTCATCTGGGAAAAATCCTAGAAATTCCAAATGGAAAGGTCTATGAATCATCCAAGCTCATCTTCCTACTGAGATCTAAACCATCCAGACAGATATTTGTCTAACTTTTTCTCGAAAATCTCTAATGATTGAGATTGCACACACCTGGCAAGTAAATCTAGTCTCCCATTTTTCTTCATAATTTGAGAAATTTCCCCTCAGATCTGCACTAAAACATCCTCCACGGCAATTTCAGATCACATTTACTTCTTCGCCAGCCCCAAGCGGGCATGAAGAACAAGGTCCTTGCAACACCCTCCTACAACAGCAGCCTGCAACAATCTGCTAGTCCATCTCCTCTCAGTTGTCTTTTCATGAAAAACAGGTTAATTTTTCTTCCCTCGTCCCACTTTCATGACTAAGTAACAATACTCAGGAAAACAGTAATGGAAAAAGAACATAGGGCTTGTGGTGAAGAAGTGACAACGTGAGCTCCACGCACAGTCCTGTGGCAAAAACTTGATCCATTTGTGGAAAATGTTAAAAGGAGAGTAGATAAGACTGCCTCTGTCTATAGCTTTAGTTTCCACATTTAAAAGGAGGATACTGACATAAAGATATTTGGAAATAGAAAATTCACCTCTTTCTCGGTAATCTGTTTCACTGTTACAGACACTTGCCTTACTTCTAATTTGAATTAATCTGGTTTCACTTTCCAGCAACTGCTTCTCATTCTGCCTTTCTCAGCTTGATTAAAATGCCCTTTAGTACCCCGTGTTTTCTCCCCAGGAAAATACTTTACTCATCTTAGTAACCCTTCTACCATTCAAAGGGAACTGTTTGATGAGGATGCAGTAAATCCCTGTGGCTTCCCTTCTGCATCCATAGCACCTGGCTAACTTCTCACCACTTCTATAAGCAGGTGCAAGATTCCTCAGCTTGTTCACATTCTACAAGCCCCAAATTCCAATGTCAAAAATCACAGTCCTTCCAACAGAGCAGGTTAAGAGTTTGACTGACAGTCAATAGACTGTTGACCCTTCTCCCCTTTGTTCTCCTACTTTTTCTGCCAGCTCTGCCTAGAGAGGCACTCCACCACCCGTCCTGTGCTCGCTCCTCTTGCAACTTCGCACTCAACTGCAGTTGTACCTTCATTCTCCTCCACTTCTCATCTTTTTGTATTGGATCATTCATTTTATCGTTTACCTTTATTCTCTCTCCCCTTTCCTTTTTCCACCACTGCTTTCTCTTTGCTCAATACCCTGTCTCTGTTCTAATCTTTGCATTCACTCCTTTTTTTTCACTGCTCTTACATGAATACCTTCTGGCTGACATGTTCCTTCCTCTCTCCCAGCATTACTATCTCTCCGTTTCACTTCAATTTGATGGAAGTCAAGGTAAAGAAGAAAAGAAAAATCTTACCTAGTTCCAAAGCGTATTTTCAAGCTTAAGAAGTCTGTCACACTTAGTTTTACAGTATAAATTTAATGAACGACTTAGACCAACAGCACAAAAGGAGTAAGGCAAAGAGCATACACCATGAATATCTGTGCAGCACAAGTACTACCTATCTCCATGAACATCAACAACCAAGAGCTGAAGGCGTTCCCCAGGGAAAAACTGGAAGCCCAAATTCTTGTCCAGCTGGCAATCCCATGGAGCAGGGCTTTGACTCTCCATCACCTGCAGTGGGGTTTCTCGTACCTCCTTTGGGTAGCAGTTTTGACCTCACCCAGTTTCCCTCTCCATCTCCTCAGTCTTGCATAAAAAGACTGACTTGAAGTTATCTGCATTTGTCAACTGAAAATGCTTAAGCAAATTTTCCCCACCAGTTCCTCCAGTGGAAGAATTAATAGTAACGCTATATTTCATTCTCTGATCTGCATACAGAAGAAAAAATTTTCTTTAGAAAACAAAATGCAAGATTACTAGGTAACAGTTAATTTCCTAATTAACTGCACAATACCTTCATTTTTTTCCCTTTACATTACTGAAAATAAAGTTAGGGCAGAGAAATGCTTTTCTGCATTAATGACATCTGGTACCAGCAATTTGCAGTTATTTTGACTGGTACAGTACTTAAATTACTAACAACACATAAAACTCAGTGAGCTAATAGCATTCTGTGGCAGCAAGAAACACACTTTGTCAAGATTATATTTCCACAGGACCAGATTAATTTAATTACAATTAACATTTTTTTAGAAAATGGCACCAACAGACATGCATGGCAAATAATTTGCGTATAAATTACTCCCACTCCTGTTCTAGATGTTATCAGCTCCAAAAGCCGCTTACAACTATGTGAATTCACTATCGCTCTCAATCATCATATATGAAAATGTGGGCAAAATTTTGTCGAAATAATATACATCTTTTGCAAATACCATGTGTCTGATATTTCCTCAAAGGCTGCAGATTGGGCAGAAAGCAAGCAGCATTTGCTGTAACAAATGTCGATGTTCATTTTTGGCAAGACATCCCCTCCTCAGATAAGTGTTTTTAAGAAACATCATGGATCTACATTATCAGAAACAGCATCCGCATGAAGTTATTTTGTTAAGGGTTCTTTATGAGGGAGTGTAGCAACAGGACTAGGGGTAACAGTTTTAAACTGAAAGAGGGGAGATTTAGATGAGATATCAGGGAGAAATTGTTTGCTGTGAGGGTGGAGAGCCCCTGGCCCAGGTTGCCCAGAGAAGCTGTGGCTGCCCCATCCCTAGAGGGGTTCAAGGCCAGGTTGGACGGGGCTTGGAGCAACCTGGGCTGGTGGGAGGTGTCCCTGCCCAGGGCAGGGGGTGGGACTGGATGATGTTTAAGGTCCCTTCCAACTCTAACCAATCTATGATTCTATATAATAAAATTCATGGGATTATTGTAGAAATACCTAGAAATGAGGATCCTCATCAAAAACAAGCACCTATGCTGGCAGCAGAGACAAGAGCACTGGGGATTTGTAGTCTGTGACTGGGATTCCCCTCTCTCCGCCCTGCCCATTGCCTAAGAGCTCCACCTAAGCTCAGGCCCAGCGCAAGCTGTGTCGTAGCTGTCCCTGATTTCAGGTTTGGATTTCCAGGATTGACCTTAGACCTGGCTGTTGCCTTCACTTTCCAGCTCTGCCCACCCAGCCCGGGTGCTCTGGGGCTCTGCCCTGCCAGTGTGGTGGCCACTGCCCACCCTGGGCTGTCACCACCCCGGGCTTGCCCAGCTCTTGCTGCTCCCTGACATGGGAACGCTTTTCCCCCAGTTTAGACATGCAAAAGAACACTCTCTCATGGGGGTTCCCATGTGAGAATTCAGCTCACATTGCAGGCTTTTGCTCAAAGACTGTTTTAACCAATTAACTTCATGCAAGAACACAGTATGTTTGAGGCCTTTTCTTCAAATCTGGTTAAAAGATGTTAAAGAAACAGTCTGAGAGGGGCAAAAAGTGGCAGGCACGCACGTACCATATGACTGTATGAGCCTTCAAAGAAGTAATTTCGTATGTCATTTGTGTGTTCTTTTCCTGTTCTCTGTCTTCTTTCCATCATGTTTTAAACAAGGTAAACTCCTTTTCCTACCTTAACCCTACCTGAAGTGGCTAAATTCAGATTTGCAAAGTATCTCTGGTTTCAGCTTGTTTTAGGGATCTAAATTAGCACTTTAAAGGCTCCAGCAGGTGAACTGACAATACCTCATGACAGCTCTTTCCTGCCATCACACCAAATTTTTGTATTATTAACGCTGCAGACACCTCCACTTCAAAGAATTCTATGATGCTTCAAGAAGCTGAGTCTCATGTATACACCTGAAATACTTTCATGATGCTTCATACATAGTTCAGCAATATTAACTGGAAGGTGCTTCCTAACATTCTGGTCATAGTTATTTGGTATTCAGATTTCAAAAGAAAACAAAATTACATGCCACATATAAAATTGCTGGTTAGACTCCATCATCAGGCCTGTTCTTTGAGGTAGCACGCAAAGCAGAATCAGGAAAAAAAAACTCCAGAGATAAAAACTTGAACAAATTAAAATTCAGCCAGGTAACAAAGCACAGCACTTCCTGCGCTGTATTTTGCATTCATAGAAGCATAGTCTAAAAGGGATTTTTCAGGGTTCAAATATAGGATTTTAACATGGGAAGTAAGAGTTAGATGTGATAAAGCTGGATGAATTCCTATGATCCCTTATTCAACAGTGATTCATAATCACTTCTCATAGCCTGTGTTTTACATAGGAAAATTCAAGAAGATAATGCTTGGAGAGCATAATCTCTTCTTGTAGAAGTTACTCTGTGATTCACAGGAAGCCAAATTGGAGATTAACATATGATGAACACAATTACCTTCAACTTCTGCAGCATGTCTGTAATCTAAGATCATTCATTTCACACTCAATTGCCCAATTGTTGTGATACCACATTATTAAGAATATTTTGCCAACAGAAAATAATGACAGGAAACCAGAGTTCCTCTGAGGAACTATTAAATTTAGGCACCTAATTAAGTGATGCACCCTTCAAAGCTGTAGAGGACAAAGGTTTCCCTCACTTGGAAACACAGAATGCAATAAATAACAATGATTTCTAACTCTTAGCGCAGGTTTTCTTATCAGTGGACCCCCACTCCTTTACAGTAAAAGTCACGTTTTAACAAAATGCAAAAAGGAACCAAGTGGCTTGCTTTTCCCCATCAAACTAGCAGCACAGGCAGCAGGAAAGTATCTTCCGAGTGGTAACGTTTGGTTCTAAACCCCTGTATTACACAGCTCTCTCCCCTTTGGTTAGAGAAAACACATGGAGAAAAATAAAATTCTGGAAATATTTGGTAACATCTGCACCTCTCTGCTTACATCTGAGATTTTCATGAATACTTTCAGTTTCTCTTCAAGCTTCAACTCCACAACTGTCTGATCACCCCACTTCTGCTTTTCTCTTAAGAGATTAGTAAATATCAGTATCTCTTTAAAGCTCCTTCAGAAATGTGTATTTGTTCTATAAACTGGGATTACAATCTATTTAATATTTTAACATAAACAAATTCAGCCTAATAAATTGAGACCAGTATACACCTATGTTGTGCTTCAACCACTCACCCTAGTAAGACAGCCCACATTTGCCTTAGCACAAATTTACTCAGCGTTTATTTTGTGCAAGTGAGCCTCCTACTACCTCCAGATTAACATTAGCCCTTTCCTTCGCTCAGTGTTCTCAGTCATGAGTAGCAGTGACTCAACAAGCTCCAGTGCACACAAAATGCAGTTTATCACCAGGTCTTCAGTTGAATGAAGGCAAAAGCAGCACTGATGTCACAGAGACACGTGCATCCTGTCTAAAACATTACCACTGTCTAAAACATTACCACTCTCCAGGCTGAAGCAGGCATAGAATTGACTTGCTCCCACTCTCACACGTGTAGGTTACACTGTGCAAATTACAGTCCTTGCTGAAGAGTTTTAAACTAAAAAAATTCCACATTCAATGTAGATTAGACTATAAACAGATTTTCATATGAGCTTTAAAATAAGCGTTCCACTCCTTTACAGCCATGTGTTAGTTTTCGTGGGATAGGAAGCACAATGCTTATCAGAGTAGCTGTGAAACACTGAAAGAATTGATGCTCCACAACAGTGATATGCATCATCATTGATGCTCCACATCTTGTCCAGAAAAACTCCTTGGTGGACAATGCTTTTCCTTTCTGTGTATTTTGCATCACCAGTAAGAAGCTGAGATAGAGCTCAGCCACACTCACACCAGACTCTCGGGTTGAACACTAGCAAAAGGCTGCAGTAACCTCGCATTTTCCTGCTACTGCTCCCTGCCGTTTCCTGTCTTCCTCTCGTCCGACTCGGGTTTAGCCCTCCAGCCCCACTCCCTCCCTTCTGTGCTGGCCCTTGCACCAGCCTCATCCCTCCATGAGCCAGCTCAGCTCACCAACCCAGCAGAAAACAAACCTGGGTTTGCTGAGCTTTCTCCCAATTCAAAGAGGCTGATGTCGCTGACAGCGGCTCTGACAGGAGCAGATGCTCAGGAGAGACATTGAGTGGGACCCTCAGCCCACCCTTGGAACCTCACCCTGGCCTGGCACCTTATTATGTACCTGCAGTTCAACCAAAACAGATATTGATGCTTAGGCACAGGAAAAAATCTGATGCCCACACACAGTAACAAATAAAAGCTAAACATATACTGACAGGTTACAGCTATGCACTTAACCCCTCTGCAGAATGAGGTGAAAATTAGAAGGTAAGAGCTTTTTAAATAGAAAAAAGTTGCAAAAAAAAAAAAAACCCACACACTTTATTTAGAATAGTACTTATTTCTAATAATTACATTACCTCTAGGACCTGAACAAAACATTTAATAACATTCTCTTTAGATAGGGAAAAATAATAAAAATAAACCCACAAAAACTTTTACAGAAGCAACAAGACTACCTATTGAAAAACACTGGCCACATCAGCAAGCTGTTTCTGTACAAAGATTTTTTACATGTAAACAATTCCGTCACCTTGTAAAAGCATAATTTTTCTTTTATAAATATGCACACAAATTATTCATATTCTTACATAACAGCCAGCTCAATGCATTCACATCACAACCTGCCAAGATGGCTCACTTTTATAAAAATATAGAACAAAAGAGAACAATAGAACATAATTGCTTTACAAATAGCTTTACAGAGTAATTGTATCATTAGTCCTGAGTGGTTCCTGCTTCCAAGTGTTCTGTCACTAATCTTTTGAATACATTTTTTTTAGAAACTACGTGGATATCACTGGAGAAAAGACTTGTGGAGAGCGCACGATTTTACTTCAGTTCCACAGAGCTCATGGAAAAGGAGGTATTTCCTGCCCCACTGCCCATGATAGAGCCAGCGGAGGGACATCTCACAGCTGCTTCTGTGTCCCAGCTTCAGAGTAACCGTGCTCCCAAAGCTTTGTACCTTGAGTTTTATCTGCCTGGATGCAGTCATTTGTGGACAGGACTTTCTCACAGTCTGCCTACCAGCCAACACAGAGCTGAGTCTCAAAGGGCCAACAACATACAGGCCCCAAACCTTCTTTACAGATTGGGATGTACTCTAGGCCCATCACTGACAGCTTCCCTAGACTCCGCAGTCATCCCTGCAGGAACACGTGCCCGCATCTCCCGGCGTGGCCACTTCCCCTTTCACTTCAGCTCTGGGTTCATCCCCTGCAACTGTGCTAGCACACGTCAGAGGTTGTAACAACCACATGTGCAGCTACTGTGCCCATCTGCCACCTGCTAGTTAACTACAACACACAGCAAAACACATCTGATTAACCAAGGAGAGAAGATATGAAATCAGTTCAACACCTGCTCCCTCTTAAAACATTTACTTCTAACAAGACCATTTTTTCCCCAACACTACTAGCTGTAAAGCAACATTTTGACATGAATTATTTCTCAGTGCCCTTGTCCTTCTTCTGAACGTTACCTTTTGAGCTTGATATTTGGAATGAAAGTCCCATTTCGCTTGCTGGGACAGACCCAGAGCTGCTAATGCTGCTTCTGACTTACAATACCCTCTAGTTTCCTTTGCTTCTGTTTCCTCCCATACATGGAACCCCTTAGCTCACACCTCCGTACAGGTTACCCTTTTCTGCACACGTAGGCAGGACAAGAATAAACACCTTATTATTAAAGTAACATAGGTGCTGTTACCATGTACAATTACACAGGCCAGTCATGCCAGCACTGAATGCTAACAGCTCAAATTCCCTTGCAATTATTCAGTGCACTGATAAGAACGTCTTCAGATTCCAGTTCTATCTCCTGAAGCTGTCTTTGTCAGAGAGATCGCAGTTAGTACCTTATTTCAACAAAAGAACCATATTAATCATGTGCAGTTCACCATGACATAACAGCCAAATTTAATAATAAGCTGCATTTTACAACCCCCTACTAAAAATTATAAGCTATACGCTGTTCAGGAATTGTTTGCTTTAAAAAAAAAAGAGATTAATTTGCATACAAATAATTTCTGGAGTGAATACAGATATCACAGAACCACAGAATAGTCAAGGGTGGAAGGGACCTCTTGAGATCATCTAGTGTCACCCCCTGCTCAAGGAGGGTCGGTAGGGCAGGTGACCCAGGACCCTGTCCTATCAGGCTCCGACTGTCTCCCAAGGTCACATCCCTGTCTCTGTTGCATTAGGGAGCTCAGAACTGGACATAGCACTCTCACCAGAGCTGCGCAGACAGGAAGGATCATCTCCCTCAACCTGCTGGCTACACTCTTCCAAATGCAGTCCAGCTCACACTGGCCACCTTTGCTGGCTCACGCGCAACTTCTGCTCCACAAGAATCCATAAGGCATTTTCTGCCAAGCTGTTTTCCTGCCCATCAGTCCTCAGTCTGTATGATACAGGGGGTTATCTCTTCCCAGTTGCAGGACTTTGCACTTCCCTACTAAACTTCATGAGGTTCCTGTTAGCCCATTTCTCCAGCTTGTCAACATCTCTCTGAATGGCAACACAATCATGTGGTGGATCAACCATTCCTCCCAGTTTTACACCTTCTGCAAACTTGCTGAGGTTGTACTCTGTCCCGTCATCTGCATCATTAATGATGATGATAAAACAGTATTGCCCCATTATCACCTGACCCTGCTTCCACCTCTTGTATGCTTTTTAAGTTTGAGTTTGGTCAGGAGCTCCATGTTCATTCCTGCAGGCCTCCTGTCACCTGTGCTCAATTTCCTGCTCATCCAGTTGGCCCACTGTTAAGCTTGGAGGAGATTATCCTTGAAAAATCACCAAGCAGGTCCACAAACAGACCAAAGTCTGCTCTCTCCTGAAGCCCAAGGTTGCAATCCTACTATTTGCCTTGTGTCTTTATCTCAGGATCCTGACTTCTACCATCTCAAGCTTGATGTCTCCAAGGACACTTTGCAAACTCACATGCCCAGCTACTTCTTCCTTGTTTGTAAATATGAGGTCCAGTAAACCACCTCCCATTGTCAGCTCCTTGATTATCTTTGTCAGGACTTCAGAAACTACCTGGATTGCTTGTGCCCTGTGTGGCTGCCCTTCCAGCAGATATTGGGGCAGTTAAAGTTCCCATGAGGGACAGGGCCTGCTAACACAAGGCTTCTTCCAGTTGTCTGAAGAAGGCCTGACCTATTTCTTCTTCCTAATCAGGTGGTCCATGGCAGACACCCACCACAGCATTCTGCCTGTGTTATTCGCCTGCTAATCTTGACCTGCAAACTCTCCACTGGCTCATTGTCCACCTCAAGGCGGAACTCCATGCATTCCTGCTGCTCTCACATAAAGGGCAACTCTTTCTTGCCGCCCCCCGCCTGACCTTCCTAAAGGGCTTGTATCATCCATTGCAGCAGTCCAGTTGTGTGAATATCTTAGTGCACCTCTGATCCCAATGAGGCTACAGACCTAACTCACAGAAGTGAGAGCACCTCCCCCATCACACTGTCCTCTCAGCAATTCTTTATTTGGCCGTTAAAGTCATTTTTACAGCAATTAAGTAAGACCCCTGGGGTATATCTCCCTCAATCACTTTGATCACAGGCTAAAAACGCCTCACATGCACTGCTTAATACAGCTTGTACCTGACAGGTATGAACAGAGCCATTATATTGTCACATTCAATCCTCTGAAGCCAGTAATGCAGCACAGCATGAGTGACAGTGTCAGAGGCTTAGTAAGATATGGGGGATGAAGCACAGGAAAGTTAAGGTGAAAAAACCCACAAAAAACATTTTGGGGACAGATGAGCTGAATCACTGTTTGCACAGGTCCAGACAGCACTCTTCAGAAACACACGTCAAGCAATCACTCAGGTTAGAGACCTAACTAGGATTTTATTTCAGCAAACTTGACTGTTTTGCAGACAGGGTATTTTTACCATGCCATAATTAAAAGACACCTGAGCAACCCCTGGAAAATTTCTAGCACTGTAGTTTGTTCCCTCTCCTGCTGACAAAACAAGCACCAACTGTATTATCTCTGGCTTTGCTATGAGAACAGGAGTTATCGAGTCACCCTGAAGGTGTACATCCCTTGGTGTTCATCCAGAGGGAACAGAACCGTATGAAAGCTAAGAAATAACCTACTTGGTAATTATAATTAATAGCATTTACCTCTTACTGAGAGCTTTACATTTCTTAAATGTTTTCCAAACACTAATTAATTACTAAGGCGAGGGGGGGAAAAAGTGTCATTGCATTATGTAGAAAACCAAGATGCTGTGATATGCGTATTTACCACTGTCTTGTACTCGCTCTTACCTGAGCCTTTCCATACATACAGCCAGGGTGGTACAGGTCGTTGAGATTGTTCTCGGCTGCTAAGGATAGACAGCATTTTAGGATTTTTTTTGTAGTCCACTTCCTTTCAACCTAAGTTGCCAAATATGGATTATTCTACAATAGGAACAGTAAGCTAAAAGCCAAACTTGTGTTTAAGATAGACTTTGACAAACACAGAGCCCCACAAAGCTTCATGCTAAATTTACCAGTGTAACATACCATAACAGCCAAAAGTTTTCACAAAGTTTTCATAACAATGAGACAACACATGGTTCTTTCCACTTCAAAGGTTACACCACAAATAAATCACAAAATTTGCAGTGCACAATCACTATTTCCAAAAGCAGAAACCCACTGTTAAAAAAAAACCAACCCCAACAAAAAAGATTTAATTACCCAAACAAATGCCTTGAAATGAAGAAAGGCTGAGAATCCTAAATCATTAGAAATATTGAAACTAATACTACTACTTTTCATCAAACGATTACTGTTCTCTGACAGCGTAACACAGAAAGGAAATTTAGTTATCAGCTTGCAAGACTTCCAAGTGAAAACTTCATGGAATTCCGCTTATTCCAGACAAAACAACCTGACCCATTCTCAATGAAATAGCTTGAAGAGGACAACTTTTATCATTACCCAACATATTTTTAATACTGTGGCACTCATACCTCCTCCAAACATGTCTTACCATTTTCAAAGCTCTCTTGTTCATCTTTGCATAGATTAGTTCAATTTATGTCTTGTAAATAGTCCTATTATTTTGTGAAGCTGCTATTAGATCTTCTTAGAATCATCTTCCTGGGACAAGTCTGTTATGACTGTTATAATCCCAATAAGACACACAACACAATTTAGACAAAAAATGTGAAGCCTACTGCGGAGCTTAGTCTTCCAGGTTCCCAAAGAGCTTCATCTAAATCCAGGTGGCACTTCAAAAGTTTCTGTAATAGAATTAAACTGTGATGCTTAAAATAGCAAAAGGAGTTTCCACCCAGAGATCTTTACCACAGGCTTCTCAACAAGGTGGAAGCTCTGAAACCAAAATGAGTTAGTGTTTTGCCTGTTATCAGTGTCTGAACTCCAATGGGACAGATACTTTATAAATACACTATCTTACTGCATCAGGACAGAACCAGGGACCCTCGCTATCCCCCTACCACCTAAAGTCTTCCTCTTTGCTCTCAAGAATTCTTTGAAAAAATTTGTTTCCAAGCTTAACATCAGGGTATGGTTTACTTTCCTAACTGTCATTTTACTATAGATGTTGAATTTGAAAATCCAATTAGAAATCCAATACTTCAAGCTTGGTCTCATTAGTTTTCGTCCTGCCTGACAATCTAAGGACAATGAAACCCTAAACTGTCATTTAAAGACAGAAAGAGAATTGTTTTAATTTAACAAAGTTGCTTTAGAGGAGGACAGTTGTCTCTGACTCATATTTTTAAGGACTTCATGAACTAAGCATTTTAATGCCCTATTTTGTATAGGGCTGTCTAAGCCTGAATTCTAATTTCACCCTTTTGCTCATTTTGCAAGAAAAAGTTTCAGCAGAACTGACAAGCAATGGCTACTTCTGCCTGAGGCAGCAAAGGCAGACTCACAATGCCATTACGATGGTTGGAACCCCTAGTTTAATTCCCTCACTTGTGAGGTTCTTAGGGAAGTTAAAGAAATCACATGGATCAGTTCTCAAAAATACTTAAGGCTTAAATGAAATACAAAGCCTTTAATGTTTTGAGATATTTAAATAAAGATATAAAAAGATATGGGGAGACAGGGTTTGCAACTTCTGAGGAATTCTTTACATCTTCTGGTGACAATCTACCTTTACTCTACATTCTCTGTTTGCCAACAACTTGACCTGTAAGCAGCTCCCATTCCAGATGCAGTTGTGAGGATGAAGTGCAAAGCAATTAGAGTGATGAGGAACGTGAATGCCCAAGACATCATAGAAGTGCACTTGCTCAGCAGAGCACTTAAACCTAAATGGGCTGCTTCATATGAACAGGCACACTGAACTGCCCCAAACTATCTTTCTCAATCTCCAAATGGATGCATTATTACTACAATACTGTTGCCTCTCCTGAGCCCCCGGGAGCACACACACACAGAGCACAGCAGCACTCAGTCCCATACAGATTAATTGGCACACAGCTTGCTGCCATCAGGGCCTGCACTTCAGCCACCACTGGGAAGCTGGGAGACCTTCCCAGTTGAAGTCCACTTCTGTCTTTTTACAACTGAGTGTCAGAGAAGCTCAAATCACTCACTGCCCCTCAGCTGTGACAGGGGTCTTGCACTGCAGTTAACGGTGACACCATTGAACAGGGGCACACTTGAAGCAGTTTGCATTAGCAACAGGCAACTGAACTCCCATCCAGCTCTACCTACAGGTCAGCAGTGTCAAAAGATGATGAGGTAACTAAAAAGCACAGTGCTATAGCTTCCAGGAGTGAGAGAGCAAATCAGATCATTTAGTAACAGAAATTCTTGAATGAGGGCAGCAACAGTTATCTATTTCTGTATAGTGTTATTCACCCAACCCAGCAAGGCTCCAGATCACCCACTGCTGAATCTACCAGGGCATACCCAGGAAAGGACCACTTTCACATCTGCCTCATTTCTTATACTCTTTCCCTAAGCATCTGTTACTTACCACTCCAAAAAAGATCCTGGGACTTTGGTCTGTCCGAACAGAGATACTTGCATGTTCTAAACCACATCCTGGACAAGAGGGCTGTTCAGTTTTTCCATAGGCTCTCAAGAGCAAAGATTAAGGGCAAATTAGAGAAACTGAGCCCATTACTTTTATTCTGCCTCATACAAATCTCTTTACACATGATCCAGCAACAGAAAATGGCACTTTAAGCTGTTTCACAAAGGAAACTCTTGTAAAATCTCTCTTTCAATATCTTGTCAAAATCAGCATGCTCTGTGACTAGACGACTGTCAGGGTGATCTATAGCCCCTAGCTAGCACTGTAATATAAGCTAAATTGCCCGAGTCACAAGCAATGATAGAGTCATTCTACAGGAAATTGGAAATCAATTCTTGTCATCACTGTACATAACTCCTTTATCAGAGTTCCAGTTCACTAGTGTAATGCAAGGGAAAGAAGCTGGGAACTGACAATCATGACAAGTTGAACAGTCACACACACACACATAGATATATATATATAAGTGCAGAAGTTTTGTTTCTGGAAAGCGCTTTGCATATGGTACATGACAGGTGAGAGCAGCCTGGCCGGGCAGAATATTGAAGGTTAATGGTGGTCACACACTGGTGAGCAGGAAACCTGTAGGTGTGTTGTATCATGTTACATTAGGAGGATGTAAGTACCCAGGGCTTGAGCCTGAAAACTGGGGCCACAGCCAGTAGAGCGTTCTTTGTGCGATGAGTCCTGGCAGAAAAGAAGGGACAAACTTCTAAATCTCACACCGCAAGTCTTTCAGACTGGTACTGGGTGATAATCATAATCATGATCAAGATGTTTTAGAAACCAGGGCAGCAATATCAGCGTTGGCAAGCTTATTCACAAGTTTTGCTATCTGCAACGCTTTTGGTCAGGAATCAGTGGTGGAAACAAGTGGTTAAGTCAGTTTTAAAGTCTCCTTCTTGGTAACAAAACCTAAGGAAGGAACCAATAGCTTCATTTTAACAGCCAATAGGAAAAAAAGTAATCCAAGATGCTGTTATTCTTAGAGCATGCAATCACCTTTCAGGCAATGATGTTATTCTACATATATGCTCTACTGTGCCTCATTTATCTAGACTCACCATCTAAACTCCTTAAGTACTAAAATTGCATCTATTTTGAAACAAATTAAGAAAATTCTCTGTGAAACAAACCCAAACATTTTCTATTTCCACTTCCTAAACTGTCCTGCACAAAACAAACCCATCAACCTTCTGAATACACACAACAAAACCATAGCCACTTCTTTACACAAACTCACTTCTAACTACTTAACACTGAAATTCCAGGATGCAGGGATACAATCAGCACATGCAGGATCCAGCACAGCATGTTTCTCATCTTAATGCAGAAGTCCTAGCCTAAACTAAGAACTCCTTTCAAAACACCAATCCAAATAAAATCTAATACAAAGTGTTCTCCATAAGTGCCAGAAAATTTTCTTTCTTCTCTCTGACCTATTTTGGAGAAAGCAGTTTTTTCACGCAACAAACGTTTGTTCTTAGACAAGCATTGAGGATTCCTCTCCATGAGAGCTAAAGAGCAGCACTCTTCGATTAAGCAGAACTCAGAGCATGAAGCAACCAGCAAGCGGCTCACCCACCCACCCATCACCACAATAACCCGCAAAGCCTGTGATGGGCTATAAAGCCCGAGCTCTTCATGCTCAGAAAGCTCCGGTTCTGCACTGGCTGCAACAATGCCTGGCATTAATCAGGCAAGCAGAGAGCCAACGGGCTATCAGAAAGCAACCAAGACACTAAATGCAAATGAAACATCATCTTGTGTTAATTAGCTGAATTTAGTTTACATAAGTCACTGATCTTTTTATCCCTACAGCCCTACCATTCTAAGTATGATATTATTTATATTCTTGTAACTATGTCTGGACAAAAACTCATTCATAATCAGCTTTTGAAGTGTACAAATACTTTTCAGCTCTTCTACTCCACTATTCATAAAGATGGTGGTTCCATGCTCATTTTTATATTTTATGTAGACAGTAGTTGGGAAATGGATGCATTTTTTGTGGTGGAATAGTTGCAAAATCTAAATAGTTTGTGAAGAAAAATACACCCTTCTTTTCTTTAAAAGCAAGTTGAAATCCACAATATCCCAAAAAGACACACATTTCCACTGACAAAGTCTTACTTGGGTTTAAATACACTACCCACCCTTAATGATATGCCATTATTCACTTAATTACAAAATTAATCTGGTAGATAGAAATTTAGTCAGATGTTTGTTTAACATCGTTACATAGTTTTGAACCAAGAACCAAAGGAAAGGGGCTTTTAATTAAAGGCATACTGAGTAAGAAGGGCATGAAAGCGTAACATTTAATTTGCGGAGTACAGTTACACAACGTGTATTCCTTGGTGGCAAAGCCAGCATGAGAAATTCCAGCTCCACTCCACCTCTGCCTTCTTGTCCCACTAAAACGCTGCAGTTTTCTGCTCTTCCCTTCAGTTGTGCTGATATAACTGTATGTTGCGATGTAAATTCATCACTGCAATAATCTGGGATATCATTCGCTATCCCTGCAACAGTACTGGAATTCTTTTAATTGCTTACAGCCTTATAAACATCCCACTGTGAAGGCAGCAAACGCTGACCTGGAAATAGACGTGGCTTGATATGCATAAAACATTACTCAGTGGTCAGTGTACATAATGTACCATTGCACTAATATTGTCCTGGTTCATTATGGGCTGGCACATGATCCTACCAGATTAATCCAATATGATGGAGCTTGTTCTTCCCCAGCATTGCCCGAGTCACTGGCTTCCTAAAGTTCCCATTTGAATACACTGGCTTTGAAAGGGCCAACACAAAAGTTCACCCTAGTCCATTACTAGGGTGACACTCCCGGGTTCGGAAGTGTGTGCTGTCATCTTCTCTGGTGGTTCACACCTTTTCTTCTGACAGTCTCTGAATCAGCCTGGAAGTCCCAAGAAAGATTTTGACCACCACAGAAAGATGTGCAACGCTCACGCCACTGAGGAAGAGTGGCCAGTTCAAACTAGAGATTTTGCACCAGCAGACACTTCATTCTTGACCTGCACTCTTACACACACAGAAAGAACATCCTTAGCTACCAACAAGCATCAAGGTTAAAGAATCAGTAAGTGGTGACAACCGCAAATGGATTCTGGAAAACCTGCAGAGTTCCGTAGAGAATGAAAAATTAGATGCCAATAGCACAAGGCAATAGCATTGCAATGTTGTAAGTACCATTATTTAGATTGAATACTGTATTTGTGGAGTCCTTCAAAGTCTGTACCATCCTGCAGTATGAAGTCCACCTAGCGTGCATTCATAACAGGAAGCGTATGAGCCAGTTGTACTGACTCAACTGAGAGTCCAGGAAGATTAGCCTCTACCCACTGAGCAAACGTTCCAGTTCCGCCAGCCAGCAGTTGCAAGTTTACGACTATCTTGCAATAAGACAAAGGCAGAACGGCATTGCTTGCTAGTACGTATTATGTGCACAGACGGAAGGTATGAAGTGATCCAAAAAGCCTAACAGCGTTAGAAACAGCTCAAGCAATAGGGGGTTATTGCTTATGAAAAACTAACTGAAAAAGCAGGCAGTGGTGTTAATTATATTCATTACTGGATCCAATCCTCTCCCCTCCTTTTCCTTTCCAAACCCAGGCTTACTTTACAGTATCAATAAGAGAACCCAGGAGTGAACAATGCCCAACAAGTTTTGCAAGTCATGGATCTTCTCCATAACTGCCATCATAACCATGGGAAAATATTTTATAGCTGCAATAATCCCCTTTAAAGGAGATTACCAAAGTTAACAGCCATGATTGAACAGTAACTGGTCCCAGCTTTGTTTCAGTCCTTAATTTAGACATTTTGTTAATTGCAAGTTATTGCTGAAGCACAGTGAATTTTGCTTGGTAAATCATTTTAAAGAGTGTTTCTCCATATATTAAAAGGCCTGAAAGAGAGGTTAGGAAAACCAATAAACTTAAAAGTATGAAAAGCTACAAACACAGAGAAATCTTTTATCAATGCACAGCATTGTAGTGAGACACATCCCGACATGAAAAAGTAATTTGCATGTTTACTGATGCATTGTGGATATTTGTTCAAAGCCTTTAACATAAGCTGTTAGTTACACAGCACTGATTCATTTAAGTTCTGATGATTTCTCAAAGTTTTAATTAGTTCTGAGAAAATGTTTTATGTAGAAGTCACAAGTCACCGTGAAGTAGACCTTCCCCTCCCTTCTTCCTGGGATTCAAAACCTCATGGGAGAAGTCCTGCATATTAGACTTGGGCAGAGAATGATAACGCTCCTTAAACAGAAAGCTGCAGCACTTCCCTGGCTGCCACACAGCACCCTGCATTTTTTAGCACCCAAAATACTTTACAAAGACAGTACATTTATCTGCGTTTTACAGATGAACCCAAGCTGCAGAGAAATAATGTCATTTCCTATGCACCGATAGCCATGGCAGCATCAAGGAAAAATAAAAATAAAATAAAATAAAAAGATCATCATCAAAGGTTTTCTGAATGTCAGCGCAGCATGGCTGTGGCAGTATGGGGTCCAGCAAGATGGACAGGCCGGCTTGTAAGGCCCCTGCTCTGTTCAAACTGCACCCCACGTTCCCAGCAGCACGGAGAAGCAAAGAAGCTCCCATTCATCCATCCACACAGGTTGATACTGCCATCACACCTCTAGTACAGCTAGTTTGCTGCCCCCAGCTCTTTGCGCCTCCCGCTCAGAACACAACATACTAACTCCGCATTCAGTCCTGTGGGATGACTAAGAAAACCCTAGCCTACTGGAAGTGGACAATCTGAAGTTCTACAGTACAGAATCATGGCTGTAGCTTCCTATTTTTTTTTACCATCTCACTGCCTTCATTCCAGTGAAGTTCTATGGATGACGTTGAAAGCTGGCTCCAGCATGTGTGATTTGCGGAGGTGATGGACTTTCTGCAAGCTTCAGTGTGTGTGTTGTTTTCTTACTCTCTTATTTTACAAAATAAAGTAATTGGAGTGCATTCTCGTGGCAATTCAAAAGCAAGATAACATTTCTGAAAATTGCACCTCCCAGATGAATTAAAGTAGAGCAAACCACGCTCAAACGTTTAAAAGCCTAATAAGTGCACTTCGTACATATGCTTTTATAATCTTCTACAAGATCTCTGACATTTGAGTTACATGTAATTCTTGTTTCTCCATTTGCTTTTGTATTTCCAGTCTCCACTTCCAGATTGTGTTTAGGACTAAAGCAGCAGAAGGGAGAAAAATAGCTCATGTCTTGTTGTCTGGAGCCTGGTGAGAGGGAAACACAGGATCATCTGGCAAGAAACTGCAATCCTGCAAGAATTCAATTTCTGCATCAAAACAACTAAAATATTGTAAATCTGGATAAGCAAGCACCCACACTTTCAGGTGCTTATCTAAGCTGAACTAAACCTCTCCGTTCTGCCATCACTGTTGAAGATGACTATTCTAATAATTCATATATTTTCACAGCTTGAATACTTAATGATGCTAGAAAGCTCTGAACAGAAGAGTATATCCCACGACATAAAGAAAGAGCTTCTTTAATAAGTGTCTTTAAAACTTTTTTTTGTCTCAAAATGTGCATCTTATGTCAGCCACAAGAACAAAGAATTTTGCACACTAACTGCCTCACTAAATGCAGCCTCAGTACACAGGATCAAGACAGAACTCCTCCTTCACCCTCTCTTTCCTCACCCCAATGCAAAGTTACTTCCGTTTTTCTTGGATCTGTCCTGACATGTCTTATTTCCTGCTACCATAAGATAGTTATTACCAATACAATTCTGGTTTTATTTAAATCACCTGACCTGTAGTTTAATTGGTGATTCTTAGATACTGCATTTCCAAACACATAGATAAGGCATTTCTCTGGTCCCATTTACTGTTATGAAGACATAATAAACAATTTCCTTTATTTACCAATATTTACACACCACGACAGTGGCACACTTCTGTCACACAGTGACTTCAAGTATGCCATTTAAATGGCGTAAGTCTTCCCCCCCACCCCCCCCCACCCCGTGACATAAACTTAATTCAAGTAACAATGTGTAGAAAAATTACAGTGTGATCAAGGGGTTTATTCTATCCTACAATAACCACCTCAGTTCAGCCTTTGTTTGCCATATTACTGTTTAGGAACCTGGCATCCCCACGTCTGTCTAGAACAAGACACTGAAGTGCTCGTAGCCTTTATATCCAAGCTGAATCAGCATGACTAGGCAGACAGCTCTTAGCAGGCATCAACTATCGGTTCAAAAATTTTCTGTAGGTTTTTACCTTAAACCAAATTATCTTCTCACATTTCCATCAGCAGGAAATCATTGCTCTGACTTCCAGTATGGAATCACTTAAAACATCAATACATTGGCAATATTATTAAAAGTGCTACTGCTATGCTCACCAAAGATGATGTTAAGCATTACTGGTTTATCCTTTAGGCCTATTCATATGATTGCCAACAGACTCTAATTATTGTACCTGTTATTCCTAGGGCTCCAGCAACCACAATCGACTCGAACTTTGAGGGACATTTCAGCTTAGGTTTCTGAAGCTCTTCTGATTTCCACACAGATTCCACAGTCAATGTATGAACGCGGCAGATCAGGCTCTCTGTACGAGTGACACTCATAAAATCATGCTCGGGAAATACTGTTTGACCTGCAAAGCACTTGCAATAGACTGTATCTTTTTGGTCTTAAATAAACTTTGCTATTATAATCTGGACTTCATAATTATTTACTGTTCTGCTACTTCTTGGCTGAATCTATGCAACCAGCCTGTCCTTGTGGCTACATCCACTGACTTGTGTGTGCGCTCTCAGTGCCATCCTACCTATCTGTTTTCAATAAGCCAAGCAACCAAAATAGTGAAAATCTGAAAGCAAAGTGAAAGAAAGCAAAGGTATGAAAGACATTGCTAGTTTGAAAGAAAACCAGAGAAAACTGCACGTGATGCTTCTTTGTTACCAGAAAACACCCAAAATTTCACACAGCAATATTGTAACTGAGGAAAACCTACCTGAAGGAAGCATCTTCTGTCCAAGCCCTGAACTCATTAAGACTGATGACAAACATGCTCTTAACAGCAACATTATTTGATGAACTGATAAACCAAAAAGCTAAGCATTCAACAGTTATCCTCTTGGCAGCCTTTCCCTCGGCCATCGTAAAGAAAACCCAATTGGAGAAAACCATTCGATGGCATACTTAACTGACTGTTCCAGTGTCTCAAATAGGAGAATAACCGTTATTCTGCAACTGTTAAACTATAACCTTCTTAACAATTCCCTGGGAACCAGTTGATTCCTTATGGTCAACTTTGGTTGAGATATTTTAAACAAGCGCTGACTGCTCACGGATAAACCCCTAAAGACAGTTAAAAGAATTCAGTAGGGATGCAAAAAGCTTAGCTGTGAAATTTAAGTTACCACTGAGATACCCAAGTACAGTATACAGGGAGACTGCAATAACCTTAGTTATCTACATTCCTCTATCACTGCTTCGTGCCTAACAATCACCCAAAAAAAAAAAAAAGGTGAAAAAGCCACATGTGTAACTGCGCCTCACCTGCCTGTATATATCAAGTAAAAACAATTATTTAGATCCTTACTCTGCTTATGTAGCTTTTCACATTGCTCTGCTAAAAGCAATGTGATGGCAATTACTGAATGTCATCACAGGCCTCACAAACCACTAGAGAAAACACTATCTACTTCCACATAATGACACATGATGGTAGTTAAACCATTCACATTTACCAACTAGGAGCACGCAGATGGTCAACTGTTGAAGTTTGGCTAAGTTGCTTGCTAAGCCACTGTAACAAGGCACACAGGATCTTAGGAATAAACACGGAGAGCTCCCACTGAAAAAAATCCAGGAGGCTTGTGTTACTAATGGCTTTGGATGATTTTGATTATCAAACCTCAGTGGGAACTGTGTTGCTCTGCGATGCTTCAGAAAAAAGGTACAATGTCTTTTCCTAATGCTCCTACACATGCTCTTTGACACCATGTGTTGCATCCCATTGCTGGGCCACAACCATCTCCTGATCGTTATTTACTTCTGTGGTACTTAATACAGACATGGCCACAACATGCTGAGGTTTGCAGAGACTAAAGGAAGAGTACCAAACTCTTTACTGCTTAGACCGCAGCAGTACAGAGCACTCAAAAGGTTAAGATTATCCCAAATTTCCCTTAAGAATTGATGCTGCAGCGCCAGCCATTCTTCTCTGTGGGTCTCACTCTGTGGAGCAGGAAGCAGTTTTCTTTCCACATCACTGCAAGTCACGGCCAGGAATCCCAAGTGACACAGCACTGCAGGGCTAACATTGCTGATGTATCTGGCTAGAACGAAAGCTCAGTAATAGCCACGTCAAAAAATTTTATTTACTACAGTGGGGAGAATTTTTGTGAAACCACAGCACCATCATCTGGTAAAATGCCTGCACTGCTTTTTGCCCTTATGTTAACACTAGATTATTTTGAGCACAAACATTTTAATACCTGTCTCAGCATCTCACAGCGTTTTACATTGTATTATAACACATTTCATGTAATTATGTTTAGAATGAAGAAAGTAATTCACTCAGTACTCTTTTTACTATTTTACCACTGTTTTCCCCATCTTTCTAGTGCCAGTTCCATTAAGTCTTCATTTTCCTTCAGTCTCACAAGAGTGGATTTTCAAAAGCAATAGATCTTCAAGGGAGTTCTGAAAAAATCCCTCATCCAGAAAAACACAAATAAATTCCTAACCAGCTTTGCTAATAGAGCGAGAAAGATAAGCATAAATCCAACTATGGCTCCAATTCAGTCTTCTTACAACCTAAAAAGTCTATTGGAAAGGAAGACTGATGGTTGCTTTACTGCACGTTACCTGTACTATTATTTTAAAATATTTCTTAACTGTTAAACTAGAGAGACATTCCTGCCCAACACAGGTTTAACTCTGCCTCCCTTGCAATCAAGTAGGACATGATGACTCCATCTACTACCTCGTTCTCTGAGGCACCCTATAAACCTGCTACAGAAGAGCAGAACAGAGCTCCTGCCAAAGAGGAGAGAGCTGAAAGCAGACATCGTTAGCTAGAAGCTGGGAAATCAGATGATGAAACCCCTGAAGTTCCGTTACCCTGAGGGACAGGACTTGGCACTCTACTTACAAATTCTACTGCTTGATCCGCAACTGCAGCTCCTCAGCCCTCCCTCCCCTCTTTCCCATTCAAACACACATTGTTCACATCCATATCACGGTACAGAGAAGCAGCCAGGGAATTTTCTCATCCTGCAATAACAGAGGAACTACTACAATCCATCCTCCTGTCCTCAGCTTTAACATACCACAGACTGACACTGTGTTCATGGTTCTCTTACACTGGCATTGAAGAGTTAATCCAGATCAGCAGCTCATTGCTCCAGGCACAGCACACAGTTACTTGTAATCAGTCACAGTCCTTTACAGTTTAGAACCCAAATACACAAGAAAGGGAAAGAGATACACCGGCACCCCGGTCTCCCACATGCATTGCAGAGGCTGCCTCCTGCTTTCCATTCATGACATCTACCGGGTTGCTGAACTTTAGTACTCGGACCCAGCCGCTCCTAGCACTGAAGCACACGATGTGCTAGATGGATTTAGGAGCTCAGGTCACCACTAGCTTAATGATCTCCTTACAATGCTGTATTCAGTATATACTTACTCTGCAGTGTCCTTATGAATCATGTACAGCACTAGGGCCCAAAACAGGCACATGTGAAACTGGACAACCAACAGAACTAAGTCCCCTCCACAGCAACCGAAGACAAGCAAATAACACAACCCTTGGAAACTATGCAAACTGAGATGGGTTTTGTAAAGTCATCCAAAAGATTTAGACATAAGTATCATTTAAGATAAACTTACTGGCTATTAAAACAGGTATTACTTTTAACAAGGCCAAATACAATTTCAGTGGTGAACAATAACAGGATTCATGCTTTAGAATTTAGAACATCCTTGTAAACACATTTAAAAAAAAATAAATGAAACAATTCACATTTTCAGGAGTTTGGCAACAGCACTCATTTAAAACTGCAAGTCCACCTGGATGCCTCCATTCTTAAATAAAGGACATGAACTACGTGATTTCTACTCATGACTTCTGTTGCCCCCACCACCACTCCACCTAAAAAAAGTTAGGTTAGCCAATACTTTGCATGCTACTGCTTGAAAGAAGGGGGATACACAGAGCCAGCACTGTACAGAGCTGGAGACAACATGAGGGGAAGTAATTTTTATACATATGAGAGGTTAGAAGTAGCCTGGCCTTTCAGTTATTCAGCAGCCCATAAGCAATGGAACAACTTCAAATGCAACAACTCCAAACCATGCAGCAGGCTTTTGCTATCTGTCTGGGACACATCTGAAATATCAGATCACCCTAGTTCATGTGTGCTTCTAAAGGCCCTTAAGCTGTTCAAACTTCCTTTGCTTTCCTTATTTGACATGCTACCAGAACTCCTGCAGAGCAGGGGATGCAGCACGGTGGTACTGAATGGCTGGAAAACTCAGCCCAGGCATCAAGAGCTTGATGAGCCTTAATCACAGAGGACTTGGACTGATGAGCAGGGACTGCACAGCTTTGAGTGGGTAATGAAGTTGCAGTGGGGCACTTACCAAGGGATTTTTAAAGTAAACATCATTGATTTCCTTGCTGCAAAATGTAGCACATAAGTGATGAATTCAGAAGTGGCTCAGCTACCTGGTCTCTGGGGAGCAGGGAGGTGGCAAGGACAGTAACCTTGTCAGTCACTGCAAGCAGTGCTGTCCCTGTTGTCCACCCAGCTGCAGCTGGATTTAAGGACTATTTCAATGAAGCAAAGCAAGGACTTGAGGATGTCAGTCTTCCATCCTGGGTGAGTGCTCTGACAACCAGGCTTTTGAACTGTTACAGGAGTGCATCGCTCATGTTCACAAGACTCATACTAGGAGCCCTCCTTAAAAGTTTTAACAAAGTCAATATGCTTCAAGAAGATGTTTTTCTCATTTTGAGAAGCCAGCATTTTCTAATTAAAAAAAAAAAAAACTGAAAGGTTCACAACCAGCTCCAATTATTGTCCTAAATTATTTATCCTGTTCCTCTGGGCACCTTGGGAGAAAGTAATTTCATTGTGTTTTGCAAACATGTTCAAACAAACTTGCTCTACTCTTTCCTTTACTTGGCCGCTCTGCTTTTGTGCAGTCTCCTCAGTCGGCAGCAGCTCAGTTCTTCCACAGCAAAGGAACAAGGGAACTGGCCGTATTTGCTAACTGTGGGAGGTAGCACACACTCTCCTGCCTTGGGAGACTGGGATGCTCTCGGCAACTGAAGGCAGTTTGCAGTTCCCCAGCCAGAGTAAGTGTTTGCAGCCATTTACAATCTCACTCCCTTTTCCCACAGGAAACAAACTACAGAACTGTTTTTCCCCACAACCAGTGCATGGTTCCCAGTCTCTTTTGAACCCTTGCACAAGTGGTCCACAAAGGCCAGTCTATGTAGCAGTTTTTCCGTATGGATTTCCATTACTTCTGGTCTCACCTGAAATTATGTCAAACTGGTCTTAACTGAATTCTGTCACAAATGAGGCCAGTGGAAACAAACAATAGCCACACGGAAATCACACCCAAACCAGACCCACACCACAGGCTAAGGTTACAAAAGACAAATTGCTGCACACCATTAGCTTAAAAACTAGAAGTTGCACAATAATGAAGTCAGTTAAGCCCCTCGAGAGTAAACCCACTGATGGAAATGACCATAAAAATACAGTGCCAAAATATAACAGCTGCATACGCGGGTATTTCAATAGATGACCACTCTATAGTATCTCAAAGATTTGTTACTGCTAGTCAGTAACCAAAACACATTCACTAATTGAACACAGTTAGTAATGCAGTTAGGAACATACACACAAGAAGACTATGCTGGCACCGCACAGCTCATTGTTTTAGGTCACAATTGACAAGACTCCACTGATGCAGATTAAATGCAGCTGCAAGACCCAAATGGACAAGATGGACAAAGTGCTGGGGAAAAGAAACAGAAGAATGTGAAATTCAGCAGTCAGATGTTATTCATGAAAGGCTATTTAGTGAACATTTCAACATGCGTCTTTGGTTATTAAAGGAAAAACAGAACATACATCTAAGATTTAAATAAAAATTCATTAAAAATAAAGAAAGTTTTGCAAAAGAGCTACTTATCTGCACTAATGGCCACTAAGAGATTGTCTGTATCAAGCCCTTGTATTAAGTAACAGCCACAGTCATGGTACTTTGACAATAAACAAAGGATCACTGAAAACTTTGAGTTGCAGTGCTTCTCTTAGACAGATTTTGGAGTCTGCAGGCATTTATCTCAACTCACTAAAGCAAGTACAACTGTCTTTTGCTATACCAAAAACTGAAAAGCTGCCAGCAACACTTATGCATACTACAGAAAACATTCTGCATGACTTCCATCTGGTATTCATCAATCTAACTGGATGTAAGGATGGCATATGTTAGTGTTCTCCCACAGCCTAGAGAAAGTAATCATCTTGCCCTCCTTGATACAAACATCACATTTTTTTTGCATGAAACAGATATTTTTATTTAGTAGTTTTTAACATGCTACAAACATTTTTACCTAGGAGAAAGCCTTCTGGGCATTCCCATTGGAAGCACCAGACCACTGGATGGTGTTATGTCTAATTTTTCCAAAGCAGAATTCTACCTACAAGTGAATCAAGGAATCAGGCTACAGAGAAAGCTCCAGGTGGTTTGCACCACTGAAAGACATGTGGGGCTGTCACTGCACCACAGAGGAGTCGTCCCCTTCTATCTGAACGAAAACCAAAATTCAAACACACTTTGTTTTCCATCATTAGTAATGTTACATTTGCTGCAAGTCTTAAAACCACATGGACAAGCTAAATTTTTCCAAGATTAAGGCAATAAAATCCCAAGCAGATTTTTATTTTTCTTTGTTAAATAATATTTTTCTCCCATTACTGATAGTGTAGACCTTCCAGCCAGCTTTGTTACAGAAGAAAATAGCTGTGTCTATGTGAAGTTAACTGCAGAGATGCATGTATTTGCTCAAATAAGGACTGAGGGTTTAAAGAATTAACACGGTTGCATTTTTAAGTGCAAAGCAAATGGATGAACTAGCTGAACTTGAATAAAAAAAAAAATCCCACAAGGCTTCAAATTTCTGACTGATAAACCACTGCTACAGACACAGTGTGAAGTAAAGCCCAGTGAACTCATGGCAAGATTTTCTTCCACATAAATGGACACCAGATCAGGTTCCAGGCTTGGAGTAGGAAGACAGAGCCTGCTCAAGTTTCAGCCAGCAGATGTGTAGCAGAGCTCTCTCTGCCAAGGAAGCACAAGCTTGGGTTTTTGGGTTTGTTTTTTCTCATTTCTTATTGATTTTGAAACTATTGCTATTAAATAAATTAAACAACAAGAAACCCCAGACAACGTTGGGGGAATAGACAAAGGAATTCATCAACTATTAAAAACCAAAACCAGCAAAAAACTTCTCAGTATTTTAGATTCTATTGAAAACAGTCTTTTTTTCCCCTCACTATTTTCTTTGAATCTAATGTCCCAATCCTGCCCTCTGCATTCCATGGTATTAAACTCCCTGAAAATGAATAAGAAACACACAAACCCAAACAGCAAGCTGGCAGCAAAGTTCTACCAACTACAGGGAAATATAAAAATACTTTCAACGTCACCAGCCAAGAACAATCCAGTAAGGATTATTTCTAGTGCTTTGCATTTCACAAGGAAGAACACTTTTTCACCAGCATGGGCAGAAAGCGTGGTGTGGAGGTGGCACCAGTTTGGAAAACCTGATCCAGATAGGCTTTTCTGGCCTTTCCTGCTTTCCCGGAGTTACCATGGTATTTATCACTGTAGGATATACTTCAGACATTTAAACACAAATATTTCGTCCTGAGAAATATGGACACTGCTGAGAGACTAGGCTGGCAAGATAGAAACCAATTTAAGTAAGAGTATGCTTGCAGAGCAGAAGGAAGCGTCACACAGCAGATACCTGAGCTACCTCTTTCTGTCTCCTGTTACAAGCTCTTCTTTCCCCACATCACTCCTGTAGCCCATTTCCCCCAGTCCCAGTGTGAATTCATCTTTCTCGAATGGTAGCTCAATTTTCTGACTACGTTTTAGATAAAGTCCTACCAACACAATGGACAATAGTGTTATTATGACTGATCTTTGTCCAAGTTCCAAATAACATACGGGGATAATGTTAAGTCTCAGGGTCTTTTCCATGGACAATACAATTGTTTAACAGAAAGTTCTCATAACAAAAGAGGAAAGTTGCGGTCAACTCACTGCCGCATTTGGACAGAACAAGCCTGCTATAGCCAGGTGAAGGTGCAAGGCCTCCCAGGAAGGAAGGAAAAGCAGAGAAAATTACCTTCAGGCTCCCACCCTCCAATTTACTTCTTGCTGAAAGCATTACTGTAACGGGGGGGGGGGGGGGGGGGGCGGCGGGGAAGTAAAAACCCTTTTTTTTTTTTTTAAAAGGTTTAAAACTTAAGGTTTAAGTCAGATTTTAAGGACATGAGAAAACATAGTCTTATCATTTAGCACAACACACAGCTTCAGCACTGTATTCCTGCATCAGGAGCAGGATTTCTGGTTGAGCATGACTATTTCTTTTAGAAATAAAGTAACAAACTCCTCGGTGAAGAATCCCTCTTGTCTAGAGGGATGACATGTTAACTACTTTCAGTGATAAAATTTTATACCAAATTCATAGTTTCAATACCATAAGTTTCAGATTCTATGTCACTGAAAAACACAGGCCAATTATAACAAGATAACAGTGAAAGCCATTTTAGGGGCAGAACCATGGCCATATGAATTACTGGCACCCATATTTCCCTAGAAAATTTTTTTGTGCTTTTTTGTTTTGTGGTGGTGTTTGTTGTTTTTTAAAACAGCAAAACCTTCAACCATGACAAGCATCTTCCAAAAGCAGAGTTATCAAACTGCTGTTTCAGCTCAAAGCAATGCCTCTGAGCGAGGAACACAACCGCCTGCAGAAGTGGGGTTGCGCTGCTCAAGGACCCTCGCTCAGCAGAACCCAGGCGATGCAGACCTTAGCTCCCCACCTCCCTCAGGTCCCCAAGAAGGCTTCCTACACATTCTCCTTTCTGCATTCCTGAAGACTTACATGCATATGAACTTGAGAGAAGGGGTCGAAAGGTAATTTTAACACAAAAGGTGGGAGTCTTTCATACATAGACATCTTTCGTAACTGACTTCTCTCAGTATTCTGAAAGGAAATCTATATTGCCTATGTTTAGTTTTACCATATTAATGCTTTGGAACAGAAGGAACAATAGCTATTGATCTCTGTTATAACTGCCCATTATTCTGTTTTCAGCAGGACATAGTCCAGTAAAATGAACAGAAACAGGAGCAATGTTTTGTAGCAGTATCATATTAATGATTTGGAGACTAATCATTTCTTATTGAGCTGTGAGCATCAGCAAGCCAAAAACATAAAAATGGAAGATGTGTCCTCAAGCTGCATATTTAGTCAATCTATTTAACATGTACTTTATTTTTACATCGTAGCACAGTACATGTTCAGTTGTGTACTCTCTAGAAGCAATTAAGTCTTAATAACTTGACACCTCACCATGACTCTCTACATTTTTGCCATCTACATTTTACATCAAGCAAGTAATATATAAAAGTGAATAAAAATCTGTGAAGGTCCTTTTAACCTTGACAGTCTGTCATATTGTGAAAATCAGAGTAGATCAAGAATTGCTCTTCTTTTTCCAGTGTTGCCTCTCATCCAAACACATGGATTTAAACATTTACATGCCTATTCATAATTTATTGGAGCATTTGCAGCTCATATCATAAACACAGGTCTAGCCTGCAGGAAAAACAATGACTAATAGTTGAAAGAAAGCATTCCAATTAGTCATCGTGAAGTACATCCATGCTCACTGCTTGGTCCTCAGGTGCCTGTAAAGTCCAATAGGGAAGTCTGACATCAAATATGTCATCCAGAAAAATATATCACTTTCAAATAGCAGTTAGATCAGAGGCTGTGATTTTTCTCTCCCAGTGTGTACCAGTAGGAAAACTTATCTTTAAAGACATTTCCAAAGATCTGAACCCCTTAAGGAGGCTGATGGGGAAAAGCTGTGCTGAGTTGTGTTCCCACTGCTGGGACATGCTGCATTCTGCTTCAGAGGACCTGTGCCAGATTATATTTTCTCTTTCCGATTTCAGTCTTAAGCATGGAGACAAACACCGGAGCCAAGAGATGCTTCCTCTCAGAGGAAAGTTGTTGCTTACCTACCACCTCTTGCTTCTGTAAGATGGGGATCCCACTCTGGCCACGTTTGCAACTCAAGAGGACCATTGTAATGACATGAGCTGGTTTCTCTCAGCTATTTCTCCCGTCAAAACACAGCAGCGTTGCCAAATGCCATTCAAAATTCACTTGGGTGCCATCTTTGGCATCCCTGCCAGAGACTTTTGATCCTTAGATTACCAGGCTAGAAAACACAAGCATCTCCTTCCTCCATCAGGAAGCATTTGCATGGCTCCAGATCAGACTTACTGAAAAAGCCTTTTGCTCCAAGATTGTGTTCATCTCCATGGTCCTCCTTCCAAGACACTGTGCACGTCCAGCCTAAATCCGGACTTTGGAGATAAATAAAAGACTACAGTTTGCTAATGCTCTGTAGACTTACAGCAACATAAAGCATTTCGCAAATAAAAAAAAAATTCAAAGACAAACCACAGTAGATGTAGATTTACCTGAGGGCTACAGGACCCACAATGTCATTTCTTTCCCCTTCCTCCCCCTTATAATTAAAAACTGACTTAGCATGTGCTACATCACATGCCACAGCCATGGTCGGAGGCTGTGCCATCAAGCTGCTCAGATGAGGACTGCGTCTGCTTCAGCTTCCAGTTGCATATGGTCACAATTAACAGCTTGCTTTGGAAAGGCACAGGGACCCTGGAAACAACATGTGTGGAAGGGGTTCCTCATATTAAACCTTCTTTCTATTGCATTGAAACAGTTTCACATTAAGAGTTTTCAGTGTACTCTCTAGTAGTCCAGGTGACATTTCTCTAGGATTTTCCTACAGAATTTTTTTTACCTTCTTCTGGAGGATCAGGAATTTATGGAATTTGAGATATGACTTGGTCAGTTTTTAAGTCAAGTCCCTTCTCTCTGGAGAAGTGGCTAGGAACAAGATAAGAGCAGTGAGACTTGAGGAATACCAACAGCCACCTCCATTCAAATAAAAAGCATGTTGGCTTCCTGAATACATTATGCTAAATTTGCATGTAAATGAGAAATGTATAAATAGAATTGGGCATTAACTGACATTAGAATTTTTTTTTAATGGGGAGGAGGCGGGGGATGTTGTTATTAAACGAGTTAAATTCTAACATCTGTTTTTAATTCTACCAGCTTATTTGTCTGTTTATACCTACAGGCTTTCAAGACATCATTCAACACTGCTAATTAAAGCTGACAAGTTTTGTTCACTGCAATGCTTTCTTGTATCCCTGCAAGCCACTTACTCATGTCAGTGCTGTCACTGCAGGTGACACTGCTTCTTGATGGAGAGATGACAGGGGGCCAGAGTGCCCCCACAGGGGATGGGAAGAGGTTCACCTTGTCCCCTGTCAGACAGGGAAGGGAAGAAGTGATGGATGGCAGCAATCATTGCTCTGTCCAGAAGCCTTTGTCTCATCTCCAGGCTGGGTCAGAATCCTCCAGTTTTCTACCATGGCTGACTTAAAACACAAATCCATTGCAATATTCTCTTAGCAGAACTCTAAAATGCCACAGAAATGGGACTCCAATTTAAGAATATGAAACCAATTATATTTGGAGAAGACATGCCATATTATAGATGCACACAAACACGCATTCTGGTTTTTCTCAGCAGTAAGAACCCCATCTGCAGTCATGCCCTAAGGAAACTTGCTATTTGTGCTTCAGTAAAAGCAGCACAATGCTGACTGAAGAGAATAGCAGCGCATATGTAAGTAGTCCACGCCTATGAAAGCATTTGCAGAAGTAGCTGATTTGGCTCAGACAAAATGATGCACCTTATGGAAGAAGCCACAAGGACAAATGCCAACAAGTTTATTCATTGCTTCATATTCTGGAATTCAGACTTCATAGATCCAGACATAGATATTATTAGTTAGCCATTTACATACATTTTCCTTTAAAACAAACCAACCCCGTGCCTCCCAGAGAATACTGATGGAAGGTCAAGCAAGCAGGCCAGGGACAGCCCATTATAAAATCCCAGCCTCTGAACGCTCTGCATCATATGTGCTTTTCACTGTCCTAAGCCCATCATCACTAATGCAACAGGCATATGGGTATCGTGATACACATCAGGCCAAACCGGCTGCGAGACATGCAAGAAGGAGAAAACCCAGAGAGGTAATGAGTCAATCAGTAGCTGTGCACGTTGCGACTCATTCACTTTTTGCCACACAGATTTTTCTTATTTTTCCCCAAACAGGAGTTTCACAATCAGAATAGCCCTGGTTTTGCTTTTTGGAACAACCAACATGCTTTCAAGTGTATTTTTAAAGCTGTTTCAGTCTGGAAGAGGCCTTTTCTTACACAGACATACAGCGTTTAGTACCTGGAGGCCTGGCTCCCTGGGTGAGGTGTCTAGACATCTCTGCAGTGGAAATAACAACTGCACAGCCTAGCACTGTATTCAAGCCACTAGTTTTAGCATTAAGAGTAATTTCGTGCCCCAGGTTGCCACAATCAAACACATCTGTTGCATGAAAATTATTCACTGCCAACTTGAGCACAAAGCACAATATGCCCAAATTATCTGTGTGCTTAAGATCAACTTTACCTCCTAAAAGACTGTCTTAAATACCACACATCGTAACATCATCAACACCGCTTCAGTCACTCCAAAACTCACATGAAATTCAAACAGATCTAAAAATCTGCTCTGAGGAGAGATGGACTTAAATCAGGAATGGGAGCTTTGACATGTAATATTCCAACAACTGCTGCACTGCATGCTAGGAATATAAAAATTATGTATTCCAAATACTTTCACAGAAACAGATTAAAGCACTTCTCTCAATCCTCTAAGAAGCAAAAAAAGTCATGAAGAAAGCAACTATTAATTTAAGCCAGTTTTTAGCTTCATTTGTCTACAGCTACACTTTCATAGTTGAATACACAAAAACATTATGACAGATATGCAAATCTGATATTTTCAGGCAGGAAAGGTGAAATCCCTATATATGAAAGGTTGAAGCCTGATCTTTAAAAGAAGCCTGCAGCTGGTTTCTGTCATCTTTCTTTCTCTCCTTGATTCAACAAGAACTCCCCCAGCTTAATGAAAATGATGATGTTTGTCCACACAAAGAAAAGAACAACAGACCTCCCCAGACTGAGCCAAGAAATCACCTTTTCTTTGTGGGAAAACACTTCTCAAAGAAAAAAAAAAAAAAAAAAACAAAGAACAACAACAACAAAAAAAAACCACAAACAAAAAACCCCACACACAAATAAAGGAGAAGGGGCAAAAATAAAAACCTAGTTCTTCAGGTTTTTGGATAAAAAATTTTGAAAGTAAATGAGAAAAGGAACAAACAAGTAATCATATACAAGTATTTCCCACTAATTCAAACACATTACAATTTGTTTCCTGTTTTTTTCCCTCATCTAGTCTAGTATTGGTACTGCCTTCCCATACTTACTGAAGTGTATGATTTTCTCTGGCCACAGGTTTAAGAGATATCATTTGCCTATTAATGCTACATTCCTCAGGTCCAATAGGCTAAAAGCACATGAAACTTCTTATTAAAAAAAAAAGATAATCCTTTTTTCATTATTTTTAGATTTTTTTTTTTTTTTTTTTTTTTTTTTTTTACACTACCGGTTTGGGATGCTTGCTGAAACCCTCTGAATTACTCTTTCAAAGATAAAGATTCTGATGTCTCAGGGTATCAGACCCTTCATTTGTAGAGTTGATAATCACGGGAACATTCCTCTCACTGTGGCTCTGCTCTGCCCCATTCCCTCCTCCCAGCAAGTGCAGCTGGAGGGCTCTAAAAAATAACCTCCCCAACCAACACCAACCAGCAGAAGCATGGACAAGTGTACCCACTAGCTGAAATTAAGCTCTCTGGCAACCTTGGAAACTCAAGATATGAGGCTTGCACCACAACAAACCCTAACGAACAGGGCACAGAGAATGAAGTCCATAACACAAAACTGCAGGAGCACTGAGAGCTCACACCTATGAAGGTACACAGCACATTCACATAAAAACCTCAGAGCAGGTTGCTATGACTATACCCGTTAAAAAGAGTTAACAGTTGCAGAAAAAGTTCCTTAAAGAGATCTTCTTGAACATTTGAAATGCATCAAAATTAACTGCAAGTACAATTTTATCCAAAAAATCTTCACAAACAAAACATTCAGGAGGCAACAGAAAACCAGCAAAGCACTTCTTCATTTTAGCAATGCTTTGGGGATGTGAACGCTCCACACTTTCTTTTTAAATGTTGAGTTGCCTAATTGAAATGCAGCTCATATAGTACCCAGGCTTACTTCTGGATCACTAAGAAATTGGTCCGATTTGAAAATGTCAGGATCTGGTTAGCAATTCAAATGACCACAGTGGTAATTACGGCTTTTCATGTTCCAGCATGTTGCACTGCATCAAAACTGACACAAATGCCTGGTTTTATAATATCACAGCATGGAAATAAATGTCCAAAATGATATGAAAATGTACTAGTAAGAGATTAACAACTGTTCTTCTAGGAAGAAAGATGGCTCTTTTCAACCAGTGTATTTTAAAAAAAAACCTTCTCTGATAGCATCTCTCCTTGAGGGAAACTGAATTATATTATCACTCATAAGCTATAATCATTTCTGTCAGCACCAGTCAGAATATTTGAAGGAAAAGAGGAGGAGAAACAGGGAAGGGGTTGGGGGAAAAATAGTGCAATCTTATAAATAAGTCCAGAGAGATACTACTTAAAGGTTCCCCTCCAGCATTTTGTTCTCTCTCCCACCCAGCAGACTAGAACATATTTCAAATGTTTTATTTTGATCATAAAGTGGAGGAACTATGTGGATAGGGAGCAATGCATCATGAGCGATGTGCTCAGCTCTACAATCTTTGGTACCAATGTGTCATTTTGAAATATGGGCCTAAAGCAATACGCGTAAGGGAAACTTTTTTTTCTTTTTCAGGGAAGAAGGAGGAAGAAAGGTCTTTTGAAGTCTAATGTGCCCACAGAAGCCTGTTTACGAAATAAAATAAATAAAGCAAGCAATGTCTTTAGCGTGCTCTTGTGCAGCAGCCAAACCACATACCAGAGTCATTCGGCTGCCTTCTAGCTATAGAATGGCTTAAACAGATCAACACTTGGTACTTCTGCCTTTTGCAGAAAGTATATGGGGGTGGAGATACCAGTCAGCACATCCCACAAGCAGCTTCAGTCCTGTTTTTTCAGCTGATAGATCGCACAACACGCTCTGAGAGCACAATAAATAGCCTGTTGCAATGTCAACTTGAGCCTCAGAGGAATGTCCATGCTTTCCCTGCAGTGTCGTGTTTTCTTTCCATCTAGCTAAGGGGTTGGGTGTCCATGTGTCTATCCATGAAGTTAAGATGGAGAGATGTTGTGTTGGGCAATACCCTCCTCCCCCCCGCGCAACAATGTTGCTGTTTTATGGGGTTTGTTTGTTTGTTCTTAGCAGTATCTCCATTTCCTGTAATTCAGCAAATAATAGGGGGTGCTGCTAGAGCACCCATCATAACCTGGTACTGATGCCAAAAGGAACACGTTTACATTATCCACGCCTCTGGTCTCCTTTTGCCACTCCGTCCTCTTACACCAAGATGGATGCTCTTGAAATCACCCCAGGAAGCAGATCAGAGAGCTGATTTTTCTGCCTAAATTATGTACTTTAAGAGAAACAAGTGCCAAGTCTTCACAACGGAAGACTAAAGTATTTTCTCTATTGATCATTTGTGAAGTACAGCTGCCACCGAGACAAACAGTAGTAATTCAATTTAGTGGTTTGCCAACACACAGGAAAAATCACAGCTAGAGAAGCGCCCCCCATGTCATTTCTATGGGGCAAACGTACCAAGAATTTGAATCCTTAGGTGAGCAGACAGAATCTTAAGACACCATCGAGTGACCAACAGATAGCATACTACCAGCCCTCCTACGCTAGGCTGATGAGTCAATCCTACAACAGTTCATTTCCCTGTCTCAAGTACAACTGCAAGTCTCCAAGGAATGCAAATTCCACTAAGGAATTCAAAATTGTATCCTTACAGAAATATGGCTTTTGCTATTGGAGGTGCAATAATCATATACCCTTTGCTTAATTAAAGCAATGCATCTTAAGAAAGATTTTGCAGGAACTTCATCTAGCTCATCTTCTGGTGAAATTTATTAGGCACATCTTAACTTTTAAACGTGTACATATTTTATCCACATTTTCTGTAAAATTTCATATGCATTTGAGGCGCAAACAATACACCCATGTACACCAATGACCTGTTCAAAACTTCCAAACCATCACTATGTGGTTTGACTGGAATATTGACTAGATTTCAAAAGAGCTCTAAAGACAGGAAGTGAGAGGTATCTGCATGCTGGGGGCAGACTGCAGCACGCTGTAAGCAAGCCCAGGTGCTAAAGACTTCCTCGAGCTTCAAGTCTTCTGTCACTAGGCACTACATGAACTCAGCTGGCATCTTTTTTCCCCTCAAACTTATTTACTGCAAATGCCACATCTTACAGTACTTTGAATACAACTTCTATGTCATTGAAAAAAATAACCAAATGAAAACCTCTCATTTACATTTAATGAGAACATTACAAGAAATAAGAAACAACACATACTGAAAGTATTCAAGACCAAGTGCCATACAAAGCATGAATTAATTTAGAGCAGCAGGAGAAATTGGCTGCCTACCTTACTTCTCCCCAACTAAAGAGGTGTGAACACTCACTATCACCCCAAGAATGTTTTCCAACATTTTCAGAAGGGAGGTAAATTTTGAAGAGCACTGACTGTTAACTTTACAGCTCCTTCCAGACTTGAGAGGAAGAAAACTATAGCCAAGACTGCAAATTAAAGCTCCAGCCTAGCAAGGTACAGCATTATTGCTATGCTCAGCCAATCCTTTCATACCATCTCAGCAAGAAAATAATGTCTTACTATGGCATGACACAAACTGCAATGAAAACTTAAACTTCTCTGTTGCTTAAAAACAATTCATCAAAAATACACTAACCAGTGACTACACAGGGGAAGTAATGAACTGTTATTTCACCGAAATAAAAAAAAAAAACCCACATACGAGATTTTCATCTAGGTAAAAGTATCTTAAACACTCTGCAAACGTATTTCTTAATCTGCAAACAGGCTTTTTGTGTCCAAAAATCAAGGCATTACTCTACAGCTGGGATATCATAACATACTGATTGAAGAGAAAAACAAGGAACTCTAGTGAACCAATGGGACCATGCAGAAGGAGGCAGGCTCATCTGGCACACGATTATTTAGAGCATTTCTTGTCTTTAGAGCATGGTCAGTAATAAAAAAAAAAAAATTGCAGAGTCATTTGGAATCCATTTCTGCTAGGAATGTTTTGGTGAAGAAAGAAGCTGATAAATTCATACTTGGACAGTGACCCAGTGCACAGAAGCTTACAATAGATTAGGAGATACCTACACACTCTCTAATTATTCTTCTTCCACATTTATTTTTAGATGTAGAGGTAAAAATATTTAATCTCAGCTTTAACCTCAGTTTTAAATAAAGGCTACCACCTCTAATTCTCTTCAGTCCTTCTCCATTAAAAAAAAAAAAACCAACCCCAAACCTGTCCCAGCCTAACAATGACTTAAGTAACTATGGAGTTTGCAATGGATCCTTTCACCCGAATATACACAGTACTACATAATATTGTCATTTAGACCAACTAATATGATATTACAGATTTAAGTATGGAAAGAGAAACACGTTGCTTATGTGGGAGATTCTCTTTCTATTGCAAAGTGCCAAAATCTGAGCTCCTTCACTCAAGCAGACTGCCACACTCAAGACAGGACCTCAAAGCTGACAGGTGTGCACAGCGGGTGAACCTAGTGCTCCCATTCTAATTTGTAAGAATATACAGAGCTGGCTATCACTATTATTTTATTGCCAGAACAGGAAAAAAAAAAAACATAATTGTAAGTAAAAATAAAATATCTCCTTTAAAGAAGTTAGTCTTGTGTAAGACAAAATTAAGGGAGAAATTCTGAGTCTTAAACTATAAACTGTTGGAGCAGACACTTTTTCCATACAGGTCTCAGCATAAAAAGGGCCCACCACATGGCATAGGCTCCTAGGTGCAAGTTATAAACAATAATAGCAGTAGTAATTAAAAAAAAAAAAACCACACAAATAAGCAGATTGGATTCCCAGTAGATGAACACAGCCTAACAATTTACAATGAACACATGTTTGAAGTCAACTTCAAGTAATATGCTAACAAGAATTGTGTGCATCTGTTTCATGCTCCCTGAGAATAATGCCATCAAAACTGAATTCAAATGTTTCAAAGCTACAGAGAGCCTGAGCATGTCTTTGACTAATTAAAATTAACCATGTTACTAAGGTCACAAGCTTACCCATTTGGACATTAACAAATTCTGGCTAAGGTCACTTCATCAAGCAAAATAATGAATGTCTGTGTTCAAAAAGCATGAACAATACATTTTTTTAATTAACATATTACTGAATTGAGGGAGATTTATGGAGTTATTTGAATTTTGGAAGACCCACAATACCACTCTTCAGTCATAATACTACAGAGACATAACAATATGCAATAAAATTTAAAAAAAAAACCAAACAGGTCAACACTAGAACCTCAGCTGAATTAGTAATAAGGCTAAACTAGTGTTTGATACAAAACCAACCTATTTTTACTAAAAAGTATCAATTAGCTTTTATTTTCTTTAAAATTCAAATAAAAATAAAATAAAATGTAGATTTAACTTTGCTTTGAATACATATTACTGAGGTTGTTGCATCTTCCAAGCTCCTTACTGATTTATGTAAATTATAGATATTCTTTTCCTAGGTCAAATGTAAAAGGGGAGCAGGGAATCAGAACTGGTCTCTAAACAGAAAGTTCGAGGTGCTGCAACAAGTTACAAGTTTTTTCCAGTCTTCATTTTTCTATAATACAATATAAAATGGGAAAATTAATATCATGGTACAGAAAATAAAGATTAGGATTCTCAGACTGCACTATGCAGAAAATCAGATCAGCATAGTGATGAAGGACTGAAATTCTGAACCTACCAGTACAGCTGCTGTAACAAACAGGAGGTGCTGGGGAAGCTTAGCCAAGGTGTGCAATTATCATCAATTGTCCCTGCACCAGCAGCTCCACTTCTCAGCGCAATCCGTTCCCTATCAGGACAGGCCTCCCGGTATCACTGCAATACAAATAAACATTTAGGTGAGAAACTGACAGTTTTAAAGGCCATTATTTCCTTTGCAAAGCATGGAAATCCATGCTAAAGCATTCCCCATGGGACTCGTTCCTGTCTGAACACAGATTTACTCACTGTGTTCCAACTGTCCCACATCACTATAGGCAATTTATATTTTTTTTTTTTTAGCATATTGGCACTAACAAGCTCTGAAGCCTACTAAATGAAAATAATCTTCTTATGTCACAAAATAAAAAAGACCCTCATTTTACCAGACACTGATCTGATTATTATATGAATAAAGCTAATCAGTGTAATTACACAGTTTAAAAGTGCATGCAGTGGACCCACAGATCATCACAGACAATACTTCTCTAGGTGCCAGCTGTGTTTCAGATTTGCTAAACTAGAGTTTTCTGTAAAGTTCTTTTAAAAAAGAAAATACATTGGTTTCAAATTCTTTCAAATTCAATTATACAAAAAGAACTGGAAAAAGTTTCCTACCATTTGCTTTCCAATCAGAACACTTCGTCAAAAGCTTACAATTTTGAAGATGAAGCACAATAATTTCATGCATTGTGTTGCTACGTCAGCAAAGGGCTGGATTTAGAAATCCAGAGTCCCACTCAATTGCCCTGAGAAAGCCAATCGGCAGTTTACTAGACTCCTACAACATGGACATTGCCTCCACCACGTAGTATTTTAGAATTAATAACGTAAGGTTGCCAAAGGATTCTAACCACAGAAATATTGTTCAGGTTGACAAAAAAAAGAGTAACCTATGAGGTACCCAGAAGCTTTATCTAATTAAATAGATCAGGATGTACTACTGTCACTTCTATAGAGAGCATTTCAAGACACAAAAATGGAAGGGTCAGTGTGATGGCCTTTTCCCTTTTATGCCCCATGGCAAGCAAAATTTGATCTAAGACTTTGCAGAGATTCACTGGAATTCCAGCTTTACCTTTACCCAGTTAATCCAGCTCTGAGCTGAAGTATCAATGACATTCTCCCACATGCAGGTTCAGCAGCTCTGGGTTGAAAACCACTTTGACATTTCTGGCTTGGTATCTTGCCCTCAACAAATGCATGTGATGCTCATGTATAGCCTCTTGGCTGCTCGCTTCCACAGCCATCTGTCCGCCTGGCATACTGCCTGCTCACTAGGTGATGTGCCAGTTTTACTAGGGCAGAGATGCCAAGAATAGGTCGTTTTAAATGCACAGCCAGCACTTTAATTCACTGCCATCTTGTCTTAATGCCCCTCCTCCACCATCTCAATGAAGGCAAGAGCAGCCATACAAGAAGAGGCCAGAAGTCCATCCAAAGTTCTCTCTGATTCCTGACACAGGCCATTAACGCACACCTTAGAATAAAACAAGCATCAAGAGCTGAACAATTAAAAAATAACCTGCTCATCAAAAGCCGGGAAACATTTCAGCTGAAAACATACTTATGGGCTTTTCTGCAGAAAGTGCTATAAGCCCTGGAGTGAACCCTCTCATTTAAAAATGAAAATGCCTCAACGCTGTTTGACATGTAAAGCAAATTAAAGCCAATCCAGCTCTGACACAGTGCCTGTATAGAGAGGTTTAACACATTTAATACACAGTCAAAATTAATTTGAAACAACTTTTCTGCGTTGTCTTCTGTGTTTTCTTATCTTCACAATGGAGACAAGCCCGAATATGATTAATAGGGATGTAAATACAACTAGTTCTTCTGTAGTGAAAGTTAAAATCCTGGAGAACAAACACTAGTGCTTAATTTTCATGCCTGAGCCTGTAAGTCTTTACATGTCTCCCTTATCCTAATACAAAAACTGAATAGAGAAGCCATCTGCAAGACTGAAAACTTCGCTAAATGTCATGGTAGGGAACCTCTTGACTCGGGAGGTGACGCAGCCCACGGCGAGGACAGGCGCACGCTCCCACAACTCCCCAGTCCATGACAGAAGCCAATTCCGCTTGCTAACGAGGTAGATGAACTTTCACAGGATCAGGAAGGACTGTAACTCATTTCCCACTCATGTTTAAGGAATCAGTGAGCAAGGGAGCAGTGAAGAAGAGGTTGCAGACTGTAGGAACTATAGCGAGAGGACTTGCCCTTGTGCTGAGTCTCACGCTGCTGCTGTAGCTGAAGCAGTTAGCAACCAGGTAGAGCGTGTTATCCATTGCGCGCCTGCCTCGCCTTAGAGCCATCTGACAGACAGGCTCTACAGCGCTGGCACAGGCAGAGCACATATTAAAAATTAGCCTCAAGGCTAACAGCAACAACACAGGACAGATCAAATCACACAACATTAAAAAGCAAAGCTGATGGAGCTCCAATACACACACGGGACTCCTCTGAGGAGGTGAGCTCCAGCCAGTGCACATAAATACAACTGACCTTTTTTGGCAGAGAAGAGATTTTTGTAAATACATTTGATTTCCCCAGTTATATGGCACACAAAAGGTGCCAATTTTGAAACACATTTGAACACCGAGTACAAAACAAATGCTTTCCAGGCCTGAATTAGGAGTTCTATCCTATTTGGACAAAGCCCATTTGGAAAAAAACAAAACAGAACAAGAAAACCAAACACCTCATCCTTATTCTGCTTGGACACCAAAAATTACTTACCTTCTCTACACTTTTCCTTATGACTTCATCTTTGTTTGTCTCTCTCCAAATCTTTCCTCCACCATTCCCACCCCAAACTCCTGTCCAGCTCTCAGATAACCTAGGGCCAGAATTCTTAAATACAGTCACCTACATTTGTCAAGTCAGCTACAGCAAGCTCCCACATAGACCTCTGTCTGCTGCACCAGAAAGAAATGCAGATTTGAGCCCACAGAGTCAGAAACACCAGTTAGCATAAGTTCACTGACCTCCATCAAACTCTAGAAGGCTGTACCATGAGAAGAGAACAATGCTGGTTTCCAGCAGCTGAGCCCATCTTTTTCTGACAAGAAGGGCTGGCACTTCAAATCAGAGGATTTCATGTTAAATAATATCAGTTAAATACTTAGCATTTACATTATTAAGTGCATTAGCAAACCATATGCACAAGGCAAACTTCTTTGTTCCACGCAGTAGTTGCCATTATTTTATGGATGCATTTCAGCTCCTTGCTACGTGTAACTGTGCATTATTAACTAACACCACCCAAATGTTTCAACGGAAAGGCAATTCCTATCATAATTTATTTGTGAAAGATACAAGAGCTGTGAAGAATGCCTCTATATTTGTAATTCTAGTCATGAATGTCTTGCCACAGTTGTTTATGCTTTTGGGCAGCAGGCCAAGTATACTAACTTACACCAGCCATTTTTAACCCCCCCACAATTCCATAGCATCACCTAGACTCTCCCCCTCATGCAGCCAGATGCTGGCCCTCCACAAGATGCCTTGCTATCAGCAGAAAAGGAATGCATGCGTGTCCTTACTGAGCAACTAAGTTCTTCTGGAACACAGCAGAGGAAGAAGAGGTCCCCACAAGGCACAGCAGTTGTTCTCTTCACCTGCTTCTGACTGGCACGTTAGAGCAGACAGGAGAGGAAGGTCCCCGGGACTTCCCAAATAGCTAACCAGGGCCATTAGCAGGTAGCTTAAAACCAGTGAGGCTCATCTAATGTGCAGCCAGTACTAAACTGTGCTCTTGAACCCTAGGATAAGGAAAGCAAAATATGGCTTTTCCCCCCCAGCCTTACTCTCAGCTCTGCTCCCGGTTCTTTGATGGGACAAATAGAGGTGACCTTGACCCACCTCTGACAAGCTGTTAGTCATAGGACTTTCACTCACCTCTTAAAAAGAAGCAGCAAAACTCCAATGCATTCCTTCAGTACTGCCTGCTCAGGAGGAATTCAGCACTCTCTGGACCAGGAGATGGTTTTCATTCAGTGTATGTGTTGCTCAATTTGCGCATAGTTTCCTGCAATATCTGTATTTATCTCCCATTTGAAAACTTGCTGCACATTAAGCTAAATTCCTTCCATTCTTGCTATTTCTACACTATAATTACATTACGGATTTCATAAGCTAAAGCTGTGAAAAGCAACAATCCATTCTATTTGAATGGGAGCAGATTACATTTGCTCAAAACTCTATAGAATTTGTTTATGTTTGCATGATTTGCAAACAGTTGTGGGGAAAGAGGATTACTGTAACCACCATGTTTGTTTGGTTTTTAAAGTGCTTGTTTTTCCATCATGTAGCAGATAACATCTGTAGTCATCATGCCTTAGTACACTGAGCCTCTAAGACAGATAATTATAGCAGAGACAGACAAGATACGGCTTGTTGGAATATCTCAGCTGATGAACTCCCCTGCAAGCACAAGACTCTCCAGTGCTACTGTGTATTGGTACCGTGCTCAACTTAGTTTCTCAAGTCCCAAAAAGACAGCATCCCACCGTTTTCCTTCACCAGCTTTTAAGTTTTCAGAAAATTCCTCTCCCTGCCCCCCCACCATAAAAAAACACACCCAAAACCAACCACAAACCAAAAATTCCAACAACACTTTCCTTCTTTTATGCTCTTATGAGAAGGAAGCATCCCTATTCTGGGAAACAATGAGAGACTCCCAGATGAGGCAGGGACTGAGCTGTGTGTGCTCCTCAGTCAGAATTCCACTTGCTTACTTGCTGAGGACTTCACAGTCTTCCTTCCACATGAGGGAGATGCCTTTCCCAATCACCTGGGGAACACTGATCTTTACGTGACCCTCTAACTTTTAAACAAAAGCTCCAGAGACCCTGCCTAGCACTCTCCCTTCACGGCACCATGCCCTGCCACAGAGCTTGGCAAGGCTGCTGCTCGAAGGCTCCCTCTGAAAAGGAAATTACATGCAGGTACTTAGGATGGGAAAAATATCTCAATTCCCAGTAGCATAACCTCTTGCTAAGCACCTGTAATCTCACTACCCAAACTAGAGATTTAAATGAACATCACCAAAAAGCCCATTGAGAACAAATTCCAAAATACTGGATCAGGATACAGGTAGACACCTGTTTTCTTGTATGAAAAAGTCACTCATTCTGTCTATCACATCCTTCAAAAGGGTTAGTATTTGGCACACAAAAAAAACCAAGCAACTTTGACAAGCAGAGTTACCAGAATAAAGTTACATTGGTGCTGCTAGGTATGCAGAGCTAAGTTACACGGAGCTGCAAGTCAGAGTCTGATATCATAGCAACCAAACTTACAGTGTAGAAGATGCCACCAAATACAAAAGCAGACACTAATCCAGGGTATCCACTAACCACAGAAAGGTTAGAGGAAAAAAAGACACTCAAAAGGATGTATAAAGCTTCTCTGTTCAAAAGGTATAATAAAGTAATTATTGAAGTATGAACAAAACCCACTGAGTACTAAGAAGGCAAGCAAGTCACTTTTAACTGAACACAAGCAATTTTTAAAAGTTCTGCAAAGCAGGACCTGTGAGCAAGAAGCTTATTATTGTGTGCTTCATAGCTCTTAAAAAAAAAAAAACACCACAGAAAAACTATAAAAGCAAACACCTCTGTTGCTGTTCAGATCCATTTGCAATGCTGTTGCAAATAGGACTGTCAAGACGCAGCATGACATAAGGCATTTAGCTGCAGATCTGTATTTTGAGAGACCAGCAAGGACCTGTGCACAGCACTGTGGTGGTAGCTGTAACACAGAGGGCAGCAGTCTCAGCATCACCCCTGGAATACCTGTGGGTCCATGACTGCAGCAAACTCATGCTAACAAGGATATCTTTTCAGTCAGGTATGACACTTCTGTCCTCCAAGCTTTTAAACACCTTTGTTCTTATTTATACTCCTTAGAAATTAGAAACGATGATTTGCACCTTCCCGGACATAACTGACAGCATAAAATGTAATAAAAATACAATAAAATCTGAAACTTCCACCTACCATTAATGGAAGCAGCCCAGGAGAAAGCTCCATTACTTAGCACAGTAACCTGCTACAGCTCCTACCTTTTATTCTGTTCATGTTTTATTATGACGATCTGGATTTTGCAGTCTTCTCTCCAAGGAAATTCTTAATATGAATAGTAGAAAGCTAGTGAAAATAAAGATTAATGTGTAACACACAAAGAAAATGTACCTTCTAAGTAATATCTCCAAGGACTACGTTTTCACTTAGACACCTCATTCTCTCATGTAGAGAACCTGAAAACTTTGACTAAATATATCCAACCTCTCTGGATACATTTGGGCTTGGAAATATCATTTCAGTAATCATAAAACCATTAATACATGAGAAGAACTGGTATTACTACAGTAATACCGTGCTGGCAGAAGTAATTGCACATTACTTAGCATATAGCCCTTGTAAGAAATGTCCACATTACTATACAAATTGCTTTTTTAGAGTAAAAATTAAGCTTTTATTCCTCCCTCTAATATCAGCAGTACAAGCCCTTGGTGCATTTAAAATGGTTTAAAAATCAACTCAAATCTCCCAGAGTTTTAAATGACTTCAAGCTTGACCCAGCAGCTGGGCAAGAAAGTAGAACTTTAGCAGCTAGAATTATAAGCAACTTTGTTAAAACAAATGCATGAGCCTGGAAAAAATCTAGTATCTATTTTAAGAAACACTGGCTTAGAGAAGTCATTAGTCCAGCTACCCTCAACACCTAGAAATGCTCAAAAAGGCCAGAATCCAGAGCAATTTATTGTCCTAAAGTATCCCTAAAAAAATGTAACCCCAAAATCATTCTGCATGTAAAAAGAGCGGCACTGGAAAAAAAATACCTATGAATGGGTAGGATGAAAATTAACTTTTCTTAAAAGAAATTAAAGAAGGTAGATGACCATTAGGATTGAAGGTAGGATGAAAGTATAACTATAACCACCTCTGAATATTACCAAAGGCAAGATATTCTCAATTCATAGCTAACATAGAAGTTATTTTGTGGGCAAAAGCAAGTGACAAAATACATATCTAGAACACATTTATTCACAGATTCAGCGCTGCTACATTCAAGATAGCTGCTGCTGGACAGAAGTCAACTATGAAAGTAAATATGTTAATTTTTATCACTTCCATATTCTCAGCTCACTTCAAAACCACTTTTCCAAACCACCCAAATGTCAAGTCAGTGCAGAAATGAACAAGTTCTTCCATCTGACTGCCAGATAGCCAGTTCTGTCATAAAAATCAGAACTTTTTCCTCTTTCTGTAGCAGTCACGATTTTCAAAATTAAAATCCTGTGAGAAGGAAATGACATATCTGGTTAACAGAACAAACTAAGGGGATGTGGGGTGGAAAAATCATTAACCAAACAGTGCAAGGTGAGATGGGGAGGGAAGGAAAGCTGGCTGGCTGGGGGGGTTGTTTGCACTGTTTTCTTGGTGAAACAAAATGCCAAAAAAAGCCATAATGTTAAGGTGAAAAAAAAAAAGTCAGGTGCTAGCTTCCATTTTAACACACACCTAATCTAAATCTGGGTGACATTCAAGATAGGAAGAAGTTTCAATTCTCTTATTCTTTCAGCTGAAACAATTCACAGAAGTTGGCACAAATTTTTCCAGTCTTTGATCTAAAGTTATACTGTTTTGGAAAATAAATAATCTTTGTTCTGCCACTGCTACAGTTTCTTAGCTGTGTAAATATCCTTCCTAATACTACCTCCATTTAAAATACATCCCTCTAACTGGCTTTGTTCCAAAATGATGACCAAAAAGTCATTATGAATTCTGAATTAGTGTGACAGGGATTAACACCTACATATGAAGAAAATGAATTTATTTATTCTGTGAGACAGGGCACCAATTTATTGCCCACACTGACTTTCAAAGGAAATGTTCTCATTTATATGACAGAAGTAGAAAAACCTATCCAAGCAGAAATTACCAGCTGAGTATCTTAACTAAACAAAACCCCTTACTGTTTCTGCCATGGCCTCTCTCCAGCTGCCTACCAGTTTAGTTTCTTGTTTTAACCACTCCAGTTTCCAAAGTTGGGGTTTGGGTTGCTTTGATTTTTTTGCCCCACTCCATTTTTACCATAAGTAAACTTAATATATGCTACCGTTCAACGACAGTAGCCTCCTCAAATGACAGTCTCACTTATCATTAGAACTCAGTGATCCTTGAATCAATCTAAATGGAATAAATCATTAGCCTTTCCTACTCTAAAGGAACTAAACAAAGCCATTCTCAGCTCAGAAAACAGGAGACACCCATGTCTACACTACTGTGGATATTCAGGGTGTTGGGAGGAATGGCCCCAAAAGTCAGCAGATCTACAGGTTCCCAGCATCTACATCGCTGGTTGTTCTGGGGAATCAAAGTTTGTCTCTCGTCACAGGAAACACTCAATGAATCATCAGACACTGGTCCCACATGGCACCTTTTCTGCACACACAGCTTCATTCTTTATCTTCCTCATTTCTGCATCTCAGATTTTCCTCCTTCAAGAATGTTAAGCTCCTCCAAGTAGAACATGGTTTAGCTCTTTTAAAGCAGAGTAAGTATTTCACACCTATGTACCTGGCCGGATTTCTTAGTAATTCTGTACAGATAAAAGAAACTCAGCCTAACTCATACTGGGGTACAAGCAGCACATAAATGGCTTTAATCTCTTTTAGTTATAAATCAAAAACTCCAGCTATTGCATGATCTTCTACCAAGTTTTCAGGGCTTCTGTGCTCAGGCTGCAAAAGTTGCAAAGGGGTAGAAGAAGTAAAATGACAAAGGCTTTTAATCCAGCTGAAGAAACACCAAACCCCACAATCCCTTCATATCTAGCATTTCACATGAAAATAGAAATTTAAATATAGAACAAGAACTTTCAACATTACGAAGGTGAAAAAAGTCATTCTTCAGGGAACAAAAATCAGTCCCTAACTGTAAGCAATTAGGGAAAGAAATTTATTTTATAGCTTATATCGTAAGGACAACCGCACACTCCCTTGTGAGCAGGCCCCAGGTTTGCTCTGGCCATGCTCCAAGCTTGGTGGAAAGCATGTAACAATATTAGCCTAGCACTGAGCACAATCTAATAGTCCCTGTCTTTGAGAAAGAATTATCAGCTCAGTTTCAACGTGAGCTAACTCAGTAATACAGTTTCCAACTCAAGAGTTCATCCACCTGGGGTTAGCCCAATCTCATCTGCCCCTAGACAGAGCTCTGATGCAGATGACAGGTAGGAATTCCTGGAGAGAATCTTCAGACAGGAGACAAAGTTGCTGCCGCTGTACACACTGGTGATGGACAAGAACCATCTCACCAGCTGCACGTGCCCTGTGCCTACTTCTTGGATGCTGCCAGCACCTTGAAATATAGGACAAATGGACTGTAACAGGGGATACTCCTGGATGGCAAATGTCTCCTCAGCCTCTCCAGTAAAACTACACCCGAAACATGTAGCCAGAGTAGAAGGCATTAGGAACTGGTCACAGGTCTAATTCTATGGTCACTCCTGTTCTCCTTCAAATCCAGACCCTCTCCCTCAACTTACAAAACAAGACAAAATTCTGAGCTCCAGGAAAGCACAGTCCCAGACTATTGGCTGCAATGCCAGGAAAGGTCATTCTGCACTTCAGAGAAAGGGCTTGGAGAATTTTGATAGTCTCCCACATCCTGCAGAGTGCATGGAAATGAAGGCTGCTCCCTTTTAACAGTTATTTTATACTCTATTAGGATACCTTCTTGGCACCTTTTTTCTTTTCACATACAGTTTTCTATTCAGGAAGAAACAGGTACCTGAAAGACCCACAAAGGCTGCTAAGTTTAAGATATCATTCTTTTGTATCCACATTGCAAGTGGTGGATACAAGGCAAATGGTTTTCTGTACCATAAGCTTCACACCATCAGGAAAGCAGTTTCCACATTAGATGGCAGTGCAAGGGAAGGACAGCTGGTCTTCAAAGCCCAGATACATAGATGCAATGCACTACCAGTTCAATAGTGCAGTTTAAAAGGCAGGCTCCTACATTTTGATTAAAAATCCTGGATAGCTGACTGAGAGATTTAGAGAAAGAACATAGGATGGAACAATACAAAAAGCTGAACTGTTCTTCTTGCCAGTAGGGCTTCCATGCAACAGCTGAGGATGGGAAACTGCTGCCTCTACAGACTGCAGTAACTGAAGTTATTTACACACTACAGGAAAAAAGAAGCTGGACAAGACTTCAAGAGAATAACATAGCAACGGAGAAGCCACCACCTCAGATTCAAAGATACGTCAATGTGCCCTGTAGAAAACCTGTCAGTTCCTAAAAGACCCCAACAGGAAACCTGCTGGGAGGATATACGTTTAACTCCTTCTACAATACAGATTTTGCAGCCCTAAGAAAAACCAGTAGGGTTTGCAAGTTTACTCCGTTCAAATAACTGACAGTAGTCATTTTTGGCGTAACAAGATTTTGTTTGTTACTCAAACAACTGAAAGCACAAGCTTGCTAGATATAGTTATTTCCTAAGCTATATGGAAACACCAATCAAAACTTCTTTTTCTTAACTGCAGTGAGCTTTTATCTATGCTCAGTTATTTGTTTACTCACTGGAATAAAAGCCCCGTTTCTCAACCCCAGTTTTTAACACACACTCACTGGAAGCAATGGTTCCTATCCTCTTAACATCAGGATCAAGACTGAGATAGTCCTAGTCTGCACTCACAAATTGCAGGCAGACTATAAAGAAGCCACACTTACCACTAGCACATGGTAGAGCATGGAAATAATAAATGACACATCAAAGACAGTTTCCCAGCTGTAAGAGATTCTCCTTTTTAATTCATCAGCTCATTCAACTGCCACATTACTTCGTTACAGTTCATATTCAATACAAAGTAATCACAAGTGTTTTACTGGACTAAATATGGAATAATTTGTAGCAATTTGATCCAGAAGACAATAATAAAGGCCTTAATATTGCTTTTTCTGTTACCATAAAGCACTTTTATGATAAAAAACAAAGTTTCTTGACTTTCAGTAATTCACCATTTGGTCCTAATGTACTTAAATGGAAAAAATCCTTAGAGGTTTCAAAAAGCCTAAAATAGAGAAACATCTGCTAAAATTTAGGTGCAGCTGTTTAGTGAAGGGGTCCAATGCTAGAAAAGTCAGTATTTAAAGCTCTCTCTGCAATCAATAAAAAATCCATTTAAAATGTCATGGAATAGAGTGAAGTATTTGCCCAGGTTCAAAGTGCTATTTTTTTTTTTTTGGTTTATTTTGTTTTTTTAAAGCGCTAATATCTTTTGGTCATCAAAACTTGGAGGGATTTTTTAATTTAGTGTCACACAGGTGTTACAGCCCAAGTCCAGCCAGGCCAAATTCCAACCAGGCCATAGCTTGCTGCTTTTTCCAAGCAGTCAGAGTTGTTTCAGTTATAAGAATAAAGATCCCCAAAGCAGTTTAATTTTTGGTACAGGAGACCTGCTGCATTTCCTGCTTAGTAACTGCACTTCAGTGGTGAAAAAAATGACTCTGTGTTACGCCTACTACCAGCTTTAGGCTCTTTTTAACAATTCTCTACATATTTGTGTGCAAAGCATCTTACATGGCATCATTACATAGTTTCCCTATTGGGGGAAAACCTGAGTGATATTTACATAAAAGACTAACCCATACGACACTACCATGATTTTGGGCCAGGGGACTGTGAATGTAGACTATTATAAGCCTTAGCCACAGCAAAGGGGGTGGTGTCTCTCTAAATTGTTCATTTAATTTTTTAATTGAAATTGAAATGAAAGGGACAGACAAATTCCAGTTTTTCAGCAATAGCATTAATCACTAAACCTGCACCAGGCAGGTAACATTCCTGTTGAAAAGAACATGGACTGTTAAACTGAGAAAGTTCTATTTGTTACTGTACATCAGAGTAATCTGAGCATAAAAAAAAACCCACACAAAAAAACCCACAGTAAAAACAAAATATGAGAGACTCAAACACGAAGCTTGTATCTGCTTGCCTAATGCTGTCTAGTGCCTGTGAATACAATGCATGCAATAAAACTAACTTATGTAAATTGGAGAATAGAGTCATGGGTTGATTTAACAAGAAAAAAAAAGAATAAGAGATATTACACCCTTTGCCAGTTACCCAATTCAACACAGATAAAGCAAAGTTAGAGACTGTCACATTTCAAACACTAGAACCTCAGTATTCCCTGTAGAGTTTGTACAGCTCCAAACACTTCATCAATGTAATTTAAATAACAACAACAATGCAGTAATATTGGTTTTTAAGAACATGATACAACTGGAGTAGTCCTTTATGTTTCTGCTACAAAAGGGAGCAGGAAGGATCAGAAATGTAATTCACAACCATAATGTTGGTACACAGAACCACAAGCTGCCCAAAAGATTTAGGTGGTTCTAGATTCATGATAACTCTTGGGTTTGACATCCTGGCTGATTCCATCGCATCAAAAGACCCAGAAAACTTGCTTTCAACCTTCTCAGCTAGGAAACTAGATTCATGCACAACAAGACTACTAAGAGTCTACAGCAGTAAAAAAAATAATGCTTAACAAAGCAAACTGCAAGCTAGCTGTAGAGAAACTGTTTCTGAGTTGACAGTGCCTTTGTATTTTCCAATCAGTCCCAATCCCTTCCCTGGCAGTCACGGACACAGCCCCTCTCTTCCATCTTTTTTGGACATGGGTTAGAAGCAGTTTGTAACATCAAGAAATATTTATGTTGCTTTCCTGTATTTTAAGAAAATGTTGACCTACAGCTTGCGTTAAGTGCATTTTGGGAACAGGCATGTACTTTTTATTGATCCTTCATAAAATATTTGTGCTTCCTACCAGATCTCCTCAAAGATGCCGTTCAAGCATTAAAGTGAAAGAGCTAACTAAACTTTGAAACATGTTCCCTCCCACAAGAAAAAAGACTCAAAACCAAGAAATCCCATACTCAGAGCTTTTATGGAATTTACTAGTGTCTTCATTAGAGCACAAGCAGTTCCTTTGATCAAAATATGATTTTCCAAAAGATAAAAGGTTTGTCAATGATGTATAGATATCAATACTTTTTGCTTTACATAGTCATTTGAAATACAGGCCCTCCTGGTTACTGCTGGATATGGGAAAGAAGAGATTTCTCACCTCAAGAGCTATGTTTTCAGGCCAGAGATGTTAAAAAAAAAAAAAAAACCCGAAAACAAAACACTGAACTCCAGACAGCTCTCCAAAACACCCATTTTCCTTTTACCACAAAATCTTCATGAGCAGGTAGTTTAGACACATAAACAGAACAACTTATGTATGAGGAACAACTTAAGTAGATGCGGACTTCTCTGGTGGGAAAGGAGATAGCAGGGGAGGATGGGAGATTTGAAATCACATGAGGCATAAAGGGAAGGGTCAGCTCCTGTGAATTCCACAGCATAAGAACTAGGAAGCCTCAAGTGAAACTTTAGGTGAAGTGCTAAATACAACATAGAAATAGTAATTAACTACACACATGTAACTGACCTCTAGAATTTCTTGCTGCAAGGCCCTGTGGGTGCTTGTAGCTTACGTAAGCTCAAAAACCAAGTAGATAAACTCACGTGGCTCAGAACGGCTTCGAGCCACAGACAGCTAACAGTGACGTTCTTCAGAATCGTCTCTATGTGCTTGCTCTGTCCCTATACTCACCCAGGTATCCATCACTGGCCTGCACTGGAGACAGCACACAAGCTCAAGGGACATTTAATCTCTTCTAGTACAGTCCCATGCTGATGGTTCTCCCTCACGGAAAACCAGTAGGAAATACAGAGAGTTGAAGCTATTCAGGATAAAATATGTATTTCTTTGCTGACGTTTCAGATTAACAGCAATGAACTGAGGTAACAATTTTCTTTTTATTTTTTAATTAGTTAGGTGAAAAGGAAGTGGCTTATCACAGTTAACCTTACTTCTGCACAATGCATGTCTGAGCACAAACACTACCCAGAATATCGAAGTGACTTTTAAAAGACTTTTATGGATATTCCATTCTCAAAGGATGCTGGACGAGATCAATGGACGCCAACCGAGATCATTATGTATGACTTACCTTGCCCATTTCCTTCCCTTTCTGCCTTTGAGGCTCTTTTAGTGCACTGAATGTCTTTCTGGGGAATTTCATTTAATATCTTGGCAGCATACTCAATTCCTCCCGTCAGATCCTTGAGGCAGTCCTATAAATAAAGGTCAGAATGCTTTATTACTAGAGTCAGCAAAAGAATTGTGCACAATGATGTCCTTACTCACATCACAACGTTATTAAAATGTGCATACTGTTTCTGTGGTTCAGAGGCAAAGGGAGTCAAGCAATTGTAACTTAATGGCTTCAGTTCCCGCTTCTCCTAGATATGTGTAACACTGTATTTTGAATTCTGCTCTACATGAGCTGCCATCTCTGCCTCCTCTACTTCTGTTCACTCACACAGGCCCACATCTCACTGCTCTTACATAAGCACATGCTTCCTTTGTGTTTAATTCCGATACATAATTAGTTCAACTGCAAACTGTGCACTTCAAGCTTTAGCAAACGGCAGCCTGCTAGGACAGACAGTGTTACGTTGAAGGTTAGAGCTCAGGACTTCTCATCAACCTTTGTATTTCCAGCTGCCCTTAGCATGCAAGAGACCTGGAAGAAGTTACATAGGGTCCCCATTCCACATCCACCAAAACTTCTACAGCCTGTTGCTGCAGAACAGTGGACTCAAAACTTTGATCTGAAGTAGAAGAGGAAGCAGGTCATTGCTAAATATACTAATTTAAAACTGGTCTACTTCAAAAAGACTTCAAAGTACTTGCTAGTGTTACAGAACAATCCATTCAGGGATGACTTACAAACACACATTGCAGCCAGACTCATGATTTTATCATGATGCTCATCCTATTTGTGTGCACTATCCTCATAGGCTTACATGACAAGAAAGAGTTTTAGGATTTGCTTCTGAAAAAAAGATGATATTTCTAACATGAGGAAAGCACTAAAATAGGACCAAAGCCTACCATTTCACCATTCCAGAACTCTAGTCCTACAGACAGTAACATCATAACCAGTTTTGAAGTGGGCAAAGTTGCTTGATGTATTTGCAGTATGATTCTCCCTGAGCATTAAAAGTCATTTTCCTATTTTAAGTTATTAAATAGTGTTTATTAAAAACTTAATACTAGATGTTGTCTGTTAACAGATCTGCAAGAAAACACAAAGTCCAAAAAGCATCAGCAGCATCTTATTCAGGTGCAGCAGTTTTAAGGCAAACACATTTACCCAATGAGCAGCTCATCACCTTTCCAAGTAGACAGCACATATTTGTCTACCTAGGGGGAAAAAAGAAAATAGCTAAATGCAAGAGTATCTTCAATACTCTGAGGAAGGGCATTGCATTAAGGAATTAATTTCAAAATAGTTTATATTTATTTAAGGCTTATAAAACTTCATCAAAACATTGTCTTGACCACAAAGCCATGCAGCAAATGCTCCAGATCAATCATTAGCAGTCTCTTCAGGGAGAGAGAGAAGGAAAGGAGACTTGCTCCACTCGAGTGAGATTTTGTGAAGTTAATCCTTGCTACAGGGGAATGCAGCAATTGTCAAATTTGGTTCATTTTATGACGTACATTTCACCCAAAGTGCAGCCTTCTAGAATGGGCAGAAATTCCACTAGGCCACCTCCTTCTGATGGAAAATACCCACAAAAGAATGAATAATCATTATATACCCCAAGACAGCCTGCACACGCTTCTCCCTTTCTCTCCCCTTCCAGTTTCAGTTGCAAGCAAGCTGCACATGCCGAGAGAGTTACTCTTACCCTTACTCCTGTCCTCTTGACCTCGCCTCCTCACCGAAGTTTTTAAACTTATGCCCTACAACCAAATTTTGTGGGAGAAAACCAAGATTCAACTGGCAATAATTTCTCAATGTGGACTTAGGGAAGACCCATTTAATTAACTGCTGGGCTTATTTCTTGGCATGCGAGGGGGGCTGGGTATCAATGCTTGCACCTGGTGTTCTGCAGCCACTGCCTGTTCAGCTTCTGTTCACAGTGACTCTTGACCACGGAGCAGTGGGGATGCCTGCTGGCAGGGGGATAAAAAAAAAATATCTTTTAAAAAAAGGTCTTGCAAAAGATGGACCTTCCAGACATCCTATAAAATATCTTTTTTTTAGAACTATCCTGCATTACTGTAGCAGCACTTCTACTTAAAAGGAAAACAAATGATCTCTCCTCTATTCACACCCAGTGTGTTTCTAGATTTTAGTATAATTGCTCCTCTTAGGCTGAGATGACTCAGTTCCACATACCTAGCACACAATGAGGCCATGAAAGACAAAATATTAGTATGACTTTCACTTCGGTCCACCTCCAGCAATACAGTTACCAGTCAGCTCTTACTGCAAATCTAACAAATAAAACTTATTTCTCAAACCCAATATTAAAGCAGGCGTCCTCTATTATTAAAATGCTTGTGTAAGGAAGAACAAAGGTGTAAAATAGCAAAAATATTGCTACTCTAGGGTCTCTGCTGATGCAGATCAGTATGACTCCACTAGACCTTATTCACTGTTTACTCAATAAAACTCATTCTGTTTAGATCAGTCATTGATTTTCTCAGTACACACCACAACATTCAAATCCTGAATTTTTAATAGTAGGTTTCCATGAAGACTTCAGTTTTAATAGAATTTCATTAACGTGTAGTAATACAGTTCAAGTAGGCTTCACTTACACACATGGGCAGTTTCTGTCACACAGAGCCATGGGGAACACTAACAGTAGTCAGCGCTATGACCAGTAATATGCTCTCATCCATACTAACACCAGAATCAAAAGAATTTGTCATTATTTTAGTAATACAAATAGCAGCTTCCATCCATTAACACAAATCAAAGTATGGGAAAATAAAAAGCCCATTACACGTGGTTTCTAATTATTACAAGCCACACAGTAAACCTGCATAAAGTGACATCATTATTTGAACTGCATCCAGATTAGTTTCACATCTCTTATGTAGCTCTGTGGCAAAAAAAGGAATGAACTGTAAACTTCAGAGCAAAAAGAAAGATCTTTTGACCGGCCATCTGCTGATGGCACATGTAAACTCTGATTTCCATTTATCTTGACAACAGCTACAGAAAGAGAGTCTAAGGTCTGAATTAAAAACATTTGTAAAATGACTTCTTTAGATTTCTCTGAAAAGCCAGAGAGATGCATCAAAATAAATTATGCATCAAAAGCAATTCAAAGATTCATTTAGCAACTGACAAATACAAATATTAAATATGAAAAAGTAGGATGTTCGCACAGTTCTAATATGTATTTTTTTCTTATATACAAACACAATTCATATATATATGTGTATACTTTCATAGTCAAGATTTAAACCAGCAGTGCTGTGTGGGCTGCCTTTCAGACATATTAAGTGAAAAAGAAAACCCTTTAAAATCATACGCATGTATTTTTAAACACAGGCATGCAAAATATTCCTCGCTGCCTTTGGAATGTGTATCAATGTCAAACTCGGGGATGGAATGTCATCACTGCTGGCAGGGCACTACTGCGAGGACGCTCATGTATGCAGTGGTCCCACTGACACCATCAGGTGTTGTTTATGCATGATCCAAGCCTAGATGTCAAGGCAAAACAGAAGGAACCAGCAGGGAATATACCACAGAAGAAAGTGGTAAGAAGAGAAGAATTAGCTACATAGACACCAATAAAAATGAAAACATTTCTTCACTTCTCTTTCAAAGGGGAAGTTAAACACAGAACTAGATTCTACTGTAAACAGGAATGATCCTGATATGAAAGAGTTGACATTTAGGCCTTAAACAAACTTAAGAGAAACTTAAAATTAGACATACTTTCCTACAATATTCACATTCAGAAACTTTAAAAAAAAAAAAAATCTTAACTGATGTTTAACCCAAATTTTGCTATATTCTGCTAAAACATGGGCCCTTTTTTACAAGGGAAACCCAATGGAAAAACATACATTTAAATAATTCCCATTTTTTAAAAAATGAGCTTATCTTCAGTTACTTTACTTTCACTTTCAAAATCTGTATCCACTCTTGATTTGAGCCACAGAACAGCTTTAAGGAGAAAAATAACTCATTAAAAAAGACTAGATATCTCTGAAACTGTTATCAGAAAGCATTCAAGTACTTTCCCCAGAGGCTTATTCTTTCACTGCACAAAGCACCTAAACCCGCAGTGCCAAAATGCTCTCTGCTTTTTGGACTACGTGCAAAGTAGTTCCGCTGCTGGGGATCAGACTGCCATTTCAGGAGATCTGGATTCCAACTTCCTATTTTCCCTAGACTTGCCCTCCCCAAGGGAGCTACACTAAATTACTTGATTTATCCCGGACTTAGCTTCCCATGCGTGGATAACAAATGTATGTTTTTGTTCCCCCACTGTACCTGCTGATTTGGATTTCAAGGTATGCAGATTTTAAAACTACATTTGTGCAGCACTTCAGGATCCTGATCCTGTTTGATTCCCATTCATATATGCTAATAAGAAAGCGTATAAAAGCCCTATCAGTTAAAACTGTGTTAGACATGCATCTGGGTTTACACCTGAGACAGAACCAGCACTGTTTAGATCTGGATGCAAAACCAGAGAGCTTAGGATGGCACACTATAGCTAGAAATCACATAAGTTTGTAGGATACACAACAAGGAAGCAGAGCACTAGACCTTTATGAAATGGTTACAAAATTGTTTAATCAAACAATAAATATATATTCACTGGTCTAGTGGAGTACACCACATCAAATTTCCATGAAGATTCAAGTCACAAGATTGCTGTAAACATTCTTCATTCTTAGGTAAAACACTGCAATACATTTAACTTGACTAATTTCCGCTTACCAAGACCACATTAAACTTCCATAATTATGAAATATACATTGACAAACATAAGAGACAAAACTAGCCTCAGTGCAGGGCGCACGTTTATTGGAATCAAACCAGGTAAGTACCATCAAACACTGAATCTGGCCAGAGAACAACTGGTTGAATTATTTCTGCAAAACCAGTGCTATCTTGGGACACTTTCAGCTCCCCCTTTGTTAAAATTCACAAGAGTCTTCATTAAAGAGATGAAGGTGCATTAAATGAAGGTAGAAATTAGAGCTAATTTTAAATATGCACCGGTTTAACAGAACCTTGTAATCTGCTCAGGTGCATTACACTTGTGATTTCCTTAATGTTTCTTTAATGATTTTGGAAGGTAATTCTCTGTTGCATTGCAAACCAGTTTTGTTCAGACACATTCAGGTTTTCCCACAGTGGAGTAAGCAAGTTATCAAGAGAACTAATTAGCTTGACCTTCTGTTTGCCCAGTAACGAGAAATGCATCAAACGGGTCTCTCTTTTCATGTCTGAGTCTGTCAATTAAAGCTGAGGCTTTCTATTCATTGTATTGTACTCAGGAATACTTACCACAAGCACAGCCAATCTAAGCAATGCCCTATCCACTCACCTCTTCGCACTACCAGGTAATAGCTTTCAATTTTCTTCAGTGGAGGAAAACAACAGCCATAAATGAAACTTCCTTTGCAAAAGCCAGATAAAATCCTTCTGAATTCAGAGTTCTTTAGGCAAATAAAAAGCTACAGACTCAGACACTAATGAACCCTACAAGCAAGAACCACTCTCAAAAGACTAATCATATCCTGATATTTATTTTTTTTTTTTTAATTCAGGAACTGCTACTTTTGAATAAACTATAGATCCTGATTTCTCTAGCACTCTAATAGCACATTTTTGCTCATCTAAGCCCTTAGCTCATACATCCAACCTTCTTTTACAAATAAAGCAAGTCAGGAGATAAACCATCAAACCACCAAAATCAAAGGCAAAGACCTGAGGACTAACAGGAGCAGAGACTCTCACGTAAATTATCCCTCATGTTACTCAGACAAGCTCGTAACAGTCAAGGTTACACGGGAATGACAGAGAATGAACTGAGGAAGGTTATTTTGGAGCAGAAATAAGGTGTTGTCTGCCTTTTTTCTACTTTAAAATAACCTAAGTCACATATGTGAAATTCCAGCAATTTTTGCAAGACACCTATACGATCACAGAAAATGGATTTTAAGACCTAATATAAGCCCTTAATGTTCCATTCCACAGCCTCAGATCTATACATTCATGACATCTTCCAGACACACTTTTACAAACAAACCCCAAAAGCCTTGTAACATAACAGACCTTGGCAGTTCCTCTGCCTAAGGAAACTTCTAGGTCTGCTGGACTCAAAATTCTCTTCCCATTTCATACTGGGTATGCAAAACACTCCAGTTTTGCAGTCCTGGTTACTCTCTTCATAGGCATGCAACTGAACTGTATAGAAGCCAAGGACCATCTCTCCAAAGAGACTGGTTTCTTGCAATGAAGAGCACCACAGATACCTAACCCATTTTCACCAGTGCCATCCATCACTGTGAACGAAGCTCGTAAGCTCACACCAAGTGCTTCATGGAGAAAGTCAGCACGTCCACATGGTGTTCACAGCAATCCTCACGCTGAGATAAATGCCATCTAAATCGCCTTTTTCAGAAGGAGATGTATCTTGCTTCTCCTGCAGGGCTCCATCTTCCTCTTAAGAGTTCACACACCTGACAACATCTTTGTCAGCTGTTCACTTGAACATCTTTCTACTGAAATCCAGTCAGTCTTCCCTCTGAAACATGGCTGACATGGGATGTAGCGACATTCCTCTTTCACTCAATGCTCAAGTCATCAGAGCATATGGCCAAGATGTAGGAAGCCCAATTTCAGTTTCCTCCTCTGTTCAAGCTCGCACCCTTCACTGCCCTACCAGCCAGGGCACCTCAGAGCCTGGGAACTCACAGTCAGTCCTAGGCAGAAAATGATGCCGATTTAAGCTGGAAGCAGGCAGGTGAGGGAAATGAATTTTGAATTTTCCATATGCAGGAGACTGCCCTAAATGCTAAGCCACACATAAAAGTATATCACCATCTTTTCACCCCTCATTTTTCTACAGTTTTCAGCTGACTTCTGACATGATCTTGTAGTACGCATTAACATGTTTAAAACACATCCCACAAGATGTCCCTTGTAAATAGAAAGGCTGCAAGCAGCTCAGTGGAGGACTCATGAGGCAGAAAAGAAAGGCACTGTGCTATTCCCAAGGCAGTCCAGAGCACATGCCCAGGTAGGGCCTTGTGGAAACTCCCAGATGAAAACAGATGCCTGCAGGCTAACAGAGTGGATATTAAGGACTGTGCTTCCAGACTTAGATACCTGAATTCTGCCTACATCCCAGCGTCAGCACCTTAAAGCTTTTGGGGACTGCTTCTCAAGCAATTCCTTACAGATCTAAGAGACCAACACACAATGCTCTGAGTCCCAACCTTGATCTTATTCTACTTGACAAAACTAGCCCACCTTCTATAAATTTGCACCCATATTACTTCATGAAAGAAACAAGGTTGATCATGAATCACTTCCGTTTCCCACAGCTTTTGGCAGCAGTCATTCTTAGTGGATCAGATATTATTTGCTGTGCAATAAGAATACACCAAACTTTGGACAATATCAGGCATCAGAATTCAACTGCTGTTCAACCAGCTGAATTAGAAGCAACACCTTGTGGGTAGAGCACTGCCTGCAAACTGAGTCTCTTTACTAATTCTGCCTTTGAACATACTTTTAAACCTCAGGGAGGCCATCAGCTCCTCTATCTGACCATTTCTTCAGTTAATAAATGAAGATAAATATGATCTCTGTTATAGCATGCTTTGAGAACTACAAAATAGTAAGATTATGTTAGCACTTAAGGGTAATCAGCGCTGCAGACTAGATGACACTCCTTCAAAGCATTGGCAAAGAACCACTGCACTTCAATTTTAAAACAAAACAAAGACAGGTCATTAGCAAAGAGAGTAGCTGCCAGCCAGGCAACTTGTTTTCTCAGTCAGTTTTCTATAACCATCATGAAATCTGCTGGTCCAAGTTCCCTGTTCTCTTAATTTTCAAAATGAGAGCAGACTCCATCATTTGCTCTCTTGGGCATTGTGCCACCCAAGAGCTGATGCTCAGGGTCCACAGCAGAACATACTACAAAGTCAGAAGCAACCCTGAGCCCTTAAACTTTTTTTTTTTTTTTTTTGCTCATGTCAAAATATGAAAACCAGAATTCCTTTACCTTAAAAAAGAAAAAAGTCACTAGACAGGGAAAACACAACACAGAAGAATGTTCCAGTTTTATAAGTAGAATATCTTATAGAAACATGTTACAAGGGCATCTGTCAACATGAAGCAGCCTTCTCCCTCATGGACATTATCCACATCATCTAATGAGAACAGACAACCTGGACAGTTAGGTCAGCATGCGGGTAGCTGACATGTTTGATAGGCAACTGCATTCACGTGGCATCATGCAAGTTAACGTGAGACACACCAAAGGGAACTGCTCCTTTCACAGTACTCACCCTTCTTAAACTAGAAACTACTTTGCAGTATTTATATGATGTAGGAAGGAAACAAAATAGAAACTGGAAACAACTTTAAGATTATAGTACCCATAACGTTAGCTGCATAATCGAATGGCAAAACTAACTCATTTATTACATCAGTATTTCTTTCTTAGTGCCATAAATTAAGCATATTTTTTGGCAGTTCTCCCTTGCCAGGAACAATTCTTTTATTCATGAACCCACTCATTTTAAGGGCTGAGTCTTTAAAGCCCATTAGAAAAACATCATCAACACATTTAGGTTTTTTTAATGCAAGGAAAGAAACGTTAAGCAAGCTGCCGTTCCCATTTTTCAAAATAAATCTGTTCTTCTCTCCCACAGTTATATACCAGTACATAAAACATTGATTTCAGCAGAGTTACTTCTGATTTACATGGCTGTGGAAGCAGAATCACAAACCCATAGCACACGTAAAGGTATTTCTGTAGAGTCTCCTTATGTTGCTGAGTCTGCACGCATCTAACCTAGGACAGCAGAGGAATTTAAAGTGCTATTATGCTGCAAAAGGAAAACGTGCCTTGCTTCTTAGGCTGAGGATTATTATTCATATTGCCACAGTGCCCTGAGAGCAAGACCTTATGTGCTAGTTGCTGTACGTATCTCAAGACAGAGCATTTTCTGAATATTTACAACCTAAATAGATAACAGCAAAACTAAAGCTAGGGAGCTGAGACAGAAACCTCCACTAGGGCTTCCTCAAGGTCTCCCAGAGTGCCTGTGACAGGCGTAAGCACAGCTCAGGGCCACAGCACCATATTCCTTCTCCACTTGAGACGGAGTCTCAACCAGACAGTGCTTTCTGCTACAACTTGGTATCATCCTTCTGAACTATGACACAGATACAGCCTTAATTTTTTTTTAGCATGATACATTAAAACATCTCATATTTTATTCTTTTCACATATTTGTGGGAACATGGCCTTAATGAAAAAAATAATTCTTTACCTTTGGAAGTATGAAAACATGAATACTTGGTGGTATTTCAGCACTCTCCTTTTAATGACAAATGGGGAAGGGTGGTGGAAATCAAAGACACACATGCTATCATTTGAAGGTCTGGATGAAATAAAAAAAAGCTGGGTTTCTCCATGGTGATTTCACAATCTTTGTTTATGTAAGTGGCCTTCCTGTAGACAGGAATTATTCCTCTGCAAGTCCTTGGGTCAAACAGATTCAATGAGGCATTGCAATTTTTCAGGTATGTTTAAAAAGCAATTTTCTAGGTATTCATGGAGTTCCTGCCTAAAACCACACACACTCCAGTTGGTTAGGCACATTATTAAAACATCTAGCTCCAGTGCTTCAGTCAGTTATTGACTTCACACCAACCAAAATTTATTATCACTATTTGTTCATGACTTACATGTCTTTACCAAAAAAATACAAGTATAAATAATTCAGTTCTCATTTCATGCTAACAGTACATTAATTTATTCATCAGTCACAGGCGAAAAGCAGAAGAAAAATACTCCTTAGCACTCCCAGTGCCAAATTTGAACCTGAAACAAAACAGTTCTCAGACATCTCAGAGGCTACGTATTTTAACAGATGCCATCACTTTTGCCAGCAGCCTTAGCATCAAAGGTGGCCCTTGGATTCGTACTATCCAGCACAACCCAAATTCCCTATTTCCACTTCCCATAATACAATAAAGAGATATCCTCTCACCTCCTCCTGTTCCCCCTCTTTATTGTGCAGGCAGAGTCTGGTTTGTCTTGCATAAAGCTAGGAGCAAAGTGAGTGTGGAAATGCCAGCTGGCTTAGTACTTGCACCAAGAACACAGGCTGCTTAAAAACAGACCTTCCCTTCACGTATAGCAAATACATAGCATCAGGGCACTGGCAACCTATCTATGGCATTCTTTTTGTATTACAGATTTTTCATGGATCAATGGCTGTATTAAACACAAATATATAGTATATATTTATTTACAGTGTAATATTTACTATATATTAGGAGGTTATAGTAATATTATATATTAGTAATATTTACTATTAGTAATATTAGGAGGTAATGCACTCCATTCTGTGAGATGCTGGACTTGGGGGTCTGTGTCCAGCTGGACATCTGACCAGCTACAGGCTCCAGTCCTCTGCTTATGTTGGACATCGGACTGCAGTTCTTTAGCGGGAGTATTTCTGCATGTATTCTGTGCAGGGCTCAGAGCAATGAATGTCTTAAGTTCCACTGGAATATCAAAGTACCAAAAGTACCAGTGTCGCGCAAATAAACTAGACTAAGCTGAGAACAGTCTACTAAACCATGAATTTTATGTAGCAGTTTGTAGCTCATCAATTGCCTTTCCTAATACAGTTACCTAATGCATAAAACACTTTAGCTTTGTGTTCTACAACTTTTATTCCTTAAAAAAAAAAAAAAAAAAAAAGGGGGGGCTAAAATGAAGAATCTGATATCCCCCCCACCCCAAAGCAGGTATGTCATGTGAACGGAGTTAAACCAGACTGACACATAGTTCTCAAAGCTGGATGACTGTAACCTCTCCTTTCATGTGTGCAGTAGTGACATAGCTAATATCTGCCATTGCATTTTTCCCTCTACTAGGGGGGAATTTCTGCTAGAACTGATTCTTATAAGCAGTAGCTGAACACACACACAAGAGAGGGGAGTCTAATTCACACCTCCTGGTTCAGGTCGCAGGAGGCAGGTCTGACTTTTTCTATGTCTGATGCAAGAAGCTCAACGGATGAATGTGTCATAGCTCCCACAGAGGAGACAACCAGCAAAGTTAGTGCAAAAGTTCAAAGTTATTGCTGTCTAGTTCTCTCTCCTGTTTTGCTGCCCGACTTGGACAAAGAATATTTTTTCATTATCTCCTGCCTGATTTATGTTTACATATACGTACAGCAGAAACCCATGTTACCCTTTCGTAATTAGACACTGTGCAGCCACCTGCCAGACTGTCTTGTGCTCCAACAACTCAGCATGTGCTTGTATAGACAAGGTACAGAAATCACTGGAATGCTGCACAGGGTGACAAACTGCAGTAAATATCTTACAGGGAGGCAGTCTGTTTACTTACATCTAGGATATAAAACCCTACATGGCAACTCAAAAAACAATACCTAGTGGCAGAGAAGAGGAGATAAACAGATGGGCAATGTTGTTCTCCTTCCTTGCTATTTTCTACACTTGTTTTCTACCTTATTTTACCTAGGCTGTAACTTCTGAAAAATGTATTTTTCTGTTTGTGGGCACTGTGAATGTATCATCACCCTGTGTGGGTGTTTACAGCCATATTTTATAAATAATAAAGAGTGAAAACAAATACAACATTCCAAACTGATCCTTGATCGGCGGGGAGAGGGGCTGGGGGAGGGAGGGAATCAGGCCCTCTCATAAGCATGTTCAGAAAGCCCCAGAAATCACTAACTGTCATGAAAGCAGGCTTGCACATTAGAGCCACCAAGGCATTACTGAAACTTTACTTTCTTTTTGCCAAGAAAAGATGGACCAGATGATCCTTCAGGTCCTTCCAACCTGGTATTCTATAAAACAGTGAGACCACTTGTGTGCTTAACCAGGCATTTTCTGATCTAGAGCAAGAGCTAGAACTGCCAAAACCACCTCACTCCAAGTGAAATCAATGAATCCCTAAAAAATCAAGAGGATTTGAGCACCTGAACAAATTAAAGCTTTGTTCTCAATTCCACAATTTTGCACAGAGCTAAGGTGGAAACCCGTGCAAGCATTTCATAATCAGATGACCCTTATAACCTATTTTTTTAAAAAGCATATTGGGTACTTTGACCATATATGCAAGCATCTAACCTTTCTCTATTTGGGGACAGCAAACAAAGAGCAAGCAGGAGCTGAACTCACAGACTCCCAGTCCCCAACATGACACTTCCATTTTCCCAGCATGTTGCATATTTGCTCCTACTGTCTCCCTAGGCCAAAAGCACAGTGATTTCATTGGAAACTGGGTCAGATGCTTAACACCAAAAGTGGCCTTCACTGAAAGGCGCACATCACTACTGGCTGGCAACATCTGGTCCTGAACAGTACCATCTACAAAAAGTTAGAGATCAATTTTGTAAGAAAGGACATTTGACTTCACTCTGCATCAGAACAAAACCTAAAAACACAAGAAAAAAGCAGAAGAGAAGCCTCTCTCTAAATCCTCCTCGATAAGACACTGACCTGGAACACAGGAATCCAAGTTCACTTGCTGCTTTCACCCACCTGAAGCAGGGTCTTAAACCAGCTTTCCTCAGCATTTGAGCAAGCGCACTGGTCTATCAGCTATTGCTCTAAGTTGATACTCTTGTTTCAACATGAAAAAAATAAACAACAAAACCAAAAAACAACAACCAAAAAAACAACAAAAACAAATCCATACCACTCTAAAGATTAAACCCAGCTCCCCATCTAAATCTCTTATCAGACTAGAGACCATTTAACTTTAAAATTACCACCACGTTCAAGTAACCGTTACACCCCATATGCAAGCACATATTCACCACACCCCTCCACCTACTGCACTTCCACATGAGGGATCTTACCAGCCCTATAGCAAGAAGTACATTGTCCTTTGTCACGTCCATTTTCATTATTCATCTGTCTATTGATCCATTCAAAGACTGAGTTCCTTGTACAGATGAAAATAGCCTCTTTTTTCTGGCTGAAGTAGATAGCCTACCTAGGACACTAACCTAAAAACTTCAACTAATCTATCACATGCAAGTGGTTTGTCTTCATAAAACAGTCCTAGTGCAATGGATGGCCACAACATTTGTTTTCTCTATCCTGCTTCTAACTAGTCAAGTCGAGGGCACAAAGCATATCTGAATGTGGCAAGCAAGAACAAACAAAGCCCAAAGAGGAGAGGAGGCTAAGACAGATTGCACACTTATAAGAAAAATAAAGAACAAACAGCTATTTACAATACCTCCCGTACAATAATTCCAACTACAGTGCATTTGACTAAAAAAAGGAAATCTGCAACAACTGCCAGTCACATACTCATTCCCATAAGTAACTGGTGTTTCCCAGCAGCTTCAACAACTTTCAGTACTGGCTGGGAAGCTCTGGCATCTCCTTCCCCAGCTATGGCGAACTATAACCCAAATAGCGCTTCAGCTCTTCCACGTGGATCCAATGATTTCCCCTCATCACCAGTATTTCCATATTCTTTAGCACCAGAAATATGGATAAATATTGAATTGGAAAAGAAAAGTTTGTTACAGAAAAGAGACAGTGCTTGGATCATACACAATTTGTAAATGAAATGCCACCCTGAGACAGTCTTTGTTATAAAATATATGCATGACAAAAGCAAAAGCTGTCTCCTGTGACAAGGTTCATGAAGGCTCTTGCCTGCTCCTTTGAAAAAACAACTAAACAGGCATGGAAGAAGGTGATCAGCACTTCATCCAGCACATGTGAAGACTTGGTTTCAGTTTGCTTACATAAACCCCAAAGGACTGCAAGTACTTGCAGTGCCACCACAGGCAGTGCTAAGTTGACAGGGTTTTAAAAGACAACCATGCAGCAGGACATCAGTTACAGGATATCGTTAGAACATGAGTAATAAGCTCCAGGAAAATGACAAGCTCAAAGGTATTAAGATGACAGTTTTAGACACAGTCATTATTCAAATAGCTTTCTGCCACTGAGGGAAATTTATTAGAACTTTCAGTGTGATTGTAGCAATATGTAAATTGGACTGCTCGAATGAGGATATATGGTGTCTATGTGCGGTATGAGTCACCAACTAAGAATTGGAAGTAGGGATGAAAAAATGATGCGATTACTGTGGTCAGGCGATCTGAAGGCCTTTGTTTAACAGATTGAGCAAGATGTACTACATCAAAAAAACCTTCTAGAATATAGTTGTTCAATAATAATAATAAAGTGTCTGTCTTAAGTACTGAACTATGGAATATAGTATATCAAAACCAGGTTAGTATAGAGACAGATACACAAAAGAAGACAGGAAAAATAGATGAGTCTTATGGTAAACAAAATACAGATTCTGCATGCAGTAAAATTTAGACAGAAAAAATTATGAAACTATCACATTCACGTTCCTAAATAGGGACTGTCTCAACAGTATTGCTGTTCAGATGTGAAGAGTGATTTAAAAAGAGCAAGTGATCATACATTTGAGAAAAACAGGCAGGTGATGTTTGCCAGCACAACACTACCAGACAGACCATTGGGCTCCTCTTTTAAAATACTTTTACTTTTTTTTTTTTTTTAATATTCTATGAGGAAAAAGAGCAGAGTTCTCTTACGAAGCATGTCCACTCTCATGTTACTAACAGTTAAGATCTACAGCATGAGAAAACATGTTAAGTGTCCTTCAAATTTTAATGGGAATGAAATACATGAAGCCATACCCATCAGGGACCATCCGATCTGCTCCTGTTTTAGTCAGACACCTTAACAAACCTCTCTTTTCATAAAGTGACAAGTATTCTTGCCTTCAGAGCAGCTTCAAAAGTCACCTCTGATATCTCATCCCTGTATCGGCATCTGACCTTGCACACAAGACAAGCGCTGACCACCACTGTTGTACCTGTATATGAACAGGAATCACAGTGAACACAAGCTGCCACAAAGCTACATGCTGAACTGGACAGACACTTAACTGCATAGGTACTTAAAGACACCCAAGACCCAAGCAACTGTAACCACAAGGAAAATGCACTGTGAAAATTCAGTGGGAGTGCAAAACAGATATTGTACAGATTACAAACCATAGTTTACATCTTGCAGAAACTGTCACTTTACAGGCAAGCAGAAGAGGCATGCTGGAGTACTATCAAGTCATCTCAGTCAAGCAAAAGAACCACAAGACTTTAAGTTACAGTGAGAAAATAGACACATCTCGTCAGTTACTCCATGACTACAGACATTTCCCTCATCACCTAGATCACATTTCAGCTGGCCACTTTCAATCTATGTATGTGTGTCAACAGCACATGGATCCAGCAAAATAAGTGGAGTTTTATAGCATCCAAATACACTGCTGCTCAGATCACTTGATAGCCTTGAACAATAGGGATGCCAACATAGGTTTCTATCCCACCACAGGAGAGTTAACCCTCAAGGCAGATGAGCAATCACATACAAGCTTTCAAGTTCTCAAAGAATGAAAAACAGAGACTCGAGGGGCATCTAACCTATCCTTGCCAGGACCCAGCAGACAAATCACTTTTCCTGTCACTGGCACTGAGATCAAGGCTGCAGGCTGAGAATCAGCATTGACACCTGGTCCGTGTCCACAGCAGACAAGGGCATACGCACCACAAACCTCTCTGGCAAGCTTAGTATCCACCTGCATCCACTACAGGCAGGGAGAAGCTTGCATAATCTACCTGCAGTCCTCCTGCAGTGGCTCACTGAACAGCTATTCATGATAACTGTCAGTGACAATGACCGTTGTGCAGTAAATAACAGGTGTCTTTCCTTAAGATGAGAGGAACTAGATATCTTTTGGAGTGAACTTGGCACTGCACTTTAAAATGCTGTATCTAAACATAGAAAGCTATTGAGACTTTTGAATGATTGTGCCACAAAAAAGATCCTACTAATGGGAAGTATTCATTTCAGTCTAACATTTTAAGCTGGAAAATAGGGGATATAGTTATAGCATCTGTGTGTTCTTTGAATTGCAACTAGCAAATTCTGAAATATGGTATCCAGTTATCTGGTATCTGGTTCCACCTTCCAGTAAGAGCAGCAGGTTTATTCTGGATACATAACAGATTCAGTCCTCAATGGCTTTACACTCACAGAAGCACAAAAGAGCAGTAATAATATGGAAGGGCTCCCAAGATCAAGCAGGATCTGGTATGGCCCAGAAAGAGAGAAACTGCTGGGGGGGGAAAAAAAAAAAAAAAAAAATCAACCAGATTTATCTGTTGGCATCCCTACAAAAAGACGAAGACTTCAAGATGTAGAAGAACCACATTTTTGCAAATGGCTCGCAACCCTGTTCTCCTGCCTTAACAAGAAAGGGTGCTCTTAAGGTACCTCCCACTAAACTGACTAAAAGAAGAAAAACTTTGCAGTATCTTCTATTGAAAACTGAAAGTAGACTAAATGTCCTGGTGACTGACATAAGCCAGAATAAATCAATTACAGTAGTGAACTACCTTCCAGGTCGTGTTCAGACAGACATAAGAGAATTTAATCCAGACTAGGATATTGCGATTTAAGAAATCTACTCCTGGATTTGGTATTTTATAGTGACATTTGGCATAACTAACCTCAGCATGATGCAGGCTGAGAAAGTAACTTGTTCTATTAACAGGTGCCTCTGACGGCCGTATTTACCCAGCCTGAATTACACTCAAGTCCCTGTACTTTGCATTTTCTAGAAGTGGACCATAGTTTAATAACATATTTCAGTCATATGAGTTGTTTTTTTCAGTGGTTGCTCCATCAGTGGCTCTGTAACCACTCACAAAACACAAGGAACTTAAGTAATTTTAATCCAACTCTTAATGAAGTTACAAGATGGATCTTTTAAACGCAATGGGCAATGACTACTGCACTGCTCCCTACCTGCCTTTCTACAGTCTTCAACAAGTGCCTTTTTTTTTTTAATGATTTCTCTGAATCCCTGTCATCAAAAAGAAAGGTGCATAAATGCATATTCCCTTTATAACACAATTAAGCAGAGCTTGTACCCTTTCAACGCTGAGACCTCAGCAGTGAATCTCCAGAAATATCACAGTAGAGTCTTATCTGTTGCATCCTAGGGCTGAATGGGGGAAAAATAATAATAATAAGCAGCACCTTCAGCTTCAATCAGCAGCACATTCCAAGATCGCAAATTGCTACTGTGTATGAAGAAAGATCTGAAATGCAAATGATCAAGAGGTCATTAGAGACATTAAAGATTTAGCAGTTTTATGTTCATCCTGTTTTTATTGGTGGAGGGGAGATAGAGGCATTAATTCCAAAGAAGTAGATAATGAAATACCATAATGAAAGTTACCATATTCAGCCTTTCACAGAATAGTTCTGTGCGTCATTAAAAGTCCACTTACTGTCCAATCTTTAATGTTTCATGTGGGGGAAAAAAATTAAAAATAAATATTCCCCATTCAGCTCTAACTTTAATGACTTATTTGAATCAATAATTTTGCTTATAGGATGGAAAGCTACCTCAGAGTTGTCTCCCTACAGACTAACCTTCAAATGACCTTCCATTCAACTTGGACTGGACATACACTCTCCTCAGAGGGAAACAGCCTCCAGTGCCTCCACTAGCATAGCATCAGGATTGAACAGGTGATCTTGCGATAAGAATCTTGCAATTTGAATTCTCCAAAGTAAAAAGAGGATCTAAAACTATTTCTCTTCAAAGGACATTCCTGACATTTACTGCTGCTAAGACGTAAAAAATAATCCTTATTCATAAAGCCATTCAACAAATACCTATTCATATGTGCGAACAACTGGAAGAATTTTCTTGGGATTCCTTTAATTTCCATATCTAGTCATCTTCATGATCAGTGTCACAAAGGTTAAAAACCCTACTTTTCAACTAAAATTGGACCTAGAAGCTTCTACTTTCAGTCTGCAGGCTTTAGGACTGTATTATTGTCACAGTCACATCATGTTATTTCCACCAAAACAGCTGGAGGTTTCCAGTGTAGGAAGCAATTATTATGAAAAGTGTCAATGTGTCATTCTCCCCAGGTCAAACGTTTAACTTCATGTTATAGCATTTGACAAGTATCCAGCTCTTAGTCTCCACCACGAAAAAGGAAAAGGAGAGAGAGAACACACGAGACACAAAAGAAAAGAACAGTTTACCCAATGCTATGCAAGCAGATTTTGACATTGCTGACTGATGCTGCAGTTGTGGTGCATTTCTAAAATTTAATTGCTTTGGTGGAAGGCAAGCTTAGGTCTGTATGCATGAATGAACACACTGTTTGCCTTAACCCAACAATGTATATACAAAAGGTGTCAGTCTAAAACAACATGCTAAATAATTACATGGTCAATAAGTGGTGCAAGCATTTTAAGAGGCAATAGTCACAACTGGGGGGAGGGAACGGAGCAGGGGACACAAGAGAAAACATCCTGCCCATCAAATGCACAACAAAGAAACAGAGTTACTCTGTGATACCTTTCAGGCCCAAAAGGCTCAACTTAACCACAGCCTAGGTACAAAGGACCACACACGTGCCTGAAGCTTCCTGGCACAGTGTCTTCCCAGGGTATGTCCACACAGAGAAACAAAGGTGTGGTTGTAACCTCAAGCAGGTATATCTATTAGCATATGGTATATCTACTACCTTAACTCATCTAGTCTTAACAGTTGCATTAGTAAACAATAAAGCACAAAAAAAAAAACAGGTAATAACAAGCCAGCAATCTGGCTACGCATTCCCAAAAGCAAGCAAAAGTGCCTTCCTCTACACCCTCCCTACATTTCCTGGCTAGTAGGCACGTTCAGAGCACACTGCAGCTTGACTCTCCTTCAAAGGCACAGATATAGAATCATAGAATGTGTTGGGTTGGAAGGGACCTTTAAAGGCCATCTAGTCCAACCCCCCTGCACTAAGCAGGGACATCTTCAACTAGATCAGGTTGCTCAGAGCCTCATCAAGCCTGGCCCTGAATGCCTCCAGGGATGCGGCCTCCACCACCTCTCTGGGCAACCTGTGCCAGTGTCTCACCACCCTCAGTGTAAAGAACTTCTTCCCAATGTCTAATCTAAACCTGCCCTGCTCTACTTTAAAACCATTGCCCTTTGTCCTATCGCTACATGCCCTTGCCAACAGCCCCTCCCCAGCTTTCTTGTAGGCCCCCTTCAGGGACTGGAAGGTTGCTATAAGGTCTCCTCGGAGCCTTCTCTTCTCCAGGCTGAACAACCCCAACTCTCTCAGCCTGTCCCCACAGCAGAGGGGCTCCAGCCCTCAGATCATCTTTGTGGCCCTCCTCTGGACCCACTCCAACAGGTCCACGTCCTTCTTGTGCTGAGGGCTCCAGAGCGGGACACTGTACTCCAGGTGGGGGTCTCATGAGAGCAGAGAGGGAGAATGACCTCTCTCAATCTGCTGGCCACGGTTCTTTTTATGCAGCCCAGAATGCAATTGGCCTTCTGGGCCAATTGCCCAGAAAAAAGCCCTGGTGGTTTTTCGTCCCGAGAAAGCGGGCTAGCCAGCACTGTGCGACCAGGGAAGCCTTGGGTCACGCCAAAGTCAGTACATCCCAATGAACAGTTCTCTGGTTCACAGTCGCAAACTATTGACTCAGTCCTGGCCCAAAACACAAAGCTCTGTGGATGCCCATCTTTCAGATGCATGCAGAAGTCAGACTGCATACCAAAGAACAAAGCCCATAGGTAGCAAAAACCACTCCAACAGCTTATAGTGCCAGTATCTCTTTTTCCCATTACACTTTGGCACCACAAGGATGATGCTATTAATTTTGAAGCTAAAATTTGTGAAAGGATTTGGAAGAGAGGCAAAAAAAAAGGGGGGGGTCGGGGGGGTAGGGTGGGGAGGAACTTTACCAAAAAGCACTTCAATACTTTCAAGCTGGAGTCAAGACAAGGAAGTGATACAAAACATATGAGATCCCGAATCCCAGTTCTGCTTAAGAGTGGGAATCTCCTGTTTGTACAGTATATTCTCCAGCTACGCATGGTGTATTAAATTAATGGAAACTCTGAGCTTCAGCATGTGCTTAATAGCTACAGTCTGCTTTTTTGAGCAATGATATGACTCTCTTACTGTATACAAAAAGCCACATATGGATGCATTTATGTATGTCAAAAATATTGTCCATGGTCAAACAGTGCTTTAGGCTGCACTGAGCAACGCAGAAGTAAGCTGGTAAAATAAGCATCCCAGTTCCTAAGATCCTAGCAAAATCTTTTTTAAAATAAATAAATAAATAAATAAAATCAATAGTCAGGAGAAAGATGTTCTTCCACAATCAGCCTGAGTCCAATAAGCTTTTGCTCCTCCCACAGTAGGGCCAAAAATACCATCTTATAACCCAGACCCCTCACACGCTCCCACAGCTCTAAAGGGCTGTGGGACACAGCAGGACAAGGTGCAATTTTTCATCTGTGTTTCAGTCTACCAAGTGTCGCTAACCAGCCTTGGCACGTTTGGCTAACCCTTGGTGACAGGACCCAAGGGAAGAAACCCAAGGTCTAATTCTCAATATCTGTCACCTAGAAGGATGAGCGTGACATCATTTGCACATTTGGAAGGTGGTACATTTTGAAATACAGCAAAAATTAAATGTTGTTGCCAGTGCACTAAAAGAACTGTGGAAATATAATTACTTACTCAGAAAATTAATCAGACAGATACAGGCAAATCACAGATGCTTTTTAAGTCATGGCCTGCCATTGCACAGACACAGTGTGGATGCCTCTGAAACAGCTATCTCTGTAAACCATATTAAATTTGTGTTCCTAAAAGCCAGTAACATCGGGCAGTTACATGTTGCACACTCAACCACAGGAACACCATCCTCTTTTCCTCCCATGATACACGCAGCTAATGCAAAACACTGTACCAGAACAGAAGACAACCATACCAAGGTAGTGTCACAGCAGCAGGCAAAAGGAAAAGCAGTTCTGCAGGCAGAATGGGGGAGTTCTCCATACACAGCTTTCTCCTGCGAGCCAAGAGTGACATCTGCTGGGACCCGGACTGCTACGCATGGGGCTTTTTTCACTTAAAGGAATGAGATGAGCCCAGCCCGACACCCCTCACTGCACTGACAGCCCTTTGTGCAAACACACACATAACTAATTATCAACACTTCAGAGGGATCCCCATACACTCAAGAGGCTTCTAGACAAAGCGTTGGCACGCCATATCAAAACTGCAGCAGAAAAGCAGCAATTATGCTTGTGTCAGGAAGAAAGGATACCTGTGTCCACTTCAGAGCAGTGAAGGAGACAAAAAGCAAGGACATGAAAGGGCAAAAACATTCACTGGAATCCTTTCCAACTCTGTCCCAAAAGACTTACAGGGACAGTGATACCACCCTAGAAATGGAACAGATAACACGGCCACAAGGAAAAAAACAAAGCAAAAACCCCTCAAACCCTAATACCTTCAAACATTGCTATCTTAGGAATGCAGACAAAGAAAGATGCCTCATATCTGGCCTTTAGACCCAATATTGGATTGCAGCTTGGAAGGAAAACAATAGGCAATGTTGTTGCCATCAGACGAATGCCACCTACCTGCCCAAATTTGCCAAGAGGATATGAAATTGTCCCGAGATAAGGGCTTGTACCACAGTGTCTAATGGCTGACTGTGAACTCTAGTACTTCTTACCCCTTCTGCATGTAATATGCAGATATTTTTAAAGTAAGTAATCCCAGGTCTGCTCTTGAGAGGGCTGCAAATACTATCTTTGAATAAATGAAAACCCATTTTCTGTGAAATTATAATTTGGAATAGATATTTTACAGTATTGACAAATTCAGGAAGGGAGCCATAATGGAAAAAATTAATAAGTCATTAGCAGGAAAGGCCTACGCAAGTCATCAGGTCAGGAGAGCAACTCCACAGTGACACAGACCTGGCATTCACACACCAAGACTAAACTTCTGTGCATGTCAGCTGAAAACGATACAAGCGTTTATGGCCAGCACAGTGCCACTCCTGAGAAAAGCCTATGATAAGCCAATACCCAGATCTGATGTTAAGATCTCTAGAGAGCTCAGCAAAATAACCTGTCTTGTTCAGTAAGCAACAGAGAATTAGATCTATGCCGCAGCATGATTGAGTGTTCCTTGCACCTAGATCTCAGTCTGTGCTATCTCTACTGTGTTGCTCCTGTGCAGCTCTATGGGCCCTGTAGGTAGTACAGGTTTCACAGTGACAGTAGGGTTGGTAAGCACATTTAAACTAATCCTAAGAACTCACTCCCAGCCGTTTTCCTACAGCCTCAACCTCAAACAGATTCCAGTTCTGCATGCTGTTGAAGGAGGCGGCTCAGGACTGAGACTTGCTTCACATATATCTCCCACTTAGTCCCACCCCACCCCCCCAGACCTCAGGGAAAAACAGGAAAATGAGTGGGTGCTAAGGGGGAGATGAAGTAATCTCTAAGGAAATAAAATGCTCAGCTTTGCATTCTGCAGTTCTAACTTCATGTCTGTTCAACTGCAGAAAGGTGAATGCAAAATAGTAGAGCATTACTGCCACCTCGTGCTACACGAAATTTCTGCAATCAATGCTTTTCTTGTTGCCTCTCTACTTTTTTAAACCACAAAACCAGAACCAATATTCGTATTAGCCTGTTCATAACAGAGGGCGAGCAAAACGCTCCTGTCTCACCCCACAAAGGGCCTGCCATTGCCTTTCAGCTGAGTGCCCAGGCCATAGAGCGCAGCTGGCTCTGCTCTCCCACACGGCCCCTCACAGCCCCGCAGCAAGAGCAGAGGGGCCCAGTGCTCCCAGGGGCCTCTTCAGCAAAGCAGGGCTGCAGACACAGCAGCTCACAGTGCCAGCTCTCCCCACTCCCCTTTAACCAAAAGGCATCAATGATTTTCCCCTTTATCATCACTATTTCAGTGGTATAAATTCCCCATGCCTTTTATTTATGAAATGAAGTTCCTCACAAATACTTAAAATGTGGCAGGGCTTTCATTGTCCTGCCTGGTGGGAGGTAAACAGCCCATATAATCACTTTTCATTGACAGTAATCAGTGGTTTTGATTCCAGCTGAAACCAAACCAACACACTGAACACCAGAGCTTACTTTACAAGGACTCCTGGTCTGGCAGGGTTTGTGTTTGTTTCCATGCTCAATCACAGTTTGAATATAACCATATTATTATGGAGGGTTTTTTGCTACACTGATTTCCCAAAAAGGTCCCAGAAAGGGGACTGCATGATACTCCAGATCCTTGGCACCCACATACAGACCCTTTATGGAACAGAGGCATACAATTTATTACAGATGAAATTGAATATTATCTTCATAAATGACATACAAAAGCCTATAAAATGATAATAGAAAATGATAGATATTCTACCGCATGTTTGAACAATCCATGAAAGCTTAATAGAGAAAGATTAGAAAGTTCTGAAGAAGAGAACAGTTTTTCACAAGAACATACCCTTTCTTCAGGATTATCTGAACACAACATTAATGCATTTTAACTGAACCATTTGTCTCATTGATATTTTTGACAGGTTGGGGTTTTTTTAAGTTTTCCTTGTTTTCTACTTTTATCCCTTGTTTCCGAGATCAATCTTAACTAAAAACTAGTTTAAGAAATACATAATTGTGATTGTTCTCCCACAGCAGCTTAGCATTAACAGAAAAACTACACCTTTGTCCAAAAAAATGCCAAAGTGTTTTCACATTTTAAATCTTAAAGAAATGTTATCACAGAGATACAAAGGCACAAGCAACTGGTGAACCAGAAAATAAAGAAAACTTTCTCAGAGAGACGGGCCTTCATTTCTCACTACCCTAGAGGCCTGCCACAGGAGGGTCTCCAGATTTTCTTGACCCCCAGCAGGTATTAGAAAGCATCTTCAAAAGCTAGCTTTATGGCTATCCTCTATGGTTCTGGCACTAGAAAACCTTCCACTACCAGAAAAGAAACCCTGAAGGCTCCTCTGCCCCTTGCCACAGGAAGCTTCACAGAACTGGAATTATTCACATAAAATTCTGTCTTACCTGACCAAAGGATTGGCTCTAGCCAGATCTGTTCCTTATCCAAACCAGACCCTGGGCTGCTCTGCCACTTCTTTCATAATGATATTTAAAAAAAAAAAACAAAACCCAAACCACAGAAAAATGTAACTGCTACAGAATGACTTGTTTGATGTTTTCCTTCCCTCCATTCCTCTTCCTTGTTCTGTGCTAGACACTGACATTCAGCAAGATTTCATGTATATATAACAAAGATGTGTACAAAACAGTAGTTTTACTTCAGTTTTGTTACTTCTTTTTACCTATTCTGTTAATTCACCATTATTTTTTCTATTCCTATTCTTCCCCCCCCCCCCCCCTTCCCCTATGCATCAGCACTCTTTTCTCTTTTCCTCCCCCGTATGCTGACTCTATACTTCAGAAAAATGGCATTTCAGCAAGTGAAGTTGGGCAAAATGAATTGGGACATACTAACCAGGGAGATTCTCATTCTAGTTCCTGCTCAGTCTCAATTGAAGTGATGCAGGATGAGGAAAAACTCCGCTCTGAAGCGGTGAGAACAGTAAACATGGAGCATCCAACATCCAAGCCAGTCATGCTGTGGCTACAATATACAAGCAAAGAGACACACCTGTGCATGCCCCTCTGCCTCTCCCCAGTGCAAATCCATCTGCACAAAATCTTTTCCAAAGCAGTATGAAAAATGTGAGGTTGTATTCTGCTCTAGCAAGACTTTCTCTCAAATGAGCAAGGTACCCAAAGGCTGTTAAAATGTTTCCAGTCACAGAACACCTTTAACACTTTGTTAATAAATATAATTATTTTTTTATTCCCAATGGGAACTAGCAATAGTATAAGGTTAGAGTTCAGGCAAGTGAGTTGTGCAAGGTAACTGCATAGCTATCGTGCCTTTCTTTTCTCTGCACAATGCCGCAGCTCTGCTGTAGAGACAGGCAGCCATTTTGCATTCACTTCAATTAAAGGCAGTCACCAGCATGACTTCCGCAGCACACTCACTGACAAAGATCCCACAGTTGTTTCCAATCCAGAAGAAGTAATTCTGACAGAGCTCACAGACGGCCTTTGTGTACGGAGAAATACACAGCATTACTGTTCATGTCCATCCTCTAGTGAACACGTAAAGCATATGTGTTGTGACAGCCACCCACGACAGGAGCTTGGCTCTTTTGCTGAAGCTGTCGGTGCTCATTGTTTTAGCTCTGGAGTCCTCCAGTTCAGTCCTGGAGCGTGAGCCAAAACTGTGACTGCAACAGACATTGTGGAAATACCAGCAGACAGTCAATGCTCTGAAAAACTAATGCCTAACTCAGACATATCCAAGCAAGACACAGTGGTTGGATCTCTTCAACATATACCACAGTACAACTTTTAAAGACAAAAATTACAATTTTATCCTTGCCAGCTGCAGAGGAGCAACTCTCTAACAAAGTGGTGACACCTCTGACACAGCTGCCGCCTATCTGTATTACAAGCTCCAGCTAATCTTTCTCATTATGGACTTCAATTTTATAACATGACTATCTAGGTCCTATTCAGAAAGGTCATTCTCAGCTTAAATAAAACATTTGTCTCCTAAAATGGGATAGGAGTAATGAATATTATTTCAGTTATGAATTAAGTATGTTAATAGAATACTTCACCCTAATCCTGTTTTCTGAGCAGCATGGCTACGTACAGTCTCAAAATGAATTCTGTAATGAGAGCAATTTCATACAGCGTCAGGCTCCTATAGGTTTTATGCAAACGTCACAGATGTTGCGGTTAACATCCACAACTGATGACCTGATTAAGCCTGCACTGAGTGGTACTGGAACATACTATGAATTAATTACTATCAGAAGGGTGAAGGTGGTTAGAATTTAAATTTGTCATGTATATACAAATGAATCAGAGGTAAACAAGTATGTTGAAATACTTCAGTGTTTAAAAATCGATTTGTTTCTTTAGAAAAGACATCAAATTCAGGATACAAAGCAGTAAGCTCTAACACACATGATGTAGATTTTCATTGCAAGAAAGACAACTTCCACTTTCCAGTTTCAGTTATTGTCATAAATTCGTGAACAACTACTTGTATACAATCCTTAACCCCTGATCAGTGGTATCATGGGATACAGGAGCACACACTGTACGAGCTGGTGTTACTGGATACAAATGGGGAAAGGTGCTCAAGTCTGCACAGCCTTCGTTTGTATTAATCGCCCCCAAATGACATCGCTTATATTGTGATCCTTGTAACTGTAATGTACCACTCCATTTCTGTCACAGAGAAATGGTGAGAAATTGTCCATCCCAAAGCATGCAGAGAAAGATGAATAAACTCTAACCACTTAAGTGACACCAGCTGACATAGAGATTACAGGATAGTCACATTTGCTCCTGTCAAGCTGGATTCCCTTGAGTTTCAGCCAGCACCATGGAGTTAAAGCCACCCTCACAAAATAGGGGCGGGGAAGCAGTTTAGTGTGAGGATGGATGTGGCACTGGAAATCCTCCTACCAGAAGCGAAGAACCAAGTCCTGATTTTCTAACAGAAGCATGTTGAACTAAGAGGCCACCATGCTTTTCTAGCAAATCTACTTTCTCCCATCATCAAACTTGGAACTGAAAGAACCATGAAGAAATATGGCTTTCTCGACCATAGTCTTGCATATTGTAGTTCGGGGAGAGGATCCACCAAGCTCTGAGACTTAGCCTACACTACACACTGCAACGCTGCCTGAAAACCCTAGAACTTGAACCAGTTCTCGGGTCAGGGTAGTTCTGCTCAGATACCAGCTCTACTAAAGCCATTACAATGTGATGCAGCACACATGCTGATGCACTCTGCTTCTTGTCCTGGGACCAGTGCAGATACTACCAAGGAACAGCTCTGTGCTGGCAAGGCATGGTGTGATTGTTGACAATAACGCAATCATGCAAGAGCTATTTAGGCAAAGTTTTTTTAAGGCATTGCTCAACCCAGACTTCCATCATCTGTGCTGTACTCCATTGCAAGTCCCCTGCTATTTAATTCAGAGCAAAGAGAATCAGTTGCAGACAGATAACAAGGAATTATTTACTATTCCCATTTTATATCTGGCCCAAGTTAACAGTAAACGCACAAACACAGCATGATCATGCACTCATGTGCCATTCTTCCATAGGCAACCTCTTCATTCCATAACTGGATTAATGTCCCACTGACCTCATCTAAACATGCAAAAACAGACACCAAGAGAGCTACGGTTTCAGTGCAGTCTCCCAGCCCTACACTGAGGCTATCAAACAATCTGCTAGAAGAGAACAGAACCTGCAGAAAAATGAATTACATTCCAAAAGGAGAAAAACAAATACAACACACTCTGGAGCTGCTCCTTGCAGCACCAGCATGTATTTACTTCAGCCAAAGCTTAAAAGCCTCACCTCAAAAGCTATTTTCATCTTTCAGAAAACACATTTTTTAAAAACCCACTAATAAAGCCTACATAGCATTGTCCAGCCCTCCATTCCACAACCCCACAACTCTATACATAGGCTTAAATCCCTGCTCCCAATCCCACACACTGTCCCACAGTCTGTTTTCCTTTAAACCCCACACTCATTGTACTTGCCAGGCAGCTTTCTGTCAGCACTTCCACTGGAGTGATAATCGTAGCAACGGCCAAGCTTGCTAAAGCTGTTCCTGAATATAGGCTGCAAACTACTACTGAAGTACCAGAACACTAACGGGGTGTCTCTCTGTCACTGTATAAGTTCCTCTCAGTTTTGATTCCTGCAACAAGCACAGCTGCTCCACATGAAGACCCCCATCCGTGCCCCAACCTGCACCACTTGTCGTCACACAGGTGGTATCCACAAACAAAAGCTCAAAAACTTCCATTTCTAACCTATCCTAAAGTCAGACATATACAACAGAATTCCACTTAAGCTTTTCAGCTGCAGCCATCTGAGAAGCAAAGCAGAGCATTAATCTAGCAAGTCCAGACCTGCTTTCAAACACATTTTCCTTCACACTTCAGTAGTCCTTACAGCCTTGGCTAACAACACTCCTACACCAGCAATTTTCATCCTGTGGTTCACACTCCTCTGGGGGACAGGGAGGGGGACCACAAACTGTTCATGAGAGAGATCCACAAATAAAGTTTGTGCACACCACATAGCAACCTGCATATGGATACATAAAAAAATTTCCCACAAGTTCCTTGAAATTTCGAGGGGAGGCTTTAAGAGCTGAGACTGAAAAGTGTTGTCCACCATGGTATTCCAACGTCATTAGAGAAATCACCGATTAAAGACTCAAAAAATCCAAGTTATTTTACCAGCTCTGTCCCTCCAGCGTAGTGATAGGCAGGACTGGTCACTGTTCTGTGCCTCAGTTTCTCCACCTGTAAAACAAGGGAGAAATTACTGCATCTCTTTTTTAAGATTTAAGACCTACCTGAAAATAAAAGTTATTTAAAAGGTACATGTTGCTACTGTTCTGCCTCTTAAGTTAACCTCCATAAACCTCTGCTCAGTATGTCAGGTAGTCACCTTGATTTCCTGAGTCTCCTGTAATCAAACTCTAAGATTCAGCATTGGATGCCACAGACCTATAAACCATCCTGTTTGACTGCATATAAATAATGGCTGTTGAGTTGCTCTAGCATTTACACATTAGGACACACACACAACAACATACCGTAAATATTAATGTAGCTGGTGACAGTTACACTGTTCTGAATCATATGTTTGCAAACAATTGACACACATCCCAGCAAACAGGATCACATCAAAACAGAGCAGAGACAGAATGCAAAAAGCATTGGTCAAAGAAGCAGGATAAGCCATGCTACCATTAGAACACCATTAAGCAAAAACTTTCCTAGAAGAACTACCAGCCAACACAGGGTCAGAAAGAGAAGACTTCATGTAACCTGCATGTTAACAGAAGCACTTTTGTTGGTCCCAGCTGTTAGGCAGAGCTCAGTAATGTTCTAAATCCTACACATCTTCAAGGACGCTCTGCTAGTTCAAACTTCGAAGCATGCTGTTTCATCCAGAAAATTTGCTGATTTGTTATTAATCATGCATAAGGTCTTATATAAGGACCAAGAAGCCTTTGTGCTAGCTACTGTCCAAACACAAATTTGTTAACATTACCCCTGTTCCAGCAAGCATACAATCATTGGTTTAATAATTATATGTCTATTTGAGATCTCATACACAATTCTCCCATGTTACACGACCTGACTTTCACAGGGCTTTGTTTCAAAAGCTTCATCTGTATTCCTACTGCTTCCTGAAGGAATCACATGGAAGAGCTTTTGTATACGCTTATCACTTTTAAAAATCACTTTTAAAAATGCGTGTCTTCATCAGAAGCAGTCTCAGTTCTGTAGAAGCATGACCCGAAACCAGTTAAAAATCAGTGGGAGCTTCCTATGAGGTAGCCTGGGCCTTGAAAAGCACTTGTACCTCCCTGACGAGTCATCTAACCTTTGTTATGTTATGCACTAATTTGTACAGCAAATGAATCCTCCTGCCACTCTCCATCCCTGGTATTATGTTTCTTCAACTTCTACCTTCCTGGAAGCTGCTCTTGCTTTTAAAATATAACTGCAAAAATCTGTTTTGACCTCATTCTCCCTTACTAACATCACAGAAATCAAGAATGGTAGGCTATCAGTACCAATCAGGACTATGTCCTTCCTCTACCCATTGCCTCAGCTGCTACTTCCCACAGTGCAAGCAGTTCATTCCCAGGCTTGCTCAAACACACATGGTTTCAATGTAGAAAGTTCTAGCCAAGCCTCTCAGAGGAAACGGGACACAGGTCGCAAATTGCCTCAGCTACAAAGAGCCCAACTCACTCACTGTCTGCCCGTTTGCTGGGTGTATCTGTACACAGAGACAAACCAAGCAGGATTCTTTCTGACAGAAACATGCATCCTTAGCAAAACACTGAACAATGGATGAGAAAGAGGAAGCACACCAAGAAAAAAAACTTTTAAAACAGTGAGACTACAACTCTCATCCCAAACATTTAGGTTAACTTTGGCATGCTGAGCTGCTGAGTAAAATCTACAGTGGTAGCATCCTAGCTTTAGAAATAACGCAACACAGCTGTGCCACACCTCCCACAGCTGTGAACAGGGCTACAAAGGTGCTTACCCTGTTCTAACTAGTCTCTTAGGGGAAACAATTAGGAAAAATGTTACTATTTGAAAAACAGCAGGCCTGTTATACTGTTCCCAGGGAATGTTTGCACTTAAGTCTCACGTTTGTTTTCATACTGCAGCAGAACGAGTACTTAGAAGTTTCAAGCACTTCATTCAGTACAGAAATTAGAAGCCAACTTCTTTCAAATGCATAATAGTCTGAAGGCCTTCACCTGGCTGCAGTATTGCAAAACCGACCGCATCATGCAAAACCCCCTCTAGCTTTAGGCAAAAGGGCTTAGTGCCTGGGCAGCATGCTGTTACCTCTGAACGTTATTTCCCCCACAATGATGTAGCCAGGTTTTCAGGGTCAGCATATCTGAAACACAAGTCATCAGGAAAACTCCATTCTGATCATGATGTCCCCTCTACCTGAGCGAGATCCTTGGAAAGCTATATTGATTAAAGTCAGGAGATAACCTGCAAACACATCTCCCTTCTTCTCAGACTACCACCTTCCTAAGAATTCTGTATGCATACTTTACCAACAAATACAAACACCAAACCAAGCTATGGCTCAGTCAACCAGTTTTGCCATTACCGAGAATTGCTTTCATATACAAATACCTTGAGGATGAAATCCTAATGGTAACTTGTAGGTGAAGTAACTACTACAGACTGCTTAGAACCATACACAAATCTTCAATTTAAGAAACAAATACTAAACTTCACAATGTTATCCTTTTGCCTCCGGACAAAGGAAAGAGAAGCAAGAAAGAGGAAGGTAAAATTGCTCCATACTTGCATTTTAGTTATTTTGACCATTTGCACTTCATGGTAAATCAATTTGAGCTGCTCCCATGAGGGTTTAGGAGTTCATATTTCCTTTCATCTAGTGATTAAATTCTTATCTAATTGTCCTGTACTGCCATCTCTCTGAAGCAGCGCTCCTCCGAGATGGCTTCAGGATTCTCAGTCTGTAACTATCTAGCACAAGAGGTCTGGTTTGGGTTTGATTATATTTTTTTTTAAGCGTCTCTTTAAAGGATTAAAGCTGAATGTTTCGCCCACAACATGAATATGAATTCTATCTTTAAAATAACCCCAATGAGTTAAATTTGGGCAGCCAAACATTCTTATTCAGCAAGCTTTCACCATGGGTTGGTAGGAAGCCAGAAACAGGGAATGGATATCTGTGTTAGTAGCAAAATGACAACGGAGCTCGCTAAATCAACACGAGTTCTACACAGCAATCAGCAGGATCAGCAACACCATGCTACTAGTAACATTTACAGGACTGCCAACAGAAAACTTTAGAAGGATTAAAAAAAAATACAGAAACTGAAAAATGCTTTTTAAAAAATCACATTGTTTTAACTTAATACTAAAAACCACAAAAAAGCGATACTGCTTTGGTTTTGAATTACAGCACAAAGGTCACAAAACAAATATTATGGTACCTATGGCTAATGAGGTACTGCCCATACACAGTGCTCCTGCCACACTGATGGTCTTACAAAATATTTCTTGATTCCATACGTTTGCTGATCTTGCTAGCGGAAGAGATATTTTTTCTTAGAGGTTTCTCTATTGGTCCCCATTCGCTTGCTGTATACCATATACTATTCCATTTATAGATACAAGAACATATTGCTTCATTAATGCAGAAAAATCCTTGATCAGGGAAAAGACTTTTGAAGAAAAAAATCAATTCCAACTGGGAAAGCCTAATAAAGCACTGGAAATCTGTCAGATAGGCACAGAAATAAAGGCAAACTAGGCCTTAAAAGGAATGCAACATGCTGCAAAATTCAGCACTAACTCATGCTGCGCGGCAAAGAAATAGCTGTATTTAGGAGTTATTTTCCAAAGTTTTTTCTTTTTTTTAAGTCCCATTCTCCTGCTAAAGGTCATTTTTTTCCATGTGTGATTTAAACATCCACTCTTATTTACCTCAGGTTGAGACGCTTCTTACTTTGACTGGCACAACAGATTGCAGGGAAGTCTCTTAAAACACAGTAAGAAGTCAGTAAAGAGGTTCCCAAGGCAATTCTCCAGAACCAAACCCTCTGAAGGGGCAGCTGGCAACATCCCTCAAGTAAAAACCACCCCAAGCCCCAGCCCTCACCACCCACCTCCTCACAGCCTGAGGGAAAGCACCCAGCCTGAAGCACTTCTGGGGGCAGTGGTACTTCTAATACGGCTGTAAGCACCAGGCACACCAGGCAGCCAAAAAGGTTTTCTGATTTAAGAAACAGCTCCACCATGTTATACTTGTGGCTAAAAGCACTCAGGCCCTAAACACACAACACCCTGGAGACTGGTCTCCCTCATAAGCCCTTTCAGCAATAGCACTGAGCTTAGCCCTCCCCACAGAAATCACCTGTAACTCCCAGTACCTGGGTCTTCCTGAGGTAATTTAACAAGAAGTCACTGCAAACGCATCTTCCCTGTGTCATATTGAGCATCTCAGTGGGGCATGTAGGAACTACAAGACGTTCCTGCTGGTAGCACCCTGCTTAGGGAGCTGAAGAACCGAGGTGAACTGGTGCAGTGAGGAGGGAAAACAAAATGGTGGCTCGGGGCATTAGGGTGGGGCCATCAACCTCATTGCCTGAAGGGAAATGGGGGGGGGGGGGGAGAGCAACGGCCTCAGCTGAGGGACTTGCCTCTTCCTCTCCCTGCTAATTAAAGCGTCAAATCCTTAAAATGAGTGTTTCTCTCACTTTCAGAAAGTTCCTTAAAGAAGTGGGTTGTATCATCTCCTTGTGTCCTGTCAGCAGAAACACAGCTGGAATGGTAGGCCTGGCCTGCTTCAGCAGGTGAGTTAGCTTTTAGTACCAACAAGGAAATGTGAATCTCTAGCTAGAAAATCATTCTTAGCCCAAGATGATGTTAGCTATATAGATAAGTATGTTGATTTTTATTTTTTTTTAAATGCTGTAGGTGGTTTTATGTTAATAAACTCTTATGTAATCCTGCCTGAATAACCCCAATAAAACAAAATGGCCATCAGGGGAGGGAGAAGGTATAAGGCTGCCGTTGTCAGGCAGGAGTTTGCAAACATTCAGAGATTAAAGCTTCACTCCAGTAAGAAGCCTAAGGCAAACAAATTCCCTCGGCTTTGCCCTGCCTGTGCCTGTGCCTGGGCCTGGCTTGCGGGAGTGGGGCTCTGGAGGCTGGAGGTAGTAGAGGATGCTGAGCTTGCCGCTCGTGATCGGAAACGTTCTGTCCCCAAATCAAAGGGTTTGTGGATAAAGCTAATTTGTGATCGTTTCAGGCCAAATTCATCTAGCCCAAGGGACTTTTAATTTTCTTTTAGTAATCTTATTCAATGAAATAGCACAGGCATTTTCTAAAATAAAGAGCTCAGTTGCTTCATACTGCTTAGATGTAAATAAGGAAGACGTGAACTGGGGCTGACAGTATTACTGAGTTTTCTTCCTCCTTAATTTTGTTACTTGAAATCCAGTTATGTATAAAATTCTCAGATTGGGGATTAAAAAAAAAAAAAAATCCAGTATTACAGGCAGTGCATGAAATCCATCAGTGCTGCTGTTTGTAGTGAAACAAATTTTTTTCACATGTGACTACTGCGAGCCCTCATGCAACTCATAAGCTGTACAGTGAGCACTAGTCTGAGGCCTAGAGCTTGCAGAGAAATCCTGCAGCACCAATTAGACTGGCTTTCCAGAGGCTAGAAGCGGAAGGTCAGCTCTTCCTTTCACGATGGGCAATAGTGCCTCTGTTGTGCACAGAGGAAGTACTCTAAATGGTGATGGTGTTTTCCTGGTGTTTTTCCATGGTAAGTACAAGGGAGAAGCAAAACTAAGCATGGCACCCGGAATTACTCTAGATCTTTGGTGTGATTTCCTTATGTGTGTTTTTTTTTTATCTTCTTGTGCTGCTGTCTCCTGGGCCAATCATCTGACCTAATCCTATAGGGAAAGCATACCTATCAATTTCTGTAATCCTTATTGCCATTTGCTCAGTCCTGGAGGGGATTTTTTCATTGCCCCTTAGCTATTGTCATATCACCAGGCATTAAACTTATTGTTCTGCTATAAAATACAAAATTGAAGTTAAAATAAAAGGTCAGTTTACACTAGTAAACACCACCCTGTGGAATAATCACTAAATTGGCTAAAAATATGAAAGTACAGCATTGTTCACACATTAAGGAAAAGTATAAAATCAAGAGGCTTCTGAGGTAGAAAACAGCTGCAGCTGGCATGAAGAATACAACATCCACGGTTCCCTGATAAGGATGCTTGTGAAGCTACATGAGGTACAGGGCGGGATGCAATTATTCCGCGGCTTTACCTTATGATGTATAGCAGATACGGGAATGGGACGATACCGTGAAACAGATAAGCTGCCAATTAGCTGTCTGCTCGATACTCGGAGCCAACATTTTGTCAAATTTTGATGAAATGCTGTCCTTTGTGCGAACTTTGCTCATTATAATGTCATTATAATACCAAAACACACCTCCATCCCAAAGGCTACCCGCCTCCAAGGTGCAACCACTCCTTCTTGAGTCTGCGCCCTGAATTTTTCCTAAACTATACCTTTAAATGTGAAGCGAGAAAATTTTACGCCAATCATAATTAAAGTATTTATGACTAAAGTCACTCAAACTCCACCTTGAAGGTAAAAAATAGTATAAAAATAGCCCAAGAAAGGGGGGGATACCCGGGGAAGAGAACTCCATCGCTGACTTCCGGAATCAGTTGACGGGCTGAGCCTTTCTTCCCCGCCCCCCCCACATAGGGACGCCTTTGGGTAAGACTTAGATTATACCGAGTGCTTTCTCGGGAAACTTAGAAATTTCTCTAGAGAATCTCTTTCCTACATTTATAGCCAGGCTGTATCATTTATAACTTTGTCGCATGTTTGATATATGTAATAATACTTTCATTTGCACGGGCTTTGCAGACAGTGTATTTATCACTGGCAATCCTAAGAACCTATATATCTGTTGTTTAAACAAACTGGACTGTTTAAGAAGCTAATCGTTTCGGTTCCTCATTGAACGCAACCAAAGATTTGAGAGTGGCCATGCTAGTTCACGAGCACGACTAGACTGAAAGTGCAGTCCACTATTAGTGTATCCAAATCGTAATAGTTTAAGACATTTTAAACGTGATTGGACTGATAGTGGTGAATTGGGCATGCCTCAGAATTTAAACCTAGCCGCACCTAGCCTCCCACCTCGGTGAGGAATGTTAGAACGCAAGGGGGTTTATCTTCTACCAAAACCACTTTGCCTCTTTCCACGCAACACACCCAAAGAATAGTTTGTCTAGTATTTCAGTTATTTAAGGAGCACTTACGTAATAGGGAAGGAGGTGCTGTGAAAATTACCTGTTTCTCCAGTTGAGAATTCTGCTCCTATGTAATCTCTCTAATGTGCTGAGTTTTTCTGGGCCTACCATGACTCCTACAGTCTCTAGGCAGAAAATGCTGAACTGTGAATGACTTTCTGCCCCTTTAGGGATTCTGGCAAGTCTGAGTAATGATCACTTCCATTCTGAAAACAGCTGCAGCAAAGAATGTATTGGATTGCTAAAGACTTTTCTGACTAATAATCCCTCTGCATTTCTTCTATGTATGGTGATGTTGTCATGTGTATAATATTAAATGTTCTAGAGCTCGATAGCCCAGTGAAGATATAAAGCAGGGTAGACTTTTATTGTCTGTGTATGAAACACCTGTATTTAACTTACAGAATTTAAAAGATAGTCCTGCGATTTCATACCAGCTATTAAAATAATAGCTTTCACTGGGGAAGCAATGTAAATCAATGCTGTTTGCATTGGTTGGCAACTTGCTAATTTGTTCTAAGCCAAGCATTAATATTTCACTGTATTTGTGAAGCTCTGTGAAAATGTCTTTTTAAAGCTGGGAGAAGACACTGTATCAGGAGTAGGCCAGTCCCCAGTGTGCTTGTCTCTGTAATTAGCTGTCTGTAAACCAGTTAAACTGTGCAGCTGTTTCATAAGGGTGTTGGGAAAGGCTCGTGCATGATTTGTTCAACCTAGGACCAGTATGTTTAACTCCCATTTTCAGTCATGCTTTAGAAAGAAGTTTCCTAGTATTTATTAATATGATACATGCTTCAACACACAGCATGAGAACAATTCTCCTATTAAGAAATATGGTAAAAATTCTTTAGTTTAGAATTAAACCTAGAATAATGCAATGCATAAATCTCAAATGTATACAGCTTTTAATGGTAAAGCTTGCTCCCCTGTTGTTCTTCTGCATCAGCAGAGAAAATTTTTCATTTCTTCCATTAAATTCTGCCAAATAAAACTGTTAGCATAATTCACCTACCTGAGAATAATTCGCCATTCTCCCATGGATGTAGTATGAACTACTGAGGTAACCTTTTATGAGCTAAGACATTATATACCCCTGATGCTACCTAGATAATCTTCATGTGTCTAACAGCAGCTATCATGTTTTAAATTGTTGCACTGAAATTCCCATCCCTAAAGCCAGACAACCGAACATGGTAAATTTTTTTGCTGGCCCAGTACAAAATGTTGGTTACTTTAGCATAATACACTTTTAAAAAATATTTCTCGATGTCACTTCCAGGGAACATTAACTTATTTCACTGTTTTGATGCTTGCTTTTTCCTTCATCAATTTGGAAGAAACTCCTTGCCTCCATAGACATAGCAGTGCCAGTCAAGAAGCCTTAAATTTGCTCTCCTTTATTAAAAGGATTTTGCATTGGATTATTTTGTTTTCAGAGTGCAAGTGATACTTGTATAAAGTTGCCATGAGTCATGCTTTGTCATCCTTAGGCTAGGGTGATGCTCTTCTCCAGGAATGGTCTTGGTGGCATTAATAACATAACTGAAATGATGATTACCTTGATTATCAGTAGAGGAATCTGAACTTTTGTTTGAATTCAGTGTTCCACGCTTCATCCATGTTGAGTAGTTAAATTTTAGTCCTACTTTCCATGCATTATGTGGCCATTGAAAATTAGTAGCAGCATATATTAAGCCTAGGAAAGAGCTTGCAGGGTCATCTGATCCGTCATCATCTTCCAGAGAAGAATCATTGTTATTCTAATCACAAACCATGGAACATGGTCCAGGTTCTGCAAATATCTTCTACAATCTGAAGATGGATATCTATTGGAGACAATTCTCTGAGATGGTTGTGGTATTTCTACTTAGGAATTCTCTGTTTGTTTTGCCCCAGTTTATTGTCACATATACTATGGCAATTGCTTTGTGTTTCTTACAATTAAAGTATCTCTGCTATTCTGAGGCGAAGCTGTGAATCCTCTGGCAAGCAGTTACCCACTGACTCAGTGAACTGAAAGTAAGGAGTCTGCTTACCAGTACACGTAGAGGATTTTCAGTCTGGACATTTTACAAGTTGTACTGTTTGACCTTCAGTTTGGGTGGTCTGACCAATCTGCCTGACTCCTATTTAGTGTGTGGGATTTGTGCAGTGCAGGATTATGCATATGTTTATCCCTGAAACCAAGGGAGTACGTTAGTGAAACTGCATGCGCAGCATTGGCTAATAATGCCACTTCTGCTGGTGATGGAGTCCATGACTCGAGAGGGATTATGTTTGTTGACAAAGAGCACATCTGGCTGCCATACAACCGTGCACTCCAGAGGTCTAATTCTTGTCCTGATTTACTCCCCATCCGATTCATGGCTGTAACTCTTCCAGATGTGCCACATGTTGATAAACATAATTCTTTTATCAGTGACTAAATCAGGACAGAACTTGGTCTTCTGTTTTTGTCTGTAGATTTTATTTTTAGTGATACATTGGATTTAGGAGGCTGAATATAAGCACTTGCTGTATGCCTACATTTGTAATGTCAGTGCTCCTTGACCAGAATACATAACTATTGGAATAAGGCTCTCCAAGTCCCTTGCTTTGTTTAAAGGAGTGTTTTACTCTTTAAAAGGTTTAATTTATAAGATAGAACAGTTGCACTGTAAAAATAAATGTACGTGTCTATATAAAGGATGGTAATAGTGATATTCTTTTGTCCACCCAAAAAAGTTGGTGCCTTGGTGTTGAATGTCAGGATTGCTCAGTGGTGCAGCAAGAACAGAACCAGAGTCTGGAACTTTCTCTGTTTTGTAGACAGGGATTTTTGGAAGACTTTCCAGTATCTGTACTTGTTCTTAGGAGTGATGCTACCCATTTGAGACTTGCTTATGCGTATGACAGAAGGCAGCAGAATAAATTGTACTTTAAAAAAAAAAAAAAAAAAGAGGATGATAGCTTTTATAAACGTGCATAAAATCCCTTTTTCCACCCTCAGATACTAGATAAGTATGGGCAGTTCAAGTACTATATTTCTAATTCAAATTATCTGTCATCATTCATTCTATTTTTATTTTTTATTATTACTTAAATTGTTTCTTCTTTTTATGGGTGCTTATCCAAGATAAAGAAGGAAATGTATCTAGCACATACTAAAGGAGCTACAATTAAAGATGCGTATCTACTTTTTACTGTACTATGACTAATTTCTCTTGCTTACTTATTCACTTTGGCATATTTATTCTCAAGAAAGTTTTTTTTTTTTTTAAAGCTTTTTTTCCACATATGAATTCATAGCTTCCATCCCACCACTGTTGGGCCAAGAAGTCAGGTGAAAATCTGATGGACTTCTTCCAGGACAGCGACAGTGCTTTCAGCTAAATGCAGAAAATATACTGACTGTTGAATTTAGGAAAAATATTTGGGTAAATGTATTACACTTTCATGTTTTCTATGGCAGTGCTATTTGTGCACCCTTTTTGGCCCTCTTGTGAAGTAGAGAAGTATAGCTATCGTTTTTATATATGGGGAAGGTGTTTTTGTCAAACTGATGGATTTAGTCAATTGAGTTTCAGGCTTCCCTGCTCCCAGATGTACTTTTAATCTTTCATATTGTATTTTGATAAATTCCTATTTACTTCACTTTAGTAACCACAGGGTGCTTTGTGTACTAACTGTACACAGAGTTAAGTAGTTTGCACGCTTGCTGCCCTTCTCTGTGTGTGTCATGAATGTAGAATAAATTGAATGGAACTCATCTAGTAAGCATGCTCCACAGGAACAAGAATGAAACTTGCAGTTGTATACATCTGAGTTTATACTTAGGTGATGACAATGATTAACTTTCATACTCCTTTCCTGTCTGTATAACAGGGATGGTTATGTTTATACCTTTCTAAGAAAAGTTTTGAGCTGCTTAATTACTACATTGAACATGACAGCTGCTAATACAGGTGTTGCATCATTCATTCTTTAATTGCAGCTTTCTTTAGAATTTCATAGGGATCCCAAATTTGATAAACCACCTTTTTGTTTCTCGTGGGGAATATTCCGATAAGTCTGCAATGTTTGCTTTCCATTTCTTTTTTTGTTTGTTTGTTTTTTGATTTGTTTTGGTTTTTTTGTAAAACATCAGCCATTTACAAGTATGTTGTAAATAATTTCTCCACTGTAATTTCCTTATGCTGAACAGACTCATTCTTCAAATACCAGACTCAGCTAGCTCATGAAGTAGTTTAAAATACATAGTTTGCTACTTTGAATGAAACACAGTTTCCGGGTATCTTAAGAAAAGTAATAGAGACACATTGAAAAACTTGGAGCTTGTTCTTTTACTTTTTCACTTCTTCCAGTGGCATTTTGCTGCCCTTTGTTGGTTTTCTCCCTTTGGCCATCTTGTCATGCACACTTCCTACTTTCTGAAGTCCTGTAGGGAGGAAAATGATAGCGACACATAACATATCAACTCCGAGCAACCAAGGAGCACGCAAACCAAGTTCTGTTGCAGAAGACGCAAGGACATTAATTGGCAGTACTTTAGATCATCTACTTTTTTCTCAGCCACACACAGGGAAATTCTGTGTTTAAAGAAAGCATAGAAGATCTTGATTCAAATGAGAACCTCATGCCTTCAAAGATCTTTCTCATGAGTTCAGTAAGTTCTAAAGGTATGAGCTATAGATGAGCGATCAGTTGGCCGTTCAAAATTATGAAGACAGTGGGTGTAAATTTCCTTCCCACTACTCAGAGTTCAGTTTTAACTCCCCTGACCTCACTGGAGCTAACTGTGTGTGAAGTACTGTAATGCAGTAGAGAATCCTGTCGACACAAATTCTGCAGATGTCTAAATGATTCTTAATTAAATGATAGCTGTGGGCTTCCCCAATAAGTGTATCAGATATAGGGTAATACTACTTATTTTAATTTGGGTAATTAGAAATCTAACCAACCTTGTTTATTTGCAGAGTCATAATTCTGGTCGTAATGACCAGAAACTGTTTCCATGCATACTGTGCTGAGCTTCTTTCAGCTGCCACCATTTCAAGTTCTCCCTTTGCTTCTCCACATACTTAACCAATACTTTGTTCCCTGTATGATTCTTAGGCATGCATTTCACTTAATGTTTTTTAACAATCCATCCCCTGACATAAGCCAGGATGCATTTTACAAGAGTAGATGTACTCAGGGTTACCAGAAAGGGTGGATCCTCTTATGTCCTTAAGAAATAGTACTATTTTCTACAGCTACCTATTGCAATAGGCCACAGCTGTATCTCTTCAAGGACAGAAGAGATTAAGCAGTTCCTTTCCTGTTCTGCTCTGACCTGCTTGTTTCCTGCTAGTGGTTAATAGTTTCCTAGATCTGAGATCTCCTTTTGAAAAATAAACGTGAATAGGGCAAATAGTTTAAATACTTGGTTTCTAATGTCTTGCTTCATCTGAATCAAAAGTGCAGTCCAACTAAATATTTACTTGCTAATACAAATTGTATGCTTTTTTGCTTTTTGCAAAATGCCAGTTAAATACACTTGTGATTATCTCTCTATTTGGGTTACTTATTGTATCCTCATTAAATAATATAGACAAATATACCTAATAAAAATTGGTTTGTAAAGAATTTGGTTGGTCATACTCATACTGTTCAAAGACTGATCATTTGGGATTCTCTGTGTTTACAATGAGGATGAGCAACTTTCATGGATGCTGTTTTGATCAGATCATTTTAATCTTTATAGGCACTGTGCTACTTTAGTTTGTGCAGGTCACACTCAGAGCAAAATTCTGGTTGCTGGATACTTTCTATCATTTTTAATAGACAAAAGACTATTCTACTTTGAGTAAGTGTATGTTCCCTGTAATGCATCTTTTGCCAGGGAATATGTTTTCAAGTATCTTGTGTAATGAAAGTGACAGGTTGCTTTCAAGTAGGGCAGTTGGTAGGGGCTCATCAGATCAGGGCAGTGCAGAAGGTGGTGTATTTTCTGCACAGATAACTAGAAAGGAAAATTGGCTGGGTGCACTGCAGTATGGATCTTTGCTTCCCTGCATAGAGCAAAGGTAAGTCTCCTGGCCTCTGCTGTGCCCAAATAAGCTGACAAACCTGATGAATGGAAAAGCTTTGTATCTCAGAGTCATGAAAAGCACAGAAGTGAATTCAGCAAATGTTCTGTTCTGAATGCACGTGAATTAATCAGCTGTAGCCTAACAGCAGCTGAGCAAATGGCTCACCCTTCAGAATACAGCCTCTGAATCAAAGCCAATGATGTAGATGGGGATCTGTCAGTCAGATGGGTTGTCTTACCTTAGAAAAGGGATGTCAGTGACAGGATGTATTTGTGATACTTTGGGTTTGTATCTGTTTTTAAGGTGGAATGCAGCAAATGTCTGACTCTAGCCCTGTTCTCATGTAAAGAATTAAACAACAGTGATTCTCCACAAAGCAACTATACGCTCTAGAAAAGCAACTTTGATGAGTGTCGGTGTTGCTGCCAGCATTCATTTTCTCGGGTGCGCCTCTGGTTACTGCTCATGCAGAAGTAGTATTTTGGAGAGAAGATATTAACAGGAGAAGAATTCGGAGCTGCAAGATGCATCCCCCTGCTTGCTCCACAGGATACTCCAGCAAGAAGTAGGAGAGAGAAGCTTGTGATGAAGTCAGAGTTACAGAGTTGATCATCAGAGATACACATAAGGCCTCACGGTTAAATATGTATGTGTGTGCAGTGTTACAGGTCATCCATTACTCTTCCAGAAAGAGTAGGTCAAGGAAATGTAACAGTAATTCCTGGGCTTTGCTGTACATTTAAGATTGTAACCTGGTGTAACTCTGGAATTTTTTTTCAACCTGAAAGCTAAAGAGGATGGAGGGGGTGGCTGATTTAATGCTACCATTAAGAAAAAGAAATTAATAGCTGTGTTAAAGACCTGCATAACTTTTATTTCAGAGTCTGTGTATGGTAAAGTACCCCAAAGCCTTTAAAGAGGACCTGAAAGAAGGCACCTTACGTGGGTCTTGCAAAGACTGCAGAAGAGAGGAAAGATGACAGACTGCACAATCAGCTCCAGGGCTCACAGCTCTGCAACTTCAGGAGAATTGTATCCATGAAACCAGGGTATTGCATTTCTTATCCAGATGATCAGTATGTTGCATAGAATATTGTGCCTGCCTGTTTCTGTCCATAAGTCTTATCTTCTGAACACATGTGAGTTATCCTTAAAAATATTTAGAGTCATGTTATTGTTCCCTTTATGGCCTTCTCATCCCTTTTCCTATCTTGAGTTTGGTGTATCCCACTTCAAACAATTCCCTGTTCACATCTCACTGAAGCGTATGCTGTACTGTCCCATGTTTCACTTACTTTGCACAGCCTTCTGTCTATTGCCCCTGCATTAATCCTTGTTACTCCTTGCAGTGATGATTGTGTGAGGTATTACTCTGAGTGTGGAAGTGGGAGGATAAAACTGGGAGCTAGAGTTCTGCTTTGTGTTTCTTGCTATGCTGCTAGCTGACAGGTAGACTTCAATGTAATAATTTAACTCATAAGAATACTGAAGCAAAGAGGGGTAACCTCTTCAGTGGCTTCACGTCTCTCTGCTTCAACATTGCAGTCTTTTTAAGGGAGGTTATTATTTTGTAGTTGTTCAGCCTTCTTCAAACAAACCGGAGAAGACTGGAGGTCAGTTCATTTGGATTGATTAAAAAAACTTAACAGGTGGGAGAGGTCAAGCTGTTCCCTGAGGGGGAGTCAGATGCTTTTTTGACCTTCTTGATTTCAGGTGCATTTGGCAAGAGAAGCTGGCTGATAACACAGGTGCCCAAGAGCATGCCTCTCTCAAAATGAGGATCCTCCTCTCAGTGAGATTGTCTTCATTTAGTAAATTAAAACCTACCATCCACAACCCAGGGCGCAGGAGGAGATGGTCTCTTCTGTTAATGATTTTGTTGATTACAAGAACTTGTATTTAATTGCAATGTACATGACTGGTATGTTCCAGGCAAACAGCGTGTCATCAGAGAAATTGGGGAAAGTGAGTTGTTTGTTCTGCCAATAGGTCAGGCATTTTTTCTTCATTCCTCCCTGTGATGTTTTGTGTGTTCTATATGCATACACATTAATCAATGTAGGCAGTCTTTAATTATAAGCAAATGGTACTTACTGCTTCCCAAATCAATGTGTCTTCTAAAGTAGGTGCCTGCGTACAAGAAAAAATCTATGAGCAAAACTGAAAAGTTCTGCTTTGCACTGGAAGTCATCTTCACTACCTGGCAAAGTCTAACCTGATCTTTCAAGCAAGTAGCCTTCAAAGGAAAAAAAATATATTCTCCTAACTCTGTAAAACAACCAAAAAAAAAGTTTTACAGCCAAATGCCTTTTTTTTTGATTGGAGGAGACAAGGACCAAATATATCAGTGAAGTGTTTCTCAGAGGAGAATTTTCAATACATGTGTTTGGTGAATCCAATTAACTATATTGCACTTTGGCCAAATTCCTTTAACACTGAATGTATGTCTGTGCAAAGGATCTGTGAGTGGAGGCTTGCAAAATGGGGGTTCATGACTCTTAGTTCCACTGCTGGGCTTTTGGCTGTCCTGCAGCAGCTGACTGGGGTCCTCTAAAATAGCGTTAGTCTGCTGGGGTTCCCCCAGCTCTGGACAAAGCTTTGTGTATTGGGAGGTATAGGATGTTAAAGTTGTACATGCATGCATCCTATATTTTTTAAAATCAAAAATTACACCCTAATCACTCTGGAGGAATTAGCTTCTTTGGGCTGTAACAATGTCAGAAAGCAAGGTATAGATAAAGTGTGTTAATTAATATACAGTCTGCTATTTACAAATATGAAGAGGTGTGGCATGGTTTTTTTGGGGGGGGGGTGTTACTTATGATGTTATAGACACCCTTTCTAAGTTCTTATTCTATGTAAATCCTTTTCTATGAGCTGATAACTGTTTTAAAACTCAGAGATGGCTTTCAATGGTTGAGATGTTTACTTTAGGTGAATGTTTCTTCTGTAAATTGAAGGAGTGTGAGCCTTAACAAATGAAATGCTTATTCTGAAAGCACAAATGCTTTCCAGTCTAGGTTTCCCACAGTGCTGTGTATAGGATGCTCTGCAACATGAAGATAAACACAATGATAGTTTTGAATATACATCAAAATGTGTCTAAGCTTGCTGGATATTTTTCACTTAAAAACTGGCATAGTTCAATAGGGAAGTGGAAGGAAAAATGTCTTATCTGCGTGTCTGGTTTTTAGAATTCTGAAATATGAAAAACAAATTAAACCCAGCTTATTTAAACTCTGTATTCCTTATTTCAACTGTTAGATGATTTCTGAATCAAAACCAGCTAGGTTTAAAAACAAAGAAAAAAAAAATGGGGGGAAAAGGGGGGAGGAGGAGAAGGTTGCCAGCAAATAAAATCCCTATCTGTTCTCGCTTTTAGTTTGTTATTCTGCTTTCAACAATACCCAAAAATCAGTGAATTCAAATGTAGTTGGTGTCCCGTGTTTAGGCTCCCTGCAGCATATGAATGGTTTGTACTTAAAATCAGTAGTCCAGTTTTCTGTTCCTTTGCACTTTGGGCACTAACGTATACCTAAAGAAATAATAGGTAAGATCTTGCCTTGCCAGGTCAATAGTGTCAGATCCCTTTATTGGGTTTCCCCTTGCACTGCGGAACTGAATGTAGACAAAGATGAAGGGTTTTTTTTTTGTCTTCTAGCGATACCGAATAGTACGGCCGTATTCTCTTCACTATGTGTGATTCTACAGTGTTTTCTTGTTCCATACCAGCTTCTCCAAAATAATTCTATTTTCAAAGTATAATATGATATTGCCTAGATTAATATGGGGCACAGTGTGTGGACATAAATGCATAACCCCTTTCCAAAAATTAATTTATCTCTCTGCATTTTTCCTGACCAGCACTTTTTAGAGCATACATGCATGTGAGGCTTTCCCTCCTCCAAGATACTCAGGGCAGCTGCAAATAGTTAAATTACATGATAAAATACATATTTAGTAGTGTGTTGCATGCGTGCATATATATGCATGTATAAAAACAAAATGAAGGCATGGGAAAAAAAGAGAGGAAGTGATGAGGTTTTTTGACCAAGACAAGAGGAAGGTATTAACTGTTCTCCATTGTCCCCGGTGGCTGTAACATCCTCCCGCTCTGCACTGCGCCTATATTACACATGGTCAAGGGTTATCAGATATAGCTCTACACCTTCTTCCCTATTCATCATGTGACGCAGATGACGACATACAGCTTTGTGTTTTCTTTTCGTTCAGGTGAGAGAGAGGTTTGAGGTGAATAAAGGAACCTTGCATTTAAGCGAGGTGGCCACTACGCAGGGTGGAGCATGATCTGTGGCACCCTGAAAGTGAAGTAGGGGGGCAAAAATTTGTGGGTAGCAGAAGACCACATGTGTGCCGATGTTGGCCTAATGGGAGATTAGTTAGTGGGAAGCCAGCCTCAGGCAGGTAGAAGGAGCGCTATGCGTTGAGATGCGCTGTGTGAGCTGATGCAGGCAGGATGCAGGAACAACTGCAAAACTGTGGATGAAAGGCAAAGAACAAGTTTAATCTCGATACCTCACAGACCAGGGAATCTCCGAAGCAACACGCGGGTAGAGGCACGCAAGCAGGGACCGTGGGCACCGCGGAGTGAGAGAGAGCCCTTGTGAGCAAGAGTCCTTGGCAGCGAGAGAGTCCTTGTTAGCAAGAACGCGTGCGGACTCCCTGTTCTCACTGATATCTAAAGGGTTCAAACAGGCATAGTTTCCCCACTGTGCTTTGATCTTTTTCAACAGCAGGCCAGGATTCTCAAGCGTCTAGATAAGGTGTCCCTGAGTCCATCGCAGACTTATGTTATATAAGTGCAAGTGGTTTACTTCCAAGCACCCAAGACAACAATTAGTGTGATGTATGTGTTTCCCAGCACCCCAGGTGCGAGTCACTTGAGCATATTTACAATCCTCCTCGCAGATCTTCCATTGCTGTCGCTTTCCCATATGCGCCGACTGGCAAATGAGCTCCGGAATGAATGGGTAGTGTTGTGCAGTAGCTGTAGTGTGCATTCATATATATCTCTGTACCAGTTACAGGGGGGGTAGGGTTCATTATCACAGGGAGCTGGGATGGGATGTAGGCATCGGTGACGACACAGTCATCATTTGGCGGGGGAGATAGCTGAGGCGGGGGACGAGCAGGGCAGCAACAGCTGCTTGGGAGCAGGTGATGCTTTGGGTTCTGGTCCGTGGGCGCTGCTACAGTAGTTGTATTTTGTCTGATCCTTTATTGGTGTTATCGTTGGTGTTTGCTTCTTTTCTTTGTGGTATTGAACAGCCTCTATCTCAACCCATGCGTTTGGCCTTTTTCCGTCCAATTCTCTTCTCGTTCCTGCAGGGGACAGGGGGGAACCAGCAAGCGGACACGTGGTTTCCTGGCGCGGCCAGAGAAGCCCGGCGCGCCGGGGCTGGGGAGGCGGCGAAACCGGTTCGCCCCGGGGGTGAGAACAGCCCCTGGTTGTCCGCCCTGGCGCCTTTCCAGGAGCCCCCGAGCCGCCCCACGTGACACCGGCCGACCAATAGGAGCGAAGGGTCGTGGCGCCGCGGCCGAGGCCCTCGGGGCGCTCCGGGGAAGGAGCTGGTGCCGCGCGCTGCAGCGCAGGTGAAAAAAGGCGAGGGGGGCGGGGAGGATGACGGGAAAACGGCACGGGGAAAGGGAGGGGGACAAAGGGACACGGTGGTGGTGGCGGCGGGGATGGGGGGAGAACGTCACGGTAACGCCACGGTAGTGACATCAGCGCGGGGGTCGGCGGTGGGCGAGGGGCTGTGGGTGAGGCTGCACGGTGGGGAGGGGCGGAGGACTCGGGCTTGCTACGGAGGAGAACCCGGGCCTGGTCGTGCGGGGACCGGGGCCGAGGGGAGGTCCCAGGCCCAGTTCTGAGGCGACTGAGGCCATGGGGGGAGCCCCTCCTGAGGTGACAGTGGTTATGGAGAGGACCCAGCCCCTGTCCTGAGGCGACAACAGCCGAGGGAAGGCTCTGTCCTCAGGCGACAGCGACCATGGGGAGGCCCCAGGCCCCCTCCTGAGGCGACCGAGATCGAGGGGAGGCCCCGACCCGAGGTGACTGTGGCCAAGGGGAGGCCCCAAGCCCCATCCTGAGGTGACTGAGGCCATGGGGAGGCCACAGGCCGCCTTCTGGTGTGACAGTGGCCGTGGGGAGGCCCCAGCCCCTGCCCTGAGCCGACAGTAGCGGAGGGGAGGCCCCCTCCTGAGGTGATAGTGGCTGAGGGAAGGCCCCACTCCCGGTGTCCAGCCCAGCAGGGTGCCCCCATCCTGGTCCTGTCTCACCCAGGGCCCAGCCTGGTCCTTAGTTCCTGCGCTGGCCCCTGGGCCCTGCTGGGACAGGGGTGTCCCTGCCCTTGCACTCCCCTCGGTGAGGGTCGTTTGGCTTGCCCAGGGGGGTGTCAGGGCATTGTCCCGCCTTGCACAGACCCACTGTCCCCTGAGCTGTGCCCTGTCCTTTGCAGTTGGGTAGGGAGCTCCCGCCTCCCGGTACCGCCAGTTTATCCAGTATAAATACCCACTGAGGTCTGGGGCTGGCTTCAGCCACCACAGGGGCACCGGGAGCTGCTTTTCAGCATCCCTGGCGTCTCCACACACCCACTGCTCAGCTCCAGCCGTGACAATAAATGTCCCTTTGCCTCTGCCCGCTGTCTCTGGGACGCTGGCTCGAAGGCTTGGCTGCGTGTGGCTCTTAGCACAGTGCCTGGTTTTACCCCAGAAAGGGGGGTTTGGTCATGGTGAGGAGGGAGGGGCGAGCGGAGGGCTCTGCTGCAGGGTCAAGGGGAGCTGGGCAGCCCTCCCAGCCCGCCTGCTGTGAGAGGGACAGGGGCAGGGGAAGAGGGAAATGCAGTTGGCAGGGGAGAAATGTTTGTGGATTGTGTCAGGAATGGCGTGGCCAGGACTGGGGCAGTGACTGTCCCCCTGTACTCAGCACTGGTGAGGCCCCATCTCGAATATTGTATTCATTTTGAGGCCCCTCATGCCAGGAAGGACATTGAGGGGCTGGAGCGTGTCCAGAGAAGGGCAATGGAGCTGGTGAGGGGTCTGGAGCACAAGTCTTGTGAGGAGTGTCTGAGAGAGCTGGGGGCGTTCAGCCTGGAGAAAAGGAGGCTGAGGGGAGACCTTCTTACTCTCTACAACTCCCTGAAAGGAGGGTGGAGCCAGGGGGGGTTGGGCTCTTCTCCCAAGGAACAGGTGATGGGACAAAAGGAAATTGCCCCAAGTTGCACCAGGGGAGGTTTAGGATGGATATTAGGAAAAATACCTACACCGAAAGGGTTGTCAAACATGGGAACAGGCTGCCAAGGGCAGTGGTGGAGTCACGATTCCTGGAGGGATTTAAAAGCCGGGCAGACTTGGTGCTGAGGGACATGGGGTAGTGGTAGTTTGGACAGTGATGGGTTAATGGTTGGACTTGATGATCTGAAAGGTCTTTTCCAACCTAAACAATTCTATCATGCCATGATCCAGACAGGATTGTGGGTCCAGCAGCACCAGGGCTGCTCGCTGGGAGTCGCTCATGCTCCTTGGCTGACAACCTGCTGCCAAAACCCAACCTGGGTGGATTTGGGGGGGAATCACCCCGTTTCTGTCCCATCCACACAGGTTTTTCTCTCCCATTGTCGCTGCCTCAGATGGTGGTTTCCACTCTGGTGTCCCTCTGAGGAGCTGTTCTGTGCATCCCCTCGCCGTGTGTCCCCCTGCAATGGCGGCGGACCACCCAGCTTTATTTACATCCCATGTCCTTTCAGCCAGTCGCTTCCCCCTCTCTCTCTTTGTTCCCTCCATCTCTGTCGCTGCTGGGGACCAAGGACAGCCACCGCCACCTGCAGAGGGACCCGTGGGTGTCCCCAGCTGAGCACTGCGTCCCCGCTGTCCCTCCCCAGGCTGTTAACTCACCCCCCAGCTCTCTGCCCTTCCAGGTTTCCTGGAGGGTGGAGCCATTGTCGGTGAGGACCAAAGTCCCCTCCTTCCTGTCGGACCTGGGGAAGGCCACGCTGTGGGGCATCCGGAAATGTCCCTGCTGTGGCACTTAAAACGGCACCCGAGGCCTCATCTGCAAGAACAAGACCTGCGGCACCGTCTTCCACTACGGCAACCACAAGCAGCCCAGCGTCGATGCCATCAAGATCATCACCGGCTCTGACTTACAGGTTTATTCGGTGCCGCAGTGGGACTGGGGACCAGATTACTGGTGCCTTGTGGAGCTGGGGGTCTCTGAGATGGCCATCCGGACGATGGATGGGACCATCATCACGCAGCTCAGCTCCGGCCGCTGCTACCTGCCATCCTGTCTGAAAGCGGTCACACAAGGGGTGGTGGAAAACCAGTGCTAGCACATCAAACTGGCCCTGAACTGCCAGACGGAGGCCACCCTGCTCGCCTTGAAAAACTTGGTGCTCAACTCCATGCAGGCTTCGCCCAAAACCAAACAAACTATCTGGCAGCTGGCAACCGAGCCCACAGGGCCACTGGTGCAGCGCATCACCAAGAACATCCTGGTGGTGAAGTGCAAGGCCAGCCAGCAGCACAGCCTCAGCTACCTGCACGCCTCCTTTGCCCAGAAGATGAACGGCAAGACGCTGATGGACCAGAGGTTCTCCTGCTCCTGTCAGGCTCCAAAGCCCGGCAAGAGTGGCCCGGCCGAGAAGGAACCACCGTTGCCATGCTGCATTCACTTCTTCGCCTGCCTCTGCATCTTCACCAGCGACAAGAGCCTGGCGCAGGAGTTTGCCAAATTCCTTGCCTACAACGCTGGTGGTAGGTGGGGGAAGCTACACGCAGAGGATTTTTGGGGGGGGGGGGGCGGGGGGTGAAACGTGTGGGACTGATGACACCCACTCTGTTCCCTCCCACTTGTGATGAGGCAGCTGCCTCGCTTTGCCCGGGCTGCCATCACATCTGTTCCCCATCAGTGCTTCATTAGCTGGAGTTTAATTTCCTGCCCCCTCCCTCTGCAAGGTCAGAGCTTCTTAGGGAGTGAGTCTTCCTGGGTTGCAGCTCTCTCCTGGTGTGTGGGAGCAGAGTGGGGTGCTCCCTATGCTCCCCTGGGAGCTGAGGGGGGGGCAGATCCCTATGGGTTTTGCTGCAATGGGTGCTCGGGGTAAGTCGGGTTTCTCTCCTGGGTGGGGAGCTGGGTGTTCCCTTCCATTGGGCTGGAGCAGCACTGGGGGGAGCTCAGCTCATTGTGACCACCCCTCCCACGGCAGCAACCTCTGGGGTTCAGACCCCCAAGGGGTTATGCACCCCAATAGGTGCGCCTGGATAACGCCACCCTGTTTTTAGGCACACAAAGGTGAAAATCCACCCTGAGGAGAGTGCCCTGAGTGATGTGAGTGAATTAAAGTCACTGCTCACCTCAATGTTCCCCCCAAGAAGTGTGCCTGGGGGGCCGAGAGGGCTTTGGGGGTTCTCTGAGGATGTCTGGGGTGTGCTGGGCGGTCTTGGGGGTGAAGTGCCAGTGTGGGGAGGGGGACACGAGACCCCACATCCCTGCAGTGCTGCTGCGTGTGGTTGAGATGCTTTTAAGGATGGAGTCTTGTTTCTCCTAGGGCTGAAAGGGCTGGCGGCCCTGCAGCTGGTGGGCAGCCCCAAATCCATGGGGCAGGCTGGGGAGGCGGCTGCTGCCAAGGCCAAGAAGAGGAAAAAGGACGTCACACCAGGTGAGTGTCTGCGGCAGACTCTGTGGGACAGGGGGGATGTGGGCCGAAGCTGAAAGCCATTGTCTGGCAGGAGGGGCAGCTGTGCTGTGACCTGCTGGACTTGTGTCTGGTGACGGCGGGAGCTTTCGGAGCGGTTCTGGGTGTTGGGCACACTCCTGCCCTGAGTCCAGTGGTTCTTTCAAGGGTTGTCAGCGATGTTAAGAGCTGTGGTGACACCCTGCTCTGAGGATAGAGGGGATTTCTCCATCCCATCCCGCATGGTGTGCCCAGGGACCCCCAGGACTTGTGCACTGACGCTCTTTGAACCAATTCCTCAGGGGCGCAGGCAGCCAGCCCCCTCCTGGTGCAAGACCCGGCTCACGGCAATGCCAGGAGAAGCAGCCTGAAGAAGCTGGCCATCGCCTCCTCACTGAAGAGACAAGGTAAGCCTTGGCCACGCGCCTTGGGATGCTCGGAGGCCGGGCAGACGCTCACAGCCATTCGGTTTGTGCCGTCGTGACCCCTGCAGAGGGGACAGCCGAGCCCTCACCATCCATCGCTGTCTCTAGGAGGTGAAAATTGGGCTCAGGCAGCTTGGTGTTACTGGTAGCTGTGTGTCTGGCATGGCTCGGGGTGTCAGCGTGGCTCTGGTTGGCTGTAGACATGGTTGTTGTTAGAGAAGGACAATGCCAGCATCCTCCCAGGGTGGCTCTTTGGTGGATTTTTGGCACAGCAAGCTTAAAAAAGTTGGCTTTTGGTAGGGCTGGTGCTGTTGTGAGTGGGCAGGTGTTAGTATCTCCTAATGCCATGAAGTGCTTTCTTGGGTAAAATGAGTAGCTGAATCGGGTCAGACACAGTTGTGAGCTGGTTTCCATTCATTTTTTGCCACTGTCAGTGTTTGCAGCATCTCTTAATGGCCAGAGCTGCTGGGGGGAACTTCTTGTGGCCGGAGCCGCTGTGGTTTCTAGCGGCAAATCCTTGCTTGGAAGCACGGTCTGGTGTGGGGAGCGTGCCAGCGGTGGAGGAGATGGGAGCTGGGGTCAGCCCAGGGAGGTGGTTGTGGGCACCAGTGTAATACCTTGTCTCTGAGCAGATGGCTGTGTGTTTATGTGTGTTCCTGTGTGATGTTCGGAGAGGGAAGGGTCAGTCCAATGCCATGAAAACCTGAAAAGCGACTCAGAGCCCTTCAGAGAAAGCTGCTCTCTTTGCTGGTTGTGGTGTGGTCTGGGCCTGGGCAGGAGCTTTGGTTTAGTGCTTTTGTTCCTCTCAGCTTTAGTTTTGGCCTAGAAAGGGGTACAGATCTCTTCTCTTTCCCTGAGGTAGTGTTGCTCCCGCAGATGCCCACGTGTGCCCTGGGGCAGGGGGGGAGGAGGTGTCGGGTCCCACTCCCGGGGAATGGGGCTGTGGAGGCAGCTCCGGGGTGTAACTGTACGGTGGTGCTGAGAGCAGAGGGGGTTTCAGAAGTGGATTAAAGTAGTGCTGCGTTTCCTGGCCCTGTGAGTGAGGTGCCCAAGGCAGCAGCATCTCATCCATTGAGCTGGTGGACAGGGTTGTGTTTGATGTCCTGCTGCCTTTTGGAGCTTGGTTTAACACAGGCAGCTGTGGCTTGCACTGCTGGGGGAAGTGGTGCAGGTAGAATGGGAAATAGTGGACCGGAGCTGGCCGCGGCAGCAATTCCTGTTGAGCTGCAAGCTCATTGGCATATGCCAAGAGTGTACCAGGGTCTGGTAGACAGAAGCCTGCTGGTTTAGGCATCTGGCTCTTCCCTAGAATTCAAGGGCATCCGGGCTAGGAAAGGCTTAATTAAAGCAGCTGGGCTGGATTCTGAAGATGCAGGTTATTACCTGTGGGCCTTAGCAGAAACTGACAGGCTTTAACTCTTGTTTAAGGCCTTGGGTTTGCGTTATCCTAAGTTTCTAGGTAGTGGTCAGGATTATGGGAGAGAGGGCTAACAGGGAGGTGAATGGCTGGCTATTGTTATTCCTGAGTTATTTCTCCTGCCCATCTGGCTTGGCGCTTCACTTGGGTGCAGATTCTGATTCTAATTAGGATTTTCCTGCCCTTTCTCTTGCAGGCTGTAATCAGCTGCTGGATGAGTGGCAGGTGACCCTATCTTTCCAGGACTGGCTGGCCAGCATCCCCCAACGCATTGTCAAACCATGTGTGACCAGTTTGAGGGTAAGGCTGGGGGGACCAGCTGGGGAGAGCCTCTCTGCACCATTCTGCTCCCCTCTGTCCACTATCATCTCAGTTGTTAAACTCTTAGCAACATTAAATAACTGTTAGCAGGGAGGATAGTGGTTTTGCCCAGTTCGGAGCAAATATTTTGCCCTGGGAAGCTTCTGTCTGCTGTGATTTATTTCCTGAACATGGACTCAGTGCTCAGCAGCAGCCCTGTGCTGGGCTTTATCCCGGGGATTGATGCTTGAATTCAAGCTCCTGGGGCCAGGCAGAGAGGTTAGACAAAGTCAGGTGAGCTGCCTGACTCAGAAGTGCTGGGGGGCCACTTTGTGGGCTGTGGGGAGCACTCTGCCCTGCTCCCTGGCCCCCTTCTTGCCCTGAAGGCAGGGACTGAGCGTTCCCTGTGCACGTACAGCCCTGGGTGACGGCTTGTGGCTGTAATACCTGTCACCTGCACCACTCCGCCTCTGAGCCGGCAGCTTGTGCTAGGTCTGTAAAAATCCTTACTGGGGATGGACTTCATAAGTCTCTGGGCTGCTGGGAGAGCTGTGCAGGTGCTCCCCTGAAGAGAGAGGCCCAAAACAATGCCAGAAGGGAAGCAGCTCTTTCAAAGCAACTTAAGAGCGCTGTAAGTTTGTCACCTAAGACAAAGAGACCAACCCTGCTCTCTACCCTGTGAGATGTTCATGGGGGGAGTAGGCAAGCATACTGGGCTCCAGGAAGCTGGCGGCAGCGTCAGCTGCAAGCTGTGCTCTGGTGTGCTCAGTTCATGCTTGGAGTCAATGATCTTAAGAGTCTCTTCCAACCTAAACAATTCTGGGCTCTTAAAGACCGTTATATTGCCACCACACAGCATCAGCAATGAGTGACTATAAGCCTGAAGGGGCACACTCACAGAATCCCAGACTGGCAGGGGTTGGAAGGGACCTCTGGAGATCATCTAGTCCAAACCCCCTGCCAGACCAGGGTGACCCAGAGCAGGTTGCACAGGAACACATGCAGGCAGGTTTGGAATGTGTCTAATAGACATAAGTGTCTTTATTTTACTGTAAAGGCAATAAAATGTGCTCTGGAGCAGCAGAGACACAACTTGAGCGGGATGGAAGTGTGCTTGAACAACACAGCCCCAGCACCCCACCTCTCCCTCACCCCACATCTTCTCCTTCCTGCCCCTCCCAGGCAAGCCAGAGCCTCCGGTGTTCCGCATCCCTCCAGCTTTCTTCAGCGCACTGCAGAAGCGGATCTCTGTCGGGAGCACAAAGATGAGGCTGCCAAACTCCACCACGGGTGAGACACCAACGCACGTGAGGAACCCCTCTGCCTGCAGGTTCAGGAGGAAAATCCCAGCAGCAGCGCCCAGAAAGAGATCCCTCCCTCCTGCTGGCTTCCAGCAGCTTTTCCCCTCGCTGCAGCTGAGAGGGGAAAACAGCACAGCTGCATGAGCAAGCCCCAGGGCAGGAACTAAGTGGGATGCGCAGCCCCCACTGACAGTGCTCCTGCCTGCCCCCAGGCTCACGCCTGACTCTGGGCATCCCTTCTCAGCATTTGGCAGAGCACAAAAACAGCACAAGCTGGGGCTGCAGGAATAAACCCAGCCAGGCTTAAAGCTGAGAGACTTTATTCCTCATCCCATTTCCCCCCCTCCCCAGCTCTGATTGAAATGCTTCCCCAAAGGGGAAGGTTGCAGCCCCCAGTGCAGGCAAGTGTCCTCGCTGCTTCACCTTCTCATTCCTACACGAGCATGGGATGTAAAACTAGACTTAAGTACTTGCTTGGGGCTATCAGCATAGTTAAATCTATCCTATCAGTGCTGCAGGAGCACAAGTCACCATCTCCGCAACAGTGAGGCCTTGGGACCACCAGCCCCCCCTGTGTCCCCACACCCCCCCAAGCTGACCAGCAGCACAAGCCATAGCAGCTCTCCCCAGCCTGGCACCAGTTAAGATTCAATTTATTGTCTATTAATCCTCACCTGCCACTGGAGATCACCTGCACCTTAGTGCAGAACCAGGACGGCTCCTGCAAGCTCTTCAGGTGCCCCAAGGTGGAGCTGTGTTCTTCCTCCCTGCCTGGGATGGGGAAGAGGGGGGCCCAGGACCCCCCCAGGAATTCTTCTAAGTGCTGCATTCTTGCTCCCTAAGTGGGATGGAGGGGGGGTCACAGCAAGAAGCCCCCCTCAAAAAAAGAAAGTCCCCGGGCACAAGGGACCCCCCACAGTGCTAAGGGGGTCCCCACTCCCCTCTTCTTCCTACCCCCACCCAGGGGGGCCCTGAAGCCTAAAGGGGCTCCCCCAGACCCCCACCCAGGGGGGCCCTGAAGCCTAAAGGGCCCCCCCTTACACCCCCACCCAGGGGAGCCCTGAAACCTAAAGGGGCTCCCCCAGACCCCCACTCAGGGGGGCCCTGAAGCCCAAAGGGGCCCCCCCTTACACCTCCACCCAGGGGAGGGTCCCACACCACCCAGGGGTCACCACCATCCCCACACACAGAGCCACAGCTTGATGTTGGTGCCCACCCTCCCACCCAAAAAAAAATCTCAAACACTTGAGATAGCTTTCCACAGCCTCTCCAGCCCCCACCCAAGCAATAAAGGGCCCAAAATAGCCCCACAAGGAAAGAGCACCCATCATGGGCCTGGAGGGATCCCCCCCCACCCAAGGGCAACAGCCACCACCACACCCAAACACTCCATCACTCACTTCATTAACAACAAAAAATCAGCACCGAGCCACACACCCCCCCAAAGCTGGCTGGAAAGGGAATAGGGGGACCACAAGGCCCCTGTCCCCAAGCACACCTTACTGCTAAATAACACTCCCCAGGGAATAATTAACCCTCTCTGTGTCATCAGCCCACCTCTTCATCAACTACATCCCCATCACAGAACTGCACATCAAATTCCAGGACAGCCACCACCAAGACCACCTCAAGCTCACCTCGGTGGCCAACATCCCCAGCCCAGGGCCAGGACTGCACCCCACACCTGCAGGGACAATGGCACACCCACTTGGAAAATAACAAGTGTTCCCCCCACCTCACTGGGTGCCTGGAGTCTCCCCGCACCCAGCAAGGGGGAAGACCCTAGCCACCACCCCCCACCCCAGGCACAGGGGGCTGTTGCACTAAGACGTAAAACAGTTTTGGCAGAAAATAAACCCCCTTGCGTTCTAACACTCCTCACCCTGGTGGGAGGCTAGGTGCGGCTGGGTTTAAATTCTGACGCATGCCCAATGCCTTAAGAGGCTCAGTAGTTTTGGCAGAAAATAAACCCCCTTGCGTTCTAACGCTCCTCACTCAGGTGGGAGGCTAGGTGCGGCTGGGTTTAAATTCTGACACGTGCCCAATTCACCACCATCAGTCCTGTCACACTTAATACATTCAACTGTTATGAGCTGGATACACTAACAGTGGACTGCACCTTCAGTCTAGTCATGCTCGTGAACCAGCACAGCCGCTCTCTGGCCACGTTCAATGAGAAACCAAAACAACCAGCTACTCACACAGTGCAGTTTATTTAAGCAACAGATAGACAATTTCTTATGGTTCCCGGTGATAAATACGCTGTCTGCAAAGCACATACAAATAAAAGTTGCTCCTTACACAAAACGCACCACAAAGTTATAAACAATACAGCCTGGCTACAAATAATAGGGAAAAGACTCTCCAGAGAGATTTCTAAGTTCCCCAAGGAAGCACTCGGTATAGTCCAAGCCTTACCCAAAGGCGTCCGTATGGTGGGGGGGATGGGAAGAAAGGCTCAGCCTGTCAACTGCGCCCAGAAGTCAAAGGCAGTCTGTGATGGAGTCCTCCTTGACTTGTTCACGAGGGTGTCTTCCCTCATATCCCCTCTTTCTTGGACTATTTTTATACTATTTTTAACCTTTAAGGTGGAGTTTGAGTGACTCTAGTCATAAATACCTTTATTATGACAGGTATAAAATTCTCTCGCCTCACATTTAAAGGTGAAGTTTACAAACAATTCAGGAGGAGCAGTCGCACCTTGGAGGCGGGTAGCCTTCGGCACAGAGGTGTGTTTTGGTATTATAATGACATCTTAATGAGCAAAGTTCACACAAAGGACACAATTTCATCACAATTCGACAGACACGTCGCTCAAGGAAAGTATGCGGCTTATCAGTTCCATAGGACCATCTCGTTCCCGTATCTGCTGGATTTTCACAGGGAGGGACCGTGGACCCTCCACTCCACTTTGCCCCCTGTGTTGCTTTGCAAGCGATATTGTACCGGGAATCGCAGATTCTTCGCGTCCTGGCTGCAGCTGTAGTCTACCCTACAAACTTTTTGATTTTCTGCCTTTCCTTAATGTGTGAACAATGCTGCATTTTTGATCATTTTAGTAATTACTCCACAGGGGCTCACACCAAGGGGGCGAGAAAGAGATGAATGAACATAATTCCCTCCTCCCCAGGAAGGGCAGAGCCCCCCAGCACAGCACAGCCCAGGGGAGGGGAAGGAGCAGGCGGTGGGGGGGCAGCCATACCTCCCCTCCTGCCCCGTCTCACCCCACTCCATCGCTGCGTCCTCCAGCAGAGCCCCCAACACCAACCTTCCATCCTGGAATAAAGACACAGCACTGAGGGGGGCACCCAGGACCCCCCCACAACCCCAGGACAAAGCCAATACACACACCACTTACAGGGCAGCACCTGGGGGGCCTAATCCTGGCACCACCCACCCCCAGGCACAGCCCCATCCACGGGGGACAAGGGAAGGGGCCCCCCCAAGACACCCCACCCCACCTCCCCAGCCATTCCTTACCTTGTCAGCACCAGCAGCAGGGGGGAACCCAGTAGCTCCCAATCAGCACCCAGTTTCTCCCAGTAGGCACCAGCAAGCCCCCAGGAGCTCCCAATAGGCACCAGCAAGCCCGCCCATTGCTCCCAGCAGGCACCCAGTTGGCAGCAGAAGGCTCCCAGTTACTCCCAGTAGGCACCAGCATGCTCCCAGTCAGTTCCAGTAGCTCCTAGCAGCCCCCAGTAACTCCCAACAGGCAACAGCTAGCCCCCCACTGCTCCCAGGAGGCAGCAGCAAGCTCCTAGTTACTCCCAGTTGACACCAGCGAGCCCACAGTAGCTCCTAGCAGGCAATCATTAGCCCCCCCAGTGCTCCCAGCAAGCCCCCAGTAGGCAGCAGTGAACACCCCCCCCCCCCGCCGCTCCCACTAGACACCCAGCAGCTCCCAGTAAGCAGCAGCCAGCTCCCAGTAGACTTCCAGGAGCGTGGAGCCCCCAGCTGGCACCCAGTAGCTCCCATTCACCTCCAGCAGCCCCCAGTAAGCCACAGCTCACCATCAGTTGCTCCCAGACACCACCCAACACCTCCCAGCAGCCCCCTCCGGGGTTTAAGAGGCCGCTGGGGAGGGGAGGGGAGGGGGGCTGTGCCCAGGCCCGAGATGGGGCACAGCTGTGTCCAGGGAGGGTCCCGCCCCCCCCCGGCTGGGGGGCGTTAGGTCCCGATTGCGCTGGCCCCACCCCCGGGGGTGTGTGTGTCCCTCCGGCACCCTCTGGGGGGGTCACTCCTTGTGTCCCCCCACCCCGGCACCCTCCAGGGGGGGTGTGACAATCTTTGTGCCCCGCCCCCAGAGGGAGGACCGGGGGGGACACGTCCTGGCAGCAGCGTTGGGCGGGGGGGGCAGGATGGGACGTACGACAATGACAACGCGGATGACGATGATGATGATGACGAGGACGTGGGCGACAACGATAACGATGACAATGACGACACAGATGACAATGACACGGATGACAATGAAGACAATGATGACCTGGACAACAACGACGACGACAACGTGGAGGACTACGATGACACGAACAAAGACACCCAGACAAAGACGACTCAAATAACAACGACAATGGCGACTATGATGATGACTATGTGGACGATGACGACTACGTGAACGATGACAATGACAACAGGAACAATGATGGCAACAACATGTACAGCAATGACACGAACGAAGACGACGTGAACAACGACGATGACGATGACAACGACAACGATGATGTGAACAACGATGATGATGGTGGCGCGAACGACGACAACAATGCCATGAACGATGACAATGACGAGGACAACGATGATGCGAACGACGACAACAACGATGACGTGAATGATGGCAATGATGACACAAACGACGACGACGACGCAAACAATTACAACAATGATGACGATGACAACAATGATGATGACAACACGAACGATGACAACGCAAATGACAAGACACGAACGATGACGACGCGGATGACGATGACGCAAAAGGCGATGATGACGATGATGATGACAATGATGATGATGCAAACGACGACACCACAACACAACAACAATGCGAACAACGACAATGCAGATGACGATGATGACGACAATGGTGACAACAATGACGACGACGACGCGAAAGACAACGACGACAACAATGATGACAAGGCCAGACCCTTCCCACAAGGAGGTCGGCTGCCTCCCTGGGGCCTGTGTTAGGGATATAACCAGGAAGCTTCCTGGCCTGATATGGCCCTCAGATTATTACACTCTTTTGATCTTACAGGCAGACAGTGATGAGCTGGAGAGAAGTCTGAGGGCGATGAAGAAAGATTTCAGGGCCTTGGGACGGCCCTGAAGGGTTCGGGAGCACAAATGCTGTTCTCCTCTGTCTCTTCAGTTTTGGGGACTGACGAATGGGTTAACAAGAAAATCAGACAGATCAATACCTGGCTCCAAAACTGGTGCTACCAGCTGGGCTTTGGGTTCTATGGTCACAGTTTGATCTACAGGACACCAGGCCTGCTCGCTAAGAATGAGAAAACCCTATCCCAAAAGGGGAAAAGGGTCCTAGGCCAAGAGTTAGCAAGGCTCAGGGACAGGGCTTTAAACTAGAATTGAAGGGGGAGGGGGATAAAACCAGGCTCACTAGTAATGAGCCTAGGGATAAAGGGCCAAGGATGGGGGTGAAATCGATAGCCCAGCTCTAGTGCATCTACACGAATGCACGTAGCGTGGGCAACAAATGGGATGAGCTGGAAGCCATTGTGCAGCAGGACAGCTATGATGTAGTCGCCATCACAGAAGCGTGGTGGGATGACTGTCATGACTGGAATGCTGTGATGAATGGCTATAAGCTCTTCAGAAGGGATAGGCAAGGAAGAAGAGGCAGGGGTGTGGCTCTGTACATTAGGGAGTGTTTTGATTGTATAGAGCTAGATTCTATAGAGCTAGTGATGATAAAGTCAAGTGTTTAGGGGTAAGGATGAAGGGGAAGGCAACTAGGGAGATTTTGTGCTGGGAGTACGCTATAGACCACCCAACCAGGATGAGGAGACAGATGAAGTATTCTATAAGCAGCTGGCTGAAGTCTCGCAATCGCCAGCCCTTGTTCTGGTTGGGGACTTCAACCTGTCGGATATCTGCTAGAAATATAACACAGCAGAGAGCAGGCAGGCTAGGTGGGAGAGCTCACCAAGCCTCTCTCCATCATTTATCAACAATCCTGGTCAACAGGGGAGGTACCAGATGACTTGGAGGGTGGCTAATGTGACGCCCATCTACAAGAAGGGTCGGAAGGAGGATCCGGGGAACTACAGGCCTGTCAGCCTGACCTCGATACCAGGAAAGATCATGGAGAGGATCATCTTGAGTGAGCTCTCACAGCAAGTGCAGGGCAGCCAAGGGATCAGGGCCAGCCAGCATGGGTTTAGGAAATGGAGGTCCTGCTTAACCAACCTGATCTCTTTCTATGACCATGTGACCCACCTTCTGGACACGGGGAAAGCTGTGGACGTTGTCTGTCTGGACTTTGGTAATGCCTTTGACACCATCCCCCACAGCATTCTCCTGGAGAAGCTGGCGAATAATGGCATAGACAAGTGTGCTCTTCGCTGGGTAACAAATTGGCTGGTTGGCCGTGCCCAGAGAGTTGTGATTAATGGGGTGAAATCCTCTTGGCGGCCGGTCACCAGTGGTGTCCCTCAGGGCCCAGTTTTGGGGACAGTTTTTTTTAATATCTTTATCAATGGTCTGGATGAGGGGATTGAGTGCGCCCTCAGTAAGTCTGCAGACGACACCAAACCAGGTGGGAGCGTTGATCTGCTTGAGGGTAGGAAGGCTCGACAGAGGGACCTGGACAGGCTGGATCCATGGGCCAAGGCCAACTGTATGAGGTTTAATAAGGCCAAGTGCCGGGTCCTGCATTTCAGTCACAACAATCCCAAACAACGCTACAGGCTTGGGGCAGAGTGGCTGGAAAGCTGCCCAGCAGAAAAGGACCTGGGAGGGCTGGTGGACAGACAACTTAACATGAGCCAGCAGTGTGCCCAGGTGGCCAAGAAGGCCAACAGCATTCTGGCCTGTATCAGGAATAGCGTGGCCAGTAGGAGCAGGGAAGGGATCGTGCCTCTGTACTCGGCACTGGTGAGGCCTCACCTCGAGCGCTGTGTTCAGTTCTGGGCCCCTCTGTGCAAGAGGGACATTGAAGTGCTGGAGCGTGTCCAGAGGAGAGCTACCGAGCTGGGGAGGGGTCTGGAGACCCAGCCCTATGAGGAGAGGCTGAGGGAGCTGGGCATGGTTAGTTTGGAGAAGAGGAGGCTGAGGGGAGACCTCATCGCCCTCTACAACTACCTGAGAGGAGGGTGTAGAGAGGTGGGGGTTGGCCTCTTCTCCCAGGTGAATAATGACAGGACCAGAGGAGATGGTCTGAAGCTGCGGTAGGGGAGGTTTAGATTAGATATTAGGAAGAATGACTTTACTGAAAGAGTGGTCAGGCACTGGAACAGGCTGCCCAGGGAGGTGGTTGAGTCACCATCCCTAGAGGCATTTAAGAAACGTGTAGATTTGGCACTTCAGGGCATGCTCTAGTGGCAGAGATTGTAGGGGGTTTTTGTGTGTGTGTGTATGGTTGGACTCGATGATCTCAAAGGTCCTTTCCAACCATGAAGATTCTATGATTCTGTGATGACAACGACAACACGGACGATGACGCCCCCAGCGTCGACAATGACGACGACTCCAACGACTACAACGCGGACGCCAATGACGACTCCACCGACACCGACAACTCCAATGCCGCGACGACGACTCCAACAACGACAACTCCAATGCCGACCCTGACGCCGACCCCCACGGTGACGACAATCCCCACGATGATGACGACCCCCACGACGACAACGACCCCCATGACCCCGACGAGAGGAGATGCACAGGGCTGGTGATTACTTGCAAGTGCAGCGGTAATTTTCTGTGTCTCAGTCTCTTAGATGCCACAATCAAAGATAGCCTGTGGGGGCCAGTGAAAAGGGAATGTTGATGAGGAGGGTTCTAAACACACTCAAGTGACTTAGAGCTCACTCTAAGGGTGGAGTGTAGGAAAATATTTGTATCTTAAGTGGTGTTCAGTCTTCTGTGCTTAACAAGTAGAACACTTGTTGACTTATAAGAGGCCTGTTGTAGACTCAGAAGCACCCTCAGAACACGCTTGAGACCCCTGCTCTGCCATGGGAGAGATCGAAGCACAGCGGTAATCTCTACCTGCATCAATCCCTGATAGACCCGTGAAAACAGGGTGCTTGGCAATCTGCTAGCATCAACTGAGCTCTGCAGCGCCTACAGCGTTGCCTGCGTGCCTTTGCCCGGGTGCCGCTTTTGTAATTCCTCGGTTGGCGATGTAACAAAAATACATTTATTCTTTGCAGTTCTTCTGTTGTTTTGCAGTAGTTAATGTGTCCTGCCTGTGACAGCTCACACACAGCTGCCGCATCCGACTTTGGAGTTTGCACGGTGCAAGTGAGCAGAAGGCAAGAGCGGGTTGTTGGAGGAAGGGTCCGTGTTGCCTGATGCGTTGCTGACTGACCGCACTGTTGTGTGTAGACTCTTTTGTAGATGATGAAGAACCTGATGACCATCTGTAGGCGGAAAATCTTAAGAGCGTCTGTGATTAAAGAAGCAAGGAAACAAATTACAAAATAACAATGGCAAACTAAATTGGAGATGTAGAAGGAAAAATTAAAAAGCAACAGCACTAAGGAAAGACAATAAATAATTTTAAAATGACAGCAAAGGGAACAAAAGTAGGCATAGCAAGAACATTTAAAAAGCAATAGCCAGTAGGGTAAATAAAGACAAATATTACAAAACAGCAAACGAAAACACATGTAGAAAGGAAACTTTAAATGCGACGGCAGTAAAGAAAGACTAAAAGAAAAGATAAGCAATAAAGACAAACAGGATAAAAGTAAAAAATTTAAGAAGTGACGGGGACTGGGGAAACAAAAGGAAATACAGGCAGCAAACTGCAATGGAGATGTAGAAAGAAAATTTTAAAAAGTCTCTGCATTAATGAAATAAGAAAAAAATTAAAAATATACTCAGCGAATGAGATAAAAGTGGACAGAAAGAACCTTTTAAAAGCAAGGGTGTTTATGGAAAGAAAGGAAAAAAATTAAAAACATAGGGACAGCGAACTAAATTAAAATGTTTAAAGGCAAGGGAGTACAAGACCGATACAGAACAAACAAACATTGGTATTGGCAGCTTCATAAAAGTAGACAGAGAATTTTTAAAGCGAGAGGGTAAGAGAAAGACAGGAAAAATTAAAAGGCGAGGATGGCAAACTGGATAAAAGTTGACATAGTAAGAAAATTTAAAAATTAAGAAAAGAGGGAGAAAAAAAATTGGGTCGTCAAACTGAATAAATAAAGACAATGAAAGAAAAATTTTAAAGTAACAAAACAGAGGACAGGCAAGAAGAATTTAAAAACACAGACAGGGATCTGGGTAAATGGAGACACAGAAGGAAAATTTGGAAAGCAATGGGGTACTGGCCATACAGGTAGGTAGGAAGTTAAATAGCAGGAGATGGAATCAGACTGACAGCCACAGGGAGAGGACGCTGGAAGAGGGATGGGGGGAGAAGCAGAGGGAGACACTGGAAATAGAGACAGGTTGCTGGGTAGACGGAGACCTACCAATGCAATTTTCACAAGCAGTAATGAAGAAGGCAGCGTGGGAATAATGAAATAATAGCAGATGGGGAGCTGTGAAGGCAGAGGCGCAGAAAGGAAGCAGAGAAGGGGACAGAGTACAAGGTGGCATTGGCAGAAGAGCAAAAAGCTTTGGGAAGCCAGAGGTTGGGACAGGCAAGAACACAGGCTGAGTTCGGGAGAAGCGTGGCAGGGATGGGCCCGGACATGCAAGAGAGGGCAAGTGACTCACCGCAGCTCCTGGCTGCCCACAGGCTTCTGTCTCTGCCCCTTCCTCCTCCTCCGTGGTGCTGGCAGCCTGACCCTTGCCTGCCGAGGAGAGGGCAGTGGGTCCCTTGATGCTCTTCTCCCATGAGGCTTCCCAGGGGCACGGTGGCTCACACGTGCAGATGACGGAGGCAGCGAGCTCCCGGTGCTCTGTGCTGGTGGTGCACTCTGTCAAGGATAGCTGGGAGGGATCCTTCCTCGCCGTGGGGACTGTCCGTTCCTTGGTGGAGGCGCCTGCTTGTTGGAACCCCCTTTGTGTCACTCCTCAGCCAGCCATGCCCAGGCAGCCCCCTGCACAGCTAGAGACCCTCAGCACAGCAAGCTTATCCCCACTGCAGCCTTTTTAAACCCTTGGCCCAGCCCATCCCTACCTCATGGGTCCCACTGGAGCTGCCTCAGCCCCAAATGGAGCCCACTGGGAACAGGGGCTATTGCCAAAGCCCCACGGCACATCACCCCCTCCCCTAAGCCTGGCCCCAGCAATGAGCTCTGCACTCGGGGGCTGCAAATGCATCCAGGAGCACAGAGGAGGCAGGAAATGTTTATTCCTTAATGTGCATAAGGAATCCCGGCAACAAGCTGGCCAGGAGGCTCAGTGCCCAGATGCAGCAGCCCAGAGGGACAAAAGGGAAGAGAAAAGCAGGAGGAAGGACAGAGGGACACAGAGAAGGGGTGTGGGACAGGAAGCCAGGAAACAGGATGCCGTGAACAAGAGAGGGGTAGGGAGAGAGGCAAGACTATGCCAAAAAAACCAAACCAAAACAAAACCAACCACCAAAAAGAACAAGAGACAGAAAAATGAAGGAATAAATAAGAGACACAGGGACCAGGAGAGAGAGGTGGAAGGGGCCAGCCGGACAAGAAGACAGAGATGAGACAAGGAGAAGGAGAAAAGAAACATCATCAAGAAATAAAAAATAGAAACAGGGACCCAGACAGAAGTACACATTGAAAGAAAAGCAACATTGAATAAAAAGCGAGAGGGTACAATAAACATAAGCAAAAAAGGAAAAAAATGTAAAAAGTGACAGGGGGCAGAACAAAGAGGGAAGAACTGGGAATTAGAGAGATGGCTAGGAGGAGACGTAGACACAAAATTGAAAGGCACAGGATACAAGTATCATACCCAAGAATTAAAGATAGGTACGCAGAACCTGATAGAGAGAGACTGAGGAAGACAATTATGAACAGCAACAAGGTACAAGAAACATGGGAAAGAAGGGAAAGAAATTAAAATTAAGTTGGAGAGAGAGAGGGGGAAAGGTAGGAAGAAAATTTTAAAACTAACTGGGTTCAAGAAACATAAGCAAGAATTAAAAAGAAAGGGATGGAGAGGAAGAAAGAAAGTTTCAAAAGAGGTAGGGCACAAGAAATACAGTCAAGCATCAAAAAAAAAAAAAAAAGAACAGGGACAGAGAGCGTAATAGAAGTAATCTGGGGTGGATGGACCTCGGCTGGCCCCTGCGTGCCCACCAAGCCACTCTATCGAGACAGGGGGAAAAATTAAGATTAAAAAGTTTGTAGGTTGAGACAAGGACAAAGAGATCACTCAATTATTGTCACAGGCACAACAGATTCAACTTGGGGAAATTCATTTAATTTATTGTCAATCAAATAACACAAAATAAGAACAGATCTAAAAAAACACCTTCCCACTACCCCTCTCATTTTTCCTGGGATCGTCTTCACGCACAACTTCTCCACATCCTGCCCCTGGGCAATGCAGGGTGACAGGGAGTGGGACCTGTGGTCAGTTCATCTCATGTTTTCTCTGCCGCTTTTCCTTCCTCCTCCTGCTCTTTTTGTGCTCCAACATGGGGTCCTCCATGGGTTGCAGGGGACTCTGTGCTCCCAGCGCTGCTGATGGGCTCAAGCTTTGACCAGCAGCAGCTCCGTCTCAGAGCTGGAACTGGCTGTGCCCAACATGGGGGCAGCTCCTGGTGTCTTCACAGAACCCGCCCCTGCAGCCCCTGCCCCCCGGAACTCGGCTAACAAAACCTTGTCACGTAAACCCAATACAACAGCGATCGGCTACAGCCCAGAGTAGGGAGGGTGAAAAATAGGGAAAGGGAGCCACAGGGGAAAGAAAACAGCAGTGGGCTACAGCCCAGAGAGGAGGAAGCATCAGGGAACCAGACAGAGAGAAACAAAGAATAGCGATGAGCTACAAGGGCAGAGAGGGAGGAATTAAAAAAGGTGACAGGGAGGTGGACAGAGACTGAGAAATACCAAAAAAAACTCGATAAGCTCAAGAAGAGAGACAGAGGAATTAAACAAAACCTCTCTCAGACAGAGAGAGAATGATGAAGGGAAAAATTGGCTATGGGACAGATGTTTTGATCTCCTTTAATCTCCTGTTTTAATATCCTTTATATAATATAGTAGATACAGGCTTTTATTTTGAACTCCTTTTTATATACATAAACTCATATTTTTCAATCTGTATAAAAATGAGAAATTGTTCTTTATTTCAATGCCTCATACCCATATATACAGGTTTTATTATTTTTTTAAACACACATTCCCCCCCCCCCGAGTTTTCAGGAATTTTTGGGCTGTGAACTGCCTCTTTTAGGGGGAACACCATGTGACACACACTGCCCCCCACAAAAAGGTCTTGTTGTGACTTAGGAATACCAACCAGAGCACAACTACAACCTGCCATTAAAGAAAAAAAAAAAAAAAAAAAAACACAACACCACACAAACATTACACCCCACACAAAGCAGCCTTAACATCTTTGAGATGCAGTCTGCTTCACTACTGCTGACCAGCCCCTCCCACAGAGCTCTGCTCATCCCCCCAAAAACCCCACTAATTAAAGAGCTGCCCACACAACCTGCTGCTGGCCACTTGATGGGCGTTGACTGTACCACCTTTGCCTCAGTCTTGTTAGATCAACATATTGCCCATAGACTCTTCTGCTGTTCCACCTACCCCTGACTCTACATGACTGGGCAGAGCAGCTCCGAGCCAAACACACGCAAGCACAGACCAACACTACACAATACTACAAACAATGGACCTCACAGATGAGAGAAAACTCTCAGCAAGAAGGATGACACCCAGGCATAAGTGATTGTCAGGCAAGAAGACCTGTAGGACCGTGATGGTGACATGAGAAGGCTCTAGGGAAACCCCAGGAAATGAGTACAATGTAATGGCCTGAGACAAGAAGTGACTCTAAAACTGAGATCTATGCGCAGGAAGCCTGGCTTCAAGACCTAAGAACTTAAGGATGCAGGGAAGAAGTCACTGAAAATGGATGGCTAGAGAACAGAGCTGCTCACGCAGCCAGGAACAATGCTGCAAATGAGGACCATCCAGAAACTTCCGAGATGCAAGACCGATCCATGCTTTCAGCTCATAACGCAAGAAAAGCGGCACCCGACTGGGGCAATGCCAATGAGTACAGGCATTCAAGATTCTAGGGATGGTGCCTAAAGCACAGGCTGTGCTCCTCAAGTGTAAAGAGGACATCGAGACCCAAGGAAGGTTTAAGACACAGAAGACAGACCACACCAACAACACAACAGACACAGGCTGGAACCGCCCTGCCCGCTTCATGCTGGCATTGTGCTGAAGACTAACCCACTCCCTTTACCTGCCCGAAGGAGACTGCTCCAGGACAGCCCTCTGCCCTTCTCTAACTTTAAGATGCCTCCCTGCAACTCCCAAACTTCTCCCCTCCTCCCAAACCCTCCCCAGCCCTGGCCACTCAACTTAGCTTTCAGAGGGCTGGAGGTCTTAAATCCCATGCCAACGAAAAAAAACCAGCACAACAACTGTCTAGGACATTCCTGTAGTCACCAGGTTCATCATCTGAAATTAAAGAAAACCAAACAGTGACAGCAAGAAGTTTCAGAGAGATCAGCGCCAACCTCTTCCACAATTTCCCCTTCCTCAAAAGCACAATGGGACTCCGCTCACCTGCTCATTCCAGAGTCAGATGCCGTGGCCATCACTGCTTGAGATACCAAGAAACAAAATTACTGCTGCACATGTGAGAAGTCACCAGCCCCAAGTTCCTCCTCGCTACTGCCTCGGCTCACCTCTAATGCTCATCCACCTCCAAAGATGGCTCACAGGGCATCTGCAAAACCAGAAGGTAAATACCTAGCCAAGTTGCTGTATAATACTTCACTATTAGACACCAATACGGCCCACAACCACCTCACCTTCTCAGCCCACTCATCAGCATGCGGCTTAGCCCCTCTGAGTCTGTGCCCCACACCTCAAAAAAAAAAAAAGCCAACCAAAAGGCATACGCTAAGATACTGCCCGAAACCTCCACCTGCCCACAGCCATTCCTGTCTCCTTTACCCTGGCCTCTCGCCCACCTGCCCTCCATAGTTTTGGGCTGCCGCTTCACAGCTTACAGACCATCTGTAAAACAGACCCAAAGGACACTTAAAACTTCACCCACAATATAAGATCTGAGAAGAATTGCTGCTTCAGCCCACTAGTCATTGCTCACCTTGCCCGAGTCATATCCAGTGCCAATATCCTGCTTTACTCATCACTTCACACCTTCAAAATTAAAAAAACCCACACACATCCCACCACCAAGCCGTAATATAGTCCCATAGACACCAGTCACATCTTCCCTCCAGCACCATGCACTGACCCACCTTCTTACGGGGTCCCGCTTGCCTCCTCCATCACTCTTTGGTGCACATCTTGTCCCTCCGCATCTGAAAAGATTAGTAAACAAGTCACCCAGATGCTGATCAGTAGCTGAACAATTCCAGGGGTCTTGTTTCCCCTTAGGAATACCATCTAGGCTCCAACTACAGCCTGCCATTAAAAAAAAAATTGGACCCAACATTAATCCCCACACATACAAGCCTTAAAACCTTCAATCTACTTCACTACTGCCAAACAGGCTCTCCCAGAAGGCTCCAATCATCTCCATAAAATACTACGGAAATGACCATCCCTGCCGACGGCTGCTTGATCCCAGATGACCGTAAACCTTTGGCTAAACAGTCTTGGCAGATCAACATATAACCCATAGACTCCTGTTGCTGTTCCACCTACCCCTGACTCTACACCCCCAGGCAGGGCAGTTCCACACCAAACACACCCATGTGCAGCCCAACACCACACAGCACCATGGACAATGTGACTCCAAGATGAGAGAAAACTCTCCACAAGAAGAACGACTTTCAGACAAGATACACTGTCGGGCAAGAAGACCTACAGGGCCGCAGCGCTGACGTGAGGAGCCTCTATGGCAATGCCATAAAAGAGTCAAATGTAATGGCCCATGACAAGAAGTTCTTGTCAAAACTGAGATGACGTGTGCAGGAAGCCTGGCTTCAAGACCTAAGAACATAAGGATGCAGGGAGGAAACCCCAGTCTGTAAAAGTAGATGGCTAGAGCTGCTAGAGCTCAGAGAACAGAGCTGTTCACGCAGCCAGGAACGACGCTGCAGAAGAGGACCGGCCAGAAACTTCTGAGAGGCAGGTCCGATCGGCACTTTAAAATTGTTATGCAAGAAAAGAAGTGCCCATTGGGCGCTATGCCAATTAGCACAGGCATTTGAGACCCTAAAGGTGGTGCCCGAGGCACATGTCATGCCCCTTCAGTGCAAAGAGCAACAAGGACATCAAAACCTAAGGAAAGCGCAAGACACAGAAGACAGAGCACACAAACTACACAACCACCAGACACAGGCCAGAACTGCCCTGCCCAGCACACACTAGCTTTGTGCTGAAGAGTAACTCACTCCCTTTACCTGCTCAGAGCAGACTGCTCCTGGACAGCCCTCTGCTCTACCCTGACTTTAAAACTCCTCCCTGAAACTGTCAACCTTGGCCCGCCTCCGGCGCCTGTCCCTCTACTTAGCTTTCAGAGAGCCAGGGGTCTGAATTCATCCTTGACAAAAAACCACAAGAAACAGCTAACTGACGCGTTCCTGCAGTCACCAGGTTCCTCTTCATCTGCAAAACAAAAAGAAAGCACAGCTCCAGCAGTGACCACCATGACAGCAGACGCCAACCTCTTCCACAACACCCTCACCCTCAGAGGTGCCACGGCAATCCGCTCACCTGCTTCACGCCGATTAGAGTCAGAGGCTGCAGCAACAATTATTTATGGCACCCAAGATACCAACAAACACAAAATTACCATTGCATTTCTGTGAAGTCACCAGCCCCGTGCTCCTCCTCGATACTGTCCAGCTCACCTCAAACGCAAGAGACTAGAACAGACCAGACTCTGTCGACACCCAAAACCGATATGACAAAGACTGATGAACCTGCCTCCCTTTCCTAGCCAACCCCCAGTGCCAAAACTTTCGAAACCCCTTCTCTTCTCCTCAACTGTGAGGGAAGGAACCCCACTTCTTCCTGACAACTTCCACCCTGTATTTGCAACCCTGAACCCCCTGCGTCAGCCGTGCCTCAGGAGCTGCTCTTCTGAGCCCTGCCCTGCGTTCGGCAGGAACCTCCTGCCCTCCCCCAGACTCCGGGCTCTGCTACAGACCCACAAAATAAGTAATGCCCTGACACAATCTACGAGGGGCCTGCTGCAAGCTGCAAAAACTCTAGGGACACTGTGGCACTCTTTGGGTGACGGGGAAAGGTGATGAGCCGAGCCATACCCTGAATGACACTACGCCTTACACCCCTGCTGCTTTCTTGAGAAATCCTAAAATGCCACATGCAAATACATACAAATGCTCACCCTAACCCCTTCAAAATAATCTCATCATCAACCCAATTAAGGGAAACAATATCAGCAACTCACACAGCATACTGCAAAACTGGTGGAAAAAACCCCACAGTTCCATCTCCGATAAAGTCAGGAATTCTAAGAAAATGCAGCACTCCTAGAATAATGAAAAGCACGCTATTAAACCACCTGGGCACCCTCTAAACACTCATTACAAAGTTACTGACCTGAAAAAACGGAAACAAAAAAGCAGCACACATGCCAACTTTCTACTGCACAGGCAGCTGGATGTTTGCTGGCCCTGAAGGTCTTAGCTCAGCCTTCCCACCTCCGCCTCTCTAAACGCCAAAACACGCCCGCCCAAACAGCTGAGCCCGCCCCAAAGCTGCAGCCAACCGAGGAGCCGGCAGAGACCCCGCTCCGAGGCGCCCAGCAGCAGCCGGAGCGGCTCTGCCGAGGCTGCGGCTCATCTGCCCCGCGCCCCGCCCACCGCCCTTCCCACAATCCCCTTGGGAAAGGGGCGGGGCCAACCACCCCCACCCCCCCGAAAGCATAACGGTGGCCAGAGCGGCAGCTGCTCTTCTTCTGCTGCCTTAAGTTCCCAGCAGGGAACGGACCAGCCCTTTTTGTTTCCATTTGGGACTCGCTTCTGGTGATTCTCTTACCACTTTTGTTTGAGTTCTGTCCAGTTGTTGCTGTGCGGAAGAGAGTTCTGCAGGGGTCGCTCTATTTTTGCAATCTTCAGCTATTTTTGTGGTTAACTGTTAATCGTGTTTTATGGTTTTGGAAGAGTGCTGGAAGCATAAAATTTCCAGAAGACTCATGAGCATTTACGGGGTCCTGGAGGACTAAAGTGCCATAGAGACGGGCGTCGGAGGACTGAGGGGGTTCCGGGAGGACTAAGGTGCCATAGAGACGCGCGTCGGAGGACTGAGGGGGCACTTCCGGGGTTCTGGAGGACTGTAGTGCCATAGAGACGCGCGTCGGAGGACTGAGGGGGCACTTCCGGGGTCCTGGAGGACTGAAGTGCCATAGAGACGCGCGTCGGAGGACTGAGGGGGCACTTCCGGGGTTCTGGAGGACTAAGGTGCCATAGAGACGCGCGTCGGAGGACTGAGGGGGCACTTCCGGGGTCCTGGAGGACTGAAGTGCCATAGAGACGCGCGTCGGAGGACTGAGGGGGCACTTCCGGGGTCCTGGAGGACTGAAGTGCCATAGAGACGCGCGTCGGAGGACTGAGGGAGCACTTCCGGGGTTCTGGAGGACTAAGGTGCCATAGAGACGCGCGTCGGAGGACTGAGGGGGCAGTTCCGGGCTCCTGGAGGACCGGGGGCGCGGTAACGCATAAGAGCCGACACTGGAGCGCCGATGGCCGCTCTCGAGCTGGGCGGGCGGCACCGATCCCGCCCCAGGTTGCGCGGAGCTCGCCCGAGTCCCGGCGGTCCTGGTTCGCCCTCGGGCCGCCGCTCTCTCGAGACCGTCGCCGAAGCGGCCCTCGCGAAGCCGCGCATGCGCAGGAGCTGCGGAACCAACGCGCAGCGCCGCCGGGGGTCAAGGCGGGCCGGGGGCGTGGCCAAGGCGGGCGGGAGGCGGCTCCTCGCCTGCAGGACCAGCCCTCAGCCGCGGCGCGGCACCGCCCCCTTCGTTATCTACCCACACACACGCCTATTTAGGGAATTCATATTGTCTGTTTACACTTGTATAGAAAGTCTGCTTAGACTTATACGTTAACACTTATGATACCGAATATCTATTTAGACTGTCTGCTTACACCTCTATTTTGACACCAATATCTTTTTATAAATACATTTTTTTAAGTTTTTATATAAAAGATCCTAGAATATAAGAACACAAGCACAGAATCATAGAATCCCTAGAGATAGAGGGTTTTATTTTGAACTTATTTTACATACATAAATTAATATTATTTCTCAATATATATATTTCTCAGATATAAATGAGGGATTGTTCTCTATTTCAATGCCTCACGCCCATAGTTACAGGTTTTCACATTTTTTTTAACGCATCCCAAGAATTTTCAGGCGTTTTGGGGCTGTGACCCACCTCTTTTGGGAGACCCTCACCTGACACCCCCATGCCCCACTCACCTGCTCCTCTGCTGCATCATCGCTGCCCCAATGACACTGGGGCACCCCAAAGGACACCATCACCCCCTGAGACACACACCCCCCCTTCTATTCAGCCCAAAAAAAAGGCCCAAAATGCCCAGACCCAGGGCTGGCCCCTTCCCCTCAGGGGGCTCCGCCACCAGCTGCAAACCTGGGCTGGGGCATCTCTCAGGCCGCACGAGACACCTACAACAAGGCACCTGGAAAACAAAAATCCCCAGTGAGAGTTCAGCGTGCCAAAAAAGCAGCGCAGAAGAGAGTAGAGGAAATCCCTCAGACCGAGGGATGGGACAGTAGCTGAGCTACAGGAGGATTCTAGGGAAACACCTCAGCTCCAAATAACAGCACAGCCTTCAAAAGCCAGTGCCAGCTCGACTCTTACAAGTCAGGATTAAGGCTAACTGGTGCCATTTTGAACACATTCTTAGCGTAACGGCGAACCCTCTGGCCGGCGCTGGGAAACGCCTGGCCCCTTCCTCCCAGCGTGGCTGCAGGGAGATCTGTCACCCTGCGTGCGGGGCAGCAGGACCAGGCTGGGCCGTAACCGGAATCCACGCCGACGGACCCACCACCACAGCTACAGCCCTCGCGCTGCTGCCGCCACTCACCTCGCTCGCAGGGTCGATGCGGCCAAGAGGGACGGGTCAAACCCTGAAGAGCCAAAGGAGCAATAAAGAACAAGGCTCAGTCATTCGCTCCATGCTGAAAAGGTGTGCCTGCGTTTACATACGCTCATTAAAAATACTCTAAAAGTACTTGACTTTCCTGTGGCACTAGTTCAACTTGCACAGCTGTGAACTGACACCATTAAACTACCTCTCTCCAAAATACGCAGTTATCATTTGACTGCAGGTTTTTTTGGGTGTTACACAAGGAGGAGGGACATCTGGCCAGCAGCACTGCTTGAGAGAGATGCTACTGGGACGCTGAGGAAATGTGCCACTGAAAATGAGATAGAAATAAAGTACCTCAGAGCACTCTGTCATAATAGCAGGGAAAACCCGGTAACATTCAGTCGCCTCTCTTTTTAAACCTTTAGAACCGACACCTAACCGCTTCGCTCTGCCTCATAAATTGTATGCTGCAGCTATTGGGCAGTTGTGCTTTAAACAATGCGAGTCAGTGGGTAAATTATACAACGTTACCTTTTTTGTTTAAGTTTAATTTTGAATAGAAAATTCAGCAACATAAAACCCCCAAATGGTTTTACTTTTGAGCATCGGGGGGGGGGGCTGGGGGGGGAATCAAATCCCCAGTGCCACTATCCATCAAGCTACCAAACAGCACCAGCAGATGGGCGAATGCTTTTGGCTGCCTGACATGCTCTGGAACAGACCTTATGTTATTTTTAGTGTTTTCTTAAAATATTTCATACAAAAACTATAGAAGGAGAGCTGACAAAGCCTTCCTGTTAACTTCAAAGTCCACACTACAAGGACCTTAGGAAAAAAGCAGACGCACCTCATGCTCGCAGAGCACTCCGCATCCTTTCCATCTGTCCTGCACTGTCACAGCACAACGAAAGGGCGACCACGCAGAAACGCTGGCAGCTGACACTCCGCTGAGAGGGGGAAAAAACCAAAAGAAACCAAAAAACTTTGAGCACAAAGCTGGGTAGGAATCTAAAGCTTCCTTCTTTCACGAAGGTTTGCGAAGACTCCGGCCAAGTGGAGGAAAGAGTATTCGGCACCATCTCTGGCACAGTTGTCGATACAGGTCACTAGATCTTTGCATTTTTTAGACAACTCTGACTTTTTTGACTCACTGGCAGATTTAGTTGCACTAGAGCCACTTTCCCAGGTAGCCTGGGGCTCTTAACTTGCTTTTCTGGCGACTTCATCCTCAAAAACACCTTATTTCACTCTCCCAGGGCTGGGACAAAAACATCAAACCTGCAGCGACTGCTCCCACACCAAAGGCGCCAGGAGGCAAAGCTGTGGCTTGTCCTCCCTGTCCCTTGGCCCCCAAAAACCTTGGGGCTCCACGCTTTCCTGGGGAATTCATCCCAAAAAAAAAAAAAAGATTTTTTTTCCTCACGCAGGGAATAATTTTTCCCTTCCGTCCACTCTCAGGCAACTCCCCGGGCTGCCAGAAAAAACACGCCACTGAAAGCCAGACAGAAACGCAGAACTTCAGGGGATGCAAAATATCAGGGGAAAACAGCCCATTACATTCAGTCACCTCTCATTTTAAACAAGTACAAATACTTAACTGCTTCAGTACACCTCATAAAATATTCGGCAGCAGCAGTTTAAACAATGCAAGTCAGTTTGTAAATTATATAATTTTAGCTTTTATTTTTTTAAAAAGTTTCATTTAGCATAGAAAAATCAGTGAGATAAGAGATTCCCCCCCCAAATGGTTTTACTCTCGAGGGTCAAGGGGGAAATCAAATCCCTGGTGCCGCAATCAATCAGGCTACTAAAAAGCAACGGCAGATGGGCGAATGCTTTTGGCCATGCTGAACACGCGGAAGAACAGGGTTTTATGAGGTCTCAACTGTAACAGCTGAGAATGCAAAGGCCGTCAAAGAAGTGCAAAGAGAGCACAAAGTCTCGGTGCTCGTGAGTTCTGCGGCCCAGCACTTCATCTCTGAGGACCCGCTCTGACAGGAACTTCATAAAAAGGCAACTGCTTTGAGTGAGAAACGTTTCTATTTCAGAAAAATCTCTTTCCAACCGACGTCAAAATGACACACCGTAGGTTACGGACAGAGGACATGACAGAAGCAACAACTCACCAAAACCACATCAGGACTCGCTGTCACTAGTTATGAGGCTGCTGGTGCTTCGTGGGAATGCCTGGAAAACACGCAGAAGCGTGACGATGCTTTGTCCTGGTTCATCCATGTCTCTCCTTTGACCTCGATCGCCTTTAGGACAGACGCCAGTATCTCAGTAAAGTTTCTCAACTCCTGCTATAAGATATCCTAAAGACTTCTTGACTGAAAAAGCATAAAGCTTTTATTGTGAACACAGAGTCTGCTTCTCCTGAACATCTGAACTGTTACGAACAGTTTCTTCCCCCTTTTAGTACACAGGTTTTTTCACAGCATCGCTTAATGGTAAGCACACAGAAAGAGAAGATTGTGCTTTCAGGAAGAGAAAATAAATGCAGGGAAGTAAGCCTTGCATGGGCGTACCTGCTCCAGAACAGACCTTATACTGTTTTTAGTGTTTTCTTAAACTATTTCATACAAAAACCATAGAAAAAGAGCCGACAAAGCCTTCACATTAACTTCAAAGTCCACACTACAAGGACCTTCCAGTCCTTCCTGGTATCGCCAGCACTTTTACACAGGCGAGTTGCTTCACTGCTCGTATAAAATTATTCAAACGAAAGCTGTAGCCACGAAAGAGGAGTGACAAAGAAAAGGAGAGGTCAGGCAGCAAGAGAGCTCTGCAGGCTGACATGTGAGGTCAACAGTGCACTCTGTTTTTGAAAGCACACGCACCCCCACCAAAGAAAACAAGCAGACAGACAAAAACCCCAGGACCTCGCGTCTTTTCTGGCTGCCAGAGCTCATCCCTGTCTCAGCATATCGTCTCGTCAGAGCACGAAGCATAGGCAATCTGTATCCCGAGGACATTTGCATGTGATGAATACATGTTCAGAAATAGCTCGGATCTCTAAGAGTGGTGTCATTTTTCTGGTTGAAGAATCATAACTCAATGTTAGTCACTGGCATGGTCAGGAGGAAACTGATTAACTTTTAAACATAGCCTCTCCCTGGGGATAAAAAATGTTAGAGACTGAAAAAAAATTAAGGATGATTCAGAGCTCCCACCCATGAGGGAGCTGCAGGGACACTAGTGAAAAGGGAAGACCGACAGCAGCAACATCCAGTGAAGTTTGTCTTTCATTCTCACTGCGTACTTAAGAGACCCTCCGAGTCTACATATCAGTCCTAGGAAGGACCAGTCCTCTTCTGGAACGACAAACTTTTTTTTTTGCTTAGAAGTCCTAGACTGAAGGCTCCACTGAGCAATGTGGACTGAGCCACAGAAAAACACACCCTCCACAGTCAAGCAATAATAATAATAAAAAAGAATAAAAATCAAGCGAAGCATCAGCTTCTATCACATTTCAGTCGCTACATTTCTACTGGCACCTAGGTGCTCAAATACGAACCAGACTGACACTACAGACTAGCCCAAATTGAGTTACATGTAAGAAAAGAAAAGGCTATTTCCCACTTGCCCCTGGAACCAGTAGGAACACACAGAAGAGAAACGCTTGACCCTAATGAAGGTAAAAAGCAGCTCTTAATTTATCCTAGCTGAAAGTTCAGGCTTTGACCCCAAAGGAAACCATTCCTAACTACCAAGGGTCCTGTTCAGGCAGGAGGTACGCTCTGTTAACTGCGACTCCTCGTCAGCTTCTCTGTGCTGGCAGCAAATGTGCCTTTTCTGCGGCTTTGACCTGGAGTATCTGTAGCATCCCTGAACTCGCAAATGTTTCTCCCCACTCCCCCAGCCCCACGCATGCAATTACCTGAGCAGCAAGCAGAATCAGCTGTGCAGGATTCTCTTGCCATGCTGCAGAAGGTGACCCTGGGAAAAGAGGAGGCGAGAAATGAGCCCGTTTGTCCCACCCAGCCAACGGGGGCGAACCGGGAGACCCCCACCCCACCTCTGCCCTCGGGAGTGGGGCCAGGAGGGACCCTCTGTGCAGAAAGAGGGGACCTGGCATGGATTTCATCTCGAGCCCTCTCACTGAACACAAACAGCCCCAAAACCAGCCACGCGAGCCCGTTTGCCAGCCCCGGGAGCAGGCGACCTGGTCTCCGTGTGGGACCCCAAACCAGCCCCCGCTCTCTGCTTCCTCCCCTCCTCTGCAGTCCCCCTTGTAAGAAAGGCAGGTATTGCTTTTGCAGAGGAGAAAAGCCATCTCCATCAGAGGTGACATGATAAGGGAATGACTAAGACAAAGAGGCTCCAGCAAAGCCTGGATAACATCTCTTATCACACTGACAAAAGGACAAACTGATTCATATGGGATTAGTGCCTAGAAGGGTAGTCAAACATTTAACCGGCGCTAATGACACTGAGCAATTTTTACCAAAAAGGGAGGAAATAAACGGGTCAGATAATCCCTTTAGGTGTAGCATAAAGAAAGAGAAGCAAACAGAGATAGGACGCTCGGGAAGAATTTTAGGCGCTCCGGACAGACTGTGAACCCTGGAGTACCTAACCAATGGGAAACAGGTGAGGGACAAATTCGGCCGGGATTAGGAAATAAAAAGGTGCGTTTCAAGAACTGAAAGCGTGCCTCCTTGCTAGGTCACCCGCTCTTGCGAGAACGTGAATAAAAGCGTGCTTCACAGAGGATTCTGCCTGAGCGTATTTCATTCGGACCGGAACTGATTTCTCACACCCCGGGCGATCCTGAGGGAAGGCAGCCGCGCCACAGCCCGGCATCCCCAGGGCCCCCGGGCACCTTGAGGGGGGAGCGTTGGGGACCTACGGGGGGGCACCGGCACGGCCCGGGCGCCGCTTTTTTACCGCCCTGACGGGCTTTATTTCTCCGGCATCGCCGGCACCGCACCCTAAAGCCCCCAGGCCGAAGGGACTCCGCGGGGAGCCGGGCCCAGCCACCCCCCTCCGACCCGACAATGCCGCCCCCGTTCCTCCAAGCCCGCACAGGGCCCTCCCGGCCCCCCCATCACCCCTCGTGGCCGCCTTAGGGGCTCCCCGCGGCCCTCCGCTCACCTTCACGCGGTCCAAACTGCCTCACGACGTGCTCGCGGCGGCCCCACGGGCCCGGCCCGCCCAAGCGCCCGCCCGCCAGGCCCCGCTTTGTGCCCGGACCACGCTTCCCGGATTTCGAGGCGGCCGCCATGTTCCCCCGGCCCTCTCCGCTTGCGGAACTCCCCGCCCACGACGCACGCCTATTGGCCCCCGCTCCCCCTCCCCCCCCTTATTTGGAGCACCTCCGCTCCATTGGTCTTTCGCCGCGTCAATCCTCCCCGCGCCCCACCCCCGGCGAGGCGATCCGACCAATGGGAGCGCGGTACCTGCGCTCTGATTGGCCCACCCTCCCGCCCATCCGCCAGGGAGCGGTTGCCATGGTGAACACGCCCCGGCGGGGGCGCGCATCACTGCCCTCATTGCTGCCGCCTTGCGGCCACAATCCGGTACTGCAGGAGGCGAGCCGCGCATGCGCACTACAGCGCACGCCGCTGCGCTCCCTACTGTCGCCCGGCGAGCAGAAGCCGATACCGCAGCTCGGGGCGGGAGGGGGAGCCGAGGTGGGCTCTATTTTCCCCAAATGTTGGTGGTTTTTTTTTTCCGCTGTCCCATATTATTCAATTTGGGGGGTTTTCAGCGCTTTTCCACAACATAAAAGTCGTCGGCCTTTACTTTTGGGCATGAGAACGTGGGATTCTTTGCTTTCCGGCTGCACGAATCGAGGTGGATCTGGCTTTCCCAGGAGCCCGAAACTGGCATTTTTTTTTTTTTTTTTTTTTGGCCTTCTCCCGCCGCCGGGAATGGCGTTTCGTTACCGGGAGGCAGCAAGGGGCTCGGCGACACCGCCCCGCGGGCACGGCGGTATCGCATTGCCGGCACCGGCGGATGGCGGCGCGGAGCACAGGGATGCCCGCGGCGCCGGAGCCGCAGTACCGGGATTTGGTCGCTGGGCGGCAGCAGCGAGCAGGGCCCAGGCTGAAATGGCAAAAAGTGCACTGGGGAAAGTTAAGAAATGTTCAAAAAATAAAAACAGCGAACGGGAGAGAAGCCGACAGCAAATTATAAAAGCAATGGGTTTTGGAGAAATAGAGGAAAAGGATTAAAAATAGCGACAGCGGACTAAAATGCAGACATGGAAGTTTTAAAGAGCAAGGGCAATACGACAGTGAACAGAACAAAAGCAGACAGAAAATTAGAAAAGAAACTGTGATTAAGGAAATAAAGACTAAAAAATAGCAACAGTGAACTAAAACGGAGACACAGAAAATCTAAAAAGTGATGGTGAAGAAGCAAGAGAAGGGGGAAAAAAAGACAACGAAGGGAAAAAAGTATGCATAGAAAGAACTTTTATAAAGCCATGGGAAATAAAGGGAAAAAAGAAAAAATAGGGACATCGAACTGAAACGGAGACATAGAAAGAATATCTAAAGAATGAGGGCAGTAAGGAAAGACAAGAAATAATTAAAAAATAAAGCCAGTGAAATAAAGACAGCGAATGGCATAAAAGTAGACAGAAATTTTTAAAAGGAACGGTGATTAAAGAAATACGTTAAAAATAGCAACAGCAAACTAAAACGGAGATGTAGAAAGAAAATTTAAAACGTGATGTCCCTTAAGGAAAACCAAGAAAAAATAATAAAAAAATAAAGACAGCTAATGCGATAAAAGTAGATTTTCCAAGTCAACGGATTGAGAAGAACTAAAAATAGCAACAGCATACTAAAATGCAGATATAGACAGCAATTTTTTAAAGTGATGGCACTAAGGCAAGAGAAGAAACAATTAAAAAAGCAGTGAATGGGATAAAAGAAAGCCTAGAAAGAAAACTTAAAAAGCGATGAGCTTTAGGGGAGAGGGCAAGCCTGAAACGCCACAGGAAGAAAATTTAAAAAGCAACAGCGCTAAGGAGAGACAAGAAATAATTAAAACATAAATGCAGGGAAATGAAGACAGCGAAGAAGATAAAAGTAGATAGAAAATTTTAAAAGCGATGGGGACTAAGGGAATAAGGTGAAAATTAAAAAATAGGGTCACCAAACTAAAATGGAGACATAGAGAGAAAAATCTAAAAAGAGAGGTCACAACGGAAAGAGAAGAAATAATAAAAAAATAAATAAAGATACCGAAGGGAAAAAAGTAGGTATAGAAAGTGACAGAGATTAGGGAAATAAAGGGAACAAATAAAACACAGGGACAGCAAAGTAAAAGAGATGTAGGAAGAACATTTAAAAAGTGAGGGCTCTAAGAAAAGACAAGAAATAATTAAACCATAAACACAGCGAACTAAAGGTAGTGAAGGGGATAAAAGCAGGCGGTTAATTTAAACTTGTTTTTACTGTAGAAAATGCAAACCCTTATTTCAAGCTGTTAAAAGCATTTGAGGTTGCAGCAGGCGCTGTGTCCCCTCACGGGTCCCGGGGAGGGGAGCGGTCTCTCAGCGCCCCCCCCGCCGCCGCGCCAACATCGCGCCCGGCCGCCAGCGCCGCGACTGACGACTGCATCTCGCGGGGCGCCGCCGTGTCGCGACAGGCCGCGCTCGGTCTCCCGTCCCGTCCCGGAGCCCCGGAGCGCCGGCGCTGCCCCGGCCCTGCCCGCTGCGGCTGCGGCCCTCCCCGGGGCTTGCCCCGCGACTCCCGCTGCGGTCCGGCCCCGCTCCCGGCCCGACTGACCCAAGGCTCCCGCGGCCCCTCCGGCAGCCTCGCCTCGCTGCCGGCCGGCCCCTCGCCGCCGCTGCCGCTTCCCCGGCTCGACGGGTCCCGGGCGCACGACTGTCCCCTGGGGCAGCGCACCCCGACCCATCGCCCGCAGCGGCGGTCCGGGCCACCAGAGCTGCCGTCGTTGGAAAGGCGTGAGCCATCGCCACTAGCCCCGTCAGGGCCAGCGGGGTCTGCCAAGGCAGCCGAGGTGTGCCCCAGCTCCTGGCAATGGCAGGCTGAAAGCCAACGGGAGAGACCTGGGCTGTACAAGGAGACGTAGTGTTGAGAGGGGGAGAGAACAAACGGAGAACTTTGCAGTGCAACAAAAGGCAAAAAGACCAGGAGGTGACACATAAGTGGATGACTCTGGGAGCACAGAAAGGCGAAAGAATGGCGCAGCGACATGCCAGAAGGAAATCGGGATACCCCGAAGCACACAAAAAAGCACCTGGAAAAGTCTGAGACAGAAAAGAAGGCTAAACAGAAAACTTTGTCTCACACCTTGCATGAAAAATGGCAGGCCTGGGTACGCACCAGAATGTCCCCAGTGCCTGCAGTGGGGCTCAGTGGGGCTGATGGGAAGTCACCTCTCCCTGTGGAAATTCCAGCTCCCACCCCCACCACCAAAGGCCCACCAGGCACACCAGGAACGGCTCAGGATGCTGACAGTTAATCCAGGAGCGGCTTTGAGGACCTTGCACAGCACTGGAGGGACCTTGGCTGCCCCCAGGATGCAAAGAGTTCATAACTGCTGGATGTCCACGGCAGCGTGAGAGAAATCCTCTGTGGCCCTGTGAACAGCACAGGGGTTGCTCTAGAACGTTAAGGAACCTTACAATGGTCCAAAAGCCCTAAGGACTCATTCCTACCTCATCAGACACAATGTGTAACATCCTCCCTGGAGCTCTGTGTTGAGACAGTTTTTACTGATTGCAAAGGGACATGGATTTGGGTGACCCCCCAGGAAGCTGCTGCCAGGCACAGCCTCGGTGACACGCCTGAGAGACAAGCCCGTGGGCGCTCCACTCATGGTTGTGTCCGCCAGAGACTGTGGGTGCTGAGGCCAGGGGAAGCCGGGCAGCGTGTGAGTCCATGCCCACAGAAAGGAGGCAGGTGGCCCATGTCTCGCTCACTTGGACACTCAGAGCAGCTCTGGGGAAGCATCCTTGCTGAAGGCTGTTTGTGCCATCTGAGAAGGGCCCAATGAGATGTAGTGGTTGGAAGCAGAAACAAAGTACATTCAAACTGTAGAAAGAAGTTTGTTTTTCCTCCGTGGGAGGAATCAACTGTTGGAAGAACTTGTCTGGGGAGGTACTGGATTTGCTATTGCTTGGAGTTTTCCAATCAATATTATATATCTGTATAAAATCAAAGTGCTGTATTTTACTACGATGAGGCAGTTTGACCACTGTCTTTTGTCCTGAGTTTAGTTAGCTGAATGTACTCAAGGGCAGTAGGAGTTTACTTCTTTTTAGTATGGGTGATCCGGAGTTTTTGTTTCATCAGCCACCTGGGAATGACAGACAGGTGGGACAACTGAAAATTTGTCTAGAGGAGTTAAGTCAGTGTCACAGGCCTTGAGACAGCAAAGGATATTTGAGGGAAAATTACTAAAATCTTAGGCGTATGCTATTAGCTAACAGGCCCTGCCTGAAGAAGGAAATCATCCCATGCCCATTTCTTTTAGGATGGGACCAAGCAGTTTTCTCTGGTGGGAAAGTTCCTGCCCTCCACTGCTTGCACTGGCCCTGGCCCTGGCCCTGCAATTAATTCAGTGCCTCCTCCCTGGTTTGGTAGTTCTGGTGTCAGTGATGCTGTGCTGTGACACCATTACTCCTAGCTTGCTTTCTTTACACAAACAAACAAAAAAACCCCTCTGTCATGGGGATTATCTCCATTATCTAGTTTACACTGTGAGCGCTTAGACCATTGTAGCAGCTCTGTAAAGAGAAAGGGATGGGACAGTGAGAAGGAACTACTTATCCTAGCTTTGGTGCCTGAGCAAGCCTGCCTGTGTATTTCACCCTGCCGCCCGAAAGAGAGAAGAGATTTGCCCAGCCTGGCTGAGCCAGCCTTTGTCAAAGCTAAATTAGCGCTTGGCCATAGCTGGCTTCCGGCCTGCAGGCAAAATGCCAGTACCCTGACTCAGTTTTTATGTATTTGCAAAGTATAACACCGAATATCCACTCCTCTGCTCCTGCATACAAAGTAAGGGAGTGAGAATATGACAAGCAACTGAGAGCACTTTGCAGACCGGTGGTCCTAGGGGAGTTTTACTCACGCTGTCTGGTGTTTCAGAGAGCTGTTTTGAGACATTCAGAAGATGTGATCAAGTCATGATGACTGCGTGTGTTTGAGGCCAGAGTCACACAGTATCATTTTAGCTGTGTTCCTCAGCTGCTTTCTTTGGCTTGTATTGTAGATAACAATTACAGTTATTTTGTGGGCGGTAGGTCTGGATTAAGAGGCTCTGACCCACCTTGGGAAGCGTTAATGTCCTGTCCGTAGTTCTGAGGGGGTGCGTAAAGTGATTGAGTTGTAAAACAGAACACTTGAGGAGACTTTTCTTTAAAGCCAAGTAACTCTCTTGATGTACTCCATCTGTCAGCACCACACAGCTGCTGTGGCTGTGGTGGCCTTTGCTCTGAGGGGACAGAAGTGAGCAGAAGGAAGTGGTGCTGGCGTGGAAGTGGCCTCAGGAGCCGCTGCTGAAGGAAGCACTGCTCCTTCAGACCCTTGCAGTCTGACACATCCTGCTTGACTTCCTTCTGTGCTGTTAGTTTCGACTGAGGACAGAGTCCATGGTATCTAGGTTCAGTAGTATTTACCTTGTGCTGTCTCTTGGACACCGGAAGGGTTTTGCAGACTCTTGCTTGCTGTCCGTTTAGATGTCACTGACCTTTCTCAGTGTGTGGGTGTAGGACACCCATGATGGGGCTGTCGAAAACAAGAGCTTTTCCAAGAGCTGTTTCACTGTAGCTTCCTCCGTCTTGACTGCCAGATTCACGCAAGAGGCATGCCTGCTCTACTTTGTTGCATGGGCAAGGGATCTTCCCCACAGAGGTTTTTCTGCATTGCATGTTTACTTAACCAGTCTCTTCTCTGGAGAGAAGGCAGGGCTTCTTGACTGGTAATAACCTTCATTTGGAGCTAGTTGTTGTCTTTCTCAGGAAAATCGTGAAATGGTTAGAGGCTGAGCCTTACCCTTAGAAACACAGCGTGATTGACGAGGTGATCAGAGGAGCGCATGCCATTTCCAGAGAGGATTCAGTGACGGTTACTTGGTTTGTGGGAAGACAGCTGGTGACAGCTGGCAAGTTTATCCTTTTATCATCGTGGGTGTCAGTGCTGCTGTTCTTCCCTTAGTTCCATTTCCATGCGTGTCAGTGCTGTATCTGTGCTGATTAAGTGCAGAGGATGAATTCCCTCACTTGTTATTTCAGCCTCCTATAGATCCAGATCCTTTTAACGAGTCTACCTGGCAGACACGAGAGGGGAGCTTGTCTGGGTTTTTTTTATCTTACCACCACCACCACCTCCCTTTTGTAATTTGATTGATAAGAGATAATTCTACAACTCTTGCTTTCACTCCTGCTGAAGCTATAGTATCATGCCTAGCAGGGAAAGCGGCAGGCGAATGAATGCACATTGCATTCAGCTCTCAGGATTAGTTTCCCGTCTGTCCATCTGCATCGTGGCACACAATTAGAGAACAGCCCTTCCAGCATGCAGCTCTGCCCTGCATTTCCCCCAACCGAGTTACTGAATCCCCAGATTGTCAATTTTGTCATCTTCTCAACTGTCTTCCCAGCCAACGAAAGACACGTGAAAAGAAACTGCCTGTAGGCCGTAAAAATATAACTGCGAGTATGGAATGAAAGCTGAGCTGAGCTTCCTGTTCTTTTCACGGCTTTCTTGCCAAACTCTTTGGCCTCACTGGCTCTCAGCTCTCGATGGGAGAAGGAGCCTCTAAAAAGCCGCATGGAAACATTGACTGGCAACAGCAGAGTAGCCTTCCCTGCCCTCAGCTGCAGGTTTTGTTTACCCCTGCTTTGGCGTCCACCGTGGTGTACTGAGCTGAGTCAGGGCTGAGAACGGCGGGAGGGAAGTTGGGTCTAAGGACTGGAGTCACAGGTGGCAACAGCAGGCCTTTTTTGTTGCCTCTTTTTTGAGGCCTTGGGTCAGCGAAGCCCCTCGTGCTTTCAGGGGAATAAAACTCCTCTTCCTCTGCCTTTGCCTGCCTCTGTGGCATACTCAGGGGAAAGGCTGTCGCCGTGTAGGGGCACATGACCCAGCAGGGACTGTTTTGATGGAGTTGTGACTGCCGCAAATGGAAGACTGTGCTTGTAAATTCACCCCAAATGAAACGGAGGAAAGTGCCACCTTCTCCCTGAGGGCTGCTGAGTAGCTGTAGGCAAGTCTTATTCCTGAGCAACTTACTCGTATGGTTTGCAGAGTTTTGGTAACAAAATGGGGAGGGGGACCAGAAGGAATGTTGCTCCTGTTTTTCCCACAGTCGTATGTTCTGGGCCTTTGGAGTCTGAAATGATATATAGCCTGGTCACTCTTCGTGTTAAGCACTGTAGCACGGCCTATGATTTTCACAGATCTCTGCTGATGAAGTATTTTGGTTGCATTAACCCATGTGTATCAGCCGCTTCTTAGAGTTGTTCTGATGAAGCGCAGACTTTTTAGAACTCAGCTCACCTGTGGCTTTCTCATCACCCCACCAGCACTGACTCTGGTATCATTTTTTATTTCCAGTTCGCAGATTCTGAAACGTAGAACCCTCTTTCTGTCTTGTTCCCTGCCCACTACACTTGCTACCTGTCAGCACTCACCTCACACAATCAGAATGCTCTTGAGGACTGGGACAGACCTGGTTCTCTGTACTGCCTCAAGTGTGATGGAGTCCTGATTCTTTATTGAATTTCCTCACTGACTGGGTAAATTACATAACTTGTGTTATGTAGGAGCCCAGAACAGGCATTCACAGATGTTTTGGGTCATGAGTGAATGTACTTTCTTGCAAATGGCTAGCCACTGTTCCCTTTAAATTTGGAATGAGAATGGTATATGATGATACCGTTCCATGGGCCTGCTGTGAATCATTTACCTGCACCCTTCTGACTGCCGATGGGCTGCAGAGCATGGTTGGGAATGCCAGTGAGATGACCTAAGTGTCCCATCTGGTTTTAAAATCTAGTGAGTGAGACCTATAGGCATTACTTTAACTTTCATAGCCATGGCTGATACGTTTAAGCAGCACAGAGGCTACTTCTAAAAGTCTTCAGAATGTCTTTTGTGTGGTAATAAATTAGTAAGAATGCAGTAAATAATGTGGAATGGGAACATTTACAGAGTATATATTTTCCCGCAAAGCTCTGAAAGGCTCGATAAGGGAGGAATATCCCTGCTGCTCACTGAGATACGACTCCCTGAGACAGAATGCAACAGATGTTTAACAAGCTTTAACAGTCCCCAGACAATAATTCAGGACCAGGTCTGAGGAGTACTGTGTACAATGGAAAGCCAGACTGGAAATTTTAGAATGTCAGAAGAGAGTTATTCCCAAATGGTAGGTGGGCCAAAATAGAAGTAGTGACAGTGTCCAAAAAGAGCCAGTGCAAGCTCTTTGCTTCTGTTTTTTGTCCAAGTAATGGTGCCTCTGTTGACACAAACCTCTCAAACACCCTGCAGATTGAACAGGGGCTGTTGCCAGAGAGGAGCATGATGCCAGATTAATCGCTGCTTGCTCCAGAGTTTGGCTTGCATTTTTCATGTTGGCTCGGCTTGGTTTGGCTTGCATTTTCATCATTACTCTGATTGCATTCCCAGTTGGGTCCGTAGGTACCTTTGGAAAGAAATTCTTCACCATGGCGTAATTTACGGATTCCTGACTCATAGATTGTAGTCTTCTGTCTGAGGAGCAGGGGAGGAGGAGGGCAGGGAAGATCACTTCATTTGGACTTTATTTCTCCCCTTCCCAAGTTGCAGGCTTTCTAACAGTTTGTTGGCTGCTGTAGAGCTGCTCAAGGATGTAACCAGATGTCTGCATTTTGCCTCTACTGTCTGGATTACAGGATGGTACCCAGTGTCCTGTTGAAAATTTCTACAAGGTTTTTTTTTTCTATATTTTATTTGGGCTACAAGACTTTCCTTGTCTCTCCCTTTCAGTGATATCCAGCACCGAGGCAGAGCCATTGTAGACCAGGAGCAATCCTGCACCCATATCACCTAAAAGGGATGTGCCACCATAGTCTGCAGGATGCTTCTTCTGTTTCAAGCTCCTTAAAGAAACCTAAGGGGTGAGTTAGTCCTCAAGTTATTCCTTAAGGGGAATATTTTCCATAAGTGGATATCACAGCCTAATTGTCTGTACTCTGTCTAACGCTTTAAATATCTAGTTCCTAGAGTTCATCTTCTTTCTCATCCAGCTATTCACTATGTGAGAGAGGCCCCCTACTCCTGTTAGACAGTGCTATAAAGAGCCTGATATCCTAGAGTTAAAAATCTCACCCACCAAAAGCTGAAACTCAAACCATTAATTGCAGTTGTTGTCCTGAGAAATGGCTTCTCTCTCTCTCTCTCTCTCTCTCTCCCCTCTCTTCTCTCTTCTTTTTTAAACTAGCCAGTGCAGTTGCAATTCTTGCGTTAGTTGGTTGATTGTAGCTCAAATTGCAGATTTTACTTCCCTCTGCTTTACTCTGACCACTATGTAATCTCAAGATGCCAGAGATATGCCATGTCTTACTCTCAAATGCTACACTCTCAGGCATTTGCATTCCATTCTGTTCTCTGGAGACGCTTATGCTGTACACCTTATCATACGGGGTGCCTTCCAGTGGTGCACCAAGTGAGGTGGTTAACATCTGTCACTCTTTCTTTCTGAACTCTTCACCTTCCCTGGGGGAAAAGAGTGTGACATGGAAGTTCTGCTTTGTAGAATGTTTTGGCTCTGGACTTTTTCTTGGGAAGATTTGGGATTATTTATTTTGGTGTGGTTTTAATTTTTCTACAGCTCTAGGTTAGGGGAGACACATTCAAAAGAATGCAACTTGTTCTTGGAAGGGCAGGAGAAGAGATGAGTGGTGGTCCTGGTTTCTGAAGGGTGATCGAGAGCATTGGGAATGTTTGTTTCATAGATTTGAATCAGCCTGTAAGAAAGGCCAGTTTTCAAAGCAAGGAAACGGTCTACAGTCATCTTGATCGCTGACTCATAGTACGCAGAAAATGCCATGTCTCAGATGTGGCAAACACTAAGTGCTATACAGCCTCTGGACTGGACTAGGAGATTAAAATCAATGACAGCTTTGAGTGTGTGGGTTGGGAATGCTGAGGAGAGGCAGAGAAAGAGGTCATTGTGATCTGTGGGGAAAGCAGGAGTTGCTTCCAGAGTTTGAGTGTGGGTCAGGGCATACATTTGAAAGCTGAGCTGTGTAGTTTTCCATCTGATCTTCCTAGCTTACAATAACAAAGACAGTCAGTACAATGTGAATCTTGAAAAATATTTAATATGCAATGATATTTTGATTAGGTTGAGGAGCTTTTTGGCATGTGCATGCACAGTGGGTATGGATGTAGTCAGTACCTACCTTCCCAGGCTTTGCGTGGTCCCCTCAATGTAGCTGTAAGTGGCAGTATTCATATTTTACTCACTTCATATTTTACTTACTTTAGGCTTTGGTGCATCATTTAGAAGTCTGTGTCTCCCTAAGTCTCTCTGTCTTGTTGATTGAGTGAGAGGTTCCTCCAAAGAGCCATTCAGAGTACTTATATTTATGCCAAATTTAGCCATCTTAAATGCCTTTGTAGGTGCTATGTGACTATAATTCACAGACCTTTGGCTTTATCTTAGTTTGTTATTGAAGCTACCCTTTCTGCATTCAGGTTTCTCATGGGTTCTCTGGGTTTAAGTGTTTAGGAAGCATCTCATTCAGCCATCTGCTCAAGGCAGTACCTTGCAACTTGGAAAGTCATTCATGCTTGGTGTTAATAGATTTGTCTTTTCAATTGACGTGGGGAATATTAGGTACCAATTCCTTTCATCAGACATGGATGGAGCAGATCCAGAATTATAAGAAAATGTTTCAGAGTCCATTTGGTTTTGGTAGGATTCTGCTGAAAGTGCTAAAGGTGACCTCAATTGCTAGGGATGGACCATAGGTGCAGATTTGAAGGGACAGGAACCTCTAGCAAGGAGAAGAGGAAGCAGTGGATGAGCAGGAACATGTTCGATAGGAGCTTGAATGACTTGACCGAGGTCATGCACCAAACCCACAGCAGAGTTGGAACAAGAATCAAAGCTTCCTTTTTCTTCTGCAACATCTTCATCTTGGGACCTTCAGCCATTCATTTCACACTCCAGTGAGGTGCTATGCAGCACAGAAGTTGGGGCTAAGAGACCGGGTTCATTACTTGTTTACCAGAATCTCTTTACTTAGGCACATCCATTCAAAGTGCAGCCTTCCAATCACTGTCCATCTGATCTCAGTGTTTCTCACTGATGATTGTCAAATGCATGCACAGTGATACTGTGGTTGTAAGTCACAGTGGGCATCTTGTTACAAAGCTCGCTATTTTGTAAAGATGCAGAATCATCGTGCTGGTAATAGCATCATCCGACTGTTTCCCGCTCCCCTCCCCACCCCCTTCTTGGCTGTCTCTATGTTTGTATTTTTTGAAAATAATATCACTTTGCCATAAAGAGCGCAGTGTCCCATCTGTGACTCGCATTACCGCATTTTATTTGCTCCTGCTGTCACACAGCCGCCGCAGGTCATAATTCACTGTGGGTGTCATCACAGAACAACCTTGCTGGCCCTGTTATTGTTACTTGGCCCAGAAAGATGAGTTGCTGACCTTTCCCAAGCACTATTTCTGTTGACTGCTAAAAACCTTCAGAACAAAGCTGCATGTTTCTTAGTGGTGCAAGCCAGACTCTTTATCTGCCTGTGAGCTTTGTGAATCTTAGGGTATCTGTGAAGATAGCTCCAGGTATTTCAAAGGAGAGCCTAGTTTACTCTGCATATGCTCTGAGGAAGAGTAAGCTTCAGGCCCTGACTGCTGGTACTACGTACTACTGGTTAATCACATCCGCGTAGCTTCTGGTTTGCTTGTAGCAGAAGAGTGAGCTCACCTCTGCTTGTGAGCTCCTGTGTAGAAGGTGTACTGCAGACCACCACGTAGTCTGCTTACTGCTGGTGTGGGCAGCCCAGTGCTGGTCTACGCTGTGAGGAGCTCATTAGGAATACAGTAGCAGGGCTGGAAAAAAGGCATTGTATATTCCACTGGTTTCACGATAACAGTTGCCAAATGCCTGATATTCTGCTCTGCATCTCAACTCTTTTGGGTATTACTTGCAATGCTAATTTGGAGCAAAGCTCCCAAGCTGTACCAAGCCGTACAGGATACAAGTAAAGGAACTGCCAGCTCCACAATCCTGCAGATTATGGAAGAAAACCCCATCTTTCTAAATACATCATGGGGGATGAGATGGGAGGAATTTGTGGAAAGATTTGATGTTGATATTCATGGGAAAGTTTAAAACCAGAAGTATATGAAAGGTCCCCATATTTTCTCTGATTTTACACTGAAGGATAAGGAAGTTGTATTAGTTCAATTCCGTTGGGGAAGTCTTAAATATTTCTTTGCTGAGGGACATATCTTAGGGCAGCAAAAAAAAGACAGACAGATAGGTGCACTGCCCCAGCTTCCTCATTTCACAGCTGTCAGCGCACACGCTGAAGCAGACGGGGGCAAGGCGCAGGCCTGATGCTAGAGGACTACATGGGAACTGTACAAAGCTGAGTTCTTAACCAGCAGCTTGACCACTGTTGCTGTAGCCAGATCGCTTCAGAAACTCAAGGCACAGTGGTGGGCATGTGGTGGCCGTGGCATGTTCTCTTTCTGTCCATACAAATGCACCCTCCTGCCCGCCCTGAAAGTAACTTCACGCTTAGTTTTGTCTGTTGTTTAACCAGCTAACATTCCTGGCGGCTGGATAAAGGCCATCTGGACACCGATTGCCTCTCTGTGTTCTAGATCACAAGCAGTGAAGTGTCCAGTATTTGTGGTACTGTGACCAAAGCACTGATGTGGAAGCTCTCTCAGAGCTACCTGTGTCCTTATATCATCAGCATGCTATATCCTGTTGTACTACAGATACCTGGGGGAGCAACTCTGCACTGAATGTAGATATTTTTAGTTCTGGTAATTTCAGATGGTCTAGGACAGTTGATGCTGGCTAGAGATTAGCTCCCACTTCTTTATGTACACTTAAACTACACTAAAGTCAAGATCTTACAATTCATCCAAATGCCACTGTCATCAATGGGAGTCAGTCCTTTATTTTGCCTGTAAACAATGCAGTTAAGCAGAGGAATGGAGTTCAATGTTGGAGAAGCAGAACTTTGTGAAGGGTCTGGTCATAATTGTTGCATACGAGAGGTAAAGCAAGGAATGCTAGTGTAATATCAATGCATTTGTTCTGCCTTAAGTAACAGGAAACTCAGGGTTGTTCTTATAGCAGGTTTGCACTAAGTAGATAGGTGTATCATCAGAAAAAATCCTTAGCATTGTTTTACTTCACTGGTAATACAGTTCAAGAATTTAAGAGAGGGTAATCACCTTGAGATTGTATCTCACCACTGCCCTCCTTTTATTGTTGGTTGGTTTTTTTTTCCTGTTATTTATTCCCAGCTGTTTCTGGGAATATACTGAAGTGGCCTTTAAGTTTAGTATCTGCCAGAAGATTTTACGTGTTTTCAGTGCCAAAATTTGTGTGTCCAAATGATGCTCTGGTATCCTTGTTATTACAGCGGCTTGATATAGCTGAAACAAAGTCTCCCTGCACGGTTCTGACTAGTTCCATGACTGCAAATTTATAAGCAGCTGACATAGCTTCCTTTTTAGCTCAGAAGTCCCTGAACAGCAATAAAGGGAGAACAGAGCTAGTGAATTAGAGCATGTTTAGCTATTTATGAAGGATCACATATGAAGCCAGGGTTGGAGGCGATGGCTCAGTGGAAACAAAATGTTGACTCCATTGAGGTCACACCAGTTACAGCGGGATTCATCTGTAGCCCCCATTTATTTTTGGTTCCCCTGTTAACATTCCTTCTTATGTACTTATAGCACGCCCCTCCCAATATTCCCCTCACCCACTCAGTTTCACTGTCCTTTCTCATGACAGAGTGTTGGGGCTCTGGTTTAACTTATAGTTAGATATTTAAAAAAAAACCACCCAAAACCCCCCAAAAAAACCAAACCAAAAGGCACCTAACTGCCATTGCTGTTGGCGGAACCTGGCTGGGAAAAAGTCCTAATAAATCCAGTACTTAGTATGTGCAGTCTTCAAAATCAAGACCAAGGCCTGCATTCTGATTTTAGAGATACAACTGTAAATCTCAAGTAACTCTGCAGGAATTGATAGAATAATTCCACATTTACCCTATCATTATAGCTGAGACTGGAATTTGCCCTTTTATCTTTTAAATTAACAGCACAGCATATGCATATTTACCTTGATTAGGAGCTTCAGATCATTCCTTCCATTATGTTTAATGCAAATATGCAAGGTCTGGCTTCTGTCTTCGGTAGAAGTCTTTCCCAACCTTTCAGAAATTGTACTGCAAACCTTACATGGCTGCCCTTGCTAAATGTCTGACTCTGTTGCCAATTGCTGGTGCAGTCAGTGATTTAATGAGCATTAATCATGTCACCTGTGTCACACAAGCTGAACCGCCACAGCAGCCAAGGGTACGGTTCTCCTCTTGAAGGAAGAGAGCTGACTGCTCTCTCTTTGTGACTGTATCCAGTTTGTACAGGTTTGCCATAGGCTGTGAGCATGTTTTAACACCTGCGATCTCCCTCCAAAAGGAGCTGTAATGAAATCGATTCACTGTAGAACAAGAGAGGGACAGATCATAGCAAGCTGGGAAGGATAACAAGCCAGAAAAACTAGAGCATTCAGGAAAAAAGGAAACCCCAGTCGGGAAAAGAGGCAAGCTGACATTCTGGTCCGACCACTATCCAAACGGTGGGAATTTTATGTGGTACACAGGAATGTGTTGGAGGGTTTGTGAAGGATGCTTGAGGAGCCCATCAACCAGCATTATCAGACAGGAAAGCCACTATCAAGCCCTGGCGTGATAAATGGTCAAAGAGTCCTGAAGAGTTCCATAACGGAAGCTGGAGTAGTTATGAGGTGTTTGGGGAATGCAGAGTGAGATAGTGGGGTACCTAGCAGTAGATTACACCCGAGGCGTGAGCAAGAACAGCATGCTACTGGTCTCTTGACATTCCTGAAGCTCTCCAGGTGCTTGGGAAAGGCCTTTCTTGGAATGAAGACAAAGGCAGACTGCAAATAGCTAATTTGGGAACAAAGCACTGGCCATTTTAGCTGGAGTTTTGCATGTCTTTTGCCAACTCCACAGGGGGAGCTCCCCAGCCATGGACGCATGCAGTAGGGTGTCCCAGACGGAATGTTGGGATGTTAACTACGGAGCTGTCCTCTTCCCATAGTGTTGAGTGACCCTTCTCCTTTCAAAGGCAAAATCCAAAGGTCAATTACTACAGTCGCAAGTTTTCATCCTCCCTCCCAGGGATTTGCTTGTAAGACCCTCAGCCTGGGTCTCACAGCGCACCAGAGCCCTGTAAGACTTGCTGTTACTTCTCCCATTTGCCCACATCTGCCCTGGTCTTGGAATTTCCAGTGGTGTCACCTCTGGCCCCCAGACGGGGTAAGCTGAGTCCTGTGGAAAATAATGGCTAATAATAAGCCACATTGTAAGATGCTGTGCATGATGAAGCAGGTGCTAAGGAGGAGATGTGATTAAGGAACAGGTTTTGGTGAAGTGACTGTAGATTTTTTCCACTTCTTCTGTAACAGAGCGCTTTGAGACAGGTGCTGACAAAAAATGTCCCATTGCCGAGGCCTTCCCCTCGGCTGGCAGTCCTGTGTAAGCTGGAGCTAGGCCAGAGTATCAGGTTGCCTTCTGCCATGAAAAGCTAGAACTCTGATCTGGAAAGAATTGGAACTGCCTGTGGAATGCTGTCAGACACACGATCAGATAGCAATTTGCTGAGGAGAGGATGACCGGGCCTCAGTGTTATCCAAGATCAGTATTGAGAAAACAAAGTTTGCAGCCATGGCAGCGACTACTGTCTCTTAAATGTTACCCTTTACAGGACTTGGCACCCTGAAGTGTAACAGAGACTGTTAGTCCTTCTTGTGGTGAGTGAACAGAGCCAAAGGAGCTGAAAGACCTTGCACAAATTGGGGAATGGGTGCTCCTTTTGCTGCCTGTGGATATATGTGATTGTACATATACTTGCAGGCACATGCCTTGTGCATGAGCGCTGTTACTTTTGGCCATTGTCATTTCAGTGTTGTGATAATTCCCACTGCCAGGCAAGGATGACACAGAAAGGTTGCCTGTCAGTTACGTTAAATAACAGGACTCTTGGCTATTAGCCTACACAAAGTGATTGTTATCTTCAGCTGTTTTCAAGTAAGCTTTACAGATTAAAACTAATGACCAAGATAAATCACTAAGAATATAACTGATTTTTAATATTTAGAATGTTTATGCTCCTTTAATTACTGTAATCTTTGAGTTTCACATGCCATCAGGCTGTGAAACTTAATCTGAGCAGTCATTGTTCATGTGTGCTCAACTCATCCCATTTTAGAATCAGCTTCTGTTATTTAAACTATCCAAAGTCTTTCTACACCTAAGGCACCTCTTTAAATCCTTGTTGCATAAATTCCGGTGGATTACTTTGCTTTTAGATTAGTCCGTTTTAGTACGTTGTGTCTTCTCAAGGTCTAAAATGAGTATGACTTAAGGCGAGTCTAGAAAGAACGTATTTTCAGATGAGGGTTCCTCAGCTCGTGCTTCAGCTCACAAATGCCCATGGGCACAGCTACGCATGTTACGTGGGCAAACGGTACCAGTCATGCAGACACATGCATGCTCCTGTCAGAGTCTGTAAGATGTAGTGAATATTGGCCACATTTGCTATATCATTCTGATTATTCCGTCACACTCATGTGATTTAATTTAGGTTTCTTTTCCTACCTTCCAAGCTCTCCCGCCTTTTCGTTCCCCCAGATCCTCTGTGTGGGAACTTGATGTTAAAACACTACTGGAAGCAGTTGCATGAAAGGCAGTTCTCCTGTTGTCCCGAATGACAAGACTGTAGTGGGGAAAGTGATGACCAGTGAGGCAAGAGAAAGATTTTATGAGGTAATAGAGAAAAAGGCATGGAAAGGATTGAGAAAAGCTATAGGTGAAAGAACGGGAGAGAAAAGGCAAGCGATTGAAACAAGCAAGGGAAAATGGTATTTCACTTTGTCTCTCAGTGTCTGTTGGGGGAGAAGGATGGTGACACAACAAAGAATGGAAGGGTCATCTGAAACTTACCAAGTTGCCAGATCATTGTGAGAATAAAGGGAGCCTGTCCCCTTCCTCAGCTGGACAGAACAACTCCACGATCAGTGGGCTGTGCTTCCCTACTCTTCTTACACTGGTTTCATCCAAGTACAGCCCCACCAGCTTTGGAGGGGTGCCTCCTCTGCTCGATGGGAGTAAACAGACAAGCATCTATTTTCAGATGCTGGTTAGTGGGAGATGATAGGCATGATCCCAGGCTTCCCTGCAGAGGAGTAACTTCCAAAGGTTGGAATGTGGAAAGTCCTCTGATACATCAGCTTGTTTTCTGCAATGCTTAATTGTTGTTCCAAATGTAAAAGTGCTGTCCGGGAAAATCAGTTCACTGAACCCAATAACATATCCAGGCTACTGCGGAGCAGGAACCTACTTCTCTCTTTATATGATCCTGGCTTTTTAAAGAAGCCTTACAGCAAACTGAAGTCGCATCCATTTCCTGTCACACCAGTTCTGGCAAAAGAGTGTAAAGGGCTTTTAAGCCTCAGTAGTCCCAGAGATTCAACAGCTTGCCCAGTGATTGCTGGAAAGTCAGTGGCAGAGGGAAGACCGAAGTCCAATTGCTAGTCCCTGCTCTGACTGGTCTGCTAACATGAATGAAAAGAGACTCAAGGAACTAAAACAGTTCACAAAAAATAAGACAAACTTACAAATGACATCCAAAGGGGAGCAAATCTGAAGTAAGGAAATCCGACAGCAAAGCGCTTGCCGTATGCAGCTGTAGTGCAGAGTTGATTTTAAGGGCTCTGGAATTACGACTGCAGCGTGCTGTGTCAGCACGCGGCACACTGGAAAATCACATCGAGGGCACTAGCAGTCCTTTCGCGTGTGCACTTGCCTTCTGGTAATAATCATGTTTCACACAGTAAGTGCAAAGCCTCTGATCTTTTGCATGTGCACTGATGTGGTTTGCGCTTGCTTTGGCATTGCACATCTGCGTTTCTCGTGTCACACTGAAGTACAGCAAAACACTCAGCAGTATCTTTTGCCAGTCCTCATCAGGCCACCGTTTTCTGAGGTGAAATGTTCATATCAGCAAAACTCAGTCATTAATGTTGCAGAAGTAGGAGCCCTGAACTGAGCTCTCTTTGAGGTCAGCCACTGTGCTGCTGCTTGGCCCCAGCAATGGCAGGAAAACGATTCAAAAGTACTCTGAGGAGTTTCCTCACCAGAGGGAGGCAACACAGACTGACCTGTTGGTCTGTGCAGAACCAAAGAGCTTTACCTTCAGCGTTTAGCTAGAGATAGTGCTTCCTAGCCAAGCAGAAAAGGCACAGTATGAGATGTGGTTAAGCATCTGTGGGCAACGCTAAATTTATTCTCACAGCCCAATTTAAGAGCAAGTGGAGTGTAGATGGGATAGACCCATGTATACTGAAACTCCAGGTGCTTGTACAACACCACACATCACACCCATGCATTCCTCACCCTACTGCCTGGTCTTTGGTGCTTTGTTTTAGCTTCCATTCTCACTTCTTTACTCCTTCATTGTTTTCAGCACCGAGACCCTGAGAATCCTGCTTTATTCTCTCTGCTCTTTCGGCAATGGCAGTGGAGTGTGGTGGTGGAGAGATATAGTCCTAGTCTTCACGAGCAGAAGTTTGGCTGGCAGTAGTATGGAGGTTTCCAGTCCCTGGACTGTCAAGCATCTGTCACAGCAAGCCCTTTAGACTCTTTTGATGGCAGAGAACAAGGCCTTCGGTTACTTTACAGAAATTAATGTATGGTGTTCAAGCCATTGAGGAGAGGGGAAGGGAGAGGCAGACTCGTTCTGGGAAGCAATGTACCACAGGAGATAAATGGATCCTGCTCCAGGCAGATAAAGGGCACACGTAACTATGTGAGAACAAAAGATAGGAAGAGACATGGAAAACATGAGTGCGGCCAGGGCTGGTGACAGCATTGTCCTCTGACACCTTGCTGAAAGCAGCATTCCCACAGAGAAAACATTTTCTACCTCAGTGGGTAACTGTCAGAGAATATAGCAGCTGCGTCCCACCGCCTTTCTGGAAGGAAACCATCTCTTTGATTATTTTTTTGGAAGGCGGGGACAGCTTCCCTGCTGGCATCAACCCCTGCTGCCCTATTGGTTTGCGAAGGTTTGCCAGTGTGGTGAGAGATGTGTCTGCTGTTGGAAGGTACTGGGCAATGAGGTGCGATACAAATTTGCTGGGCGCTAATTAATCAGCATGCTTTGTGCAGACTGAGACTGAGGAACTGACTCTATTCAAGGGCAGTCTTACTGCATGCTAAGAACCAGACTAGCCGCTCACTGCTGCCCAGCGGAACTGGTCTTCCTTTCCCGGTCGCTGCTCTGAGTGCTACCCAGATCTTTCCTTATCCTTCCATTGGCTCCTGGGCTCTTCAGACTCTATTCTGGGCTGACTCATCAGGTCCTGACTCATGCCGGGTCCTGCATTTCGGTCACAACAACCCCAAGCAACGCTACAGGCCTGGGGAAGAGTGGCCAGAAAGCTGCCCAGCAGAAAAGGACCTGGGGGGGCTGGTGGACGGCCAGCGTAACATGAGCCAGCAGTGTGCCCAGGTGGCCAAGAAGGCCAACAGCATTCTGGCCTGTATCAGGAATAGCGTGGCCAGCAGGAGTAGGGAAGGGATCGTGCCTCTGTACTCGGCACTGGTGAGGCCTCACCTCGAGCGCTGTGTTCAGTTCTGGGCCCCTCTGTCCAAGAGGGACATGGAAGTGCTGGAGCGTGTCCAGAGGAGAGCTACCGAGCTGGGGAGGGGTCTGGAGACCAAGCCATGTGAGGAGAGGCTGAGGGAACTGGGCATGTTTAGTTTGGAGAAGAGGAGGCTGAGGGGAGACCTCATTGCCCTCTACAACTACCTGAGAGGAGGGTGTAGAGAGGTGGGGGTTGGGCTCTTCTCCCAGGTGAATAATGACAGGACCAGAGGAAATAGTCTGAAGCTGCGGCAGGGGAGGTTTAGATTAGATATTAGGAAGAATGACTTTACTGAAAGAGTGGTCAGGCACTGGAACAGGCTGCCCAGGGAGGTGGTTGAGTCACCATCCCTAGAGGTATTTAAGAAATGTGTAGATTTGGCACTTCAGGGCATGCTCTAGTGGCAGAGATTGTACGGTGGGGTTTTTTTGTTTGTTTGGGGTTTTTTTGTGTGTATGGTTGGACTTGATGATCTCAAAGGTCCTTTCCAACCATGAAGATTCTATGATTCTGATTCTATGATCCTACTAGCCCAGAAGAGAGCAAATCAATTTCTTTTTACTTGGACTGGTTTTCTGCTGGGTTGAATGGTCGAATTTGCACATGAGGTGTTCTGATGAACCTGGAGCTGGTGCAACACAAACAGTGGGAGTGAGGATGGTAACAGGGGACTTGGCTTTCCATCTCAGGCACAGTGTACCACTAGATTGGATCAACTGTATGATCTCTCTTAACTCCACAAGTGTCTGTATAAGGAATAGGGGTAGAATGCGCCATACGCTGCACATTCATGACCTCCCTCACTCTGAATGAACTTCCATTTAGACAGGAGTTCCTTCCTTCGAGAAGGGTGTGCTGTTCTGGTCAAATTGCAGAGGAGGATCTTTTCTTGATTACTCCTAAATGAGTTCACATTAAATTTCCGTCTTTTTCATTGTCTCCTCTGCGCTGTTGTGTACTTCAAAGGGGATGGAGGAAAAAGGCTGGTATGTTGTGTCTGTTCTGCAGAGTAATAAGATCCATCTATCCTTTTCTTACCTGTGTTTGCAACCACCCAGAGTCTGAGTCTCCTGAAAACACAGGAAAATGTATGTGATTTTTATGCTGGTCCGTGAAGGCCAAGGGAGTGTTTCCTTTAGAAGACTGCTCCTAGACAAACCTGTAGAAGACAAACCTGTAAGCAGAGGAGTTTGACTTCAGGGACAGTAATAGGGTCATCAGCGGAGATAAAGTTCTATCAGTAAAGCATACTATAACCTAGGAGAACTTCACAGTTGCTCCAAAGTTTGTCAAGGCCTCTAACCTTAATGTGCACTTTGTCAGTTTGAGCCCTGAAAGCAAAGGGAAAAAAATTGTCCAGTTTTACACTGGAACTGGAGAAATGAGTTGAACTATGTTGCCTTGTGTGTGATGGAGTGTATTCACCAAGGAAAGAGCACTCTTACAGTGTGGCTTTTCAAGTGTCTCCGTCTTGCAGACCCATCTTTCCATTTCACGTACCTCACATGGTGTCTTTCCTCAGCCCTCAGAGCATTGCTCTAAGCTCCTCCTTATTTCAAAGGCATTTTGATAACCAAAAAGGACATGGAAGATGCATATGGGCCAGGAGCACCTGGAATCCTTGAACCATTGTATCATGTCTCATTGTTTTCATTACTGTCTCAATTTTGCTTTTCCAGTTGGGAAGGAAGCCAAAATGGAAAGGTAAAAATAGAATGTGTGTTGGGAAAGGGAGATCTTGATCCCATGGGTTGGTTACAACACACAGCTTTGCCCTATCCCTGCTTGTTATGTGGGCTGCAGGCCAAATATTTGGCTGATAGAAATGTGCATAGTTCCAAAACACTGCGTTAATTTACGTGCCTTATTAGAACACCATTGAATAAGAGCGTATTTCTCTTTAGTAAACATCTGATAGCATGATAAATCCAGCCATATTTTCAGAGGAGCTACCCTAGCTCCAGCCATGACATTTATCAGAGCAAGCAAGAACAGCCACACAGTTTTGCATGTCTGGCTTTCTTCTTGAGCCTGTCTCCTTTTTGGGTTAAATCACATCATCCCCAGGAAGGTTTGGAAGGATACCAAAAAATAATGCGCTATCGGGGTAATAATTGAAATTTAGTACCCTGTGGCAAATTAGGGGGGGAATGAATGGTTCCACAGTTACTTTCAGTGCTCGTACATTTTTGCAAGGCTTTACCCAATTGCCTAGTCATTTTGACCTTAAACTCAGGATCGCTGCTTGGGACAGTGCCAATTTTACCAGTTTACCCAGGTGGTGAGAGTGACTTGTATATTCTTTTACCATTATTATTAGTATTGCTATTTTCCCTTTCTGATATTGTTCTACTAAACTGTCTTTATTTCAACCCACAAGTTTTGCTTTTTTTTTTTCCTTTCCCCGCCTTTTCTCCCTCTTCTCCCTCACCTTCTTGCAGGGGGGAAGGGGGGGAAGCAAGCACCTGCGTGGTCCTGACTGCCAGCTGGGTTTAAACCATGACATGTACTTAAGGTGCTGATGTGTAGAGTGATGAGGAGGGCAGTTCTGCCCGGCGTTCCACTGACTTACTGTAGGTTTGCAGGGTTTTTGAGTCTGACAGAGCTAGTGACCTTGCTGTTTTCACAATTAATCTCTCATATATTGTAAAAGATGTTGTAAAATGCAAAGTGACACAGTACTGTAAGTACTTAGTTGTTATTGTCTTGTCTGCAGTGATTTGACCCTTATAAAAAAATGATGAAGGGCTCACTAGAAAACCCTGTAAGTCAGAATATGTGACTGTAATTGTGTATGCCTTGATAAATCTCTAACAGTTGCTTCCTGTAGTAAACCTTAATCAAGCTAATTCTGCAATGGCAGCTTTATGCTCTTACTTAACAAGGTCTTTCTGAAGCTACTTGAGGAAGGAAATTGAAGCTTAGAAATAATCTTTACTTTGGGCCTGGTCCAGATCTGGAAATGGGTTATTTCAATGTTTAAAGAAGGTCTGATGTGGGGATTGGTTTAAACCCCTCTCAGGTTCTCTACCTTGATGAGACTGTGTCAGGCTCAATGGCACAAAGACTCTTCTGACCATGTTGTTAGTAGGTCAAAGGTGGTAGAAACTAAGATTTGCCTTATCTCACCAGGGTTTTTTTAAAGCTTTGTTATGAATTTGAAGCTGGGGAAAAGTATCTAGTTACCAGCTTCAGACATACGGGTCTGCTATCCACGCACCAGCTACAACATGAACAGTGTGGCCTCGAAGTTGGCAGGCTGAGGCTTTCCTACCTTAAAAATCGCACCATTTTATGTGTAGCGGCATATGGCACACTCTGGGAGTGCTATCTGAACTCAAAAAAAGCAACAGAAACATATTACATTGTTATACTTCACTCCAAAGCATAAAGCCATTCTAAGATGAGTGTATTGCAGGAATAAAAAATATAAAGACAAAAAAGCCAGTGAGGACGTTCTTCCATTTAAAACTTTCTCTGATTAAGGGGCAGGCAAGATGTCAGGTTTCTGTTCTTATTCTTCACTGAATAAGGAAGGAATAAATTCTTTCCTGTGAGTACCATACTGGCTGATTATTTCTTAAGTTCAGAGCATTGCTTTCAAAAAATAAAGTTCTAGTACAGAAAAGCAGCAGCATGTGCTTTTGTCCTTTTGGGTCTCACTGCAGGATCCAGTTGGCACAGACTGGCACAATGACTTATTCTGAGGACTGTTCTTTCAAAGACAGCATCGGGACCTCGTGTGCCGGTGGCACTTGTGAAAGAGGCTGTGCCATTTGCAAGCTAGGCACTCTTCAGAAATTCAGAAGGTGCCATGCAAGCAGGTTATTTATCTGCTCAGTGTGCAGGAACGCAGGACTTTCCATCATCTGGTCAAGGAGGAAGTGGCCTCTTCAGTACTGGAAATAACTGAAAGTTCCGAGCGTAAGGATGCTGCAGTAGTTTGTAGGATGCTACCTCCCATGAACTGAGCTGGCCTGGAAAGAATGTTAAATGTGCCCGACGAGAAGCTCTGCTCAGTTAATCTGAACTTCAGGGTGAGCCGAGCCTCCTAGCAACTGCTGCTGTCATTTACTGGTGGGCCCTACCAAAGCCAATGGAAAACCATGCCTCTGTGCCAAGTTGCTCAGAGAAGTGAAAGGCAGAGAAACATGGTGGTGCCCAGAGTAGAATTTGTGTGATCTTGCGTATCTGTGACAGGGGTGGTGAACACCTTTTACCGGCCCCACGGGGACCATGCTTGGTATCTGGGTGAATGACTCTGCTCTTCACATTGTGTAGGATAGCATTTTTGTGCCAAAATTTGGCAGTGTTGAGGTCACAGACAAATGCTATTTGTCTGCATCGCCATTTGTCTGTTGTCATACAGATCTATTGTACAGGGAATAGCCTGTTGTTCACTGTTTAGCACTAACATAAATGGAGTTCTGGCCTGTGACTGGGTTTCCCTTGTGCTGTCATCATACAAATAAGTAAATAGTAATATTAAAAAGAGGGGGCACAAATGCGTTGTCTTGAGTAGACCAGGTTGGATATTTCAGCATGTTTCAGGCTGTGCTCAGCACCTTGCAGGATTTGGCTGTGCATGTTTTTTGGGGTCTGATTATTTTTTTTTGCCTTTGGGAGGGGAGGTAAGAAGCTTTCACTGCTGGGCCAAAGCATCTAATGCATGTATTTGTATATTCTACAGGACTAGAGATTTCAGCAGGCTACCAAGCATTTTCTGGTTAATGGAAGTACAGTGGTGATTTCTGTAAAAATTCCATGAAGAAAGCAGTTTGCTGTAGGGACGTTGTAAAATTCTGCCTGCAGGACAGACTGATTTTAAACTTTCTATGTATGTGGCAAGCTGCTGTAATTAAGGTATCACATCAGAGGTAAATCCAGGAATCCGGACGTGGCTTCTGTTCTTAGAGTTGTAAGAGTAATTGAATGGATTGGCTTGGGGTTTAGTGCAAAACAGAAGGGCCTTTACATGGTGCTTCTGTCATAGGGGTTGAATCCTATTTTGTAAAAGGAATAAACTCTACCCTTACAAGTAACGTAAGCGGTGATATAATTGCATTAATGCTAGGTGTTGTGTAAATATTTCAGTTCAGGAAAATTATGCTCCTAACTTACATTATGTAATGTCATTACCAAAGTTCAGGGTTTTCTAGGAACTGAAAGGTGGAATCCAGGTCACACTGGATTATGCTTGCAATGCATTTAATCTCTCTAGCTTTACAGGCCTTCAGATATACCTGTCCAGGTGAAAAACAACTGCAGTGACCCACAGGTTTTATAAAAATGTGGGACGTAGAGGCTGTTAGTATGACAGCCCTCCACTTCTTTCCTTCCCCTCAAAATATTTCAGGAAGGCAGAAACTATATTTGGCCTTGAATTTTACTGAGTAACTGCCTTGTGTTACAGTTTATCTCATCAGGGTTTTTGTAAGACACTGACCACGATCAGACGTGTCTCTGTGTAAACCAACTGCAGAATAAGCCATTATCTTTACTGTGCTACAGAATTAAGTTACGGAGCCCATTTCAAAGAGAATTAAATATATACAGAGTGGAATAAATCCTCACTCTGATATAAGTCACAGCAAAATGCACCAAAAAAACCCCCAACAACCCTCTGTATATGCCACTGATTAATATGCTGGTGTAAATAGCTATTTCCTGAAAAGAGGTTGTAGCGAGGGGGCGGTCGGTCTCTTCTCCCAAGTAACAAGTGATAGGACAAGAGGAAATGGCCTCAAGTTGTGCCAGGGGAGGTTTAGATTGGATATTAGGAAACAATTCTTCACCAAAAGGGTTATCAGTCATTGGAACAGGCTGCCCAGGGAAGTGGTGGAGTCACCATCCCTGGAGGTATTAAAAAGACATGTAGATGTGGTGCTGAGGGACATGGTTTAATGGTGGACTTGGCAGTGTTAGGTTAATGGTTGGACACGATGATCTTAAAAGTCCTTTCCAAACTAAATAATTCCATGATTCCTCACTTGCCCTGTTTATTACAGAACACTTGCAAGTATTGGTAAATGCCCAAATGGTGTCAATAATCTGGGTTAACAGAAGGAGAAAATGAAGCGTGATTTCCTCAAAGCCATGCAAAGAAAATGTGACAGAGAGGACTAGTTCTGACTCTTAAGTCCTATTTTCAAGCCATGAGCTCCCTTCTTCACATAGAGTTGAAGTATAATGGAATATCTCCCCTAGGTAGTGGAAAGACTTCTTTTTCCACGCTCACGTTTGCCAAATTGTTGCAGATGACTGATGAAAAGCTGAAGGTGATATCCCCTGCCACTGAAATAGCAGAATCCTGAAGGGGACATCTGTCCACTGTCTTCAATACCTATATACTGATTCTCTTCTCATTCAGCTTTATACCACCTTAATTCCACTGAGCACATAGAATTAGTTTAGACTTACACCAGAGGTGAACAGAACCCGAGTCAGACCTTTGGAGCTAGGTAACAGGCATAAGAACCCATGACTTTAAATCATCCATGTTACTGTGCTAAACCTGATTACCCTCTAGTTAAGTAGTCACAGTGGACACAGTTGTGATTTATATCCTCAAAGAATGTTAGGAGGATGAGGCAGCAAGAGCCATGCTTCATCTCCGGGCCAACTTGCAGTAACCTGAGTAAATGGGAGTCATCGGAGTTGCTCCAGTTGTAATCTCAGTGGTGCACCTGCACAGAGAACATGGCCCATGCCGGAAGGAACAAACCAGCTTTGTGCAAATCCTTCTGCAACTAGAGGGGAGACCCAAGGGAAAATCACAGGCTGTTGCTTTGTGCAATGTTGCCACAGACTTCTATGGGGGAGTTCCATGGAGGTATGCTAGCATCTGTGTGCACAGAGCCCCCTGGAGAAAAGGCAGACGGCTCAAGCATTTCTGGGTCCTATCCTATGAGATGCCACATGTCACATTGTATAACAGCGCCACGCGCGTGTATGCCGATGTCTTGCAGCAGGGAACAGGCGATGGCTGTATCCAGAGACAGGATGACTTTCAGGTGGGCTCCTTCAAATTAAAGACCTGCTTAAAAGGCTTGCGGTCTCTGGCTACTGCGCAGCACAGATGCAGTTATGCATGTGTCCCCTCAACTGTGCTGGCCTTTGGGCAACAATGCTGAGTGTGTAACTGGCTGCAGGCCACCGCTTTTCTCTCCTCGGTTGGCCTGGGCTTTAACTGTAGAATGTCGTGTGGAAGGAGTAATCTCAGAAGGTCTCATAAGGCAGATATTGTCTGCGAGGTGGGGATTGAAGACTATGACTTAACACTGACAGCTGCTGAGGGTGCCCCAGAACAGAACTGGAAAGGACTGCAGTAAATGCTGATTCTGGAGGTTAAAAGGAAGGAGCGGAGGAAGGCTCTGAGTGGAACCTCAGCCTGTTCTAAGGGAGATAAGTAATATGATGTCAGTGCTCACACTGATGTAAATCTTGTGAGAGAAAACAGACCCACGGCCCAAGAAGATCTGTGACAGGAGCTGAAAGCTTCATTTTGAACTCATCATCCTGCTTTGCTCACAGTGAAAACAAAGACAGCAGTTGTGAGTCTGAGCTTTTATTCTGTTCCCTGCCCTGTGCCTCGCAGGGGAGAGCTGAAAGGAAATTCCATCCCGTCCCATAGAGCTTCCCAGTTCCTGAAAACAGTAACAGAGAGATGGGTAGGAGGTGGAGGCTAACAAGATAGGAAGGATGGCAGATTTTAAAAGCTTTAAAACTTCCAAAACCTTGGGAGAGAGAGCTGGATACTCCTCTCACACCTTCCAGATGGTTACACCAAGTGAATGTGTCGATCAGATCCAAAGTGTTAAAAAATTCCCTCAGTGATTTATGGAGATGTTGTGAGACCCTCATCCAGCGTAGCCCATCCTTCTTCCACTGAATTCAATGGAGCCTTTACAGTTCATGCACATTTAAGAAGTGACCCGTTAGATCTCCAAAAAAAGCACCCCCAACGTGCATGGGCATTATATTCTTGTCACCGTTTGCCATTGAAATACACGACAGCGTACTCCTTAAATGCATTCATTCTGGCAAAATGATGCTATAGTTACGCATGTCTTTGTAATACCACAGCGCTATTAAAATATCACGAAAAGCAGCTTGCTAGGCAGGGGGAGTAACCTGTGAACACCCAAGACTAAAAGGAAACAACTTTTTCACAAATCTGAAGCTCAAATATGCATGTTAAAGGGAACCTCTGGATCATGCAGAACTTGCCAACCAATATTGAGTTATATTTATTTTAGGTTCATTTTATGCCAGTGATTGAGTAATCACCTGTTTTATCATAGCAGATAATCCAAGATGATGTAAATCCACATGTTTGGATATAAATTTGCTTACTGTGTTTACAGGAGTGGGTTCAATAGTTTGGACGAAGCTTAATTTGGATGATCTTGTGGTCTGTTTGATGGGCCATATTTTCACTCTCAAACCACTGGGAAAACAATTTAGGTCTTAGCACTGCAAATTAAATTATTTTAGTCTAGTATTATTGTACTAGAGCACCGTGTTGATGTCAGAGATTTGAATCACTGGGGAAAAAAAATTATGGCAGTGGATCAGTGCAGATCTGCCAGAACAGCTACACAGATTTTTACAAAAACACACACACATACGTGAAACCATTGGCATTGAGCTTTAATGTGAAATAAAGCTTGGAACATTTAATAGCTTATGTAATACAGTGTTATTTCCTGTCCCTCAGTCAAATGAGACAGACTTCTTTCTTTTCTTTCTTCTCTTTCTCCTTCCCCATCTTCGCAGGAATCTTAATGGACTTGTGGAAGTGTTTCCATTCTCTGCGTAGAAATGCAAATATGATGAACTTCCCTGGGGAAGGCTGGGAAAATGATCGTGCAACTGTTGCATACCCTAGCTGTTCTACTGGGCACAGATCAGTTTTCAAAAGGATTAGTCATACTTGCACGAGGATCAGTGACTCGTATTGCTCTGGTCCGTAGTTTCCGACCAGGACCACTGAAGGCAGTGGATTTACACAGAAGACAAAATGGGCATTTTGTAGCCTGTTGTACGTTATCACTCCTGGTGGGGCCCCAGATGGAAAGAGCTCAAACTTGTTTATCAAAGCCTGTGGTGAGCATGTTGGACTGGCATGTATTTAAAGACAAACTCAAAACTCCTCTGTACGTGAGTTGAGCGTATTTTGCTCTGGACTAAAACATTTTTGTTTTTTCCTTAGTTCGGTGCCCGGCGGTACCACTTTTCAATGATAGTTTTTTCCAAGCAGGACCTTGCCTTAAGACAGCTGAACTGGCTCTTTGAGATGGGCTGTGGAATGTAATATGTTCCATGGGTGCTGGTTTGCTTGCAGGGTAGATTAGATACTGCAGACGTGCCATAAGGCCCTTACAAAAAACATGTGATATCGCTACAGAAATTGTGCAAACTGTTGTATTACCGTAGGCTGTAGTATCTGGACCATTGCTAACAGAATAGTAATGTTATAAATGCTCCGAGTCTGTAAGGATTTCAATAACTGTTTATTAGATAAGGAAGCAAAAGCAGCGCTGGGCGGCCGGGGAGTCGCAGCTCCACCAAGGCTCGCAACTTTACATATCGCAAGCGACTCCTTTTATCTTCGCGGAGGCGGGCTTCACCGTCGTCGATGGAATCTTGGTTTCCGTCGAATCACAATGTCGGTTAATATTTACACACAGGATATCAGCTTAACACATAAATTGTTGCAAAACAGGGTAAAGGGATGGCTGCACAAGGGGTATCAGTTTCTATAGTAACATTATCTTGGGCCTCTTACTTCTATCCATATAAGACCATGTCTTATAGCCGCTTGTGGGGGGGATGTTTCCTGCTAGCCTTTGCGGTCAAACTTGACGAGCAGAACAGGATGTTCTGCTCTGCAGAGCGGGGCGGTTTCGCCATTTAGCTGGTTCAATAATCACCTTATTTTATCAGCAAATTACTTCTCAAGTATCTATTACAATCCCCCCTTTCTGTTGTTCATTAGTAATTTGCTGGTCAAATCTAGACAACACTTCATACGCTCTTTCTAATTTTAGATTTTCACTGGGCATACTTCCCATTTCTAGTCTGGATTGCCTTATTACCATTAACTGTACTTTTTCTACTCTATTTTTAATAAAGGTTACGAATTTATTAATAACACAAGGTCCAATAGTCAGAGCCATTACTAACATTAGGAAGGGTCCTGCTAAAGTAGAAATCAAAGTGGTTAGCCATGGAGATTGATTGAACCATGATTCGTACCATGAGGATTGAGCTTCTCGCTCCCTTCTTCGCTGTTCCAAGCCTTCTCTTAATTTGGCTAATGAATCCCTTACTACTCCTGTGTGGTCTGCATAGAAACAACACTCTTCACCTAGAGCTGCACAGAGCCCTCCATTTTGTAGGAAGAGGAGGTCTAGTCCTCTCCGATTCTGTAGGACTACTTCTGATAATGATGTTAAGGATTTCTCCAAATAGGAGATGGACCTTTCTATTCGAATTAAGTCCTCATCTACTGCAGCCCTTAGGGATAGTAAGCCCTGGTGTTGTACAGTTAGGGAAGCCACACCTGTGGCGGTCCTCGTGATCCCCAAACCAACTAGAGTGGCTATTGTTATTGCAGATATCGGCTCTCTTTTGTTTATCTTATGTTTGTTATTGTCCCAATATAGATACATATTTTCTCCACTGTGAAAAAGGACTTTGGGTACTACTGCAACTTGTACACAGAAGTCTGAATTATTATTGAGAACAACCGTGGACAAACACGGAGTCAGTCCAGTTTTGGAACAAACCCACCACGCCCCTGGACTGGGCAAAACCCACTTGATTTCAGTGGTAAAATTTTGGGTGTGATTGGTACATAGGTTGCCCTTCTCTGTTGGTACTTTCCCTATGCACCACCCATTCCCAGTAACTTGTTGTAAGGTAATTCCTGCTGTACGTTTTTCCCAATTGCAGCTGGAAGGACTCGTCTCATTAGAGATATTAAAGGGGGTTGATACGGCTATTCCTTCATAAAAAGGGGGTTTTACATCATAACACAACCAACAGGAGATAGTAACGTTTGGGTTTGTTGCATTTAAGGTTTGATATGCCGCTTGCATCATGGACTATAGAGGTTCTTTGGGCACTCCCTTCGTTTGGTGTGCGGGGCTTGAAGACGTTCCCGGGGGACTAGTACTCCCAGGCTTCCCTACTCGTCCGGTAAGAACACCATTGGGCCGTATTCCTGTCCCTGAGGACTGTACGCTGTCCTTCCGGATAAAAATTAACACCCCTCTGTCTGTTCCGGGCTCCCAAAATCTTACTCCCCAAGTTTGACCAATTGTCCACCGAGTATCTTGGGGCTGTAATATAGTTATTTTTAGAGATTTGCAGGTTCCAGCTCTGTTTATACCACCGTCGTGACTATAGGCGGGTTTCTGGCAGTATTCGGGCAGCCAGGTCACCCTCAAAAATTTGTCTGGTCTTTCTACTTCCCAATTCCCGGTGGTCTGAGTTTCACAGCCCCAATATGCACAATAGTAGTGTTTGGGAGCATTACAATAACTTTTCCCAGGATTCGAGCTAGGACACCAATAGGTAGCCTTTAGATTAGTCGCTCCCCACGAATATAGTCGGGAAGGGTCACATTCATGGCTGTGAGTACTACCTCCATATCCCACTGCAGAATTTAACAAATCACAATTGGTTACATTAAAAGTAGGAGCCCCTACGGTCGTATTGGTTTGTAGAACCTGGGAATCATCCCACCTCCCAAGGACCCATTTAAAGGGTTGATGCTGCTGTGGATTGCCCCATACCGTGGCAACGAGGATCAAGGCTTTAAGGAAGGGGCTAGTAGCCATTTTCCCCACTTGACAGCACTTCTCTGCCTTCCTCGTCTACTCTTTTGCAGAGAGCAACGGGTATAATCTCTTCTTGGCAGCAGCAAGTGATCTTCAGGGGAACCTACTGCCCCTCTTTTTTTTTTTTTTTTTTGCCTCGCGTTGCCCTCCGCCTTGGCTTGAGTAGAGGTTTGCTCACGGTGAGTCTTTCCAATGCAGCTCTGACTTCTCTCACACGGGAAACTTCTCTATTCCACGAATATCTATCTAATTCTCTAAGTTCGTCGCAGTCCACTAATTACCCACAAAATACTTCCAACACCTTCGTTCTCTTAACTCCTCTAATGTGAATTGCTAACTTAGACAGGTCTCACCAGATCTGGCCCAAGCCCCAGTGATCGTTATTCTCTACTACAAATTTTTCGTTCCTACTAGGATTATCTGGATGTCCCCCCGTGGTTGTCCAGTTTTGCTCTATTATCGGATATAAATGTTGCTCCAGTGTCTCAAAACGGTACTGATCTTGACATGTAAGGCACACAAGCCTAGAGCGGATGACCACTCGGTTGGTTACTACTGCTGTCTTACACCTTCTACATTCATAAAGTACCCAGTAACTACATCCAGGGTCCCTACAACTACAAATTTGTCTCAATCTCTTTTCGACTTTCTCGTTATTACAATAAGCTTCAGGGTTATAAATTGCTTCATAAGTTATAGGAAAAATCTCCTCACTATTTTCTGGGAAGTCTCGCCCTATAAGTTCTATGAGTAAGGGGGATAGGGCCTTATACCACCAACACTGCCTTCGCTTAAGAACATCCAGTGGCCAGTGACCAGACTCCTCCGTACACTATAGGATTCAGATTGGACTTTCCCTTTCTTCCCTCTTACGTATATTTCCACCTACCTGCTTGCTGCGCTCGTTTCTATGCAAATCTCATTGCACACTGTCTCAAAACTCTATACCAATCCGTTTCATACACTTCCCATAGTTCGGGTATCGACAATTCCCACCCACAGAATACCTTACAAATCTTCATTTGATTAGCTGCGGTCGTCAAACCGTTACGACAGCGCATACAATAGGGCTGTCTTTTAAATGATACACACGACCATCTTCGATTACAACTTAAACATTGACACACGGCCCAACTTAAGTGGCCCGAGAGAGGGTGTTTTAGACAGGGTATCACACGAATGTCCTCTGCCTCTGGTGGTTCCGGTACGTTAGTCTCTATGTCACAGCAAAAGGGAAAAACTTGTGGGGTTCCTGTCAACTTATACAGCCCGGCTCCCCCTGTTTGTATGGGTATCCTTCCTTCAATCCAGGGTGCAAAATATATTCTTCGTAGATTGCTGTGTGGCGGGATTTGAAACCACTGGTAGAGGCTATTCCTTACTTCTCCCCCAGGGAGGTTCATTTACTAGCCTCATTCCCTTCTTAACTTCATGCGGATGTTTCCAGGCTCTGACATTACAGTCCACCTCTCCGGAGGAATAGGTCCTTTAATCCGACTGGCGTGGGTCCATCCCTTCTCTGCTGTCCGCACGGCTGTATCTGTAGTAAGCAAAACAACAAAGGGTCCTTCCCAACCAGGTGTTAGGGAGGTTTCCTTCCAAGTCTTAACTAATACTCGATCTCCAGGTTGGATCCGATGTAGGGAAATGTCTAAGGGAGGTCTTTGGACTACCAACCCCTTCTTTCGCAACTCCTGTCTCCTTTTTGTGAGCTCTAAAATGTATTCAGTCAAAACCTTATCCTTAACCTTCGGGTGTTCTATTAATACCCCAAAATCATACGGCATCCCATATAACATTTCAAAGGGGGAGATACCAGTATCTGTTCTAGGTTGCGTCCGGATATGAAGCAGGGCTAAGGGTAAACACTTAACCCAACTCATTTTCGTCTCTATCATGAGTTTGGTTAAATGTTTCTTTATTTCTCCGTTCATTCTTTCTACTTTCCCCGAACTCTGTGGGTGCCAAGGGGTATGGTATTCCCATTTTGTACCAAAGAGTTCCGAAGTTTCTTTAATTATTCTAGATGTAAAGTGTGGACCCCGGTCCGAATCAACTACTGCAATGGTCCTGTACCTAGGGATAATCTCTTCTAAGAGAATTTTGATAACTGTTTTTGCGGTAGCTCTTACTACTGGAAAGGCTTCTACAAAGTACGTAAGGTGATCGACTAATACCAATAAATACTGATACCTCCCTACTCTCGGTAATTCAGTAAAATCTACTTGTATTTTCTCGAAGGGTCTTTTTGCCAATTCACGACCTCCATGTACCTTTTCTCTAAGCTGTCGTTTATTTACCTTATGACACGTTAAACACCCCTCTAGGACTCTCTTCGCCAGTCCATAGATCCCGACACAGGCATAGTTTGCCTCAAATTGATCCACTAGTGCTTGAATTCCCCAATGAGTTCGATGGTGTAATTTGTCCAGTATTCCTCTTGCTAACCCTTTCGGGAGGACTTCTCTTCCATCTGGTAGTACGCATTTACCATCTCTTTTCTCGACCCCAATCTGTCTTAACTTATCTAACTCTTGGAGAGTAAAAGTTCTGTCTGTTTTCAGTTGCTCAGGTTCTTTCTCTAAGGATTTAATCATTAGTAACAATGCCCGTTTTGCTTCCGCATCGGCTACATTATTTCCCCTTACTTTAGGACTTAATCCCCTTTGATGTCCTTTTATATGGACCACAGCTATTTTTAACGGGCCCCTTAATGCTTTTAAAACTTCTAAGATTAATTTTTCATGTACTAATCCCTTTCCTTGTGTGTTAATCAAGCCTCTTTCTTCCCAAATCTTTCCAAAAGTGTGTACTACTCCAAAGGCATATTTAGAATCTGTATATATAGTCCCAACTTTATTTTCTAACAACTTTAACGCTCTCAACATAGCGTAGAGTTCACACGCCTGTGCAGACCAGGTCTTATCTAGCGGTCCTGATTCTTTTATTTGGAAATTTTCTCCATCCACAATAGCATAACCTGACCTTCGTCTTCCTTCCACTACTCGTGAAGAGCCATCTATGAATAATTTCTCCCCTTCAGGTAATTCGTCTTCTTCCAAATCTTCCCTTATCTTGGTCTGTAAATCTATTACTTGGAGGCAATCGTGGACTAAATCCTCCTTAGGTTCTCCGTACAAAAATTGGGCAGGATTTTGCAATGAGGTAGTTTCTAATTCCAATTTAGGGGAATTAATCAGAATCCCTTCATATTTCAGTAGTCTGCTATCTGTAAGCCACTTATCTGCCCTCTGTTGTAATACTCCCTTAATGTTGTGAGGGGTAAATACTTTCAGTTCTCCCCCTAGGGTGACTTTAGCAACTTCTTCTACTAACAATGCAGTGGCTACTATAGCCTGCAGACAAGTGGGCCATCCTCGACTTACGGGGTCTAGGATCTTGGAATAATACCCTACGGGTTTTCTCTGTCCGGCCCACCCTTGGGTTAAAACTCCGTAAGAAGTCCCGTTATCTATATTGATAAATAGTTGGAACGGTTTCCGAATATCCGGCAAACTGAGGACTGGGGCTTCCAATAAATCCTTCTTTATGCTTTCTAATCTTTCCTCATCTTCAGGGGACCATTTCATTAAGCCATTTTTAGTCAATTTTTCATATAAAAACTTTACTTTACTACTATAATTTTCTATCCAGTGTCGGCAATAGCCTAATAATCCTAGTAATTGCCTTACCTGTCTTTTATTAGTTGGTATCGTTAAGGACAGGATCCCCCTCACCCTCTCCGGGTCTAATTTCTTGTTTCCCTTTACAAGCCAATGTCCCAGATATTTTACCTCTTCTTTGGTGAATTGCAGTTTGGACTTGGAAACTTTGAGTCCCTTAAGGCCTAGGAAGTTTAATAATTTGATACTCTCTTTTCTTACTTCTTCCTGCGCTTTACCGGCAACCAATAGATCATCCACATACTGTATCAGGACCAAGCCCTGGCTTAACTCGTAAGACTCCAATAGGTGTTCTAGGGCTTGCCCAAATAAGTTCGGGGATTCAGTGAATCCTTGTGGCAGGACAGTCCACCGCAATTGTTGTTTTCTGCGTGTCATGGGGTCCTCCCATTCAAAGGCAAAATAATCCCGACATTCTTCCGCTAAAGGGCAGGCCCAGAAGGCGTCTTTCAGATCTATAACGCTATACCACTTGTAGTCAGGGCTTAATCGATTGAGGATAGTATGAGGGTTAGCCACCACAGGGAACCGGGTGATTGTTCGTTCATTCACTGCCCTTAGATCCTGTACTAGGCGATAAGATCCATCCGATTTCTTTACCGGCAATATGGGGGTATTATGTGGGGACATACAGGGCTCCAAAAGGCCTTGAGTCAACAGCCTTTCAATGAGCGGCTGTAGCCCCTCTTTACCTTCTCTAGAAATGGGGTACTGTCTCACACGAATAGGTTGATCTGGGTTTTTAATTGAGATAGTAATTGGTTTGATGTTTAATCTTCCCACTGACTCGGGACTATACCAAACTTCTGGATTGATTTCAGTCTCATCCTCCTCTGTTAGGACACATAACTTAACTGCTAATTTGTCTGATCTTACTTCTAAGCTGACTCCCAACTCTATCGTTAAATCTCTACCTAAAAGGTTATATTCTGCTTCCGAAACTAGCAAAAATGTCCCTACTCCGTACTTGTTCGGGGCTTCTATTGACACTCCTTCTATTAGAGGTACCTTAAAAGGTTCCCCTTTTGCTCCAATTACTTGAAGTTTCTCCCTTGATTCTACGCACCCCGATGGCAACCTCTGGACAGTTGATCTTTCAGCGCCCAAGTCCACCAGGAACTCGAATACCTCATGCTGAGGACCCAACTTTAATTTTATCAAGGGCTCTGTAACTTTAGGAGTCCCCAGCAAATAGAGCCCCTGACCCCCCTAATCTTCCTTAAAGATCTCCTCATCTTGCATCCTTTTTCGACAATTCCGTTGTAAGTGACCTTTTTTGTGGCAGTAATAACACTCCACACCCTGTGTATTGAGTTGTCTCCTTCTTGGTTCAATTGGGCCTCTTCGGGGGTTGTCCCGTTTTGCCTGGTTCTGTCCTTCTCTTACCGCTGCCACTAAAATTCGGGCCTGTTTCTTTTGACTCTCTTCCTCTCTTCTCACATACACCTTTTGAGCTTCTCTCAACAATTCATCTAATCCCCTTTCTTGCCAGTCCTCTATTTTCTCTAACTTCTTCCTAATGTCGGTCCATGACTTAGCTACAAATTGGGTTTTCAACAGGGCCTGCCCCACCTGACTATCGGGGTCTAATCCAGAATATAACTGCAAACTTTTTCTCAACCGTTCTAGCCATTCGGTAGGGGTTTCGTCCTTCTTTTGTTGTTCATTAAAGGCTTTATTAATGTTCTGGCCCCGGGGTACAGAGTCTCGTATCCCCTGGATTATCATGTCCCGGAGATCGACCATGTTATTTCTGTGTGCTGGGTCCTGGTTATCCCAGTTGGGCCATTGTAGGGGCCATTTTACATCCCCGGCAGGGCCGTGTTGATGCCTCTGATCCCAATGCCTCATGCCAGCAGTTCTGATCATTCCTCGTTCTTCACTCGTGAACAATATTCTTAAAATGGACTCCAATTCATCCCAAGTATAAAAATTGGGGCCGAGGAATTGATCAAAGCGTTCTGCTACTCCCAAGGGGTCTTCTAACAAATGTCCCATTTCCTTTTTGAATTCTCTAACATCTCCTGAACTAAGGGGTATTGATACAAACCCGACTCCGGGTTGTGGTCCCCCCATGGCGGTCTCCCTTAAGGGGTACAATGAACCTTCTCCTCTTTCCCTAGTCTGGCTTCTAGTTACCCTCTGGAAGGGAGTTGCTTCCCCAGGTTCTACAGGGGCTGTTATGCTCTGATCTGCCTCTGGACTTGGGGGAGGGGGAGCACAAGGTGGAGGAGACGTTGGGGTTTCATCTAAATCCCGTCTCTTCTTTTTCTCCTCTTTTTTTCTCCTTTAACGGAAACAAGTTTGTGGCTCGTGTTGAGCCTAAGATCCATAAAAAGGCATACTGACTCTCCTCCTTACTAAATGGCCGTTTGTTGTTAACATATATATTTAGTTGTTGGCAAACCCAATCCTCACATGACCCATAAATCGGCCAAAAAGGTCTTTTCTTATTTGTTTTCCCCCCCAGACTTCCATACAACAGTGAATCATTTTCTCCTTGGACTTTCCTTTTTCGTGAAGGGGAACTATCCCAATATTGAATCATTAAGCCTAACGGACTTTCTGGGGGTATATTTGGGAGTCCACCCCCACCCCGAGTCACCTGCATGGGTCCAGAAGTCTTACTGTTCTTCTGCCCCATCCTCCGAAAGGGCCTTCTTTCTCTCCAATTTCACGCACTTCCCTCCGTTTGTGGCCCATGCCCTCGCGGGAAATGGGAACCGCACTAATAGGAGGTCCATGCTCACTTCGTCCGGTGGATTACTGAACCCGATGGATGTCTCATTCACTCGCACTCCGGGTAACCAACCCCGACCGAATGGAACCACAATATACTCACTCACACCGGAGTCTTCGTTCGGCTCTTCGTGCACAAAAATTATGGGGTAACTGCAGTATCTCTCTTTCTTTTCTTTTTGCTTCCTTATCCCAGTTCAGAAAATCCAGGTGACCTAGCCCGGTACCTCCTCCGGGACCATCCGAGGGTGGGGGCGCCCTCCCGGAGTTGATTCCAAACCGGTTATCTGGATCCGAGTCACGGCACCAAAATTGTTATAAATGCTCCGAGTCTGTAAGGAGTTCAATAACTGTTTATTAGATAAGGAAGCAAAAGCAGCGCTGGGCGGCCGGGGAGTCGCAGCTCCACCAAGGCTCGCAACTTTACATATCGCAAGCGACTCCTTTTATCTTCGCGGAGGCGGGCTTCACCGTCGTCGATGGAATCTTGGTTTCCGTCGAATCACAATGTCGGTTAATATTTACACACAGGATATCAGCTTAACACATAAATTGTTGCAAAACAGGGTAAAGGGATGGCTGCACAAGGGGTATCAGTTTCTATAGTAACATTATCTTGGGCCTCTTACTTCTATCCATATAAGACCATGTCTTATAGCCGCTTGTGGGGGGGATGTTTCCTGCTAGCCTTTGCGGTCAAACTTGACGAGCAGAACAGGATGTTCTGCTCTGCAGAGCGGGGCGGTTTCGCCATTTAGCTGGTTCAATAATCACCTTATTTTATCAGCAAATTACTTCTCAAGTATCTATTACAGTAACAGGGTTATTGTTAAGTCAGGTTTTCCTGGGTGTTTCCTCTTCTCCTGTGGGGAGATTGTGCCAAATCAGATTTTGAGGATTTTATAGTTCTTGTCCAGGCTTTCCACATGCCAACTACCTACAGTCAGGCTGTCCCCCTCCTAGAAATCCTGGATGTAACTACAGCAGATTTTTAATATTATTTGTTCATCCTCCCCATGACATCCAGCCAAGCCACGTTACCAGCTAATTTAGCTGGAACTGTATGTTCTTCAAGGTTCTAAATTGTGTCTGAAGACATGATAACGGGGACCTCTTTTTTGTTGGCAGAAGAGAGTTTATTTCATCATAGTGTTTATGATGAACACTTATTTCATAAGTGTTCATGGAAAAACGTCAAGAAGCCTCAGTGGGAGAAATGGAGGAAAGTGAACAGTTTGTTATAATGAGATGACATGTTGCTGCTGTTCTAGGACAGTTTTTCTTTCTTTCTAGTACTCCAGATGGATTCTAAAAAGGGGTAAATACAGGCACTCAGGGAAGTACTGAGACCACGTGAACAGAAAAACACGCGTGCATCTTGCTCTTTGGGCTGTGGCTCAGACCTGAAAAGAGGTCGGTCCTTAATTGCTTGTACTTCAAAAGAAATCTTATTTCCCAATATGATTTTATTGATGAAAAACAGCATCAGATACTGAGACAGAGAGGCGGAATGAGAGCTGAACATCAAATTCCTAGTGATTTGGGCATCAAAATCTCTTAGGTAAATTTAAGCTCTGAGAAACTGAGTCTCGTCTTTCCATCTTTGAATCATATCATTTGGTTTGGGCTTCACTTCTGGTCTTCACTTACAATGCGATCTGTTTTGAGAGGCTTTTGGAGACTAATATATTCTCATGCTGTGTGCAGCTGCAAGAGCTCCAAAGGAGGAGATTCCAAACGGGAACAAAAAGGTGGGTGTGGTTTTACACTACTGAAGTATGAAGCCAATTCCTCATTTGTGGCAGGGCAGAGAGACAGACTGAAAGTTGTACTTAAATTTGCTGTGAGATTAGGAACTGTCTGAATTGTTGGTATCCTAAAATTGTTCTAAATGCATGAACGAGAGATAGTTTTAAAAATATTAGGTTTTTATTATTATTCAATGGTTGCTGAGTCTGCAAACAACAAAAGAATTTTATTTTCTTGGCTCTGCTAGACCCTGCTGGGAGTGGGTTGAAAATTTTCTTTTAAAACACCTTTTGTCAGAAAATTGAACTTTCAACTAGATTAATATTCTGTGAAAAAGTATGAGCTTTCCTTAGCTATTAAAGAATATTGTAAAAATGGGAATGTTGACCATGGAGGGAGGAATATTTTCCAAAGAATTACGGTATTAGTACCAGTAGCTGATAGCTGTCAACTTTAATATTTAAGACACACACGCGTACGCGCGCATGTATTATTGTGACATAAGGTTGTGTATGTTAAGAAATTGCCTATAAGCAAGTGATAATTGACTTCTGTTATTATTGCTTTGTGGTTTTACACATACTTAAACCCTTGGCAACCTGGAGGTCGGGTTAAAAGTCAAGGCAGAATTTCTCCAGCTTTCCCTACTCGTTCTAGATTTACAGGCTCAGCTATTTGCTGCTGCATGTTAAGAGAACAACTGTTGACAAATGTTAAATGCTGACCTCTTTCTGTATGAAAGGAGTCATTATAGACTTTGGCATTTTTCTACAGCAGCGTTTCAGTGCTGTAAAATAGGTCCCACAAAAGAGCTTGGGGTAAGAGAAGGGCAGGGCAGAGATAAATTGGTATTTGAAGTTATTAGTAGCTTAGATAAATGGGTAAATATTACATACAAATATATGCACTTATACATGTCCACAGAGGAGCGTGCGTTTGTACATACAAAAATTAGCGAATGCAAAAATCTTTAAATTACAGTGTGCATCTTTGTCCTGCTTCACCCCTGGAGAGTTCTGATGCAGACCTGCAGGGATTCTCTCTGTGGTGTTCTGCAAACATCTGGGAGTCTAGGCACGCTCATAAATGTGTGTGTAAGCAAATTAGTTTTGCGTGTGAATGCAGTGTTCCTCAGAGAAAGAGGCAATGATTCAGTAATATGGTAAATCTTGTATGGCACCAAAGAAGCTGTAGCTACCTGACATAAAGTGCTGAACACATATAGGCTAACTCTGATGGTGCTTAAAATATCTTCCAGATTCCGTTTTCCTCTGAGGCTTTATGCATGAGGTATTGTCTTGTGTGGCAGTGGGCAATAAAGAATAAACCCGAGAGCCCCGCTGCGGCTCGGCCTGGTTTGACAGAAACGCGTATCTGGCCCTGCGTGCACACACGTCGGATCTGCTGGAGGATTTGGCAGTTTAGTATTTAACGCCCATCGAGGCGCAGCCCACGGTGGGAAACTCCTGAGCGCGAGGGCGAGTATGGCGGGCGCGTGCACACGTCCGTGCGCGTGAAGGGACGCTGAGCCTTCATCACGCGTGTCTCGGGGCGCGTGCATGGGCATTTCTGGCTTGTTCTGCCAGAGACGATTCTCCTCTCCCTTTGCCTCCCCCCGGACGAGATAAGCGGTGCTTACTTTGGCATCGCCATCCAAGCAGCCCGGGAAAGACCAGATGCTCACCCCTCCTCTCCTCACTCGGCCTCTCTCCTCTTCCCCCCCGGCCCCCCTCTCCCAGCCCTTCCTCTCCCCGCCCGCAGCCCACCGCGCCCGGCCCGCTCCGGCCTCCGCAACCCCCGCCCCTTCTCCCTCCCTCCTCCACCGTCGCCTCCTGAAATTACATCTCCCCGCTGAAGGCTGAGCTGGGCAGCCGCTCCCCTCCCGCCGTGCCCCGCTGCCGCTGCCCGGGCGGGCTTCTTTTCTCCGCACGGCGGGAGCGGGCCGCGGCCCGGCGGTACCGGGGCCGGGCTTAGGGCCGCCGGGAGGCGGAGGGCGCCCTCCGAGGGGAGCGGAGGGGAGGCGGCCGGGCGGCTGCCGCTCGCGGCTCCCGAGCCCCCCGCCTGCCTGCCCGCAGGGCTGCGCTCCCCGGACAGCATGGCCGGCGAGGTCGAGGACCTGAACAGCCGGGAGGCGCAGAGCGTCTGCGAGGCCCTGGGGCGCTACGAGGACTCGCTGCGGGGCGCCGTGCGGGAGATGCGGGCGGACATCCAGGTGTTCAAGCACGGGGTGGGCCGGCAGGTGGAGGAGGTGCTGCGCCTCGCCAGCCCCCTGGCACACACCGTCTCCGAGCTGCAGCAGGAGAACCGGCGCCTGCGGGCGCAGCTGGAGCGCCTGTCCCGGCAGGTGGAGGCCCTCGGCCGGTCGGCGGGGCTGCCGCAGGAGTGGGCGGACGAGGCGGCGGGGAGCCCCCCGGCCGCGGGGCCCGGCTCTCCGGGGCAGGGCCCGGCCGGCGGCAGGTTCTCCAGCCATGCCAAGCTAGCGGTCACTGGCCGGAGCCAAGTAAGTGCTGGCCGCGGCCAGGGAGGCAGCGGGAGGGAGGGCCGAGGGGGTGCATGGGCAGATGCTTCACGGGTGTTGCCAGGCTCTGTGCTGGCGGGGGGGTGTGTGTGTGTGTCGTTTAGGGACACGGGGCTCCTCTTTTGCGGTTCGGGGTCAATGGGCTTTTGGAAGATGCTCTGAGAAATTGTCTTGGCCCGGATACCACCTGGAGATGTTCCCGATAATGGCACTGCTTGGTCTAAGTGGGATCTTGGTTAGAGTGGTAGCAACCTATCAGTTCAGTGTGGTTAGCGGGACGAAGAGAAGCCAAGGCAGTCTCAGCTATCAATATACAAATGTATGTGAATATCTGTGTATCCTTTCTGGACTTGATTCAGGGCGATCTGTGTGCCAGGAATGCTGTTTACCAGTTGGCAAGCTCACAAAGGAGAACAGCTCAGCGTATAGCAGGCAGTAACGTGTTTTCCTAAGATAGTGACTTAGCATCCTGCAGTGAGACGGTTTTGCTGCACAACCACTGTCCCGCACTGCTGCAGCTTGTCCCTGAGAGGTGGGCCTCAGGCATGCTCATTGTGGTCTCCATGACCTAAATTAGCACAAACACAAACATTCCTCCCAGTGATAAAACTCTTTTTTTGCAGGGTGGTGGAGACTTGTAACTTGGTGCATGGAAATCCCAGTGAGTGGGAAGCTCATCTGGCACTGAGGCATTTTGTGTTACAGTTTTTCTAGGTGTCCAGCTCTGTGGAAAGAGTTGAGAGCTCCTGTACAATCCTTGACACCAGATGTGGCAGCCAGACAGTACACCGTGATTCAGTCACATAAAACCGTGCTAGACTAGAGACTTGGCTTTCACAGGTGACAGTCTGTTTCATGCAATCTTGATTAGGCCATGTCTTAAGGAGTCTTTAAGACTGTTGGAGCATGAAGGGCTGGTCTGTGGCCTATCCAGGCTTTGGGGATGGAAAAGAAAAGCTTGGAAATGAAATTCACTCAAAATTAAATTGATGGGAGTGAGCAGAGAGTCTGTATTGCATTCCAGCCCTTGTCATTCCTACTGACTTAAGCATGGGGGCATAGGGCTTCCCACAGCTGGCAAGTGAAAAGGTGAAGCTGCTGCTTGATGCATTGTTCCAACATAGTCTGGCAACTGCTGCCTTTTCCCCCATGTGGCAAAGGTAAGCAGTATACTTTCAGATCGTTCCTTTTCATTCCAGGGAGCCATCCGCAGTTGTTTGTATTGCAAGGCACAGAAGGGAGCTGAGTGACATGGAAGGGACAAGGGTGTGTGGTTCCTCACACCATCGCACCTGCTCCATCGCCACTGCCTGCAGCGTAGTGTGCACTTCACGTTCTGTGAAGACTTTCGTCGAGGTTATGGCAATATCCAGCTTTAGGTGTCAGTCTGCATTAAAGCACAGAATGAGCTTTTTTTTTTTTTGGATTGTAACTTTCCTGCTTTGCTTTGAGGGTTCAGGGAAGTACTGATAGTTCTTCGGTGCCCTCCCAACAATTTTCCCCGGAAGGTTGGACAACTTCCCGAGTTAGCATAGCTGACCGAGAAGGAATTTCAGTACCGAGAACCATGAGAGATGCAGCTAGAGCTACGCATACCAAATGCATGCAGTGAAAACATGATTTTGTGGGTAAGGCTCTGATGTGGCTGCGCTCAAATAGCTAAAGAGCAAGCATTGGTCGCTGTGCCCGTCACCCAGATTTTCTGTAATGAAGGGAGCGTTCCCTCGTTTGCTTGCAATTTCTGGTTATGTGACCAAAGCACTTGAAACAAAGTACCATAAATGACACTGTGTATGTTTTCAGATAAACGAGTACCTGTGGTAAAATTGCTGACGCTTCTAGTCTTAATAAAGACTTCTGTAAGTGTGAGATACGAGGAGTAAATAATACTGACCTGGAAATAGTAGCAAATCAAGATGTGCTCTTTTGCTCCTGATAAGATTTATTGGTTGTGTTTGTTTTTACTGTGTGGTCAATGCAGTGTGTGTCCCAACAAAAGGCTGGGTTCTGTTGCCTTTAACGTTTCTAGCAAAATACTTGGGATAAGAGTTAAGACTACCTTTTGCAGATTGCAGGTTGGATACTGGAGATTCTGAGCATCTTCAGTGTCTGAACCTTTATTTTCTAATATTGCTAGATTATTTTTCAAGGTAATTTGGTTGAAAAAAGTGAAGCCAGGGAGTTCAATGCATAGTTCAGAAGTAAGGGCACAAATCTCCTTTTAATTGTGATCTTCAGGCAACGTCTGCTATGCTGTCCTTGAAAGCTGATGCACAACAGTCTAAGTGCTGTTTTAGGTGGTATTTTAAATGGCCATTAGCCACTGTGATTTGGAGGTGAGCCTTTCTGGTATTTTGATGCCAAACTTTACTTTGGCTCTCTAACTAGGCCACAGTCTGAGAGCTGCTTTCACAAAGGTGGAAAACAGCCTTTGTTTGAAGAATTAATTTTAAAACGGGATCCTGTGGCAACAGCTGCACTAACTGAGGATTTATCCCTCGCTGAGCAGTTTGTTGCTGTTTGTCATCCTGTGCAGTCACTGAGATCTCCCTACTAACCTGCCTGTGATTATTAGAAAGGAAGAGTTTTGACCTTTTCTGTTGATCAGATCTTGCGTTTTGCCAGGAGCTTTATCACTTAGGATCTTTCTGTTGTGTTTGTGCATGAGCATGATGCATTTGTGAACAGGGAGGACTAAAAATACTGTAGGGGTGTTCTGTTTTTATACTGTCAGGGGAGTTTCTGTACAATGTGGACAGACTGCTGGACAGACCGCTGCAGAGAACCGGCCTGCAGTGGTCAAAGCAGCAGAGAGACGAATAGCTGGCTATGACCACCTGGGAAGATCTAAACAAATATTACCTGTGGTGACCTGATGGCACCCGACAGTTAGTCAGCCTGGGAGTAACTGCATGAGACATAATGACCTGGGGTATACAGGCAGGGAGATTGAATGATCCAGCAGTCACCTGGCGTTACATACTATGGTTCTAAACCATCTCAACTCCTGTATTTGATAACGGAAGTCCAGTAGTTCCATTGCCTTCTTATTGTTCTCTTCCTGTAAGTGTCCTTTTGAAATGGTGACATTCCAAGTTTGCCTTGATTCTTATCTAGATTATTGTTGTTGTTGTTGGTTGGTTTTAATTCACTGTGACATAGCTGTGCACACCAGCTGAAGCTGCCAAGGTAGAATTGTTCCCTGCTATCCATTTTTATCCAACCTTGCTTCAAAAAAGGTTCTGTGAGAAGTGCTTCTACTGTTGTTCTTCAGTGATTACTCCACGTGCAAAAGCTTTCCTAATATGCTCATGGCTTTCAAGGCTTTTTCTTCAATTGCAGGGTCAGTTACAGATAGAGGCTGCTTGTGTTATCTGATGGACAATGGCTTTCTAGTAGAAGAATTAAGGAGTAAATGTGGTGCAGTTCTTACTGCTGTCTAGCAGCCTTGTTTGCATTTCCTCACACATTGCATCATTCCCTGTTTCTGATGTATCAACGATCTCTTTATATGCAAGGAACAGAGTGTCAAATCTTGCCTTGTGGAATTCAGTGGTGGTTTTGCTGTTTGCTAGAGTGAAGCATCAGTTTTGTCCAGCATGTGTAACGAGAGAGGGAGGTACCTCACAGATAAACAACACTTCTGGATCCAATGATTTTTATCATGGCCCTTTTGATAATTGGTGCTTTTATGAAAGATTGGATGACTGAAATCTCTCATTTGAAAGGGAGGAATCTCAGCTGTCTGTCATTCTTCTACAATTTGACCTTGTTGCAGGCAAAAGCTTGAAGACATAACAGAGGTGCACCTTAGAGGCTCAGAAAGGAAACTAAAATTTTATTTCTTTTCTTTCTAATGTCATGATCTCGTGCTTAATTATTCTGAATGTGTGGGATTTTCACTGCTGGATTACGATATGCGTTTTATAGCAGCTTCCAGTTACGGATCTCTAAGGTCTTCTTTGCAGTGAAGGAGGAATTCCAGCAGCCCTACAACCGTGGAAAGTATTATCACCCTGCATTACATGGAGACTTCTGAGCTACAGGGAGATTAGCTCTAAGAGCAAGCCTGAGTAAGACATGCAAAACATTAGCCTTAACTTTATTTTCTTCAACTTCACCAGTTACTTATCATGTTGTTGTTACATGAGTTGTATAAATGGGTACTTCTCATTATTAAGCACAGATGTAGTACCTGTCCCTCTGCTATTTATGGTCTATGTAGCCAGCATTGACAGAGGAAGTATTGTTATCCACATGGGTTTGTCAGAAGCTTGGCATCTTCCAAACAAAGTGGATTTTAAAGTATTTTAGCCTGAAATAAGTTTGCAGACTAGCTTTGCAAAAGAATTCATCGCTCCTTTTGGGCCTGAGCTGAGTAGCTCTCTAAAGAGTGTAGCTTTGTTGGATGTGAGGGATGCTGGGAAAGAGTCAGAAGTTCTGAACGTTCCAACTTTCCCAATCTAGTTTATTTTCCTTTCTTTTTAAATAAGAAAGAGAGAGAAAAATTAAAATGAAGCAAAAGTTCTCCTTGTTTGGATTGAAATACTGTAAATCTGTCAGTTCTCGTTAATGGGGCTATAAGCAACATTGTGCTAAAACATGGTGCTATGTGTGGTTGTTTGAGTGGTTGTTTAAAACAAAAAAACAACAATCAAACAGCTTCTCATGCGTTTTAGTGGTAAATAGATCGATGCATGTCTGGTCTCATCATGTAACCTCTGTGTTCTTACCTAGTGGAGCACATAAGTGCATGTATAATCCCAGGAATGTCATTGACTTGGAAACTAGGCAAGAGAATGAAATGAAAACTCCTGGCTGACAAACCTTTAAAAGTCGTCTTTTCTGAGAGTACACCTTCCACATTTTTGGGACGCCTCTAGTCCTCTTCTGAACTTTGTATTGTTTTGTTTGAAAATCATACCCAGGTGATCCTATCTCTTTTCCTCACCTAGCGTAGAAAAAATTGACATGAGAATCTGACCCCAGGTTAAAAAATAGTATAAAACCCAGTACAATACAATGCACCATTCAAGCTGAGCCTTAAAGACAGTTCACAGTTATCTCCGTGTTTTGCCGCCATTCCTTTCTGTGTTTTATCATCATGTATCTTTGTAAGACACTTTCTTACAAGGCAGTGGGTCCTCATCTTGAAGTCAGGTTAATGGGGTTTTACACACTTTAATGGTTTCTCCAAATTATGCTGTAGTCTTGAAAAGCCTGGATACTGATTGTGATCTGAGAATGTAGGGCCCAGCCTTAAAGTCAAGAGAAGGATCTTCCTCGACTTCAGTAGTGTAGGTGTGCAGCCCAAATTCTGCTGCATACACCTGTGTTCCATTGAAATCAGTTGGAGGTTGGCACTAAATATCTGGGAGGATTAGAATCTAAGCCCAGAACTGCATACTCCATGACAAAGTTGTGTTTAGGCTGCCTTGCTGTAATCTAATACTACTTAACAAATTCTTAGCAAGATCTCAGACCATGGTTACCAGGAGTTGACTGGGATTTGTACTCGAGATAATGAAAGTTCCCGTATCTCAAGTAATGGATACTAAAACAGTCTGTGCACTCTGCAGCATCTAATGAGATTAAACGCTTGAAAAAAAATCTCCAAGGTACGTTAATGTTATTGTCTGGTGTTCTTAATTAAGTTTGGATGAGTGTAAACAGAAGCACGGTGAACATCAGACAAGTTCCAATAAACTATTTTTGTTGATTTATCTTGAATTGATGATATGGTTTCTGTATTTTATGAGAGATATATTTTTCCACCCTATAAATAAATTATTCTAATAATTTGTGATGAAGCTGTGGAATAAGTGAAATCAAATCACCAGTTTGCTCCATATTTCCTGTGTACAAAAAGCAGAGACAAACTAAGTTATTACACATATACACTCTGCCTCTTTCCTTTTTTGTTATTTCTGTTGGTTTTATACTTACCTGCAGTATAAAATCTTCTTCGGTATCTATCTTCTGTCTGTCTGTCTTTAAAAAAAACCCAAAACTTGTTTGGACTGGGTTTATAAGAATTTTGGATTATGTTTATAAAGGCACATTACAGATTTTTTTTCTTTGTTTATTCATAAAATTTCTGGCCAATCTGGTAGTTAGGTATCCCTCTAGAACCAATTAAAACTTTTTCATGGACTTCGGGTTGGGGAATTTCACTCTACTGCTTTTGTATGCTGCTTCTTGGAAGCTACATTTTTTTTTAATTGAAGTAATCATGTGTCTGTGAAGCAGTCTCTTCTTTCTTTAATTCCTGCAGCCAAAAATCACGTAATTCCTCATGATTTTTTGCACGCCCACACACACAGACACACGAACCAACAAACAAAAGAAAAACCACCAAAAAAAATTCTTGGCCAATTGTTTTGAAATTATATTTGCAAACATTATGGGAAAAAATGGTGCTTTTCCTAGAAAAAAACTATCCTTACAGAATTTGCAGGTTATGATGCAGTTGTAAAGTTCTAGGATCAGCCTTTATGTAATGCTTTTACAATATGTTATCAGAATGTCATTTTTTCTGCAGCAAACAGAAAAAAACCTGCAGAGCATTAAGCGTTTCATAGTCTCAATCTCTTCTGTTCATCTGAGTCTTCTGTTCATCCCCTTCACAGTGGATGGTGATACCTTTATCTAACGAAAGTGGAAGACCTCTCGTAGGTGCACGGGGTCTGTGAGGACAACTATGTGAAGATTGACTCAAGTCCTGCATTGCCAGTGCTCTTGGGGTTAGATAATTGTTCCGCTCTTGTACTGTGGTCACTAGCACAAGGAAGACCTGTTCTTGGCAGGTGTTTATGGATATTCTTCTAACTTTTGCTGCTGTTTGAAATTTAGCTTTCGCGTCTGTTGTGTATTCTGACAGAGTGTAGACCTGGATGACCACCACAAACCTGAGTTTAGAAGAGTTTTTAGTTCTTCCATCATTGAAAATGGTCATCAGTCGTCATCAGGTAGGCACATGGCATGAAATGAAGTAGCAGTAAAATACCTGATCCTGGCAGTCATAGAGCAGCTCTCACATGCTGGAAGCATTAGAATCTGCTGTGGTTTCAGCATGGATGTTCTACTATGGCACTGATACCGTTTAACTTTGTTTCCTAATTAGGAGTTTAACTTTCTTGTTAAACATGCACTATGGTGTTTCATAAATTAGAGACTATTACTGTCATGTTATCTTGGGGCACTAATGATAATAAGGCCTGCTATTCCGATTGCCGTTGTAGCCTTGCATCCCAAAACATTTTGCATATTACCTGTCTGCTTCCATCATCCTTCAGTGGAGGAAGGACTTACTATCCATTTTAGAGAAAACTGAGGCACACAGTGTTTCATAAAAGCACAAAAAGAACAAGAATGCTGACTCCTAACCCACGGCAGGAGACTGGGGGCAGGGGCTGCACAGAGGAAGAAGAGGAGCTTACCAAATGCAGATGCTAGTGGATTAATGACCTGAAGTTGTTCTTGCTGAGATTGATGGAGGACAGATATGATCGCTGCAAGGATCACTTACGCTAGGGTTGTTTCTGCAGCGTGCTGTGCGTGGTATAATGTCCCATAGGGAGAACTAGGTGGAATAATTCCAATGACTTGTAAAATAAAGTTGTTGCATGGAAATTGGTTTGTAACTTTGTTACAAATCTACAAATAAACTTACTTCCTCTCTCCTTTTCTTTTTATTCACTAGGTCAGGCAAAAGTCTCCCACGAACTGGCCTCTTTTCACATGTCAGACTCTTCCCCCGAGGCCCATGCCCCCGCAATCACCTTACAGATGCCCCACCTTCCCGTTACTGCAGTAACCAGGATATCAGAGAAGTTCTCAGGAGAGACCATCTGTTCAACAGGAACAACTAACGCGTCTGCTGGCCTGCTGGGACACAGCAAGAGCAATAATGCGATGGCAGTGAAAACTTCCAACCAACCAGGTAAAAGAGACAAAAATAATTTGTTTGCTGAAGCTGTGAACCACTTCTTTGCTTCAAGAAACTGGCGCTACAGGGATTGTCCCGTGACCTAGTGGTAATTATGAAACCTCACTTCTATGGCTACATATCTCATGGTGGGACGGGACACTCTGATTTAGAATATTGTGGGTCCTAGGTGGAGCTTCAGGCTATAATGTCACATCTGCCTAGAGTTTTTGCTGCCTAGTTGAGTTCATAGTGCAGCCTATCTTCTATCACAGTTACTGAAGGAGAATCTCTTCAATGTGGCCAGCTATTTTAATGAAATATGCAGTAGTTTTTAGTGCTTTGAGACCTGAGGCCCCTTGAGAAGTTTGGCAGATATTTGGCTAACAGGTTCAAAAGTCATTTGGAGGGAGGAATGACTAACGGCAGACTGACACATATACACGAGTCAGAGTTATTGCAGGATCTTATTTATATCTAAATCGAGGTTTCTTTAAAAAATAAAAAGAAAACTCATTTCATTCATATTGAAGTGATTCATCTTTGAGCTGTATTTCATATACATTTAGTGATAGTGACACTTACAGATCAGACTATATATATGGGTCAGAAATTACACAGAGAGAGCAGATAGAATTGCCAGCAAGAGACAGGGATTATTTGCAGATTATTGTTTCAACTTTTATTTTATTAAAGCTAAGAATATAGCAAAGCCTTCCTTTGTCTTTTTTTCTGCTGTTTCAGTGAAGGCCTGGAATTCAAGTACGCTGAGAACAATGGGTTCATCTGCCACTGGAGGTGAGTGTTGCTACCAGCGTGTCCTTATGCAACAGAAATTGAGAGGGATTCCGTGCTGCATGTCTGGGGGATTCAGATCTGAGCATGTAGTTCCGATTAGTAGGTACATGATAATATTAAAACTGCTAACAGGAGTGCATGCAGATTCGGTTTCCCAGGTATCATGGAAACTTGTTCCACTGTATCAGATTCTCAGTCAGTTCAAAGCGAAGGGTATTTACCCTTCTTTGCACAGTGGTGTACGTGTGTATGGTTAGGCAATCTCTGAAGTGGAAACAATAGTGCCAGAAAAGTGTGGCAGAACAGACAGTTTGAGCGGTCAAGATTTCAGCTGACCAAGTGAAAAGTGTGACTGAACATAAGGTAATGGCAGTTGGAAAGTGGATGTTGAAGAAAATTCCTTTGAGCAGAATAGCAGTAAGTAGTCCCCTTTGTATATGAATGTGTCAAAGGGCAAACTGCCTTAAGGATTTTCAAATTCAGTCAAAATAGATGAGTTCTGCTCTATCCAAAAGTACATCTGGTTGATGTCGCCAGGCTGTTACTATCTACACGATGTGCTGGCATTTCATAGTGGTCTCAAGTGTCGGTTCAGCAAAGATGTAGCTCATCCAGAATAGGGATCATGCCCCTCCTCAGCTTAAAACCTCTGAGATTTGCACAAATATCTGGCAATTGTTTGTGGTCTCAAATTTGCCACATCTGTATTCCAGGGTGTTTTACGTGAGAAGTGTAGCTGATCTGGATCCCTTCTATAAGCAGTAGGGAGAGTTCAGCATTTTCAGAGAGTGATTTGGACAGCAGTCGGGTTGGATTGTTTCTAAGATGCCAGTCTTTCTTCTTTGGGTATAGGAGGAGCCCTCAGTAAACAAGTTGCTGGCTTATGCAACAAGTTTTGGCTTTAGCGTGTTAAAACTGGGCAAACTACTCTGTTTTTTCACATTTACAAAGCATAGCTGGAGTCCAGAGATGGGCTCTTAAGAGACAAATCACAAAAGGTAGAACTTCAGGGGTGGGAGGAGGAAGATGCAAAGCTGTTTTTAAGCCACCTTTGCAACCTTTGGAGTCTGTTCTAGTCTGTTCTGCTTTACAAATTAGAACGTTTCCTGGTGGAAATCGAGCAATTTAAATTATGCTATCAATCATGTCAGACTTCCCGGGACTCCTTATGTCTGCCAGAATGACTGTTGCAAGCTGAGCTGTAGCAGCATTTCTTCCTTTCGCTGAAATGTCTGTGGCAGTCTGCCCTCCTCTGAGATCTGCACAAGGGCCTGAAATGATCCAACCTTCCCAAAAGCAGTTTTATCAAAGGCATCCTCCCACAGCCCTTTCTGGTATGTTTACACCATCCTCACTGCAGTGCAACAGTTTTGCAGAGGGGTTGAACCCCTGGGGAAAATCCCTCCCCAGCTTGTTGGCGCATACTGGGAGTTAGGCAGAGGCCTGCAGCTTCTCACTGTGGTGAGTGAAAATCAGTGCATGGCTATCTATCAGGAAATGGTTTGAAAACATATGAGGAAGGGAGATAAAAGAAGTTTCTGCCCTGATGCATCTTGTTTTTACTGCTTTTATACAGAGGGTATCACTTCTGTCACTCAGGCTGCGTCAACTGAGAGCTGTGAGATGAGCAGTGGAACCAAAACTGGTGAAAGGTATGCATTTTTCTTGGTGTTTTGTTAGGCCATTGTGGTCAGTATAGTCGGAAGGGACAGGTGTTCTCCTGGCTTGGAGAACACGTGAGTCCCAGATGCTGTATTTTAAGCCCATTAAAAGTTGTGAGCTTTCCTAAGGGCTAAGTGGAGCAGAGATGGGAAGGAATAAAAATCTTTTGCAGAGCAGTTTAAAGCAGACCTAACTGTGGATTTCAGCATTGTTACAGTGTTAGTCAGTAAAACTCGCAGTGCCAGTGGTGGATTTTTGTTAGGAGGAGCAAGTTGTCAGGCCCTTTGAAAACACTTTTAAAAATACTCAGCTGTGTTGAAATTTTTACTTCGGGCTTATTTTTGGAAACCAACATATGACTGCCATCAAATATCCTTAGTTTGGCTAGCCCAGAGTTTAGTTTGTAGATAAAGGACCTGCTGAGGACTACTACACATTCTTGATTAACTCAGAGTCACAGTTGTTTAATATAGGATTACATGGTGTCACAATTACAGCATGCAAATTAGCCGTCAAGAAAAATGGGAGGGCAGCCAATTTAAATCTCTTAAATTGGGCTTGCATCTGCCTTGAAAATTATCCCAAATTTGGCATTACATTTCTTCTGAGTTAGTTCCAACATCAGCACTTCAATACTTGAGTCATGATACACTGAGCACCCCAGAGAACTTGCTGTCAGATCTGACCTCCATGTGTACCAGAAATTAATGCGACACTGATGTCATTGCTCTCTGCCTCAGTTTCCCCTCTCTGTTATGGGGAACATTTCCAAATGCAATGTGTGACTTACTTCATTAATGCTGACAGAGTGGTTTATGGCTCAAATAAACACAAATTAGAATATAATCCTGTATTTCTCGATCAAATTACCAGCTTGTGGTCTGTGAAGCAACACAGACATGAGCTCAGGATTCTGTATACTATAGGTAAAAATTTCAAAAGTACTTCCTGAATTACTCTTCAAATTCCATTTTTAACATGTGACTTACCCTCCAGGAGCCCCAAAGTTGGAAATTAAAGGGATTTAGTGCTCCTGGGTGGCCACAACTTCTTTTTTTTTTTCTTTTTTCTTAAAGGTGTTTAATTGTTGTTCTACTCAGTGTTACCAGGCATTTCTGACTTACCCAGCTATGTCTCCTTTGTGAAAGTACCTTAGACTCTTCTGTAATTAGGTGGTGTTGTCTGTCAATAAAACTTTGACTTTTACTTAAATTGCTTTTGACCTGTTCAGGTCCTCTTGAAATGTCTGTTTTGGGGGAGGTTTAGAGTAGGCAACAGTTCGACCTTTATGCTGCCTCCTGGCACTTGCAGAGTTACTTTTTTGTTTAACCTCATACTTTTCATGTTATGTTTCTCCAGTGCCACTGACAGTTACTGTGATGTGACCCCCAGCTCTCACTCCTCTCCCCCCACTGCACATCGCCAAGTTGAAAGGAGGCGAGAACTGGTGCGGTCTCAGACGCTCCCACGGACTTCAGGAGCGCAGGCCAGGAAAGCACTTCTTGAGAAACTTGAACACGATGGTGGAAAGTACGTCACACCCCTTGTGTCCAGAATGGGTTCGTTTAATGGGAAAGTAATTTGTCAATTATTACCAGCAGAGGACAAGTGGGTGGGAGGACTCTCTCAATGTAGGATTTTGAGCTAAGGGATGTATAGCTTCAATGACTTCACAGACTGAGCCTTGGAAATTCACAGCTACATATTCCTCTGGCTTTGGAGTTGGTCAGCTGAAGAAGCAGGTGCCTTTTATCAGGAAAGACTGCGTGAAAGCTGCCTTCTCGGACATTCTAAGAGACGGGATATAGTGACTTTATGTTGCCATTCATTACGGACCAAAAGCGTGGACTGTTCTTTATGCACCATGACGGGGGTACGATTTAAATAGAAGAGGGCTTGGAATCCTGGCTTTAGTGAAATGAAAATGAGTTCTTCTTGCAGGACCAACAAGTTGAAGTTTCAGCAACGCGTTTCTCAAATATCACCTGGACAGGGGCTGACCTGAGCAAGGTTGCATAGATGTTGCTGACAAGTAGGTTTAAGTTTTTCTAGAATGTAATTTAATCTCATCTCTGTTAATTTTCCAGAGGAAAAGGAGAATCCAGAGCTAAGCTGAAGAGGTCGCAGAGTTTTGGGGTTGCCAGCGCTAGCAGCATTAAGCAAATTCTGTTAGACTGGTGTCGCTCAAAAACCATAGGATACAAGGTGAAGACATGCTAGTGCTTTCAGCTCTCTCTCTTTCTGGAGAATTTGCCAAAAACGCGTACTCAAAAACATGAATATAAAACGTGCTAGATAATGAGTTAACTTCCTCGAGGTCATCAAGTCTGCGGGTAATGCAAACATCATGGTTTGAATGGGCAGCACTTTAAGACAGTCAGTGGTTGCATGAGTGAGATTCTGTATGTCCGTCGAAACAATGCATTAGTGTTTGTCTGAAAAGCCTATCTTTTTGTGCTTATGGATATAGACTTCAGTATATGCTCACACATTTTTTTTTCTTGTGATTTTTGCATTCTCATTATATACGGCAAGATCTGAATAACATTTTGCCGGTACGTGGAGACTATGGCCCTTTTGCTACACAGCAGACCAAAATACTCTCTACTGGTATTAGACAAGTGAGTTTGTAGTAAATGGTTGAGGTTGAAATACATGGTGTTAGTAAGCTAATTTCTATGAGGTACCATCAGTGTAGCTAAAAGAATTCAGCAGTTGATATTTTAGTAATTTTACCTGACCCTTAACTGCACTTGCCAAAGCAATTTCCAGGAGAGAGAAAATTTTTTTTCTAGTTTTTTTTTTTCTTGTGTAATATTTTTCAGCATTATTATAAAGTGTGTATTAATATTGCTACACTCTAAATTATAGTATACATAAGCAGAACTAGTGAAAATTACTTAGCAGTTGCTTACTAGAAAAGCCGGGGCTTGAATTTTATGTGATGGGAAAGCAGCATGAGACAAGAGTCCAAATATGTTTCTTTTCACGGTGGCAGTTGAAATTAAAAATAAGCATTTGTTCTAAGTGAGGTTTTGCAGTAGGCATATTTCTTTCTATATTCTACCTATTTGTATGTAAACAGGCATTGACTTGGGCCTTACTGAAAGGCAAAGCAAGCAAGCATAGTCTTTATCTAGTGTTACTCACAGCCACAAAGTGAAGTGTTCTTCAGTTATAAATACTTCACAGGGATAAGCCGTGTCCTTAGTTTGTGCAGATACTGAGCTGGTGCGTTGGACCTGCTCCAGAGCTCACTGACGCTGACAAGATTCTTCCCAGTATTTTCAGTTGGCTTTGGATGAGGGACCTTGATTGTGTGGCTGCTTTGCATCTGGGCATTTCAGACAAAAGCTTTTATTGCTGAGTGTGCCATTTTTTCTCAGAATACAAATAATGTAATAGATATACAAAGACGGGAAGGAAAACATAAAGCCTGTGCTGTGTTGCTTTGGTTAGTGGGAGAGAAGGACAGAAAACTGCAGTGAGCAGTATCAGCTGGTCTTCCCCGTTCCCCTGTGCTGCATTAACATGTATGTTTTTTTATCATGACAGCACATTGATCTCCAGAACTTCTCCTCAAGCTGGAATGATGGGATGGCATTCTGTGCTCTTGTGCATTCTTTCTTTCCTGAAGCTTTTGATTATAATAAGCTTGACCCAGCTAATCGCAAGCAGAACTTTGAGCTGGCCTTCACGATGGCTGAGTGAGTAGAATATTAGAATGTGTTGGGTTGGAAGGGACCTTTAAAGGTCATCTAGCCCAACCCCCCTGCAGTAAGAGTATCACATTATATCTCTGTGAAGTGCTTCCAGGTCAAGTCTAATGCGGCTGGGCAGTGAAGAGTTTAATGATTGCTCTTGTAGATGCTATATCACTAGCATGTGATGATGCCGAAAAAGATAATAAAGCTCTGCATAGAGAATGCATAGAACAGGAGACTCAGCAGTCTAAAATCAGAGTTGGTTTTGTCATGCACAGGATAATTCACTGGACTCCTGTGTTCAGGTCATTCACAACCTTCAGGCAGTACTTGAATTCTGCTTTCTCACCTCTGTGATTCTCACCAGCCTTAGTACTGACACACTAAACTTGAGAAATCAGCCTTGTGAGTTCTGCTTACACAGAAGAGGGTAAAAACCCTGCTTCTCTCTATGTTTGTTTTTTGGGGTTGTTTTATTATTTTGTTCTTGAAGTAATGAATGATTCTTAACGAATTTGCCGATATCAATCATAAAAAAGAAATTTGAGTTCATAGAGCACAAGGCATCCAATGTTTACTGACAGTCTGTAGGAACTGGACGTACAACTTGTCGTTTCTGATGTTTCTATGTTGATGATAAACCTCAGTATTTCTGACATGCCTCAGTGATGCTCAAATCAGAGCACCAAATGAGTCTTGGAAGTAGTTACAGGTCTTAGATTTAACTCTTGATTTGCTATACCTGTTTTATTATTACTACAGGAAAATGGCTCAATGCGACCGTCTGATAGAAGTGGATGACATGATGATGATGGGTTACAAACCAGATCCCATGTGTGTCTTCACCTACGTCCAGTCTCTGTACAATCATCTACGACACTTCGAATAAAACCATCGACACCTCTCCAGCCAGAAGGGTCAAGTACAGTATGCTAACGGGAAGAGCGACATTTTGCAAATGGAACACAGTGTTATTTCTTGCTTTTTACTGTCCCTTTGCTTACATTCAACTGCGTGGCCAGCTGACTGAAGTGTTGCAGAGCAGTGCCCCAAAGTGTTGATCACACCAGCATGTCAGTAATACAGAAATATGTTTGAAAAAGACAAAAAAAAAAAAACCAACCATAGGGAAAGGCAAATGCTATCATTGTGGTGCTAGTAGTAGGTTGGATTTTTAATATTCTTGTGTTTAAAAATCACAGGAAGCTAATTTGCTGCTCTTACCTCTGTTAGGCAGGGGACACGGTTTTATGCAGTGACAGGTAACTCTGCTGGGAAGGTGTTCCCTCTTAAAATGCAGGTAAAACTCCAGAAGATAGCACCTTCACTTCCACTTCTCTGTTGAGCATAGCACAAAAGAAATAGCAGATGGACAAGGAAAATTCCATTTAGCAAATAATAATCTAGAGTACTCAGCCACTAGGGCGATCCTCCACCCGTACCCCCCCAACTCCAGCATACAAGCACACGTGCACACACACATCCAACAGGCGTTGTTCTGTTCTCTTAAAGCAGAAAGAGAACATTGCCTCTTACCTGATGACTGGGGCGACAGAGAACTACCATGTTACACAACAGCATTTCTCTGTAATGGTCAAATCTAAAGTGATTTGCTTAGAGGCCTGCTAAAGCCTCTGCTGGCCGTCCTGGATTAAATTCTTGATCATAAGGAACAGCAGCAGCTGGGGCCGTTCTGTGTATGAGATTGTGTGTTTGCATGATTTAGGATTACAGGACAGGGGTAGCTAGCAAGGTACAGAATCCTCCGAACAGTTGTAATAGAAGCAAGACTCCAGTGCCCTTTGATCTGGGCTCTGGGGGAGAGCAACTCTCCAGTGTGGACAGGAGCGAAGCCTTTACGACTTGCTCAGTCCTCATGTTGACTCTGAGGTGGACAGGCAACATGCCAAAAAAATATGAAAGATGTGGGAGTTTTGAAATGCTTTGGACTAGTTTCTGTTTTCAGTTAAATTTAGCTTTAAAACCACAATACAGTGGGATTATTCCAGGTTTACTGGACAAAAAGGTCATGTGTCACCCTTTCTGGTTTTCTCTTTGATAAATCAACAGAGCTTTGTTTTCACAGTGAATGTTAAAAACAAAACCACTAAAAAAGCATACTTCAAAAAAAAAAAAGACGCCTTTTAAAATTATTTCTTTCCTAAGATCAGGCTTATAGAAAGTAAAAACTGAAAGCCACAAGCCCTCTGCTCATGCTAGAGAATGTTTTTTAACCTGCATTTGTGCTTTTTGTAGATATTTATAAAGATGACTTTGGTTCTGTATTGGTGACCATTTATAATAAAATATGTCAAACATTCTTCAGATTTATTGCTTCTCTTTAGAATGAAGTGACAAATAAGAAAGTAAAATCAGTGAAAACAACCCACAGCCTCCCTTTCTAGTGAAGTTTACTTAAGAAACCACAAATGAACCAACCACTTCGTTATCAGTCTCAGGGAAAAAAAAAACCAAAACACCAGAAGTGTACAAAGGTAAAGTATAAGTTAACTGCTGAAGGTCTGTTATCACCGAGTTGTGTTTGAAGTGTAGCCAGGCTATGACACTATGGAAACAGCTTGAAAGACTTTAAAATACACATCTTAATGTAAGTATCTAAAAGATACTTGGTCAAACTAGCAGGATCCTTGGTATTGCTAATCTCACAGCTTTAACGCAAGTGGGCAGAGGCTGGGTGGGCTGTTTGTATTTGTCATATGAGGGCCGTCGTCTTCGGGTTTTGACTTTGTCTTGCATGACTGTAATTCCGAGGAGTAAGCGTGCACCTGTTGCTCCACCAAACACACTGTAAGGATAAAAACACTGCACTTGTGTTTTGGAGAAGTGATTAGAGTAAGCACGACGAGAAATCTTTCCACAACTGGCACACGCAATACACATATTTCCATTCTTACAGCAGAATACTTGTCATCGACTAGCTGAGCCAAGTTTCATCGTAGCTACAACAAGAGGGACAATACTGGCTTTATACATCACATTCCTTCACAGTCTCAGGTCATGGATGATTTTCCTGTATGATCTGAGTGCTAAAGACACAGGTAAGTGCTTGGCCAATTTCGGCCTAGTAGCAAATAATTATATAAAGGAAGTTTTAGACAGTAAAACTATTGCCAGTTCACCAGAGGGAGTTTACATTCTTTCTACAATTTAGCTTGTTTTCACAGCTACCCATTCCCACTTCAGAGAGGTGATGGTAAAGACACCTGGTACCTGCCAGCAAACTGACGGCAGGGGAGTGGAAGACTATAAGCTGATTTTAACTGCTGGTGGTTCACAGGTGCATCTTCTGATGAGGGAGATGGTGCTATGACATAGTCTTAGAAAAAAACCTTCAGCTTTGTGCATTAAGAGAAGAAATCTGATCTATATTAATAATCTTGACTATTAGATTGTATGATTAAATTGAAATTAAAGTATGTAATGTATGCCCCCTGCTGGATTTTTTTAGTATTTTTAGTGCAAAAAAATGCAGTGTGTGTGTATCTATATGACAGTAAATGTGTTTAGTGCGAGTGATAAAGAGAAAAATATATTATGTTGGCATAGTATATGTTTTACACAGATGGACCGTTTCCTGTCTTTTCTAATGTTTCTGCACTGTATCTAAAATTCAGTACTATCTAAGGCAGTTTATGGGCAACTTGATCCTACTTGTAAAGGCTAGATCCATTTGTTCTCTGCAAGATTTTCAAAGTAATCTCAGCAGAGACATCACCTACTTTTAAAAATTACGTTTGCATATAGCTTCCCACAGCAGGGAAGTCCTTGAAAGTACAATAATTGGATGGATGCATTTCATCACTTCTCCCTTTGTGTGACATTTCCAATAAAGAGTTTAATCTAAACATATGCTCAAACCAGTGAAAACTCTTGGATACATGTTATTAGGTATTAAACTAGCCCACATAGTTCAACCCGTGTCATTAATTTAAACCTGGTCTGGCTTACAGTGATAGTTTTAAAGTGTCTAAAATAAAAGTTGGCATTGCTTTATGTGAGGTGCATTTAAAAGCCACTTTTGGTTATGCTAAAATAGGTCTGTGCCTGGATAAAGCCTCAGTGGAAACACAGAATCATAGAACAGTTTGGGTTGGAAGGGATCTTTAAAGGCCATCAAGTCCAACCCCCTGCCCTGGGCAGGGACCTCTTCAACCAGACCAGGTTGCTCAGAGCCCCGTCCAACCTGGCCTGGGATGTTTCCAGGGATGGGGCATCTCCCATCTCTCTGGGCAACCTGGGCCAGTGTTTTACCACCCTCACCATAAAAAAAATTCTTCCTTATATCTAGTCAAAATCTCCCCTCTTAAAACCATTCCCCTTGTCCTGTGGCTCCCCTCCCTGATCCCGAGTCCCTCCCCAACTTTCCCTTTAGGGACTGGAAGGGGCTCTAAGGTCTCCCCGGAGCCTTCTCTTCTCCAGGCTGAACCCCCCCAGCTCTCTCAGCCTGTCCTCATAGGAGATTATTCTGGACACTAGTGGAACACCAGAATTCAGACCTGTTAGGTTAGTCTGCTCTGCAATTTCAGCAACATTAAAAGCAGTTAATGATCAGCCTAGTCATAGTTTTGCTTTGCCTCGTGAATCAGGAGTGTCTGTGACCACAGCTTCCCATCCCTCCTACATCAGTTAGCATATATTGTTCATTTTCCTTTCTTGCCGTGCCCCCATCCTCTGCTGCTTCTTGAATCTCTAGGTCCTTCTCCTCTCAGCCTAATGGCTTCAGTTCTGTCAGCCATGTCTTCTGAAGCCTGCATTTGCCTTTGGCTAACTCTGAAATACCTGCATTTTTCTAGAAGACAGCGTTTCTTCAATGGAAACCTCTTTTCTTCTCTGGAGTGTGTGCAGGTTTCTGTTTACATGGCAGCTGGCATGAGAGGCACTGTAGTTTTAATGATCGCGGAGAATTTAGCTACTGTTTGAAATTAAAGATCGTTACCAGCTTTTTAGCTGTCACTGCACTGTGTTTGCAGCCAACAATTGCAGTTGCTTCCCAGGCTTCTGTCTCGGACCAGCTCAATATCTTCTGACCGACGCTACCCGCTTCTTTATCCCCTGTCAGTCCCTTCGAAGCCGGTGGGGAGCTCCGAGGATCCCCGCTCTGATCCAAACTACGTCCGGGCTGCGCGGGCCGGGGGGCCAAACCACACCGCCTGGTGTAACGCTCTTCTGTCTCCTTCGTGTCTTCCATCTGGCTCCCAATCTCTTTTGTCCCAGGAAAGAATACAGTTGCCACAAAGACGGAGCACGCTGCTAAGGCTGTTTTATGGCTGACATTTTAGACGGCTGCGTACCTAACACACCTGTCATTTGCTTTCGCTATCTGTATGCGTTTCTGCAGTAAATCGATCAAAAGTTGCTGTCCGAAGCTGCGGGACCTATCTTTTTAACGTTACGAGGAACCCGCTTGCTATTTCCCCACCGATCCCACCCGGGGCCGGCGGGCGCGGCCTGCGCGGGGCGGGCGCGGCCTGTGCGGGGCGGCCGTTCCCATGGCAACCGCTGGGTTGGCCCGGCGCGCGGGCAGCCCGATCGCGCCGTTCACCGCAGCCGGGCGCCGCCGCCGCCGGCGGGAGCGGGGCGGGGAGCGGCCGCCACGGGGAGCCGGGGACGCGGCACTCGCCAGGGGCCGAGCGGTGTGTGAGGGAGCGGGGCGCGGGGGGTGGGCTCCGTGCTGGAGCGTGGCCGGGAGGTGTCCCGGGAACACGGGGCGAGCGCGGTGCAAGAGTGGGAAAACTGATAATCGAACCGCTGTGACTTTGCAGGTGTTTTGGGCATTGGTCACGTTAAGCCAGGGTGCTTTGGTCTGCTTTAGCCCTTTCAAGGCTTTTCCATTTCCTCATTTATTTGCTGTATTTCCTCCTTCAGCTTTTCAGGTCCTATTTTCTCTCTCTCTTTTTTTTTTTTTTTTTTTTTTCCTAATGACCATTACATTTCTTTTTTACAACCCAGAGTTCACCCACCTCTCCAGTCATATTCTTAAAAGTTGTTTACTTCTCCAACCTGTGCGAGACTATTTATCTTTAATATTTTTTCACTTTTTCTCATTTTTCCGTGGTTGTCCATTAATGATCCTGTCCTTCCTCACTGGTCTCATTTTTTTCCCCTTCTCTCTCCTATCGCAGACAGCCCATCTTCTCCGTTCCACTTGCAAGCCTCTTACTCTCTCTCCTCCTAGCTTCCATTCCCAAATTGTGCTGTTTCTTCTTTCTCCCACTGCAAACTCTCTCCCTCACACCTTAGCAAAGTCTTGGGGAACCTTGAGCAAGGAGTCTTGTCTTTTCATACCTGTGTCATTTTGCAGGTAAAAGGGGCAAGAAATTTTCCTCACCCTCACGGACCTTTTCACCCTTCTCCACTTTTTGCATCTGCAGCCAAATATAATGCTATTCCAGTTTTCAGGTTGCACATTCCAAGAAGTGACCTGAGTTATACCCAGAAACTTTCCAAAACACAATGGCCAGACTGCTGCAGGCTCCACCCAAGTTTCATCCCTCAGAATGGGACATTGCAAACAAGATGCAGTGTGCCAGCACAGAGTCTCAGAAATCCAGGTCAGAGCGCATGATAGCTGAGAGCCGGAGGCTGCAGGATGAAATAGAAAAGACAACTCAGAAAACCCAAAGTGATGTCAACAAGAAAATAGGTAATTCCATGTATTCTGCAAGTGTCAGGATGTGTTACTTGAGCTACATGTTTAAGATGGACTTAGAAAATTAGTTGATAGTGAATAGGAATATATGTCAATGCCACGCTCTCTGATATGAAAAAAAGTCATAATATTTTAAAAAATATTTTGAGGAAGATTCTTTATAACAAATTAATTGCTTCTCCAAAACACACACAGAAAGCTATTCCAACCAAATCTGCTGACACAGGGTTGCAGAATTGTCTCCACATGTCAGTCTACCGCACTACATGCACTCCACTATGGAAAAAGTCTAGTTTTAGCCATACCTAAGATCTGACCCACAGTGCTCTGGCATATAAGATGGGCTTGTATTAATACATGTTTGCAATTTTCATTCTGCAGAACAGAGACGGGATGAAATAAAATTCTGGAAGCAAGAATTAGATAACAAACTTGAACAAATTGTTCATGAGACAGAGGTACTGTTGACTTTCAAGACTAGGCTGGAGAAATCTTTGGAGAGCTGTAAAGAGCCACTTGACATTGCCCAAAAGTGTCTCCTGAACAGGTGAGAAGATTAAGAAGAAAAGCATTTAGGAAGAGAAAAAAAAAATCTAGGTAACAAACCTATAACAAATAATAAAAAAGGTTGCAAACTAAGGGCCTGCCTTTCTTTGCAGTGGAGTCACAGCCTGATTTAGGTGTTGTAACATTGGGGAACCAAGGCCATAAAGGAAAAACTTCCATGTGGCAAGGAAAGCTTTCAATTTGGAAAGCAGGGCTTCATCATCTTCTGTTACCTGTAAGCATTTGACCAATGTGGCTGATGGCTTTTCCTCTTTTTGTTTAGGCAGAGGCGAGCTGGGATTGACTTGGTGCATGATGAAGTGGAACAGGAACTGGTGAAGGAAGCTGAAGTCCTCCAGGGGGTTATTGCTTTGCTTGAACGTACATTGGAACAAACCAATGAGCAGATCAGGTGCAGAGGCAAAGAGCGTAACTGAATACTGATTAGCTGAAAAGTAGGACAGCCATAATCCTGAAAAGCTGTAGGGTCAGGCTGAGCAGAGGTCCAAAGTTACCTTCAGTGTTAAACAGTTACAGGAGGTCAGTCCTAATTCATACCATTCGATCAGTAATGGTGAGAAGTTCTGTTTTTCAGAACTCAGTACTTGCACGTGATTCCTGGTCTTCTCATGATCCAGTCCTGTGCCTTTAATTCCACTGGGAATTGTACCATCCATTTATATGGAAGTAACTTCATGCCCTACATTTTGGGACTTTGCAACTAACGGTTCATACATGAAGAATTCCATAACAGCATTTGTATTTCCTAATGCACATATGTATGTATGCATGCATTAGGGACACCTATGGGTACCGACACTTTGGCTTAGAGTCCGGTTGTTTCTCCTCCTAGACTAAACCGTTCAGCAAAATACAACCTGGAAATGGATCTGAAGGACAAGTTCACAGCTTTGATGATAGATGATTACTGTGCTAGCTTGACAAACAACACTCCTGATATCAGATATGCTGATAATGCACTGAAAATAGAAGGAAAGTAAGTGGTTATTTAGTTCAATTAAGATGATAATTATAGAGCTAGTATAAGCTGTTCCAGTAATAGCGAGATTAAAGTAACTTTGTATAAAACAGGCTGTATCTGTCCATCATCTGTCTGTTGTAGATTGTTCTTTATACTTCTGTCCATCACTTTAGTATCTGTGCAATAAGTCTGTGAAATAAGCCACAATAATCATGTTCCCAGTGAACTGCAGTTTACGAAAAGTTTTTGAGGCTCACAGTTAGCTAAGGAAAAATTTCACACGTTGTTTAAACCCAGAAAAGATTTAGCGATCTAACTTCTCTCCTCTCCCAGGGTGTCCTAGTGGGGAGAGCGCTGGACTGGGACACATGAGGTGTGGAATCAGTTTCTGACTCAGTCATTAACCTGTCAAATGCACCTCTTCTGTGTGGGTTAGTTAACATGAATGGCTTAGATGAAGAAATCGCTACCACAGAAAAATGGGCTGAAAAGGAGAAACATACTGAGAAAGTAGTGTGTGTGAGTGTCCCAAGGACACTATTGGCTCTGCAAGAAGTGACAAACTTGGAACACCAAGCGACTGACAGGTCTTGCTGCCAGCACGTTAGCGTGCATCAGCGACAGGCTGTATAACTCAGGCCGCATCCAGAATGGTGTTGGTGCTATATGCAGATGACAATTGCAGCTTTATATATCCACCCAATGAAACAAGGAACCCTGTGAGGAACTTTCCAAACACCCGCCTCCAAGCCACTGGTGCACAAGTATGACTCTATCTGGGGATACAGCGGGGGGTTGGCTTCCCAGCCATTGCTCCAACCAGGTGCTGTAAGTGGCTGCCTTATAGGTGGTGAACTGTGTGAGAGAGTAAGTGAATGTTTTGTGTGAATAGTTAGTTACCTGCTATTAGCAGTAACAGCTCAATTAATGACAGGTGTTCTAAGAAATACTGGTTACTATCCGTGTTTCCCCCACAACAACTTAATCTTTTATGAGAGAAAGGAAAGTTACAACAGCTCTGTGACTTCAGCAAATTTGCTTCCATCCTACCCTTGTCTACTTCATTCCGAAATGTTTGCGACAGAGGGTCTTAGTTTTGTATTTGCAGAATTCCCAGCACAACTGGCACTCATTGGGATGTGCAGTTAATAGTACTGCTTTCTTCTTGGGTTTGTGGAGTAATTATAGACTTATGAAGTCACAGAGGGCCTCATGCTGCCAGCTGATGACCTTTTATTTTGAATCTCTTTCAGTTTTGTTAGCCCTGAAGACTGGATAGATTTTTCAAACTTAAATGTTGAAAAGGCTGAAAAGCAGAGAAACAATTCTTTGGCGCTGAGGGCACTGATTGATGGAATCCTCTCACAGACAGCGAGTGACATGCGCAAGCAACGTGAGACGGTGAATGTTGCATTTAGAAATAGGGTGAAGGAAGTCAAGGATGCCAAGAACAAGCTGGAGACGCTCCTTGCGATGGTAAGTGGTAGGGGACAACCAGTGAAAAAGTGGACACAATGGGCTTGGGTTACCTACATGGTTTTGCAGTCCAGTGTCTTGAGCTATTTTGCTTTAAGAATTTTATCTCTGTAATATTGGCAACCCTTGCCACATTTTCCTCTTCCCCCCCCCAAAAAAAAAAAAAAAGTAATCTTAGATTTCATTTTCTCAGCTCTGTGTGCACCACTACAGAGGTGAATTTCTGGAATCACTGACTTGGTGTAAGTGTTGCTATAGACATCAGTAAAGTCAGGATTTCCCTTGTGATTTTTAGCTACATGGTGCTCCTATAGAATTTTCACAACTGTGATATAAGAGCCTAATAACTTATAAAATCAGGATCAATGTGCTTGAAATCTGATACATGAAAACTGAGTGTTAATGTTAAAAATTAACTGCTGAGGGTAAATTTCCAGTTTCACTCAGAACAGTGTCACCTGCTTTCCCATGAAGAAATCATAATCCTGGCTGACCTTTGTAAAATAGTTTGATGAACATATTGTTTGAAGAACTAATCTTAACATAATGAGTTATTACTGTGATTGTTATTTCTATAACTATTAAAGAGATTTTGATGATTTCACCCATTGTAAAAGACAGCGTGCAACACTTCCTTCTGTTGGATTTGTTAAGGTGATGGATGAGACTGCCTCACAGGAGAAGAACATTGCAGCCTTAAAGAAAGCAATTGCTGATAAAGAAGGACCTGTTAAAGTGGCTCAAACCCGCTTGGAAGCAAGAAACCATCGCCCCAATGTGGAATTGTGTTATGACACAGTGCAATACAGGCTGACTAGTGAAGTTCAAGAGATTACAAAAAATATTCAGAGGCAAGTGGAAATGATGAAAGAGGGGAAAATCTGTTGTATAGATTACTGGTTAATTTAATGAGTCAAAGTAACATTGGGTCCCAGCTATTCTCCCTGAAAGGTTGGGAAGTGCTTTTCCCTTAAGGGCAGGACACTTTAAGGGATGCTGCATGGATATTATCTCTCTGTGAATCCCCTTCCATCTTTTTTTTTTCACTCAGAATTCTCATCCCATATGAAAAAAAAACTATCCATGTATTTTCAACTAATGTTTGTATTTTTCCTGTTAGATTAAAGGACACACTGGCACAGGCTGAGACAGAGCTGAAAGCTCTGAGCCGTCGACAGCTTTCCTTGGAGGAAGAGATCCAGGTGAAGGAGAATACATTGTACATTGATGAAGTGCTCTGCATGCAGATGAGAGAGTCTGTTTCCATTAACAACTTCTGAAGCCATCGTACTGGGAGGCTGTGTGTGCTCCGAAGAGCCAGCTCCTGCTGAAATTTTATTGACAAACCTCCAGATTTATTGGTTTGGCTCAATGCTGTCCTGGTTCTAGTTGTGCAAGGTAATTAAAACAGACCTACACCTAGTACTTACAGCTATCTGTTTCACAGCTGTCTATGCTCTAGAATGCTGGATGAAATCTCCCCCTTGGCAATAAAATTCCAGAATAAGAAGAAATGTCCCTTCTTTCATGTCATCTATCTCATGTGCAACCAATGATATCTTTTGCCATTGAAATGTCTAGAAGCTGTGGAAGCTAGAGCAGGAGTCTCCTCATAAGTCACCTGCTGGAAAGTTGGGCAAGTGGGAGGGGTGACTCTCAGGACTAGACATGATATGTTTTGCTCTTAACATCCGCTGTTAAGAACTAGGCACAGGGGGTATATCAGACTTAACAGGAAGTAGGGATTGGTGATACACTGGATAGTGCATCTGCATAGGAGTCAAGATCAAGCCAAGGCTGACTTCAGGCTAATCACTTCCTCGTCCCATGTCTCAGTTTCCCTATTTGTAAAATGGAAACTGAGATGGGCTTCACTGGTAAGGTGTTTAAAGCTCTACAGTGAGAAGCGCTGCAAAATGAGGAGGGCCTTATTTGTCCTAGAGATGCCTGTAAGGGTGGAAAAGGGCTCATCTGTTTCCTTTGGTTCTGGTGAGGAAAAACAAAGCAAGGGCAAGAATAAATGATGCTGGAGACACAGGACACTGGTTCCCAAGTCAAACATTTTAATGCATGGAGTGTAAAATAGTCCCCTTGCCTGTCTCTTACTGTGATGGTGTCTCCCTTTCAGAGGTACTGATGTCAAGATTCAAATCCCTTACTAATGGATCTGTTCATTGCTTGCAGATGTTCTTCTCTCATCCTGTGGTTTACACCATTGGGTAGGTGATGACAAAATAATTAAGCTCTGAGTCAATCAGGTATTTGAACTTCCTGTAAATATCGCACAACAGCAAATCCTCCTCACTGGTCTCTTGTCGGGCTGTGTAAATCCTCACCTGTATGCATAAATGACAGTCATGTATCTCAGATACATGGAGCAGGCTCAGCCCATTAAAGCTCGTGAGAACAAGAAGCCTCTGTAACTAATAAGGAATCTAGAGAAGCAAAATTCGTTGGTTTTGAGTAAAATCTTAAGGTTTTACTGTTTTCAATCCAAACTGACTGAAAACATCATCTTCTGTGGAAGAATTTTTGGGAAGAGCAATGTTCCTTTTACCCCCAGAACTGATGCATCCCCGGGATCTGCACAGATCTGGGAAGATCTACTGAATTCAGAATCTAGTACACAAAGCGGCATGACAGCATGGATTACACCAGCTACAGTTGTGGTTTGGCCCCAGTTGAACACAGCATCCCTAAAGAGCGAGATGTATTTATATATTTTTGCAGTTTAGTGGGATTCAACCCACCTGCCTCAATTTAAGCGTAGATGTATGCACTGTGCCTGGGAGGTGACTGAGAATCCCTAGCTTGAACTAGAGGCGACAGAGGGAACTCCAGTCTAGGAAGGACTTGTGGAACGTTTGGGGATTGTTATTAAACTTCTATAGTATTCTGTACATGACTAAGTAGGTTGGAAAGCCCCATTTCTGTGAGTGGTTCTCAGGCTCATTATAATGCTAGAACACAATATAGGGAAGGTAGTTATGTTAACATTTCTGTAAATGACCTTCTTTCTATGGGCATGGGGGCCCCACCTTTCCCTGGGTATTGGAGAGAGGAAGGGAGTTGGAGTTTTGAAGCACAGAGTCTTACCTTTATGGTAGTCAAAATGCACTTCCCTTCTGCACGGTTTTGTAGCAGCCTCTCCACAAAGGTGACACTTAGAAAAGCCCATACTTTCAGAAATAACATCCTCTTGCATGATAAGATGAGCTGTAGCAGCTCATCATCCAGCAGCTCATGGTCATTGTTTAATTCAAGTGTTAATTTCTTTCAAAAGAATGAACACTGTTAGTGCTACTGAACAGAGCTTGTGAGCGCAGTAACTAGAATTCAATAAACACGAGTTTCTCAATGTTACCAATGGAGGTGACTGTCAGTGGATCAATTTCTAGTACCATTAGAAAATGCTATATCCACAGCTCATGCCATGATCTTATTTGACATATTGGAAATCATCCCAGATATGAGAGTAGATCCAAAGAAAGCTTTACAGATCTCTGGTGTTTATGGGAAACTCTGCAATGCAACAGAACTTAAAGAAAGCTGTCAGCAACCGTCAGGTATAAGGCTGTGTGCTTCCCTCAGGCACACAAAGACCTGATGCTCATTTATACGTGTCAGCTGTTGCACACCTTTGTTGACACATCCTTGGTGACACCAAAATGCTTTGACATGGGCACCAGTTAATTTATATCTGCTGTGAGACATTCGTGCATTGCCAAAATGGAACAAAGCCATCAGTGCAGGCTGATGCAGACTACAGGTCTGGAAGCAATCAAGGTGTACAGACTGTTTTCCTTGTATGCAGATTTCCCTGCAAAAGGGTGGGGTTCAGAAAAATCTGAAAGGATAAGCGTTATCAGTTACTAAACATGAAGGTGTCTAACCAGAATAAGCCTAAAGCTTTCTTACAAAAATGACATTTTCCTGCCTGAAAAGTTCTTTTTGCTCACAGCTGACATTACAACCACCAGTATTTTGGGTGTTTTAGCTTTTTATGAGGGCAACCTGACATCAGCCTGACAGCAAAGACTAGCGTAATGGAGATTGTAACTGGACAAGGATGATTACATGAACTAGACGATAGCTGGAACACTGAAATAGCTCACTTATAAAAATTATCCTCTGAACATAAAACTGAAGTGGTCAGGAATTCCTATTGATGACTGCTGTTATGCAGAAGGCCTATATGATTACTTTGCTTAGCTTTGTCATACTGCAGGAAGATGTCACTATTGTTTCCCTTACCTGCAGAACGTGCCAGTAGACTGGGAGGAGGTTGGTAAGGGTAGGTCTCATTGTCCAGTCTGGATGAGTGAAATAGCAGCTCCGCAGACTGATGCTCCTGACTGGGATCTCCACTAGCAGGATCCTGGCTAGGTGATCATGCTTCATGACTCTTTCAAAGAAGAAGTTCACGTTCAGTTTTGGGGCTCTCTTGGCCAAGTTTGCCCATGACACTCCCTGGATCACTTGCCCATGAGGGTCATGGATATGACATTTGATATTCAAAGTGCACAGGGAATGAGCGCTGTGCTCCCCCAGGATATTCAGCAGATCATCAGAGATGCAGTTATAGTTGAAAGTCAGGACGACCAGGCTATGGAACTTGGACATAGTTTGGTGGAACAAGGTGCTGCTGTAGACAGGAAGATGGAGACTGAAGAAATCTTCAACATTGATTTCAGATAAAAAGCTTTCATTTGTCAAGCAGCTCAGAGAATTCAGAAGCTCACAGCCTTCTTCCAAGGTTACTCTTGCTCCTTTTAAGTTGAGATAATCAAGCCGCTTGCTCATTCTTTTCAGGAAAGTTGCTAAGTTCTTGAGAAACTGAGCCCTGACCACATTTCTCCAGATCAAGCGGTCTAATGCCAGGTACTTGATGCTCAGGGATACTAGGCAATTGTTACACTTAACCAGGTGTGAAAAAAGACCTCTGAGAGTCACTTGAAATTTTCGGGTAAAGGCAGTATTGTAAGGATTCCACAACTTGATCTCAAGGCACGCCAAATACTTGGCAAATTTCTTGACATACCACAGTGCACTTTGCAACTCCAGTGTGTCTTCCCTTGATGGCTGGCCACAGAATGTGATGGTTCTGCTTCTCCAGAGGGATCCGGAGTGCATGGCCCAATTCCATTTTTTACAGACCAAGGCAGCATGAGATCTGTCCCTGTCATCTAACCAATGGAAGACATGCCTCAGACAGACATCTGGTAGATGAGCCCAGCGGCTCTGCTCAGGTTTGCTGTCATCTTCCATTGAGAAGACAGTTTTTCACTTCTCTTCTGGGTGTTGAGCCAAACCTAGATGAAAAAAACTGTGGGTAGATTTCTTGCCATTCCCAACAGAACACGCTTCCAAGTAAATGGATGAAAGTTTGCTTCTTCCCATTCAAAACCAACAATCCTTTCTTTGCCTCTGTGCTTAAGCAGTCTGGGTTGAACAAGCTCTTGGGTCTATAGTCTAACCTAAATCAAAAGAAAAAAACCCAACGAGCGAAGAACAATCACAGTACAAGCACAGGACACATCTTTTAACTTTTTGGCCTTAAGTTTGGCTAAACCGTGCAATGGTATCAACTGCTGATAGAGCAGCCACAGCCTCTAGAAACCTTTGGTTAGCATTACCTGTAATTAATAATGGTTTGTGGCCTGATGCCTAGTGTCTAAAAGTATCCAGTACTTTGGGCTGTACACATTTGAACACTATTGTCAGCGCAAAACTAGTGCAAATAACTTTTCTTATCCTTCTGGGGTACTGTTCCATGACAATCACCTGAGGTAGTACCCTGCCATAGATAAAGGTACAATCCCTGTTGAGAGTAATAACCAATATAAGCTGTTCCATCACTTGGTTCAAGTAGGATGTTCAGTCATTGTGCTCCAGTGGACAGGGAGAAGGCTGCTGAGCCGGAAGACCAACTGGGTAGTGATCAAACACTTAAAACAACCACAACACAAGAAGTTACCAGTTCCACTCTCAAGTCTGGACTGTGTAAGTATTCAGCTCCCTGCACACTTTTCCAGCTCTCATAGTCTCCCTCCAGCATTCAATAGCTGTTTTCTCTGCCTCTGATCCCTCTCTCTCCACAGAGTTCAGCCATTGCTATGGAGCAAAGCGGTAACGTTTGTGATGTCGTAAGAACTGAATGTATGCAAAGGAGAAAGCGAACAAAGCTGATTCGCGCCAAGTCATTTGGGCTAAGGTGAAGACAGCGAAAAGCAGACTTGTGTGGTAGTCCCTTAGGAAGTGAGAAGTACAGGCCACACTCTACAAGCCAGGTGCAGGCTGTACGTCTTGTCAATTTTCACCCACCAGATAAGTGGATCAAGCAGCTGAGCAATAAATAGGTGAGCAATAATCACATCCCTTCTTAGGAAGGGACGTGATGCATCTTTTCAGCTATGAATTACAAACTTCAGCTGTGAAATGCAAACTACATCCCACTGGCCTGTTGGGTGCTTGTCTTCATGAGACTTTTTACAGACCAGGCTATTAGTTTGCTCTGAGGACAGCCAAAGGGCATGGAAAGCTAGTGTTTTGTTAGTATCTTTGCAGAGAGGCAAAAGTTCAGAATGTATTTACTTCCCATCTCTTTAGGGCATATGTCTTATCATGTCCACTTGGTCAATCACTCCTTAGCTCTTGGGGATGAAACTGGAAAAACAGCCAGTGATGCTTTCTTATGGTCTACCCCAAAATCAAGGCTTATTGGCTGACAGGACCACAAGAAGATGCAACTCAAAAGCAGGTGATGCCGATCTCCAAACAATCTCCCTTTCCTCTGCATGTGCTGTTCTGATGGGTAACAAAGCTGAAATGGATGGAAACAACAGAGGCTTCATAAGTTGAAGAAAACACGCAGATCCCCGAGACTCTGTTTACAACTACGAAGGCTCAACTATTTATTTTTTAATTTTCTAAACAGGCATGAAAGGACAGGCTGACTGTACAGTTCAGGTTCAGCCTGCTGCTCCCCTTTTGGCCTGCAGTTCTTCTGTCACGCGTTCTCTCTCTGCCTGTATAGCTGTGTGTCCAATTAGCACCATGTCTATTCTTAGGGATTCCCTCATGCCAATCCAAACCCCCAGCTCTCAAGATAACCCACGGAAACCTGACTCCACTTCTTGTATTTAGTACCCCCCTCTCCCCCACAAGAGCCCTTTGTTTTGCAGAACTGTCAGTCATTTAGAAGGGCTTGAGATGAATGACCCTATTTTGCCTGGCCAGACAAAGATCCATGCCAAATCCTAAAAAACGGTGGCTTCAAGCTGCAGTTTGCTAACAAGAAAAGCCTGAAACTTTCCCTAAGGAGAAGGCGGGGGGGGGGGGGGGGGGGGGGGGGGGGAGGGAGGGGGAGCAGCATGACACATACAGGGCTGTAATACATAGAAACACGTCTATTAATAAGGGATATTTATTGAGCTAGACTCGCCCATATTATAGTGTGTGAATACAAAGGGGTACAAACACCATAACTTTTTAAAACCGTAGCTCTTGGGAACTTAGAGAAAGTATGTTTGCAAGAAGCCAACGGTGGGACTCAGGTATCCTGCAGTGTTACAGTGTTGGCTTTGCCATGGCTCTAATCCAAGTCTTACCTACAGAAGTGTCTCCAGCTGTCAGCCTGGAGTTTAACTTGGGGGGGGGGGAACCAAACCAAACCTTGGGGGAAAAAAACAGAAGCTGCTACAGCTCTTTCCACAGCAATTTTTCAGGTAGAAATGTTTTAAACACAAATGCTTTGCATGCCTTGTTTTCCTCTAGGGTAGGATAAAAAAACAACTAAACAGCCCAGCGCAAAAAAAACCAACCTCAAACCAAAGCAAATTCTCTGCGCTTGGCCTTTCTTTGCTGCCAGATTGGCTACAGAGGACAACCCCAATGGCTTCCAGTACAACACTGTGCAGCTACACCAGCCGTCAACAAAAACTTTCTAAGGCGTTGCCTCGCAATTAACAGAAGAGCAGCCGCAGCTTGGATGCCCAAGCGGGCAACGCGGACTAAGCCCTCCTGCGGCTCCTGCTGAGGCGAGCTTCTATCCTGCTGAGGCGAGTCTCTAGGCCACAGCTGCGCACAGGCCCCGACCCCATGGCGGGGGGCAGCAGTGCTGCCGCGCTCGGGCACAGCCGCCATCAGCGCCCCTACAGCCCGGTGGGGGGCCGCGAAGGAGCCGCGGGGCCGCTGAAGAGCCGGGGGGCCGCGGGGGCCGCATCACTCCCCCGATCCCGCCCCGGCCGCGCCGACCCCGCCCGAGCAGCCGCAGCTGACGCGCAGGCGCCGAGACGTGCAACGGCCGCCACGCGCGCGCGCGCGCGCGCGAGGGGCGCAGCCAATAGGGGCGGGCCGCGGCGGCGGCGCCAATCCGGGAAGCCGGAGTGGGCGGGGCGCCGTTCAAACGCGGCGGCGGTGGGGCGTGAGGAGGCTCCTGCTGGCAGCGGCCTGGCCCCGGTACCGGTGAGTGCAGCCTCGAGAAGCCGCGGGGGCGGCCCCGTCGCGGCCCACGTTCCCCGGCAGTGCGAGAGGCCTGAGCCGGCCTCCGCGTCGCCTTGCGCGCTGATTTCAGCCGTCCCTGGCGGGCGAAACGCTGGTGTCGGCGGGACCTGCCCTGCGCCGCCGCCGCTCCCGCGGGACAGAGTCGGCGGCGGGCTTGGATGAGCCGCAGGGCAGAGCCCCGCCGCAGGCCGGATCGAGGTGCCCGGCGCAGGAGCTGCCGGTGGCCTTTGCCGTGGGTTGCAGGTGAACCGGAACGAAGGCGAAAATCTGAGATGTGGGACCTTAGTCTGAGACACCAGCAAAAAACTCGCGGTTACAGAGTGTTCTGTCTCACAAGCTTGGGGCTCGCAGCTTACCAGGTGTGATGTCCAGTGCTGGAAAGGCAGTACGAGACTAATTCGTGGACACGCACAGACCTTAATAGCTGTAGAAATCGATGCTGTTCTCCTTCAAGCCTCCAAGTAAAAGTCTCCTCAGCTCTAGTTTTGTTGTTTCAGGAAAATCTAATTGAATATATTGCGTAACACTTTGCATTTCTCCTTTTTCATACTGCTCTCTACCTCGCTCTGTCTAATCCTTGCTCTCGTTTTGATTGTTTAGAAATAAAGTTGACCAAGAACTGGAACAAGATGGTATCTGTACTCCAAAATGTCAAGGCAACAATGGCCTGGCGGAAACACCAGCTCCTAGCTGACTTCGATGAGAATGAGAGCCCTGTACCTGACAAATTCAAGAGAAGGGCTTCTTTGAGTTCTATCAATACTGTCCGCATGTCTCTAAGAAAGCGAGTGCCGTTAAAGCACGTAGAGTTGAATTTTCATAAGACCCCAACTTGGGAAAGTCTGGAAGCAAGACAGAAATGCCAAACTCTTCAGACTATTAAAAGAACAGCAAAAAATGCTTTTGGAACAGTCTCCCAGGTAATTTGCCTTTGCAGTGGAACATGGACAGAATTTATTTTTTTGCTTCAATTTCAGTACTAAGCTTTCTGGACTCTGTATGGAATGCTGTACTCCAGAATCTATCCCACACACTTGCACACTGTAATGGTTGTCTCATAGCTACTAACTAGTAAAAGCTTTAGTGTCCTTGCTAAAGTATAGAAAGGCAAATAAATTATGGATCTGGCAGAACAGGGAGGGAGGTGAAAAGATGAAATATGAGATGTAGTTTCATCAAAACTTTTATTACTAAATAAATGCTTTTTCCCTACTGTATTTCATCACGTATGGCAAAGCAGCCTTCACAAGGAAGAAGGTGGGTAGAGACTGCCACTGCTTACAAAGAATTGTTTCTGAGAAATGTGCAGCACTTTAGATTTTTTAATTTTTTTTTTTTTTTACTCCTTTTCCTGTACCCATACTATTTATTAGCATGTTCTTCTTTATAGTCAATATAAATTTGGACTCATGAAAGCTGCTAGATGGTGGCAGGGTAGCAAACTCAAGCTTGCACTTCTCTTTGGTGGAGATGTCTGATTTTAACCCCATCAATTACACATTAGGGAGCCTGGCTCTTTCCTGCACAAGAGCAGCAGGAGCGCTGTTCCAATGCTTGCTGAAGTCCTTGACAATTTCCAAGGACTGGGGGAGCAAATGAATCCCAACGCAAATGGGTACAGAGGGTTGAGAAGCATTCAGGCTAGACTAAACCTGGTATGAGAAAGCAAGCTAGGGATTCAGCTGAAATGTTCCTCGCCTTTCTGGTTCCAAACTCTAGGCTAATTGAGTTTATTTAGTGTAATGTGTCTGTCTAATGCTTCTTTCAGAAAATACAGAAGTCTTGCCAAAGCCCACTACGCTCGATGGTGACCTGTCCAGCTGAATCTATCAGCAGAAACTGTGCAACCAGTTCTACCAAGAAAAGAAGTACTACACCTCGAACCCCTTGTCGTAAGAAGAGAGTTACTCCAGCAGCCAGTTCCAAAGGCACCCCAAGATCTAGCAAAAGAGCCTTGCTTGGGCCAACAAAGGTGTCAGACCATAAAGAATGGAGGGGTTTCTCATCCTGGCTTGATAAAGGTGCTGTCTCTCTTCAGAGATCAAGAAGAGCAGCAGCACTGAAGAGCCCTTACTCATCACCTGCGTCTGCCAGCAGAAAGATGTAAGTCACATTCTCTTGTAAACCTTATTCCTTTTTTTTTTAAACCTACAGCGATTAGAGTATCTTGCAAGGTGAAAGGCAAGATATGAGGATTGCTATCCTATTCCCCTGAGAGGGTGTGCGGTTCGAATAGTTAAGAAATAGTTACAGGTCCCTGTATAGACAGGGACTGAGCACTGCATAAAGCTGAATCATGAAACTTAATTTTGTGCTGTGACAAGAACTTTTTAAAAATCACTCTCCCATTGGATAAGTTTATACCATGTGTCTGATGGGGACTGGTGGTGAGAAACTAAAGACATACCCAAGTTCTTTGCTGATGCCTTTCTGGTAAAGAAAAATGCTCTTGATGCATCTCACTTCTACTTAGCTCTAACTGTTCCAAAGTTGCTATTTCTATTGCAAAGATACCTGGAATAGCTCTGCTTAGGCCAAGGTCTTTATGGAGGATAGAAAGATTCTTGCCTCAGATTTAATACAAATTACATAAAGGGATGTGAGCTAGGGAAATACTTCGTAATGCACACATAATTTTTTGTTTTGGTTGAAGTCACATGAGAAATGTCAAAGCTAGAAGCTGAATCCAAGCCTCATGAATCTGAACCCATTGTTTGAACTGGAAGATAGCTATCTTGGGGCATGAATGGAGATGTGAAGCAGTTGCTGGGTGAGTGGAATGAAGAGCGTGATTGCTACAGCCCTAAACTTCTCCGGGTGAAGCCTGGGGGTAACTGGAATTGTTACTGCAGGGATGGAGGTTTGGGTAGTGTCACCTAGTCAGTCTGTCCTGTTTGATCTTTAGTAAAGATGATTCTGTTTGCAGAGAGTTTGACTGCGAGTTGGAGCTGGTCTCCTCAGGGATTTGCCAATTGAAGCATATCTCCCAGGCATTTGATGATGCCATTGTGCAAGAGGAGAGGTAAATACTGCTAACCATCCCTCAGCTTTTAGCAACATGTTACCTCCCACTCTGACATTGCCAATTGCAGCTAAGTGATCCCTGTAACTCAGGAGGAGGAAGAGTTGCACAACTTTTCCAGCTGTCACGTAGCAGAGCCTGCCGTTCTTCAAGATAGCTGTGCAGATACAATCTGCAGTTGGACTTGCAGCTTCTGAAACCTGTCAAATGCTCTCCTTGTCTTTAGGTTTCTTGCTGTGGAAGTCCGATTTTTTTCCCCAGCAAGAGCCTACCTTTGACCTTGTGTGGGAAAAGTCTCTCCCTGCCTTTGTTTAAAAGAGGTGCCAGTCCAGGCTGGGGGGGGTGGAACCCCATGGCACTGACACTGTCATCGGTGCCTGCACATTTGTAAGAAAATCCTTTGATTAGGTAGCATTATGTTAACAAATAGTCCATAGTACTCATAACTCAAAAGTTTAGAGGATATAGGAAGCCTCTTATACAACACCTTGGTTAATCCATGAGGTGGTAGGCTGCTGTGTTTGTAAACGTTATGTCATTCTGATTTAGATGTATTAAGACAGTAAAAACTAAAGGTCAGAAGTCTTGTCACAGGGCAATTCCCTAAACCTCTTCCTCTCTTAGAACTGTTGATGTCAAGTATTCAATAATTAACCGTCAAGCACCTAAAATCCTCTAGAGAGGGCTTAGCCTTAAGTACTTCTATCTACAAAGAGGTAAGGGCTTAAAATCCTATATAATTCCAAAAATTCAATTTTTACCAATGAGACCATTTCTAGATGACTATAGGTTAAATCTTGTATTAAGTTAATGATCACATCCATTGAAAGTTCACTAAATTTCACTCCTAATATTCTCCCATCTGTTAGTGATATGACAGTTTCTCTCATTCGTAACTGAAGATAGTATCAACCAGGTAAAGTAGTTGTTCACTTACCTTGTCTATACCTGCATGCATCCGCGGGGAGAAAACCTGCTGTTTGGAGAGAGAAAGGCTTATTAACTCATGCTTCTTTAAAGTATTATTACACAGAACCACAGGGTTCTTCCCTTATATTCACTGTGGCTGTTTCTGCTACAGCAGATCTCTGTGCAGTTGTAAAACTTCACCTCTGCATTGTGGATTAGTAAAACTTCATGGGCTCCCAATGAACTAAGTTGGGCACCTAGGCAAACAGCAGCTTTTCTCACCCCAGACCAGAAAACTACTGGTACTAATGTTTTTGTCAGTCAGCCTCAGTTCTCACTGATTACTAATGAAGATCACAAAGCATGACAGAACAAACTATTACCCTGAGCTAATTTTACAGCCTTTCTTTTCCATCCCTAGCATTGTCTTAGCAGTTAAGACGATGCTATCACAGTAAGAGCAGTTACTGGCATTTTTAAACACAGCAATTGTACCTAAATGCATGGGAACAGGAATTCTTTGCTGTAAGTTTTTAAACATCACTTCTAACGTCCATTCATTGAACCGTTACCAGGTAAATGTCTCTATTACCCTCACTGAGATCTGTATTGTGACATTAATATCTTCACCCGTTATGCTCGAAGTGTTCCTTTTGCTAAAGGGAAAGTTACATTCAGAATACTATGTCCTATTTTGGCAACAAAGATAGGTGTAAGGCGTTGATTGCTCTAACTTTTCAGGAAAAATGAGAGCAGTTTCAAATGCTTAACTGACGCTTTAAACAGTGATGTTGAACTACTTCCACTAAGCAATTTGGTCCAGTTTACCTGCATGTGTAGATGCATACAATGATGTGCTCTGTCACTGGCTGGTTTGTAGGTTGCCTACTGGAATAATTGTGAAATAAACTTTTTTTGGAGGTGCCCTTACAGTCTTGCATATGACTTTCCACTCTGGTATCCAATTGCTGGGAGTTCTAGTGTTACAGCTTCCTTTTCATCTTTTCCATGATGAAACAAACCTTGATCTCAAGCTGTTTATAATTGCCAGCTCTATGTATTGTTCTGATGTTTTTCATTTTAATAAATTAGAGTATGTCACAAAGAAATGCTCCTGTTGCTAGTTAAAGTATTGCAGTACGCAATTGGTGTACTGCCACTTATGGTCATTGAAGGTAACAAAATATTTTCTTGCTAGTGTTTAGAACTGTTAATAGAGTGAAAGTGTACGGGTCCCACACCTCTTCCTTGCTCCCATCTAACAGTTTTCCAGCAATTTGCGTGACAACCAGTTAATTAACCTTACTGACTTCATGCCGCTAATGGCAGTCTTGTTCTTCTTCTGCAGGCAACATGCAATATCAAACTACTACTATCTAATGGCAAAAAACTTACAGTCTGCGCGTCGATCTCAGAAATTTCTCAAGCTATTGGAAGGCAAGCGAAGAAACTCCATCGAGCTCTTGGTACCTAGACAGAGATGGCTGTAACTATTGTTAGTTTAGGAAGCATATATGAAGGAGAGCTCTGTGTAGCACTCGAATGGGTGCACTCTGTACACCAAACAAGCCATTACATTTTATAATCTTTCTTGACAAAGCAGCTCAGGACTTCCCTCGCTTTCTGTTTTCATGCGAACAGGAGAATCGAAGTTATACCACAGTGTATTATCTCCTGCTGAGATGAGGGACCATCTCGAATGTGACTTTCATAAGGCAGTAAGTACTTTGAAACTTACGTTGACCTGACCAGTAGGAATGGTCAGAGCAAGGGCCACAGACTTACAAAGGGCGATTATAGGTAATAGTAGTATTTAGACTAGTATCCAAGCGCCACTAGTTTTAGTATGAGTACTTTGTATACTAAAAGTACTGGTCCATTATTTTGAAGGCCTAAACATTTTTTGCTGTATACAAACAACCCACAAGTTAAGTATCATGTCTAACTGGAAGCTAAAGAAACAGTAGTGGCTTGTTTGAGTTCTGACCACAACTGCCGTTCCAAGGCAATAAGGTTTCTGTGGAGTCACCCACACCACAAGAGAGGAGACACATTAGGACTCTAATTCGTGGCCTTAAGGATTGCTATTAGATTAGCCTAACTAATCCTATTATTTGATGAAGTATACTAAGCATTTCATACCTGTATTTTGCTTATAATTACCTTTTTTAAAAAATAACATAAATTTGACAAGCCTTTTTTGGTAGGTGATTCAGTTTAACGAAGTCTTTCAAACTAAAGCAAAGATTTCTCAAGCTTCTAGAATGCAACACCGGGGCCGTTTTCCATGGTAGCAGCTTTGTGCAGGCTTCTCAGATTACATTCACTCCAAGATGAACCTTCAAACAAAAGATTGATTTTGGAAACTTTGCTCTACACTTTTAAGATGCACATGTAATTTAGTAAAACTGGAATTACTAAAATTTTAATGGTATTAAGTACAAATATGGGAAGCAGTCGCATTTAATTCAGATTTATGTGCAAGTAGTAATTTAAAGCTTGCTCCTGATTTTTCTTGTCAAGCTAGACTGTTTTAAAATAGTGAAACAGTTTGAGGGCTGGAAACATGAAAACAACCCTGACTTCCAGGCTTTCAGGTGACTGAGAGCTTCAGCTTGTGTTATTTCTTGATGTAGTTTTTGTGTGTACGTGTGTTCTGTTGTTGTTTTAGGTTGTTTTTTTTTAACCACCTTTCTATATGGAACAGTAGCTTGAAGTTATTCTTTGCATGTACTGAAACTACTTCTATAAAGCTTTCACAAAGATGCTGTCTCATTATGGAAATATTTTCTTGTATGACTTTTCAAAAGGAAGGAGGGCTGTAGTTTTGTGAAAAGTCAACCTCCAATCTAAGTATTATTTCAGGTAGTCAGATGTATTAAACAGCCTCTATTTATACTGTTTCCACTGGCTACTAGGACGTGTACAACGATGCTCTAATAGTTCCCACATCACTGGTAAGAAAAATCAGTGACACTGTTTGCTTAAAGGCAAGGAAAGTTTTATTTGAGTAATATGTTACAAGATTTTAAAAACCAGCTCACATCAAAATCTATACCAGTTGTAGAAATCTGACTCCTTATTTCGTATTAAGAAATTCATTATTGTACACTTTTGGATCTTTACAAGGCAGCCATAAGAAATATAAACATTTGTCACCAGATAGAACCTTCTCACTGACAAACAATATTTAAAAGTATGCACTTAATAAAACTATATGAAAGAACATGTACAATTTCAAGTTTCCTTGTATGAATTCAGTTGTAAATGGAGTGCCCCCTTCCGTCCCCCACAAATAGAAAAATAAGTTATGCAGAAGGCTGGGGTTCTGTGAGAGGACTGCCATTCTAGGCCCTACACCAGTCCTCCCAGAATACCCTCATCTTTAAAGCTTGCACTCTGTAAATTACGTTTCAATATTGTAATCTCTGGTAAACCATCTCCTAACACATCACAGTAAACCTGCCTCTACTCCTCTCCTCTACCCCCTTCCGCCCCCCTCCAGGTTCTGTACATCCTTACAAGTGAGAAATGAGCTGTCAGATTTGTTTCCTGTCATGCCCCCCCCTTCCCCACAATTATATCTAGTTCCAAAGGTAGCTTACTGAGATAAACACAAACAAAGGGTAAACTGTAATCCCCTTACCTCGGGCTTGAACTAAAATGAGGGAAAGAGGAAATACGAACACCTGACTTCAATTCCAGAGTCCATGGCACAGGATTCTAGCTGCTCCAGGCCATTTCTTTTTTTCTGAAAAAAAGAGTTCTTTTCATCCAGAAAAATGTGTTATTACCTCCATTTTTATGGGGGACTTAATTTAGGATCATCTGTAGGAACCTATATTAACACTTGAGTGATTAAACATCATGGAAGTCAAATTACCTTGTTAAACCCACAATTTCTGCTGAAGCTATGAACACGGGCCATGAGGAATCACTGCTCTTGGAGAAGCTGAGGAGGTAAGTTGGAAAGTTTTGTGTTATGGGAATTCTATCCTGTACCAGCTCCAGATGAGGATGGAAAGTGCCACTTTCTCCCCTGCATGCCTAAAATGAACAATTCAATGCAGAAATCTTTATTTCAGATCCCACATTTCAAGCTCTAATCAGAAATACGATGAAATTGCAGTGTACAATCTCTTCTCTCTGTTATTAAGCCAATGAGTTTATTAAAAAGGTGCCCGTACTCCAATCATCTAGTACTTCTATGATGTACTCACCTTTCTGTGGCTTAGATGCAAGAGGGGGAAAAAAACCTGGGGAAAATCCTATTTAGTAACAATTGTTGCACTTGCTTATTTTAAAAACTGAGATTACCTATTCATTTAAAGTATTATTAAAATATGCTTATATAGTTTTTAGCAAGTTTAAGACAGGGAACAATATAGAAAGAAGGAAAAATTTCTTTTTTTTCCCCTTCTAAATTTATTCCATAAGGTACATGATGATACTATAGATCTAAATGTTGGGGATTTGCTTAAATACCCACATTGGTAGTGCCCTGCCCTAAAGACTGCAATGTATAAATGGGACAACTTGATCACTAATAATAGCAAACAAAGGCTACTTGGCAGAATGGTGGAGCTTCCAGATAAAGTGTCAGGTTAAGGTGTGTCATTTTTTTCTCAGTTTACTGATAGTTCTGCTTCTACATAACTAGTGAAAGTTTTAACTGTTTAGAAGTGACTTCTCTAGGTACTAGAGGAATAGGTGAAAGTAATCTATACGAATTAAGACTTTTCATGTAAACAAATCAAAATGGCAGCTCTCATGAACCCCAACGAACAAGAAGAATTATCAATGTCGTGTCATTTTTTACACCTAACAAAAATTTATGCTGAATAGATATAAACCATGCCACAAAACTAAACAGGAGTACTTTGGTCAAGCAAGAATCTGTTCCAAGAGCACTACTGTATGCAAACACTTAAAAAAAAAAAAAAAAGTTATTCAAAATAAGCAGATTTGGATCAACATCACTATTCAGGTCTGTGGAATATTCTGCACTCTTTATACAACGATATCTTTTTTTCAAACTTGCCTAACTAGACAACAAAATTGAGTAAACAGCCATTTTATTTTTTTCTTTTTTTAAAGTATATTGGTTACAAATTCGCTGTGAAAGCGGAACCAAAACTTCACTTAAGGTGTCTTCCAGTAGCTACGCACACACACCATACACACACACACACACACACACATACACACACAAAAGAAACCCCAAAACACCACAGTTGTGAAGGTGTGTTTTCACAATATCTCAGGTAAGTCTACCACTGCTATTAATCACAGCCATTTTTTTTTACAGTAATTTAAAACTGGATCCATATCAACAGGGCAAAGAAGTAAATGCTTCCAACTGTGCCCTACTTTGCACTGACTCGTACCGCTGCCTTAGCACCCACTGGAACACAGGTTTGTGTTTTACAGCTTCACTTCCTCCATTCAGCAGGTTAAGAGAATGTGCTTTTCTGTACCAGACTGGAGGCACTGAAGGTGCTGAGACTACTGAGGAGCGCAACCCGTGTTCCCTGGCACCCGCCATTCCGGCCTACTCTGTGCTTCAGCACCTCCACGGCCTGTAAAGCGGAAGTGAGTTCTGCCTGCGGAGACTGCAGCACGGAGGACTTGCCATCGGAGAGCGAGACGACCGCAGGATCAGGCTCGTCCTCAGCAAAGGGCCTGCTTAGGAGGACCAATAATCCTTCTGTGAAAGCACAAGTAAAACTGGAATCCAATTGCAAAGTGACATGTCCATGAGCCACTGCATGCAGTTTCACGTGGACAAAGCGTGTAACTCAAATTCTGACCAGAAGGAAACGTTTTAAAAGAAAACACGATTGAAAAATTATGCTATAAAACTAGCGATTCATCAGGCAAACCTCAGGGATCGTCCCAAGCCCAGCTGGGAGAAAACCCAACAGTGGTTCAATACGCGTGAGGTCCCCAGCCATCGCCACGCAGTGTTTGTGGAACTGCCAGCCTAGTTGTGAGACGTCTAAAATCACACTCCTCTTGCTCATACTCTCAGCTCCAACAGAACTTGTTTCACCACGTCAGTGGCAACTGGCTAGTGCTTTCAAAACAAATGCATCTGGCATCTGATGTTTCAGAAGATCAGCTCCTAATTAACGTGAAGCATTAACCTGCAACCTAATGCCTGTGTCACTGTTTGCCAAAGTGCTCAGCTGGAGGCGTGTGATCAGGAGATAAACCATTCTATCCCTGAGCAATAAGTAGTGTTGGAATCACGCAAAGGCCACATAAGCTCTCATATATTGAAGGTAATGAAGTTAGGGAAAATATTTTTAGCTTGATTTCAATACCATGTGTAGAAACTTCGAAATCGTTACCACTCTAAATCATGCACACACACACTAGCATTTGTTTTACTACTATTAACTCATAATATTCTTAAGAGAAGCCAGCACAGTGACTATTGTAAAGGCGACCCAGTTATTAATAGAAATACACAAAATCAGAATTTTCATGACATGGTACCCTGCAAAATGACATTGTGTCTGCAAGAGTACAACAGACCTTAACAACCTAGGAGATTTCTTTAACCTTGTGCTCAGACACTGGCTCCTTTAACACAGTCACAGCGTTACACACAGATCCCTCTTTTGAAAGGAAGTCGGCCTTTCTACTACAGCAACTTAAAATGAAAAATAGATTTTGGAGTCTCTTGGATGATAGAGGTAGATGGTTAAAGCAACACTAGCTTCGAACTTTGCAGCAGGAACAGCGATTACTGTCAGGAGATGTGATACACAACACCCAGTGCTTAAAAAGAACTTTGCAGTCAATCAATGTTGGTTTTAGGTCCCCTCATCAAATTTAAAATTTGCTTACTGACGTCACAAGCGTTGGATTCCCTCCCATATTTAAAACTAAGAATCAGGAGCGTGCTAACAGTGAACCAGCCAGAGGGAGATGGAGTCTGGTGTGCCAGTGCAATCTCCTCGCTGCAGAGGACAGGAGGAGAAATGGACTATGTGATTAGAATTAATACACACAGTGAGCCAAGACAGAACACAAGAGTATTTCCCCCAAATTTGTGGGTTAAAGAACTAGGTGTGAAGCTACTAGGAAAGCACTGTAAACCTGAAGACTGCTTCAATGTTGTTTGTGGATATCTTTCATTTAGCTCTGGTAGCTGGCTGACTTGGCCACAGAGCATAAAAACCCAGCCCCCTGTAATGTAGGTACCTGCTCACAATTAGTGTGAGCTACCAAACTTTTAATATCTTTACGCCTTCCCTTAAAGGAAGCATTATAGAAACAAATTACTGATGTGCCAGAGATCTATCAAGAAGTTTGAAATAGGTAACTAATGATCTTGCCAAGTGTTGTCTAAAAAATATAAATCAAAGATCTCCATTTATAAGCTACTTTGCTGCCTTTTAAGGCAAAAGCACAATGAAACTTTTGGGTGAATAGGGAGTATACAGACTTAGCTTTACTTCTGCACTGTCTTAATAGTTTTTCATTGCATTTCTTGTTTGCTTTACACATAAACTTTCAAAATCATTAACCAACAGGCTTGTTGAGAGACTGTTTCTGGTCTAGATACAGACTAGGAGAACCTGAAAGTAAGCGGTGCAGGGGGGGAAGGCATGACACCCTCTCCAACCCAACTCCTGGAAATTAGAAACAAACAAACCACCCTGAAAAAGAAATCTATTGACTTCAAGCTTTCTCAGTGTCAATAGTCTTGTTTTAACTTTTAGAGAAAAGGGGGTTTATGTGCACTTGTAATTTCATTGCAGGCTTTAAAACATGCCTCAGTTCAGTCATTAACGTCCTCTCAGTGAATTCAGTGCAGTGGAAGTATCTGCATGAAGAATCTGCAAACTGCTACTGTGTTAAACTAACTACAACACTGTAGAAATATTACCACTCAGGGAAAATTTCACACATTTTACTTCTAGTAAGTTCATTGCGAGATCCGAGAAAAATTTAAACCAGTAGGAAAACATCTATGTGGCACCTGTAATTTGGCACGTCCGTTCTTTGAAGCTGAAGTGCTGTAATTCTGAACGCTGTAATTCAGGTTGTTGTAACACAGCAGTTGCTCTAAAGCATGAGAAGGTAAACAATTTACTCATAGGAATTCCATTACTTTTTTTCTCCTCCAGTGTCAAGATTCTAATTAGAAAAAGGAAGAAAGTGATTGCTCTCAAGTTTGTAGATCCCTTAGTAAAAGGGCTCCCTTCAGCTCACCATCTTAGGATCTGTCTCTCGGACTGAGATGGTCAGAGCCATCTCCATGTGAGTAGTCCGCACGTTCTGCACAGTCACCAAGTTCCACAAAACAATGTGATTTTTGTACACTTGCACGTTACTTTGTATACAGCAAAACTAACTGCTTCAAACTGTGGCAGACACATTTATTTCTAACACGAAGTTTTTACGATTTGGTTCATAAGTGGAGTTCCCCCATTTATTTGATGTCCAGCACCTCACACAAACATGAGTGCTCGTGTTGGGGTCTGCTGACCAGCACTGCAAGCTGAAAGGAAATCTTGGGTTTAAGGCACCCAAAAAGCATCTCACTGTACAAATCCTGACCCCGCCATTATTGTAGTTCCCACCTCTGCTTCCCTTGCAAGTCTATCCCTTTATTGAAAGTGAAGTGGAAACAGATATTAACTATTTAATGTTTGAAGTGTAAACCTTCTCTGTAACCTGTGGGACCTACTGTTTATACTGTTTTGGGTGCAGCTAGTTAGCTGATACCACAATCCTTCTGAGTAAAATCAGCCTTTTACAGCTTTTTCTCTTATTGCACGTTATATTGTATCTGTTGTAAAAAATAACCAAAGATATTTCCTGTTGCTTTGATGTTGTAAGCACTTGCAATAGTTTTAGATTGTTTTAAAATTTCCCAATAAACATGTCAAGAGGAACAGACTGGAAGTTCCCCAGTTGGTGTAAGAAGGCAGAATCCAGAGCAGGGAAGACTCCGAGGTACAGGTTCCCCTCTACATCTCTTAGTTTGAAGCTGCCTAAATACTATCTTTGAGACGTGCCTACAAGTTTAATGGGGTGCACCCAAGATCTATATTCCCAGGCTTCCTAGGGGACAGATTCAAATTTGTGAACTCCACCTCGAACCCAAGCAATGGAGGGCAAGTGCCTGTCATGATCTTTGTCTGATTCGGGCTGGCTCTGGGCACGCTCTGGCTTGGGGTTCAAAGAAGGTGGGTCGGGTTGCTGTACAGACATAGTCCTGCGGAGATGGTTTCTCTTGCGCAAAAACTCAGGTTGGGAGTGGAGGCCAAAGCTGCCTTTTCTCAAGATCATCCGAGAGTTGTTCTTTTTGGGTCGTGAATGGAGACTGAACTCCAGCGAGGCCAAGTGGGCTGCGTAACCTTCACTGAGGAACTGAAACAGGAAGGAAAGAAAGGGAGTGACAAATTACCACTGCCTCAACCTATGAGCTCTATGAGGAATTAAGTTCCTATCATTGGCACCCCAATTAGATACCTACAGAGTACTAATACTCCTCTCCCCTCACTTTTTTTTTTTCCAGTGACCTGTTCCATTTTGTCATTCAGCAATACATGACGCATGCACTCGCAGATACAACCTGTGACCACACTGTTCTCTTTACTATTCACCGTGCCAGAAAATGCATCTGAAAGCAAAACTGCCCTTCTCTGAAACATCGTCTCTGCTCTTTATCTTTCTTTTGTGTGCGTGTGTGTGTGTGTGTGTGTGTATGCGCGCATGCATTCACACGTCTGCATTTCCTTGCTCCCCCTAGGACCTCCTGATTGAGTAGCAAGAGTTACTTACTTGACACTGTGCCTGGTATTTCTTTGTTGATCGTCCAACTATGTAGATCTGGGATGGCGACAGAGCCAAGACATTGTACACAGAAATATCCTTCATGGAACCGTATGCAGCACAGATTTTGATGTGGCACTGAAACAAATATTACTTCCAAAGTGAACGCTCTATTGAACACCATGCACTACAAGGATGGCACTTGTTTTGCAATGAAGCAGCAGATGAGTTCATTGTTAACAACCTCATTCTGCAAACCACAGAAAGCTAAATCTGTCTGCCTGCATGCCAGCAAGAACTACAGATGTGCACACGGGAAAGAATAAGCAGTTCATTTATTTATTTGTCATGCCAGGAAGCCCCTCTGGATGTTTTATCAGCCTTCCTTGCTCTTTAAAAAGTGAGAAAAGAAATGAGGAATGGCAAAAAGACTCTGTGATGGCCAGTGAGATTTACTGTTCAAAAGGAAGGGAGGTCTCTAACATCACAGGATAAGTCTCTGGAAAAAGGTTTTAAGGCTATAAACTGGTTTCTAGTACCTCTTGCATGAGATTCCGGAGAAAAATGGTCTTTTGTCGCAGTGGGTCATGAACAAGTCCATCTGAGAAGAAGATCATCCCTTGTGGGAAGTTGTGTTGAGACAACCATGAAACCACACGCTGTTTTTGCATATCTGGACGGCCAGTAATATAGATAATCAGATATCCCAGGTCCTGCCAATGCCTGTCAGAAACAGCAGGTAAATTATGTAGGTGCAGAAAGAGAAACAACACCCACAGCTCAGGTCACCGTTTCGTTGCTCAGCCCAGAGACAGTTAGAAGTTGGATGTTATCCTTCATCAAGTGGAAAGTAGCATGCCTAAATCTCTGCTCCAATTGAGAAATTAAGTAATAATGTCTACATCTTGAGGGAGACGGAGGGAAACAAGAGAGATTCTTACACAATATGTTATATAAAATATGAGAGCTATTTAAAAATGTATTTAGAATAGACTTTGCTACATACCAAGCCCTGCTACCTTTGAAACCTTTAATCAGATTTCCTGTCACTTCAGCTGTAAGGAGTGGAAACCCTCGAAAACTGACATCCCTCCATTCCCATGCGAGTTCCAAAATCAGAGCTGTATTTCCCTGTCCAGTGTGACATTAACAGACTTGCAAGAATGGATTAAAAGGCCTTTTAATATTTCCTCAAAAAAACACTCTTGCATTCATGGCACTTCATATTTTTGAAGTAGAAGTATGTCCTTAGTTGAAGTTAGTGAAACGCAAAATAAACTCTTTGCTAATCACAGTAACACATGCAATCGTTATAATTCACTGTGCACACTTTAAGGTCATATTGCCAAGAAGCAACCTTTAATCTTTAGCCAACTTAAACTAAAAATTTCAAAGTAAACCATAGCATCCTAAGATCCCTCTGAAAATCAGGCAGAGCTGACGTCCAAGCAAACATATATCTGCAAAGAATCCTGGTCTTTAAAGAATTGTTGCTTACTTAGTAAAAAACCCCTATTCTGCCCTCCTCCTTCCCGCTGTGTTCAAACAGAAAAGTCAGAGGTTTAAAAAGTGAAGTGTGCAAACCTCACTTACCTGACAACATCAACAGCCCCAGCTCGGACTTTGGGGTCACTTCCCATAATTGAAACACTCGCTGCAAACGAACCGTCAATACTGAACACGACACATTCCATTCCCCGGGGAAGCACAGTCAGGTAACTTGTGGCACTGCTCTGGTCCCCTCTGGAGAGTCAAAGCAATAAATACATTTAAAAAGAAATAGGTATTTTCTGCACGTTCTAGGTAAGACCTCAACTTAGATCTGTCTGGATCTACAGCTTCAAAAATCGCTTCTTAAATAGAGCTGCTGATTTCAGTCCTACGTGGGGAAATTAAAACTTACACTTTTAGTAAATAGCTTTCCAAAGAGAAATTTGGAAGCTGACTTTAACAAGAAATCACATGTGTCTAAATACCTAAACAAACTAGGAAAAATCCACCCAAACTACCCTGAAGTCAATTTTCAGGCACTGGTATTTTTATTTTTCTTTTCCCAATTTAAAATAAGCATGGTCTTGAGTACAGAATTAAGGTTTACTCTTTTGATCAGCCTGACATCAACAGCCAAACAGATGGCCGAGAGCAAGGCAGTACACCCTCTACTGTTAATTTCAATACGAAAAGCTTCTCACCAGTCTGAAGCACACAAAGCTATACCCTTCAGCAGTCTTTCCCCAAAGAACAAGCTGCAAAATATCCTAAGTCATATATTCTTGCCACAAAAAGACTGATTACAGTCATCCAGTCCCCATATTTTGCAAGATCAAGTGCTCTTAAATTCAATTGCACTGAGGATTTGTGTTGCAGTAGGGATAAACCCATTGGCCTGGGCACCTTCAAACTGGCCAGTATAAAGATGATCACTGCTTCAAATCTATGTTGACACCACAGTGACAAGACCAAGAAAAGATAACTAACTGACAAAAGTGTCTCTCCACACCCCCTTCAGTCTTACAGCTCGGTGTCTTCCTGATCGCAACAACCCATCACAGCTGTAGTTCCAGCTTGGAGCTATTACCTGACCACCATTTTGATGGGATACACACCAACTCTCAGTCTCTTCTGCTTGGGTATGTTGTAGGATATCCGGCCGCTGCTGTTGGATATCTCTGTGTCAAAGTACACCCACCTACCCGAAGACGGCTCAGTCATTATGAAGATATCAACCTGCAAAAAACAACAAAACAGTCATCGAGTGTGATAGCAGGAAACACATCCCCTATTTACAAGGCCTGCCAAGCCTAGATCACATTAGCGTCTCCAACTATGGCTTGTACTAAAAGCTTACAAGGAGGTTTGAAAGAACTTCAAACCTCAGTAAAAACTTCCCAGAGATTCTTCCCAGTTAGAAAATGCTTCCTAACACACAATACAAGAGTTTCTTGCCTTCATCCTTTAAAGCACTCAGCACTGCAGGTGTCAAACAAGGGTACAGAGCTCAGAAATTTGTCAGGAGCCCTACGATTTCGGTGTTCTTCACAGGACCGCTATGAACCCCTTTGGTGTTCTATTCATCATTGTGCCAGAAGAACCTTATAAGTGAATAAAATGTGATCAGATTGTAGAAATTTATAAAAGCTAATAAAGAGCTGTGATTAAAATCTTCAAAACTCAAGACAAAATCTGCGATCCTGTCTTGCACGTAAACTCAAGTGATGATGCTGCTTTAAGGTTTTTTTACAAACCCTATGGGACAAGATTGAAGCAGCGATGGTCTTAAAAATATAACCGTAACTTACATTGACAGTTCCATGTGTATCAGCACAGGTATGCTGAATTCTATGCCAAAATCTTAGATGCAGCACATCACTTCTGTCTCGTGGACAGCTGTGACAGAAGCACGGTCATCAGAGACATGGCTCCAGAAACATCCGTCCCTGTCATTCGCACTCGCAATATACTCCACAGGAAGCATTGCCGCCAGCGGGCTGATGCCTAGAGGTACCAGGTTAGTGCTGCAAATTAGCAGAATGGGCACCCACAGCAAAGGCCAAGTGAAGCCTCCACGCGTCAGTTGTACCCTCAGCTCAGCAGCATTGCTCTGTTAATTTCCACAAAAATTCTTACAGTCTTGGTGAATATGAACAAGTGTTCACTTAATGCGTGCCTTTGTTCGCTCTAAGCCTGGTTACTGCAGGCAGCTTTAGGAGTGACAGTTCTAATCGTGTCGCATTGCTACTTAAATTCTAAAACTAATCTTTACTCTTCCATGCATAAGAGAAACAGCAGCCACCTAGCCTCTAGAATCCCTATTCCTTTATCTAGTTATCTTACCTGGATAGGAGGATATACATTTTTCTGTTAGTGATTTGCCAACCGCTATAAAATTCTTTTTCCTCCTTGCTCAAACAGTTAATATTCTCCAGTAGGTGGTACAATCGGATGGCAGGTCCAGAAAACACTGCACAGCACACTCATCATTAACACGAGGAGATGGCCAGCATCACGTAAGAAGGATGACAACTGGGAAGAAGGTCAGCTATCAGGAAAGCCCACTTACAGCATACTTTTGCCAAAGCGATGGGGGCTAGTGACATACTTATACATTCCCCTCACTGTAAGGCTTTCTCTGGTACTATACAAGTGGGCTACACTCAACAACTGTTTCTAGTAAAAGCTGATTCCGAAAAATAAGAAAATTGATTACTCAGACTTTACCTTTTCACCTGTTAAAGCTACCATGTCCAGAGGTCCATACATAAAGCGCCCAACTAGTACCTGAGGACCATCTTCTGCTGCAATGACATCATTAGCTCGGTGATTAGCAGTCACATTCTGAAATAAGAGCAGAAGGTGGGAAGGTTAGTGTTTGCTTTTGTAATGTTCTGTTATTATGAACAGTGACACAGAAACACAGTCCCGGACGGTGTGTCTGAGGTATGTCACAGAGCACCTTAGAGCGCCCAGCAAAATTGCCTTCCTGTTTCAGCTGGAGCCAGGTTTCCACTAACGGTGCGTTCCTGAATAGACTTTCTAGTGAGAGTGCTCAAGATGACTAAAGAAGAGAGAACATTTAAGGGAATGCCAATTACCTTTCACTTCAAGTGGTCATAGATTCACTCGATTACGTGTGCCATTTCTAACTGAAGTGGCATCTGAAGAATGCAGAAAATATTTTTTTCTTGAGCTATGGATTCATGTAGCATATGAGAAAATAGAAGAGCAACCTCTTTGCTTAACTGAAACATAAGGCCCCTCTGTTATTTAAAGAAAGAAATATACTTTCTCTCAACAAGTAGTGATAAACCAAGAATAAATTGTTCCTATTCCCTAACCGTCAACTTGCTTGCCTCTGGATTACATTAGCAGTTTTCAGCTCTTTAGTCATATTCAGTTATGTAAACTCATGCTTTGGGAGATCAAACTCCATTTAAATTGCTGCCAAACCCAAGTTCCATAGCTGCCATATATATTCAGATTTATACTTACTCTCAATTTGACGTGTGTCCTTTTGCGCAGCCATTTTTCTCGTGGATTGGATGGACTTAATGTTGCTGGATCCAGGTTGTCATTTTCCTTGAAATTTACATTTTCATACCTCATCACCTGAAATTATATTAATATTTTAATAAAAACTGTGTGGCCTGGGGAGTCCTGGTACTTGGCAAAGAAAGGGAAGGTACACTGCTGCCCCAGCTGAATGACACTGCAGAGCCAAAAGCATAAGGAAAGCAGAAAGAGGTATGGGCCATGTGTTCACATTAATTGTATAGACAAATAAACTGCTTTCACTCTGTTGGCCAACACTTCATCTCAAGTACTTATCAAACAGCTTTTCCATTCACAACAGAGCTTGCACATTCTTCCAGAGGAAATGGTGAAAACAAACATTGGGATGGTATTGAGTGACAGTCACATTGTCTGCTTGTGTTCTGCAAAGTCAGTAAAGCAGCTTAAGACCATGAAGTATTTTTTCATGGCCTTAATGGGGTAGAGGTCAGATTCCTGACTCCATCTGTATTGATTTTCTGTACATACACCCAGACAGAATGGTTCTTATCACCTTTTGGCTATTACTCACCACTGCAGCAAGTGATAGGCTCAGGATTTGGCTTGTGGCTAGTAAGATCTGAAGATAAGAGGACTATAACTTGTGAGCATGGAGAACCCTAATACGTCACACAAGCTACACATTCTTGCAACCTAAATATCACACACTTACCAAGAAACTCGCATGTCCAACTCAGATTTCAGGACACAAGCCAGAGATTTCAGAATCTTTGGGTTATGTCCTGTTTCAATTGAAACTATAAGCCCCGTCTTACTGAAATTTGTGGGTTGCGCCCTGGGATCATGGATAGCATGAGGCTACTTCGTTTTGAATGAGCAATAGCTTAGTCTGTCTCTTTCACAAGCTAGCAGAAAATTACTCAAGTTGAACAGTTGATTTTCTATGCTGTCTGGAAGGGTGGCCTAGAATAATTTTGAAAGACGTCTCACATGAAGTCCCTTGAGTAAAATCCTGCTGCGTTCAGCCTTAGCAAAGCAGTTGGCATGCAACAAATCATAGTAATGCTGAGAGGTCAGTGAGTTTTTCAACAAATTGGCATAAATTCTATTCACTGGAGATCACACACAGGAAACGTGCCCACAGGGCATTCAGGAGCCATTTTCTTAACCTTAACCCCCCAGCAAGGGCAGAATGTCCAGACCATGCTGGAACTAACCAGCCCTTTATGTAGTGCTGTAAACTCACATGTTGCTTTACAGGCATGCTCCAACTGCTTAAAGGGCTTATTAAATTCTAAAAGCTGTAACACCCATACAAGGCTAGGTAAGGCACAACAATGCAACTTGATACGAATGCACAGAAATAACAAGTAGAATAAAGCAAGAATGATTGCTAACAGACAACTGGGCTCAGAGAGGCATTTGAAAGGAAAGATGGGAGAATGTTCTGATGAATTCAAGGCAAAAACCATCCTGAGAGAGAAGAGGAGATGACAAGAGCTATACGAGAGCTGCAAAGGAGAGGAGAAACATCTATGTACAATTATCTAGGGTCCTTGAACAGAAAAAACAGGGATTTGCACCCTGTCACTTCCAGTAGAAACCTCTCCTCTACTTTGGGATGAGCATCAAATAAGATTGCTGTTCTGGAGACTCTTCTCGTTCATGGAAAAACTCTTCAGCAACTTCTGCTCTGCCTTGATTACGGTGATGCTAGTTATAAACAAAGTTTTTTACGTTAGCTTTTAAAATTCTGCATCGCTCAATGATACAGTTTGACTGGAATCAGATACACTAAACGGATGTTCTAAAAGAACAGCAAGAGGCTGAAGGACCCTTAAGAATTTCATCAATTAAAAACAGCATCAAAAACTCTGCAAGTGGTCTGGTTACCAGCCAGGTTGCTGCACTCACCACTGGCAGACGGGCATGTAAAGATGGGGCTCGGTACAACCGCACGGTACGACTCCGCCGCAGCTCTGGCCTGGAGGGAACTCAGCCACTGAGCTTCCATTCCCAGGAGCTGCCCGGTGAGTCTCCAGGGAACTAACACCGTTGTCACCAGCACTGGGAGCAGGAGGTGGAGGGATTAACACTCAGAGACCGGCTAAAAGGAGTCATGAGAGAGGGAGGCACACTGACATCTGCCAAACTGGTTGAATGAAAAAAAGTCACGCTGCAGTTTTCTGCATTATTCTCTCTACTGTTTGCCTGGCAGCAGCTGTTTCATTGTTCACTGGATGTAAAAAACCACACTGATTCTTAGGTTAATCCAGATTAAACTGCTTGTGACTAGCTTTTAGGTGAGGGTCACTTTGGGTTCTTGGAGGGACACTTATCCTGCAGGTTTCACTTGAACACCACTTAATCATTTTTTTTTACCCTAGGTGAGACTTCTCAGCCTCATCACTTTCTTTAGAGGTCAGAGCACTGTGTTATCCCTAAGTCACTGCAAGCTGCTGTCTAATTACTGACACAGTAGGAACAAGAGACCCATCATATGACTTGGAGATAAATTCTGAAGAGACATAGCACACAATGCCGTGAAATACTCTAGTATAGTTACAGGAGAGACTTGATTTTCTTATGGGAGTAGTACTTTCAAACTGCTGGTTTATTATCAAATGTATGCTTATAATTTGATATTTAGTAGGGAAATAGAGTAGGGAGATACCTTATTCCTTCAAAATCGGGAGGAAATTAATACATAATACAGGGTTATACTGACCTGGGGCATGGGAGGGGTGAGTGAGGTATGCATGATTGCATCCCCAGTCACACAGTCAGCAGTAAGAACACCAGCCAGCAGTGCTAATGGTGGGCTCACTGTCCCCTTCCCCTCTCCAATTAATCCACATCTGTCATTCCTACATCCATTTGTATGTGACGCAACCACAGTTAGCCATCTAACTGAACTAAAGATTAAAAGACCGATCACCCTTGGAAGATGCAATTAACAATCACAAGGTTATTTGTCGCAGAGAGAAAAAATAAAGAGATCAATGACCTGTCTTAAAATGAAGGCCACAACGTCTGTTGATTCCCAGTAGCTGGCATGGAAGAGATGTGGCAGGGCCACAGTTGGAAAGGCTGTCAGCACATCTGGACAATACAAGGCATAATCTATTCGTTTTGTTCCCCACCACTTTGCAGTAACTACAAAAAAAAAAAAACCAAACAAAACAGCATCACATTTCTATAAAATATCTTCTTAATAAATCTCTTGCTGTCTTTATGTTTAAGCTAGATAATTAAAAGAAATCATCTGCTTTTTTGATCTTGACGTCTAGAGCCTGTTAAAGGTATCTATCAAATATTAAAGTACTGTTTTCACTGACTGCATCATCACTTGAACGTCTGCAATCTAAACAGTTCTATTGGGTCCAAGTTTTGGGAAGCAGAAATCACCTCAGCATGATTCCCATTGCTTCCTGGTCCACACAAAACGTACAGTGAAACACTAGTACTTTTATGACCAGGTTGTAGAGTAAGAATTGCAAATGCTCCCAAATAGTGGATAGTGTAGTCATACTGATATACGACTACAGCCCATAACAGGACAATATAATGATTTATAGCACTTTTAATTATGGGTAACAAATCTTATCTATCTATATTTCTCCATGCCTGGAACATGTGTCTAAACCCCTGTAATTATGAAACCCTTAATGACTATTTATGAGTGGCACCTTAATATAAAACAGTGACCTTACTTCTATTATTTTATCTACTTAATTACAAACAGAAGAGGAAGCTAAATTGTGTTATTTAAAATTGCAGCAACTTAGGCTGCTCTCATTTTCCCCAAATTTCCAAGCAGGTAATTTTCCTTTTCATAATAAACTTTTGCACAGAAAGGATGTGGAGGGAAGGGTTGTTGCCATATCAGACAGCACACGGCATCAGGCTTCACTCACTGTTGGTGAGGTATGCTGATGGCAAGCTTTCCGTTGACCCTGAGTTTTTACTGTTTGTGCTGGCCAAGCTCAACTTTCTTGTTTTTCCTTGGGGTTGATCAGATGCGTCTGGAGATCCAGGACTCTCCTGAGAGAAAGGTATGTTCAAAGAGCTGTTCTCAAGGAACAGAGCACTGTGGTTGTGGATAGCATCACCTGCAGGTTACAGAAATGAAAATCATAAAAAAAAAACCACCAACGGGATGAACAACATGGCTTTGTAACTAGCGTGTGTGTGTATTTTTTTTTGTTTGTTTTTAATACGGACCTAATGAGCGTTTTCCTGAATAATATCAGATGTAATGACCACGGATGAAACTCCTTCAGAGTGAGGAGGACAGCATGAGACAGCATGACTAAATGGGGAAAGCACACCCTACTGCCATCAAAATGCAACAGCAGCTGTGTGCTTTGGCCAAGGTCTTCCAAACTGGGTGGTGATGTTGGGAGGCAATTTTACTTCACACTCAACCCTATCCATTTTGAAGTCATTCCCTGAGAAGAACTACACAGCCCTAGGAGTCTGTGACACTTCTCTTGTCCTCTTCCTGACACGAGTAAAGTTACTTTAGAAAGAGAACCTTCAGCAAGGCTATCTACCTGTTTGCGTGTTCCCAAATGGAACAGAATTCTCATTTATTCATACAACTCTGACAAAAGCTATGGGCCATGGCTAACAGCTCTACTTAATGAAAAAAAACACAGCCTTCCTCCTGAGGCGTTCTGAAACATGTAAGAACAGACATGCATTTAAATAAAAGCTATACTGATAATTCTGCTTGAAGCACATCCCTCCTGTACTTAGGAAAGGCAGAACCTCAACTGAGAGATAAGATATACAGCGAAGTGCATATCAAAAGCAGCTGACTCCTCAGTGTTGTTTTTCAGAGAAAAAACTTCTTGGAGAGATTAAAACAGTGAACAAAAGAAAAAAGGACACCCAGTTCACTGCACACAATACAAAAGAAAGCAGACGGCCCTTGGTGACGTATTGCTCCATTTCTGAGTGTATTTCAGTCCCATTCAGACAAATAACTGTAATCATGCTGTGCTCATCTTTCACGTGGTCTTGGGTTGGGAACTATGTCATATGATTCTTTATGCAGTGGAGGCCTGGAATAAGTTTCCCTTCAACTTTTCCAAGTCTTACCAACTCTCAATGCAGCGAATACCTCAATGGCACACACCAGAGAACACAACAAGAAGTTGCTGCTTTCAAGGACACCATTCCTTAAGAATATACATTGGAAACATAAGTGTTTATAGATTACCAGAACTGGTAAAACATGTCACCATTAAATGAAAACGAATAGCAGCATAGCTCCCTACAATCTCCTCCCTTCCAAAAAGCAGACACAGCTAGAAAGATTCTGGCTTGTTTTGACATAAGCCTGGATATCTCAACTGCATGAGACAACACAAGGAGCTGCCCTCCAACTGAATCAGGGAAACAATCAAATTCTAACACTTTGTGATGGGTAGTAGTTTGGACAGAATATGTTCAATGTAGTTTCCATGGGAACATGTGCTTTGAGTTTTCATTAAAGAAACTGCAATGTACTGTTCTTTCAAAGGAATCTGTTGACGCCATACAGTAGGAAAAGCCATGTGTGGCTACAGGAAAGCTTGATGGAGGTGAAAAGAATGGAAGGATAATTTTATTACTTCCCATCTCAGGCAAACTATATAGACTCCAACACAGACAACTGAAAAGCAAACACAATGCTGCTTTCCTATTACTTACCTCACAAGATGAGGAAGTAGTAAACACTCTTTGTAGTGAAAGAAGCAGCACAAAGAAGTAAAAGGTCTGATTCTATGTCATACAGCAAGGTACCTGGTCCTTCTGACAACAAACCCCAAATTAGGTGGCCTAAAATATCACAGCAAATCAGTTCACTGAAGAGAGTAGCAGAACCCATGGACATAAGCACTAAGGAACAGGGAAGCTGCCAAATTGCACCCCATTAAGGGTCTATTTGAACCAGAACCCTGATCCATACATCAACCAACAGAAAATTCCATGGAGGAAGCTGCAATGAATCCCATCAATGAGAGCTAAACCTCCATAAAGTGCTCATGATTGGCAGTGCTCTGATCCATACGTTCTAATTCCAAAAGACTCACTGATATAAAAAGGCTGTACTTTTAAAATAAATTTTCTGCTTCTGAATTGTTGCTCTGCTGAAACAGTTGTAAATTGACCCTAATCTAATCCTTCCTCCCCCATTATAATTTTTGCAAGAGTTTTGGTTTTTCATTCCCACTAAAATAGAGAGAGAAGTAAAAACAGTAACTGCACAGAATGGAAAACGTGTTACGAGTCAACATATCTGCTAGCCTTTTCCAGCTTGGTAAGGGGTCTGGTGCCTTGAAACCTGTTATTTATTTTGTAATACTGTTAATCTAAGATCAGTAACCCTTCTCCCTATGAAGAGATCAAAGCAATAAAATGGAAGGCATTTTTGTCAGTTTTTTCTCCCCATTTCCTGAATTATCTTAATTTTAAAAAGGTGGGCAGCCTGCCTTCATCTCTGTAGGTCAGGTCTTTGTTGAATTGTAAAGGAGGACAGAGAGTACCGGTTAGAGACAAATAAAATACACATAATACTATTTTTTTCTAAAAGCCCTGTGCTCAACTTTTGACTAGGACAGTCTACTTATATCATTATTCCATTTGAATGACTGAAACAGATACTTCCCATCCAAAACAACCTTTCTCATGGCTCTGTTGGTTACTAAAGGTCCTTATCCTTTATCATACTAATCTAAATTTACCATCTTGCTTGATAAGAAATAAAATAAAGGCAGATCATTTTACAGAGTCTCATCTTGGACAATTATGATAGTTACAGACAATACAAAGAGGCAAAGCAACTTCCTCAAGGTCACACAGTAACCATCTCCAGACAAAACTAACAATATTTTATTTTATGCATATACAATTGGAGAAGTTCTGTGCTTTTAGACCTTAATTTCTATCTATACATAATAAAGATGACCAGTTGGATCAGCCATAGTCTGGACTGGCAACCCTGCACATGCCTTATAAATAAAACTTTGCAAGAGAAAAATTTTCTAATTATTTCAATTGTGCTGCAAAGTAAAATGGGAGGTAGAAGCTCAAACAGTAAAGAGGATTATGATTATCTACGTTTTGCTATGTCAAATGCCTAAAAAGTAGGATAGGTTGAAACCAGGTGTTTTGAATTAATACATAACCCCCAAGTAGATACAATGCATCATGTCATAAGCAGCAAAGCAAAAAAAGGAATTAAATCCCACATGTTAGTGTCAAAAGACATAATTGGTGGTAGATCACAGACCTGTCGCAAAGCTAAGGCTCACTTACAACAGCTACAAAAGCACTTTGATTATGAAATGTCAACTAGGGAGCAGCTGAGAAAGCTGCTGCTTAATGAAAGGCCAAGACAGCATGGCTTTCTCCAGGCTGTAACATAACCTGAACTTTGTACCTTGCCCTTATAGTAAAAAAAAAAAAAAAACAACAAACCCAATTAATAAATTGAATTTATGTCTGAACCATTATCTACCACTATGCCTTCTGTCAGCAATCACCACAGATGAAAGTTATGAAGATAAATGTTTTCTGTACCTGCTCTGTATGTCTGGCAGTGCTTTCAATGCGGTTTCTTTTACTCTCACTTGTCTGTGTATCATCACAGCAACACAAGAAAAATATCCCCTTAAGAGGCGATTTCTGAAAAAGTGGGATGCCTATCCAGTGCATAGGTTGAATCATAGAATCGTTTAGGTTGGAAAAGACCCTTGGGATCATTGAGTCCAACTATCAACCCCACTCTACAAGTTCTCCCCTACACCATATCCCCCAACACCACATCTAAACGGCTCTTAAACACATTCAGGGATGGTGACTCCACCACCTCCCTGGGCAGCCTCTGCCACTGTCTGACCACTCTTTCTGTGAGGAATTTTTTCCTAATGTCCAGCCTAAACCTCCCCTGTTGCAGCTTGAAGCCATTCCCTCTTGTTCTATCGCTAATTACCTGTGAGAAGAGACCAGCACCAACCTCTCTACAACGTCCTTTCAAGTAGTTGTAGAGAGTGATGAGGTCTCCCCTCAGCCTCCTCTTCCTCACACTAAACAGTCCCAGCTCCTTCAATCGCTCCTCATCAGATTTATTCTCCAGGCCCTTCACCAGCTTCGTTGCCCTCCTCTGCCCTCGCTCCAGCACCTCGATGTCTCCCTCGTATTGAGGTGCCCAAAACTGGACACAATACTCAAGGTGTGGCCTCACCAGTGCCGAGTACAGGGGGACAATCACCTCCCTCCTTCTGCTGGTCACACTATTTCTAATACAAGCCAGGATGCCATTGGCTTTCTTGGCCACCTGGGCACACTGCTGGCTCATGTTCAGTCGCTTGTCAATGTGAACCCCCAGGCCCTTTTCTGCCCAGCAGCTCTCCAGCCACACTGCCCCAGGCCTGTCGCGATGCAGGGGGTTGTTGTGGCCCAAGTGCAGGACCCGGCACTTGGCCTTGTTGAAGCTCATACTGTTAGCATCGGCCCATCGATCCAATCTATCCAAGTCTCTCCGTAGAGCCTCCCTGTCCTCATGCAGACCAACACTCCCGCTTAACTTCGTGTCATCTGCAAACTTACTGATGTCAGACAGTAAACTTAATCTTTGCTAATTTTTCCTTTCTCTCTGTATATAATGTGTTGACTCTATACATTCAGAAAACTGAATTTAAACCATGCCTCAAGTAATTTTATTTTATTAAGCTATTTTATCAATAGCCTAATAATGTCATTGCATCCACACTAGGAATAGTATCAACAGAAGATTCAGCTGCACCTGACCAAGTAATTGACAGAAAGAGGAATATTTCTCTGGGCTAGTCAAGTTTCTGCGATTGTCAAAATCAAGCCTGGTAAGAGCCAGCTTTCATCGTCACTAAGCTCTTAATAGATCAGTCCATCACACACACAAACAATACAACACCACTACAAACTGAGCGACCCCGGGGGCAGACTTAGTGGTAAGTATTGATGCCTGCTGGATGCAAAAGGCAATCGTCTAGATAAACGTGTGCCCTGCTCTTTCAAGTCCTGCCATTTAAGTCTTACAGGTTTCCTGATTCTCAATGGAAAAAGTAAATTTGATAAACTAAAAGCTTCAAGATAAACCCCACGCAGGGTTTATCAGCAGCTGGCTCCAAGAGTTTCATTTGATTGGCAAGAACTGAAAGGCAGCTCTAGACATTCACCCCCCACACCGTGTTATCACTGAACTGTTCTGCAACTCAAGATCAACTGTTGCTTTTCAAACATTGATTTAATCATATTCAAACTGATTTGCATCCAATGTACATCACATTTAAGGAGATACAACAAAAGAGTTGTGTGTATCTACCACATAAAACGGGGTTCGAATGATACGATTCCCCTAGCTCCAACAAATAGAAAACACTGTCATTTTACTATATTAGCTTCCAACCTTAAACTGAATCCTGAAAAGCCTTTTGAAATATCCTGCTGAGGCTTGAATTCACGCCCGAATCTGTAGCAAAAAGAATAAATCTAATGTGCATGCACATACAGATACACACTAAGCAATTCCTTTTTTTGCATAATATGACAAGTCAAGATACTTTCCACCTATATGATTTTATCTTGTTTTCTATATAAGTCAAAACAGCACAATTCCTTCTACTAGCACCTTGCTCATCCACATCTTCATCTTTCTTCTCCACAAATCAGCCTATTTCTGTTTTTTCATGGATTCAAACATTTATTATCCAACACAACTATTGCTTAGTAGCCTACTTAGGAAAAGAGCAATCAAAAGATGATTTGCCCAGTGCTCTGATTTGTCCCAGTACGTATCCACAATGAACCAACCACAAGTGACCACGAGAAACCATTATCTGAAGATCTAGGCAAAGGTCAACTAATTGTAAAAATAAATTGTTTAAAACTGTAGTCAAAGACATGGAAGTTTACAAGTGACACTTCAACTAAAGCAGTGGTATCGCCTTCCAACCCCTCTTTAACACAACTAGTATTGCAAAGCTCATACAAGAATCATTTTCTCTTGGTAATCTTCTGTGGTTCCACACTTCCTAAATATGTCTATGCCATTCTGTCCCAGATGACTTGTTTTTAGCATATTAGCACATTGGTATTTCAAATCCTCTTGAGCTGTGTAAGGAGAGAACGCTTAAGAGAACAACAGGTAAGGAGAGCTATGAAAATAGGCACTGTACCTAACTGGTGAGATCTTCCATCCCCTAGTGGGTATCTCTGGTACCGCGGGACAGTGAATGGAGGCAGGAGATGGAATCTTTTCTCCAGCAATGGTTCAAGTCTGCAGGCAGAGGGGTCAGCAGAGTGAAAGAAACTGTATAACTGGCTGCAGGCTGGGCGGACCTGGCATACTTGGACGAGAATGAGACAGAGAGAGAGAGAGTTCAGTATTGCCCCTTTACAAAGGCAAGTTTGCAAAGGGGTTTACAGAGACATCACAATCTGAGAGGCAGGCATGCAGCAGATGTGAAGACCAGACAAAGAAGCAGACAGAAGTAAGGAAGAAAAAAGAAGTTTAAAAATCTTGTAAATATACTATTGAGCATTACAGCTATGATGCTCAGTGCTTCAAATATTTACCAGCAAAATGGTTTGACGGGCCCATTACGTCCAGAGGACCTAAATCTAGGTGACAGCAGGAACAGGTAGGTTACAGAAAGCACTGCAGTTTCTGAAGTCACGTTATGGGAGCTAATGTATAGAAATGAGGTTGGTCACACTGTAACAACAAATCAGTGTTTATGATTCTTGCTGAAGGTGTGGAGCTCCTGAGGTTTTTGGGCTGTAAATGCAAATCTGAAAATCACTTACTCATATAATAAGGCATTCTTTTGACTAAACACACAGCATCGAAGCAGAATTTATACTCGGATCACATGAGACTGCTAACATTTCTAAAACAGTCAAGTGTAGTCACTTCTCACCACACCACACCTTCAATCACACTAAATCTTGCCAGCCCAAGCAAATCAATTCATTATAGGCTCACTAAACTTAGTACAGTTTCTATAGTACTGCATTCCATGTTACAACAGTCAGTCTATTAACTGCAAGAGTAAAGGAATGATTAAAGTATTTATAAAATACGTTTGGGAATAGTATGTCTGCTCCCTATGAACTCCATGCAAGCAAGTCTATTCTATCTTTCTCGTCACGCTTAATAACTAACTGTCAGAGCCAAACATAAAGGAAGTGCTAATCTAATTAAACCAGTTGCCTAATTGTGCCTTCTAGTACTTCTTGTACGGGAACTTTTCCTGTATATGTCTGCTTTCTTTATATAGGCAGACAAAGAAAGCCAGGAATGCAAACAGCAGGGTTATGAAAGTTGTCAGCATAGGGCAAATTATGATATTTAGTAGCAGCAAGAAAGCATGTCCTCTGAGTTACCAGGTGTTTTCACACCCCTCTTCCAACTTGGCAAAGGAATACAGCACATTATGTTCCAGAGCAGATTACTTCCTACCAGTGTGGCATTTAGCAGTATTAATTCCCACTGAGAGCAAGTGCAAAACACCCTACCGATACCACCATCCCAAGGTAGAACAGTGCCACTTTGTGGATGTAGCTAAATGCTCATGATAAATTTGGAATTCTAAACAACATTGGCATTTTCACAGGGTAGCAAGCCTCTTCCAAGGATAATCAGCACACAGAGACTGGAAGAATCTGGCAGACACACACAAATGATCAACGCTTTAGAAAATAAGTACTAGAGAGTGAGAGGACCACAGAAGAGAGTGCTACAGGGTAACCAGAACTGGCAAAGAAGCACTACGGGACCAACAGAATATTAGACAGAAGAAAATTAAAAGGCATTTGGCAAGGAAATAAAAAAACCCCTCAACTCCCTGCCCTAAACACCCAGCAAAACTCCCACCATCTTCACAGGGAAGTGTTGCTAATCTTGTAAAAAAATCCCAAAGACAGAAAACCAAATTGCAGTGCAGCTTTCAAAGCCAGCCATCATCTACGTAATTCTTGTTCATTTCCCCGACAGCTCTTTCACAGAAGCAAAAAGCCTAAGTTTGTGGAAAAATATATATGAATTTTCATTCTCTTTAGCTGAGCTTTGTTTTTGTTTTTTATTTGAATAAAACTGAGTATTGCAAATATGAGGAATGAAATGCAAAATGGGAGTTTAATTATGCTCTCTCCTAAGTCTTGTTCTCTTCTAAGAACTTGCTAAAGAAAAAATCCTACTAGATTTCTAAAGGCTCTGAAAGACGAGGGTTTCGTCATTTTTTTTTAATTATGGCAGGTAAAATAATTTTCAGTTTATATTACATTCCACTTCATTCCTGCAATCAAATGTGACTTTGAAAGCTCAGTCAAATACATTACTCAAGTCTATAAATTGAGAAGAAATTGGGAGTCTTCAATTGTTGTCTCTTCTCCCTACTGCAACTGATTTTTCTCCCCCACCTGATAAATGAACATATCATTTCCTATGGAGAAGCTGTGCTATCCAAACCTCATACAATGCAAAGAGGCAAAACACACGCTGAATTTTGAAAAGTAAAGTAAGCTCAGACATTAACTGAAAAACCAACCAAACCCAGACGCATTTAGAAACAAAACAAAAAATCCTGTATGTGTTTGACCACTAGGCTGTCACCAGAGAGGAAAAAATAGCTCACAACCAACACACATGGGGGCCAAATGTACCCATGAAGACAGCCGTGAACAAGGTGCAATGCTGAACCAAGCACAGATGTTATTTTTGTTATCTTTTCAAGGACTGATCCTTACTGAGGTGTAAGCTTCATGTTGTGTGACGTGGAATATACAATTAACAGCAGAGCAAGAGACACGGTACTGTAAGTGGGTGAGAGCAGCGACACCCCCAGAACAACCCACATCACCTCACTACCTACCTACACTAACACCCCAGTCTTTTAGAGGAAGAAACTTACCTCACTCCCCAGTCTTAAACTAGGCTTCTTTATTTACCTCCTTTCGTACGAGTCTCTTCGTTTACAAAGGTCATTAAGCAGCCTGTACTCTAACCCTAGAAAGAGCTTACCATCCAGGCCAGGCAGGACAGTACTCCTCATGGCCAGCACCAAACCAAGCGGCGATCCGAAGAGGAAGAAATCAGACACCTCAAACTCAAATCGGCCCAGGTTTACTTCTGAGAGACTGGAACTCACAGGAGGAAAGTCTGCACCATCTTTCAACACACTTGAGTGGATGCTGAGCAAAGAAAATGCACTGATTCAACAATAATGAAGAGGGCAGACACTTTACAACATATCAATATCCAGAAAACCCAACGGTTTGAAAATAAAAGCAGAATAGTCAACAAAAGCAAAGTAAAGTACATTCAGTCAAAGCAAGGAAATAAAATTACCTTAAACTGCTACTAACAAAACTGCCAGGCTTGAAGCAAAGCAGAGTAGTAAGTCTGCACCGTACTCAATTATAGCAGAAATGAAACTTCAACACACAATAAGATTTCTCCCTCTGCATCACTCCCAATGAAATAAAGGAAATAAGACGATGGATACAGGAAAAAAAGCACAAATAGCTTAGAACAGACAGAAACAATGAGACAAAAGGAATGCTTATTTTCCCATCAAATCTGTGTTTTAAAGGTTTCTTAGGAGACAGGAAAGCTAATTAAGTTAACTCTCCATCCCTCAACCTCCTTCTCATTTAAGCCAAATATTTATGCAGGGTTTTTTTGTTGTTTTAAGGCTGATCCGAATAGCTCATAGACCAATGGGAGCACCTAAAGCAATTATCTCACTATAATCAGAGCAATAGAAAGTCTGTAAGTGAAGTCAGAGAGATCTTTGGAAAGAAAACTGTAACAAAAAGTTAGAATTATAAAGCATTCATCCATCTTGATTTGTGTGGGCAGCTCTGAAGAAATGGAACTACTTGCATGCAGCTTTGCATATTCAAAACTCTACAACTGAATAAAGATTAAATAAAAAACTCTCCACGTGTGAGTAAATTTATACCAGATCCAATATATCTATGGTTTCCATTGAGGGTTATACAGGATATACAGGGACTTTAAGCAAACCTTCAGAAACGCACCACAAACAAAAATGATTCTGTTGCTGTGGTGCTGACAGGCTCCATGCGATGGCAAGCCTATTTCTTTTACTCAGTCATGAAACACCAGTTACCTAGACAGGAAAGCATGATGCTGGGTTATAGTATCACAGTCATAGGTGGATGAGTCACTCTGTTTCCTCGGCAACGGCTTCTCATCCTCCATGATTCCCGAGATGTCAATATTGCTTTTGCTCAGGCGCTTGCTGCCACCTAGACTGGAGTCCTCTGCTAAGAGGGGATTATCCTTCAGAGAATGAACAGAGCAAAAGGAAGATTTAGACAGTGACCAAAACATGACAGAGTCTACATGAAATGTCTGCATTTATACATGTGACCTTACTTTATCCAAGAAAGGGTGTAAGTAGAAGATAAGGAAAGAGATGAAGACTAAATTTCTCTGTAAGATGTATAGCCTAAAAGCTGGAAGGAGAACCAGGAATTTTAGGGGGAGGAGGAAGACTAACACAAAAGCTTTAACCCTCATGACTTCATCATTCTTAGAGAACCACAAATATCATAAGGTAATCAGAAAGGGTCTTACCTGCGTGCACAAAATGCTCATTACAACATTAATGGTCTTGCTCATTGTGTTCCATGGATGCGGGATCTGAATTTTTAAGACTGTGAACTTCTGCAGGATGCAAGAGGGAACCAGTGGTACCATATCTTTAAGGTACCCATTAAAATTGGAAATAGATTTATTTATTGTTCATTTCCTCCAGCACTTCTGCAGATTACACCAGCATCCTCCCTGACATATTCCTACTACCCCCAGACTTTTATTCCTGCATCCCTTTTAGCAGCCAATGCAAACGCTGCTTTTCAAATCAAACGCCATTGGATTGAATCTCCCGTTCATTTTTAAAAAGGAATTCCTGTCAATGTACTCAGAAAAATTTCTGCCTATACTGTAGAAGTCACTACGTATAATGGATAATCCTGACTTGATTATTTAGTGTGTATTGGAAAAGTAAAATACAGAAACCAGACTACAACACACAAACCAACAAATACTCACCTACAGTAGCAGAAGAATGTACAGAATCACAGAATGACAGGGGCTCGAGGGGATCTCTGGAGATCATCCAGCCCAACCCCCTGTCAGAGTAGGTTCACCCAGAGCAGGGGGCACAGGAACGCGTCCAGGCAGGTTTGGAATGTCTCCAGAGATGGAGACTCCACCACCTCTCTGGGCAGCCTGTGCCAGGGCTCTGCCACCCTCACAGGTGTCCTGTTGCTGGGCACCACTGAAAAAAGACTGGCCCCATCCTCCTGACACCCACCCTTTCAGTATTTATAAGCATTGATAAGATCCCCCCATTCTAATTCCTCGTTTACATTGCCTCATTAAATTACCAGGCCCTCTCTCTCCAAAAGGAAGTTTCTAGTGCCTAAAACTGTGAACTATCCAAAGAATGCAATGGTCACTGCATCTCCAATCTAGCTTATTATTATAGACCACTTTGAAATAAACAGAGTAAGAAGGGAACAACACAAACTTAATTTACTCTGTTTTCACGGTTTATAACTAGAACATAAAATGCAATGGCTGAGAGTACCTCAGTCTCATCCTTATTTCCAGCCAGTTTCATTTCACAAATGCCCCTGACATTTGTGAAACAGTAAAGTAAAAAACTCTTATATTTCTGCATCTCAAGCTCTTCCAAGGAAGGCAAAAAAACCCAAACAGTAAAAACAAAAAAGAGTCCTCCTGAGTGTGTTTCACAGAAGCAAGCTGAGAACAATAGACAGAAAGACGAGATAAGGAAGGAAAAGAATACTTAGTTCTTCTGAACACACAGAGTAGCAGAGGTGAAGAGACAGGAGGAGAAAAGGGAAAAAATGGAGAGAGGAATGGGAAGAGAAGCTCTGTGGTATCAGGAAAGAGGAATACAGGAAAGCTGAAACTATAAGAGCAGGGGGGTCAAAGGAGCCTGTACTCCCTAAAGCCTGGTCCCCGCTCTCAGGTTCACGAGTAGCCCTTGCACAATCAACCCCACTGCAGGACTCGGATCCAGGAGGACCATTTCTCCATTTACTTTGCTTGTAATGCACCGTCCTCAGCGTCAGTGCTATCAAAGGCTGGCTGCTGAGAATCCAGAGCCCTGTTATTAACGGTGAGTAATTCTCCTTCCTGGAAACATTTAGAGGATGTCTCTTTGCTCAAGAGTACTCCCATCACACATAGCTCTCAACTGAACCAAGCAGACTGGTATCACTGAGCCCATTTTTGAGGAGAGAAGTTAACTAAAGAGTCAAGAGCTGAACAATTTGGCCAGGGTCACAAAACCATCGAAGAACGGAGCGTGGGCACCTCACTCAGTGTCAGCTCTGATATGCCACACTCCCTCTCTATACCCACTTGAGTCTGAAGGACATAAGATTAGTTGAACTTCAATTTTCTTTCTGAAGTGTTGAACGCAATAAAGCAGCTTACATGCTAGCATTACTTTAAAAAATTGTGCTTTTACTATCATAAAATCTTTCCTGGATTATTGTTAGAATTAATCCTTCCTTCTTTCCAAATGTAGCACTCATAGAGACCTTGTTATGCTCAATGGTCCATTCACAGATCCTCAGGTGACTTGCATCCCTTATCAGCAAGGAGGCATTTTTTCACCAGCCGCTAAAACTTATTCATGAACACATCTGAATGCTAGACTACCCCCACGCAGTAGCATAGGGAATTCCAGACCCTATGTGAACAAATAAAAAAATTATTAAAAGAAAGATAAATGTTTTTAGCAAAAACAGGAGCCTAACAGAGATTACTTACAGAGGACGTTTGCATCTACGGCTGGGGATACAATAAGGGGCACTTGGTTACCCTACTTTAAAGATTTACAGATAAAGCCTTCACTACTGATTTCTGTGTATCATAAAACTGAAGCTGTAGACTTAATTTTCAGATAGAGATTTTTTGATATATGAGCAAAACCCCATGCTATCGTGGCAAATTACCAAATCCTTAAATTTTCTCTGGTTTATATGGAGCTGATTTCCTCCAGGGAATGAATCTATAGGGTTTCAGCTGTGTGGATTTTTTTCTCTTCACCTGGATGCTGCTGATGCTTCCTCTCCTGCTACTGTTCCGACTCTCGTCGGCTGTATTAGAATTATAGCAGATGGCATCAAAGCCCAAAATTCCTCCAATGCAGTCACCAATGAGACACACCTGAGGAAATAAAAAAAAGATTTTGGGGGGCAATATAGCAAGTGTTTTAAAAGAAAAAAAAAAAGCATCACAGTACTGCAGAATAGTTGCTGTCTTACTTTACACCCTTGTTCCTGGTTGTTTTTTTTTTTACACCTTGGTTCTTATTGCAGCTGAAAATGTGTAGCCACTTTCTCCCACTTCCTTTTATCTCCAGACTATGCCCTAAGCCAAGAATATCTGTCCTGGGGACTATTTTGACCAGCTGGAACTTCTGCCAAATGGGCCAGGATTCTTCCAGCTGTTTGCAGCCAGGCCGTGGCTCGGGAAGTCCAGATCACCGGAATACCTGTCTCACAAAGACTTCATGCCATTAACGTTTCCTTCAGAGTCATACCGGGAAGAGGATCTCAACAGATTAAAACCAGACTGGTACTCCTCTGTCAGAACAAGGGAACGGAACCTTTAAATGAGGTATTAAGCAGAGAGATTTACTCTTGCTTCACATTTAATATAAACATACAAGCTACCTTCAAAGTATGGACCTGAGAATTAAAACACAGAGTATTAAAATTGGGAATTCAATAGCTGGAGTACACTAGAACGTACCTCACAAGCCAATTCCACTGAACTACTTCCCATCCAACAGGAGACTGTTCTTGCTCCCCATCTGCCTGCCTGTGTCTGAGGATGAGTAATAGCTGTATCACCTTTCTCCTTGATAACAACCCCCACGGTTCCACAGGTTCCAGAAACGGTTTCTATCCAATTCTCAAACTGAAGCAAATATCTAGTCTTGTTCCCAACTCCGATTAGTTTAACAGAAGACATTACCTCTCCTTACAAACCTTAACTTGCTTCTAGCCTTAGTTCAGCTTGGCTACAACACTAAACTACAAGTTTTGGCTAACTGGATGCTGTGCATGATTTCTTCAAAGTGAAGCGAGTGCTTCAACATGCAGGTAGGGAAAAAACTCAAACTTCTCTCCGTGCATCTCCACACACCACATGCTCTTAATTGAGTACACTTCTTGGGATAAAAACATTTTAAAAAATAAAATAAAATACCAAAATACATTAAGGTGACTTCTATCCTAAGACAATTCTGGTTCTAAAGTTGTACACAGATTAACAGCATGCTGACTTACTCTTTGATTTTCACATTCCTACATCACACCATGAAGTCCACAAAGAACTGAAAATTACATGATAGAGGTAACCTTAATAAAATTAACAGCATATTTTGTGGGGGATTAATAGTATCTCCTTCAATTTACCTTTACATTTCTAATCCTCATTATTAGTGGCATTAAGGTAATGGTGTTAACTATTTCTAGATACTGTATAACACCAAAAAGACAATTTCTGATCTAATGAACTTGCAATATAAATGGACAGAAGAGACCAAAATATGAAAGGAAGGATACGCTCAGGGTGGGGGGTCAGGTTATATGGGATGTATTTTAGAAGTGCAGGACTTATTCAGAGGTAGAGTTGAGATTTCAACCTAAGGACCAAAGCAAAGCACTGTAGACAGCCCAGAGAAGTCACTTCCATTCTACCAGTGCTGATAATTGTTGATGGTGAAAATTCTGTGGAGCATACAGAGGTCACGCAGAGTTTTCCACACGAAATATTAATATATATGTTTGTAAAACACACCAAGGAGACTTCTTTGTAGCTTTGTCAAAGAAAAAAAACGCAAATATTTTTCACAAATATTTCTGTAACTGCTGTAATTCTTCCTTACATAACCTCACCTTTCATAATGTTCTGTCACTGCAGCTGGGATGATTTTATGCTTCAAGCATAAAAGTACTATGGATATTAAAACTGGCTTCAAACCACATTTTAGTCTAAAAATACTGATATGCCACAGCATAATCTTATTACTGCTATGGAAAAGAATTTGTTTGTGTAATAAGACGTGTTTTCCTTCAAAGATTACACTGTACTCTATATTAAATGTTGTGGGTTTTTTTTTACTTTTTCTGAAGTCTGGAGGTCACTATACTTTAAGGAAATGCATGTTTCCGGCTACAATAGAAGGCCCCATCACAAAATACTTTCAGTAACTCACACTGAAGTATGAGTTAGCATCAGTATCATATCTATTCTACGTGAAGCATGGAACTACTGGGTTTTGTAGTCTAAAGATGGAGAAGCAGGAACAATACCTGTGACACGTCAGCCAGAAGAAGTCTGCAGGTGACTTCACTGGGCAGTGGGTCACACCAGAAAAATGACATGACTTTCCCAAAGTTACTCAGGAAATCTGCAATACTGCTGGCAACTGAGTATTTGCCTTCTAAGTTTCTTTACTGTCAGTTGTTTTATTACTATTGTGATGGAGGCAAAAAAGAAATACCAACAGTTAAATGTTGGATTCCTTATGCTCTTAGTCAGAGATGTCCCAACTTTTCTATCAGCTACAGCAGGTGTGTGAGGAACTCAGTAACACAGATTATCGTTTGTCTTGGGCTGGCATGCTTGTTCACTGCTTGATACACCACACTGACTGCCCAACTAGGCTCTTATTCATCACCAGAGTTCGTAGCAATATGTAGTAAGAGTTTAGGGGTCAAAATGCTTGTGGGAGAAGGTACAATATTCTTCTACCAACTGAGTAAGTGCAGGTTAGATACTGCACAGGTTTCCAGAATTGTCTTTCTCATGCTGGGCACCGAGAAGGCATTTTGCATAGATAATCCCATGCTAACATTCATTCATCATATTTGCAGTATTGTCTCACGCTCATAACTCAAAACCCTCACCACAATGGCTCAAAAAGAAACAGCCTTGCTCCAAAGGAATTTGATATAAGAGAAAATATTCCTACCTGTCCATTAAAACCAGCCCCATCTGTAGATTTGAGAAATTCATTGTAAACTTGATTGGCTCTACTAATCACCATGGCAACTGCATCCTGGTACTGAGGGGATGAAACAGCCAGCAAGGGCAAAGCAGCCAGTGGGATGTGATCTTCACTGCTGCTGAGACAGCTCTCATCATAGCTGTAGGGATTTAGGCTAGAGAAGGACATGTCATCATCAGGAAAAACGCAAGAGGCAGCACACAGCATTAGAGAATGAACAGTTACTTATTAAGAGAAATGGGTTGGGCTATGGCAGTCCACAATGACAGAATACAGGAAAGATCATTTTATCACAGAATTGAACAGCTTAAAAAAAAATAATCAAGGAGTTACTGCTTTATGTGAATGAGATTATGCTAGAAGGCATTTCTGCAATTAAACATGCTTGGTGCAATTTTTCCACATACAAGTAGGCGTAATTTAGAACAGCAAAGAGATTATTCAGTTTCAGCTTCCCCCCCCCATCTAAGGACTTACTATAGCAAAGAATGGGACTGAATCATCACAATGGAATTTTGTTTCCTAGAACACAAGTGTGACAGATGTATTCTTCAAAAGCATATAAAAACATTCTTCCCAGTGTCCCATCCTTTCAAAAAGATGGAACAAAGCTGCACGCATTCTGATATCATACGTAAATGTTTGCATAGTAACATTTTGTAAAAAGGAGGTGACTCGACTGAAAACGCAAGCTTGAATTTGACGTCAGCTTTATTTTAGCTCAGATGCGCACCCTGCAAGTTTCTCCGTAAATCTGCTGATCGTGTCTTGACTGATTTTTATTGATGAGCAGGTAAAACAATTCACAGAGAGCCAAAGACATAAGGCACACCAGTGTGCGCCAGATTCTCTCACAGTCAGTTGACTGTCCTTCAGAGATTAAAGGAAAGTTAGAAGAATTCTGGATAATTCAGCTCATCCAAAGTTCACCCAAGGCTGCAGGCAGGCAACTTTAACGCTATTTTGTATTCACTTTCTTTAGGAACTTGGTGGGCTACCACAATATTAAAAAGCAAGCTGCCTGATCAGTCTATGTTTTTGCTAAAACCTGCATCCTTGAGACTATTACCAGGGTAATGGAAGAACAGAAACTTGCAACGCTCAAGTATGGAGGCTGGTCTGTGTTCAGCCTCACGGGACACTTCCACACTTGCCTCTTGTTGAAGGACTCCAACCATTTGTTATTTTTAATCCAAAGTAATATAACAGTTTCTATGTCCTGGAGCTCAGCTAGTCTGCCAAGCTGTCTCAATTTACTAAGTAACACAGCTTCATTTTGCCGATTAGATCATCCAAATGCACAGCAGACATACAGTTATGAATACTAACTCTTCAATATGAAAAGCAAACCTTAAAACCCTACATAAAAAGGCCTCATTTACTATAACAATTGGTAGGTAAAACCTCAGAAAGGGAAAGGGAGAAACACAGGAGAAAAAATAATTACAAAGTTAATGTTTGAAACGGAAAAAAACACCTGCGTGTGTTTTCATAATAAAAGCAAAACGCAAACAATATTCACAAGAGAACTACACAAATCAGAGTCAGTGGAAAAATAAATAGCTGGTAATTTTTTTTTTGTGGCTAAAGGAATATAGATCAAACTGAAACTGAACAATTATTGCCTAGACAATTAATCACAGTTAATGGGTTTAGAAATGAGGGTTTGGGTTTGCTATTTATTTTATTGTAAAGGTTGCAGTCACAGAGACCCCTGTTGTTACTGCAGAGACAACACACAAAGGGAAGAAAGATCTAGACCACTGAAAGAGCGTATGGGGAAGAGATGAAGGTGTTTATCATAGGGGACAGGCCAAGTATTAGTGCTGAAGCCGAGACAAACAGGTGAAATATCAGCGCTGGAGCTGAGAGGAGCACAAGTCTCGTTATCTTGATGCGTTGTCAGGACGCTGAAGGAGATCCTTCCAAAGCACCGGCTTGGAAACATCACACTTCTGCCGAGAAAGACTGGACCAGATGATCCTTGAGGTCCCTTCCAACCTGGTATTCTATGATTCACTTGCACAAAGGCTGGAGATGGGGAGGGAAATCACAAGGAAGCAGCTGAAATCACTAAGTGTAAGAGCCTGGCAGATAAAGTTAGAACCTAACACCTCCCTGATAAAAGGCAGCAAACAACCAGGCTGTGAGGCAGAACTGGTCTTCCATGGTGGGTAAGAGTACACCTGGCTCCCAGGGGAGAAGTGATTGATGGCCCGGGGACACTGGCCACCAGGGACAACTGAGACCGCACCATAGTGATGGGGGCTGAGGGGTTCTTCAGCCTGGGGGGGAGCAGGGAGGAAAGGAGCAACAAGAGAATAAAAGCTTATTCTGAACGCAGAAAGCATCTGGCTAGATGCAAGTCAAGACAAAACACTGGTCTCCTCAAAACCTCTTCAGCTCAGCAGTCCCTGACCATGGCAGAGGTGAGAGGAGAAAGCAGAGGGGGAGATCACCCATATGGTAATGCTTGTATGGATAACTGCCACGCAATTTTTTGATGTTTATGGTTTGGCTATCTGCACTCCATGCTGATAGTCCTAGGCACTTGCTATTGCTGTTTCTGAATGCCAGAATATGCACTTATTTCCTCCACTTTCACGATAAAAGAAAAACAAGGAACAGAAAATACTCAAATCGTAATGACTGGACTTCTCCATACACTTTCTAATTAAATTTATTATAAAAGTATTTTTAAAAATTGATCGGGAAAACTCAACACCAAGAGCTTACATCGCAGGACCCACCACTGTGCAAGGAGCGTGCAAGGGGCTAAGCACTCCAAAACTCATCCAACAAAACGCTTTCGTTTCATTTGATTATTCATATGCTTACTTTCCTACTTAAGTGTTTGCTTCGTAAATGTTCCTAAATGTAACTTCTGTTTTGGTCTTTCTTTCCTTCTCTCTTCCCCCTTCCCTCTCCCCCCCAAATTTGCAATTACTGATGTCCAGTTTGGTTAATACTGTAATTTAGGAGCTCTAGTCTGAGGTGCGAATCAATGTATGCTCATCACATCATATGCTATAAAAGCATAACAGTTGATCCACTCTGGGATATTTTTCTCCCTGAAAAGGGAAGAGATGGCTCTCAAGTCATCTATCTGGAACAAGAACGTGCCTTAGTTTTAACCCTTATCTGTCCTCAGCAGCAAAGTTGGAGGTAAGTGTCACAGGAGATCAGTCATTCATTACAGATTTACACAGATTGCATAAACAGTGCTTTTCTGATTTATATGAGAGACATAGGAAACTGAAAGCGGTGGGAGTAGATGGGAACAGACCACATTAAACAATCTGAAACTTTTACTAAATGGAGTTATTTTTCCCCGAAAGATCCCTTTCCTTTAAACCACTATTTGCAAGGCAGGGGGGAGAACTGCACAGGTGCATTCAGAGGGAAAGTCCCAGTGGAATCCCTCTGAGCCCAGGCACTCAGCACACAGACACAGCATAATTCAAAACCTATGCCAAGGTAAGCAGAGGGTTGTACTACCCTGGCAGCACTATGCCTGCACGTTCTGAAAACGGAGGACCCACTCAAACCAAACAAGAAATCTTGTGCTGCTGCTTAGTCAGTCATCTGGCTCACCCTCGATGAAACATTGCAGTAATTAAAAACATACTTCCTCCCCCACAGTTTGCTAAATGGGATGTTTACCACAAGTTTATGTTCCACAACTGCATCCTGGAGTTCTGGCTGTGAAAGTTCTAGCGTGAAGCTGCAGAAATGTGAGAGCAGGGAATCATCTCTCCTTTTGTACATCACAAGCAGCTCCACACAAGAACACATCAAGGCAATACCAATCCTACGTCAGTGCTGGGAATGAGTCTATAGGCCATTCAAACATCCAGCTTGGCTATTTCCAGTCTGGCTGAATATCATGTGCTGCAACAAGAGGCAATCCAAAAAAGGAAAAAGCAAGTGGGAGCTCTGTTCATTTGGGCTGCCAGCACACACTCTTCCTTCCGCTCTACCAGCTCTTCTTCCAGACAGTTGAGACCTGCAGGCACTGCGTTATGGGATAACTACGAGACACTACTGAGCCCTGTGTTAATCAATGGCCCGAACAGGCGAGGATGATCTCCCAAACACTCTTTGATGCTTCACCTCCTCTTCTACTGTCGCCCCTCTGGCTTTGCAGGGCAGCGACTGGGACATACACACACTTCTCCTTTTCTGGTTGTTTCAGTGTATGCCACTGTTGATGCGAACAGTCAGACACACCTTCTGCCTGTCTGGTCTGCACCCTGCCACCTCTCCTTCCTATACGCCTGTCACAGCTTTAAGTCCTTCTGGTATTTCGGAACTTTACTGTATTCTCCATCTCTCCTCTCTAACTCTCATCTGGACAGCAGGCATCACACCATTCCCGCATCTGATGGTCCAAAACGTGGTTGTAGACCTCCTCAACTCTTCTGCAGGGTTCTCTGCTCTACATGAGGTTCAAATGTAACCTTGGGCACTCTAAGCAACAGAAAGACTAGAAAAGTGATCATCACTTAGGGGAAGCCCCAGACAAAACCAAGAGAAGTTTATCTTTGTTTTAGAAAAGAAGAAATCAAGCAAATCTGATTCTCTCTTCCCCATCACTACAGAGTTCACTAGTTATGCTGGGTTTACACTTGTAGAAGAGCTGAAGCAGAACCAAGAGCATGTGTTTCTTTCTCCTTTATCTTGCCATTTAAAATATTGACATCAAGGAAAATATCACTAAGGAAAGAAATGTCACCTGAAAAGGTTTTCTCACTTAATGAGCGAATTTCAAGACTGAAAAAGTGGGCAAGAAGAGCAGCTATTTAAGTGGATACATCCAATGGAAAATTCCGTTTGTTATTTCTAAATTAATTTCACCAGAGCCATGTCATTATCACGATGTGGAAGCCAATCATACAGCACTCCGTGGAGAGTTTGCTAAAACTTTCACTTGTTTAGCATGCAAGTAATGCTGCACGGAAAAGTTGTTTCAGTGAGGGAAAAAAATTAAGTTAGTGACACTATTGCTTGTAAGGCTACCTGGCCATTGAATAGGCTTGGAATGAAAGTGTAACATCTCCTCAATCATATAGCCTAAGATCAGCCTTTGCTCCTTGGTGTTAACAATCCAACAAAGAAATACCCAGGTCACTCTCCTTCCCTCACAAATCATCTCCTCTCATGCTTAACAAGGTTCCAGTTGTCAGAGTAAAGTCTCAGCAAAGCTGTTTCCTTTACAGCTTTCACGATGCATGCAACCAGATCCTAGTTGTACTACAAACTGACGCCATCGTTAGCCAAAAGCACTGCTTCCTAGAGATGCATCTTTTGTAGCCCATTTAAGACACTTCTGTGTGTGGCATTCTCATAGGTTAATGACGATAAATCAGTGGTCTGCCACAAAACACTGCAGGACACAAAGTGCAGTAGCTGCTATTGGCAATGAACAGTACTAAAGTTTTGTCATCTTAAAATGCAAAAAACCATGTTCATATGTAAATTCTCTCTCACCAAGAAGATGTGTTAAATCACTCTTGTTTTAGATATTTCTTTTTGTTCTCAATTTCCAGTGCAAAGCAGAACTTACTCAAATCAGTTTAAATTTCTCAGTCATGCTTCACAATCTCCACTTTATTCCTAAAACCACTGTTAGCAGTACACCATTTTTGTTTCTAAAACAGGAAATATTAAAACTTTTAGGAAGGTTTTCTATAACATCCTGTCCCTACAATGTTCAAATAATGAACAGAAAATAAAAGACAAATGTCAGTGGCATATCCGCAGGCAGATCTAGCTGTTTCCATTTTAAAATAAGAGAATAGTTGACTACTGGTTTTTTGGGGTCAGATTTAGGAGGGAAAGGAAAAGTTAACAGTTACCACAGTTTTCTTCTTCTGCCAAGATTTCTTCTGGATTTTTTTTTCTTTTGGGTGCATGTGGACAATAGGCTGTAGTCCACCATGGGTTTTGGTTTTCCAGTTTTGGTGTTTTTTGTGGAGTTTTTTTTTTTTTTTTTTTTTTGAACAAATACATTCGCTTAGAAAAGGATGAAAGATTGCTCCAAGTCTTACAGTAAGCAAAAAATTCAGAAGGATTCGCAACATTTTGTTATGAAAAAGACAGGTCACAGAAAGCCATTCGAAACTGCACTGCAAAGCCAAACATTAAAAAATGCAAATCAACTTACTTGGAAACAAGAGAGAAAGCTGCTGAACAGACTGCTGGGCAGGGAACAAGTCTGATTAAGATGTGGCCCAAAGCGGCAGGGAAATGGGCGCGGGTCACCTTCTCAAACACAGAGCTGAAGGTGTTGATGTCTGCCAGCTTGCTGCTGTGGTCCCCACCTCCAGTGTCTAAGATGTTCCCCCCGTGTAGGATCAAAATTAGCACATGAGTTTTGCAGTTTTGGTGTTGAACTCCTTCCTGTGAGAAAAACAGGGAATAAGAAGGGAGGAAGCATTTTTACGGACAGTGTTGGTATACTTGTTGTCAATGTTCACAAGCACTTAGCAAAGATTTTTTTTTTCTCCCGCCCCCACTGTGATCTTCTTGCGATGTTTGCCTTGACTAGGGGGGGGGAGGACGCGGCGTGTGTGTGTGTGTGCGCACACCCCGTGTTCCATTTAATTCAAGTACGTCTGAACCAGGTAGAGAGCTCACGACGTATGCTCTGCCAGAAAACCCTTGCAGCACAGATGTACGTTTCAGATCAACAAAGATTATAAACAGCTTTGCGTACATCAAAAGCTATTTTAAATACATTGAGACTGAAGAAGAATTCCAACATCCACAGACAGCCTAAGCAAACGTCTTGTCTAAGTAACACGAACAAGGCTGCTGCATTTACGGGAAAGGTCCTAAATCAAATCATCACGGGTTCTAAAAAGATAAATTTAGCTGCCAATGAAAACATCCAGCAAAAACAGACGATACAGTTATCTCAGCTTTTGAGACTGGCAACTTTTTATTAAAGTGAAAAATGGGGCGAACTTACACAGACGTTTACTGAAAAGGTAAAAAATGTGTCATTGCTGATATCCATAAACCTCTCAAATACATTTATGAATATGTGAATACGGGCAGGCATACACAGACAATAACCTGTGTGCTCCGTAAAATAAACAAGGTGTTCTTGACTTGAGACTGGAAAAGCACTTTGAATGTGTCAAAACTCCACTTTTTTTTCTTCTTTACCCCTTGAGAGTTGTGTGCCCTCAAAGAGCTCAGTAATACATTTAAAGGATTAGGAGATTAGGTTTAGGTTAAAGGATTAGGTTTTAAATCTTGACTGCCATTTTCTTCTTTGCTTTGGATTATATGATTCCTGGAGACTTCTAGTTCCTGACTAAATACGAACACAAAATAAAAATAACAGTAACGTTTCTTGTATTTGTCAGAGGATTGTTAATTGCTAGATTGAGTGATTTACTGAGAATCAGGCAAAGTTCTGGACATTTTATTAAGTTCTGGAATTAAAGTCATGGTCTTCAACAGTAAATATAAAATGAGAAGAATTGCTCTGAGTTTAACAAGAATAACTTTAATCAGGAAAGCTGACAAGTAAACACACACACACATTTCAGGCTGTAGTTTAGTGAGGGGTAAGGGTGGAAATGCTGTTGACATGGACAAAGCAAAGAAATTGGTAACTTTAGCACCTGTATAACGATGACAGAGAAGTTGTTGAAAATGAGAGAATTATAATTTGTTCCATAAAGCCAGTATCTCTGTTCAGACCATGATTTTTAGTATCCAGTAGAAGTATTCGTTGTGAAGTCATTTTGCTGTCCTGTCTTATATCTGCTTAACTACTGGATCTTATAAGAATTTTTAAGGTTCTACTTTTCCTCTCTCTAATTTAGAATTTCCCTTTCTATATGGACCCGTTCCAGTTATTCAGAAGAGAAATTTAATTCCTTTTAAAAGCTAAGAGTAGCTCCCTCCACAGCCAATGCCAGCTTGTGAGTAAGTGAGTGGCACTGCAAGCTTCAAATCAGAGCGAAAAATTCAAGCGGGTCAACACTGCTATAGTCACCGTCACAAAATCTCTCAGCTGGATTTAACTGATACCCTTCATAGGAGGACTCAAAAGGAATGAAATCAATTTGCCTCTCAGCAGTAGTTCAGCCATGACTGAAACAAGGGGCTCAAGGGCTAATCAAAAGGACATCTGAAGTCAATCAAAGGCTGTCAACATTTTCAGGGGACTGTAGGATTGGAATTCTTAAAAAATTAAAAAGTACACATTTCCGTTGCCTGTCCTGTGTGCGGACAGAAGACCATAATCAGTTAACTGGAAGGAATACAACTTGTTTAGATTTTTCGCTGCTTGTAAAAATAAAGCAATTCTGTTATTATCAATTTCATGACTGCTGCTGAATCTGCTTCACAAAACCTGCCTTTCCACTGAAGTACTAAGTAGACATAACAATTTTTGTTCAGAGAACTGGGTCATATTTCCACCGAAGTTAATTATGCAATGTCTAAAAAGCTTGTGATGATTTTCAGTGATTGCATGTGCACCTACTGAATAAGGGAAAGACACACTAAGCCACCAAATGGATTTATAATTCCCTAATACAACATGAGAGTATTTCTACATGTCTACTCCTTGGAAATCAGCACAGCTTGTTTTGGAAAAAATCTCACCTCATTGTCCTCCTGTATTTCAATACTGCCTTGTGCCGGGAACCTTTGTTTCTTTAAAGAGGCTCTATATAATTCACCTGAAAGGAAAAGAGACATAATTGATCATACAAATATTTGGCTGCCTCATATTTTACAGACGTCTATGGAGGTAAGGCACATGTCTAGTTTCAAGACAGAAAGATCCGTTCACAGAAAATCCTGTGGACAAACAGAACAATAGACAAGTTTCATGCAGCCCTACATATTAGAGGCTCTTCCATTCTTAACAGCAACACTAAGAACGGGATTCAGGTCCTTATACAGAGGTATGTGGTACCAGTACTGCTGCTGTTGGTCATTTGTGCCTTTCTGGAGCAGCAGCAGCAGCAAAGGTCACCTGAGGTTCTGCATCATCTCTGCCTCTCCTATACAGATATCTTAGATACTCTGGTACGTCTTAAATAGCACTAAACATCTACATATAGGCAAGTGAACTTTCTCCAAAGACCTTTCTCTATAGACCTTTCTCCAAGGGATCCAGCTCTTCCACAGACCTCTGTGACTACCTGGGAAACTGCCAGGGGTAACTGCAGTGCTCCATTACCAGGATGCAAAATAGGAGTAACAGGTGATAGAGCCAAAGACAGTTTCTCCTAATACCTTTTCACAAGGTATTCACAAGGTATTTCACAGGATCGTGCATGCAACATCCTCTGTTATTTTATAATGAACACACAACGGAAGTCTCTGCATTGACTTCACAGCATGACGAATGGACAAAACCAGGGCCACCAAACAGACCCAAAGACCCACTTGTGACTACTTCTTAGGCAGACCGGCTGGAGAGCAAACTGCTGTAAGTGGCGGAACATTCACGATATCAGCTTTAAGACCATGAGACTGTCCACTGTCTGGCCTTAGGAAGCAAAACTTAAGAAGCATTTCTTTGTAGGGAGAGTGGTCAAACCCTGGAAGAGGCTTCCTAGAGAGGTGGTCGATGCCCCACATCTGTCCGTGTTTAAGAGGCATTTGGACGATGCACTTAGTAATATGCCTTAACTTTTGGTGAGCCCTGAAGTGGACAGGCAGTTGAACTATGTGATCGTTGTAGGTCCCTTCCAACAGAAAATACTCTATTCTACTCTATAAAACTTCTACAGCTGGATATGAAAAGGTTTGCCCCCTGAACAAATATTCTCTGTCCTTGAGGATAAAAAAGATGATGATATAGCAGTATCCATTTTGGTTTTTTTTTTGCACTGTGTTTCTTCAGTCATTGAAGAGAATTGCTACAGGATCTTTATGGTCTCTTCGTAATGCAGTCTTTTTTCTACAGCTGCATGTGTTAGTTACCTAGGAAACAGCTGTAGGATGAAATTTGATTAGCACTATTGTCAGCTTCACTGTCACATTTATACATGGGGCCAATCTCTTCCGTACAAATTAAAGGAATGTTCCATACTCCTGTCTCTTACAGCACTTATGAGACGTCTACATCAGAGGAGGAGAGACGCGAAGCTTTGCAAAAAACACCCTGAAGCCCACTTACACTTTAGCTTACAGGGTTTTGCAATCAGATCCTGGAACGCCGATTTCTCAGGTCAAGAGAATTTGCTGCTGTCTCGAAGAGATATTCTACTGGCCATTGTGCTTGGTTTGCAAACACAAGGACAAGCAAGTGACAGCATGGATTTACAAAGGGAAAATCATGCCTAACCAACCCGATAGCCTTCTGAGAGGAGATGACTGGCTTGGTGGATGAAGGGAGAGCACTGGATGTTGTTTCTCTCAACCTTAGTAGGGCTTTCAACGCTGTCTCTCATAACATCCTCAGAGAAACTGAGAAAGTGCAGGCTACTTAAGTGGACAGTGAGATGGACTGAAAAATGGCTGAACCACCAGGTTTAAAGGGTTGTGATCAGCAGCACAAAGTCTCCAGCTGGAAGACAGTGACTAGTGGTGTACCCCAAGGGGTCACTACTGATTCCAGTCCTGTTTAGCATCTTTATTAATGACCTAGATGATGGGACAGAGTGTATTTCAGGAAGTTTGCAGGCAATACAAAACTGTGGGGAGTAGCTGAAACACCAGATAGTTGTGCTGCTATTCAGAAGGATCTCAACAGGCTGGAGAAATGGGTCAAGAGGAATCTCATGAAGTTCAACGAATTGAGATGCAAAGTCCTGCATCTGAGGAGGAATAACCCCACTTAACAGCACAGACTGGGGGCCAACCATCTGGAAAGCAGCTTTGCAGAAAAGGACCCAAGTACCCTGGTGGACAACAAGTTGACCTGGACCCAGCAATGTGCCCTTGCAGCAAAGTGCCAACTGCACCCTGGACTGCATTAGGAAGAGCGTAGGTCAAGGGAGGTGATCATTCCCTTCTACTCAGCACTGCTGAGATGACATCTGCACTTCTGTGTCCAGTTCTGGGCCCCTGAGTATAAGCAAGACATGGACTCACTGGACCAAGACCAGCAAAGGGAGACAAAGATGATTAAGGGACAGGAGCACCTGACACGAGAAGAGGCTAAAGAGAGACAGGACCGTTTGTCCTTGAGAACAGAAGACTTGGGGTATGTGGGGGAAATCTCATCAATGTGTATACCTGACACGAGGAAGTAAAGAAGATGGAACTAGAGTCCTCTTCATGACAGTCAGTGAACGGACAAGAGAAAAGGTGCACAAAGTGAAATACAGGAAATTCCATTTAAATACAGGAAAGAACTTTTTTACTGTGAGGGTGGTTAAACACTAGAATGGGTTGCCCAAACGAGTTATGGAGTCTCCATCCTTGGAGATATTAAAAACCTGACTGGATGCAGCCCTAAGCAATTTGCTCTAAATGACTCTACTTTGAGAGGAGTTGGGCTATAAAATCTCTTGAAGTCCCTTCCAACCTCGGTCATTCTCTGAATTAGAAGACATTGGAACACAATACTTAGGTTTTCTTGGCCTTCAAAACATAACAGTTCTTTAAAGATTAGCACCTGATGGCCACTGTAAGCCACAAACCAGATCTTTGGTATGACGCGCTCTTTGACTTTCTAGCAGGATTATGAAAACTCCATTTTCACAGCGCTCAGCTGGCTTTTTTTAAAAGGTGCTAAAAAGAGAGTAGCAAAACTGAAATCTGATGGTTTTCCATTCAGAATTTAAAACACCTATGACGTGATTGCTTCTGCCACCATCTCAGTTTCCTAGCAGTGACTTTTTACTTAAGACAGGAAACGGATAACATCTACAAGTAAACCTGAGAGGAAGACGTTAACACCTAAACCATTGACAAGTTGAGTTTATTTGTTTAGTCTGCTAGCAATCTATGAACCAACCAATATTGACCCACGTGCAACAAATCGCTTTCCTTTGAAATACAAACTCTAGTGATAACCAGACCAGTAGAGATGCATTCTGCTTTATCTGCTCAATGTGCTCCAATTCATGAGTCTTCCTACTCGTTTCACGATGCTTGCTTCTTTACCTTATATGCGATTGTTCTCCAGAATATTGATTTCCTTTTAAGATAGGGAATATTAAAAGCTACAAATTAGTTGTCATTTATTAAAACATGCCAAAATGGCAAAATTGCCATGATTTACTGCTAAGTCCAGCATCTCAACCTCTCCCTAAATATAACCACTCTCACATAGTAAGAAGCAACAGAGACCAGCCAAAGTTCTTTATGAGAACTATGACATGCTCAAACTATGCCAGTCTTTCATTTAAAAGAAAAAAATTACGAACTGAAAGTGCCAGGCTGTCTTTAGATAACACCTTTTATTCCTATACCTCAGTGGACTTAAATAGAGAAATTAAATATTGCAACATCTCACTGAAGGGGAATTACTTCAGATGAAGTTATGAGGGTCAGTTCTTTGGGGAAGGCAAATGTGCTTTTTCCTTCTAGAGACAGTGATGAAATTCCATACAAGATGTGAATCCTCCTATCTCTGTAGCACGTCCTCCTCCCTCTCATGGGGGAAGGAGGAAGCTTTGAAACCCTTCAGATTGTCAACACCAGAAATTTGCAATTTAAAGCTTCAGCTGACTGCAGTGTTGCAGCCTTAAAATTCTACTCATCTCACACGGGTTAGCTGTTCCGACAAAAACTGGGAGGCCTTCCTCCCTCCATGACAAATACATGTTTCAGGAGTGAATGAGAGAGGATTGCACTAAATAATAAAAGCAAAGTAGTTCACTAAGAGCTTTCTGGATTTAAACACATTTTCCTCTGTTTCTTTCAGCACCTCAGAAGAAAATAAATGCATCACACAATGCTATAGATGACTCAGTTTACTTTTCTTTTTGGCATTCTGCGCTCACGCCCTGTTTGTGGTTCCGCTCCATTTGACGTATGTTTATAGGCAGTCTGCCAGACCCTACCACAGGGGACCGTAATTTTCACCTCACCAAGAACACTGATTAAGCAGGGTCTGGCCAGGTTATTCTAAAAGCGCTGAATTTAGTCCAAAACACATTTCAAACACTCTTGTACTCTTCTGCATGAGGACTAAGAGCTAATTCCACAGCAGATTCTAACACTGTCATTCCTTGTAGCCACTAGAAATGTACTTAACCTCTGTGGCTACATTTCTGCATATTTAAAAGCCACGTAATTATTCTTGTCTTTCTGGCAGGCAAGGGTTCACAGGATTAGCCATTTAATACTTGTATAAAACAAAACAATACAACAAAACCCAAAACGCCAGAAAACAAACCCAACAACAACACACACATCCAAAGCCTGAACTTCCACCAAATACAATTGCTTTCTGGAAGTCTCTGCAATTTAATGCTGCTCCTAACTGAAAGTGTTGTTTCCAAAAGCCCGTTCAGAAGACTCACCATTTTCTGAAGGCCATCACATGAAAAAGTGTCATTTGTTTAACATCGAAGCTCACAACAGAAGCAGTACCACAGAAACATTAGCTTTGTGTCATGAAAAAGGATTATTCAGGGCCATAAGGCACCACCTCACGGTGAACCATAAATATTTATCTTTAGGAGAACACTGAAACAGGAAACCCTGCGCTCCTCATCACATGGTCGCAAACCTCTTTGGCTATCTATGGGCAACGCACTGGGCAAAACACTTCCTGGGATTACCTGTGAGCCGTTCCTTTGAAAATCTTGTTCTAAAGATATGCTTTTAAAAGCGGAGAGGGTGGTTTCTTTTTCCCTAATGCATCAAATCCCAGGTTGCAGGATAGTTCCTTGCTTCACACACAGACAAATGTCATCGATAACTGGACACCAGGATTCTAGTCATTGTTTTAATCACAATTTCTATTCTAATGTTAAAGTAGCCCTCTATCATAAAACTGGGTTTCTATCAAAACCGCCTTCTCACTTCGGCTGAGAAAAAGAAAGAAAAAAGCACAGTATCAACTTGCAGTATTAGAGATTATAGAAACGATGACGCACAGATCAGTCTATGGAAGCACACAAGGTATTCTTTTCTTTAAGACTTTCCAATGTGCACAGTTCAACTGTCTTCTGAACACTCCTACGCTGCCAAAAGTTCAGGCTGCAGAAATGTTAGAACGTATAGTGTCTTGTTTCGAAAAACTACACCTGGAAGTACAGTTTTAACATAAAAAGAATGAGAAGATCTGAAAAGGAAAAAAGAAAAAGAAAAAAAAAGAAAGGAAATAAAAAGGCAAAGGGGAGCCAGGTGTGTTTTTTTCTCTGATTTGCAGCACGAGGGAGGAATTTCAAGGGACAGATCTTCAGCATTGTGCTGCCTAAAGAAACAAACCTGCCTGAATTCAAAGCAGTGCCACTGTGGGGGTGGACAGGGGGCTGTGTGTCAGCATGTGGCATGTGTAAGGGGATGAACACATGCCTTTATTTCAAGAGATGTGCTGATCATATACTTTGGGAGACAATCAGATTTTGGGTCTACATAGGTTCAGCTTTATTGTTTAGGTTAAATACCAGAGACTTAAACAACTGGGGGACCTTCTCTGTCACGATGACAATATAAAGGGTAAGACTATTCCGCAGCTAAAAGCTCTGTAGGAGACATGGACAGCATGACCTACTACAGAAAATGACAGAAATTCAATTAGGCACTGAAATGAAACTGATTACAGAGAAATTATGTAGTTTACTATTTACAGGAAGGGCTTTAATGAGGTAAAATAATAACATGGTTTTGCTGGACTGAACCTCTCTGGTGACATTATCAACACTTTACAGATTTTTCCAGCTGTCTTGATTCATACCATCATTATACCAATTTATGCTAATTGTATCATTACGTAAATTACAGTAACAAAAAAGGTACTCAAATCCCATACAGAGTCAGAAACCAGTGGGTTGTAATAGCTACATTGTACCAGCTAGAGATGCAGTCAGGAAAGGTCAGGGTGGAATAAGATTAAAAACTTTCTGTTCATTTGTTTCATCTTGTTTTTTAATTAACCTGCAAACACATCAGCTACAGAGTCCGCTAGGCTTCTCATGTCTGGAGAGGAGACATAGGAAAAGGAGAATGTGCTGAAGTCTCATTCCCCAAGAAGGTCAGGTCCTCTGCAGGCACCCAAACTAACCGGTCAGTCGTGGGTAGGTGGCAGTAGTGGCAATTTTAAAACTGTTCAATTTCCCGTTTCCTCCCCAGGGAAATTTCTTGACATTGTAATATAAAGTCTGCTCAGGAGCTGTAATTCAGGCTTTGACAAAGCTGTGTGTCTATAACCTTGCCTGAAATAACTCATTGCCCAAACAGTCTCTTCATGTGGAGTATATCAGGTCTCAAGATCAGCCATCAGCATGAGGGGAGAGCCAGGTGAAAGGAAAAGCGCAGTGATTCAACACCCCAAATCAGCCATGAAAAGCATCAGTTCATTCTGTGGCAAGAAGGTAAGTAAGGAAGTACCCTGAATCTAGGATAAAAGAATTCGCACCATCATTCCCAAAATTCTACAATTCAAACCTGTACTAAGAATCAGACCAGGTCTTCTTTTTTTTTTTTTCCCCCCCAGACCATTTCAAACATCCCTAATATTTTGCCATGTTAATTAGGGAGGAATTTAGAATAAAAGCAAGAGAACTTGCTTTAGGTACAAAGCATAAGGTGGTGATAGTCCCCAAAGAAAACTGTTATTTCCATTATCACACTCCCATGAGAAATTATGCCGTTTCTTGCCATCTGCTGTGCTATTACTAGCCGTTTATAATGACAAATCCATCATGAGAAATATGTTCACATGAAGGCTGTAACATATGCTTTCTATTAACAAATGATAAAGAATATTGTAATACACTGCAGATGCAGTTTCGCAAACTGCACTGTTTAACGGAAAATAATGGCACGCATCACTGAACGCAATCCTGTTCTGGAAGCCACAGCATGCGATCGTGCCTGTGTTAACTTCCCCACTGCTTCTTCACTGAATGAGCCTTACACATACACGCTACCAGATCTCCTACGTGACCACTATGGAGCTCTGCAGTAGAAGCAACATGCAGGGTTTAGGAGAGGATCTAGACTCTAAGAGCACATCAGCTCCAGCTCTCAGATCAGGCCAGATGAGCTGGGCAAAGCATGATTTCCGAAGGGGAAGGGGCTGGCACAGAGCGACAGAATGTGCTTATGAACATAGTTGCAGGAATAGCGAGCAGCTGTTTCACTATGAACTCAATGAGGGCAACGGACAATTGCTCCCAAAGAGAACTGTGATGAAAGAAAACACCCTCATTAACACCACTCATTTCTATAAGCCAATTTGCTTTCTTTAGTAAGCAAAGCAATGCAAAAGCACAGAAAGATCAACAGCACGGTGACAAGTGAATATGCTCCTCAAAGTGGGGCACCAGCAGCAAAGGAACCCTAGCAATGCCTAGTGCAATGGCACTACTTTTCACTCCTATAGCACTCAAACTTTAACAGCAACACCTATCGCACCTCTTTAAGCAGAGATGGGAGAAGGAAGTCCAGAGCACAAAGCACTGAAGGCTTCTACGCTCCAAATCGAGCCATGTTGTACTGTCCTGTATGAGCTGTCACGTATACCAGCAGCTTCACCCTCCAATACTCCACCTCTGCCACTCTAGCCAATGCTATAAGGTGCTATCTGTTGTGTTAAATAATGTTACAGGCACTTTCTTGGTACATTTACATAATCCACATTCAAAATAAATAAATTGAAAACAAAACTCAAAAGAATCCTGGTCCCTCCACACCCACCTCCCTTCTCAACACAACACCAGACCTGTGCTGGTTAACATTTCTATTCTGTTATTATCTGTAGCTGTTGAACAGCCTCGGTACAAAGATAAATGAGAAGAACTTCAACTCACGTTGTTTTTCCTGTAGAAAGCCAGATGAGCAAAATGCAGACTCTTCACCTGCAAGAGGAAAAAACCCATAATGTGAAACAGAATTGCTTTACATGAACATCAAGCTCTTTACTTTTTCTACTGTAATGCAGTAAATATTTTGCAATTGACCACTATGACGATTTCTAAAACTCCCACTGGCTTCAGTGGGAATAGCTCAGCATATGACGCACTTGAAAACTGCCCTAATCTAGTCATCAAAATGGTTAGTCTAGAAGCCAGATTTTACTCTTCATTGCAAGAAGGCATCATAAGCAATAAAACCGTAGCTAGGAATCTATTTGGTCACCTGTAGTATTAGCCATTGAATCTTTAAATAACTAAGAATTAGTATAACTTACCTTAAGAATTAGTATAACTTATCTAGCAACACAAAATAGATTCTTATTCCAAATATTTAATTTGCAGTGTTTTCAAGAATGTCTCTGTCCTTCCACTCCCTCCCACAGTCCACCTGTCCAAGGAAAGTTGCAAGTACAAATGGATTTTCTCAGCTCTACATACAAAAACCTAAAATATAGAAATACAAGGATATGGGAATGGAAGGGCCTTTCATTTAGTTTGTCCATATGGATAAAGGCCTCCTACAGCACTCAGGTCATTTCTACCATTTTCTACCATGGAGCTTAAACACCTTTGCTACCATTGCACCACTAAAGAAATGACCGACCCTTGAGGAACACCACTCGTCACTGGTCTCCACTTGGACACTGAGCCATTGCTTGACTGCAACTCTTTGAATGCAACCATCCAGCCAATTCCTTATCCACTGAGTGGTCCATCCATCAAAGCCATGTCTCTCCAATTTAGGAACAAGGATGTTGTGTGGGACAGTATCAAATGCTTTCCACAAGCCCAGGTAGATGATGTCAGTTGTTCTTCCCTTATCCACCAACGCTGTAAACTCATCACAGATGGCCACAGACACAATTTGCCTTTAGTGAAGCCATGTTGGCTGTCACCCCTCAAGAGGTTCAAGGAATATGGACCTAGACTGAAATGCAGACCTGGGATATTTTAAATTACCCTTCTGAAGACATGTACTCTGATAACGATGGGAAAAACTTGGGAAAAAAAAACCTCAATGGGAAAACGTTGTGCTTGATTAACCACTTGAGGGCACTCTACTTCATCTGTGTAACTATGGTCCTTGATAACCAGACTACTAAAGGGCTGAGATGCTAGTGCTACGTTTATAGACAAATTCATGAAGACAGCTTGGTTTATGAGGAGTCTCATCAATTCAAAGAACTTGATCAAAAGAAATCATGCTAGTGAAATTCAGGCAAGTAGGAACTCTACGCTCTAAAGGCGTGTTAAGTAAGCTCGGCAGAGGGGTCCAGATATTTTCATCACATGGTAATTTCCACAGAATCTGCAAAAAATTGCCACTTCTCTGGCCTGGAATTAAAAGATGATATGCAATTACTCTAGCTATTGCAATGCTACCAAAAAAAAAAAAAAAAAAAAAAAAAATAGTGAGCACTTTTTTGGGCAGTGTTGAAAACAGAATACTTTCCCACAAAGGATTGGTAACACCAGTAGAAGTTAACGTATCTATTCACCAGAGAAAGCAGCTGCAGGTGAAAATGAGATTCAAAGAGTTACCTTTAGTGTCACGTTCTGGTACATAGTGATTACACACCCATGTATCTTCGCAGACCTGTGCTCCTGCGGTGTCAGAGGGCATTTTGTACAGTTCTGGTCTCTTGTTTTGCTCTCCCTGGGATTACCTCGCTCATGGGATCAGCATCAGACGACAGCACAGCAGAGCAGAGTTCTGTGCCTCAGCACCAGTGAGGTGTCAGGGGGTCCTCCTCTGCCTTCCTCCCCGCACATCCAGTCTTGCAACATCAGCTACCGGAGTGCCAGGAGGTTTTATGGTGTGCACGACTTTCTCTGTTCTAATCATCTGAATTCGTTTGACAACATAACCATACCACCGGAACAACCAATGCTCATGCTCCACTTTAGAATGTGGCTTTCACCCCAGCAAGAATACAGTGAAATTTAACTTTTGAGTAGAAAAATCAGGTGGTTTTTTTGTTGTTGGTTGGGTTTTTGTTGTAATGCCATGGCAAATGTAACACCGGTGTGAGCACCATTCTGTCAAACTTGAGAAAGTAGGGGGAGAGGAAAGGAGGTAATATAGCTACAGATGGTACAACCCTCTGGATGGGAATGGCAGCCAGGGAGACTCTAGGCCCAGTGAAACCGATGAAGAACACATGCTGATTTCAGCATGTGGACCGGATCTTAATACAGGTTGAAAAAGGAAAAGGGAATCTGTGGAGGGACTCCAAGGAAAGCAATACTCTCTGCATCAAGACTCAGCTCTCAGCTAAAAAATATCTTAGCCTCTAGCTTAAGCTTCCTCCATTTTGCATGCATGTGCTGAGCTGTATTCTAGAACGTACAGCATCAAAAATTAAATGACAGCAGTTGCAGAACACTGGTAACCTGCCCTTGAATAAACTGTTACCATGGATGACTTGCAGAAATCCAATTCACTGCTTCTCTCCAAAACCTGCTGCTACAAGTAAATCTGTTCTTTATACGAGCCATCTGATGTGTTTTGAAACACTTCACTGTTCTAGTTTCCATCCTTCCCTTCCACTGTTCACTCCAATAAGCCAAATTTTCTGTTTGCCATTCTTCACATTATTAGGCAGTGGCAGATGCTATTGCAATAAATTTAATAGCAGCGTAAACACTACAGTCAGCTATGTACAAACACCCTTTAATTAATTATATGACTCTAGGAGGACATGACAAGGAGAGGGAGATCACATGCTACTGGGGGGAACGAAGAGATCAGTTTGTTTACATGAAACATTCACTATGGACAAAATTAGTCAAGGCAGCGTTCAGAGAGAGAGAGAGAGAGAGAAACACTAGTACAAGGTAAAAATCACTATACTGAAAGCAGAATCATGACAGCGTAGAGATTTTTCTGTTATATTGCGTGTTTTGACCGCTGGATAAATGTTGGGGAACCTTTCAGATGCAGATGGAGCAAAGGAGACTGAATCAGTGAGACGATGAAAGATGAGGGTGGATTAAGAGCACGCTACGAACCTCTCAGTGTGCACCCTGTCCTGCACAGAAACACTACTTTCCTGTAGGAGTTTAATGGATCCAACCCAACACAGCTCATAATTCCAGATACTACAGGTCAGTATTCACATCACAACTGACAAGTATCTTAACAAAAAGTCTAAACCGTTCAATGCAAAAAACTAACCATTCCCATTTAAGTGGAAAATGCTAATTCACAGACAAGTTGGCATATCTGTAACATTCTCTTTATTCTTTTGACCTAATCATCAAATCTAACTTTTTTTTTTTTTAAATATTAGGAATGCAAAATTCAACAAAACAATTAAGACCCACCTATAATTAGGCTGAAAAGAAATTAGTTAATTCCATCTCTACGGGTTTCACACACAGGAAAGGATCAAGTAAGAAGGGAATATGTGTATTTCATGTTATTATACAAGGAAATTATACAGATATACAAGGAAAGAAAACAAGAGAGAAAAAAAAAAAACATGCCAATCTTGCCTGAAAAAACTGACCTTAAAAATCAAATTAACAGCTGCCTTCCTGCCATACTTTGCAGTTAACTGAGGGCTGATTGCTAGGACCTTGGCAGTCTTCCTTGCCAAAAGTGTACTTAAACATCGCATGGGGAGCTGCAGGCTCTGTTTTACTCCTAACCAAGCACCATATGTACAGATTTAAACACCGCACAAAGTTTATTATTGACTTAAACCAAGATGAATTTTATTTTATGACAAACAATAAATGGTTTCCAGGTTACAAAGTCTATTTCTCCTTCTGCAAAAACATCCATCTAGAGAGTGATGTAGCTAAACTCTCCTCTTACACTTAGGATCTGCACCTAATTAGCAACAGCCCAGTTGGAAGTTTGATGAAGACAAATCTCCTGAAGCTGATCAATTACTTCTCTCTCATGTTACTGTTTCTCCATAATACCTGGCTGGTTAGACTCTTAATTTGATGGAAACATAAAGCAATACTGTTCCACAGCCAAATTAAGAACTGCTTATGCCCTATTAGGTAGGAAATTAGTAATTACTTTCTCATTCACCTCCCTATCCCTGCCTTCCACTACAGGGTGACATTAGGGTAAATTTCTGTAGCAGCTGCCAGTCTGGTGTTGTCTTACCCTGGGCTGCATCACGTTAGTCTAACCAGAGATTCAAGAGGCCTGGGACAAGGACAAAGGCATTTTCATAAGTGCTTAATGCTCTTGAATGCCCAATACAATTTATGGGAGCACAGTGCGCTTGGAAAAGCTAGCCCTTCTGAACAGTCCACTCAAAACCAAACCAAACTTTCTCAAAACAGAAGAAGAATCACTGTCATTGAGTTAAGTCTTTATAGCAGCCTTGTGCACACAAGACAACAGAAAAGATGAATTCCAGGTAGTGCAACAAAAGCTATTGTGAATCCTAGGGCTTTAGAATTGCAATGGTAGCAGCAAACACAAGGCTGCCCAATGCACAATTGTGGAAGTAGCCAGTGACTGACCACCCCTTCCATCCAGTAAGTCTCTGCTAAAAGCTACTAGGACAGATTCTGCTCCCCGTTTTACTGCTGTAAAGTCCAGTTTCTTCAGCTGGGTAACTCTTTGGAGTAGTCTTTGCAAATAATCAAAAGGTACTTACTTACATCAAAAGGCGCTGCAGTTGAGAGATGACTGCTACACATTTTCTGGAAACATAAATATGCTGTAGTGATGCTTGTTTCAAATTAGAGTGAAATACAATAGCATAACTGGACAACACTCTTAGCCACATGGTTTAGTTTTAGGTAGTCCTGAGGGGAGCAGGGAGTTAGACTTGATGATCCTTATGGGTCCCTTCCAGCTTGAGATATTCTACGATTCTATTAATTAGCTTACTCCACAAACGTACGTTAAACTTAACCAAAAACATTATTCTAGTCTTTCAGTTCTGTTCAGTGTAAACACTATGACAGGAGAACAGAGACAGCAGCTGAGGGAATCAACAGGAAATTGCCCCGTCATCTTTTAGAAATGTGCTGCTTCACATAAAAAACAGACTTTTTTTCCTCTTACGCTAGGTGGAAAAAGATGAGATACAAAAGATACGCTATCAGAGTAAAAAGAAAAATCATCACTCGGTGATACATTTACTCTACTTAAGATTTAAAGGGGAGTTACAAAGAACAGCTGGAGTGGTGGGGAGTCATACTGTACACCCTTAATTTAACACAATTTTATGGTCTACCATTCATAAGCCACAGTCCTTGTAGAACATTTCTTTGTAAGTTTTCAGGTGAGAAGCACAGAATGTGTCATTTTAGAAAAACAGTAGCAATTGCACAGCTCAATCCTAGGTGGTGCAGAAAGTGCAGGAACTGCAGGTTTCCATACACAGACCTAACACAAGCACCTCCCAGCTCCAAACCACTGTCTTGTAATAGGCTGGATGTGAACAATAGAAGTTTAGTCTAAATCAACAATTCAAATTACTGTCATCACTATTTTCCAGATAGAAAATCAATGCATTAAAAGATGAAAAGATCTGAGTAACCTGGCCTTGTGCCATGGGACCAAGAAAGGCCTTTACCTCACCCGATATGAAAAATTTCCAGTTGTGAAAGCTGATCTTATCCATCTGTTTTGCTGGGTACCAGTAAAGCAATCCATCAGTCTGTATGTGTGGCATAGGAAGCACAGGAAAAGTGAATTTCACAGGCATTTTGCAGTCAGTTACGTTTTAAACATCTAGAAATTGAATTGTATTTCTTCAATTTCCTACCTGAGAATTCATCCTCATCTGAAGCATTTTAATTCAATTAGCTAGATTTGCAGAGTAAAATAGCACCATGTTGTTGACAAAATTGACTAATGGCTTTTAAAATTTAATTAGGGTGTATTAAATCAATAGTCATCCTTTGTGGCAAGCTGTGTAACAGAAATTACATTGTTATTTGCTTGCTTGCTTGTTTACTTTATATTCTACAAAAATACCACTATTACCAGTCTCTCTTTTTCTTTTTTTTTTTTTTCTTCCTTAAGACTTTCATATTGCAGAAATAAGGTTGCAACCCCAGGGTATGCAGCAGATTTTAGAATGTCTTCTTGGCTTCAGACATGAGAAGCATATTGACAATTCCAAACCTACCAATTTAAGGATGCTGGGCTTGGGGAACTAAAGATGACTACCTTAAGCCTGTTGTATAAATTAAGTTTCAGAACAAAGAAACAGTCAAGGTTTGTTGGGCGTTTGCCTGTTTCATTTTTTTGTATGCATTTGTGTTTTCTTTAACATTTACATTTTGGAAAATACAAATATATTAAAACCAAAACTATCCACAGAAATGTGACCTTTTTTTTTCCCCAGGAAGACTTCAAAAGAGATAAACTCACTGCAAAACAGCCAACAGACAAGTGTTTATGGAGCCCTTCTAAAATAAGCCCAAGTTCAAGTCCCTGCTAAAAATCTGGTAGAACTATCCCAATGAATCAATACAAGTCATAAGCTTACACAAACATATCCTCATAGCTGGGTGTGAAGAAAGGTTAAAAAACCCCCACATTTTCAGAAGTTATCTATAGTAGGTAACTCAATAAAGTATAATATATCTCAATATATTTGAGTATAAGCTGCACAGACGACCACAGAGTGTCAGAAGAGATGAAAGAAAAGAATGAAGAAGTCTTGACTACCAAACTCCTGCCTAGGACACAAATCTACTCTGCACCAAGTGCAGACACATTAATTTCACTTAAGTTGGACCAACCTTAAAGCAGAGGAGCTCCAGGCACTTGAACAAGAATGAAACAGATCAAACAAATCAAACAGAAGGTAATAGGTGATTAGAACCACCGCATTTAAGTGGGAACTGCTTAAAAATACACAAACATAAAATCAGTTATTACAGGAGGTAAGTATTAAGTCATTCTAATTTTCATTAACTTTTCAGTTAGAGTATTTCAAAAGGCAACAGAGTACTCTCTACATTCTTGCTAGCATAAAAAACCAGCATTTTTTCAGGTATGCCAAGCATTGACTTTGCATTTAGAAAACAAGGGTCTAATTATTAATAGAGTAGCCACTATTCACTTGTGATCCATTTTCCTTTTACTGCAATTAATTACAAATAACATCTGTCAGGATCGTAAGTGTTTCATCAATAAGGAGACAATTCTTATGTTTTGCCTTCTGCGCACCACAGTCACTTTACTGGGACTCATGCAGTAACCAAGCATAGAATTTGGCTGTCTAACAGAATAGCTACGGGTTGTCTCTGGAATAGAAATCTGTAGAACGATACTGTTGTAACCAGGGCCTTAGAAACACCAGTTTGCAAAGACAACGTAAACATCTTTCCCCTGCTTCAACAACAGCCACACCTATCAAAGCAGATTTACCTCCATAAACAAGATGATAGTTCAGACTCCGTAGACCCTGGAGTCCATCAGCTCCTCGCCGGAACATCCGGCTAAGGGCTAGTCAGCGTCAAAAAGCATTAATTACTTGGGGCTGGACAGGACGCGTGGGGCCACGGAGGGGAGGACTGGCAATGAGAATGCTTCTCCACTTGTTTCTTAGAGGTCACAAAACGACCTCAGATGGTTATTACTGTTGGCACTTACACAGATAAGATTTTAACTGATGTTCTCGATGCTCAGTTCTCTGTACCACTTGGCCAGGCCCCAGACCCGGCTAAACCCCGTAAGGAAACACTGAAGTCATATTCAGTAGAGCCTGCAGCAAATGTGCATAAGGAGGCAGACACTTCCACGCATCTCCAATAAATTCTTTGTGAGCCAGAAGAGCAATAAAACTTGGCTGCTTTCCAAATGAGCTCTTAATCATTATCTGTCACTTAAAACACTGGCGGTTAACATACATCCTGTCATACAATATGGTCTTTTGAGAGACAAAGCCAGACAGGTTTAGTTTTGCCCTCTGTGCTGAGGTCAAGGTTGCCTTACTTGTCTTAAGTAATTTCATAGCTTTACTGCAATATCACTTTGAGAAGGCTCAGAACAAGAAAAGTCACCTATTGCCATTTTAATGAGCATACAAACTTTATGCCCAAGCGTATTTGCCCTCGGATACTAAGTACACCTTGTGGTGAAGGCCAGAAATTGTGAGCTCCTGAGAACCAAGAGTTGTGCAAGAATAGACAGTCAAAAGAATCAGAAATTGCACACAGCAATTTTCAGACGCTATCTAATTCTATCACATCTTACAAAGACGTGTATTTCTTTTACTTAGAAGAAATAATGAGCAAAAAAGAACAGGCCAATTACCTGTTATCACATAACTACACCACAAATTCACCTTACTGCAAATATCCTGCTGTAGTGATTTTAATAAATAATGTAAAATTCAACCTTCCTACTCACACATCCATCTATTTTTCCGGAGATAACCATCACGTCTCTCCAGATTTCTAATGGAAGCTTTTGTAGGAAAAATCTATTCACAGACAAGAAAGATGCACAAGGACCTTCCATTCACTGCCAGGCAAACTTTCCTACAGGAACTCTCCCAGCATCGCTAATGACGAGAGCTCTCCTTCTACCCACGTCAAGGTCAGTAAGCAAACCCATTACACATACAATGCATTCCTATAATAAATAAATAAAACAGTATGACAAGGCAAATACACAAAGGAGATCCATAAAGACTGCATTAAGATTGCAAGCTTGGCATTTGCTAAATTCTGAAATCTTAGCTTTGAAAACTTAGTTCTGTGATATTTGGCAACTGTAATGAAATACAGCCTGTCCTGACTGCTGCGCTGGGTCCTGCCGCTTCAGCGGAGGGCTGAGGGTGGGACCCACTGTCAGCCGGCCACTGAACAGACACAGCCTTCACAGCCAAACCGCCACGCAGCAGCCGAGGGACAACACAGTCCCAAAACGCGCTCGCATCACGAAAGCTACAAATGAGCTTGGAAATCCGCAGCTCTTACAGCTTGTAATACTGTTTTTGTTTTATAAAAAGCACAGAGTTGAACAGCAGGCAATGGATCAAAAAAAAAAAAAAAAAAGCCTCTGGACGAGGAAGAGAGTCCGAAGTCCCCCACAAGGCAAGTCGGTCTCCTTTTGTTCAAAGGGACCCAGTTGTGCTAAAAAATGCCACTGACAGAAAAAACAGATGGAAGAAATAATATAAAGGCGTGGAGAACAGCAGCACAAGTAACAAGACAAGATAGTCCTTAATGAACTGAGAGTCTGGATACCTTCAGCACAGTCTCCAGACAATTTTTTTCTGCAAAGCGATTTTTTGATTTTATATGTTCACCCTGTACCTCACTGGTAAGTAACATCTACTGCAGCTATGGCATTTTTTCCCCAGGATTTCACCCCACAAGTTTAAGTTGACATGGCAATTACTAGCTTGGATTGATTTTTTTCTGTAAAAAGTATAGGCCTGGTTTGCCAGTTAAAATGCGTAGTAACCTCATTTCCCGCTATACAGGAACTCAAGTAATGAAATATAAAGCATATATTGTATTCGAAGTATACAAAGTCTTTGCTGTATTTGCAAAGACTTCTTCACCTCACCTTCACTGCACTGTGTCAAGAGTACAAACAACAAACCAACAGCTTCAACCTCACAAATATTAACAATATATACTTAAAGTAAGGATATGAACTCAAGATAGATCGAGGAAACGCAAAGCACTGAAATCCAACAGGCTGAATTTGTTCCTAGTGCTCAGTACGTGTAATTTTCCTTAAAACGTAATGGACAGATACTTTGCACCAGGGGAGAATTTAAGCATTTTCATGCATCATAGTCATGCATGTTTGTTCCACAACAGGGAAGGCATCTGCATCAACATAATTTATGCAGCTGTATCAGTTTTTAATTCAGCTTGATTGCTATTTGTGTTATTTCCTGTAATGAAAACTTCATAAATTTAAATGCTGCTGCCACTTTTTCCCCAAAGACTTATTTCTACCTCTGATGAGAAAGGTTGTGCTGATCAAGTGCTCTCAGTCATACTTATTGAGAATCTAAGATTGAATTAAATTACATACTTGCCATTTATAAAGTTCCTGAGGACCTTGTCTGTCTCACATTAGAACTGTAGCATTACTTAACTAAGTAGCGTCCAGTGGGTCTTCAGCTGTGCCCAGAGCATACTACATCTTCTCATACATCATCATTTGTTGAAAGAGCCCATAATTATGTGCTTTATTAATCAATTTACTAAACCACGAAAAAGAACCCGTTCTCTGCTCTCTGCACAGGCCCAAAACCACTGGCCCTAGAGAGCGACTGAACCGTAACACAGCTCTCTGCAACCAGTCAATGAACTCATCATTCTCTGAGAGCCCTAAGAAAATCCAGCTTAGGGGGTGGGGGTGTGGGTGGGGAATTTTCCCTGAATCAGCAGACCATATTCCTCACATCTTTCCATTGAACAAATGAAGTACCCTGGGAAAGAAGCCATATAGGACATCTTTCTCTTCTGTTTTTAAAGAGAGAATCCAGCTTTAACTGAACTTTTAATTTTTTACTGTAAACAACTCGGTTAAGGCCGAAATATCTTTCCACTGTGTCACAGAAGACAACACAAACTTCCTTCAAACATCCTCCTCCTTCTGTCTTTGCCTTTATCATTTGCATCTGATGGTTGCTAGTCACAAACTTTTCTAAAATTTCAGAATCGGTAACACTATTCAGTCTTGTTAAGCTATATCAAAAGCACTGTATAATTCTCTGCACTAACAACACTGCAATACCACCTATCAGCATTTGGCAGATAATTCCATGAAGATAAGATAGATGACCACATGTAAGGAAATAAGGAAAATATAATAATTTAAAAAAAAAATAATAATAGTAGCTAATCAATAGGACTAAATCCGAGAGTATAAGGTGGCAGAGGAAAGAAGGAAATGCACGTAATTGCCTTGGCTATTTAGAAAACAGATGTATTTAGTATGGGTGGATTAGGGAAAATTTCTAACTGGCAGTGTGCGTTACAGCCAGAACTCTACTTTCTTTTGCATTACTGAAGCAGTGAAATTCAATTCTGGCATAATGAGATACGGTACACGTAATATTGGTTCAGACTTGTGCTAGCCCAATTTTTAACAACTTCAGTCCTTGCCTGACATCTCTATTCAAGAGTGGTCAAAATTAACACAATGAACCGTGACCCAAAAGCCACAGTACATTTGCAGCATACATGAAGCAACGTCAGAATGTAGATGCATCTTACATATAAGCTGCTTTGTCAAATGCTTTGAGTTAGGTACACTGGCTCTAAAGCCTCTTCTAACAGCTGTGTGTGAACAGAAATGAAGTAAAGAATGGATGAGAAGTCTTTCTTTCACAAAACATCACAGAGAATTAGATTAAATGAAAACAGAAATCCCTTGTACGAAGAAGGACGGACTGTAACTCAGGGGACTGCTTCATTTCTTTCTGCACAGATCTTCCATGCAACCCTGGGTCTCACATTCTCTCTGCTGCAGCTATTCAACGTTTTAGTGGCCAGCTCAGCCCAAACCACGACAATAATGCAAACAATAACCCTTTTACCAGCCTTGGTTTTTAACAGCAGAAACCCATAAAAGCGGTCTCTTACAACTCTTTCCTTAGTGCCCAACACAAAGGGCACTACGAAAAAACCAAACAAACCCATCCTCATATAATAGGTGCTGAAATGAAAATAAGCATTCTACATCTTTGTCAGCCCTGGAAGAAATAAATAAATATCTGCAAGAACGCAAGGATAGGTGGTTCTTGGCAAGTCATTTAGAAGACTGAGATTTGATGCAATACTGTATTAATTCTTCTTGCTGCTTTGTAGCAGAGAAAATGACATATTTATGACACAAAGTATCTCTTACAAACTGCCATTGAATCTCTGACTTCACATGAAGTAAGTTACCAAGCAACGCAAGGCCTTGATACCACTGTCAAGAGCAAATGCAAAAGAGAAGGTTTTTCTTCTCTCATTATCTATTTAACAATTGTAAATATACTGTGTATTGTGTCTACCTATCACTTAAATACTGTCAAAATAGATCATTCTCATGGTAGGTAATCAAGAAGTTTGTGACTCAGATTAATATTATTTTTATATACCTGTATACTAAAATAGACCTGCTCACAGCTATCTTCAGGATTCATTACATGTAGCAAATCCATGAAGAAAAGCCACCTGAAAAGGGTTTTAAAACAGACAAATCCAACAAATTCTTTAAAAAGCTAGATTAATTAACAAGCACCATTATATATGAGCCCCATACCACCGAGGGACAAGGAAGTTAGGTCCTTCTCTCTCCCACTGAAGTCAATAAATTTGCATTATCTGGCCTTCCAAAGAAGTTTCCTCCTGAAACAGATCATTGCAAGTCATTTCCTAGCACTAAAATACTACTTACGTGTCTATGTAAATATTTTAACTATGGAATGCTGTAAATTATATTTCTGTTGAGTATTTACATGATATCTGACAACTGATTGCTTCAGTAGTCAGATTTTCTTGTTAACTTTAAATTAATGTGTAAGGCAAGCTAAACATTACCTTGATTTTCTTCCAGCTTCCCGATTGTTTCTATCTGCTCAACGAGGTCGTTTGAGTTCCACTGGCTCATGCCTATGAGAATGGCACTTTTTCCTTCCACCACCTCTTCTGTAGGAGGAAAAAGGAGAACAGAACAAATTGCGGTGACGAACACAAGAAAAAAAAGACAGGGTGAGAACCAGTAATTGAGAGAGAAATAAACACTCATCACGGTCCCTAATGGGAACAGATAACAGGTTAGCATATGCAGGACTCTCCAGAAAAGATTCTTTCTTACTGATATGCCCTACAGTGTACGTAAACGCTTCAAATATTGTGTGCAGAAAAACCATAGAAAAGAGAGGACTGCCCAAATTTTTGCTCTTACCTTGAGCTGTCACTTAAAAACAAAGTTTATAATAAATCACTTTGAGTGTTTAATATCAAGTAACAGAATTAGTCAGAATTCTTTCCCCCTCTTGGAAATAATCCATCTTTTTTTTTTTTACTTTTACTTCAGAACATTCAAAAGGCAGAGCAGAGGGAAAAATGGACACAGAGACCAGCTTAAGGCTTTTCAAGCATGTTTTTTCCCCTTTTATCAAAGCCACCGGTGCTCTACACACAGCTTTACATTTTCATGCAGGGACACAGAGACATAATGGAATGGCACCAAGCCCACAGCACAGAGAACAATCTCTTTTATTGGGATCCCATCCAGGGAGGGTCGGGAAAAGCTGAAAGCATAAAACACAAACCATAGATATTCTCTCTCTCTTAAAAACAAAAAAAACCCAAAAAATACACAGGCCTAGAAGCTACAGGAGAACATTTTCCTTCAATTTACCAGCTGTTTGGCAAGAAGGGTGCATTAGTCCTTTCTGAATAAATTTACTAAAAGCATTTTAGCCTGGCTGTATATAGCCCAGAATGGTCTTTGTACCTAGGGTGAGTGCACAGAAAAAAAATGTGAAATGAATCATCACAGTTCTTTACTTGTTAAGGCAAATTCAGAGAATGGGTCAAATTCTGCCCTCTCTTATGGCCTTCTGTGTATTGTGGGAGTAAATACAGAAGAATTTGGCCAGAACATTTCTGGCTAAAATGATCTACATTTTCAAACAAAAAAAGAAACATGAGTTTGTTGGCAACCAGGCCTTCCAGTGGGCCTCTAAATGATTTAAAAATTTATATTCTTTCACGTTCTCTCATTTGTACTTTTCTCATTTACAGAGATCTTGGTACTGGGAAGGAGGAAAGTGGATCTGTATAAAGGCTTTTAAATCGCTTCAAGTCATCATCACATCTCATCTCCCCTTAAGTCCTACCTTCTAGAAACAAACACTCATAAAGGTCATTTGTCAGATCTATCAGAGAAGCTGGATCCAGCAAAGCCCCTACAGGACTTGATGCAATCTCAGCTGCTCCCTGAGCAAAAGAAAGTCAACCACTTAGAAGAGCATTTTGCCCGCGTTTTTGTCACTTTCTCCCCAAAGGCTGATTTATTTGAAGCTCTGTGAGGAGGGAGGGAACAAGCCATGTGGTGTCTCTGGAGCGCCCTGACGGGCTGGCTAAGGCAGCTCGGTGGTACCCTGCCACATCCACTGCAGATGGACTGAGCTGCCCCATGGACATCCTGCACCTCCTGTGACCAAGTCAGCAACCAAAACCTTTGCCTAAAGCTCAGGAGCAGCTCGTCCACTGTGGGACAAGCTCCTTTCTGCATCAACTGTTACCATGAAGTGAAATGAGGGAAGGTGAGACCAGGTCATTGAGCTCCTCAATGTCAATGCAGAGGAGGCAGCTCTTCTGGCCTCCTTCGTGCAGTGTGGCTCCCGAGAGACCTGCCCCATCCAGCAAGAAGATCCTGGGCAGCCTTTCAGCAGTATTTTAGACAGCCAGCTTTGGGGTGAGCATCTGTCCCAGTTAGTCGTAACTGGGTATCTGCACCTGTGAGTTTTCAAAGCAACTTTATGACTTGTGGACCTCTACACAAAGGGATATAAACATGCATCTCTGCCTGTTGAAATAATATTTCGAAGCAAATTCACTTAAGTGTCCACAGAAGGAAGGGGAAGGGGGGAAACAATGTACTTTGAATTTTGTTATGACTTTCAACCTCAAGCAATCACCATCAATGAATGGGAAAAAGAAAATATTACAGATAAAAGGTATTCTATCTCCTTACCAGACCGCATACAAAAATGTTAAGTCTCCGCTTTCTTTTTCTAGCACAAAATAGACTATCACATCTCTACAGTCAGTTACTTAAAGAGGGCCAGAAAGTGTCAGTAGACAGGAGGTGCTGACTTCTGCCCCCCTGGGAAGGCACAAGGACCGAACACTGCAACCCACTGTCTGCAGCACTGGATGTAGGTCAAACTATTTTTCATAATACAAACCAAGACTCCAAGGTGTTCCAATTTCACAGGCAGTCCTGACCTCCATAAGCAATCTACATTTTCAAATGCAATTTCACTTCACAGCACTGGAGTCTTCTCTTGCTATTTCCCTCACTTGGCAAGTAAAGGCACCAGACACAGTTTATCCTTACAAAAAGTTATTTCATCCTACAATTTCTTTATGAGAAGACAAAAGGATACAAAGTACTCCTTGTTTCCTTAGGATGGCTTGATTTATCCTTCTTTCTGTTATTGTTCCTCTCCTTACTTCAGCTTGCCTTGAACTCTCATGCATTTCTGTTGTGTCTGGTTTACCTTCATGAGCTCCAGCAGGGAGACAGCAGCGAGGAGCTCGACCCGCTCATGTTACCTGCATCTAAGAAGCTGATCAGCTGTGAGGACTGTATTCAGCCAAGCCTGCCTCCATGCCTGCGAGGAGCTCACTCAAGTTTCAGGAGGACGTCGGCGGGGTGGGGACATGTCAGGAAATGATAAAACGATCCTCAATATACAGAACAAAGCACACACTAAAGAATTTAAGAGCAAGTGACTGCTAAGAGGGACAAATAAGAGCAGAAGGTAGTCCCTACTCTGACCCACTCCGGCGAACTGCAATGTCACAATATACGTTAAAAGAAACGGACGCGTCAGCCTCAGGGGTTAAAATACCAAAAATACCGCAGAATATTGCGTATGTGTATTACGCGTATAGCCAGGACACTTGTGCTGCAGGGAGGCTTTGTAGAGTGAGAACTCACCCCCTTTTTGGCACACCCTCACCTGCGTGCCCAGTTCCAGCGCTCGCAGGTCCCCAGCCTTTGCCAGGCACCTCAGCCCACCCGCAGCGCCCGTGGACACGCCGTCCTGAGGAACCAACAGACAGCAGATGCCCTCCACGCCCAAACCGCAGCAAAACTGGTGTTGGGATTCTTGAGACTTCCTGATACTTTGCCCAGAAAGCCACAAATTCACTGAAGTCTTTCACTATTATTTAGCCATTGGACAATTTTGTTTCCTGGCGAGAATGTCATCTGCTCACAGACCAGCAATGCGAAAACAAACAAACAGCTGGCATTACAGAGAAGCTCTCCAAACATTGTGCATATGGAATTAGTATTTAAAAAAATACCATTCAAGTAACTACAAGCATTGCATCTGTGTCAGTTATGTATAGGTATAGTTCTTTTTGGGGTAATTGCTCCTATTTTGCTTATTGTTAACTCACAAAATTTTGTTACCCTTCATTGGGTTTGATGGGCACTATCACAATCAAATTAACAAGACAGTAGTGCTTCAAGTGGTTTAATTTAAAGTTTTGTGATGGTTCACACTTTTCTTTTTTCTTTAAAATCACAATCGTGGACTCTTGTGATTGTTTTAGAGTGAAGCATTTAGCTTCGTAAGTAATCAATTAAGTTGTACTTAAAAGGTACAAAATTTTATTGCAGCTAAAAGGCACAAAACGTTAAGCCTAATAAAATGCATTCTCTTTCAATCTCAGGAATTTCAACTGTTCTCTGCCTTTAAGGCCAAAATATTCACGATGACAAGTTCATTCTATGATAAACTTCATGTATTTAATCTTTGAATTTATTAATTTTTTTCCCTAAAATACCATCTGCAATTCACCAAAACGGGTAGAAATTCTGGACACGATGGATCTACCAGATTCATACATGTTGTTCTAGTACCCAGCTGATGGGAACATAATTTCACCAGAAAGGGTAAAAGCATTTTTAATTGGTGATGCTGTAACCCTCGCCTCCCGCTTATTTACCGAATCTGAAGTGGTTTTTGTCTCTTCCCTCCATCTGAGATTGATGGGCATTTTCAGCGACGTTTTATGCTTACTGCTTCCTGCTGTTCCCATCCACCAGTTGGGAGTAAGTAATAAGAAGTGTCTTGGCCATTTGAGCCTCACACTGGCTCTTCAGTGCAGCTGCACAAATACAAATCAGAAGGTGTTCAAATTGGCAGCAATGCAGAACGAACGCAGCCCTCAAGAGCTCTGTAAGGCCTTGCAGCGGTGCGTGTCTGGCTGACAGGTGAGACATTATCCACAGATAAAACAGGGCGATAACGGTTTTCTTCTGTCAACAGTTTTCTTCTTCCATTTAAACACGGAAGCACAACTCAGTCCTGCTATGAACTGAGAACTTTCTGTATCCCACACGGAAATCAAGAAACAAAGTAAAACTGGGCAAAAGAAAACAGTAAAATACTACTTCTCCCTTTCTCTATGGATGTCACTAAATTAAGTAGCTAGCCGGGGCAGATGAATCAACAGTCAAAACACATACAGCTGCTCCATCTCAAACACAGGTGCTTGATTCGCTGTTTACAAGGCTGTCAGCCAGAAATTTCTTTGTTTGAGGAACTAGGGTTTGACCCCAGCTGTTTTTCAGAATGCAGAAGCAGCTCACTAATGTTATGTTTTAATTGTGCCCACTGCTGTGCCCTCTGCCTCCTACTTCAGGCTGTCTCTGAAGTGCAAATTACACAGGGGTAGATGTAGAGCCTGGGACGGCTTCCAGATTCTCCCATAAAGAAACACAGTACTCAACTCCAGCTGCACTGTGCAGAAAGTCCTTTCAGCTGCAAGAATATCAAGCACTGATGAAGCTCTCTGTATAAATAACAGAGAATGGGTGAGAAATACAGGTAAGAATCATTACAGGAACTGCAATGCTGGCGGGAGAATAAAGGTCTAAAAGGTGAAAGCCGCAGTCCCTCTCCTGGACAGGTTCTTCTCACTCCAGCACAAACTCCTCCTTTGCCATGTTTAATCCACTGATAATGCCAATTACTTTAGCCCACACATATGCTTTCCTCTACAAAAGATAAAAGCTCCCTCATCACCCAGAAAGTTTTTTCTGAGCATAGAAACGCCTTCTGCCTCTTTTGCTAGTATCTGTGCTTTTGTGCACATTTATTTTCCTGACATTTAAACACTTTGTTGTTCCTGAAAGGCTGTTGGGAAGAAAGCAGAGATGATACTAAATTAGGAGGAGCTGTGGATTCCCTCGAGGGTAGAGAGGCCTTACAGAGAGATCTGGACAGACTAGAGAGCTGGGCAGTCACCAGCCATATGAAATTTATCAAGAGCGAGTGCTGGATTGGGACAAGTCCCTGGGATGGGACAATCCTGGTTACACATACAAACTGGTGGATGAGAGCCTGTGGAAAAAGATCTAGGGGTTTGGGTTGACGGCAAGTTGAATATGAGTCAACAGTGTGCCCTCGCAGACCAAGGGGCCAACCGTGCCCTGGGCTGCCTTAAGCACAGCATTGCGAGCTGGTCAAGGGACGTGATTGTCTCACTCTGCACTGTGCAGAGGTGCAGCCCCGCCTCGAGTTCTGTGTGCAGTTTTGGGTGCCTCAATATAAGGACATCAAACCATTAGGCCATGTCCAGAGGAAGGCAACTAAGATGGTGGAAGGCCTGAAGGGCAAGACTTATGACGAGTGGCCAAGGTCCCTTGGTTTGTTCAGCTTGGAGAAGACAAGGCTGAGGGGTGCCCTCACTGCAGCCTACAACTTCCTCAAATAGGGGAGGCGGAGGGGAGGCGCTGATCTCCTCTCTCTGGTGACCAGTGATGGGACACAAGGAAATGGCATGAAGCTGTGTCAAGGGAAGTTCAGATTGGACATTAGGAAAAGATTCTTCACTGAGAGGGTTGTTCACCGAGACATCCCTTGTGCCTTTGCAAAGGGTTTGGTACAAAAAGGCTTTTGTACTGGCCAAAGCCTGTATGTGATCATTACAAGATACTACACATAAACAACGTTATCTTTGGTTGCTTAGTAGACTAATGACACTTACTGTAGGAATGAAGGAGTCTATTTCCCCATACCACTTTTCTTCTGGAAATCTATCTGAACAAAACTTGATTTGAAGAGCATTTTTGCAAGTTAACTACAAAATAATCAAAACTGGGAAATACTTGTCAAACTCTCTTGGCACGGTGGGTAATCGCTGTTTTGTCTCCTACACAATGTATTTTGAAGTCTGTTCTATGACTTAGCTTGAATACAGACTATGTTCAGCAAATTCCAAGTGCATTTTTTGTTCTATTAGTCTATGATCCATGCCTCAGCAACTCCAAAAATGCAGTCATCACACTGACCTTCAAAGCATTCTTGAACAACGGATGTTGACAATCAAAAAGAATATTCCATCAAGGACAGTAAGTGATCATACTCCCAAAGACAGAACCCAATAACATTTCTTACATCAGAGAAACCACCTCATCTAAAACATCTGAGTCATCATAATTTTAGTTCTCCTTTTAGACAAAATTTCAAGTATGAGTTGGTGCTCAAAGTTACAATTCCCGTTTCACATGGAGTTTGGAAGTATCGCTGAAAGCCTCAAGGCAGCTGTCTTAAGCACATGGTAGGAGACCATTGAAAAGCACAAAGGCAGCGTGGAGGAAAATCAGCAGAGGCTATTTTTCTTTTCCCTTTCCAACTCTTCCACTCACTAAAGCTTAAGATTTCAATGCAGCTTAAACAATTTAGGTATCCTATTCTCATTGAGCACCCAGTGGGAACAGAGCACCATCTCTCATTCTCCTTATGCCTAGATGTCTCCAATACAAATTTAATTTTGATCCACATAAGCAGTTTATCGCATATTAAATTATTATCTCTCACTAAAAGTCTTTTATTAGAGGATTAACAGCTCAGTAACAGATGTTGTTCATTATCTATACACAGCACTCACTTTTTATTTCAAGTAACAATTACAAAAAGGCTAGCTACTGTCATTATAAGCATTTCAGACCACACAGACTGCTCCTGACCTTAAAAGAAAGCTATATTATATACTAAAATCAATATACTTTACACACAGCAATCTGGGCTCAAAAACTAGGAGTATCATGAAATTTCTCCCAAATATATTTAAAATATAATATGTAAAATATTATACATACACTTACCCTCTTAATTCCAAACTTTGGAAATCATTTTGCCATAGAAGAGCTGAGACAGCGCACAGACATTCTGATTTTGAAGTAGTTTATATCAAAAAAGAGGATTTAAGAGAACGAAGGCAGTAGACTGGGACAAGGAATATTTGGGATTGTCTTCGCCATTCCAAAATCCAATGCAATATATACAAAGTGTTCTTGCTAAAGTTTGCTGCTGCAGTAGCCGCACAGCTGAACAGCTCTGGCTAGCACATGGAATACAGCACACTAGGTCCAGAACTGTGACTGACAGAAAACGAGGCCCATTTCAGTTGGGCCTGAGCAACTCCTGCTACGTCCTACTCCAGGCAAGCACAGCGAGCGAGGTTTTGGGAGGGAAGGCTGCATAAGCCTTTGAGTCACTTCAGTTTGACAGAAATGTAGAGAACATTCTCAAGCATGAAGAGGAAGAGGGGCTTGACGGGAGCATGGGCTGCTTTTCAAAAATGGAAGATTAAGATTTCATCTTTCTTTTTTCCAAATTTTTCCAATTTGGGGCTTCTCAATTTATGGAAATTTCAGCATTCTTGATTTTCAGAGCCTGGGTACTCTGAAAAAATAGACTTAAAAAAACCCAAACAAACTTCAAACCAGACACACCAATTTTATAGTACTTAAGCAGTCAGTGATGACTTTGTTTTTAATTTGATAGGGGTTTTTAACCCAAAAAGAATCTAGACTAACTTCAGTGAGCTATGAAGTTCCTTTAATGTGTATGAACTCCAGGAAAAGAATACCTTTCCTCACATTTCTGAAGTGTTGTATGAATACGGTGCAGCAATAAATTACAGCTCATACATCAGTATCATAATCTGCACTAAACAAAATGGGAAATATACCATACATTATGAGAAGTGATGACACTGGATAAACTCACAGCACTTCACACTGATCAACAATAAAAGTATTTTAAATACAATTTGGAAGCATGAAATATTGAAACTGATATTGTTATGATATGACAATGTCTGCTGTGGACTCAATTCCAGCATCAAATTTGCCATCTGACAAAAGACACTGCACTGGCTTCAAATTACACAGCTAAGTATCTGTAACCAAGACAGACACTATCTATTTGTTTTAGGTAACAGCTAAAAAAGATCTATGAACGGGGAAGTAAAGACGACTTGCATACAGTTCGCACAGAAATACCTGGAAACTTAAATACCTCTATTTGTCTCTTGGAAAGTCCTGTAAGCAGAAAAAGCAATGGAGGACTATGAGTGGAGTCCATACATTTAATATACTACAAACACCAAAGACAAAGAGCTACTCTAATGCCACAGATGCAGGAGTAGCACTAACAACACGAAACACTTGGGTCTCTTCCAACGGGTGGTAAACCACAGATCATCAGCAATGAATGCATCACATGGAAAATAACACGCTTACAGAAGTGCCTTCCACTGATGTTTAAAGTGAGGGGGGAATGACACCCACTAAAAACTGAGGCAGGAAAAGACAGATATCTTGACATTCACAAGTCATCTTTGCATCACAGCCGTTTCTTAAAATTCTTGTACTTTAGTGAATGAGGGTCAGCATCCTCACACCTCGAGAGGCTTTTTGCTAAGCACAACAGAATTTTACATCACACTGTTGCCTTATAGCACAAACACCCTGATGAGTGTTTAGACCTCCCAAACTTCCACTTCAGTTCATTGGCACCATTTCCAAATAATATTCAAGTTGCTCAGCAGAGCATTTTAGAATTAAATAAATGAGACTAGTGGATCTATTTTCAGGAGAGGAAGGTGCGGCAAATTAAGAGCAGGTCTTAATTAGCAGAGAGCTACCATAGCCTCTTTCAGGAATAAGAATCTTGAGAAAGCACGCGCAGAGCCTGGCTTGAAATATATACCACGTATCTATTGGCTTTCAGCTCTATATGAACATAGTAATACAGAAGACAGTGCCATAAGGCTCATTTTAAGAAGGCAAAACTAAGGACAAAAGTTTTTATGCAGACTAAATAAACTCAGTTGGAGAAAATGAGGTAGCTGTATGCCACACCACCTCTGTGATCTTTAGCAAAGCTGTCAGCAGGCTTTTAACATCTGCTACAGTTACACACTTAGGAAGCAAGAAAAAAAGATGCCCTCACATTCTAAATCAGAAGCCTGATGCAGAGATAAAGAAATTATGAAGAAGTTATGTTTCTGATAGGTCAGATTCTCACCTGCTGGACTAGTTTCAATCCAGAATAACTGTTGAACTCAGAGTTCATTTGAATTTAAAAGTAGGTCAGAAAGTAGCTACAGGATCCCCTGCAAACAGCAACCACCATTTGCATCTTATCACAAACATGGTATCAACTGTTAACTTTGCCTCTTCCGAGGGAGTCCACAAAAAGCCTGAAATCATGTCCCAGGTACTTTAATAATAGCCATCATCAACAGCTTTCTCTTAAAGACCACTCTAATTTCCAACCACCTGCCAGAAAAGATTTCTCCTAGTTTACAACTGGAAAAATAAAAACCTAGAAATAAAATTAATAGTTTTATATGACTCAGAAAATCAGTACCCTGAAATAGACCGTATGTACTCACAGTCCATTTATTTTTTACTGACTACCTCATACTGCCTCCTATACCGAATCCAAAAAGCACTGCAATTTATCATGCTTCAAGGGTCAAATATTCAACAACAGTTCTCAGACAAGTTGTGGTAGCCAACCCACAATCAGGTTAAGTTAGCTGGAGTTTCACAAGTCAGAATACAAAGATTACAACATCTAAAATCATGGCCATAAGCAATCAGTGAAAGCGATTACTTATTGACTCTGACTATGAAGTGAAACTCTCCAAAAGAGGCTTACAGCAGTTGTACATGTAAATGTTTGCAAATTTAGCCCTAACCTGCCAAGTAACAATACTCAACCCCAAACTCCTATTGCTATAGTCAATCCTGTGGACTAGGCACGAGGAGAGACACAGCCAGTCAAACTTAAGCACAGTGGTCATCATCTTATTTAACACTGTGCTTTCTCCCTACAGTGACAGCTTTTCACAGTGCCAGACAGATTCACCTCACTAAGCATCTGCAATTCAGAACAGCATCTTCAACACTCATTTTCACGTGTGTCACGGGGCATTGTTTCTATCACATTACACTTCAGCTACTTACAATTCTGCCGTAGCTGAAGTCCCCTCCCAGAAGGGCAGAATTCCTCCTGACCAGCAAACCCAAACCAAGCTCAAAGACTGATCAACAAGAATGTAGAAAGCTTTTCTGTACTGGTGAATTAATTTACTGTTTACTAGTTCTCTCAGTGCAAGGAGACTTCCATAGACTTGAGATGGATTTCAAGGGCATGGATTTTCATGAGACATGACACAAATACCTTGAGATTTTGGTTTTGCCTCCAAAACACAAGATGACTAGCTGCCACTCTTATGGTTAAAAAAGCAAATAAAAGCTGTATCTACACACATATGCCACAAAGAGCCTCTCCCCAAAATCGTGGTTACACATCCACATCAGCTTTGTACCTATGACAATTTATGGCACTCATAATCTGATGTTTAATTCCCAAAATAATGAAGCATCTGTCTGGGGAAAGAAAAAAAAAAACAACAAACCTAGGTGCAAGGATCATCTGAATACCAGCTACAATGTCTGTGTGCCTACCCATGACAATAAAGATTACAAGGGACAAATCAGCTTATAACATCCGTATTTTTTTCCTCTCCCTGTGCAGACAGCTGGAACACCCCTGTGCTAAAAGTCTCTTTCAGATAAGATAGCCATTTGGTTCAGAACAAGGAGAAAATAGTCAGTGTTCAGCAATGTATTTTCTGAAACAAGCATTCATGTGCCTGCACGCACACAGAGCTCACAGCTCTTCACTCAGAGCTCTCAAATTCCTCTTCAAATAGAGATGGGTTGCTAAATCCCAGCTCAGAAGTGCAGATGTGAACTGATTTCAGGCTGGGCACAAGCTGGCATCGTGATATCAGACAACATATAGTTGGGCTTTGTGCCTCAGCCTACCTGTAAGTTTTCATAGGTATAAATACCTATAAATTTTTTAAAAACCTTCTCATTTATTTACCTTTCTGGGTCACTTACTTCTTTACTCTTGTGTGGATTACTTCTTGTTTCTCAGAAATAGAACCCTCTACGGCAGCCAAGTAGTTATTACTATAAGCCTAGCCGTACAGGAACGGGGAAGAAAACCAATATTTGATGCATATCTCATGCCTCAGACTTCGGAAAGCTCTGATCTGAATACGTATCTTACTACAGGCAACAAATGAGGGAGTTTTGTTCCCTGGAACGTACCTGGGTGTTGTTTTTTGTTTGTTTGTTTGTTTTTTAAACAAAGCAAACAAAAAAAACCCCAACAAACAAACCTACCATAGCACCTACCATCCTTTCCAATTAAGTCAGAAAGAACATCTGCACCTCTTTTCCTGCGCAGTGGCTGTAGCATGCTTGTACAGCCAGGGACTCATTTCTAGCTGTGGTAAATCAAGAGGACACAAGCATGTTTCTGAAAGAACATGAAGTCCGCAGTCAATTTCACAGAGATAGAAGGATCCATTAAATCATTTCACCAGACTTCCTGAACAAGTCATATCAAATAGTTTCATCTTGCTATACCTGATTAACCAAACACAAATCATTTGACTTTCATAAAAACATTATTCCAATATCCACCTCCATTTAGAACTGCCTGATTTCAATGGACAGTTGTAGTGTTCTAAGTAAGCCCAGAATTTTGTGTCAAGTTTTCAAAGTCCATTTTATTTTGTAAACTTCTCTTCCCCGACTGATTGAAGTTGTTGCCTACTGGAGGCAGGAGGGGGCGCTTAAAAAAAAAAAAAATAAAAAATCTAACTGTCATCTAAGCGGCTTGTCTTTCAAGTTGAAAGTTGTCATAAATTTTATAGTTACAGTAGGCAATTTAGAGAAAGGAAAGTGGAAAATGAGTGGTTTGCTACAAAAAACCCAAAAAGCCAAAGGACATTCAACAAGTTTATTCCATCACCCTTCACTGCTGACTTCTAGGTAACATCAGGACATAAGGACAGCTCAGTCTGACCTCAGTAGCCTACCCTATGAAAAGATCATACAGTTGCATTTCTGCCACAGTAGTAGCAGAATTAATCACTCCTTGCTAGTTATTCTCTTCAGAAAAGCAAATTAAATATGTCAGAAAAATACTAGATTTGGCTCCTACAAACAAAACCAAAACCAGAGACCCCACCTCCCACTGCAGGTTGGAAGATCTGCGTGCACACAACCTACAAATTTTACTTGCATTTGAGAACAAAACATGTTAAACATGTTAAAGAGCACGCCAAGATTCAGGGTCTCATCAGATGCTCTAGGGAGCATTGCAGTTTGGATTCACCCGATTAAATCCACAAACATTCAGATACTGCTTCTTCTTGAACAAGCAGAGGTCCCTGTCGCTTTAGTCAAAGTTTTGTCAGAGTGGAAAATCTAGGCCATTGGTTTTAAAAGTTGGCCATCAGTAACACAGTCAGTCATGGCCTTCATCAGGAACTGTAAACAAGAGCACTCCAACTGTAACATCATATACTACCCGACCTGCAAATAAGCTGGGCCCGAGACCCCATGAAGCTCTGTACTGTTGTAGTCAGGCTGTTTCTGATGCCAGATCCAGCCCATGGCAGCTCGCTCATCCACCCCAGCACTTCACCCACCTCCTGTAAATTTAAGTCCATTCACAAATTCTTGAAAAGAAGATCTGACGGGTTTTTTTCTGATCTCAGTCTGATGAGTACAATGTTGTCAGTTCACTCCCAAAGGAGCTCAGTCCAGAGCTCAGTTAGGAGCTTAGCTTGCTGCAAAACTGGGGAAAGAATGGATAGGGGAGGACAAAAACGTGTACTGACCTCGCGCATCAAAGAATTCATCGTCGGAGCTCTCCACAGAGTCTTTGAGGACATTCTGCATGTGCCACTGAGCACCACTGAATCGACGCGGGCCAGCTGGAAATACAGAGAGACTCACATTAACCCACAGGAATGCTCACCTCTGCTCCAGGCTTAAAGAAAAAAAAATACATTAATAAATATTTGTGTAGATGGCTCAGGAGGATCATTTTGGTCAGCACACGTACTTTAATCTCAATAGACAGTCAGGTAGAGTTCTCAGGATGGCACAAAAATTAAACTTCTCGCTTCTGCCTAACAAAAGTCATTAAACCAAGTTCTTGTTAAAGATAAGCCTGCATCACTTTCAGCTAATGCAGTGACTTAAAAAGATACATTCTTCCCTGTTGAATTCACTAGGCTGTTCAATTCCAATACTCAAACCGTACATTGTTTCTAAGACATGCAGCAGCATTTCCCCAGGACATGGCAGCGGCTCCCATTTAAATTCAATTTCACTTCTAAAAGAAGCGCCATCCTATTTAGCTCTCAGATTTACAGACAAGCTACTGAATTCTCACTCACTGAGCTGTTTTCATCAGACAGCTTTTTTTGCTGGAGCCTGGGGCTTTCATTTGAAGCTTGCCATTTGAAGACAGGAAGGCACAACCACATTAGAATAGGTACAGTAACAGATAAAGTCATGACAACTTAGATGGTCCCAAGGGATTATCATACTCAAACTGATTTGTAATTAGTAAACCAGAGCTGCCTAACTATATCAGTTCTCCTTATACCTACATCAACCTGACACTAGAAAATAGTAGTGAAATATATTCCTTATATCAGCAATAAAGTCTCCTCCAAATCAGTGGGGAACTAGGGATAAAATCTACCATATCCATAACAACACTACAGCTGTAGAAAGGACCTTTGTTACCAAACAGAATAGCGTCCTTGGGTTTATTCATTTCTCCAAATGGTGACATCAGACCCGAAATCTAATATCCTGAAAGCCTGTCCAAAAAAACCCATTCTCCTTCTCCCAGCAGTAAAAAGCAACTCGAGCAGGGGAGGCATCCTTCTACAATACTCTGGGGGAAACATGCCACTAGGTCACAGCCTTTTGTTCTACTTTTACTCCATCTACAGCTGAACTAATCAGAAATATAAATGAAAGGTGGAGGGAGGAAGCAGACTTAAGCTGGCCAAGAAGAAAGTAAAAATAATAATCAGTTAATAGAATTTTAGTAGCTTAAAAAAAACCAAAACCCAAAACCATTCAAAATAATTGATTATTAAGGAGCCAATGTTAATTGCAAGAGTACTGTGCGTATTGGGAATGTGCCCAGTGGTATTTGGCAGCTAACAGAGAATGCATACAGATCATTACACTTACTGTTACAGATTTCTAGAACCTTTTATTAATGATAGGGGATAGCGAACTGAATTATTCCTTACCAAACAACTCCTTGCTGTTCCTCCATTCAAATATAAATATCCTAAAACTTATCACTATAGTCGTCAAAATGGCAGTAGAAAAAACACATTTCTGAACTTCTAATGAAGAAAAGTCAATGCTTGGAAAAGCAGGAATTCCAAAATTTCAAAGCATGAGAATGGGAAGCACCACAAAAAAGACAGATTGACAGATGGGAAAGGGAGAATTTGCAAAATTCAGTCTTCGGATAAGAGCTCATGCGCTACAAAAGAGCAGAAGGAAGGAATAGTCTGCCTCACCTTTGGAGATGCTAGATCTGAAAAACAAAATATAATATTATTACTCTTAGAAGAAAAATTCTTAAGTAAACTACTCTTTTTCAGCTTATGAAGAATATTAGATTTCCTGATCACAGGCATTCAGATCTATAAGCAGAAAGAAGCAAGGCAGTAAACTAGGAAATTTATGCAGAACCTGTGAATGAGAGGCAGGTCCACGGAACATGAGAGCAAGTGTGAGACCAAGAGGATGGTGAGAAGGCAAAGGATATCTCAGTCATGCCTCAAACATCTCAAGAGTGTTCAGATTTTTCTCTGCAAGAAAATACCTCCTCACTCGGCTACCCTGGTCAATCAAGTATCTGTAACTGAAGCTGAATTTCTGTTCTATGGAAGCTTATTAAACGACAGGAATATTCAAACTAAGACAGATAGACTTCATGGGTAACACAGAGTTAATGCCTTTTGGGGTGCTGTAGATGCAGATACTCCCATACTGAACAAATATTTCACACTCGGAAAATTCTGCTCAGATTTTCCAGACCAGATGTCTGTACTGATGATAGTTCTTCCAAGGCTAAAAACTGAGGAGTCTGGTTTTCGTATATTTTGAGCATTCACTGACTCTACAAGGAGCCAGAGGACTACATTTGCAGAAACAAACAAACAAAAATGCCACAACAAAAAATGCCCTCTTATGGCAGCAGATAATTTGTTCTGAAGAGACATTTAGTGACCTGACTTTCAGAAGTTAGTTTCTCTGCACTTTTTATAGCTGTATAACGGTGTGCCTCTAGTCAGGCACCACAAATGCACGTATCCAAAGGCAGCAAATACTGGGAAAACGAACAAACAAAAACAAACCAGAAGCAGCAAGCATTTGGCATTTTGGATAATTATTTTCAGGATTTGTCTTATGATTTTAAAGATTCTCCAATTTTTGTTATGTCAGTCAGCTATGTTTTCCTTGGATTGGTGAAGTCCCACTCAATGTGGTCTTGGGCTCCCATAATTCTCCAGTAAAAGCTTAAGACTTAAAACCAGAAGGACCCATTCATTCTTCCTTGCTTTTCTTCTTTACCTTTCCTGATATCTAGTCCCCTTGCAAAATACACCTTCAAAGAAAAAATACTAAAAGTTACAGGATTAATCAAACACCTGCAATATGTGGACCAGTTCCTTCTTTTTCATGGTATATGCCTTCTCACCTCCCTTTTTACTCGGTTCCTCTGCTGAAGACAGCCACTTCTTCTGGGACGAAACCGTCTGCTACTGTTTGTTTTTACCTAACAGATTTTGAGACATTACTATGACAAAAACAGCAAATAACATCAAAACCACAACAGAAATCACAGAAAAGTAAGGTAGTTTAAGCATCTGGATGATTCACTGATTTGTATCTGATAATAACAAAGGCATTTTCAGCACGGTTTTCTCAATCAAATAAAAATTCATTCAGGTAAAGACATACATGACTGTGCTCCACTTCTGCATACCAGGACTGAACTAGAATTTAGAATTAAAGGATCCAGAATGTAAGCTATTTATCAAGGAAGTCTCCGGGCACACAGAAAAAAAATATTTAAAAAATCAATGTTTCATTTCAGAAAATTTCAACTGGATTGTGAAAATAATCTGATCTGCATTTGACTGGAGGGAACAAGGCACTCTTGCAAAAAGATTATATAAATCTCAAGAGAAAACAGAAGAAATTCAAATAAACTTAGTCTTGGTATAAAACTTCTTTTCTTAAGGACTGTATTCATTACTTGACATTATAGCTGTCAAACCCAGATTAATTTGGAGCACAAAAAAACCCCCAGAAGATAGACCTTAGAACTTCAAGAAACCAAGTATCCAGCTCCCATGTAACAGCGCCCACAGTCTTCACATTATCAGTGGAGAGGCTGGAGCCAAGCTCCATGGATTGCTGTTCTCATTCCTCTCCACCAGTTACAGACACATTTCCATGGGTGCTTGGCTAATCCTTAACAGTTCTCTAAAGCAACGGCTTTTTCAGTTGTCAGTGAGCATTTAAAGCCATTAGTGCATCTACTGTGGACTTTGTTTTCACAATACCCTCACAAACACAAACATTTCCTTCCCATTATATTAGAAATGACAGCCACCTTGGTGGTTTCAACATTTAAAATGCCTACAATTATACATTACATATAATTATCAACCACAGCAACTTGTTTCCAGCTAAACTTTTCTCGTTCAGACTCTTCCATATTGCCACCATGGCTCCCGAATATCACAGCATGTTAATTTATGGTGTCTCCAATGGAATTTCAAGGTCTAATTTGCATGTTGAGCTAGTAATTTCCTAGGGAGCAAAAAAAAAAAAAAACAAACAAAACAACCCCAAACCCCCCAGTTCTTTAGACGCATTGTTTTACAACAGATGCTATTCACAAATTTTACTTTCAGCTTCCCTTGACAAAGTTCCCATTTATCCTTGGTATAGAAGTAGACTTTGGACATTTCCATTGACAACCTACTTGAATCTCTTAATGGGATGCAGAATGGCAATCCTGACAACTGTGAGTAATGGAAGAGGACAAGATTTTTGGTAGTTGGACTTGAGTCTCTCATATTCTTTAAAACAAAAGAATCCAATTCCAGTTTTCGCTTCTTGATCCCTTTTTTTTTTTCCTACTAAAGGAAATTAAATCCAAGAAATAAGTCAGTCCAGAAAGCATGTCTATTACTTGCACAACCTTCAACGGCATAGCTTCTAAACATCTCGTAAGTACAAATGCAGTTCCCCTTACAGTACTCCTATTAAGTAGGGAAGTGCTTTTTCTCCCATTCATCATGCAGGGAAAAAGATACATTCCTAAACTAATGGTAGTTAAATTCATACAGTCTTTCATGTAGACAAGACCTCAGCATCCCCACAGACACTTTGGCATTATTTCACTTTGGCCCCAATTTTTAAGCGCATTTAACTTCAGTTTCAAGTCCAAATGCTCCTTTGGGTTGATAACATCAGCATGCAAAAGCTGCGTAGGCTTAATAAGAACAAAATAATCACTCAGATGCTTCTGAACCTCTTGTAATCAGTATGTCTAAATGCCTTTGAGATACCACCTGAACTGTTTTTCAGCAAAAGGAGGTAAAAACAAAACAAGTAGGTTTACAGAATCACAGAATGGCTGAAGTCAGAAGGGATTGGTGCCCATTGCTTCTTGTCCTGTCAACTGGGCACCACCAAAGAGAAGCTGGCTCCATCTTCTTTACACTCTCCCTTCAGGTATTTGTTTAGCTGGTGAGAGCAATACAAGACCATCAACCAAACACCTCAAATACAACAGAAGAAACATCGATGAGTACTGCTGTCACCTCACCACTCCGTTTCCAAGACTATCTTCCCCATCCACTACACTCAAGACCAACACACTTCCGACTTCTACAGACTACCATTAAGCAAAGGTATCATGGCTGATACCTATTACTACATCTCCTAGCTGCTGCAAAGCGTATTCATCCCAGCAAAGCAGAGAACATTCTTCCTCCTCAGTGACGCATAACTTCCCAAGGCCAGCCCACTAACAGTAATTACAGAACACAGTTGATGATTGCATTTAAATCCCCACAGCGTGCAGAAAACTGTCTCCTACTGAAGCCATGTTTGACAGTCTTATTAGAGAGAGAACGCTAAACAAAAGCTTAAAAAAGTATGTTTCTTCTAACTGAAGCAGTGGTACTAATAAGTGTTCATTTCACATTTTCACCTTTTTTACCTCTGTTTTTATTTCTGTTTAAGAAAACCTCTGTAACAATATACAATGTTTTTAAAGGTTGCAATTTTTTAAACCATCAGACCAATACGGAAGAGTTATTTCAAGCTTTTACTTAACAAAGTAATGTGCATATTTAAATTGTTTGTTAAAAAATGCCACTGCAAAAGCCCCACACAATACACCATCAGGCTCTAAGATCACATTTGGTACTGTATTTTTTTTTTGTCACGCATCCACTTGAAAAAACTCTCAATTATGGATTCACCTGATACAGTAAGTATGATTCATTGACGACTCAGTCCTCATGATGATTATCATTCATTTGCTATGATTCATTGATACAGTAGAGCACTGTTTAAAGCCTTCGTAACAGCCGCCACTTTTCCTATACTCCCAGTTCCCTCAAAAATACAGATAAATTTGTACTCATTTTAAGAAAAAGAGAAGACGATTCTCACCCTGAGCTGTTTCCAGACCAAAATAAGGAACAATAAAGCCAAGGCAGACAACTGTGTGCATGCCAGTGTTTGCAAGTGTGCAGGTAAGACCCCCTGTGACATGAAAGAAGTGTCCTAGAGAGACAGTTCTCACCCGTGTGCCTCAAGCTCACACTGCTTAATTGCATAAATGGCACAAAAGGGCATGGAACTTCACTGGAAAGGGAGCAATCCACAAATTCCATAATGGCAACGGTGGTGGAAGAATCATGAAAAACAGTCTCCTATTTCTGGCCCCTGCAGATTTTCACACTGCACTTTATTTTGGCTTTTAGTGTTTACTCTCAACAAAGAAAACTCTAAGAGTTGTGAGACAGATTAGATGATTCTAAAACTCCAACAAGTTTTGTAGAAGTTTTCTTTTTAAAATCAAAATGTTGAAATAGGCCACATCTTAATTGCTTTGAGTTTAGAGGACTTTGATTTGAAAATATTGAAAAGTTGACCTTCCTATCTAAGATTCTAATTGAATCTTACCCGTTAATAGTTTTACACCCTTACAAGAAAAGGAAGTATTAGTAGGTCTATTTTATGGACAGGCACTCCCAGGCACAAACAAATGAAGCAGATGGATCCAAGTCTGATTTTTGTCACTTAAATTCCTTCTTATACAGATGACGAAAGGCTAAGGGAACAAGGCTTGTTCAACCTGGAAATGAGAAGGCTTCGGGGGAGCAGACAGCAGCCTGCCGGTGCCCGAGAGGAAGGTGCCGAGGAGGTACAGCAACATCTTCACAGTGGTGCAGGAGACACTTGGGTGTACGTAGAACATGCACAAGAGTGTGTGCATGTGAATGAAATTGTGATGTAGACGCTCCAACTTGGAAGATAAAAATATTCCTTGGATGACACACAGTGCACTCTGATCAGAGGGAATGCATAGAAGAGAATGCCAATAAGCTCCTATTGCCGCAACCGCACAGACTGCATTTCTGAGCAGGCCGAGGTTCTGCACGTTGTCAGTACCTCAGTGACGGGCAGTTCTGCAACACCCTGCTCCACCGCAGAAAGGGACAGGTTCAGTCACTTCAGAAAAAGTCGCCAGAGACTGAAGCCCGCTGTGCACAAAGCAACCAGAGCAAAAACCTGCAAGGTAAAAGCATGACTCTCCTTTCTGGGGAGAAGCACTGAACATCCATAACCCTCTTACAGACTTAAGGAAGCACATATGTCAAAGGGATCACTGGACTCCTGTCCAAAAGGGTGTGTTGCCCAGCAACAACAACAAAAAGAATAGTTGGAAGAGTAACAATCTACAGTAACAACTTTATTTATCTGTAAAGAAAAGCCTCAGAAGATCTTTGGAGCTGGGAATGGTGGTAAAGGGAAAGGAGGAAAAGCGGACACCTTTCCTGAAGCAAGTTAAAGGAATTAAGAAAGACTGTGCAAGAATCCATAGAGGAGCAAATCCATTTCAAAACCAATGGTATGACAAAGAAGTGAAAAAAGGATGGCAGATCAAAGCTGAAGCTAATTGAAGCATTAATGCTTCATTGCATCTATTTCCATTTTTCATTTTTACTTCCTTTTGAATATGTTACTAAAAAATACGCTGGCACGCTGTCCACTTCCTGGTGGCATCTGCCAGGTTTCAGACAGCTGACATGCAGGTGACCTGCAGGTCTGGTAAGACACAGAACTTGCCCAGATATCCTTCCAAACCCACTATGCTGTACATGGAGGCAGAGCAAAAAGTCAGTAGTTGCACTAACACTTTCAACTTGAATTCAAAAGATCATGAGCACCTCCCCAACCAACACCTTTCTAGTGTTACTTCATCTGGATTAAATACCTCCTGATGAATAACATCAAAGGAACTTCTGCCCAAATAAGAGCCTAAAATGCCTTGCAGGGATTGTTGCTTCTTTGCCAGAATAAAAAGCTTTCCATTTCAGCCACTAGAATTTGCTGGGAAGGAAGGAAGGGAGAAGGCTATATAGACATAAAATTGTAAAGACAAGTACTCAGAAGAAAACAGCAGCTCCCGGGAGAAGAACTGCCACTAGCCTGGCTGGAAATCAGTAAAAGTGCTGGCCCCACAAAGAAAGGTCATGCTTCCAGTGACCTTGGAGTTGGATGTGGACTGTGAAGGGAGGGCAGGGAAAAGTGTCACAAATCTCCAGGCATAAATTCTGGCTACGAGAAAAGCCTTTGGGAGCATCAGTTTTATTATACTGCGCTAGGAATGCTTCTAGATTTAGCAGCAGTTTAAACATAGCCACAGTCAGCAGCACAAGTCTGCGTAAGCTCACTGCAGCAGTGCTTCACATCTACATTTATTTGCTGGCTGGACTGCATTGCATCGCCCCAACACATTAGTCTTATTGAGTCTGCTTCCTTCTGTGCCAACAGATTAGCATTAGCCACCTTAATAGGACTCTATTAACATTTCTTGATTGCATTAGACACTGGCATTGCCTGGACTCACTGATTTGATTTACAGTGTCAACTGATGCATATTTTATTTTATTATTTTGTTTCAGAGAATGGAAAGACCAGCCCTACTTCAAAATACAGGCTAACTCCTCAGTAATGACACTTGATGCTTCTATGTCAGCGAACTTTATTGGATTTGTTAACTGATTCTTAGGAGGCAGATTTCAGCATTTTCTGCAAGCAAGGTAGCAACTTACATTTCATTTCAGTTGTTCAGTGCCACAATTTCTGAGGATAGAAGGGGAAACCATGTAGAAATGCAATGCCTTTAACAGAAACCCACTACATCACTAATTTGCCAGTTGCAACAGCTGAACTAGAAGCACATGTAGTAGTTCCCATAGGCCGCTGAGGCAGCACGACAGACTGACAGCAGGATACACAGGGAATGTTTCCAAGTGGCAGAAGGAGAGTTCACGGAAATGCACAGGTGCTTTTCTTCTAGGAGAAGCAGAAGCAGTTTCCTACCTAACTGTTCTCTTTTGCATAGTACTGCAGGTTGCTACACTCACCTATTGCAGAGGGAGCTGACTGGGGGCTTGCCCTGAGTGCACAGACACAAAAACAGTGGGGAGAAGACAAAAGCAGAGCCATCTTGCAGCACCATGCACAGAAGCTGAATTCTCTAGTTAGGCTAGCACTAATTGCAGTTAATATTAATTATAATTAAGGTTACAATCAGTGATCTTCTTCTGTAAAAGTCTTGCTTTTTTTCTTCAACAAAGAACAGCTGGAATTCCATTGGTACTTTCCTGCGTCTGTCATCTGGTGGCGTGAGATGAGGAGATGTGATGCATGAGTAAAATGCAACTTTGAACAGAACTCTCTTGATTTTCCCTTCACTAAACCATTTCACATTTTAATTTTTCTGTGGCTGACACTACCACATATCTGCACAAAGACAACTCTTGCAGGACCTACAAAAAACAATTTCCCACATCATGGGTATACTAGATCTGGCTTTGTGACTCACCATACTTCACCATACATCCCAACCTCACAGTAGGTCTCATTATATAACTTGCTAATTAAAAGCAAAGCCACTTCTGAATGTTGTTGAAAAAGAATCAGTTAAAGTAAGATTTTTAGATTTATAATATGCTCATTAGACAATTTACCCACATTAGATATTGATTTCCTTATCGCTAAGATGTATAAATAAGGATCACAACTGAAACCTATGCCCTGTACAGCAGGAGCTTCCGCAAGGGCAAGAACAGCAGATACAATCAGTTGCATCCTCTTGTGACAGGCAGTAAAATAGCTAATTGACCCCACGCAGGACTGAGCACCTAAACTCATCCCTGAAGAACACTCAGCCAGTGCCCCTCATTTCCAAAAAAATAAAATAAATAAAAAGAAAATAACTAAATCCTCTTCCCAGGAACGTCCAAGCTCTTACTTGACTAAGAATTGCTACAGAAATAATTCCGTGTCCTATTACGTGACAGTTGTACTTCTGATTGAGGGCAAGTCAGACTGCACCTCAGTCTGATGGCACCCGAATTTAAATGCGAGGCCAATTCCATCCTTGGTGTTTAGTGACTGTACATAGTTCCAGCAAACTGCAGAAGTAGTTGTTCCCACTCATGTATCGGCAGCTTCTAAGGCTATCCATCCAAAGAAGAAGAAAAAACCCCACTATGATCATGTCATCTCCGATATGTTCCACAAATAGACCTAAGGAGCAGAACAGCCAGGGAAAGGCCAGTTCCACTTTCACTCACAAACAGCAGCAGAGCTCATTTTCTCATAGTCTCATGAGCAAATTATCCGCTGAAATCAACAGTAGTTGAAAAGTGTATATAAGAGAAGAATCTGGCCTAGTTTCTCCTGGTCAGGAGACATAAACCCAAATTCTTTCCAAAGGTTTGGGGTTTTTTTTTTCAGAAATGTGACAAACTGGCAGTGATATGACAATTGAGCCGTGTATGAGTGCACTTCATTCCATGTGATCTGAGGGTATTTCTAAAGGAGAATAAAAAAAAAACCCACCCACAAGAGGAATTAAAGTGACCTTACTGGTCTGTATTCAACACTCTCAGAACTCAGGAAATGGAAGCAGAAAAACAGACAAGAAGTGAAGTAAGGCCTAAGATGATCTGAAAAGCACTTTAAGAAACAAAGGTCTTCCTCTGAAAATTGAATAGCTAATGCTGCTGATTCCTGACTTGAATTTAACCACTTGCCTATATAATTTTAAAAGGCCTGGTGTCCAAAACCCACTCATCCTATAAGTCCCAAACATCCTAACGCAGAAAGTCTCACCACTGTCACTCAACAACTCCACACAGTACCAAAAATGCTGTTGCAATATTACTTGGTCAGGAGAAAGAGAAGGCATCTACCTGTTCCATTCCAGCAACCGGCAATACGTCTGACAGAATGAACCAGTGCTGTGGACAGTAGGCCCCAGTTCTTCAGGTGCAATACACGGGGAGATGAAATGTGTGCAGAGGACAGTAATACTTCCTGTGAAATGGAAGGAACGTTTGCCTGCGGAAACGATGTCCTCTAGTGGACAGCACGCTTGACTGAGATACAGGGCTCCGCCACTGGATCTGAGTTGAAAAGTCATTTTACAAATGCCCCAGGGAAGCCTAGCCCCGCGGTGAAACCACAGCCATGTTACCTTTCTTCACTGGCTCTGCCTTCTCCTCAGCTTGAATTAGCATTTACAAACACTGACTGCAGCTGAAAAAGAAAACCATGATTCGAGCCATTGCTGTTTGCAGCAGAACTTCACCAGCAAGATCAGCACAAACACTCTGGGAATGAAATAACAATGATTTTACACCAGAAGCACGTTTGTGAGGGGGCACAGTAGCAGAACACTAGGCACAGTCCAGAAGCATCAGTTTAAGAATCACCCCAGCATCTCCTGAAGGCCCTCCTCTCCTTAACAATGCGCGAATCAATGGTTACTTTGTCAGGCAAACAGGACAGACGGAAAGAAAGCACAGACGGAAAGAAAGCAGGCGGACCTGAATGCCAGTCACAGCAGCCCATCATGCACCGGCAGTGTCACTAATGAACCAGTGTCACTAATGAACCGGGCCAGCCCAACAAACCTCCCAGGCTCAGGTATGCTCATACCCGGCCTTCCAGGAAGATGCAACCTGGGATAAGAACAGTGGTTATCAATGGACGCGATTACAGCAGTGGGCTTTCCTGCAAAACTAATTCAATATGATTCACGTCACTGTCGTACTATCACAGATTTAGAGCTCTGCAGCAGCCCCAGAAGTTTGCTACATCTTTTGCTTGCTAATAATCATTTGCCAATCAAGCCTCAACATAAGCACGTGCCAGAGACAGGCGACCATAAAAAAAGCACTCCTGAATACTACTACCACACCAACCTAGCTAGCAGAGACAAAATAGCACACGATGTTCTCATAGCTACTGAAAACTCAGTCTTTTACATAGCACACTATTGAAGATTGAATTAATCTCAATAGAAAAAAAAAATAATCAAAAATAGACTCTGTTGCACAGATTAAAGCATTTCCACTTGTCAAAACCTGTTTTAGAACTGTGACCGCTTTGAATTCAGGGAAGGTTTTCCTAATAAAATTTAAAAAGCACAAGTTATTTTTCCAGTTGGAAAGAGGTGCTGAGTAGAAGGAATGACCTTTGCTGCTTCCATTGACTGCTGTTGCATAATACTACTTCTTTCTGTTCTGCTGGTTTCAGATGCTTCCTGCCTACCCATTAAGTGATTTAACTGAGCTACCCACACAGTGTTACCTAGTGACTACGCAGTTAAGACTAACTGGAGGCCAAAATTACTCACTGTTATTTTCTAGTTACGTTTTATTTCTTCTTTGGCAGATGTAAAACTGAAGATGTACTTTAAAAAGACGTGAATTTAACTACTGGAGGCACTCCTCAGACTCAGGAGCTCAGGCAAGACAACAGAGGGAGGTGATGATCCTCCCTCCAATTGTTCCAGAGCGAAAACTAAAGTACACTCAGTGTAAGCCCTCACCTGTGCACAGACCACCAGAAAAGGAGGACCATATATGCCATTATTGTCAGCAGAGCCACACAGAATTCATCCAAAGTCACCCCATGAATCCACAGCAGAGACTGAAACTGAAATAATATCAGTTGAAATTGCAATAAAATCCACAAGTGGAAGGGACTTGGAGGGGGGGAGTGGGAGGCCTACAAAAGTGTGTGTGGCCAAAGGGGGAGAGGGAGAAAAATAAAAGCAGGAGGCGAGAGGGAGGTCGGAGAGAGAGAGCACACATGGCCAAGGGGGATAGGGAAGGAAAAAGTGGAAGGCCAAGGAGGACAGCACTCACAGGGGGAAGTGTGAGGCCAGATGGGTGGAGGACAGAAGGAGGAAAATAAAAAAGAGAACGTGATGGGAGAGATGGAGGCAGAGATTGAGAGGAAGGGGAGGGCTGAGGCGGAGACCGCAGGAGGCTGAGGGCAAGAGCATCACGTGAGGCCAATGGGATGGGGTGGCCGGAGAGGGAGCAGGCAGCCAAGGGGAAGAGCATGCAAGGCCAGAGGAAGACGGGGAGCGAGAGTGGGGAAGGGGGAGCCCCAAAGGAGAGAGGGGGAAGAGGACAAAAGAGTGGAAGGCCAAGGGAGAGGGGGAGGAAAACAGGGAGCCAGAGAGAAGAGGCAAATAAAGGAGCAGGAGGTCAATGCAGGGGGGGAGAGGCGTCCCACCAACCTAACTGGTAGCTGCTTATAAGGGATGTGATCCTGTTTCCTTCTTCCCATCAGGGAGGGCAGTCACCTGGACCTGCAGTTGAGCCAGTAGAGACCGTAAAACCAGCAGAAAACAAACTTTCTAAAAATTTAAGAAAACAAAGAGTTTTCCACCTGTTTGGTTCCCAGAACTAGATTGCAGAAGAGCTGGGGAAGCTTGGGAGCTGGCATGGGAAAGAGGTAGAAATACACAAGATTTCTCTTACTGTTGGCAGCAAGCTACCAGATCGTCAAACCATACCTTCTGTTCATGAACCTGCAGTACTCTACAGGCTGAGTCCTGCCCTGATGAAGCCTGTGTATGTTTACAGCCTCGTGAACTGCAGACTTGGAAGCATTGCTGGCACTTCAGAAAGAGGACAGGAGAGGAAGAATTAAAAGAGATAGAAGTGGGAGCTTTGAGAACAAGCACGAGGAGAAAGTTCCTGGTTTAAGAGGCAGCAAGACGAAAGGCAAGAAGAAATCAGGACCGTCTAAGTGGGAGAAAAGGAGAAGAAAGGTAATCCTGAAAGGGCAATAAATCAAGCAGGGTCTCAGAGCGAACAAAGTCACTAAGTTTATCAGAGAAGCTGCAGCCCAGAGAAGAGATGTTACAATATGCCCTCTGAGAGCAGTCCTGGGCTGACAGAGGCAGTGTACTGAGACAGGATTTCTAAGAGGTGGGAAAAGGGCTGACAGGTACAAAGGAAAAATTGAGAGGTGAAAAGAAGCATTAAAGGAAGAATAAAGTCGTCAGTTTTGGAAAGAAAGCACCTTATGACAGGAAGCAGAGAGGAGAAGCAGCTTGAAGACAGTCAGCAACATCAAGCAAGTACCAGGAAAGGCTAGAAAGGGGAAAGGGTCAGCAGCTCCCTTTATTCTAATTAATTCTAATTTATTCAGTCCCTAAATAAAAATCAAAAGGAGAGCAAAGAGCATAGCTGACAAAGCCAGAGCTGTAGTTAAAAGGCAGAAGAAAGTCCACGAAAAATGCAGCTTCCCTTATCAAGAAGTCAAGTGAACGAGCTAACTGAAGGAACAATCCAGATACTGCTGTGGTCAGAAGTATCCAATATAACCAACTGCTCTCTCCCATTCCTCACTCAGTGTCATTCATCTCATAGCAATTCAGCAATGATAAGTCATAGAATCATAGAATTGTCAGGGTTGGAAGGGACCTTAAAGATCATCTAGTTCCAACCCCCTGCCATGGGCAGGGACACCTCCCACTAGATCAGGTTGCTCAGAGCCCCGTCCAGCCTGGCCTTAAAAACTGCCAGGGATGGGGCTTCCACCACCTCTCTGGGCAACCTGTGCCAGTGTCTCACCACCCTCATGGTGAAGAACTTCTTCCTAACGTCCAGTCTGAATCGACCCATCTCTAGTTTTAATCCACTCCCTCTAGTCCTACCATTACCCGACATCCTAAAAAGTCCCTCACCAGCTTTCTCGTAGGCCCCTTAAGATACTGGTAGGCCACTATAAGGTCTCCTCGGAGCCTTCTTTCCTCCAGACTGAACAACCCCAACTCTTTCAGTCTGTCCTCATAGGAGAGGTGCTCCAGCCCTCGGATCATCCTCGTGGCCCTTCTCTGGACACACTCCAGCACATTCATATCTCTCTTGTAGTAGGGGCTCCAGAACTGGACGCAGTACTCCAGGTGGGGTCTCACGAGAGTGGAGCAGAGGGGAAGAATCACCTCCCTTGACCTGCTGGCCACGCTTCTCCTGATGCAGCCCAGGATACAACTGGCTTTCTGGGCTGCTGGTGCACACTGACGGCTCATGTTGAGCCTCTCATCCACCAGCACCCCCAAGTCCTTTTCTTCAGGGCTGCTCTCAAGCCAGTCACTGCCCAGTCTATATCGCTCCTTGGGATTGCTCCGACCCAGACGGAGGACCTTGCACTTGGTCCTGTTGAACTTCATGAGGTTGGCATGGGCCCACCTCTCCGGCCTGTCAGTCTCCAGCTTGCCATCTCTGGATGGCATCCCTTCCCTCCAGCGTGTCAGCCACCCCACACAGCTTGGTGTCGTCGACAAACTTGCTGAGGGTGCACTCAATGCCACTGTCCATGTCGCTGATGAAGATGTTAAACAAGACCATCCCAGTAATGATCCTTGAGGGACTCCACTTGTCACTGGCCTCCACTTGGAGATGGACCCATTGACAGCCACTCTTTGGGTGTGGCCGTCAAGCCCGTTCTTTATCCACTGAATTGTCCATCGATCAAACCCATATTTTATCCGCTTGGAGACCAGGATGTCATGCAGGACAGTGTCAAAGGCTTTGCTCAGATCCAGCTAAATGACATCAGTTGCTCTCCCCTTGTCTATTGATGTTGTGACCTTCTCATAGAAGGCCACCAGGTTTGTCAGGCATGATTTGCCCCTGGTGAAGCCATGTTGATTGTACCCAATCACCTCTTCATTATTCTTCTGCCTCAGCAGTGCCTCCAGGAGGATCTGCTCCATAATCTTACCAGGCACAGAGGTGAGACTGACTGACTGGCCTATAGTTCCCTGGTTCCTCCTTCTTTCCCTTTTTGAAAATGGGGATTTTGTTTCCCCTTTTCCAGTCAGTGGGGACTTCACCAGACTGCCATGACTTTTGGAATATAATAGAGAGCAATTTATCAACCTCATCCGCCAGTTCCTTCAGTACCCATGGGTGTATCCCATCAGGTCCCATGGACTTGCACACTTTCAGGTTCATCAGATGGTCACGAACCTGATCTTCACTTACAATGGACAGTTCTTTCCAACCCCTGCCATTACCTTCTGTGACTCTGGGAGTGTGGCTGGAGCCCTTGCCAGTGAAGACTGAGGAAAAGAAGTCATTGAGAACCTCGGTCTTCTCCATATCACTTGTCACCAGCTCTCCCGTTTCCTTTCTGAGGGGGCCCACACATTCCCTAGTCTTCTTCTTACCATTAATATGCCTATAGAAATTTTTGCTGTTTCCCTTGATCTCCCTGGCTAGATTTAATTCTAACTGAGCTTTAGCTTTTCTAACCAGGTCTCTTGCTGCTCAGACAGCTTCCTTAGTCCCTGGTTACCTACTCTGTACATCCTTAAACTGGCAGTTCTGCAGCAGATGGTAAGGACAGATAGATATACATTTGCTTATTGAGTACAGGAAACAAGTCAAGAAACTAAGCCATGCAGGCCTTTAAGTCCCTATTTTAAGGTACCAGTGACATTTCCAGTCTTGCACATTATGGAACTACTGGTGAGATAAAGGAAGAGAGAGAGGAGGTTTAACGTGGCTGTTCAGGCTCCAAATCCTAGATCAAGCTTTCCTGTAAATGCGGTACATCTCTTAAAGCCATTTCTTGATGCTTCACATGTCAGCTTCCCCACAGCAGAAATTAACTTCACCCCTCCCTCTCAGCAGTATCATCACCTCCTCCAAACTCACTCCCCAAAACCAGAGAAGATATGAATATTCTCTAACCTTTTCCTGCAATGACTGTAGGTGGACTGCCTGCATCACATCTGAAAGACTCTACTTTCACAGTGCAGAGATTTTGGCTTTCTGAGGAGGATCTGGCATTTTTGAGTCACTGCTGCCTGTTAAAAAATGAAGTAGGAGATGAAGAGCAGATACCACACACCCCCACAGGGATACGTCAGGTAGTGATGTGCAGTTGCTGCTATGTGGTTTTGCAACCTACAGTCCTGCAAATGTCCAAGCATTTCTGCGCAGGGACTACTCCAAGGGCTTAAGATCTGCAGCCCACTAGGTGAGATCTGGCTACTCAAACGAGTCAAGTCGACTGCCTCTAAAAGCCCTTTATAAGCACACGTCAGACAGCAGATTTCATGGCTACTAGTATGATGGTCTTTCTTTGTGTTTGTGATAAGGTTACAGCACTGGCAGAGGCTGCAAGGCAAGGTATATACAAGCAAAACAGCCACGACATTTCTATATTTGTGCACATTCCAGATCACTTTCATAAACCCGGTAGGCTCAATTTATGAAAGTAGCACATTTCCCCTGCTCCTAACACAGATGTGTTCTGAGAGCCTTTGTGAATGGTCAATTCTTGCATTTCTTTACAGTAAGAAGTAGTGACAACATTGTAAAGCTGGCAGCTAAACTCATGTTTTGCCTACCAAAGTGAGTGGAATCACATCCAAGAGAAGTACCATCTTCTAAAATTCCTGTGCAAAGTTGGGTTTGAACAAGCAAGCTATGTATGCAGGCTACATTGCTCAAGTACCACTGAAAGTGAAAGCAATGCTCCCTTATTTTCCTGTCAAAAGTTAAACAGACTGCGAACCAATGCCAAAGAAAAAATAATGAGACTTTTTCCCCATTTGATTATTTCTTCATCTTCCAAAGATGGAAAATAACAATTTATTTCAATACTGTATTTGCCTCCCCTGAAATTATTGATGCCTTCATGTTCCTGAGTGCTATGTCTCTGGGTGTATTTTGGGGGAATAATAAAAAAAGTAAACACCACCGGGCAAAAACTTTGGGTTTAGCCTTAAGCATTACCATGGTGCTGTAAAGCTGTGCCAAGAACCAGCACCGAGCACCAGGCAAGTTTCACACACAGACCAGCAGCCATTCGGTCATAGCAGGGTCAGGCCTCCCCCTTCGAAAGCAATGGGAAAACCCTTCTGCAGCAGCAAAAGGCGTCTGTTCTGCCGGCCGGCACCGTCCATTCCGGCACGCAGAGCATGTGCCACCCGGCGCGGGGCTGCCGCTGCCGCCGGGCATCCCCCGGGCCCGGGCCCGACTCCGCGCGGCTCCGGCGGGAGCAGGCGCTAGAACACCCGAACCGCACGAGAGACCGCACCGGCCTGTTGCCCCCAGCAGGTCCTGCCCCCGCAGCGCGCCTTTGCCGTGTCCAGAGGAGCCCGCGGCCCCTGCGTCCCAGCCCATTTCTCCGAGCAGGCGGCAGCGAGACCCGGCTCCACAGGGCGGCAGCCGCAGAGCTCCCCCGCGCTGCGGAGACCTTCCCGACCCCGCACCGGGAGCGGAGCCCGGAGGCAGGCGGGCAGCGGCGACGGGGGCGGCCCCCACGACCCGCGAAGCCTGAGCGGACCCCGCCCGGACAAGAGCAGGCGAACGCACCCGCGTCTCGTTCACGCAAGTTTGCGTTTACCGTTCCGGGGAGTCGGTGGACACAGAGCCGGGGCTGCCCGCCAGGCCGCCGGTGGGCGGGAGCGCGCCGCAGCCTCGCCGCCCGCCGCTCCCTCAGGGCGGCCCCCGCCCCGCGCTCCCCTCAGGGCTGCCCCCGCCCCGCGCTCCCCTCAGGGCTGCCCCGTCCCGTCCCGTCCCGTCCCGCCGCGCGGGCTCCGCACTCACCTGGGCGCGGGGCTTTCGCCATGTCGGGGCTGCCGCTCGCAGCCGAACCGTCGCGGCCGCCTCAGGTGCTCGCCTCAGGTGCTCGCCCGCGGGGCCGCCCCGGCGCGCCGGTACCCCGCGCACCACCGCCCCATCTGCTCCCGGCGGAGGCCCCGCGCCGCCCACTCGCCTGCGGCTCGGAGACGCGGCCGGGAGACGCCGCCGGGTGCCGCCGCGCCGCCCGCCCGCCGCGGCGCAGCCGCCGTCGTTAAAGGCGCAGCGAGCGGCTCCGCGGAGAGTGGGGGCCGGGCCCGCGCAGCGCGGGGATGGGGCTGCTCATGCCGGCCCCCGGGGCAGCGGCTGCGGGTCCCTGCGGCGCGGGGAGGGGCGCGGCGCGTCCCCCCGATCCCGCCCGCAGCGTTCGCCTCCCCCCGCCCGGCCTCGCCGCTGCCGGCGGGAACCCGCGCCGGGGCGAGGCACCGGCCGAGGCCGCCCGTTGCGGCGGTGCCGGGGCTCGGGGCGGAGGCTCTCCGGGGCTGTGGCCTGCTCGCCCTGCCCGGTGGCCCCCCGGGAGCCGCGGGCGGGGGGCGGTTGGAGGAGGAGAGGGGATGGTGTTGCTGCCAGCGCCGGGCCCAGCTCCTATCCCCGGGGGGCAAGTGCCGCAGGGCTCGGCCCTGCCCCGCAGCGCTGCTCGGGCGAGGGGCTGCGATGGGCTTTTAACAGCCAAAACCCTTTGGCCGTTGCCCAGTCCTGTGTCAATGCAGGGCTGAACCGCCTCAGCGGTAGGCGAGCAGCTTAAGAGTCTGCCGAGAGTCGACGAGGGAACTTTGAGGGCAAGAGGCTGCCTCCCTCAAGAGCCTCACTAGTGTCATTTCTATAACACCATCAAGGGACAAAGTAGAGTAGGCAGCTTCTCCAGATCTTTCAGGAACTGGGAGAAACTCACCTCAAGAAACATCTTAAATGGCAGCTCGTCTTGTGGGAACAATGGGAGGGGGCAGGCGGAGAGCCTATGAGGGCTTACATTTTATTTACAGCATGCCAGAACACCACCAAGTAAAGCACAGTAAACAAAAGTTTTGCCCAAGGAAGCATAAAATTGTTTTAGCAATAAGATTTCTGCATAATATTATAGCCTGGGTAAATAAAAATACTGAACTAAGTCAATTCAGTCTTTTCCTTAAGCAGAAAACGCAAGATGCAACAATTTAGGCATTAATATCTATATAAGATTCACGCTCTGCAAAGTGTTTTCAAACCCACCATATTCTATGCTCTAAAAAGATTCTATGCTCTAAATTAGAGCTCTACAGCTCTAATTTTGCTGGAAGAATAACTACTTCTGAAATGCCTTCAGGTTATGAACTGTATAGAGAACACGAACAATACTGTACTCAGATCCGATAAAGATTAAGTTCCTCTCTCCTCCTTTGTCCTCTACCCCCTTTTGCTGACAGGGAAAGCGAAGTACAAAGACTTAGAGGCAGAAGCGGAACCCGGGTGTACAATTCCAGAGCTCTGCCCTGCATGCGCGGAGGTTCTTCATTAAGCAGCTCCTTTCAACTTACATCACAAAGCGCAAATTTACACCTCGCAGTGACAGCACGCTACAAGATACATCTCAAGCCACTATATTTAGATAAAATGGTGGTAGGCAAAGGGTGGAACTTGGGTCAGGAGACACTGCTCCCATATCAGTTTGACAGACACCGCTTTTTCCTGCCAGACCAGCCACCTCTTCCCTGCACTCCTTTGCTCAGAGAAAGTACACCCTGAATAACATGTAAGAGCAACCTTTGCCTTTAATCGAATTTATATTAGTGCCTCTTTGAAAACACATTTCAAAATCAGTCTCTGACCCAGCCACTGAAAGAAGATTGGATTAGCGTTTGATACCAGTTTAATAGGATTGGTTTGTAATTTGAACATAAACTAGCACCCCCATCAACAGGTGCCCCATCCGTTGTTCAACAATTTTTAATGGAAATCATACCAGCAAACTGTTCTGGAAGAATATGCTTTACAAAGCAGCTTTATCATTTTCCCTGCCCCAGATTCTATCATCTAGGAGTCATTGCAGATGTTCTGCCTCACCACCCACCATCCTCCCCCAAGAAAACAGACCTTTGCACAACAGCTCTGGATGTAAGCAAGCATAAGCTTTGTTGTTTCTCACGCACCACCACAATTATTCCAACACATATTCTTCCTTTACGGCTCTTTTGCCCTGGGCTGGATGCAGTGACTGAAAAAACCCCAGGCTTTCCATTGGCACGGCTGCCCGAGCAGCCTTTGAAGGCAGTAAGAACCACAATGCCTCCCTCGAGGGGAAAAGATTTATTTACGTTGTCCTGAGCACCGAAAGCAGACAACTGCCAGCCCTTGACAACGTAAACCTCCAGAAATTTTTTCTTTCTCCTGAAGACTTGCAAAAGCTTCAGAAATTGCAACTAAATATTTTTGATACATAAAGGCACACAAATTTTTTCATGCATTACAGAGTCATAGCCAAATAATAATGTAAGAAAAATATCCTAAGCCAGGCAATGGCCTGAGCTGGAATGCCTTTAAAGATATTTATACATCCAAGTACCTGTTGAGAAAAGTATGTAATTCCAAACACATTTACTCTTAATTCTGAACATGTTTTGTTCTACTGGTGACCCATGTTCTTTTCCTTACAATAGAGCAGAGAAATTCCTCTCAAGGCAAAGCCTCTGTCAAAGGATGTGCCACATCATTACTAGGTTTTCTGGTGTTGCAAGATATCTAATTATAGAAATCAAACCTTGTACAAAATGTGGTTTGCATGCTAATTCATGCAGAAAAATATCAACACAGTAGGCAGCGCCACGTGTTAGGGGCAATACAGAGCCACCTGAGGACGGGAGCGCAGAGGAGAATGCTATCAACTGACACTATTGCCCCCCTGAAAACATCTGCCCACCTAATGATCCAAAGCTGGACCAAACTGGGCAGGGGGAGTTGCTGCAGCTGTACACCAGGGCCTAGGCAGCAAAGGTTGGTAGGTTGGTTAATGTCTCCAGGACTGGATTCAAGCCTGGCTGTGCTTGCTGGCACTGGGTTCAGTCTGGTTTAAGCAGCCTTTGGAGCCAAACCAGGAGGCTGCTGAGGAAGTAAGGGAAATGAGAGATCTGTTCCTCTAGAGCCAGCATTGTTTGTCCAAATTCAGAAGATAATTGCTTATTTCAAGAAGGGGTGACGCTGAGTGCAGTTCCCATCAGGATTTGTGGGATGTCAGTGATACAGCAGTGCGGACTCAAGGAAAGCAGCTGATGAGGAGGGTGCAGTGAAGGTCAGGAGAACCCTTTAAGCTCAGTTCCTCTATCCTCCTTGGAGTCACCATCGAATTGGAGAGGCAGCCCTAAGCAGCAGACAACATATTGTGTCAGAGAAAACAGCAGGCAGTAGAGCAGCTCACAGCCAAGTGCTGCACGTCAGCCACCCACTAGAAAAGGGTTGCACTGCGCTGTTTTACTTGGAAGGACTAAGAAATTCTCTGGCAGCAGATACACCTGCTTTGTGGCTGCTCTTGCCAGGGAAACAGCCAAAGAAGCTGTCCAGGATCCAAGAACAAGCCTTGAGATGGCAACTCTTGGCAACATAACTTCAAATAGTTTGAGAGGCCTCTCTGCACCGTTTATGTGTCACCCACAGCCAAAATAAAAAAGAGACAGGATATGTCAGAGCCCAGCACGTTAGAGGAGAGCAGCATTCTGCCAAAAAACAAAGGGAACGAAATCGTAATCTGCAGAGGCATAACAGAAGACAGCAATGGATGGGCAAGTGGTCTCAACAAAGACTTTACAGTACTTCCAGGTACAGGGAATTGTCTAGCAGGAAGGTGCGTGGCTGGGTGAGGAGGCTTGATGTCGCCAGGTTGCTGCCAGCTCTAGTTAATCCCAGGTACCAGAAAGGCCTCATACAGCCCTTATTACTAAGGTTGCACTGACGGACACCAGGATTGCTCAGCTTTGCAGCCGGAGCTGGATGCGTGGCTGTAAAAAGTCCACAACAGACACAGGGCACCCAGACAAATGCCTGGCAATGAAAATTTTCCTACCAGTATCACAGGTGTCGCTCTGCAGAGAAGCAGGGTCTAACTGATGGCCAAGACCGCTGGCAGCAGGTGCAGAAGCAAGAGCTGAGGGAGGCTCAGTCCTGAAGCAACCAGCCCCCTCATCTCCCACTTCTTCATTGGCCCTGGACTGGAAGATGCTCTTTCCTCCCGCTTCAGGTCTTCTCAATAGCCAGAGCCTGTCCAATTAAAGGTCCGTCAGAGCAGGAGCAGACTGGTTCTGATCAATGATGTCAGGGCTGAGGCCTTCTTAAATGCAGGCAAGGAAAACTGGTACTTGCTGGTTTAACTCCAGTGCTCTCCAGTATTGGTAGCTACAGGAGGAGGAAGGCACAAGGTATGAAAACAGATGGAAAGAAAGTTGTTAAGAATTAGAATCGCAGCAACGAAGAAGGAGTAATTTCATAAGTAATTAATTTATATCTAGTATTTGTTACCACACTGCAGAATCACTGCTTTATCAAGATTGTCTGTTTTCCCTGCACTGTTTACAATTGTTTAATAAAAGGGAGAGATTTGCTGAGCATGAGGCAAACAGCTTCCAGTTCCAGATGGGAGACAGAAATACAGCTCACAAAAACTCCCTGGGTACAAACGAGAGCACATGGAAGATGTGCTCCAGACCCTACAGGAAAGCTCCCACATTCAAATATACCCGTGTAGTCATAACTTTTTAAACCTGGTGGTGCTGCAGAAAGAGTTACTTTGAAGAAGCAATCCTCCCTGTCCACTCTAAATAGCACACCAAGGCCATTGATCTTAGCAATTTTCAGAAGAACAGTTCCACAGATCAAAAAAACCCCAAGTGTTCAGAAATTAATGAATCAAAACTTAAAGGAATAGTATGAAATTGTAGCAGCTGTAGATTTTCATGCGTTTGTGAGCTTTTTTTTTTGTCAAGTTTTGACATGGGGAGGGGAGGAAGCTGGAAAAGGAGGGCAATGTCTTAATTTTCAAAATGTTAGAATACAGGTCGCGTTTGTCAAGCTTTCCGCCCGCAAAAATCAGGACAGGACAGTGACAAAACTGTCCTGTTGAGAGGGAAAGGAGGAAGAAGCAAGCAAATCCAAGCATACAATTTTTATCTAGATTACTGCAAACATGCAGAAAAAGACTCAGGTAATCAGCATCTACTGATTAAAAACAAAAGCTAAAACTTGCCATGGCTACATACTGGTTTGCTCATACTATAATCTTTCTGATTAGATATCTCATTCTTTCAATATAGAATAGCTCAGATCTTGTCCTCTCTTGCCTCCCTGTTCTAACCCACTGTTAAAGAATAACCCAGACTCTCCAATCTCCAATATTACTGATACTCGCTGTGCTTTATTGAGCCCTTTCTGATTTTTCCATTGAAAAAAGAGGAAGATGGTGATAAAATTGTGGGGTCTCTCCATTTCAGTGGATAAGCACAGGGCATCTATTCTTTCCATGTGGAAAAGTCTATCAGTTTCCCGATGTTATTTTCCATAAGGGCAGCCTGTTTTTTTCTAAATCATTGTTATAGTGGCTTAAGGCGTTGCTAGGAAGGCTTCTTCCCAGAGCCTGACTGCTGGTCCATAGCAGAGCAGAATGTTAGGAAAGATCAGCAGGAGGATGGACTATGATAAATGCAACAAGATTTGTTGATGAATATCAGCTTGATCCTAAATCCATCTTTTTATACTAAATGAGGGACTGGGTATTTGAAAAAAAAAAACCAAAAACCAACCAACAACACCTGGATACATTCAGGAGAACAAAAATTAAATGCTGAAGGAGTAATCAGCCAGCGCAGCTCTCTGGGTGCTTAGATAGCAGGCTATTTTTAGTCAGCCGTTTCCTAACTGAAACGCTGAGGGGAGAGGGAGAGACCGTGATACCGGATTTTTCGAAGCATCCCCGTTCTGCAGTGCAGCAGCAGCTGTTTGCACAGACAGACCCAGCCTCCATTTCCACGGGCTCTCTCAGGCACAGACCCGTCCCAGCAGCGCAACGGCCCGTCCTGCTGCTGGGAGCGACGCTGCGAAGGGCCCGAGCTCTGCTGCGGCTCCGCGGCTCGTCGCACCCTGCCAGGCTGGGTGCAGGATGGCGGCTGCGTGACCGAGACACCTGTGCGAACCACGCTCACGCTCCAGTCCTACTTTGAGCGAGGTAAGGCAGAGGAGCCCAAGGAATTGGGGAAAGAAGGATTCAGCAGGACGGAGGCTTTCACACCATGCTGCCACGCCACCCGTATCAATTCGACTGAAGTTAGACCTATCCTTGATAATTACGAGACTGTCACAGCTGAGAAACTCAGAGCGGCACAGCTAGGCTGGCATTAAATTGTCACTGTCAGGTAGCAGTAGCCGTACAGCTGTGATACCAAACGGTTTCTCTGAAGCTGCAAAGCATCTGCAGGACGCAAGGGAGTTACTTGTGTAGTCAGCCCCTCTGAGTTCTCCACTACCATAGGTATATTGCAATCAATAACCAAGTTAAGACTGTCGGCTATAAAGAGCCATTATACTTTGACAATAGCATACGCATTTCTTTATACCATGTTTAGAGAGTTAACAGTTTGGAAAATCCTGTCATAGATGAACTGGAAATGCACAATGCTCCTAAAAAAAGCATTTTTTCCCCCAGGACTTGCACCTTGGTTTCTGCTGGTACACAAGTTATTCAGAACCAGCTCACAAAAAGATATGGGGGGGGAGGGGGGGGGAAGCCCCCCAACTCGTATTTTTCTACCCATCAACCCACAAAGGCCCAGACTGAGACAAGAGACTGACTCCGCAGCTGCTGTGCGTACTCTGCGTGACTCCGTGCACATCCCTCTCCTCACCTGTAATACAGTTCTAGATCTATTAATATTTCCAGTAATGGTTTCTCTTGAAGCAAGCAGGACTCACCTACTGTAACTCCCAAACTGCTGGCTTCTTCCCTCTTTAGCAGGTATCTGATCTTCACTTTACGTGTTGAGGAAACGGGCTCCTCAGGCATTCACGGCTTCTGGCCAACAGACGATTATCGTTCTGCTGTGCAGACAGAGAAGACAGCATACTAGGCACTGGCTATTTCAATACCCACTTTGTCTCTAGTAAGAGGAGTAAAAAAACCAAAAGTCTCTACCTGCAGGCAAAGTCACACAATGCTGTGCAAAGGAAAGGGAAAAATCTCAAACATTAATTAGAAACTTTCCTAGAAGTCACAGACTGGAGAGGATTGGACAAAGTTGACACTGGAGTGGCAGAATTCTGGCTAAGGATGCTCTAATTTGTAAAGTAGATTGTCTCAAGGGTCTATTTAAACAGATGAATGCAATAATCTACCTGAGTCATTGTGCTGTCACTGCATCTCGGCTTCCTCTGGAGATGCTACTAGCAAGAGCTCTGCGAGGTGCCAGCAGTGCTGTGATCTGCCTTCTTCAATGTGGGAAGAAGGTGTGCATTTGAAGAAGTGACATGCACCCTTCAATCCTGCTAACATGGATCAGATCCACTTAGGTTACTGTCTTGGCAAAAGCCACCACAGTGCTATTACGCAGATTTAAAAAAAAAAAAAAAAAAAAAAAAATCCATTGTTACAGTGTTTTCAAATAAAGCAAAAAGGTACCGACTTTGGCCATATGAACCTCTCCACTTTCCATCTGTCAAAATGGAAAAGTAAAAACATTTATTATCCAAATCAAAAACCACTGACGCAGTGCATTGGAAAGAATGCTACTTGGTGCTCTGGAGACCTGAAACTGCTCCGTGGGCATCTGGCAGACTTTGGCAAGCTTTCCTCCCATGCACGTATGTGCAGCTTTGTTCAGCTCACACAGTTTCTGTTCAGCAGATGGATCTTCCCCGGCTCAGCTTTGCTAAGACACGCTGCCTAGATCCACAGCTGGAGCTGATACAGCTGGATTGCTCAGTTCCAGAGCCAGGCCTCCATACAAGCCAGGGTGATGCCATCAGTATGATGCAGAAGAGCAGGTCAGTAATGGTGAGCGGAGACACCCTGACGAGGCTGGTGCATTCCAGAGGGTGAAACGCCACCTCCCGTCTTCCCACTGCTATTAATAACCTCTCGTTAGAGAAGTCTTCATGCTGATGATAAATGTCACTCTACACCCCCTGCCTCAGACTAATAACTTAGAGACCTTTTTCTCCTGGTGGCACCCATGGCCCTCATTTACCAGTACCACGTAAGAGGCAGCTATGGAACCATCTGTGTAGTGCATAGGGAGGAATAATACCAAGCGTGCAGAAACTATGCTTGCAAGGCTGCCGTTCTCAAACTCCTTCACAACCCTTCAAGCTCAGTTACTCCAGGCTACAGTCAGCCTTTCCCTTTCTCTGACAAAGGGGATTTTGCTAAATTTTTGGCACTGAGTCTTCATCCTGGAGCCACAGGACCCGGTTAGCTTTCAAAGAACATTACTGGACTGCGGATATTTTTTCCCCTGCTTCCTTGCCACAACCCAATTCGTCCTATCTTTTGGCACAAGCCAGGTGCATTAAGCAGACATTCGTGGTTTTCAGATGTTTTGGGGAAGATTCAACCTAGCAGCTGGGTTATAGCGGAGAGAGATTTGCCTCTTCCACTTGTTCTGCTTCTGCGTAACTCGCTGCCTAAAGGGTCGGTGTCTCATCGCCCACAGAACTGAACATACACAAGGCAAAATAAACCCTCTGCGTCTTTCCCACAGCATCGGCACTTACTGACCCTGGTCAGGCCAGTCTTTGACCAGGGGCGATGATGGACCCTTCTGAGAACGGCCCGCGAGGCACAACCTGTCACTAACTCCCACCCCGACCCCAGGGGTTCTGGCTGTGCCTGCAGGCAAAGTCCAAGCCTTTCAGAAATGGAACAAATGTGCTGGTTACTGATGTTTCTTTGATTATATTATTTCTTATATTATTCTCTGGGCAGCCTTCTGCAGTTGATTGTATTTTGTACAGATTGCAGGATGCTGGAAGAGGCCGCTTGAGGAGCTGTCTATGTGGAATGGCCCAGCTTGATCTCCCTTGGGCATCTCGGTTTGGGTCCATTTGAACAATGCTATTTATGTTTCAGTAATACTGGGGACTTTTTGTTCCATGCCAGCTCAAAAAGGGACAGAAACTGCTACAGTGAGTTAAAAAAAGGAAGAGGAAGAAGAAAGAAAAAGAGTCACCATGCGCATTTTAAGAGGTTTATTAATAACTGACACCGATAGTGCCCCCTTCTGCTGGTATAATCATTGTTAAGCGTGTGCTCCTGAGGTGGTTAGAGATCCACGCTGGAAGTCTTGACAACAGAAGCAACCACTCTTTAAAGAAGTTTCCTTGTTCTCTATCTCCGTCCTGCTCACCCAGTTCTGTTTGGCTACTTTTAACTGAGCCCAAATATTCAGAAGCAGGAGAGGGACGTCAGGGGATGGGCGCTGGGGTGGGGGGAAGGCAGCAGCAGCCTTACCTTTAGTTTAATTGGTGCTACTTAGTTTCATACTCAGAATGAGCTTCTTTTCCCAAGCATTCCCAGACAATTAACAGAGAGCGTAACCTTTCATTTGAATTTCAGCCACATTTACAAACCTCGGAGACGAAGGAGAGTTCCAGTGAAAACTCCTTGACAGCAAACTGCCTTTCGCTCAGCTGCCTGCGCTGGTGTGGCCCACAGAACTGATGCTGCGAAGACCAGGTTCTTGGCAGATTGCCCCAAACTGAAGACCAAATCCTGACAGTTGCTGAGCACTAAACTCCAACGGAAACTGCAGGAGCTTGTCCCTACCAAGACTTCCCTGGGACAACTAAAGATCAACTCCCCGGACACGACCCTTCCTCACATTGCTATTGTCATGTTTGACTCACAGAAGGAAAGGAATAGCCGAGGATAAAAAAATACATCAGTGCAATAAACAAAGGAGACTCAGATTCCCAAGAGAGGTTTAAAGCCTGCAGAAATTCGGGATTGCTTTATTTCTATCAGGCAGATGCAAGTAAGATGTCTCAAGCTTTTGTTCTGCTCATTAGAAGGCTGAGCAAAACTTGCCTGAAGACAAAGGGGGTGGTAGTAGAAAAAGAATTGCAATTTAATTTCAAAAAAGTCAGCATTTTCTCCCCCTGACTTCATCAACACTGATTGCTCTCTCGCTCTGCATTTGGTTTGGTCAAGATAACTTCACTGACTACCCCTTGCTCAGGCAAGTGCATTACCGAGTAAGAATTTAGACTGCTGTAACGAAGTGCCAACTGATTAGCACCACTTTCCTTCCAATGAGGAAGTAAACTTCAAAGGCATCCTGAATAGCTTGAGGTACATCTTTTCTATCAATATAAATCAAGATCTAATGAACAACGATATGGAAAAGAAATCAGCCCAAGAGTCTGCACGTTAGCAGAAACACCCAGTTTTCCTCTCAGCTGTCAGCAGGCGGGACAGACTAATGAGACGTTGGTTTTCTTTGTCAAGCTCGCTACAATTTCCAACCCCCTTCCTTTTTCATTGCACTTCGTCTATTTTAAAATAATCTGCCCACACAGAGAAACACTCCGTAACACGTCAGGTATAAACAGCCGAGACAACGTGTGCCCTGAGAGCGAAGGGAGCGGAGCACCAGACTGAGGAGAACACAGGCGTGTTCCAGGTACTCTCTGGGGTTTGCCGCACAGGGTGGCCAGTGCCCGGTGGCAGCCACGAGCTGTTTGTGGCTCGCAGCAGCCTTCAGGGGCCAGACCAGCCTTTTGCTGCATTACCCCACAGACCTGCTCAGCCAAAGCTGCCACCGTGGCGGCGCAGGGGATGGGGCCGAGGTCCTTCCTCTCCATCACAGCACATGAAAACACCAGCCACAAAATAGCAGCGCTCTGCCGCTGTCGCTTGATTTCCAGTTCGAACACAGCCTGTAGAGAGACCCTGTACAGTTACTAATCCCACACGGGCCCCTGCCAAAGGACTTTTACAACTACAGGGATAACGAAGGGCTGTTGACCGGGAGAATGGGGAATCTATTGACAGCCCTTTCACTCATAAAATGACCTAAGTTATAGCCTTTCCTTGCCTCCAAGCCTATTAAATCTTACTGTTTCCTAACCTCTGACACAGGCTCAAACAGGAAGCTAAAACCTTTCTAAAAAGAAGCAAAAATAAAGGAATTCTAATCAGTTAACATGGACCAGAGTAAGTCTTTCTGCAGAAAATCTTCTTTCTGGGACACCCACCCTCCTTCCCTCTCCCAGCTCCTGTCTAGATCTTCTACAAGTAATAAAGCCCAACTTACCACCACACAGCGGCCAGGCTGAGATAAGCCAAAGGGCTTGGCAGGCTGGAGCATCCCTCAGCTCTCAGGCCCGCAGGTTTACTCCTCCACAGCTGAGTGTTGCTCTGCACCGAGCCAGCCCCTTTGCATCAGGGCTGCATCCGCCCCCAGCCCAGGGGGCTGGCCACGGTCAGGTTGATGCAAGTCAGGTTGATGTAAGTCAGGTTGATCTAGGGGTTATGAGAAACAATACTGAAACAGATCCTTAGGGGAACTAGACCAAGACACCAGTGACGTTCAGTCCCCACTGGTTTTAGTGGAAGCCCAAAGGACTAGCAAGCAGCTTCAAAAATCACCACAGTCAGCCAGGTTCTGGCTCCACAGAGCTTTCAGGTACCAAACAGAGGGTGGAGGACAAGTGCTTAATGCATAAGGAAAGGTTACAATTCTCAGTATATACAACATACCATTAAGAAAACCCACCTGTATTATCTAAGTCCTGAGAAAACATTCCTCCCTATATTAAACAGCTAGAGTGATCACGACTGAGAGCTACCGAGACGTGCCTCGTTCTCTTTCTTCCTTCCCATCCCTTCCTCCCCCAGTTCTCACACCAGTCGGAGGGTTTGGTGCCCGCGTGTTCCCCAGGGCAGTGTTCCCGCACTCACCTCCAGAGAGTGGCTCCAGACACTGGTAAAGAAAGACGTTGCCTCCACAAAATGAGTGGAAGTAAGGACTGGCCTTTGAACACTGGGTTACGTTTCCTTCTGTGCAGGGTAATACCTGCAATTTAAAATGAAATCCTGTTATGTATTTATTTCAGCTGTTCTCAGTGAGGTCCTTCAGAAGGCAGGCTCTGCCGGCCAGGTCTCTGCTCCACATCGATGCGGTGATAGTGGTTAGGAGCTCCCTGGGTGTGCCAGGAGCTGGGAGAACCCAGGCAGCCCTTTGACCAACACATCGCAGCCTCTGGAATGCATGAGACAACAGGCACAATGCACTGGGGAAGCACAGGGAAGCAGGTGATAAATGACCAGCTGGGACCACTGTCCTTTAGCCTGCTGCTTTTCTCTCAGACCAGACTTTTAGGACCATCCTAAGTGCAATCTAGTGCTTCAAGCATGCTGCAAGCGAATGTGGGGTCTTCTGAGGAAAAATGTGCTTGAAAACTATTATGTTCTTCCAGGACATACCTTGAGCAGATACACTGAAGCAGATCTTCTATTTGGCTGATAATTGACTGACATATACATCAGGAACAGAAGCTCCTGTCCTACTGCTGGTGGATCAGTTCCCAAAAAAACCCCCAACCCAAAAAAACTCCACCTCTTTTTCCTAGTGGAAGGAAAGTGGTCCATAGAAAAGCAGGATGTGCAGAAAGTTAGCCTCCGTCAGTGACGCAGAGACAAAGCAAGCCAACGAGAAGAAAGGAGTTCAATTATGCTCTTACGTTGACATTAATGGAAGCTGAATGAGGTCCAGCATTAGTAGAAAAAAGTAGCTCTCCAGAGCAGTGGTAGAGCAAACACTGTTGCCATAACTACCTCACTCCCAGAAGCACGCCAATTTAATTTCTACAGTTAAATATTTACAGAGTAGATTGCATGTTTTCAGGAGGCGCAGGAGCTGCTCGTAGAATGCAAACGCACGGTCCTGTCTTCAGGGTCCCGTGGAGCATTTCCAGAGTCACCCCCCAGCTCCAGCGCTCCCTACACAGCAGTTGTCCGTCGGGGAGAAGGAGCGTGGCTGCCCCAGGATAAGCCAGGAGCCGAGGGCACCCACGGCAGGGGCTGGCAGTGACCGCGCCAGCAGGACAGAGTCCCACAGCTCCCCAGCGAGGCAGGATGGCAACAGGCACGCGCCCCACCGACAGCCTGGGCATCGCCGCACAAGGCAACGAGTCGCAGCCGAGGTCGAGCAAGTCGGGATGAAGAGAGGGACACATGGCTGTACCTGTGGCTCAGCTTTGGCAAGAGGGCCTGCTAATTATGAAATTTTTCAGGGTAGAAACCTCACAACTGTCTAGCTCGCATGTGTAAATAACGCATTACAAAATCCTTTGGTTAAGTTCCTTAGGAAGGACTGAAGAGCGTGAAGTCAAGGATCCTACCTAAAGCCTTCACCCTCCTCACATTTCTGCTCCAAGAAGGCACCCACAGGCCACAAAATTCTCACCCAGAATAAAAGTTGACTTTGGCATCATCAGTCAGAGGATACCGCTCTCAGCACCGTGGGATTTAAGACAGAAAGTACATTTACCTTGACAGATGACCACGCTATTTCAACGCAAATGGTAGTCTGACTCCTAATGCTGCCACGTACGCCCCTGCATGTCGGGTGCTGACTATTCCAAATGGGTTCAGACGGCAGTTAAATTAAAACTATGCTCAGTCCTAGGAAACAAGTGTTGTTTATTAAAAAATAAAACATCTTGAAAATACTTTCACAAGCATATATACACATACACAGAGACGCTATGGCTTCAATCTTTTGGACTTAAGAACAGGCCTATCTCCATAATGTTAGAAATAAAAAAAATAGTGTTTTAAATTACAGAAATCACACATCAGCAAAGTCACACATCAGCAGTAACATTTACATCATTGCATTTGGTGTAAATTACAAAACAAAACAGTAAACCAGGCTTCAATAAAAACAAAATTTTTTTAAAATGTGTTCTAATTAGAGGAAATACAAATAATCTTAGAAGGTTAAAAATGATTCTGTTATAGGTTGAACACTATTGGAGAAAATAAATTTGTCAAAGGAAACAGACTGTCATATTGTTTTTTGGGTTACCTCAAGGGTTAAATTCGCATTTCCCTAGAATAAATAATTATTGCTGGCTCCACACACAACCCAAACCAGTACATTGATACTCGAAATGAACATGTTAATTCAATATTGCAGAAATGCCAGTTGTTCATTTATTTCCTTATTCTTGATGTCAATGGGATTCTTAAGAATAAGGAATGTGGGGCTGGATCACTAAATGCTGATAAAATTATCTTTTCGACTAGTTCAAGAAAAAAAAGGGAGAAAATCACCATCATACACTTCTATTGAAAGGTCGCATTTGTCTGTGCGTAAGGTACGAGGGACATTCAGGAACCGACAGCAGAGGTACTACATTCAGAAGCTGATTGCAAGAGTCCAAGCTACGAGTACAGCCACTGCTAAGTGTTTACATCCACTTAATGCTGTGCCGCGAGAACCCTCGGATAGCCACATCCCCAAAAGAACTAATCCCAGCATATTTGCTAAACACGGTGGTCAGACAACAGCTTTCTTACATGATACTGAAAGCCCTAAACAGCAAAACCAAACAGCTTTTACTCTGGACTGTTCCACCTTGGCTTTAGAAATATAAGTAATGCTTCATTCTTCCGACACAACTGTCAGATACAGTCAATGCATTTTACTGAGAAGAATAAACTAAAACCCATAGCTCCCTTACGGGGTCAGTCATCAGATTCTCTCCATTTTAAAGCAGAAAACTGAGGCACAGTACAGCTAAGTCCGTGACACTGCTTGAACCCAGTCCTCCTCACAGTAGTTTATTCTGGTAAGAACATCACACATAAAAATGAATGAAGTAACACAGGTATACCAAGGGATCAGTATTCCTATCAAATTATATCAACTTTATCTGTAACAGTTTACTTCATTCTATTGAAAGGCTGGCTAAAAGAAAAGTCCTGGCAAATGCTGTATAATAAAGTCCGAAAAGGAAAACACTGTGATAATGGTTTTATAAAAACCTAAGATGAATCCTTGATGGACTTAATTCATTTGCTGAACAGAATCTCACAGACTTCTTAAAAAACTTGAAAAATTAGATCATCTGACAAGACCGTTAGACTGAGGCTGACGTTGCATTTGATAACGGGGCAGATGTGAAAGCATTTACTGCACTGGCTGCAAAAACTCTGACGTGAACACAGCTTCTGCATAATCCTCACAAACATCCTGCAGCTCTGCTGCCACATCGCCCAGGGCTTCTTCTGTCAGTTGCTCTGCAAGGCTGAGGGAGAGGGAGGGAAATAAAGAAAAGGTTCAGAAAGTCAGAGGTTTCAAATTCCAGTCATTCATTCCATTGATATCAAGGCTCTGATTTTAAAGGCAAATACTCATGTTTTTTCATTCTTTCTACTGCTTAGCCCAAGAAAAGATCGGATTTGTGTTCTGATGTGTGTTGTATAAGATACCAGAAATTCTCTCCTCAGTCTGGTTCATAGCAAAGGACATACTTCAGGCTTAGAAGTGTTGAGAGGTCCCAGTTGCTTCCTTTTTTCAAAATCTTAGATACAAATCCTGCTTTGGGAGTAAGAGTTAACATACTGCGGTGCTCATCCAAAGGCTGCTGAAATCAATGGGAAGCTTCTTACTGGTTTTAGCTGCCACTGAACCAGGCCTTACTGGAGCAATAGTTTAAGGAAAAGTGAGATGAGAAATTTCAATTTTCAGTGATCTCTGCACCACAGTAGATATTACAGAAGGGAAAATTATTTTAGTGTAAGAACACAATTGTTTACTGACCTCTTGAAAACTCTGATCAGTTTTGCGTATATTGTAAAATATCATAAAATGAGTTTTTCTAAGACCTTTTGAGCATAGCATGGGAGCATTCTTTTAAACATTGTGTGATGCTGTTTTATATTAAAAGATTTATAATGCCCTCTGGTGGTAAGAATAAATCCAGGAAGCATGCTGGATATCAGATTGCATTTGTAGTTTGATTTCAAGTCAGAACATGTATCGGGCAAACGGCAGCAGTGAAATTCAGCTGTCAGGAGAGATTCACCGCCATTTAACGCGCCTGCCAATCCCAAGAAGGTGCCAGTCCTTGAACTACTGGCCTCGCACTAATTATAAAAAGGAGAACAGTTCAGAAGGCAGAATGGCAGTGACTAATTATAAAAAGAAGAACAGGTCAGAAGGCAGAACGACGGTGCTGAGAACCGACAAAGCGTATTTCAGTGGTTTAGTTCAGTAGATTCAAATACAGTGGTCTAACCACAGTTAATAAAACATTTGCCTACTTATCCACAGCTGAGCAGAGGATCAACACACACGATTAACTTCATGCATGCAAATCATCTCAAATATTGCAGGACCTGTTCCTGGAAACACTGATGCACATGCCAAATGTTACTCAAATGAGCTGTAACACTGATTTCAATGCTGCTACATGAAAAATGTGTGCAGAAGTTTAAAAACCCGTGGCAGTTAAGCCTGATGTACAATCTGCCAATACAGACAATTATGGCAAACCACTGCATCTACAACCACTGAAGTTAGACTTTGTAATTCCTTCTCAACGCTCCAGAGCATTAATACTCCCCATCAGAAGTCTTCTGATTTCCCGTGCAGGGAACGAATGCTCCCTCTCTGCCAACCGATGTTGTGTCAGTATTTCTTCAGTTCTAAAAGAACAAGACTAGCAAGGTTCAAATTCAACCTGTATTTCCATGCTTTTTTGGGGCTAGAACTTTAGAAGACCAATAGGTGATTTCTGAAATATATCATACATATTCAAAGTGACTTCTAGGCAATGGTAGGCAATCACTCAAGAGAAGTGCAAGGAAATGATAACCGATGATATAATTCAGTTGTTACTGAGCAATCAAAACACTTACTCAAGCTTCAGTGCAAGCGTGGGTATTTCAGCTTACGCTGCCCTGCTTGTTTAGCAGACGTTGAGCGCGATAAACAATTTTCCTTTGCCAGGAAGTGAACCGCAGAGAGACTGTTAGTTATTGCTTCTTCACCCCTTCTACTTGCACCAAGGGATGGTCAGCCACCCATGTCACCTACGTCACGCCTCCCACAGCGAACTCCACAAGCATGAAGACTTGTGGAAGAGGAAGCACTGAAATCTGCGCTAAGGCCAGGGGTCTCTTTTTAACAAATATCTACTGTTGTTCCATGAAACATCAACTACATGATCACTCACCACAAAGATTAAGATTTGCAGCTATTTACAGTGCTTTATTTCTTTCTCACTCAGAGAAAAAAATAATTTAATTTTGTTTTCCTTCAATTTACCAGTTAATGATAGTCTTCTGAAAATAATTTAAGTTACCCTATACTTCACACAGGTTTTTTGGGGGTAAGACATAGAAAGATGTGAAAAATAATCACTCCTCCAGGACATGCTGCTCCCATATCCTATTGTTTTATCCAACTACCTTAAAAATCCATGAATTCCAAGTGCCAGTAGAGAAACAGGCGACTGCCTCTGGCTTTCAATTTGGAATTTAAATGCCCCCCTCCCCACTCCTTTCCTGAATAAGGAAAAAAACCTGCTCATCAGCTTCAAAAACACCAAGATAGTTCACATACCTCTCAGCAATCTGCCATGGATTGAAGCTGCCTACCGCCTCATGGGAAATAAGCTTTAAGTGATGCTCGTATCTGCTGCTATAATCCAAGATGCTCTGGAGCATATGCTTTGGCACAGAGAGAGAGACACAGCCCGTTCTATGTAGAGAATTCCGAGTCAAGGGCTGCAGAATGTCACTTCCAGCCTGCAATTTCTCCTCTGCTTCTTTGTTTTCATCAATATCACTGGAAATATAGATTAGTCGTTAAACCAGAACTAGATTTTCAAGAACCTTTTTGAAGGATCAGAAAATCTCTTCAAATAGTAACCATAATTTTTTGTAACAAAAACTCTATAACGGAGACATGCAGCTCATACGCACCACAGTTTACTGTAGGGCCAAATGTTCTACTTACTTGCCATCAAGAAGTTTTTCATATAAAATGTCCGTTTCTGGCTCTGTGCGTCCCATGAATTTGGTTATCTGAATTGGATGAGGAGACGTAGGTCTTTTAGCTATTGATGCAATTTGTTGTTCTAGGAGAAAGAAAATAACACTTAAAATTGCTTTTTCAGAAGAGAAAAAACTACATTTACTGCAGGTAAGTCCTCACAAAGACTTTTGCTTCTTTTAAGGGGAAGTCCTTCAGATAAGTAAAATATTGAAGGTGACAAGCTCCCAAAACGTAATTTCGATATAGGATTTCCAAGAACTCAGTGTATTAAAGCTGAGCATTTTAGAAATCCTACTTTTAGTATTAATAGTTTGTTATGTCAGTGGATACTTCTAGAGCAGAAATAAAAAATACCACTCTAAAACTAGTGTAGTCTATTAAGCTCGGCAGTAAATCCAAGACATGGAAAAAAATCCAACAAGATTTGGGCTAAGTCTTCACCAGCCTCACTGTGAGATTTCCCAACTGGAATAAACAACCATCCCATGAAAGTCAGTATGGGATCAGACGCTCAGCTTGGAAAATGAGTGTAGCTTCACTGTTGTACTCAATCAAATAATCGGAAGAAGTACAGACCAGGGCGGTGGGAAGAACCACGAGCATAAGTCTTCCTGATTAGCATGCCACTGTGGCAAACAATATTAAAGTATGTACACTTATGTACGGGAAACATCAAACTATTGTTTGGAATGCTGCCTTTCATTAGGGAACAGTTTCCTACCAATATTACTTAGGTCCCTCTCAATTAAAAATTCAATCTGATGTGAAAAGTTAGTTATATCTTTCATGGGAAGGACCTTCCATTCTTTCTTTTATTTTCTACGCAATAAAAACAAGCAGGAAAAATGTGATTAAATTGAACTGGAAGCATCCAAACTATGTTTTAGTCAAGGATTAAATACTTTTTGCTGAAGCACATTGGATAATGAATTCTGTACAGAAAAATCCAGATTTTCTGAGGCTATAAAAATTAAACTTGCATGTATGCTGCAAGATCTAAAACCAATATCACTGTCTCTTGAAAGGAATAAGGAAAGAGAAAAATATTCTAAGCCTAAGTGATTTTATATTATCTTCTGTGTACTGCCAGAAAAACATTAAACTATCATGGATTCACTGCTACACTAATATTTACTTAACATTTACTCTTGAACTCTAAGCCGTTTAAGCTGATAGTTTATTAAAACAAAGGGAAGAAAATGGGCGAAGGAAACTGGAAGGTAAATATCTGCTTGCTCCTGCCTAACAGCAGGAACAAACTGAGATTGTTTCGCTATACCTTACCTCAGCCTGTGAGCTCTTAAGAATAGTTTTGAATTCAGCAGCATGAAAACTATTACTGCTAAGTAATTAATGGTATTTCAAAGGAATAAAGTCAAATGAGAACAACATTAAATGCTCTTCTCAAAATGAACATTTATGGATTTGCCAGTGCCTTTCTCAAAGCTGAAGACAGGAAAGTCATGCAGAGCTTAACAAGAAAACGAGTGAAGTAGCTCTAGGACACCTCAGACTTGGAAAGTAAAGCAGCTGTCTTCTGGAGCAAATTCAAGGAGCTTACAGATGAGTTGGAGGGTTTGTACTTAGGGAACGCCATCTTCACTGCGCAAAAATCATTACAGACAGTTTGGTAGAAAAGAAAATAGCTAAGCTGAGGAATGACAAATGCCTAGAAAAGGGACAACATTCAAACTCCACATTTGACGATTGGAAGTATGCGTTCAAGATTCCCATCCTTCAGCTAAGTTGCACTAGCAGTGCTTTCCGTCCAAATGCAGCCCAAATAAAGGCAAGTAGAATATGTCTCACAAGAGATCCTTTCTCTTTAAAATACTGCTTTTAGAACTATACTTTAGAAACAGTCCTCTGAAAGAAGCACCTATAGTAAAAAATGCATCTGGATGGTGCTATTTGATCACACATAATCCAATGATTTTGATTTCAATGCATCTGAATTTAAAGATACAGATTACAGGAAAATCAAGTTGCACTACAAAGACACTTACCCGTTTTGCCTTCCTGGGCCCAGAACTCCGAATCACTGTACACAATCTGGGTGAATCTCCTGCGTACAGCCTCCTGGTACCTCTGGTTTTGAACATACAGAATTAATCAATCCACACATACTTAGCAGCTCAGCTGTCCTGGTTATCACCCTACAGGAAAGCAGGTCATGATCCTCCTTGGTCAAAGTAGGCTTATTTTGCCTAGTTAACGTAACACAGAAAAGGGGCTGGGGGTGTGTAAAATCAGAGATAATCATCTCGTTCAAAATGCCACAGTTGAAGACCCAACCAGGTGCCAGCACCACAGCAGCTCCTCCCGTTTCAGGTCAACAGCACTTTGCCAGACCGCTGACGGGCCCTGGCGCTGCTCCTGCCTTAGCAGTGGTGAATTCAAAGGGCTGATTCAGTGCCTCACGTGGATAAGGAACTGCTCGGTGTGAGCTTCACACTTCCAACTTAGGACTAGATCTCTAAGAGTAAATGGCACTACACTCAGCAGTTCTAAGTTACGATAAATTTCACTGACCAGGAAGGTTGAAACAGGACTTGAACTAAAAACTGTGGAAAAGCTGTTCAAGGAAAAATTTTTAAGAAAGGAATACATGAGAAAGTTCAAGTCAAGTAAATGATAACCTCATGAATATTTACATAGAAAGATGGATAAATAAGGGCACAGATAACCATGTATTTGTCTGACTTCCCCATGTTGCCCTGTAAAATATTTCGGATTGCCAGAGCTTATTTCCTTGAGATGCTCTGTGAGTGCCTCTAAAATACTAGGATCCTATATCACAAAAAAAATAAAAATAATAAAAAAAAAATTAAATCCGTAAATATTTAAATACTTTCCAATCTGCGAGACAATCAACATAACCGCCATACTGATTCTCCCATTCACATAGGATGATCTAAGCCACAGTCCTGAGGTGGGAAGCACGCTTGGCTCTACCAACTCTAAAACTTCGCAATAAAACCATTAGGGCAAACATTCTTCTATCCTTACACTCCGTTTTGCTGGAAGTGCAAACCCCTTCCACGTCTTTCATTTCACACACTGATCCAGTCAGACTGAGCTTCATTTAAGAACGTAGATACTTACAGATATTACCATTTATGGACAGTAAATAAGAAATTGGCACTAATGAGATCAACCAAGAGAGAAAAATCTTACTTCAATTTCTTCCATTCTTTGCAACATTGCCTCCAGACTACGAGTGTCAGCCATAGGCAGAGCCTGGGTTTGCAGTCTCTCACGCTGCTCCATGCTCCACAGCTCCTGAGCCGTATCTTCCAAAAGATCATCCAATAGCTTTTCACTCAGAGCATCTGCATTTGCTGCAACCTGCTATTAAAAAACAAACAAAACCCCACACAGCCAATGCAAGAAAGAAAGAGGAAAAAAACCCAACCAAACAAAAATATCTGGAGGGAAAGAATGCTTACAAATCAAACATTTCTTACAGCAGCTCATGGAACTAATCCAATTGTCATTTCAATTTTTCCCTTCAATGAAAATGCAAATAAATTCCTGTTTTCCTTCCACCTACACAATACGCCAAATTAATAAAACCAGCTTAGTATATCAATGAAATCAATGAATATGGAAAAAGCTGTGAATGTGCTACGTTCCCAAATTGAAGATGAAACTGTCACAGGTTCAGAGATCACCCAGGAATTCAAGAAAGCGAAGTGAAGGCCCCCATCTTACAAAACACACATTTAATTTATCATACAGGAACAGTCTCACAGCAGCTCCAGGTGGTAATGAGTAAATATACAAGATCCAGGCCACAGCCACAGGTTTCACTTGTGTCCAATTTTACCAGTTAGCCATGGTACGATGTCACTATTCATTTACCAGGATTATTTTATATGAAAACATTTTTCCCCCCAAGCAACTTTATGCATTCAAGGTCACATCAAGCAAAAAATATACAAAAGAGATGATGTTAGAAAGAGCCTTCTCATTGTTTCATAGTTACAAAACCACACTTTAGAAGGCCCATGTGCCCATACGATGACACTGTTGTAAAGATGTGGCTTATGTAAATTGAAATTGTTAAGTTTGGGAAATCAGCGCTACTTTTCCAGATGCATTCTGCTATATGGCAAAGATAACAATTTACCTTAAACGTCAAAGAACTTTACTCTGTGACGTACAGATAGAATATACCTTCTCAGCTGCGTGAGTTAAAAGGTGGTTTATAAATAAACAACCCGTCAAATGACAGTTTGTTCCCATAGAGAGACTGATCTTCTAAATAAAATGTAAATCCTCTCATGATAATTAAGCTTTCTGTATTATTAGTCATTAATATTAGTAGTCCAAATTTATGTAGTCATTTAATATGATGTTAAAAGAATTATTAAAATAATCTTATCAGGTCCAGTCATGTTCAGCATGGAACTGTCATTACCATTCAAAAACAACTTAAAAATGCATCTACTTGACAAGAAGCGAAACAAAAAAAATTTAATGCAGCTTTGCCAAACTTCATTACAGTAATTCAAGACCACGTACTGAAATGGAAATACACTCTCCAAATGTCCAAAACTGTGCTGACTACATAAACGTGGCTTGCATTAAGTTGAAAAGAAACTGTGTGTTGCCTCTTTATAAATGTTTTACAGCTCTAAAGGCATCCTTCAAACAGTGGCGTGAGCTTGACTGTACTACCTGTGTCCTATCTAGGACAGGTTCCAAGCGCTCCCGTGCTGCCTTCTCAACTTTGTCTGCGTACTGGGCTGGAGAAGCACTTTGTGACCTACACAAAACAGAACAAATGACAATGCCATTCTGAAACTTGGTGTAACAACAATAATTTAAAAAACCCCAATGCATAAATGTACTTTTTGGGGGACTGGTGGGAACGGGAAGACAACTGTATCAGATCTGACACCATTTATTAGCTTTCAAAGTAAGTCATTACCTTAACTTTTGTATTTTTTTCATTTCTCCTCTGCTAAGGTCAGGTAGATCCTTCACTCTTCTTGAAGTTTCAGCTTCAAGCCTCACTCGTCTTCAAAAATAAAACAGTAACAAAGAGGGTTACAAAATACACATACTAACAACTGAAGAATGAAATCATGTGATTCTGAGTATTAGTTTAGAAAACTTGCAAAGAACTTTAGAGAGAAAATTAATGCTGACTTTAAGACCACATAAGCCTGGAAATTCTGTTGAGAACCAGGGATCTTCAATCACGTTTCTGCTCCTGGCAAACAGGCAACTTCACGGCTCTCTTAATACGGCTGTCCGGTAGCGGCCGTGCTGGGCCGCTTGCCTTCGTGTCTGACAGGCAGGACAAATCCATCCCATTTGCCAGTACAGATACACAGCATTTCCACAGGAAAGTAGGGAAAAGACGGGTTTCCCCAGGCTGTGAACATACCGCTTAGGTGAAACAGACGGAGATGCCGGGGCTGGAGGCACACGAGGTTTTCTGCTCTCCTTAACAAGTCGCTTGTTCTGTTTTAGCTGGAAAGCTATAGTTGTGTCTTGAAATCGGGCAGGCTTTCCTCGAGGCTGTATCTGTCTTGATTTTAGAGATTTCAGTATTCCCTTAAAATTAACACAATCATATTAAAAACATATATTCCAGTTGTTGAATTTTGGAAGTATTTTGCATTCTGCTTCAGAACGTCTCGAAGGCATGCCTGCTGGCTTTCTTGCACAGTTGACCTATGTGGAGATTTTACAACAGATTTAAAGGGAAGTACAGCTGTGCCTGAAGAGAACGTATGCTTAATCCTGCAACTATTATTTTTGCAAACAGTTCCAATTTTTCCAACGTTGCTCTTTTGAAATTTTCAGAACTAGACTCTATGTTAACTTTTAATAAATCCAAACAGAAGGTTTTCACAGTAACATTTTATTCAGCCATGAAACTATAATATTGCCGTATCTCTATTTGCTACGACGACACTTAGGCTGGTCCCCTCGGTATGAACTACTGAAACGCTGAACCTTCCTGCTCACAGTCCTCACTGATGGCTACGGGAAGCAGTAAGAGTCACATATGCATACATCTATGCTACTGCATCGGATCTGATTTTTCAAGCGTTTAATAAAAGCCCCCAACTATTTGCAAAATTTAGCACTTTGAAATACACTTTAAGGAAATAATTTGTTTGCATTTCAGAAGTCTCTTGCTGGTTGCAAGAAAGACTTACCAGAAACCAGAATCCGTATTGTGAAGTTTTATGATTTCTGTAATCACTGAAGTAAATCTGCCTAACTTACATCCTCAGTTAGGATTAGCACAACGTTACTGCTGAGTGCATTTTTCGTGCCAGAGGAAGACCAGTAAGAGGAAAATATTTCAGCTTTAATTTCAAGTTGAAAAATAACCACGCTAATTTCAAACATGTAACTAGTTTCGGTGAAAGTTTTCCACGCTAATTCTGTTATTTGTTGTTTCTAGTTTCGGTGCGTTTCCAAGGAGCAATAACACTATTTTCAAAAAACATTTGTTAAAATAGTCATAACCACTAGAAATAACGTAGGCAGATGACGCAGTTTATCCCCCAATGTCTCCTAGCTCAGAATAAAAAAATTGTGAGGAAGTGCAAAGCTTGGCAGTGTCGTACATTCTATAACAAATCCCAGAGGCAAGCAGAAGAAAGCATACATTCTTTTCTCACTTCCGTACCTGTGATTTTGCAGGTAACAACACGCCTTTCTTCTTAAAAGGGCCACTTTCAAGGATGGGATCTTTTTTTACAGCTCTAGCGCTCACCAATGCGTCTATGTTTCCGTGTAAAGTGGCATTTCTCTCTGGAGTAGGTGGCTCATTTTCTTCTCGGAATTCATTGTGTAATATATGAGCACAACTGTTTGCCTTCTGAACGGCTGAAATATTTGCAACATGTCAATGTTTATCTGTATCAAAAATAATAAATAAACTTCCGACTATAAGTTGAAAGGAGCAAGAATCATCTTTATTTCTACATTTGATACTTCTGTTATGCTAAGTATGCCTAATCATGAACTTCTAAACTCTATCATAATTAAAAAAAAAAAAAATCAAATGAAAAAAACCCCACCAACTTGTCTTTCTTGACAAGTGTTAAATAAATTGTCTTTCTTACACTGTTTCAATGAACAGGAGATTTTGGGTTTTGTGTGCATATACATATTTATATGTACATAGATATTTGAAAATACACACACACACATATATATATATATAGATCATGCAAACGCCTTTTGGTAATAATTGCCATATGAGGTCTAGGCAGTGATAACACAACATTCTTTTTCAGGCAGCAAGACACACATGGAAACCATTAGATGCTTGTCAATATACTGTCTCTTTGGACTGCCAAAGATGAATTAATCTCATAGAATTCTCCTCACCCTTACCTAGGGGTAGAAAGGAATACTTACTATTCTAGTAAAAAACAGTATGAGAAAGACACCTCAAAGAAGAAAAACAATTAATATAGGTTATATAAAGATGAAGTTAGCTATAATAGCTTTCATGAGGTGTCAAAATACTTCAGGTGGTAAATTTATCTCGCAACACCGCGAGAAAGAATAAAGCCCATTTCCTTTCATCTATAAAGTAAAAGAACAATGAAGTAAATGACTTCCCAGTGGTTACATGGTGAACTAGTAGTGAAAAATACCAAAGTCTAAAGCTTAACTACCAGTTAACATGTCTCTAGGTACTGAAACTGTGATTACTGTGCAAAAGACATTAACATTAAGGAACTGGCAAGAATAGAACACAGCCAAGCCCTCTCAGAAGTTGACAGACTGCACAAACCAAGGAGATTCTGAGCCAAGGCTTCAGTGTATCTTTCCACTGTAAACAGTCAAATGACGATAGCCTTGTTGGAGTTTTGCTAAAAGTCCGTGACTTCACATTCCAAAATAATACATTTAGACAGTACCATCTAGGTAGATATTTGGAAATATTCTGTATGCACCATTAATGTCAACTTGTAAACTGCCATTTAGGTGTACACTGCAGAAAAACAATCCAAGTGTAGCATGGTAAAAGAAATGGACAAAAAATAGGAGGAACTTGATGATGATAATAATAATATAGTAACAAAGGGGCAGATAAACCTGCAGGTCTATCATCTCAGGGGAACAGCTGAAAAAAAAATGCGCAGCAAGGCTATGTGAATCCGATAACTATATATGGGCTGTTATACACTTCTGACCAACAATACGTAACATACTACAAAACTGAACTGCAGATGGTAAGTTAACTGATAAAAATAGATTTAATAATTCAAAATACAAACCAGTCAAGAGACTCCTGGCAGCAGGAGGCTTTTTATGTTCTTGTCCATGCTGTGCCTTTAAGATGAGAGGTTTGTTTTCTCCTTTTGGAGATGTGAGCTGCTTTCTGGCTGGAAATGTCTCAGTGTTCCTTGGAGATTTGCCCTGAGATGCTGAAATACATTTCTTCACTTTTTTGGGTGTTTGTTTCTTTTCCAGCAGTGAATCCAGATCCTGCACCAAATATTTAGAATGTTAATTACTCTCAGTAAACCTGATGTAATAACGAGTAGCAAATTCAAGAGATTCTAAGTAGTTGGAAGTTTTTCAGTGTGGTTTTGTTTTTGTTTTTTGTGGTAATGATTATTCCTGATAGCTTGTTCATGCAGAAGCTTCTTCATATTAACTTAAATCTTACAGAAAAGGCTTGCATTTTTGTATTTACAATTGTTGACTCCAGCAAATTATCTGCTTATAGCACGTTCAAAAAGAAATGGACACAAAGGCTACAGACAAAAAAATAAAATAAAATGCCCACATGACTATGGCAAGACAGACAGACATGCTAAGTCCACTGCTAAGTCCAAACTTAAACACTTCTACCTCCTTTCCTGTTCCCAGGCAGTTAGCACTGTTACTCTTATCATAAGCAGTTCAGAACAGTAAAAATCAAAACACAGCTCTTAGAACAATATTTTAAGGAAAATATCACTATTGTATCAGTTGCTTTTATTCAAATTAATGAAATACTGGTTTCATAACAGTTCGGGTTACACAGTGAATCAGAACTTTTCCATTCTGTCAACAACATGTTTTAAGACATCAGATATCACTAACAAAAGCCACTTGAAGGGGATAGAGCTTGAGTAACTCTTGGAGCTACAAGTTTATCTTCCGTCTGGGCAATCCTGCACCCACCACCACGTGTGAGGCTCAGATGCTCATCACTAATCCTGATCACTAAAGCATGCATCACAAAACAATAAACACACAACTTGCACCAATGTATAAAATGCAATTCCTTCAATCCTGGAAATGGCAAACGAATCAGAAACTGGTGCTTTGTTACCGCTATTGCTACCAGTCCTCATTCTACCAGGAGAGCCAACACAGACAGGAACAGCATCAACAAGAACAGCAGCAGGTAGCTTCTGTGTTGAGGATACAACTCCATTTTAGACCACCATTATTTAGGAACATTAGAAACATATTTATACATTAGAAAATATGGCCTTTAAAAAAAAAAAAAAAACAGAAACAAAAAAACCACAAAACCACAACAGTAAGATATTCTGCCATTTTATGAAAACACAATGCAGTCTGCAGTCTCATATTTCACTACATCTTTTCTGTCCTAGCCAAAGCAAAATGTTTTTTCCTACCTCAACTTGCAGCAAAATATCTATGATAATGTCAGAAATGGAAGAATCCACTTCTAGTTTGGCAGAACAGAGAGACAGTTGTCGAATGAGACTGCCCAGTTCCTTGTAGTGGGTAGGAATCTGCTGCTCTGTTTGATCTGTAAACTGGTTGGCAAATGCCTGCAAGGCTCGTACAGCTCCTCTGTGTGCTGCTGCCAACCTGGATACTGCTCGAGACTGGAAAAATGAAAAATAAATGCTTCAATAGCTGTGGTTTCTATGAATACTGATACTATTCAAAGAACTGTTGACAAAATTTCATGGAGAAACGCTCAGACTTGGGATAATTCTGATGGATATGAGGCCATTTGTGAGACAGAACAAAACAGGCACTGAAGACATCTACTAAAGGTACTACACGACAGTACTCATATCAAGTATCATGCTAGCTTCGGAGAAAATAGCCTGGCTATAACATATTCTGATGTTTCTGCTACCTGTGCCAACAGAGTACTGTAGTCATGGGCTTGACCCTAATGGGCAACAATTGCACTAACATAGAACATTCTCCATCCTCCAGGTTTTGTTACAGAAGAAAATACAAGTGATGGAAAAGCACAAGAGGACAACAGGACGATACTGGCCGACCAGCAGGCGTGATCTCAGTACTATGCTTCTGAAAGATGAGTGGCAGAGAAGAAAATGAGAAAGAAGGCTGATAAGACTGGGTGACATCAACAGGAAGTTAAAGAAGGTAGTCAAGAGTAGAACACAGTGTTATTCAGAAAAGCAACTGGAATTAAGAAGGAATTAGAAACCACATAAGAGCAGAAGACCAACAGCCTTCCCCTCCAGTTTACTGTAGGCAGAAAAGAAGGGAGGAGAAGAGGGAAGCAGCAACGGCAATGTTAGACCAAGTGAGACACTTCTGTGAGAAAGGGATGAAAGGTGCAAGACACAAAGAAAATCTCCCTTCTGGAGAGGGCTCAAGCGTACCCTAGACAATCAAACTCAATTAGCTAGAAAACTTTCTGTCAATAAGTTACTCACAGCCTGAGGGATTTACATCTTACCTTTTTAGTATGCTTGATTTTATGAGGACTCAGTTTCTCTAAATCATCCTGAATTTCTTTTACCTGTTAATCAAGAAAGGAGGGGGAGAGGGGAAAGTCAGTCAGAATTAGCTCCATGTCTATAAATGAACAATTAATCTCACTGTAACATCTGAGTAAAAGTCCAAATTTTCCAACGATGCTGCTCATCTCTGTCCAGTCATGAGAGAAATTAGTCACACCACTCAGATGTAAACTAGAATGCCATGGAAGTTCAGAGATAACCCAATAAAATTTCTCTTGTGTCAGTTTCTGAATTTCTTTCAAATCTACTCTATGTCGCAATTTAAAGTGCTGGTTCCTACCTGTTGCTGGAGTACATACAGCATCCGAGCTGACCGTGCAGCTTGTTTCTGTCTCCTAATGCAAACTTGTTCCTCTTTATCAGGATCTAAAATTTCTCTATCTCTCCCTAAAAAGCATGAAATGTAAAGTTTTATGAGTCTTAATTTAACCTGTGAAAATCACAATTAAGCCAGAATCAACGTAATTTAGTAATAAGCCTCTTTCACACAGAACCAATACACAACATATCATATACTCTGCAGGGCTCCCTTGAGCAGCAATGCAAGCTAGTTATTTTAACTCTACATCACGTTTTGATTTAGAGTTTGACTACACATTCCTATATAATATAGCTTATTAGTTATAGCTTACAAAAATCACACGTAACTCCTTAGTTTTGTGACAAAGTTGCAGGTAAAGCACTCAAAGTTAGGAATGGTTGAACCTCCGGCCAGTCACTACAGAAGCGGCAGTGCAGCCCGGTGCAGGCTGGCTGGGATGGGGTTAGTTTCCTTTGCAGTCACCAGCACGGTGCTGTTTTGGATTTATGACCGAAAGTGTTGACAACACACCAGGGTTTTGGCTATCGCTGAGCAGTACTTGCACAGCACTAAGATCTTCTCTTTTTTCAACTGCCCCTGCCAGTGCGTAGGCTGGGAGGGGACACAGGCAGGACAGTGACCCCAACTGACCCAAGGGACATCCCGTGACGTGCTCAGCAATAAAAATTGGAGTTTTTCTGGGAGAAGGGAGACATTGCTCACAGATTGGCTGGGCATTGGGTCTACTTGTGGGAGGTAGCGAGTGACTGCCTTTGCATCACTTGTTTTGGTTTTTTCTTTCTTCTTCCTCTGTCCTTCCCTTACTAAACTATCCTTATCTCAACACGTAAGTTTTCTTGCTTTTAATCTTTCTGTTCTCTCCCTTGTCCCACCAGGGGATAAATGAGCACAAGCATGCGGTGCTTCGCTGACGACCAGGGTTAGCCCACAACGCAGTGTCAGAAAGCACATTAATCATGCTATTGCACAGCCATAAATTAGGTGAGTCAGACTTATGAAATGAAATTTTACCAGCTGTTGCCCCCTTTCTCACCACTGATAGGGATGTCGTCAATTATGATACTGTTCTTTGCAGTCTGAATATCCAGCCAATATGCCTACAGACACCAAGATTTTTTCACACGTGTTATAAAACAACCTACCACTAATTTACTATCATTGCAGGTTGGATTGGAACTCACCACAAACACGCAGAGATATTAAACCCCGCTATTGTTTAAACTGGCTAGCCATTCTAGCTTTTACCTGTTTTTGAAAAAAGTAGATGGTTCTCAAAAATCCAGAGCTAAATATGGATTCTAATCCAAGCCAAAAAAAAAAAAAAAAAACCAGAAAGAAAAACAAATAGACAAACTACTGTACATTTACATAACAGAATTATTGTTCAGTCTTACACCTTTTTTAGTCAGTTCTTCAATCTTCTGGACATAGCTCCTCAATTCCTTTTGCAGACGTCGGACTTCCTGCACATTTTTGTCTTCTTTTTTGTTTACGTTTGGCTTGGGGTCCGGTCCTGTGTCGCGGGTGGGTGGAGAGTCCAAACCAGCTGGTAAGAGCTTTCCCTCATTTGGTGTGTAGAGATAAACCTTAGCGCCAGAGGTGGTGGTCTCCCCTTTGGAAGGCTGACCGAGTTTCTGGTGACATTTCAAGCGAGTTTGAGACCTCAGTGCATTTTATTTTCAAATACTTCAGCCTTCTGCTGTTGTGACTTCTGGGCCAACAATGGTTTATTGACAGCACCTCCCAACACTTGCTGTTTCACCTGCTCTTCAAGATGTCTTCGCTTTATGTCCCTTTTGGCTAGCCAAATAGCCAATTTTAGTCTCTCTTCAGATATCACTGAAAACATGCCAGAGCTTCTTACGCTGGTGTCCCCACTTCTAGGTAGATTTCTCTGATCGTTGGATGCCTTCAGTTTTTCTATTATAATTGGACGGGGGTTAGAGAATCTGAGAGCCAAGTTCTCTGGAACTGCAGGAACACTTCTATTAAACTGGAGCTGTTCCAAAGTGTAAAAAAAAAAAAAAAAGCTGATGTTACACAGAAGACTTCACACAGGTGATGTACCTCTAGTGTATAACAGTAAGGAAAATGAATCTTCTTTCATATTAGAATGCATTCTATCATGATGGTGTCTCTTCAATGCATGCAAGGCATTTCGTCCACTCAGACAAGTGCCAGTATTCAATGTTGTTTTGAATTAAGCATTTAGTTCATCTTGTAAATAACATTAGGCACTTACCTGCAACTTTGGGTGGGCACCTTAGGGAGGGTACACACATTGAAAGATCTGCTCCAAAGTGACTGGGCAATGGACAATGAACGCCCTTCTAAAGATTCTTTTTTTTAGAGTTCTGACAATGAAACTAATGAGTTGTAACAACAATTAACATGAGTAATATAAATGAGTACGATTATATCATACTGATTTAGTACGGCATTACTAAATTTACAAAGGTAATAGAAGGAGAAATGATGGATGAGATGCATGATGAAGGACAAATGGAAAGCTGAAACATGGTACCAGAATAAGGTTTCTAGGTTCTGTTTCCATGTAGTAAAGTAAGAGGTTAAGACAGTTTATTGGTTTAGCTGGGAGCGAGTTAAATTCTTTCATAGTAGCTGGTATGGGGCTGCGTTTTGGATTTCTGCTGGAAACAGTGTTGATAGCACCAGGGTGTTTCCGTTATTGCTGGGCAGCGCTTGCACAGTGTCAAGGCCTTTCTGCACCTGGCGGCTCCGCCAGCGCTGGGCTGGGGGTGGGCAGGGCGCTGGGAAGGGACACAGCCCGGACAGCCGACCCCAACTGACCAGAAATGGCTGAACATCCACCTGCTGATGGGATGTAGGGAATTAATTTCCTATATTGTTTTGCTTGTGCATGCAGCTTTCACTTTACCTATTAAACTGTCTTTATCTGAACCCATGAGTTTTCACACTTTTACCCTTCCGATTATCTCCCCCATCCCACCGGGGGAGACTGGAGTGAGCGAACGGCTCCGTGCTTAGCTGCCTACTGGGACTAAACTACAACAGACAGGTAAATAATATTTACAGATGTAGTTTCTGATCTATACCCTTACAAAAGGACAGCATCAAGACGATGTATGACAGCATATCTCAGGAAGTGGGTCATAATCTTTGTAACGATCACAAACAAAAACAAATTCAGCATTGTTCCAGAAATCAAATAATACCTGTGGCTTTACAAAAGCCTTTGCTTCGTTCCTGTATAGCTGGGTAGTAAATGCAAATGCAGCATCAGACATCGCTGGCTTGCTTGGTCCCATCACATCGGCTTGATGCTGAAAATCCAGTTATTTGTCCTCTGCTTACAATTACAGCTATGAACGTAAGAAGAGTCCCACGTTATTTCTGTCTCTCAAAAGGCCTGATGCGAACAACAGACACAGAACCACCCTGAGTACAACCCCACTGTTTAAGACAAAAGTGACCATTTTATACCCGTCTTTTAGACACCCCACGGAGAGCTGAGGAGCACCATTACAGACCACAAGGCTCACGCTATGAGCCTCAGAACCTTTACAGCGATTCCTTACCTGAAAGGGAAATAGCATACTGCAACGGAACGACAAGAAAACAGTGCAGACCAGTAGCCCAAGGCAAGTGCTCAAGGCAGCCCGGCGTGTAGAGAAAACGTTAGTGTTGAAGGAAAATAGATCAAGGGCATACTGATACCTAAACTTCTTCACGGAGAAGCATTTAAAATAAAAGTGATGTGCGGAGACAGCCAGACACTCATGCCTCCTTCATCTGGCGGAGAACTAACAAATGAGCAGGATCCAACGCACAGTGCTGTTAATGTTTTCTATCGCGACTCAACTACAGACTTTGTCTCTGCGGGGCACTTCAGGGCCGCGGCCCCCCTCGGCCCCCGCCCGCCCCCAGTCACGGCGCGGCCCTCGCCGGGGGCTCCCGTGGGCCGCCAGCCGCCCCCAACCGGAGCACGGCGGCCGAACAGCCCTGTCAGCGACAGCCGGCGGCCTGCTGCCCGCCTCGCCCTCAGGGCACGGCCCGCCGCCGCCGAGGGAGGGCCCAGACCTACCGGGCCGCCGTTCAAAGCCGCTCCTGGCAACCGCCGCCGCAGAGGCCGCCGGGAAGCGGCGGGAGCGGTGCGGAAATACGGTGCCCGGCGTGGAGCCCGCCCTTCCCGCCGCCGCCATGGGCTGGGAGGAGAAGCAGGTCCGCGGGTACCCCGAGTTCGTGCAGACGGCGCAGCGCTACCACGGGCGGCCCATCTTCGCGCTCTTCTGCGGCGATAAGGACGCGGCGGGCAAGAGCTGGTGCCCGGACTGCGTGACGGGTGGGGACCGCGGGGGGGCGCGGCGGGGCGGGAGGGAGGGCGCGTGGCCGCCGGCAGCGGCGGAGCTCGGCCCGGGACCGCGCCGTCTCTCCCGGCGCGTCCGGCCGCCGCCAGCGCGGAACGGCCTCGCGCGCCCGGCCCCGCCGTCGGGTCCGCGGCTGGGAGATGGCCAAGGGGCTACCGCCGCCCGTGCGGCTGGGCCCCGCTGGCCACCCGCCACCGAAGGGCAAAGCCCAGCAGGCGCTGGACGTGAACCTCGGGGGCAGTCCGTTCAGGAGGCAGGAGGGACTCCCCCGTCAGCATCTGGCGGTGGAACGCGAGGGCAGCTCCTCAGAAAACGCTGCACCGACCTTTCCAGATCACACTTGCCAGGGTCCGTACGGCAACTGCTTAGTGCTGTTCTGATGGGCTTGTAGAGACGGGGGTCAATAATTATTTTTCTTACTCATTAAGCAGAAATTGGCCTTTGCTCAAAGACCATCAACATTGAGCACGTAAATTCTGCAAAGCCTATGGATAACCACATGACAGACAACACAGATCTCTACCAGAACCAGACAGACTGTTAATTAGCAGCCTTGCTGGTCAAAGTAGACCCGTGTGATTCTGTAGCACAGTAAAAGTATTAACTACTAATACATTTTAAAAATTACTCTCTAGCTGAACCGGTTGTGAGGAAGGAACTTCATAACATGCCTGATGAGTCTGTATTCATCTACTGCCTAGTAGGAGACAGAACCTAGTAAGTAACTGTTTTAATGCCAACAACTGATCTAACCTTGCGATTTGCGGACTGGTGGCTAACAAACTTGTTGGAACAGCTGAGCTGTCCTTTTATGCAAGGAATGAAGCATTTTTTTGAGTTTTGAGGTCTACACCATCCCTACTGTGAGCTATGTGCATGCTTGTTCTGAGGGGTGGGGAGGTGCGAGGCAAAGACCTTTGAATCATCCTTTGCAAGGAATGTGAACAGGCTGACTTCAGACTGCACCTCTACAAGCTGTTTAACCCCTTCTTCCTGAACAGCTGGAAAGATCCCAACAATGAATTCAGGAAGAATCTGAAACTAACAGGAGTGCCTACACTACTTAAATATGGAACGGTAAGTGATTTATTGTATGCTCTAGATCTGCAGGCGTGCAAATGGGAAACTGGCAGGAGCTGATGGCTGTAAATGAATTAGTCTTGCATGTTTTGATACCCTCTCATTTAAAAAGAGCAGACAATCAGGAACAGCTCTTCTGTTCTCAGCCATGCACTTCTCCTGGCTCAAACAGTTCCTCAAGAGAGAACTACTCTACTTTCTCTATAATGTTGTTTATAATAAACATATATTAAAGAAAATATGTACGCTTAGCATGTAGTGGTTGAGGGTTCTTAGCAACATATTGTTAGCTTCCTGACTTGCAGCTCCTCAAATTTTAAAAAGTCAAAATGCCGAATTATGGGAGTGAAACAAGCTTCTGTGCAGTATAGTTCAAGTTTTAACTTGTGCATATTATTTAAATTAGCAGTTACTTTCTTAGAAGTGCCTCTTCCAAGGCCAGGAACCCCTCAGGCATTTTTCAGTTATTCTGACCTTGCTTGCTCCACCCCCACCTCCCACCCTCCCGGGAAAAACAACTGCTGGAATATGGTGAATGTTAGTATGTACAGATGGCTCTAGTCTAGAACAGGTTTTTGAATTGCCCCTAAAACATCTTAACTTTTCTTTCAGCCCCAGAAGCTGGTTGAGGAAGAATGTTTTAAAGCAGAGCTTGTGCGCATGTTGTTTACTGAAGACTAAATCCTCCAGTAGTCAATCGTTTACAAAGATGTTAATCTCAAGTTGTTTCCAGTGTCCTTTCAAGGAATGCTTAACCTGTTTTAGAACTTTCATGGTTAATTACTTCAGACCAGTCAAGATAAACATCATTAAATTCTAGGTCCAAATCTTCCACTAAAATCCTGCAGCCTGTATCTTTCCTCTCATGTTCAAATAAACTTGAGTTTGTGAACGGTATCTTTTCAGAGGTGCAGAGCTCATGTTATAAATCGAGAGAGCAGCCTCCAATTACTGAAGTAAGACTTAACTGCCAAGTTATACATTTAATAGTGAATAAGGGAGGGAAGGGGGTAGGAAAACCAGAAAAAACTGCTTATTCTTCCTAAATCTGACTTTATGTAGCTACTGAAGCTATTAAGATAAATTTTCAGTGCCGGAGATGTTTAATGGCTTATCTGTTCAGTCTTGAGTATGGTAAGCTGAAGGCTGACAGTGCTGGTGTCACTGATCACGTTAAGGGTCAACAGTTGCAGTACGTGCTCCTACAAGGATATGAAATACAACATGAATGCAGCATGAATATAAAAAAATATGAAAATGAAATCCCTGACAGTTGCCAAGATCTGTTGTCTTATAAGAAGAACTATACAGGAATAAATGGCAAATGCTTCTTCAATATTGCAAGCATTTACCCTTTTTTGTAACATAAATTGTTTTCACTACACATACTGTAAAGAAGCCTAAGAGCTACCACTATTTCACTGGCAGAAAACCAAGATTAAAGTAAGCTCTGCAAGGTTCATTGTTACTTATCTCTGCGCCACTCCTGCAGTCTTTATCTCGTCACACTTTGTTTTCCACCTCTAAAACATGTTGTAAGAGCCCCAGCAACGACGACCAGGTAAACAAATGACAAGTAATAGCTCAGCTTGGTTTCATGGCAAAAATCCACCATTTAGATTTTGTACAATATCGTCACTTCAACTTTGCTCCTTCTGCAGCTGTAAAAAGTAGTACACGAGGGAGTTCTTAGCCACGCTTTGAGATGCATCATTATTCCCCAGGGAAAACGCCTGCTACAAACAGACTTTTGAGCTACACTTTGTGTAAGATACTTAAATGTCAGTGCCCTCAGAACTATGGTTTGTTTTCAAAATCAAGAGGAATCAATAACTAAAGTAAGTAACGCTCTTACAAAATTGTCCATGCTACAAAATAAATGGCAGAAATAGGTGTTTATCAGTCTTGTATCTTTAAAAAAGTTGACAAAAGAAGAAATAAGTCACTTGATAAATCAAATGTACACACACCTAGAGCCAAACCTACAAAAGGGTTCATTCCTCTCTTGTAAATCCTTCAACTGACAGATAGTACACCTTATCATCGCTCTTCCAAGCGTTTTTCATTTTACAGAGGTATTGTTTTGTTGCTGCTGCTCTGCAAGTGCTTGCTGGAGGCGCATTCTTTTCCGTGAATAGTGCTGCCAGTGAAGAATCTGTTGCTCATCAATAAATTTAGCACACTGAGCATTTACCAGTTCTTTGCGGAAATGTTCATACTGGAGCAGCTCTAACATATGCAAGCATTGAGGATACCTGGATTAAAAATAAACATACTTTAATACAAGTTTTTACAAGATACACTAAAACAGGAGTCTCCAGTAATTCTGCAGTTCGTTACTTTAGTTTTATCATGTATATGCTTTACTCAAGTATCGAACCACTTCAGACTGTACATATTCCATACACTGTAACTTAATAACTTTAGGCTAGGAAACAAGGAATCCTATAATAGTTTATAAATGGATATATACATGCTTGCTTAGAGGAGCTTTTCTAGTGGCTAGATTTTACTAAAATATCTGTTTTTACTAGATTTTACTAAAATATCTATTACTACCATATCTGTTTACAGAGCTCATTTAAAGAACATAACCAAGAACTGTTCTCCCAAAATTTGAAGGATTTTGCACACTCACAAAAATGCAAAGTCGCCCTTTGCTTCGTGTAAGCATCAACAATGCAAAATCACTTTTAAAATGTACTTACTGGGCCTAACTGAAGCAGTTTTGTACCATCATGTTCAATAGCTTTATTTTAAACAAATGGTGAAGTGCAGATTCAGGCTGCAAAAGGTTACACACACGACTCATGAAAGACAAGTTTTATAATTTTGTCTATTGCTATATCTAGACTGTTGGAAAGAGGAAAATCTATGTTGTATTTAAACACAGCAAGGAGGACAAAGGTAAGGTTACAGGCAGAAATCAAATAATGACACGCCGCTGTACAATACATAACTGAAGATAAACATCTAATCATTAAAACGCAGAAACCTAAGTGATTTTAACACTTACTTCAGGTATTTTGCATATTCAGGTTCTTTCCAATAAAGTAAATATTTAAGATAATTTACAAAAGCTTTGTCTTTGAAGTAGCCTCTCTGTGCAAGAACTGAAATAAAATGACAAATAAGGAATTGTCAGTTACAGATGCGTGAAAAAAAATCTGCCAGACTTAAAGACGATGTATTCACAAAACTATACAAAGACGCGCTTTAGTCAAAACTTAAAATCATTACAATCAAATTTTGACAATTCAAAATGAAAAAAAAACCCAGGGAAAAATACATTTTATGTCAACATACTAGGCATGATAAGCTAGTCTCATCTCTGTTACGAAAGGTATCTTTTGTACAACAGCAAGGAAGAAAACAGCTTTTTGAAACAGAAATTTGGACTGTAGCATCAAAATTGGCAGGGGATTCAGTATAGCATCTGAAACTATTATTAACATTAGTAAAATTCTGTTTTCAGATAAAGGAACACTGTTAACCTGACATTACTTTTTAACCATAGACTCGAACTTTTTATTTTCTCCTCCACCAGACAGATGCATTTTTTTTTTTCATTTCAACCAATAAAACATTTTGCATTTTAAAAGCCCCACCTATTAGAAATCTAGAAAAATTAAATTATTTGCAGACTACCTTATGTTGTAAGACCCATTCCCTTTTCTTTGTTTAGCCCCCTCTCTCCCTGTTTAACACTACCAGTAATAATAAACCCCATTAAACTATGTTCATTCCTCAGGATCCTGATAAGTACTCACAGTTGAGGTAATTTGGATTTGCCAGACACTGAACAAACTCCAACTCCAGCTGGAATCGAAGTCGATTTCCTGTGTCATCTGATACACGAGAAAAACAGTAAGAATTGGACCCACGCAACAGATTTGAAAGTAATTTTCTCAGTTTGAGTCATACAAATGGAGATAACGTGTTTAAACAGAAGAAAAAGCAGCAACGCCCCATAATAGATACGGATTCATTCAGCAAAGCCTTCATTACATGAAGCAGTGTTGGGCATGCATTAATAGACATGCTGTTTTACTTTAACAGCCAAGCAAGTGCAAAGAATGGAGGAATGCCCACTGACACTTTGTTTAGAGTGAAAGAAAAGGGAAAAGCAAAAAGTCTGGAATATTTGTACCGGGAACTGCCAACAGCCCACTGTTGTGGGCTGTTTTATGTAAATTCTAGTTGTACATATTTCTAAAAGTAGTGCAAGGCAGCATTTTAATTTTTTTTGGGCAGAAAGATATCTTGATATACTAGTGAGTACACTAGTGAGAATATGGCAATGTTCTCACAGTAGAGTGTACACCAGTCACTAATGGGATACCGTTGGGGTTGATACAGGATCCAGTGCTGTTTGACATTTTTGTTAACAACCCAGACGATGTGACAGAGTGCTCACGCAGCACGTTTGCAGATCACATAAAACTGGAGAAGTGGCTGAAATACAGGAGGGTTGTGCAGCCATTCAGAGGGACCTCAACATGCTGGAGGAATGGGCCAACAGGAATCTCATGAAGTTCAACGAACTTCCTGGGGAGGAATAACTCTGTGCAACAGCAGAGGCTGGGGGCCAATCTTCTGAAAAGCAGCTTTGCAGAAAAGGACCTGGGAGGGTGGTGGGCAAGTTGAATATGACCTGCAATGAGCCATTGCAGCAGCTCAACAGCATCCTGGGCTGCATGAGGAAGAGCATTGCCAGCAGGTCAAGGGTGGCGATCCTTCAGCACTGGTGGGACCTCATCTGGTGTGCTGCATCCAGTTATGGGCTTCCCAGGACGAGAAAGACACGGATATATAGAAGCAAGTCCAGCAAAGGGACAGAAAGATAATTAAGGGACTGGAGCTTCCTACGTATGAAGAGAGGCTGAGAGAGCTGGGACTGTTCATCTCTGAGAACAAAAGGCTGGAGTATGATCTTATCAATGCGTATAAATATATGATATGAGGGAATGAAGACAGAATCAAACTCTTCTCAGTGGTGCCCAGAGAAAAGACAAAAGGCAACAGGCACAGACTGAAATAAAGGAAATCCCTTTTAAGCATCAGTTTGGGGCTTGGTGGGGGATTTTGTTTACTTGTTTGTGGTTTGGGGGGGCTGCCTTTTTTTTTTTTTTTTTTTTTTTTTTTTTTACTGTTAAGGTGATTGATTGCAGGAACATGTTGCCCACAGAGGCTGTGAGATCTCCGTCTTTGCAGATACAGAAGACCTGACTAGACAAGGTCCTGAGCAATCCAGTCTAGTTGACCCTGCTTTGAGTAGGAGGTTGCACTAGATGATCTCCAAAGGTTCCTTTGAACATGAACTATTCTGAAATGCTACCAAACAGTCCCATCTTGAGAGGTGAAAACGGAAGAAGAGTCTGCTTACTTGAACCCAGTATCAAATCAAAGCTGTGTACTGACAGGTTTTGCCTGCAGCAGTGATTAAGAAATTGACTTAATTTCTGCATTTATGCCCATGACTATACAAGCCAGGGGCTACCATACCAAAAGAGAGGAATAATTGACTGACCTTCCTATTTTTAGAATCACTCCATCAAAATACCTTAATTTTATGATTTTTTTTCCTTCTTCAGTGTCACTGTATTCTAGAAAAACATCTCTCTTCACTATTGGTGTAAACAACGTTCTTTAATCCAGGTTGGTTATTACAGATTTATCCTCCCCTATTTTCACCATATCACCTGTATTTGTGCTAACTTTGAAAACTATTAAAGATTTCATTGAGAACAAAAGCTCTAGGGGATCCTGACAGGAAAAAAATAATCCATGTAAATGATGATGCTACATTTAAAATTATTTTTTACAAACTACTAGTCAGTCATTTTTAATCTGTTTAAATAGCCCACGCTGCCTTTAGTACTTTTAGTGACTCCATCTCATACCTCAGAGCATTTCCACGCTACAGAAAAACGGCCATGTCCTTAAGAAAACGAGAAACTTGAGCAGAGGACACAAGAGCAGTACAATGCAAGCTGAGAACACATAAGGAGAACACATAAGCCTTAACCATCATGAACACATCGCAAACCCGTGTCGATGGAAGACGGGCGCTCAGTCCCCGAGGCCTGCCCTCGGAGCCCACCACCACGGGGTGGCGAGGCCAACTTCGACCGCCCAGTGTGGTCATCGACAGACCTTAATCCCAGGCGCACCTGCTTCTGAGAAGGCTGCGTCTAAACACGCTTTCCTTTTTCTAAAGAGCCACCCGGACACAGTGACTAGCCCAGGGCTCATGGAGAGCGGTGAAAGCCGGCGCTTTCCTCAGAAATAGAGCCGAAGGACAGACTGGGATTGACGGAAGGCCTCGTGCTCTCAGCCCTGCAGCTCGGATTCCTGAATCAGGGGCAAAAGTCAAAAGCGAAGCCGGGGTGCCATCCGCGGCAAAGGCAACTGAACTTTCGGGAAGGCGGGATTTCGTTCTACAACCACGGCTGCGCCCTCAGGTGCCCTCCCGCCGCCTCCCGCCCATGGCCGAGGCAGGAGAGGGACGAGGAGGGCCGCCGGTCTCTCCCGGAGCAAAGGGGGCCCGGGGACGGCCCGCGGGCGGGCGGGCACCAGGCCCTTGCCCCGAGCCACCTTCTCCGCGGACGCGGGCTCAGAACCCGCCCAGCGCCGCGCCCGGTCTGCCCGCCCCTCACCGCGCGGTGCCGCCGGGCCCGGCGCTCCGAGCGCCCAGGAGGCCGCGGCTACCGCCGCCCCTCACCTGTCTCCATGGCGGCCCCTCGGGCTGCGCCGCTCGCCCGGGCACAATATGGCGGCGGGGCCGGCCGCGGACGGAAGCCCGGCGGGAAGCCGCGCTGAGGCACGCTGGGAAGGCGGCGGCGGTTGCCCGGCAGCGGGCCGGGCCGCGGCTCCTAGCGGGCGGGCGGGGCGTGCGCCCGCGGGCGGCGGGCCTAGGGCAGGCCTCGGGTGGGCCTCAGGTGGGGCGGCGGGCCTAGGGCGGGTCTCGGGCCTCGGGCCCGCCCGTCAGAGGCAGGTGAGGGCCGGGGGAAGCAGCCGTTCCGGCCGCCCACCGCGGTGGCCGCCCCGGAGCCGCATTCTCCGCCAGCGGGGGTCAGGGCGATGGCTCCGGTGCGGTTTCCCAGGGTAAAGAGTTCCTGATGGGAATTCTCATTCATCGCTCTCAAACGCATGGTGACGGGATTCCTCATTTCGTGTCCATGTTTAGATACCGATATGAAATCCCTTGGGCAAATGCCGATAATTCTAAGTTTTTAGTTTCCTAAAAAAATTTAGTTTCATCAGTTTCACGAAGGAAATGTATAGTGCTCAGAGGGAGCATTTTCCCCATAACAGTGTTTCAGAGAAACGCATAGGTAAGATTCTAATTCCTGTCTGTAACAAGCACCATCCATTTACCACTGTATGTACCTCCTGCTGGTTTTAAGGTAGCAGGGCATATATCTGTAGTTGGAAAGAATGTTCAGAGATTTCAATACACAAATAAAAACAGACTGAATATCGTAAAGGAAGAAATCTTTCCTTTTCATGTTGCTCTGCTGTCTTGCGGTGTGCTGCAGCTCACTTCGAACTTTAAAGTGGCACAAGTCAAAGTACTCAGAAATCAAAGTACAAACTGCAGTGTATTTTTTAAATGACCGAAGTTCAGTTTTACATCAGTTAGTGCACTCTGAAAACTTTGCAAGCAAAACAAACGAACCTCTGAAAACTTTACTTACCACCTTTTATGTAGCAGTCTCCAAAAATCTGCAAGCTTTCACCATCTGAAAAAAAGAAAGAAAAAAAAAAAAAGAGTCACATATGCAATGCTAGTTCCAATGTGATCCAGCGCAGGAATAAAGATAACGTCCTTATGACTACATTTTATAGGACAGGCTTGTTTCCTAACCAAAAAAAGAACATTCCTTCTAACAGTAATATGGCTGGAAAGGTTAGCATTTTGTCAATGTTCTCTGGATATTATCCAAACCAGCCGTGTGACCCATCCTCTGATAGATAAGTCAGGAGGACATTTTAAGAGAGTATTTCTCATAGTTCTGTACTGCCCCAAAGCAATAGCAACCAAATTTCTGCAGGACATCGGTAGATTAAATGTAACTGATCTTCCAGACATGAGGGACTTGTTATAAAATGGGTGCAGAAATATTTTCCAAATGCGGAATCGATTTGGACCAAGACATTGCAAAGTTGGTTGGAGGAAAAGCCTTAAGAACTACTACTCGTTTCAGTAAGCAACTTCATGCTTTGGATATAAAACAAGTGCTCTGTACTTAAAAAAAATCAAGCAGAAATTACTATTTGACATTTTGAGGTTACTCAAAAGAGATTACTGCTTTTCTAACTACTAAATATTTTAAGGTAGAATTCAATATAAGTGATTTTTGAAATCACTGTATGAGCGCTAGGATGTGCCAACAGAATTGAAATTAAGCTAAGTATGAACAACAGAACTCACAAAATCTGTTTTTCTGCGTATTCTTTCTGTGGAGGTTTTATCATGTCTAAGCCACTGGCTAAGCTCACGCTAGAGCCCCCCTCTCAGTGGGCCTGTGGGAGGGTTTGTCTCTAGACAGAGTCTTTACCTAGAGAGCAGCCTGCCTTGAACCCGCAGTGAACATCTCAAGGCTAGAATTCTCCATTCTGCTCACCGGGCGCTGTTGTTGCTCTTCTGGGCACTGGCGTGGCTTGAAGTGCTCAATTTTGCTGTGGTTTGAAGTGCTCATTTTTGCCGTGGTTTTATCATTGCTGCCATTAGCGAGTCATCAATCGTCCAGGTTTCTCAAGAAGGCCCCGAGTTCCAGATCTGAACTGTTTATGCTCTAGCATCACTGATTTAATGATGTACCGTGTGGGTAAACAACCTTTTGAAGAAAATTAATGTTGAAGTAATGATTTGTTCTGCCATGTAAGGGAGCTTTTACCGTATAGACAATTCAGTTCCAATTCCATTAGAAGGTAGCTTCGGGGTCAATGTTCTAGTCATGTTTTTTCCCCCAGATAGATAGATAAATGCTTGAGCTGGGAAGGATAAAAAGAGGATGGTCTTGTATTTGCAGAACATTCTTTTTAACTTCGTCCAGATAAGCCATTGTTGATCACTTCCAGAGCAGAAGGAAATGGAAAGGAGAGACTCAACCCTAAAATACTAAACTATGTTTGGATTTCTTTTTCTTTCTGCAGAGATTTGAGCTTGGGCTTTGTTTTGGTTTTCATAGCAACTTTACAATAGGCCAAGTAGATTTCAGTCAACCTCTGCACTGAATTCTTCATTCATTAAAAAAAAAAAAAAATTGTATCAGAGTGAAACCAGTTAATAAAGAAAGGCTCCAAGGGTGCAGAGCAGACCTGTGCTGTTGCATCAGCAGCTGGAGAGGAGCCCAGCTTCTGAGGTTGCAAATTTATTCCAGAAGTTGCATTTCTGCCTGGTGCTACATACTACATTTTCAGAACTTGGCTGAAACAAAAGCCCCAGTGGTTTAGCACTGTCAAGCTAGCTTAGGTTCACTGCTACAGCAATTGTATTATTAGGCACTTGAGCAACAGTACACGGTATACAGACTTACCTCAAACCTGACTGATTTTTTTGTTTTTTACTTTTTCTTTTTTTTTTTTAAGTGATTTGCTGTTTTCATTTGTTGAACTATTTTCAGCACTTTAGTTAGCAATTTTCTATAATACTATCTTTTCGTATGCAGTATGATTTTTTTTTTTTCCCCCTGGGAATTGCATTACAAAAACCCTCTAAAAAGGATTTATGCATAGTTTTTCTTAATAAAGTAGGGTTGCTTTTTTTAGACAAGGTTTTAGTGGTTGTGGAATACTACCATTACTATATCAAAACATAACAAGTCACTCCCCAGTAAACACAGAGTTTGGTCTAAAAGCAGAGATCAAACAGATCCCACGTGTCTGCATTGCTATTCCGGAATGTGATTTCTCTCCCAAGACTGACTTCAGAGCAGAGAATCCTAAAAAAGGATTGGTCACAGGAATAAATTACTATGTAGGTTTGCCAAAGTTAAGTCAAACATCTCAATTCTTGGCCATCAAAACTAGGAACAAAATTGAAAGTCAGGATCATAGTATAATAAGTAAGAACATTCTCTAGGAAAAGTTGAAATTATTTTTGCTTTTAAATATCAGTTGAGTCAAACTTTCGGGTATAAGTGTTAACATATATGACTGTGAGCCAGGAATTTTCCATATTTTTGCCAAACCAGGACAACATTGCTGCCTCAGTTTCTCCTTTTATAGGGACTAAACTGCCATCGCTGCTGTTGTCTGTCTAAAAGCTGTTTATGGAACCTTATTTTTTTATGAGGCATTTTGACAGAGTATGTTAAATTACAGAGGATTTATATATAAAACACAGATATGTTTCTATCATCATCAATTGTTTGATCTCAACGTCTGTATTTCAGCCTCTTTTTCCAACTGCCATACAGAACTTTGGACTTTTTTTTAATATTAAATGAAGTGTCCTCCATCTTGCAAAAAAAAAGTCTCTCCTTTAATATTTGGGATATTACAAAGGCACTTGATTCTTTGGAGGACTTGGAGATTCCATTTCAAATTGATAACAAAATATCCCCTGTAGGTAAAGATCTCACATGTTCATGTCTATGACTTAATTCAGAGTGGCTTCTGAGGGCTTAAGGGTGGAAACCATTGTCTTTTAATTATCCCAGTCACCTGTAGTGTTTTCCACACTGGATACTTGTAAGCGACAAAAATATAATTTTTAGCTGGATACACCTTTCAGTTATTTCAGCTTAGGTTTTACACTCATGGGTTTCAGAGAATATTAGAAGCTATAGGCTAGGTTCTGGCATTTTCAGTCATGTTGATTAGTGCTGCACCGGCAATAATGCTTTTTAGAAAATGGAATGGTTCATGGTGACAAGTGCAATATAACATCGTTAGAACTGGCATAGAGACACAGCCATTAAATGGAGCCACTTCTAGGATGTGAAGGCACCAAGACTCGTTTAGACACAGGAGAAAATAAAATCTTGTCTGAAGTGCTTTTAGATCCTGAAGGTGGACACTGAGGAATTGAGATGTTGCAAAGGGTTTGTCTATGACACCATAATATTATCTATGACACCATAATATAGTGCATTTGCATCAGAAAGAAAAGAAGATCCAGCAAGGCTTCAGGACTGAAAACTGATCAAGTGGAACAGTATTTTATACCCAATGCCTGGAACCCAAGACATCCCCATTTATTCATACATTTTCCCATCTGCTTTAGAATAGAGTGCCAACTTGTATTGACCTGGATAATGACATCTTAAAGGATTTTACCCATAGAATGCAAGACAGAATTCTGCAGACTGGAGAGTATCCTGCTTCAAATATGGTTAAATAACAGAGAACAGAGTATGCATTATGTTATATTTATAACAAGCCAGTACAAAGTCTGCAATTTTTTTACTCCAATGTTATAATTGTAATTCAATGGAAACAAGATCATAGTTATCAGTGGCTGAAACAATTGTCAGAACATACTTAATTAAAGGCTTAACTGTTCACTGAGTTCTATTTTTTGAGGTCAAGAAACTGGCAGGTAATGTGCACTTCATAAGCCAGCCTATGACAGTCATGGTAGAACAATCTTCATCTGAAGGCTGTTAAACACCATTCAATGGAGCTGTAAATTTGTTGAAATGGCACAAAAAGACTGAAAAGAACTGTGGCTTATTGCAGACGCTGGAATGTGTACTTGTGTGACTATGGTACTCCTCTACCTTCAGACGACCATTAGAAAGCAAAGATAAATTCAAGATTAAGTGTCAAGTGTCAGAAAGCATTTTATGTTTTTCTTTAATAAATTGGTTAAAAATATGTCAGTCTTCTATTCTTAGGACATCTGGCAGGCAGATGGATTTGAGGTCAGGCATTTGATGGGAGCAATATGTGTGTTGAACCTGAGAACATGGCCTACAAGGAACATCTTCACGAATGTATTACTTGCCGTTTGAAGCTCTTTTTAAGGTGCTCTAAGGAAAATATTCTGCTGGGACCTGAACTGCAAACTCAGACCTGAAGGAGCTTTAGACTTAGACTTTGGCAAGTCAGAGATCTCAAAACCCAGTAGTACTAATTATGTGGAAAGCCAGACTTCAAAATGTTGGGCTTGAAGGTGCTACTTTAATGCACGACAATACATACTCATGGACAATAGTGATTCAGACTCAAGACTAACTTTCCCCAGGTATAAACTGGATAAGCAGCTGAAGTTTATACAAACCTGCCAATTCGTGTCAGCCAAGGATCAAAACTATGAAATCCTAGGAATTAAAATTCTGATAACAAATGAGTAATGTTGATTAAGTCATTGAGGCTAAACAGAAAACCCAAACAATTTATTTCTAGTTTTTATATTGCCATCTCAACTGCCTGACTTGAGAGAATCAGGAAGGGAAAAAAACCCTAAAAATCACATTCTCCTATTCTTGCACAGGAACATCTAACTATACCAGAAATAGCACTGCAGTTACTTTTATAGATAAAAAAAAAAAAAAAAAAAAAAAAAAAAAAAAAAAAAGAGAGCTGGAGATGCATGGTCTCCAATAATGAAAATATACTTAGTGAGACTCCTTCCTGCTGGCAAGTAAAACTAAATATTCTGTACAGTCACCCACAACCTCACCCACTCACGATGAAAATAACTTTAATTCTTGGTCATTGCAAAGGTGGTGCACAAATAGTCACAGTTTCACTGATGCCTACATCAATATTTGGCAAGAACATAAACCCTCTCTTTAGCAGCATACTAGCCAACCTGTCAGTGCTTATAGTCAAGATTATACAGCATTCAGGCAAACAAAAGTGCTGAATTCCTTAGGGAGCAAATCTAAATATACTTCTTGTAAGCAAGGCCCGTAACCTTTGGATGCCAGGCCTACGGTAAAGTATGTTTGAATTATGTCTAACACAAACTTAAGTAACACGAAGTAACCCAGAGCTTAGGAAGACACCGCGGTGTGCTTGGCTCCTGCTTCTCCAGGAACGTCTCCCTGACCATCCAGTGTCTTCACAGCATTTTTCCTAGGTGCTTTGCACCAGTATCATCTGTGCATCTTCTCTGAAGACTGGTGTTTTGAACAGTACATAGCAATTATTTTATCTGAAGTGTCATGGTGGGAGCACTAGAACTGAAGAAGCAGATTTCCTATAAGCAAACTTTCTGATGATGATTTCTGTGTAACCAAAGTTCTCCCGTGACGTGTCTCTGTAACTTCTTCTGTTGTCTCTTCTCACCAGATACATATTACCCCAAGACTCTCCCTATGCTGGAAGCTGGACTGGAATCAGCCGGTAGATTCTGGCGATATTTGAACATAGAATCATAGAATCTTCATGGTTGGAAAGGACCTTTGAGATCATCGAGTCCAACCATACACACACAAAAAAACCCCCTACAATCTCTGCCACTAGAGCATGCCCTGAAGTGCCGAATCTACACATTTCTTAAATACCTCTAGGGATGGTGACTCAACCACCTCCCTGGGCAGGCTGTTCCAGTGCCTGACCACTCTTTCAGTAAAGTCATTCTTCCTGATATCTAATCTAAACCTCCCCTGCTGCAGCTTCAGACCATCTCCTCTGGTCCTGTCATTATTCACCTGGGAGAAGAGGCCAACCCCCACCTCTCTACACCCTCCTCTCAGGCAGTTGTAGAGGGCCATGAGGTCTCCCCTCAGCCTCCTCTTCTCCAAACTAACCATGCCCAGCTCCCTCAGCCTCTCCTCATAGGGCTGGGTCTCCAGACCCCTCCCCAGCTCGGTAGCTCTCCTCTGGACACGCTCCAGCACTTCAATGTCCCTCTTGCACAGAGGGGCCCAGAACTGAACACAGCACTCGAGGTGAGGCCTCACCAGTGCCGAGTACAGAGGCACGATCCCTTCCCTGCTCCTGCTGGCCACGCTATTCCTGATACAGGCCAGAATGCTGTTGGCCTTCTTGGCCGCCTGGGCACACTGCTGGCTCATGTTAAGCTGTCTGTCCACCAGCCCCCCCAGGTCCTTTTCTGCTGGGCAGCTTTCTGGCCACTCTTCCCCAGGCCTGTAGCGTTGCTTGGGGTTGTTGTGACCGAAATGCAGGACCTACATATACATGTCAGCGTAACTGCAAAAGCTGTTTCCACTGGTCTGCTCTAGGGACCGGACTGGGACGTAACTGATCGTGGAGTGGATGCTGCCTTGTTATTGCTGACTCTGAATTCCTCTCTGTCAAGGGACCAAGCCTGGGCTATACCTCCATACGATCACAGCCTGTGCTGAGAGATGTCACAGTTAACCTCACTGTGGGGCAAATTCCTTGATTTTGCACTGGCAAAGACCTCAAAAGCTGGCTGTGGAACACACTCATCTAGAAACCAAGTCAGAAGTGCTGATTTGCCACAGATTCTAGTTCAGTGAATGTAATACATCAAATTATCACTACTTTAGCTTCTGCCAAAGTCAAAGCCAGGCTCTGAGAGGTCCTTGTCTGCATTCCTGGCCCTCGAGTTCCAAGGCACAGGAGACTGGAAGAACCTCAAAAATACTTCAAGAATAACTTGATTGTGCTCAGATGATCTAATATTACTGCTGGCCACAGCAACACAGACCTTTATATGTGACTTTTGACACCTTCACTTAGTCATCTGATAGAGATTAGCACATAAAAGTTTATTTTTTCCTTTTATAGCTGTTCAGGGTGTCACCTCATGTATCTGTGGGCACACCTCCATCTCCAAACAAAATGGGTGTCCTTTGTAAGTGATCTTCAACAGCCGTTTCATCGTAAGGAGGATTTAGAGCTCGAATTCCGCAAAGGGGAATAAACCAAAATACACCATCACTTTGCTTTATTTCTTAAAACCGCAGAAGAGGGGAGGTGCAGCCCTGTACTCTCCTGGTCCTCAACCTGAATAGCGAAATGCCTGAGTGTTCAGGAGCCGAGCTGCTTCTCAGCAGCATTTACCAAGTGCACAGGATTATCTGGAGACTTAACTTGAACCTCCTCCTGGGGCTGAACCCTGGAGCCTGTGGTCACACCTCAGACGCTGGGCTTCCTGAGAGGAAGAGTCATCCTGCTTCCCTATGGGTAAACAGGGCAGAGTCTTTTGATACTGATCTTCTGACTCCTGCTGTTGTAGGGCATCAAGCTATAGCAAAAAAACCCAAACCAAACCACTTACCCTTGGTAATTTCCATTCCTTAAATGCTCCTCAGGAGGGAGAGAATGCTGACCTTCATTTATTGTGCAGATCCCAACCTACTGATGGATCAATTCCAGCGGAGCGGAGGAGGTCCACACAGATGGGACAGCTGCTGCAGTGATTCATATAAATTAGCGAACACCTGAGAGGTGTTTCATGAAGGACACCTGCACCTAATCAACTCCCAGAATGTTGGTCATCGTAAATTTAAGTCGCCTCAAAATAAAAACAAAAAAAACCAAACCACCAAGCCCCAAGGCGCTGGGCCAAGATAACCTGCCGAAAAATTCAAGATTTATTTATTTGACCACTCTTCAAACAAGGGTGAAGTTATCCCCCAATATGAGCCCCCACAGGGTTGATTTTAACTTGTGGATTTTCAGTATCCTTGGGTGATGTATTCCCGTTTGCTCTGTACTGATGTGACTTACGTATGTTTACAGATATGAATGAAAACAGTCAAAGGGGAGCTCTGAAATTAAGCATCAGAAGACAATTGTGTGGGTGGGTAGGATGCTCCCAGGAAAGTTTATGTTGTTTTTTCCCCAGCTTTTATTATTCAAAGAGCTACTAAAGTGTCTTGCCCCCCTCCCAACCCCCCATTTCCACCCCTCTTTTTCAGAGGAAATTCTGTTTTGCTCAATTGAAGGGTAACTATTCTTACTGATGTGCACAGAAAAATCCTGGGTTTCTGATTTTTCACTGTATAGCCAAGACAAATTATCTAAGTAAAATAGATACTTGCTCCAGAAGTAACCATTCTTTAATTGAAAGATTTTGTTAACTTTGTTTCTGATGGAAAATTTGATCTTCAACTGTCTTGCTAAAATATTTGCTAAGACCCAACCCATGTTATTGTTCGCAAAGAATAGTTCACAAATGAAAATACAACAAACTAGTTTTAGTATCTGGAACACTTGGTTCTTTCAGTAATATGGTTTGTCTATAAAAATAGTGTTTTATGAACACTGCAGTGAGGCTCACATTCTGACCTGGGACAGTTTATGAAAACTCATTGAAGAGCTGTGTGCCGAATAAGGCTAGCAAGTAATTTCACGTGGGTAAATAAAGTACTGAAGTAAACACGGTAAGGAAAACACCTTTTTTCTTACAGAAGAAGTAGTCTCTTTCTTATGATGAGAACCTACAGTCCACATTTACACCGTAATGAATGGGCAACTATTGACTTAGTGCTCGAGAAGAACCTAAATGGGCAAAAAATAGTTTCAGTATAGTCAGCTCGGTTTTTACAGAGCTACCAAATGCCTTCCTAAGCAGTCCCTAATCACCTCAGAGCAGCACGTTATCCCTGCCTTTTACTGCGAGGGCTCTACCTACCTCTGCTCCATATAGGACACAGAAATGCCTTGGAATTTCCCTCTGGAAGAAGCAAGTTTTCCTTGGCCACGGAAAGCTACAGTATTAACTGGCCATGCGAAAGCACAGGATAAAGTAGTATATTATTTTCAGCATATTGAGCTCACAGTTACTACACTGGAATGCTAAACCACAGATTAAATAAGAAAGCATTTGAGGAACCATCTGTTGATAAATATCATTTACTTTTTAGGCTTACATTAGTGTGCAAGTACAACAAATGGCACAGGGATGTAACAAGGGAAAAGCAGGGAACAATAGATGTAACAGACAAGAAATTCTGCCAGCACGGCCTCAGTACACCTTTGCTCTGCAAGCTGCTGCACGCAGCCACAAGCCAAGCCGTCAAAATCGCAAGGCTGCATTTAAAACTAAGTAGTTCAAAACCAAAACAGTGAGTTCCTATTACTTATCCTCTGGTTTTGAGGCTTTAGAGTTTGATATTCAAAGACTTTCCTCCCACGCTGTCACAGCTTTAGGCTCACTTATTGCTTCCAAGAAAAGTCGGGATTCCTACATGACTCAAAGAGGTAGAACTTCCAGAGTCACAGCACATTTCATACAATTGGACTGAACTCACAGACTTCAGCAACGTAGTTTATTCATTAGCTAGGTAAATCATTTAATCTTTGTCTTCATGCGTGAATTAGCAGGACATATTTCAAACTAGTTTTACAGGTTGATAAGCATGAAATACAACATTTCAGACTGAAACAGAAAAGTTAAGTTCGAGTAGAGTCCAAAAAAGCCTTATTAAACCAGTTTCTGGCTTCTTGCTTTACGCTCACACTGTCTCCCTTTAATATATATACTTTCACAAGTCTTTTCACACAGTTTCCCAGACTAATTTATACACATACTCTTAAGCAATCTAGACTCACATGAAACAGAACAACTTCCTCCCACTTTACACAGATGTGTCTGATACACACCTATAGGTATAAACATATAGGCAAAGCTTAGCACACACGGAACTTGCTGGCATTAGAAAACCAGTTCGCCTTAATAGCGCAAATACAAAGATTTTCTGCTGGCTGGAGTCAGCGCAGAGCTCCTGGCGTGAGGATTTCAATAGACCTCAGTCTGAAAAACAAAGGGGATGGTTGCCCAGTAAAACAAAACAGTTATGGGCACAAACAAACAAAGCTCTCCCAAAGCATGCCTTCCTCTGAAACAAATCACCAGGGTTCAATAAAGGGCCATTTCACGTTGTCATTTATTAGCTACAAGACAGTGGTGTAAAATTCTGAGTCCAGAAAGTCTTTAAGCAATCTTTAGGTAACCATTATCTAGGTATAGGTCTTCAAAAAATGCTCACCAACTTTCTAGGAACTTTCTTTTTTCTTCCTTGAGTGTCGATAGCAGAAGCTGGATTTTAATGGCTGTCGAGATGAATGTGCATGAAAAAGCCTCCTCCCAGTTCTGCAGGTGAAAAATCCTGGCAGGATATAAAGTAAGACGAGAGGAGGTGTAAAATCTATCCCTAATATCTCTAATTGGACAGCAATAGTTGTACAGGAAATGTTAGAATCAAAATCTTAGTAAAGAATGAATCTTAGTAATGAATAAAACAGTAAAACTAGCTCCCCATACAATGCCAATTTTTGAGAAATTTCTCCCCTTTTCTATCATGGTTATTTAAATGAAAATATGTTACGAGACTAGGATTCCTAGGAAACTGTTTTTAGGCTTTGGGTAACAACATTATTAATTGTGCTGGTTTTGTCATTGATATTCACCTGTAGCAATCGGCATTATCAAGTTGTGGTATTCTGCAAATGCCGGTGTGGAGGTGACAACTCTGCGCGGTCACCAGGCGCAGGGAGGTCCAAGTGCTCCGCGCGAGGACAGGAGCACCCGCAGTCGCGCCTCGCAGAGCAGACGCGCTCTGCAGCGCGTTCAGAGTCCCCTCTGTACCACGGGCTCTTCACAGGGGCCAGCAAAGATACAGACAAGGGAAGGTCTGACCCGACGCAGAAGAGCTGCCACCGGGGCGGTTCCTCCGGAAAGAGGAAAACCAGCATCCTGCCATCAAATCACGCGGACGCCAGCCAAGCCCAGCGCGTGTCCAGTGAAGGGCTGCTGGGATTGTGCGATGCACAAAAGTGTTGGGAGACCGAGGGTGACACAACCAGACCGAGCACTGGGATAAAGTCACATGTTTATTCACCCACACTGGGAAAACATTGTGAAAACCATCTGTCACTTGATCCAAGTGCTCAGGATTCACTACTACCCACTTCTTTCCATATTTAGCACAGACATTTACACAGAAAAAGATGTGCAGTATGTAAAAATGTATACAATATGTCATTACTGAAAAGGAAGAATCACTGCTGGATTTTGGCTAGGACGGATTCAGTCATCTTTTTTTTTTTCTGGGCTGATTTTCACCAACTGTCACATTCCAACACATTGTCAGCAAGTGGGGTTTTTTTGCTAAAACCAGGTTATTGCTCTTTCAAAAGTGGTAACACACCTGACCTGGGGAAAACAAAGTCTGAACAAACCAGAGACTGAGTTCAAGTGGGATCACGACTCAGCCAGAATGAACCACTTGCTACGTAACACAGCCCCGCTCCAAACCTGGGTCCCGGACAGATCTCTACAGTAGGCCAAAGAAGAACGTACTCGTACTTAAGAGAAAATGGCATCCATGTTAAGGTTGAGACAATTTCTGTCTGGGTGCTTTTTTCAGCTTGGCGACTTTGAGATCATAAAGGGAACGCTGAAGGGTTTTTCTTCTCTGTTCCACAGATCTACATGTTCAACACACAGGCAGGAAATACCTTAGTCCTCCCTTTCTATCTTTTCCTGCAGTTCGGTCACTCATGAACTCATGCAGACACCCGTAACCATTCCCAAACAGCCCGCACTTCGTGGGAATGAGTATGGACACAGACATGTGAACTAACAGGAACAAACCCCGTGCAACTGCAGCCCATGTCACGATTCTGCAGATTTGAGACATTCAACATTTGCAGAAACGGTTTAGCAACTTGCTGTACTGAAAGGAGAAAGGAAACGTCAAGGACGTTCTATAGAGAGTGACAAGAAAATAGGAAAGCATTAATTTAGCTCCTCGTAGGCAGCCCGACAGCTGACAGACCCATTAACCACCAGGAACCACACTCTGCCCACGGATGATAAAGCAGGAACTGTTTGCTCCTTCAGGGTGGCTCAGTAACCCCCTCCCGACCCAGCCCACACCGGATCCTCCCGAGTTCTCTCTTGGCTCTGGCGGTGCGTGTTTTGAAGTGGGGCACGAAGGGATTCCTTTGTGCCACCACCTTAGGACCATCACAACCTTTGAGCCAAATACAAAACCCCTTTGATGAGAAGAAAAAATAAATGCCACACAAGAGGTGTATCTATCATGACACTTGCCCCACGGTGCTGGAAGGGGATGTAACCCAGCTCCACTAACAAAGCAATTGTCCTTCCATTACCCATTGTAAATAACACATATATTTACTTAGGGTACTGGAACAGGACGTCATGCACGCTTGATGCTAAAGAAAAGCCTGTTTGTGCCTGTTATACTGGACGGTTTGTACAAGATTGATTCTTAAAAACTAGTTGTGTTTCTTAGATTCTTACAATCTTTTACTCTGAAATGAATGAGACAGCTCATAGGGCAAGCCACCTGATGTGGTCGCACCTGAGCATTTCCAAAGATGGAAACTCGAGTTATCACTTAACTGAGGAAAGAGGAGGAACTGCTGATATGTGGGTCTGAAGGTACTTAAAGCAGTATCCAAATCTCTGCTTTGCACTGGTTCTCTATGGTGTGTGCCCTCCTGGATCTTACTGGAGCAATACCATGCTGCCATGGAAGCAAATGTAGAAACAAGTGGTCCACTGTGTTACGCAGGAAACAATCCATGCCTGAGAGGAGACAGTTCTATTAATTTTTTATTTGCCAGGCTCTAATTCTGCAACTCACCCATTTAAATTAAATACAAATCAATCCTGGGATTGATTTATGTCTCAGAAAGTAACATTTGCTATTGACAGCGAGGCGACACAACAAATACACCACAGTTATAATAAACCCAGCATTCTTTGTTACCCCAGATGTACTTTCCCCCCGCCCCAACACTCCTGTCGAGAAATCACCCCGTGTGACCATTGATGAAAATGCCATTTGTTTTCTACTTGCACAGCAACACAGGGAAGCTCTTCCCTAGTTGAGATGAAGGCACTTTCTCCCCTTCAAGACACTTTCAGAACATTCCTTTCTGCAAATGGGACAGGGAAGTGTCTGTCCTTTGCCTGAAACCAGTTTTAGAGGAGTTTTGATCTGCATGAATTGAGACAGGCAAGCTCGGTGTTACCACCCCTGCAAGCTCCACTTTGCAATAGCGAAGAGCAAGCACCGTGAAGTACCTGGCAGTGGTGAAATGTCCTCATACTGTGAGGTCCATCAGAAGGCAGAAAAAGTCCCTTTCTCAAATGCATTTTAGATACCTGCCAAAGCACAGAAAGCGCTTAACTGTTTCTGGTTTCAATTTCTTCAACCAAATACAGTGACAAGCTTCGGGTGGTGATAAATGCCTGTCACCAAGCTACTTCTTGGCGCTAGAACCGTTCCCTTCCTCAGACAGACTCTGCAAGTGGAACAGTGTTTTCCCACATGCTCCACTGTTCCATGGAAGAGGGATGAGGCTGCACCACTGCAGACAGCTGGGCAGACAGGCTGCCGCTGCAGGCACTTGGGAACAACAGTCAGCGGAGGGTTTACGGTGCCCAGCACCTTGAAAGAGCACAGAAAATCAAAGGCACGAAAATCAAATCAAATAAATCAAATCATTCTTGAAGTAGTTTTCTGCTCAGAAAAGCACCTGGCCATTTTGTGGATAAATATCTTTCTCGCTTTTAAAGACAAACATGTGAATATTTTTCCAGTTCTACAAAGAACATTCACGTTAATAACAAAACTGTTAAATATCCTACACACACTACTATGCTAGAGGCCAGATACTCTGGCCAGAATTCCACTATTCTATAACTTCTACCTTGCACTCCTTATCATGAGGTGGGGAATCACCATGGGTGCAGAATTTGACCCTTACGCCCTCACAACACCCCGTGAGGTAGATAGGTACCGTGATATCTTCTTCAGGAGGGGAAACTGAGGCGAAAAGAGGGGAACTGGCTTGAATGAGGCTGCACAGCAAGTCTGGGAGCAGAACTCGGGTGATGCCCACAGACCTCTCCACTGTAACATGCTGCCTTACCTCCCACCCAACTTCATCTCCAGGGCTGAATGAAAACCATCCACGTACCACTGACAAAATAAACCTACTCCATCTGTAAACTACTTCTGCTTCAGAAATGACATAAACAGGTGCTACAAAACACTTTTCTCACAGGACCTGAACTCCAAAGTACACAAGTCAGCTCCCATTCCTGTCAGCCAGCACAAGCCCTAATATCTGGGCCTCTACATTTTTCACAAGACCTTCAAATAGAGTCTTTCTCGTGCCTTGTCTCCACTCCAGAATTCCAGAGTTCATTAATAAGGTACATCAGGGGCTAATCCAGGAACTTTCACAAGTTGTGAAAGGCCTATCTATAGGTGTGAAGTCCTATAGGAGGCCACTGTGCATTTCCAGGCTGGCACTAACGACACACTGGTTGGCACGTAAAACCACATCCTGTGGCTGAGAAGGAAAGGCTCCTGTCCCTGCCAGTGCCACAGGGCAAGAAATGCAAAGCCAGCCTTAAATCATCGCTGCCCAAGACATCAGCGGAATCATGACCAGCATGGAATTATGTTATCTCAACCCTCAATAAGGGTGTCTAAATGCAGTGAGATTTAGGAGTGAAAACAAGGCATTGGAAAATGTGTTGGATGTTGACTTGGAAGGATTCCACCACATGGTTGAGGCCTGACTAAAACATACCATACCATACCATACCATACCATACCATACCATACCATACCATACCATACCATGCCATGCCATACCATGCCATGCCATGCCATGCCATACCATACCATACCATACCATACCATACTATACCATACTATACCATACCATACCATACCATACCATACCATACCATGCCATGCCATGCCATACCATGCCATGCCATGCCATGCCATACCATACCATACCATACTATACCATACTATACCATGCCATACCATACCATACCATACCATACTATACCATGCCATACCATACCATACCATGCCATACCATGCCATACCATGCCATACCATACCATACCATACCATACCATACCATACTATACCATGCCATACCATACCATACCATACCATGCCATACCATACCATACCATGCCATACCATGCCATACCATACCATACCATACCATACCATACCATACTATACCATGCCATACCATACCATACCATACCATGCCATACCATACCATACCACGCCATACCATGCCATACCATACCATACCACACCATACCATACCATACTATACCATACTATACCATACCATACCATACCATACCACACCATACCATACCATACCATACCATACCACACCATACCATACCACGCCATACCATGCCATGCCATACCATACCATACCATGCCATGCCATACCATACCATACCATACTATACCATGCCATACCATGCCATACCATACCATACCATACTATACCATACCATACCACACCATGCCATACCATACCATACCATGCCATACCATGCCATACCATACCATACTATACCATGCCATACCATGCCATACCATACCATACTATACCATGCCATACCATGCCATGCCATGCCACACCATGCCATACCATACCAGACCATACCATGCCATACCATACCATTACCATTACCATACCCTACCATTACCGTACCCTACCATACCATACCCCTTCTTTCACTAGACAAGCGACAACAGGGATTTCCCTGTACAGCTGCTGACTTGTGGATATAAATATTAGTTAATGAATTTTCAGCCCCTGCCTGAGTGCAGTGTTCAATGCTAATGATTTACAAGTACATACCAGTGATATGACAGTTCAGACCATTTGATACAACAGCCTGCCCTCTCTTTATTTAAAGTTCGATAAATGCTAAATCTCGACATTGGTTGGAGGTCATACTTATGATCCAGACACAAGACCAGAATGAATTTGAGTTGTTTCATGCCTGAACTGATGTGTGACTGGATCTGAAGTGGTGATGAGACTGTACAGGGCTTCGGGCAATAGGGAGTAATATTAAGGGTCCTTTCCTTGTTTAAGACGTGAATTCTTCACTGCTCACTGGTTAGCCGTTGTGTTTGCCCAGGTTGGGAATGTGTCCAGGTCAAACATAGCTCTTCCCCATGTGTTGATGGCCAGTGTGACACAGAGGACTCCAATGATGTTCATCACTATTCCAGTTTTAACCTGCGAGGACAAAAGTCCGAATCAACAACAATAACCAAACAACAGCACAGCAAATTGCAGCAAGGCCTATTTGTACATAAACAAGATATATATGGTCAAATAAATCACAGAAATAGCCATTGTGCCTACTGTCCTATGTTCTTGCTTAGGTGGAAATACCAGGGAACACACTGCGCAAGGCCTTTGAACGCTCTGCTATGTAACCAGTCTAGGAGCTTTAAGGCATGTACAAGAAGTTGCTCTTATTAGTTAAAGAACAGCTTCTGCCCCCTTCAAGTCTCCAGTTAGAAAACCGATAATATAATAAGTTTGGGTGTTTGGGACGGAACCTGGCACTGTGTGGTCTGGCAGGCAATCACAGGACCAGAGCTCAGGGCAACTGATTGTTACCTTCTGCTTTCAGCTCCAGTGGAAACAAGGCTTCAGCTACACTCGCCAAAGCCCCAGAAGACTGGAAAGCACTGACTGCATTTTAACTCTTCAGTGTTTAAGAAACTTATGACTTGTCAGTTTTTAATTTCACTTGGGCTGGGCTGTATGTCTGCCACAGCCTGTGAGAAAGGTACTGTTACTTCAGAGATGCCAATCTTTATTGCAGTATTAACACTGCCTAAGAGAGGGGCATAGGGCGGTAGTTACAGCCTGTAAGAGCTTCCTGGGACTTTGCAAATACTCAGCTAAGAAAATGAAACTCTCACCATATTTCAGGATAAAGGCAACGGAGAGCTTCAGATAAGAGACCAGGTAATTCTCATCTTACCATATCCAAAACACGGATGTGGCCATAGGAAAACACTATCGCATTTGGCGGTGTTGCAACAGGTAGCATGAAGGCAAAGGAAGCACTGAGAGTACTGGGCAGCATAACATACAGAGGATGGATCTTCACAGATGCAGCCTGCAATGAAATGGAGAGAATATCACACTGGAGGTGATCCAAAAGAAAAACATAATGAACATTTCCCAGACCAGGCTCATTTTGTTTCCTGGTATATCATCAGAGCAATTTACAAGCATTTTATTCCGAAATCCACACATGCTTAAAGATAACTTTGCTCTCATTTCCTGTCCCACAATACTTAAAAACAATGCTTGATTCTTTCTTGTTGTTTGTTTTGCTCTACGGTATAATCTGGAGTTCTGGTCAAATTTATCCAGTAATCTTTTCTTTGACCTCAGACCACGCTTTTGCCAGAGTAACACAGGAATGAGATTATAATTACTAGGCATGTGGAGTAACACTCTTAGACGTTACATAAACCCTGTGGGACTCAGAACTTACGTGCCAATTTAAGTCACTAATAGCTCAGCACCTTGGTTGGAATAATTTTACTTTGATGAAATGGCCTAGAATAAAGCGGTTGTACTTTCTAAATTAAAGAACTAAGTAACCTAGTTTTTCTTTTATGCTATAATTTCAATTCTGCTCAGAAAAGGCATCAAAACTTACCAGGTTCTCCTCTGTAAGTTTTAAACTTGTTCTGGCTTCCTATGGAAAATGACACATTTCTAATAACCAGTAACCAGGCCCACCACTTTCTGTATTCTAGCATAAAACCATGAAGATGAAGGAACTGTTCAAAGGGATGAATAGAAAGTGCTGGATTTTGTTTTGGTTTGGGTTCTTTGTGTGTTTTTCCAGTTCCGAGTTGATGGTTCACATACAAAATGACCAGAAGTAACTGATGCTTGTTGATCTGTATTAAAAAAGTGACTCCCCACTTTCTCCAGGGCCAAGGGACACACCTTACAGCTTGAACTGGCTTCCTTTTCAGTGAGGGTGCCATGGGACAGGCATCCTGAATTAGCTTCTCCCCCCACGAAGCTGGTTCTCAGGCTTCAGGCATACGGGTAGGGCAGACTGGACAAAGTCCGCGGTCCCACTTGCTATCTGCTATCTACTGTGATGCTATAAACACAGCAGCGAACACTAGCTACAATCACCGTCCGTTATGGCACGCTGTCAGATGGCCTGTTTCATTACTGGCTTTCAGATTAACATTGGAGCAACATTCAAGAAAATAAATACGATATTGCTCTGCCAGTAGAGATTGTCAGTTTAACTCTGATCTCACAGTTGATAGGATAGTAGGATGGAAGTAATCTTACCATGGATGCAAAGACAGGTAGGAAGAGGGTGGCTGTGGCGACGTTACTGGTGCATTCGGTGAAGACAGCTATAATAAGCGAAAGTACTGTTGCAATGGCCCACGGTGGGATAGACCCTAGTGGAGTTATTTGATGACCCAGCCAAGCTGAGAGCCCAGAGTTCTGACAAGAAAAAAAAAGTGGGTTTCAGCGAGGTTTAGGACATCTAGCTCATGAACGGGGAACTCAAGTTATGTGCCATGTTCCTCCCAAATAATGCTAAATGACTCCTGAATTATAGAAATGCCATCTGGGAAAGTACAATGATCTGTCACAAACGCTAAAAGAAATTCCTTGCCAACTAGACATAATACTGAGTCCAACTGTCCTGATTTTTATGGAATCCAAATACTTGCTCACACTTTGGTTACAAAAATATGGTTTTTTGCTGAACAAAAACAATTATTGCTGAGACTATTGCAAATACTTAATGTATCACTCAGAAGTTCCCTCACATGTTTTTCTAAGGTTTGTGAAGATGCTGATGCTGTATGAATGCTCTGTTCTAGGAACACGGGCAGCGATTGACTCAGCTTACAAAACCTTTGACTCGATGGTTTCTACTGCTCTAGAGATTTAATAATATATGTATGATGTATGCAGAGGAATATAAGGTCCTAGAACTTTAATTTGCCCCATGGTTTAAGCAGCCTAGTCTCAAAACTTAGATCTGAATATGAATTTCCCCAAAGCATGGCACTGCTGATAGCTAAGGCTTGCTTTGATTTAGATGCATCTTAGCAGTGATGAAGGAAACAATATGGTTCACCTCAAGATTCTTTCCTGTTTTGGGAATTCGGCTGCCTTTTCTGTGAATTTATGAACAGAGGATCAAACCATCATCTTATGGAATGCAGCACATTGCATGGCAACAGCCACTGACAAGAAGTTCAAGAAACCCCACTGTACACAATTTTGGAAGGTACCTACCCACAATGATTTTCTTCCTGACCACTTCGGTAGTGGTTTGGATTAAATCTGATGATATATATCCTTTAAACAAACCTTAAATGGTTCTGAAGATCTTACAAGTGTTACCTATACTTCTGTTTTTCTAGACAGGGCTGGGATCGGGATGATAACGGAAATAAGAAAGGCTGCTTTTCTGGTCTGTCCAATGAAGATCACAAACTACTCAGCAGCCTCCAACAGGTAAGATAAATTGAAGAAATTTGGTCAGAGCACACAAATTCCTGAAAAAGAGGCACAAACATTCACCTCTCCTCCCAGTTTTTGCTAATTCGGATCTGCCTCTCCCTCTGAACATCTCTACTGGGTTTGCCTTTGGGTGCACGCCCAGTAATACAGGACCAGATAACAAACCAGGGAAGTTCGCCTTTGAGTCAAAAAAAAAAAGAAAAGATGTCAGGACATACTGCGCTTCCATCAGCCAAAGCAAAACCTCCTCCCAGCAGCAGCACAATGCTCCAGGGCATCTTCCTCTGAACCACATTCCAGTCTAGCAGCGGGGCTGATAAAAATGGCTTTTTTATATCTGAAGTGAGAAACAAAAAGCAGAACGTGTTTTAGGAGAGTGAAGACATTTTGTCTCTTGTTCTATAAGATAGTAGGGAAAGACCTAACAGGCATATGAATATTACTGAGAAACATACACGTTAATACACATGAGCATAATACACAGGATAATACACGAGTAGGGACCGTGCCCCAGCCCTGCCCGAGAAGCGAGGGAGGTGAGCTCTCCTGAATCAATGCATGCAAATCCAGTACGTGTTTCTGCCATGTTAGCTGGAGCTAGCTAACTGCTACCCAATGTTACAATTCCTCCTTTAAATACCTTCTTCAGCCTGTTCAGGGTCAGACATGCTTTTCTTCCAGCCTGTGAATTTGGGTTTACTACTAGGAAGGATAAACAGTAGCAGGGCAATAAACACAGCAGGAGCAGAATCAGTGATAAACCTAAAGAAGAAAAGAGAATATAGCTCAGAAAATACACGTCTTTCTCCTAGAAGATGGCTGCCTTCCAGCATTGCGGTCACTGCTCTTTGTCATCCTGTTTGGGGCTTGCACATTAGCAAAATGGGTCATTAGTTCATGACTGAGGTCTCTTAGACCTGCCATGACACAAACGCAGTAATAAAAGAAACTAGCTACAATACACATTAATAACCAGAGTCACAGATGACAATGGCTCCTGGGAGCAGGGTTCCTTCTCTGTGGTGAAGCCAAGATCCAACAGTGGTATCTCAAAGAAAGATGTGTAAAGAAATGGCCTTATTAACAGTGCCATTGTGCATTTTATGTTCTTAATATGCCACAGACATTATGTGAAGAAGCCATTCAAAGCACCGAATACATTCCCCAGTGAGTTCTAAGCTATTGTTTAGAGGTGATATTACCAAATATGCAAATGACACCGCAACTGATTGGAGCTCATACAAACAAAATACTACTGTGTACATCGGTGTGACTGAACCCGGCATTACAGAATTTTCTCTTCCTTTAGGAGGTTCAGCTTGCTCCATGTCCCAGTCTCCAGCCTTCATTGCAGTACAAACTGTCAAACAATAGACCAATTGGTGATCTCATGCACAAGCGACAGGATCAAGCCCAGCAAACACGTGAATTCACATAAGGTTGGAATGAATGACCCTGCACTCGAAATGGAATATGAAGCAAAGGAATCTGATTCACAACCAAGAGGGTACAGGATGAAAAAAACCCTAAAAACTTACTTCTCTCCTCTTGGGAAGAGCCTGGTGGCCCAGCCTTTTACAAAGCCTGGGTTTCTGGTAAACCACAAGAGAACCAGCAAAACAAACATTAGGAGGACATTGAATTCAGCATAAGAGATAGGGCCCAATTTCTTCATTTCTGCCTTCAGCACACTGTATGCAGCTTTTTCTTTAGCACTTCTCTCTGTCCCACAGCCCCAGCTTTTCTTAAAGCTATAAGGAAAAGGGAGAAGAAAATACTGTAAGTATTAACATACTAGAGGGATTTAACATGCTTGCCACTGAAGCTGTCACTCCTGGGGACAGACACAGACTACAGCAGAGGCCAGGAACAAAGAAATGACAACAGCGTCAAAGCATTTCATGGGCACATGCCAGTTCTCACAGAGGAATGGGGTCTATGAATGGAAGTAAGTCTCTGTCCAATTTGGAGCAACCTGGGATGAAAACCCCAATTTTGAATCAAGGGTAGCAAAACAGATATGCTAGCTCTGCTAGGGTTGAAATTCTCAGATGTGAAATTGAAAAATAAAAATGCAATTCTGTCTGAACATTAAGAATGTATAAAGCTTTTGCCTTAGTGCAACTCCCATGAACATAAAAGGTTTCTAGACCTCAAAAGCTGCTGTGAAATGGAACTGCTCTCTGCTACAAAATTAATAACTTGTCACTGCATTTGTTTTATCCAGATTTCTCAATAAGCTGGTCTGCATTAGCTGAGGGGTTTATAGAATCATAGAATTGTCAGAGTTGGAAGGGACCTTAAAGATCATCTAGTTCCAACCCCCTGCCATGGGCAGGGACACCTCCCACTAGATCAGGTTGCTCAGAGTTTACAGAATATCATGTAGTTAAATACTCACTTGACTCCCATGAAGGAGCACTGCAGCCAAAACCAAGCTAGTACCAACATCAGAATCATGTTTGGGAATGCAAACCCAAACCAGGAAGCAAAATTCACAATATCGTTATTGTTGGGGTATAACCTGAAAAGAACAGAAAAATGCTTTATGTATGGTCAAAGTATTTAGTCATCTACTCTCCCTTTAATATCCACTAGTGACAATTATACATGTAATCAAGGACAACAATTACAAGTAATCATAAGCAAAATCCACCACCTAACTGAAGTCAATGGGAAGGCAGCCTGGATATCAGAGCAGAACTTAAATGATCCTCAGTTTTCCCTCTCTACTACGTTAATGCACATAGGAGCTCACGTTGATATTTTAGGTGTCAGTAAGACAAGCGCTGCTGAAAGATCTCCCACACATTCTAGGTAACTTTCACTTGCAAGATGCCTGCTCATTTATCCCGAGACCACTTATTTAAGAACACCAATTTTTGTTCTTCCCTGTGTCCACCAATAATGACTGGAGGAAAAGTAACGATAGCAAATTTCCAGCTGGGTGTTAAAACCAACAGGTAATGTGGCAGCTGAGGCTGAAGTACTCCAAACAGAAGAAAGCGATGTTGAGGGACTGTTGTGAAGTCTGCAAAATTTCCACTGTAGATTAGGTTGCATTTAAATCAATTCTGAAACTCAGTTTAGCAAAGGGAGTATTTTGTGGATGACTGTTTTGCTTTATAACAGTATCTGTACAGTTTCCACTGCCGCAGCATGGAGGAATAATATTATTGGAGAGCCTAAGCTATTTTTATCTCTCCTTGGTGTGCTTATGAGAAGTTAATCATACATTCTGATGCTCTTCGCTTCAGTTCCTCTGCTAATGTGCTGTCTTTCAGTTGAAAAAGAGGTGGCAGAAGAACCAGTATCTCATGATCCACCAGCTGTCTGCCAATTACTAGCAAGTATTTCCAAGTTTCTCGGGAGACGTAACAGTCAGATAGCACATAGCTGCCTAAAAAAGGCTGAAGCAGAAAAATGAGCGTGAGGAACATTCCTCACTCTCAGTTCACCAACTGGTTATTGCTTACAGTTTGCAACTGAAACTGTCATCTACAACTAGTCAGTTGGTCACAGAAACAGTAGGATAGTATAAGTAAAAGAAACAGCAAGAATGACTTACTGATTCATCTGGCCTTTCAATACAATGTTTGGTGCTGTTCCAGTGAGTGTTGCAGTTCCTCCAATGCTGGCAGCGTAGCATACGCAAAGTGTCATTCCCTTACATACACGTTTCCTCGTTTTCTTTTCCTCAGAAGATCTGGGGTCATCAGGGACTTGTCCATTGCTTATGACTAGACACAAAGAACATGACTTGCCTCAGGTAAAGTTAGGGAGACAGAGATTCAGGGTCTTCAGGCCCAGTGCTTCCAGTTTGTGTATGCCATTTATTTTAATTCAAAGAAAACACAGATATGTTCATGAGGACCTGAAGAGAGAGGTTGACAATCTGGGTCTACATGGTCCAAGGATGCTGGTGTCCATAATGGTGCCATAGTTTCTGAGCAGTAATTTCCTGTTTCACAGAGGCTTACCACCAGCCAGATACTGTAGTCACTGGAGCCATTCCAATACCACAGTGAGAATCTAACTAGCTTTAACAGCTGTGAATACGGGCAGAAAAAAACACTGCCCAAAACCAAATTCTTTCCTGGCATAACTGTTAAGATCAATATGCTACATCAGTTTACATCAGCTGTGAAATTTTGCTGCTGTGTCCATTGTTCTCCGAGGTTAACAGTCTAATCTTGAAGTCTGATGGGACTAATGGGGCAGGACAATGAATTTATGGAAATTACAACCAACTTGACAATACCAAAGGGTATTTTTTTGCACACATTTACTACCTTCACTACACGTTAAAATAAATTAGTAAGCAAAGACGAACAGATTCTTCTAAGTAGACAGAAAACAAGCAAAATTATTGTTAATGGTCTTAGAGCAGAAGTCCAGTTCTGGGAGTCAAGAATCAACATTAAGAAGAGCATTTGAAAATATGAAAACTTATCTTTAATACAACTGTTTGAAAGCTAGAAATGGCATTCTTGCCGGCTTGGGTATTTTACATAAAAACGGTGTCTGAGCTTTGCACAATCATAGCGCGTTCTTCCCTCACAAGTGAGGTAAGAAATGAAGCAACCAAAAAGCAGAGATCACATTTGTATCTAAACTATGCCTCCAAGATCCAAACAAATATGGCAATTATGAGTCAATCTCATAGCAGGGCAATGTCTAGCACGCATAAACACCCTTCTTTTACACTATGTCTTCCAGGGACATGTAAGCCAGAAAATGGGCATGATGTGTCCCTGGCAGAAGATTTGAAGTGTGGGACACAGTATGCAGTACAAACATTTGCACTTGTTCTTGCACACAGTCACACAGAGAATCGTGCCAGATCAACTTGCTAATTCAGTGAAACCTCATCTCCATGCAAATCCCCAAGACAATCCTTCCTCGTCTGAAAGAGGACGGTACTACAGATCTGATCTTTAATGGTATTTAATAATATAGCCCTCTGCAACTGCGCAGCAGAGCAGTGAAATCAGAGGGACTGAGTTTTTGTGCATGGTTCAAGTCAAGTGAAACCTACTGCAGAACCACAGCATTGAGAGAAGCACCTTGTGGAGTCAAGCATCAGAGTAAGATCACACTTTAAAGCGTTCCAAAGAGTAGTTTGTCTACTGTGAGTCAAATGACACCAGCTCCTCTTTTCCAGGAAGCTTTTGAAATATTCCTCTTTCTTCTCCCCACTTCCACATACAATCTGGTCAATATAATGATATTTGTTACCCCAGAACCACAATAGGTTGTGTTTGCACAAAATTTTTCAAACAATCCTACATGGCTTAGAAGCTGAATCCCCACTGATAATCACAAGATTTAGACAGTGGGATATCGGGGGGTTGGACGATATTTCCCACAGGATATGATTTTCACTTCCCTGAGCAGGCAGTTAAGTCTAGGGAAATTACGGGAGGATGACCCCAGTTTGAAGGAAAAAACATAACAATATGCACGGGATTTAGCACTAAGCATAACAAAACAGCAGCCAACAAAATCGGAAGCCATTTTGTAAAGCCCAAACGCATGCATTTAGGGATCTTCAGTCAGGTTACCATCCTCTTTCCTTGGAAAAGGTACAGAGAACTCCTTCTAGGTCAGGGAGCTCTAAGTGTAGCAAGTTCAATAGGATCAACTCACTGCTGAGCAGGCCCTTACCATGCACCGAAGGGGGATCTGACGCATTCTTTTCCTCCAGCTCAATCACTGTATTTGTTTGCCCACTTCCTTGTTCCATCATGGTCACATCATGCTCTGTGTTGTCCATTTGATCCAGGACAGCCTGGACAATGGGAACCATCATAGCAGTGGTGGCTGTGTTACTTATCCACATGGACAGGAAGGCAGTGACTACCATAAATCCCAGCATGAGGCTGAAGAGAGAAACAGGCAGAGGAGAAAGGATGAAAGAAAACAGATGCTGCTAGTCTTTGTAGTCACTGTAATTTAGACAGTAGAGCCCAGGCAGGGATGTGTGTAGTGTCCAGTAATACAAAGCAGGGCCAGATTCCCTTCTAGGACAGCTCTGCCACCTTTACTGAAGGAATCCCAGAAAGCCATTTAGCTCCTTAGTCTGCACATGATTGTCATTTTGTCCCCAATGGCAAGCATCTATAACTTAGCCAGATGCTTGTTTTGTCTAAAGGACAAATAAACTGTTCCTGCTGCCAGACTTAACCTCTGGAAACTCTGTACAAGCGCAGCTAAAGAGATTCTTGAAGGTTCCCTAGGCCTCAGCTAAATTGACACAGGCAAGGAAGAAGTAATGTAATAAGAAGTAATGTAAACTCTTACAGTGCAGGTTTCACCCCAAGAATCAGCAGGACCCTCAGCGCAATCCTTTTGTGAAGATTCCACTGTTCAACAGAAATTGCAACAATCAGCCCTCCAACGAAGAGCATGTTGGTGTCATTTAGGTACTGCAAGCACACCTGAAAGACAGAGAAGGTAGGTCAGGGGCCCAAATGTTGCCTCTTGCTAGCTTCACTGGTACATGTTGCCTTCCATCCTCTCAAAGCCACTTACTGCACCAGGTTCCATCCCAACATTGGCAGAAGGAGCAGTTGCAGCCTCAGAGCTACTTCCAGTCTCCTGAACCCTTGATCCCCTGCTCAAGCGCTGAACTGTCCAGTGCGGGGGCAGTGCATCATAAACCTTCTTTTTCGATCATCAATAAAGTACAAAATTACAGCAGTTTCCTAAAACATAGCTAGGGACTCAAAGTATTGTGTAGGTACTAGAAATGCTGAGCTCCCAAATGGATTTCTCAGCACCTTTAGCAACCGTACCTGCCCATACCAGCTTGTTGGCCAGCAGTAAACCTGCGCAACAGTACCTAAATACAGCCTCTCTCCCTTGGAATAAAGTGCTAGCACAAAGGGCCGGAATGAGCTTTGGAGGGGACACAGTGTACTTGTCGGCATCGCGCTATCTACCCTGCCAGAAGAAGTCTGTCCCATGCATTTTGAAATCTCCCAGGGCTATGTCAGCACTGCCCTCTCATGGGATGGGTTATGAACCCGCAAGCTGCGAGCACTAGTGGGATGCTTCTCCAGTAGGATCCACGCCCAGAAACGGACCTTCCCCTCTACTACCTCAAGCCCCACCTCAATCTGTAACATTTTGGGCAAATGTGTATTTAGTTCAGCATTTTCCCGTACAGGAACCCTGAACATTGCTCAATATGTTCAAAAACATTACCACAGAACTGGAGTGCTCTCCTAGCAGGTTTGTTTGCTAAATATTGATGGGGGATCGGAGCAATGGACATAACTGTATCAGATGTGGATTGAGCAAGAACTGCTCCTTACTGATTTAGAACTCCGAACTCCAAGCAGAGGGAAAAATACCACAGGCATGAGGGAGGTAACAGCCAGTGGGATCACTTCAGTGCACCAGTATACGGCCATGATGATGATGATATACGCACATTTGGCCTCCTGCAATAAAGTGGAAGACACATTTAAGCATAGAAAACTATTCTTAGAGATAAGAAACACATTGGTAGCTCTTATAAGGGGCCCAAACGCTTCATGGTCTGTAGCTTAACAAGTTATGCTGAAATAGGTAGCAGAGACATGAGGATTTAAACTTGTACTTTTAAACCTTATTCTGAAGTCCTTTGCGTAAAAAGATCTTTTTGACCACAGTGTTTGTTCTAATGCATCCCCACAAAATGTAGGGTGTGAGAAAAGAAACCTTCCACAACTAGGTAAGTACACGGTTTGCAGTGTGCAATTACCTCTTGGCAGTTGAGGGAAGCAGGTTTCCTATCTAGAGCCAAGGTTTTTTAATAGTGTTTGTAAATTTGGGCATTTCTATTTTGAGTTTATTATTTTTAAATGGGTGGCCAAATTTCCCAGTGTGGATGATTAGCTTGTCTGAAACTCACAAATCTTTGAGGTATGTCCAGTAACACACCTGAGCCCAGAAACTGTATCACTGAATAATTTAAAAGGTTCTTAACTTTTTAAAGTAACTCTTAAAGTAAAACTCTTTTACCGTATTTTTGGTGACTAAGTATCTAGAGGTATTTAATTACTTTCCCAAATCATACTGTGCTTATCTACTAAGGGGATTCCCTAGATTAGAAATGCTGTAACTTGTCTTTTTATACTGTTGATCAGGCACTTCTGTAACCTAGTCTCCCTCGGTTTGTACTTTCAAGATTGTTAGGAGAAGCAAGCATTCACTAGCCAACAGTAAACAGTGTTTTAAAGCTTAAGTCAGTGTTCCTTAGTTCAGAATTTGCTCATATTTAGAGTATGTGTTTATAGGATTTTATTCTAATACAACAAATGGGACTTTATTACAAAAATAAATGGTGTTACAGTGACATTTAAAAATTGCCATAAGGGGATATTTATAAATAGGGGTGTGTTTTCCTTCATTTTGTTGAGAAGCTTAAGAACCAGAAAACAGTCTTTGTAAGGAATTTTTTTTTTCTTCAGGTTTCCAGATTAATTACAGCACACGTTTTGAAAAAATATGTCTTCAGAGACTTAAAAGATATCAGATAGATCCTACTTAAGGCTCTTCCCTGAATAAATATGGGGTCACCCCATGATACAATGCATGCTGTACCACTGTAACTAAGTGCGAGATAGAACTGACTGTGGTTAATCTGTTGCCAGTATGAAAGACAGCTGAACAACCCTACGTGAATAAAATTCACAGTACAGAAGAAACGCTGGCTTTGTAGAGTGGAGGGTAAATAATTTATGTGAAGTTCAAAAATACAACCATGCTTATAAATTAACTCCAACAACCACAGCCAATTCAAACAACCAAAGATCTGGAATTGAATATATATATATATATATATATATATATATGTATCTATGCCTATATCCACCTGCGATTTATGGGAACAGTCACAGAATGTTTCTTTGGTGTTTCTGGCCAGTTGACAGGAAACACAGTGATCTGCCTTCTCACGAGGAGCTGAAGAAGCAGTCACTGACAGAAATGTTACTCTCCCATTGTGAAATACTGTAATTTCCCAGATTAGACTGATGACACAATATTCTTACAAATACTGGAAAACTGAAGACATACTTATTTTTTTAGGGAAATTACCTTTCCTAGTATTGATCAAAGTAGCGCCTAACAGATCTCAGAAAATATGCTTTCAAGGGAAGTCAAAAGCACAGGAGCACAAAAACACCCCAGCTGCATGATTGCCCTTTGGGGAGAACTTCACCTAGTTGCGATAAACTTTGAATAAGCCTTGTTACACTACTGGAAAGGACTTCTTGCAATCAGATAGCACAGTAGTAAATATGGCAAAGCCATTTATCCTGAGGTTTCTCAGCCAGAAATTAGGTAGCGCCTAATTTCTCTTTCTATAAAGCACCAGCATTCAGCTGAAAGGTAGGGCTGGTATTACCTAGACAGGTAAACCAGAGGAGCTGGGAATTCTGTTGTAAATATGCATGGCATTTTCCTGTACTTTAAAATACACTGAGCAATACAGGTCACTCAGAAGAAAGACTGTTTTTAGAATCGGAATAACCTCTAAAGCTCTAGTAGGCTAAAATACTGTAAGCTGAGCTTTCACATTTTGCTATGAAGGCTACAAGGCGTTAAAGACCAAACTCTTCACTGGGTTATTCCAATTTTATGCTGGTATGGTTCCACTGAAAGCAAAGGAGTTGTGCCATCGCCATCAGTGGAGTAAGATGGATGTGAATTGGAGGATATTGCATTTGAAACCCTGTTGGGATCACTGCAAATCACACAGCACACCGCTTCTGACCGCACCACGGAGGAAGAACGCCATTCAGCAACACCCCTTAAAGTATCTCGGAGCCTCAGCAGCAGAGTGAGATGGAGAATCCAGAAGTCCTGTCTTTCTGTCCACTGCCATCAATACTAGATAATGCAAGACGCAATTTTAAATGTGCAGGCCAGTTATGCATTTATCTTTGGCCCACGAAGAATCGCATCTAATCTGCAAGACGGGTTGGGTCCACGGGAGCCCCAGGTCCTGGCAGTGGCACGACCCTCTGGATGAGCAGGCACCGGCACAGAGCTCCTTCTGCAAGTTCAGCTGCCTCGCACCAGTGCCCGAAGACCGCTCGGGAGTGGAACCTGCAACACACGCTCCTGCGGCCTGGGACCCGGCTCCAGGGAAGGGGTGGCAGGCGGCTCTGCGCCAGTCCGCTGCGGGGACGCCGGGCTGCCCCGGCAGGGATCAGGTGCGCCTTGCTCAGGTGCAAAGCAGATGCTGTGGCGAGGGCGGACGGCGTGGCCAGCGCTGCACGGGTGGCTGGGGCATGGCCAGCAGGCTGGGTGCCCAGCAAGGGCCCTGCGCGGCTGGCCGGGAGAGGGGCTCCTAGGGCCCTGCTGGGGGAGGCTCCTTTCGGGCAGCGCTGGCCCGACCCGGGGCGGGGGTGGGCTCCTGTGGGGTGGAAGGGCCGGGCCGGGGGGCTCTGGGCCCCGCCTGCGCCCCGCAGGCACTTACCCGCGTCTGCACAGTGAGCGGCAGAGGCAGCAGCAGCAGCGGCGTGAGGAAGAGGATGGCGAAGGACCGGTACCTCAGCAGGGACCGCAGGCACGTCGAGGCCATCTCTGTGGGGACACACGGTTAGGGCGCGAGCGGGAGCAGCGCCCGCCGCCGCCGCCTTAAGTACGGGGCGGCGGGGCCGCGGCGGGAGGGACATGGCGGGGGGCGACTCGACCCGCCCGCGCCCTGACGGGACACCGGGCCCGCCCGCGCCCGGACGGGGGCCGGCCGCTGCCGCCCTGAGGGACACGGGCTCCCTCCCGCCCGGACGGGGGCCGGCCGCTGCCGCCCTGAGGGACACGGGCTCCCTCCCGCCCGGGCGGGGCCGGGCAGCGGCGCGGGCGGGTGAGGAGCGGCAGAGCCGCGGCCGAGCCCCCGGTGCGGCGCCGTCCCCGCGCCCGTCCCCGCCGTCCCGCCCACTCCTGGGCTGGCGTAGCAGCCCCGGGGACGCGCCGACCGCGGCCCCTCTCCGGCCCCGGGGGTTTCCTCAGGCAGAGCCCAGCCGTTCGGAGCCCGCCGGCCCGCTCCGTCGTGTGGGCGCCGGGACATGACATGTGGCACTTCGCCTTTCCCCGTTCCTTACGTCCACCTCCGTGCTCGCGATCTGCAGACCCTCCATCAACAAGGAAAGCTGCCTACTGGCTGCGTATCGAGCTATCAACACCGGTTGTGAGAATGCGTTAGGAGAAATCTCCCCGCGCACAGTGCCCCGAGAAAGTTGCCAGCGAGCACAGATTGCCATAACGCATATTGTACGCAGGGACCCGAGTGCTGACACGCGTCTTCTCTCGGGCTGGACGTTCAGGAGGTGCTGATGGTGCCAAGGGAGGATCATCTCTCACTCCTTTACAGGGTGGTGAGGAAGGACTGAGCTCCTTTAGGGAAATGGAGAATTAACATCACCGTGGGGGTCTCCCCAAAACAAAGGTCTGTGCAGGCATGCATGGCTGTGTTTCACTGCCTATTATTTTGTGAGGGATTGTGTGTCTGCAATCTGGGTTAAAAATAACCCAGAAAGGTTAACTTAAAAGGTTATTTTTAATGTCATTCATTTCAGTGATTTGGTCTGCAGTGTAGCTGCAGAATCAGAAGTGATGGCACTACTGAAAGGGTGGGAAGCACTATCAAGCTGTCAGAAAGGAACAACTGGAGGGGCTGGAAGGCAAATAATTTGTTGATACTTTATATTCTGCTTTTGGGATGTCAGCAGCCACCTGAAATTGAAGGCAGCATAAATCATATCTTGACAATTTGATCCTGCAGTCTCTTAGTACAGTCTTACCAAGCAGTTACAGAAATAAAGAATTTCAGGTTCCACAGCAAGTAACGAGGGAGCTCTGACTACAGCTTGCAGTATTTGTCCTCCGCTGACCAGAGGAACTTGAGCGACAGAAGTTCAAAACAAGACACTCCAATGTTGCTGTTCTATTTGTAAAAGCAGTGAATGTCCACTAAGGAAAATAGTAGCCAACCGGATCTGGACAGATCCCAAATCTACAAACCTTTAGCAGCAGTCCCTCTGGGTAACTTCCCAACACAGAGGAAACTTCACACCAGCTCAAAGCCTAGCAGAAAGTGGGGAATCAGCCAAAACTCGCATTCCTGTGGCCAGTCTCCAATGAAAAAAATGGTCCCTAGTCAACAAAGAAAAAGGATTACAAGCACTTAAATAAGAAAATGCAAAGAATTAACTCTAAAGGAGTTGTACTAAGGTTCACTTTGATAGACCAGTGCAAATATGATTTGCTGTCTTCTTGTTTAAATGAGATGCAGTGCAGAAAATAGATAATAAAAAGAAAGGCCATTAACGTGTTGATACCTTTAGATGGACTAATCCTGTGAGAGGAGACTTGCTTGCTGTACCTGGGAATGAGATCAGGGACTCCTGTGGGCAACTCAATTAGCCAGTCCATGCCTCAGTGTCCTCTTTTGTCAAATACAGGGAAGGGAATCAATATTTCCTTATTGTGCAGAATTATTGCAAACTTGCCTTCAGTGTGCCATGTAAAGTACATTCTATGATATGGAACAAAATTAAAGGATTCACAGGAAAGAACAAGCATCTGATTACTAGGAAATTAGACTGAAAGATAGTGGAGTACCCTTTTCTGCTGTTAGTACAGCAACTGTCAAGCAGAAAAGTGTACCTTTGGGAGAAGAAAGAGAAGGATGTGAGAAACAGAGTGTTCCCTAGGGTTCTCAGGAAGAGCTGACTTGGGACAGGGATGAGAAGACGGTGCAGGCCTCCCAAGAGATTATAGAGCAGAAAGGAAGGAGCAAAGGAGGAAAACAGAGGTGTCAATCAGGACCAGCAAGTACCTGACCCTTGGAGATAAATACACAATTCCCAGTTCTTCTGGTGGACTTGGGGGATCAATACCAGTTGAATGAGGATGGAGATCTAGGAACGACATTGAGTCCAGATTTGAAAGAAAGTGTGTGTAAATCTCCTTTATCTGAGCATGTTTTTATCTGAGACCCAGGTCTCATACTAAGGAACCGTAATCTTTTCATGAATCAAGACCACCACTGATAAACTGAGTTTAGAAACCTAAATTTAAAGGCTGACCATTCCCAGCACTTTGACTGAAGCAAAAGCTGTGAAAAATCTTAAGTGTGACCATGGAAACGAGCAACTTTTATTTCTTTATTTTTTGCAAAAGTATGCTCCTTTTCTAGAGGTTTGCTTCAAGAGGAGAGCAGGTTGGTTTGTTGGAGTGCGTGTGAAATACTTGTTCATGAAAAAAGTCTGTGCTGACTCTGCTGAGAAGAAATCGAGTTAGTGCCAACTACAGTTCCTGTGGAAGTCTGCTAGGAATTAAGCTAAAAGCAAGCAGAGCAGCTGGCTGTTGCAGAGCAGCAAAGACAAAGTCCTGCACCGAGCTGAACCTGTAATCTTGAAAGGTAAATTCTGACCGTGTTACCCCCTTGCTGAAGCCATCCTGCCACTGCACACTTCATATTTAAGATACCTCCATCACCATTTTAAAAACCATTGGAGGTTTACACGTGTCAATTCATGCTCTACTGTAAAAACCAGGAGGCCAAGAAGTTCACTGAATCCAGATGTTAGAACCACATATTCACATATCATCACGAACAGCAACAACACGGGCAGGAAGAAGAACACTGAGTAAGGACAAGAGAGAAGATGCCTGCATTCAGGCAAGGAGGTGGAAAAGCTGTGCAATGCATAGTCAAGATGCAGGAAGGGGAGAGCACGACTGATGACATGGGGGAAGAGAACAGTTTACAATGCAGGCCAAAACTCTCTAAGGGATCCGTGTGCACCAACAGAGAAGCACAGAGGAGCATGTTCGATTTGGTGAGTCTTCCAGCTGTTCCCTATATCCCTCAATCTGTGCTTACAGCTCAGATAAATTTGGCACTGGCCAGTTATGAGAGTGCTACAGGAATGGCAGCGCTTTCACATAATTTGCCCGTGAGCTTCCTCTTCACTGTGCCAAGGAGAAGGCAGACAAAGCTTTGGCTGCTTGCTTTACAGAACTAGTCTGACAGTCAGGCAAAAGGAAGCTGCAGAGAGCCCATCGTGCTTGCAAAACTTCCAGCAGGAGGAGTTTTCCATGCTTCAAAGGCAGCATTCAAACAAAAAGCTTCCACATCCTGAAATTTCAGCTCATGCTAATTGAGCGCTAACTGCAGGCCTTCAAGAAAAAATCCTTTCCTCCAGTCAGTACTGCTGGGAACGTAGCAGAGACTAGAGCAGTATTTACAAATATGTGTGTGAGATGTGTGGTTTCATGGTCTTTAACTACTGCTTTAAAGACAGTAGGTAAAATCAGCTTTTGGTTGCAGATGCCATTTAGAAGTGGGAGACTGTAGCAGTCTTTGGGCTAAATTTTGATAGCCTGACATTGAGTAATATGCTGCTCTTGTTCTTCCTGGTAGTAAGTTTCAACTCAGTATACAAAGGAACTCAAATCTTCATGTTACAGAGACTTAGGCATGGGTGGTGACATGAAGTGGAACCAGGAGCTGAATCAGGTCTCTTGTACCTGAATCCCTTTCCCTGGTCACTAGACACCACTGTTCCCATTTGCTACTGTTCTACCCTAATAAACACAGGTATTTCAAAGCATATCAAGAGCCAAGGGTATGATGCAGTAACACAGCCAAGCCCACCTCATGGCTCACTGCCACTGACCTGCTCTGGCTTTCTTGCTGTTTCTCAGCTGGTGGCTCTGGGGCTTATTGGAGTTTACCTTGGCAAAGAAGGCAGAACATTTTTCTGCTGGGTTAGTGAGCTGAATAGCTTCAGTGAAGTGTTGAGTAAGCATCAGAGCCAGCTCAAGAGACTGGGCCACTTATGGCTGGGAGCAGTAACAGCTGGGACAAGGAACAGCCGGACCTTTCAAGACAGCATATCCATAGATGAGCTTGACAGCGTTGTCAGACCACACACAGAGTCATGCAATCTTCCCTTTTGTACTTCAGATACCAGATTCAATGATGTGAGCCACTGTAAAGAGTTCCACTCAGAAGTGGGACACTGCTGAAGACTAGTTAACAAAGGCTGACCTGCATTGTTTGGGTTTGTAGGAAGGGACTAGAAATCAAGTCCTCTTGGGAGGTAGGAATTCTGGGGTCATCAGTTCGGGTAGAAAAATTGGAAAATAAACATTTTAGTATGGTTTAGGTCATTCCCAAGCTGCTTTTCTGATATATCTTGTTCACTACAAGCCAATCATCCCACTTACTCCTATTATTGCTGGATAGGAATGGTCTGTGGCAAGGAGGCTTTATGGGTAACAGTTGATTCATTTAATTACAGATATACATATTTTCTGCCTCTAATTCAAATGCTGTCCAAGCACACAAGTACAGTTTGCCTGATTAAAAGCAGTCCATTTGACCTAGATAACTGCTAACTGCTATTCCCTCTCAAGACAAAAACTCTCCTCACATTCTTTTTAAAGTTCTTTCATGTTGCAGGCTCCATTCAACAGCCAGAGGTACAAAAGTTTTAACAAAATTATGTTAAACAAGGACTGTAAGACCTATCATATTTGACACTGAGAAACAAAAAAGAAAAAAACTGACCCTGAGACATTCTAGGACTTAGGAGAAAAATAAGTGTCTTCTACCCAGGCTTTTGAAAATCACATTTGAAAAACAAGCAGCTCAGAACTTACCTCTGTGTGATGCTTGACTTAAAAAGATGCTTAGAAGAAGTCTTGTACAATAATGTTATGCACTGGAAGGTTTACACAGAATTTAAATGGAAAGAGTTATTACCGGCATTCAGAGAAAATCACTGTTTCATTACTTTCTGTTTTCCCTCCAATCAGTACTTCCCAGCCACTGCCAGTGCACTGCGTTGCTTTAGGAGTATCTTTCAACTAGGTTCCCAGTGGAGCATCTGATATTTTTCCAAGAAAAGCTTTTGAGGCTCTGAACGAACAGTCCTTTCAGTACAATCCCTGTGCCCAACAACTTTCTACATAAAAGCCCTCATTATGAATTTTGAGTCAGTGGGGTTTTCTCAGTCAATGTGTGTTGCACATCAGGCTTTCTTGACCTAGAATTGGTATTTCCCGTACGGTTTGTGTGAAGCCCTAAGGCACATTCAAATGCTGTGCGGGCTAATGACTACAGATGAAAAAAAAAAAAACCCAAAACGAAAAACACATTAAAAAATTTGATTCGGAACTGGCAACTCTGTAACCTCTCCCTTAGCTGCCATCTCATTAACATATTTGTTGAAAAGCCTTTCTCTGCTTCATTACATAATTTGTGTTACAAAATCCAGATAAACACTCATTATTCCCAGGTCTCTCCCCACTAGCTGCGTTTGTCCGAGTGGGACAGCGGGGAGGCCGCGGTGGGTTTGTGAGGCCGGACACTTACCGTGCGCACGGCTCTGGGTGGAGGGGCTGCAGCGAGCCCCTGCCCTCCCTGCTCGCTGCCACCAGCGCCTGGAGATGGGCTGACGGAACAATGGCTGTGGTGACATCAGGCTGGCAAGGGCTGTGGCTGGGTGGGCACCAGCTGAGCCCGCTGCCCGCGGGCAGCCCTCGGGGTTTGGACCGCAACGTCGAGGGGCTGCCCAAGGGTCGAGTGGTTTCCCCTCCCTTCTGCTGGCTCCTGCCAGACTGCGACCGGGGACTGCAGTATTGTGGTTGTCAGTAAAATACCATCAAAGGTGAGTTCATGCCGGGGCTGCCATGCTCCCTGCGGGTTCCGCCATGCAGAGGTGGCTGGGCAGGATGGGGCAACGGGGCCCGAGGGCTCCCCACAGCCATCGCTGCCCCAGGCGCGAGGGGAGATGGTGGCCCGAGGGCTCCCCACAGCCATCGCTGCCCCAGGCGCGAGGGGAGATGGCGGCCAGAGGGCTCCCTGTGGCCCTCTTGGGGAGGCAGTGGCGAAGACAGTGTCCCACTGCCTCTGGTGTCCCTGAGGCCTGACACCACCTGCTGCCTCCCTCCTCGGGGAGCCTTGGCTTGCGCGGTGCCTCAGGGCAGCTGCAGTGGCGGGAGAGGGCGGACATGACAGGGTGTTGTGGGACAGAGGCCGCCAGGTGCGCTGCTTTAGACTGGGATAGAGTTAAATTCTTTCATAGTAGCTGGTATGGGGCTGCGTTTTGGATTTGTGCTGGAAACAGTGTTGATGGCAGCGGGGTGTTTCCGTTATTGCTGGGCAGCGCTTGCACAGCGTCAAGGCCTTTCTGCGCCTGGCGGCTCCGCCAGCGCTGGGCCGGACAGCTGACCCCAACTGACCCAACGGACATCCCATAACATGGGACATCATACTCGGTATGTGCAGCTGGGGGGGAAGGGGGAGACATTCAGAGTGATAGTATTTGTCTTCCCAAGTCACCATTACGCCTGATGGAGCCTATCTTTCCTGGGGATGGCTAAACACCTGCCTATGATGGGGAGCAGGGAATGAATTCTGGGAATGAATTCCATGTTTTGCTTTGCTTTTATGCATGGCTTTTACTTTACCTGTTAAGCTGTCTTTAGAGTTTTCTTACTTTTAACCCTTCTGATTCTCTCCCCATCCCAGCCCGGGGGAGCGAGCGAGTGGCTGCACGGGGCTCAGTGGCTGCCCAGCTCAGCCAGCCCTGCTGCAGTGGGCACCACAGGCAGCTCCGGTGGCTTATTTGGGAAAGAAGGAAACTGACACTCCAGAGTTTCTCTAAGGACTAGCAAACTAATCTGTATATGGAACTCACACTAAAAACTACTACTTGCCTGGCGGTTCTGCTGTTTCTCCTTTAAATAATTTTTGGCTAAGAAGCTGTTTGGGGTGGAGTTACTGCAACAGAGGCTTTCAGTTTCGTTTTTTTTTCCCCCTCTTTGCTCTTAGAAGAAAGGATATCCAGCAGAATAAAAAGAAAAATCATGACAGAAGAGAGCAGGCTCTGCAAAAATTGGTAAGAGATCTTTCTCTCTTGCTACCCCTACAAAGTGGGAATTTCAAGAGTTTTCTAGGATTTTCCTTAATGTTATCTAGGTCTCCTGTAACAGGGGGAGAAGAGGAAGAATCATACGGCAGGACTGGTCTATGCTAGCCATTGAGTAGTAAACAAAAATATTCTGTGTGCGTTTTCCCATTTTCAGGTTGCTGCTTTCTTGCTACTTTGCTGTAGAGAGGTTTCTTCCATAGCCCTCTCCCGTACTGCATGTTCTTGTTTTACGTAATACCCCTGTGGGTAGTTTTGCAGTATCTGGTGGAGGAGTCAGTGCATGGACCATGCCAAACCCAGCAGCTGCCGCAGTTTTCCCAGGTGCCTGATGTTTCTTTCTGTTGCGACCTTTGCGGTTAAGTGATAAAATATTAATTTTTTTCAGGGCAATTGGCCATCTCTCATAGGATAGAAGGCTGAAAGGGGCCATGAGGATAGCATAGTGTGGTGAGCTAGTAGTACTCACTGCTCACTACTACTCAAGTAGTAGTGAGGCCATTGGGCAAATTATATGAACAAAGACTATGAAGCACTGCAATTAAAAAAAAAAAAAGAGTCAAACTTAGAAATGTTAAACATGAGCTTAGCCTCAATTTTATTTGGTCACAAAAACCAATGCATAACCTTCCACAAAGAGAGCCTGTGCATTATGTTCTAAAAGGCTGTAGGGGATGCTTTGAATAAAGCAGTTGCTGCACACTGATCAGACTTCTTGGCAGACCTACTTTGCCTAAAACTTCTGATAGATGCCTCTAACCAATTCTTAAAAACTCTGGTGACAAAGATGACATATTTCCACAGGAAATTCTTTCCATTGCTTATCCATCATGATCATGAGAAGCTTCTCCTCATGTCTAAAGCAGATTTCCTTGAGGCAACTTACCTTCTCTAAGAAAATTAGAAGAGTTCACTGCTGCAGGGCTTTTTTGCTGTGGCTGCTCTGTCTTGGTGCTGCTGGGCTGTTTGTAATTTATGTGACCTCGTCCTGGCCATTCCCTCCACATTGAGCAACCAGCAAATATGTTGGGCAGACTGGTTCTTGGCCCAGACATGATGTCAGAGTTTGGATCAAAACTAGTGCAGAATGCCCATATGGCATCAGCTGTTCTGCCTCACACATCTCTTCGAAGCAGCAGAGCTGGCAGTGTACATGTCCTTTCAGGCAGACTTCTTACTCTTGTAGGCCAGAAAGGTTGCATGGGCTTACCTCCAGCTGCCGTGTCCTAAGAACCATCACTCTCATGTCATGCATTAGCACCTCCTGCCACAGGGTCCTGGGCCCACTGCAGTAAAGGCTTTGAAATGACACCTCACCTCCTGCTGCCTGGTGCACTAAAGTCTCTGAGCCCGAAGTGAGGGCAGTGAGGCAGACATCCTAAGAGAGGTCCCATGGGATCAGGGTCCCAGAATGAGTAACACAATCCAGGCTCTAAATGTCTCATTAAGATGAATTGGAAAGCCAAATAGTTACTCTAGTTTTCAGGGACAAAGTAATCAGTTGTACTGGGTCTGGCTGGGATGGAGTTAATTTTCTTCATAGCAGCCCCTATGGTGCTCTGTGTTGTATTTGTGGCTAAAACAGTGTTGATAACACACCAATGTTTTGGCTTTTGCTGAACAGTGCTTGCATAGTGTCAAGGTTTTCTCTTTTTCCCCACTCTGCCTCCCTCCCCAGTGAGCACGCTGGGTCTGAGCAAGAGTTTGGGAGAGGACACAGCCGAGACAGCTGACCCAAACTGACCAAAGAGATATTCCATACTGTATAACCTCATGCTCAGGGATAAAAACTGCATTAGAGGAAAAACAATGGGATCAGGTTTGGGGTTTTTTTTTTGCTTCCAAGGTAGCTATTGTTCAAAGACCGGTTGGGCATAGGCATGCCTCTGGGAGATGGTGAGTGATGTCATTTGCTGCACTTCTTTTTCCTCCTCTCCCTCTTTCCTTCAAGTATTAAACTGTCTTTATCTCAGCCTACAAATTTTCTCACTTCCATTCTTCCCGTTCCCCGCCCCCCATCCCACTGTGTGTGTCGTGGTGAGTGAGCAGCTGTGTGGGTGATTCGCTTGTGGCCAGCGTCAGCCCACTGCACCAGTTCATTTACTCTTCTCTCTTTCCCATTTATGTGCTCTGTAGTAAACGAGATGTGTCTGCTGCCAATTTCTCCGTCCACGAGGCCCACTGCTTGCGGTTTCTCACCCTCTGTCCGGAATGTGATGAACCAGTTGCCCAAAAGGATATGAAGGACCATCAAACAGAAGCACACAAGCAGGTGAGGAATGCTACGCGTTCTTCAGGGTTTTCTTGCAAATAGCAAAAAGCTCTGCCAGTGCTGAAGTAATACGTTGTCTTGGTTTCATCTGGGGAAGAGTTAATTTTCTTTCTGGTGATTGCTGTGAAAGGAATGTGATAATACCTATTGTTTTTAGTTGTTGCTAAGTGATATTTACACTGTTCAAGGACTTTTTTCAGCTTCCCATAGAGGAGTGGACAGAACCACTGTGGTATCTCAGTTTCCCCAGAAATACAAACTACAGATCAAGTGTGGATACATGCTCCTAGTGCTCGTGAATTGGCTAGAGCATGCAAGTTAAATGATTTGATTAGAGGAAGACAGACAGTACCTGATCTGACAAAAACCTTGCTTGTACAAAGCTATGACATCAATGCACCTTTTTAACAAAGCTGAACTGGCAGAGTAAATTTATCAGCTCTTCATATAGTGAGGTAATAGCATTTTTAGTATAGCAGTAAGAACCCTGTAGCTGGAGGTACTATGTTGAAGCATGAATACACAGGCATGACTTTTTATTCTGTTTTATTAGTTTTATTGTTTTAGCAATTCCATTGATTTCAGTTACTTAACAGAACACATGAGTAACTCTTATGGCAAACCTATAGAAAACTTGCATACCTCCTATGTTTTCCGAGGGGCTATTATAACTTAGACTAGTTGAATACCAGACCTATACTTTTAAGTTAAACCTCAGTCAAAATTTTGAATACACACTTTTTATTTCACATGACACTTTTCATTTCACATGGGCACCTTTGAGAACTGGATCCCTACACAGAATGACAGCTTCCTGCAGAATCAGCAGATACTTGTTTTCCTCAAAATCTCATCAACACAGCTCAGGCCTAACAGAGAAACAAAAATTCACCAACAGCTTGTCAATGATTGGGATGAAAATGACATGCCAGCAACCTGAAGCTGTATTGACATATAAAAGCACTAACCATCCTCCTGTGCTCCCAGTGAACTGCTGTGTGTTTTTCTTGCAGGTCAGATGTCATCTTTGTCACCAAAGCATGCAACAATACCAGTTGGAGCACCACAAGTTACGTATGGAGTGCAGTACTTTTTATCTTCTAGGCTGATCCCTTTGACCAGCCACCAAGAGTCACACTAATGGGTTCAACAGCAAAAAGATGTAAATCCCTGACTCCTCTCCTAGACCATGAAGAAACTTAAACCTCTCAATGGTTGCAGTGTGTTGGCATACCTTTCCCCCCTTGTAAATAAGTATATCCCGTGGTAGTTGCTCATCCAGTTGTGACGGGACAGTCTGTTCCAGGAGATAATCTATTACTTTCTCATCTTTGGCACCTCAAGCCGATGTTCTCTGAGGGCTTCTCAAAGACATTTCTGTCCTGCCCCCACACTCATATTACCTGCTTTTCCAAAGGAGTGGTTATACGAAGTGAGAGTCATCTCTCACATGGGAGCCTTGCATGGGAACTACATGAGTGCAAGGCCAAGGAAACAGCTAAGGAGGAGATACACAAAAGAATTGGCAGGGGCTGGGAAATGAGAGCAAACTGTCCATGCTAGCTGTAGTCTAACCATTTCAAGGAACCAAAGCAGTGAAGACACTGCAGGCTTCCCCTGGTGGTGGTAGCTGAATTTTTTGGAATTTTCTAGGTGGGCTTGTGCTGTGTTGCTAACGTGTACTGATACAGAATATCTTCACTGCTATTGTTTCCCATTTTGCCTTATATTGCCTCAATCATCCTAAATTAAAGATAGCCTAGGTGATAGGTGAACTCCTAACACAGCTAAGCCTGTATTCAGTACCGCTGCAGGAGAGCATTCTTCAACATTCACTCATTGCTCTCACCCAATGCCCTCTTCTAGTATTGACAGAAAATTTGCAATAATTTCCTCTATTCACGTGCAGACCAAGGAATGCCATGAACGAGCAATGAAATGCAAGATCTGTGAGCTTGAAATGCCCTTCAACAAGCTGCAGGAACACCTGGACACCTGTGCCAGCCGAACAGAGCGGTGTTGGGAGTGTAACAAATACATCATGTACAAAGACCAGAACAAACACAAAGCTATTTGTCAGAACAGCAGTCTGTCCTATGGTAAGGATGTGAACTTTCAAACCGGTGAAGCATCCACTAATGCAACATTTATTCGCCCCACTGGTAAGCAAAATTCCTCATTGTCATGGAGTGGGTCAGCTCTGTTAAATCTCAATGAAAATTCTCCTCCCTTCCCTACAATTCTCAGTAGTCCAGACTGGAGGGGATTGCTGTTTAACCAACCACAGTGAAAGGGCCAGGTGTTGCTAGCTATTATGCTGGTTGTTGTAAAGCCAGAGTGGTTCCACTGACTGGTAGCTGATAGGCCATATTGTTTATGCTTCCCTTATATCCTGGAAGTAAAATTCCTTCTGTCAGAAGATAAGTGGAACGTCTTCCTCTTTCCATTTGTTGCACAGGAGAAAATATGATTTAGAATTTCTTACTACTTCTTATATAAAAGACAATGATGCATACTGTGATTTCTTGAAGTTGAGAGCAGCTTTATTAGGCCTAAGGTATTGGCCAGAGTATGCTAAGAGAAAAAAAATTCATGAATTCTGTCAATGATTCCAGAAAAGAACAGGCATCGTTAGGTTGGCAGCAGTTGGCAAAATAAACTATAGAGAGCAAAACCCCCTGGCAACAGAATTATCCAGGTCAGGGTAGGAATGAAGCATCTTGAGCCGCAAAACATGGGGCTGGAGGGGAACTTCAAATATCCTGAAGTTTGCGAGAAGGGATGGTGGGTTGGTTTTGAGTGGTGCCAAAAGCAAAATCTAGTCACAGCTCTAATTCCTTCTTGGCCAGTGGAATCAGCATTCTGTGTTTCTCTAGAACTGGTGACTATAAGTGGATCTGAGCAGCCTGTCTAGATGACTAGTGTCAGTACTGTGTTTCTCTCCATTTTTTTTTCCTTCTGAAGGTACTGGTGGCAATTTTTGTCAAGAGTGCAATAAGTCATTCCCAGATGACCAGTACTCCCAACATCTGGTAAGCACATTTGAAACTAAACAAGAAAATGGCCTGTGCTTCATTTCCAGCCAGGTTATTTCTCTGGAAAGCTATGTATTAGGTAAGGAAGGGCAGTGTGTCTTGGGTCTTCAAACTATAGTTTCACGATACAATGTATTCAGCTGAAGCATCACTGTGAGGTGCTGTCAGCTGTCCCTCACTCTGTCCCACCATGACTCACCTCTGTCCCGCATCCCCACAGACCACACAGGTGGGTGTAATGCCAATCTTCACCTCATTTTGCATGCTCTCTTTTAACAGAATCAATGCAGTGCAGCCCACAAACTGACAAAAGTTCTTGCTGGCCAGTCAACTTCAAAACTCAGCAGTGATCCACCACCATCTTCTTCCTCTCTGGCTCCCTCTTCCTGCTCTGAGAAAGCAACAGCGTGGAGAGATGTCCGTCCCAAAGGGAAAGAAAGGGACCGGCCATTGACCTCCAAAACCTTGCTTAAACCTGCTAAAAAGAAAACCATTGGCTTTCCCTCTCCCATAAGAGGCGGACTTTCCACATCATCTCAGGATCTTAAAGACACCCAGTCTTTTGACATGCTGGTGACCTGTGCCCATTGCAACATTCTTCTGCCGCTTCCAACCCTTCGGAAACATGAGGTGAGAAGTGACACATTGAACTCTGCCTCCTACATGCAAAGGGCCACACCCGCAGAGTCACTACGTACTCTACACTGCCTGGCGGCCCTGTGCCCGTTTCTGGGTTCCACAGCTTCTTGAAATGCTGGTCATAGGCACACTCTCTCTATAAAGCGTGGAATTTGTTAATTCCATTGACTATTTGTGCTCATATCTACACAAACAAGATCCATTGCCTACAGTCTGCCTGAGTTTTAGGAAAATAATTACCATGACTCAAGCCATTAATTTTAAGCTCCAATCCTGGAAAGTCTTCAGCAACTGTCCTTATTTGCTGAAGGCTGATATTGTTCCCGCTAAGCGAATAGTATGATTAGCTGCATCAGAGATGTAGCTCTAAGTATTTTTCCATCCCAATGAAGGGACCCAGTTTCCTCCCTACTGAATATGATTGCATGTTGAATATAATGTTAAATTGTCCTCTGATATGACTGTTACTTATTTTTCTAGATCAAATGTCTACGTTTGACATCTTTGAAAAATGCTAGGATGAAACAAAAATCAAGTCATGGAGAAAAAGGTACTGCAGAATTTCAGAAATTTAGAACAGAATCCATCATTCAGGATTATTCTGCATTGGGTTAATAGGAAGAATGAGATATTTTGCAGAGGAAGTGTGTCTCGAAAACCTAATACTCAGAATATCACAAAGCTCTTTAGATTCCAACACACAGTGGTTTCCCATGAGGTCGCCTTAAGCAAGCATTGCTTCAGAGCCACTATGTTTTCACTCTCTTGACTCAGAGTAACGTGTTATGCCTCTCAAATTATGGTACTATGAACAGTGCAGTACCTTCCCTACTGTAAGCAGCGATCAGCACAAAAGATTTCACAGCACAGATGTTCTGTCCCAGGTCTGTCTGCTCCCAAACTGAATGGAGACTTAAAGAATAGTTTCAGAAGACTAAGAAGTAAATTTTTTTCTCCATAGTAAAAATTGCATATTCAGTAGAAGCACTGATATACTGATGCCAGGCAATACCTCCGGATGAGCTTGTACTGATCCATAGGCAGTCAGTAAGTCTCTTTCCTCACCCGGTCCCAGACAGGCTGTGAATCTCAACACTTCTCTCTTTGCTAACATCCCCCTCTGCTTTTCAGTTCCTAAGCGGTATTGTTTCCTCTCAGTCCAATTAATTAAGTGAAACTGAAAGCAGTTGTTCTCAGTCTGTCCTTTTTCTACTTGGTTCAGTAAATGAGGTATTACTTCTCCTTGTAAAACTTTCCTCTCCTGGTAAATTAAAGAGAGAAAGTACCAAAGTGAGAAATAGGGGGTTTGTCTAGTTTTGAAGTACAGGACTCTAATCTTGAAATAAAAGTAAATACATGGTAATTACATGGATTATTTGATTGCACTGTGTTTTTTTTATATTGTTCAACTGAGTGATGATGTAGGAAGGCTGTAAAACCAAAACTTTAAAATCACTCATAACTGGGCTTTGTTTGTTTTACAGAAGATTCTTTCTACAGCGCTGATGGTTAAATCTGGAAATAGAGGTGCGTCTTCAGATTGAAGCTTCAGCTCAGCTTTAGCAAAAGGCACTGAAAGTGCAATAGGTTTATCGACAAATAAAAGTGACTTGCTACTCTGGATCGAGAACAAAAAAAACCATTAAATCCTGCTCTTCTTCACTTCAGTGAACTGCTGAACCTAGGGCTAGCACAAACAGCTTAGTCTTGGGAGGGCGTTCATCTTCCGATACACAAATGGAAACTGATGGAACCCAGTGGTGGAAAAGTCAGACATGAAGAGTGAGTGGATGCTTTATGCTAATGTTTGTGAACATTTGTGAAGCAGCCTTTGCTGCTTGGCATCTTACATCAATAAATGCTAAAACGTGTTAACAGTTTTACTACAAGGTGCCATTTTCCTCTCATCCACCTTTAGCAGTGTTCAGTCTTACAAACTGATGTGGAACTCCTGTACGTATGCTGACCTGTAATTTGAGTAATGTCTTACTTCTCAGATCCCAGCTTGTTGATATCTGCATCGTTTATGCGCATAGGATGTGAAGTCAGGCTGAGTTCATAAACACGCTTAGTGATTCAGCAAGGGCCCAGGCTCATTTATGCATATCGTAGACATACGTATATGGGCAGGACTGAGCCGAAGTGCACCAGTGGGCATTCCAAGAGTAGATACGTCCGGCCTTGTAACCACTGGGCTAGTGCCAGCATTGTGAGCGGGACAGCGGCTGGTCGTGCGGCCTGACAAGCGTTAGTGTCTTCTGAGGCTCCCTTAACCTCTGTGGCGTAGAGACTGTAACAATCAACAGCTTTTCCTACATTCAGGCCTCGTTAATCTGAATCCGAAACTCTGCTACTCAAAGGCCACGAGTGCATAACTTCACTCCCTCTGGCCCAGGTGCTTTGCTGATCAGTGTCTAGTGAATTGCATTTGAAAGCTTGCGGGGTTTCTCTGACCACATTTAAGAAGGGATTTTCAAACACAATCTAAGCACTCTCACTGAGGTTTATTTAAAGCTTTTAAAAAGTTGTTCTGAACTTCTGGTAAGGAGGTCTAACGTTGAACATGGTGCTATGAAACAGAACTTTCTGTATTTGGGGGCAGAGGAAAGGGCTGTGAAAGCATGTCTCTTAAAGCCTCTATGCGTAAATACACCCTCTTTTATTCTGCACTCATTGGACTTTCACATAGTTCAGCATTCTTCTTATTCTTTGATACACATCACAGCAATGGACTTGATGGGTTTCCACACAAGCACAAGCTCACTGTTGTGTATTTTGGGGTCTGTACAGGTTCCAGCAAAGCTGGAACTCTCAGGCCCCCCAGGAACTCTTTCTTGTTCATCAAAGTCTGTTTGAAGAGGGCTGGTAAACAACATGGTCTGAAGAGAATCCACAGTAAATGAGTAAAACAAGTCTGGGAGACAAACCAGGCAGGCAGCTCATGCGCCACGATCTAAAACTTCATACAGAGTTAGGCATGAAAGCATTTTCATCCCTTTTGAAATGGAACTTTGAAAGCTTTGCTGCCCAAATGCAAAGGAAGACGCTTTGCACCTAGAAGGAGCCCAATTTGCCAAAGAGGACAACAAACGGACCGGAGCAGGCAGGTAAGGGGTGGTCATGGGTTACCCCGACAGCGCAGGACAGCCGCAGGGTCACCGTGTACTGCGAGACGGGAACCGAAGTGGCTGTGTCTGAAAAGCGTCACAAAACTTATATTAGAGCACAAGGCCAGCTTCGTCCTTACAACCTTTTTTGGGGGTGGTGGGGGAGGAGGCTTAGCGTGCTAAAGAAGTGGTATTTCCTCTGCTCTCAAAAGCACGGCGGTGCTTCTTTTGGGACCGCTGGCTGCAGTGTCACCGCGTGGCTGGTGGCCGTCCTGGAGGAGCCGGAGGGGGCGAGGACCCGGCGCTGCCCCGCAGCACATGTCGGGGTTCCTCTGTCGCTCCCGGGCTGTGCAGACTTGGCTCTGTTACCATTCGGTAATTAGTAACTTCTGGTCCTCAGCGAGGTTATGGGCCACAGCATCTGGAGAAAGAGAGCAGCAAGCCCAGTGTCGGAGGCCTGAGCACTCCTGAGGTCTCCCTGCGCTGTGGCCCCTGTCCGCAGGGATGAGAGCTGCCTGCCAGGAGTTTGTCTCTGCAGGAGGAGAGCCACTGGTGAGCCCCTGGGAAGTACGAGCCAAATGAGAATGCCTCTCCGAAGGATTTTGAAAATACCTGAAAACAATCTGACTCCTTTCTTCTCCCAGGGCGAGGAAATGGCCGTTACAGCCACATGGGATGTCACCCTGGTCCTGGAGGTGCCGTGCTCGCCCTGTCCGGTGAGGTGACCCTGTTCCCAAGCTCTGTGAGCTCCCTGGGGACAAAACAAGGCTATTCATTTCTGCAGAATGACCTCTTTAGTCTGCTGAGCTCTAGCGGGAGGGTGAAGGACCTGTGCCTTTGTGGGGACACAGGACTGTAGGAAAGCAGCAGCGTCCCACACTTACTGCAGCTCTGAGCTCTGAGCGTCCCTAAGGGGTGAGAAGCAGGCTTCCTTTCTGTTTTGCTTTCCTTGGTTTCAAAATTCCCCATGTTTATAGTCCAGTTTGGTGTGACAGTGGAAACAGCTTCGGTCACTAGATGGCAATAAAGAATCAATGTGCTCTTCCCTGTTCAACAGGGAAAGGTGGTAAGAGCTTGGCCTAGATTTGCCCTGGGAGAAAGAAGTGGAAGATGCCAGAGAAACCATGAAAATAAGTTTGCAATCATTCTGCTTGGTAATGAGGATTTGTTTTGTTATTGTCTGTTTCTTAAAAAAAAAAAAAAAATAAAAAATTGGATAGGTTGTATTTACCAAGCACAAAATGATGATGAGTTAAAATTATTAAAAGTATAATTGGGAGTAAGAAAAGAAGCTCAACCTCACCAGGACAGGTACTCAGAGAACATGGCATCATCCTCCTGAAACACTGCTGGTGTTTCAAACACACTGGGATTTCGGTGTTTTACCCTGAAGCTTAAGACACATTTTTATTCTTTAGCAGCGGCAGGAGGCAATGAATTTCTGTACGGCCTTCCTTCCCTGGTAAAAGCTTACCCACATGCCTCCCCATACACTTTTTTTAAACATAGTGCAAACGTCTGAGGTACCGGAGTGCAGCGCACCTTGTATTTTTGCCCATTTCTGGGTGCTGACTGCTGGTGGCTTCTCCTCCACCGCGCTGTGTGTATCTTCATCTTGCTTGAAGGTTAATCTCCTTTGAAGGCAGGAGTTTTGTGTGTACAAAAAATTGCAAAGCCAGCTGGCATATCCTACTCCCATGTACTGTTGTGATTTGAAAGCGAGTGTTACGGGAAGCAGAAGGAACTAAATGAAGAAATGAAACTGACAATATACCCTGCAGTGAGCTGATGGGGAGAAGCTGAATGACCTATTTTTGTATTTGCCCACTACTTCTTCTCAGTGGTTCTGTTGCAAAGGACAATGTAGGATCTCAGTCCTTATTGCTGTCTTCTATGGGATGTGGATTTTCAGTAATCCAGAGGGTAAAAGTCGGCTGTTAAGAGCCAACACAAAGCTCCCGTACCACTTCAGCAGGTGTAAAGAAAAAATAAGCAGCATCTTTTTACAAACCATACCCAACTACGTAACTTGCATCGTACCTCATGATTGACAGTTCTTCATTTGCTGTCGAAGGGCTTTCTGGGTTGCTTGAATTGAGTTAGATTGGGATAAAACTTGGCAGAAACTTGAGCCCAACTACTTTTTTGATTATTTAGAAAAACCCCACAAAAATGAAACAAACTGCTAGATAGATGACCAGGACTGGTCATCTATGGTATATGAATGTTTTCCTCAACAATTCAGAAAGTAATGCAGTAAAAGTGCAAGTAAAAAGTGGGGGAGATTGAGTGTTAAAAGTAACTGAATGGGGTGACTGCCAGTAGTTTCAGAGCTGTGTCTGTCTCTGGATGCAGAAAGGCACGTCTCCCACAGTCCGCAGGCCTGGGCGCTGCCTGCGCCCGGATGTCCGCAGAACCGGGCAGCTGCTTAGATCAATTCTTATTAACAGCTGTCAAGAGCAAGTCATTCCCTGGGAGACAGAGAGAAGAACACGCTAACAGGGTATCAGCCTTACAAATAGCTATGCATCCTTATGCGTCACGCCGTTTCGTTCTTGAAGCGTTTTGCTGGCAGATTCCTCCTTGGATTTAATGCAAACTCTTCAGTGCAGGCCCCTTACAAGGTGCGGGTAGGGAGCAGGTTGATAAACACGCCAGTCACTCAGGCCAACAGCTTGGTTTTAAAAGAAAATTTCAATACCATTTTCTTGGCTTTGTGAAAAGGTGGCATTTCATTTCTACGCCATGAAGTGTAACGATAGCGGTCATGACTGCTGATTGCGAAGGCTTGGCAAGCCCACGGAGATAGCTGTTGGTAAAAACGTTCAAAGTGGCTGTTGGGAAGTTGCACTTGCACCCAGCAGTGTGAGAGAGGCAGCCGAGGTCTGGGGTGAATTCTCCGGTTGGACTAAAGACATGCTTAGCCCTTCTCAGAGTTACCCTGAGAGCAGCTCGGTGCAGCCTGGGTGCATCATGACGGTGCCCGGGTCCTGCGAAGACAGTAATTGCCGGCTGGATTGCTCCAGCCAGCAGGAGTACGAGCAGTGCCATGGTGGTACCCGCTGTGCAAATGTTTGTGTGTGGGGAAAGAAAGAGAAAATCAGGCTGCCCTGTCTGACTCGGGGGATGTGGCTGGCTCCTAAAAGGCTTTTCAGTGTGTTTGATCCTGCTGCAGGGCACACGTTGTGATCTAGGGGGAAATGGGGAAAGAAACTCATCAGTATTTGCAAATCAGCAGACCACGATGAGATTAATCTCCTGGAGCTGCAGATGCCTCCAGAGGAGATGGCTGTGGTGCTGTACCTACCTCAGGTCTTTCAGACCCAACAAGGGCCCTGTGATGTGCTTCTTTTGGCCCATTTTAGACATTTACTTCAGGATGACGCAGAATATGTCCTGGCAGTGCCTGGTTTTCTCTGTTGACTGCAGAGGGTGTCTCAGCGACAAGCTCAGACGTAGACCTCTGCACGTCTGATGAATCACACCAAAAATACTACAAACATTTGAAAGAAGGGAACTGCTCATCTCAGCGATTTCCTAAGAGCAGTCCTTTCCCCGTCAAGGCAGGTGCCTTCTTAGTAAAGCAAGGAAGAAATAAATGAGAGATGATTTATCAATTACAGGTTAATGTGTCAGTAATTACGCTTGTGTGAAGGCTTCATGACCAGAGCAGGTTTGATGGGTGCTTTTCGAATCATGCTCATCCGCAATTATTATACAAAGTGCAGCTGAGTAGCATGGCTTTGCCGCTCCTGCTTTACTTCAGCCTCATTCAGTTATGTGCTTCATCAAAGAATTAATGGCAAATTTAGGGTATTGGTCTGTGAGGTGCTGTGCACGCAGATAACGGGTTCCGCATTTTGTCAGCTTTCTGCGTTCGTTGTTGCTTGTGGTGGACCTGACTGAGCAGGGGAATCCCTTCACACAGTTCAGGAGCATTGGTTTATGCTCACAGATGCTTGCAAATTAAGGACAAACATCAGAAGGGGAATAACCACCATAAATATTCTCTGTGGGCATCATAGCAGAAGCAGGTCTTTAGAAAGGACTTAAATACAGTCGGAGCAGAGATTTTATAGCGCAGTTGTGGGAGGGGGAAGTTAAATCATGCCCGCAGTGTCACACTGAAATGGATATGCCAGAATCTGAAGAGGGTCTCATTTTCCTAAATATTTCTTACAGAGTGTGGGCAGCCAGAGAACCCTTATAATTTCTTTTTCTTCTTAACGAAAAACCTATAAATAATTTTCATTTTTGGAACCCTTGAAGCAGGCAGCGGCTGCAGGGGGGATGCTGGTGTAGCGGTGCAGGGCAGAGGGGGCTGGAGGCTCCTCACGGGTGTCTCTGATGGACGCCGGTGAGTTTGGGGTGACAGCGCCCACTGACACCCACCACCAGTGGCGTTTTGGAGCAGAGGTGCTGGTCCTTTCAAGGCAACAAAGCAGCCCACTCTCAGGTCGCAGTCTTTGTGTCATTTTGCATGGCTACGACACAAGTCATTTTAATCACTGCAGTTGGCTGAATTGACCGTCTGCTTCGTGAAGGGGCTCCGTTGAGGTGGCTGAGGAGGTCCTTGCTGAGGGATGGTCGTCCTTCCCAGTGGCACAAGAACCACATGAGGGGAAAAAAGTGCAGATGAGGAGGTGGTTAAAGACATGTCATAGCAAGCGTGCACAAGGGACCTGAGTTCAGGAAGCCAGGGCGCAGCAGTTAAGATACACCTCATTTTCAAACGCTTGTCTCCCTAAACCGTGCGAGTTCTCCACACGCAGGCTGAGCGTGTCCACATGTGTGCAGTATTCACAGATGTTTGAAAACACATATACACACCCTCTCATCCCGTATAAAATACACAAATATAGGTGCAGAAAAAAAAGAAAAGATTAAGTTTAACCAATCTTTACAGTTTTCCTTTAATTGAGATAGGATTTAAGATGAGCCTCTTTCAAGCATCAGTCTCAATTTCTGAACTCTCTTCATGTTTTTCTCATTGTTAAGATTTTCATTACCTCATTGTTTAGAAACACGGGTATCTCTCTGACTTCTGATACCAGTTTGCCAGGAGACCAGGTGGCGTGTGTCTTACCTCTCGGTTTCTGGGGGCTGCTGGTGCAGGTGTGAATCTTGTGGCTTGGGATCTTCATGCAACGTGGCAGCAATTGATGGTGACCACACAGCATGGAGAGATGCTGCTGCTTTGTATTTTAGTATTAGTATTTTCGAAAAATGGAATCCATATGATTAGGAAAGCTGTGATATACTGATAAAGACCAACCTGAAATACAAGAAAGAGCGGAGGTCTAACCGTGTGCTGTTAAACAAATGGCAGCATTCTTGTTCTTCCTGTTGAATTCCAAACTCGGATGTCAGGGAGGCAGAAGCGCTGGCCCCATGCTGTCTGTGGCAGGCAGAGGGTTACACCAGTTTGGTGTTCACAGGTGTGTTGGGGAGACTGGTCCTGGCTGGGCTCAGCTGCGGCCAGGGCCCAACCCTGCAGAGACGGGGAGGTATAAAGGGGATGAGAGGGCACTATGTGCTCCTCTGGCGTTCCTGGGGAGAGGAGGTGCTTGTTGAGCAGGTATGGCCTATGTTCAGGAGGGGGGTGCAGGTGTTGTAGCAGAGAGCAGGCTGGAAGCTTTCTGATTAAGGTGTTACGGGAACATGAAAAGCAGTCTTAGGGACTAGATGACCTCTACTATCTCTCTGTCTCAGCTTCTCTTTCTATGATCTGTGCTATCAGAGGTTTATTACCATGGGGGTGTGAGCTGAAATAGATTCAGCTTGTTGAGGACCCCTGAAGCTGGAGATGGCCGTGGACAGTTTGCCTGCTGGTCCCTGTGGCTGCACCTCCTCCGCACCCCAGCGTGAGCCTGGGCATCTCTGGGCTGTGCTTCTCCAGCAGTGGCTGGTGTGGGAGGAATGTGTGGAAATGAGGTTATAACAACGGCAGTAAAGGACTGTAATTTGCATCAACTCGGTCAAGCCCACTGGCAAGTCCTGATGGGGGAGGGCAGGAGGCAACAGGGGCTGTGAGAGACTCCTGGGTGCTGCAGTCGCCACGAGCAGCCCCGTTCATCTCTCACCACTTGTGGCTTGTGCCATAGGAACAAGTGGACTACAGTGGGTCGGGATCTCCCTGCAGTGATGGCAAACCTTTCAGAGGCAGGTGGGCTGTGGAAATCCTGCAACTGCATAAAATGCCAATGAGCCGCGTGTTGGAGCCGATGCAGGACACGACATGGCAAGATTTGCACCAGCAGGTGCAGTGTCATGGTCCTCCTGCTCTTCTCTGCTCTTGCAACAGAAGTGTCACTTTTCTTTCTGTGAAACATATGCTGCTGCTCCCACAGGCCCCCGCGAGATATGAAAAACTGGTTTCCCATGACCGGAGGCAGCGCGAGGAAATGAGATTTTATGCTTTGTGTTATATTTGGGGATCACAGAGCGGGAGGATGGGGCTGTAACAACATAAACTGCTGCATCAAATTTTGACTGGGGCACAGTTCCCTCTAGTACCTCTAGACATCTCCTGGGAGGAGAAAGGTGGTGGCTGGACTTGTTTCTAGTAGTCCGTTTGCTGAGTCCAAAATAACTTTTTCTACCAAATGCACTGCAAGTTTCATATCTCTTCTTGATTCTTAGAGTTTGTTCTGCCTTTACGAGACAGAAGTTACTTATCCCTAAGGCTCGAAGTTCTTGAAAGTTGATTGCCTTTGCAAGAGGTCAGATTACACTACCCAACGGGGAATTTCCCACAGAAGTAACTTGCCTGCTGTGCAGAGCTTGGAGCCCGGTGCCAGCACTATCAACCTATTGAAGATCCATTCCAGGAATGGGGAATATATTTTTTTTTATAATATATTATATATATATATATATAATTTTTTATATAATGACTGAAGAGCTGGTGTGGGTGTTAGAGGAAAAGTTGAGTGAGAGAGGTGAAGGTGAGGAGGGGAAATTGCTCTTTTAAAAGTAACTTGTGATAGTATGAGGGGCTGGCACATGTCACCCCGAGCGAGGTCTCATCTTGGCCTGTTACGCAGAGGGAGTCGCAGCTGCACAGAGATTGTCTTGAAGCAACGCTGAAATAAACTCTTTTCTTTCTTTTGTTCCTTCTTTCTTAAAAAGCTTGACAAAAAGGGGTCTCTGGATAATGCAGCACCTGTTTGTCAATGGCCCTGCTCTCCGACGGGGCGTCTGAGCGGAGGGACCCCACGGATGCTGCCCTGTGGGTGGTGTGTCCGTCCCCGGGGTGGCCACTGCCGGCCAACCCTGCCCGGTGCCTCTCGGGGGGGGCGCTGGCGGGGGCAGAATGCGGAGCTGGTTGTGGCTTGTGATGGCGGTGGAGGTCGGTGCTGGCGTGCCGGTGTGCGAGGCGAGCAGCGGGGGCGCGACGGACCGGTGCTGCTGCTGGGCAGGATGGGCTGCAGGTACTGCGTGAATACCAGGAGGGTTGCCGCTGTCATGCGAGGACACTTGTATTTAATAACTATCATTAACTTGGAGAACCTTAGCTGTCTTTTTCTTTCCCTCTAATTACTGAGCTCTTCAAGGTGAGCTTGGAAGGAAACCCCCTTGCTTGAATTAGAGGCTAAAGCTCAACTGAATGGTGTGTTTCCAGCCAACACACAAAAAAAGATTGGGAGGTTTTTTTAGTTGACAATAAGGCTGGTTTTGCCAGTTTGAAAATTACTTTAGTGAGTAATAAAAAATTGCCACAAAACCCGGATCTCAGTGCACAACATCTGTTTAGGTGAAAATTCCGTTTTGCAGCTAGGCCAGCTTGCAAGTGCGTTTTTCTAATTTGGGAAAGCAGCTTCTGTCATTAGGTGCTGACACCAGGCACTGAGAACATGCATTTTCTGTGCTTGTAAAAGTGCCCTGTGTTGCTCTGTAACACTGAGCTGTGCTGTTCTGGAGGCATGGAGAAAAAAACATGTAGACTGGAGTGGGATTTGCTCGTAAGAGCTGTTACAGAAAAGGTTTTCAACATTTGTGTGAATTCAAATTGTGTGCTGCATAAGTTTTCCCGGCTGTCACTTCTGAATAGAGAGCCTATTATGCCTTTTTGTGACCCGTTAATTTGTTGAAAAAGCTGTTTTTTCAAGTAAAGGGTAGGCTATTTTTTTTCCAGTGCTACCTAGAAAAATGTCACGGGCCAAGAGGAATCGTAATAATTGCTTATCCCTGAAATTACTCATGACACTAGCACGTTCTAATGATGTGGTTTTGTGCAGGAAGCCTTGTTGTGGGCAGAGGGGGAGGGCAATGCAAATTAAAGAAGATCATGGGGAAGAGGTGGCAGAGTGCTCTGTGTAACACTGGTCTCCATTCCCGGGGAAGAAAACATCGTCTGTTGGACAGAAGCCTCATGGGTGGTGGAGTCGACTTTAAATGGTCACTTCAAAAAGCTGTGAAAGACTTTTTTTCCATCTTTGTTCTTTGAAATCCTCGAGACTCTGTGAAAATCTGGTTTTAATGTGTCTCAGCGTAAGCAGTGACCAGATGAATGGTGTCTCATTGGTGTGCCGTCCTCAGATCCCGTGTGAACGTCCGAGCTCTGGCGAGTGGTGGCAGTGTTCTTCAGATGCCAAGATGTTTCGTTTCTAGGGAGCATTAAGAGCTTTCTATGACTGAGATAAACGCTGTTTACGGTGAGATTTTCTGAATGACGGTGAAGGGCCTCCTTTACGTGGGTCATATTCCCTGCAGGGCAGCAATGGGGTGGTTTTGCCGGTACCCCTCAGACTAGAGGTATGTGAGAGAGATGAGACGATACCGGCGACACCCCCATTTTGGTGCGCAGGTGGAGCAGGGAGCTGGTTCTGCTGCGGGCTGTGAGGATGGGGGGGATGGTGGTTCCCGTGCCTGCGCTGGTGGAAGCTGGTGTATTTCTACCTGCTCGGCCATGTTTTGGTGAAAGGTTTGGCTGCTCCCTGTGAGCAGGAGCGTTTAACCGGCTCAGAGCATGTCCCTGTGGACGCTGCTGTGTCTCTGCTTAGCTGGGATCCTCAGACGGGGGTTTTTTATATGCTACTTTATGCATCAAAGAAAGTAAGTTGTTCAAACTGGCTCATAGACAGCAACAACGTCAACAGAGGATCGCTTAATCTCAGGTTTTTCAGACAGGGTAGCTGTAAATCAAAGGGGCAAAAATAATTCTTTTTAAGCAGTATTTTCTGCTTAAACACAGAAGTATTTTCCCAAATGTCATTGAGGAAGGGCGCGTAGAGTATTTTTCCAAAATCTGTTGCAGAAGACACTTTACTTTAAATACCAATTAGACTTCCTTAAATTACTTTCTCAATCACTGATGCATAGTGAAAATATATAATATATATGAAAGCATATTTTCCAAGATATCAAAACTTGTAGGCATGAATTTCCGGTCTGGAGAGGCCAATGAAATATGACAAAATAGGATTTTAAACTGAGTTGCCTACACATTTTTTTTCTTGCCATACGGAGCAGATAAATGTAAACACACATCATAACATATAAAAATAAATCCCATATTGAATATTTCGTTGGAGAAGCAATAAACTGCACTAAAAATTGATGAATGGCAAATATATTTTTAGTTAAGCATTTATTTTTATGGCATTAACAAATAGAAAAATATATGGAAGTATGCAAATAACTTCATAGAGACATTAAAATGAAATGAACAATATCAGGTTGCTCATCCTTCATGGAGATTTTATGCTTTGGTATTGCGGACATAATTAAAGCGCATATAACATGGCTGGTAGAAACACTGGAAATAGATTTAATTTTTCAAAAGCCTGAGCCCTGTTGAGAGTTTGAACTTTTAAATGTTGGAATAAATCTGCTTTATGTTGCTTTTATGACATACCTTTATGCTTGCATATTTTATTATAGGATGTGTAATTGGATCTTCTTTATATATTTCTCTTTCAAGTCTTTTTTTTTTTTTAAAGTCAAAGAAATAGTGTAAACTGATAAGCAGAACCTTGTATTAAATAAGCTTTACCGAAGGATGATTGTCTACAGTAGGAGTTTAAACTGTTATTATGGACTACTACTAATTAAAAAATGGGACTCTTGTCCCATGGCTACTTGAATTTTTAGAAGCCACCGTGGTGGCTGCGGAGCCATGGAGCTGCCCCCGTGGGGACTGTGACCCTCCCCGCTGCTGGGAAAGCAGCTGAGCGCAGCAGCGCTCGCGCCTGACGGTGGACTGGGGGGATGCAGGGTTTATTAGCTTTTAATATTCCAGTTGCAATTAGTTCCAATTCCGGGGCAGGACTGTACAAAAAGGGGACTGCCCAAAACGGGGACTGCCCAGGGGGCTGTACAAAAAGGGTTCGGTTGGAACGCGCGCCTTCCGCAGCGTGGCCAAACCCTGCCCGAGCTGCCCCCGGCTCCCCCGACACGGGGCCTTGCAGAACTCCCCTGCGTTGGCAAAGAAGCTTCTCGCCTTCCTCTAAGTTTGCTTTTTTGTTGCTAATAATAATTCCTGGGCTTTATCTTCTGCTTGATGCTCAAGCTGTATTTCTCTTTACATCACTGTAATTAATTTATAAGCTCAGAAGTGACAGCTAATGCTTATTATGGAGATGACTTCCTTGAACAAGCTCCCTGAAATCACCTCTAAGGATTTGTAAGGAACCTTACATTTGGTAATTAATTATGCAAACCTACCTTTAACATATCTTCAGGTAATCAGAACAAAAGACGACAGTTGTCTTTGTTAATTATAATGAAAAATTACTTATGAATATTGTAATTATGCACATTACTGTGTCTGCTGTCACTCATGGCTGGGGTACCTTTAGGCAGTATTATTTTCCTCCTATTGTCATTGTAACAAAAGGCTAATGAAAAGACAAGGGCTGAAGTTAGCGGCACTGTAGTTTAATTCCAGAAAACGCTATTTGCTTGTTCAGATTGGAAGCGGCGGCGCCGGGGGAAGTGGATGTCTCCAGAAATGGCGCTCCAGGGCCAAGCACGGGGGTGTCCGCAGGGAAAAGCCGCAGTGGCCACTGGTGCCAAGCCTCTGTGGAGGAGCCGTCGGCTCTGCGGGCAGCCCCGGTCAGCGGTAGGAGCGCAGTCACGCTGGCCATGCGGCCACTGGTGCTGCCTTGGCATTTTCTGTCCCCTGGATTAAAGCAACACATCAGGTAAAGCAGAATGATCACTTAAATCGTTCACGATCACTTAAAATTGCTTTTTTAAGTGTTTGAGAGCACTTCCATTTATCTTTGAGATAAAGCTGTTATCTACCCACATCAGCTAAGAATTTGCCTACTAAGTTTCACTAAAGTGTGTTCACAGGTGAGATTTTCTTTAAGGTGATGACATCACAAATCTGAAGGTCCCCTGGACGGTTCTTGAGAGCTGGACAAGTGTGACACTTAATTATGGACCCAAATTCAGCTTTCTGGCACTTAACATGGCCAAGGGCCTTGTCCTTCTGCGAGAGCAGATGATCCATCAGAATGGGCCAGCTCAGGCCTTTGTCCCTCACTTTGTCTCCAGCAGACAGCTGATAAAGGAAATTGCCATTAAATTAACTGAAGTTTAAGAGTTCACTTTACAGTTGCCCTTTATAGCACTGAGAATGTCTCTGAATTTCCATAGCTTGTCACTCACCAGAGGTCAGTAACGTATCATTAAATATCTTTGTATGTGCTGCTAATACACATTTTCTGCTCTGTCTAGTACCGGAAATGTTAAATGGTCTTGATGCCTGATTACAGGCACGTCTAAAGATCTAAGCTCCACCTTTAGCCTGTGCTTCCAAGATCCGGTTTTCAGAGACGCTCTTGAGTCAGCTTGATTGGACACTTTGGTGAAATAACCTCAACGCACTACCTGCTTCCCCGCACTGTTACCTCTGTGTGCATACCTGCTGTAACTGGCTCCTTGAAACACGGGTCTCTGTTCTACTGGAAGCCTGACTGAAGATGGTGAATTCTTGTTTATTATTTGTATGAGTATTGTGCCTCCCCCCCCAGCTGTGCCGATGGGCCCCATCATGTTCAGGAGTGTAAGCACAGGAGGAAAGTGATGCTCTGAAGAGCTTATCCAAATACGTAAGGCAGGGGAAGAAGGAAAAAAATTTTTTTTCCCCTCTTGCAGAGGTAGAGAGCTGAGACCTGGAGCGGAGTCGCCAATCTCACGGGCATTTTCTGAGGTTCAGCTGGAGAACCCAGCAGATCCAGGCTTTCAGCTCATCTCTTTTATGCCAAAGCCAGAAAACAGGATAAAAACATGCTTAAAATATGACCTTCCTCAGAGCATTTTATGGAAATTAGGGTCTCATGCTTTGTGCTGAAAACCCTGGCAGTGGGTTTTATTTGAGTGTGTGTGTGTCTTATGCTGCAACATTAGGCCATGACAGCATGTTTTTTTCCATTTGGGGGGGCAGTGTGCAAAAAATAAATGTGTTCTCTGCCACTTCCCAAAATCCAGAACGGAACTGGTGAGTAACAGTCGTGACTGAGTTCCAAACTTGAAAACTGGAGGATGGAGAAACTGCCTAAATGCCCCTAAGATCGCTTTGAATTCTTGGTTTTAAGCCTGCCCCCATTCCCCAGATATTTGAAACGGCAGAGACACACACAGAGAAAACTGGTGGAAACGCAAGAGCTGATGCTGACCCTTCATTTCCGAACCTGACCTGAACGACTTTGATCTCCGCAAGCACGCAGCTTCGTGGATCCCCACAAGTGCTGCTGCTGTCCTGTACACATCATCTTACGGTCACGCAATTAGCAGCTGTAACTATGACGCCTCTTCAGCTTTGGGGTTTGCCCTGTTAATTTTGTCTGTTGCTATGGTAGCAACAAATGATTGCAATCATGGCTGTTTATATTGCAATGCAAGTCTCACCAATAGAGATCTTGGAAACGAAACAATAAAAATCTGACTTAACTGTATATCGCAGTTGTTGTATATAATACGTTGTCCACAATAATCTGGACTTATCAAAGTCTTTTGTTCCTGAAGCATTTGGAAAAATCCCTTTAGTTAAAGGGTTGTCAAATGATAATTTATTTTCAATACGTACTTACCCACTGCTCTTCACACAGCTGGACAATATTTCTTTTGTACTGTTTCCTGAGTATATCCTTGAGGATTATTATTTTTAATATCCTTTCTAGTTTTGAAGAAAGGCTGCTTTTCTTTTTTTTTTTTTTTTTTTAACCTTGTAGTAATCATGGTAGTATCTTGGGTCTAAAATAATACATCTTTGAAAAGATAATTTAGCACTTTCTCCCACACTTTCTGTCTTCTCTATTTAAATTATACAGGTTTTTTGAGGAAGGATTGTCCTTATTTTGTGCAGCGACTTGTATAAAGGGACTTCTATAAGCTACAACGTTAATAAACTGTAATATCAATGAGAACGGATGGAGAGCAGCCCTGAGGAGAAGGACCTGGGGGTGTTGGTGGATGAGAAGCTCAACATGACCCAGCAACGAGGGCAGCAGGGCCGGGGGGGGATTCTGCCCCTCTGCTCCGCTCTGTGAGACCCCCCTGCAGCGCTGCCTCCAGCTCTGGGGCACCAACAGCAGAAGGACACGGAGCTGTTGGAGCGGGGCCAGAGGAGGCCCCGGAGATGCTGGGAGGGCTGGAGCCCCTCTGCTGTGGGGACAGGCTGAGAGAGCTGTGGGGGTTCAGCCTGGAGAAGAGAAGGCTCTGGGGAGACCTTCCAGTCCCTCAAGGGGCTCCAGGAAAGCTGGGGAGGGACTCTGGAGCAGGGAGGGGACCCATGGGATGAGGGGGAATGGTTTTACACTGTAAGCAGGGAGATTGAGATGAGATCTGAGGCAGAAATCCTTGGCTGTGAGGGGGGTGAGCCCCTGGCCCAGGTTGCCCAGAGACGCTGTGGCTGCCCCATCCCTGGAGGGGTTCAAGGCCAGGTTGGATGGGGCTTGGAGCAACCTGGGCTGGTGGGAGGTGTCCCTGCCCAGGGCAGGGGGGTGGGAACTAGATGATCTTTTCTGTTTCATTCCATTTCCAAACCATTCCACAATGATCAGTTGCTGATTGTGTCTGGTGTCTCTGCTGCAGCAGCGGCTGGGGATGGAGAATCATCACCTCCTGATCCTGCCTGCAGCAATGGGCCCCAGCAGAGAGTGGGGCTTGCAGGGTGTGAATTTTATTTTCTGTGTGGGTGAGCTCTTGTACCTTTCTCCCGGTGCGGGCAGAGCCGTGCTGCGCTCCTCGGGTCTCTGACACAGCCGAGGCCCTGGGCTGATGCCCGCTCCCAGGCTGGACAGGCTGGGGCTCCTCTGCTGGGTGGTGCCTCTGTTCTTACAGAAAGTTGAATCTCGACTGTCTAAATAGGAGGCCAGCGAGGCAATTTGCTGTTTAAATGACCCAACGCACATTGGGCATATTGAAGAAAAAAGCCATTTCCTAGTGACTAAATCTCATTAAAAAAGCAATTTTCCAATCAATTACAATGCAATTTAGCTGCTAACTGTTTAATTATCAAAAAAAGAAGCTATTTTGTCCTCTGTTCCTATATTTATGAACCGTGCTATAAAAATCTCATCTTCAGAGTAGCTGTTTGGAGGAATGTGACTGCTCTATTGATGCAATTACATTAAAGTTTTCAGTTCAATGTATTGTATTAGTTCAAGGAAATATTGTTTGCACAGAAGGTTTTGAAATAGGAGATTCATTGATTTCTACAAAAGCTTGAATCTTTATTGTTATTTCCATGCACTATAAAAATTGTATTATGTAGGTTTTATTAGAGGAGTATTATTATTTTATTTTTTTCAAGAATTTCAGTCCTGGAAGCATACACTGAAAATAGAGCCAGGTTCCTCTGAAAAGGAAGCCTTCTGTTTCCGAAGAGACTGAAAAAACAAAATGCAGAGGTGATTTATAAGAGCTGGGATGCTGGCGCCTGGTTGTGACTCCCTGTCTCAGGGTAACACCGTGGAGAACGATGCACTTACGGCTCAGTTCTGAGAATAGGAAGACATTAAAGCGGCAGTGCTGCCACGTCGTGAAATTTGTATTAAAAATCTTGCAACGCTTGGAATAATTATCAATTTACAGCTCAGTAACTTTGCAAATCTCGCCATGGAGCATTTAGGGAAAAACATAGCTTTTCTGAGGAACAGCTGTTTTCCCTCTTTCTTCCACGTGTTTGTGTAGTTATTGTTTATTTACATTATTTCTAGATCTGGAAGGTTCTGTTTATGAGCACAGTGGTATGGCACGTATAATTATTTATTGATTTAGCTCAAATCATTAATGATTCATCTTTAACAGGTCTCTTTTATTACTGTGCACGAGCAGCATTGAGATAATTAAAACGGTTTGATTGCTTTGGGAGTAAGGTGAGACTTGCCGCACGCGCGTTGCAGTGCCCCACTGGGGTGACACCGGGGCACCCCCGCGGCGCAGCCAGGGACACCCCAGACCTGCCGCGTTGCTCCCAGTGGGCTGTGAGGGACGCCGCCGGCCGACCAAAGTGGGGCTCTGTCAGCAGGCGCCATGGTGGAACTCATCTGCTGAAGTTTAAACGCTGACTGGGAAGGCCGGATGCCTTTGGTCACCATCCTGTGAGGCCTTATCCTCAGTTTTCAAATTTCAGTGTGCAAATCAGCCGGCATGTGTGAGTGGGATGAGTCTGTGCTTAACGCAGAGGATCAAGCGCCTGCAAGATCAGAGATGGAGTGATCGAAATGTTGCCCTTTCAGGCGTGAGAACACAACTGTACGGGCTGGTTCAGTTCGGTAGCGCTGTGCCTCTTTCTAAGGGAGCGCAGAGCTGGGGTCTCCGGCAGGATCGCCGCCTCCTCCAGCCTCCACTGAGCAAAGGGCTGGGCGAGCCCGGAGCCCACCACGGCCCGGCAGTAGCCATCGCCAACCCTGCGGGGTGTCGGGGTGCCGGGACCTGCCGGCTGCCCCAGCGTGGTGCTCCGCTGGGCCCTGCAGCGGCCGCAGCGTGCTGGGGACGGCATCGCACTCCCCCGAAGCACCGAGCCACGCTTTGTCATTCTGTCCCTGCCATTCCTGAGGAGCGGCCACAAATTTAGAAGACGAAATGAGTCCAGCAAGTGAATTTTAACTGTGAAGTGAGACTTCTGCTAGGCCTATCTATTTAGATTATAGAGCTGTGGATTTGAAATGGTTTGTTCCAGCTTCACTGCTACCAAATGCCTGTTTAAATAAAAGAAGGTTGCTGAATAATTCAAATAAATATTATTCAATAATTGATAAACTTTGCAATAAAGATTGAAGCATAGCCCTGTAGAACCTCAATGCGCCTTTATGTTCTTTATTAGCTGGTTCTGCTGGGGGAAGAACTGTTTCTGTGTGGAGGTTCTTGTGTTGGTTTTTTTCCTTCCCGCTGGCCTAGCAGGAAGCAGGGGTTAGAGCGTTGGCATCCGTTACAAGGGAAGCCATGACTCTCAGCGGCACACAGCGATTTACTCCATCTCTGCAGGAGAACCACTGTGAGGGCCAGACGCCGTGGCCTCAGCACAGGCAGGCAGCTCAAGGGCCCTATTTGGGACCACCTTCCCTCTCAAATTCCACAGAAATAAGCCTGTAGGTAAACTACATCTTTGGATAACTGAATAAAAGAGTGTAGGAAGCAGAGATGCAATGGCACTGCAGCATGTCATTGTCAGAGAAAGAAAGAATATTTGCCGTCTTCTCATCTTCTGGAGGCGTGTGCTTTGTGCTAGGGGGGCCGAAATGCAGCTGGATGCTTGCCAGAAGCTTATAGTCCTCGCACTTGTGCAAAAGTTTCTCTGCATAACAAAGAACTTCAGCCACCAGCTCTGCTATCGTGGTGTCTCATTGACTTCAGAGACAGTTGGATTAGGAGGAGAATAATAATAACGGTGACGGTAGAATAGTGTACCGAAGTACTTCAGAGTATTTACTAGAGCCCTGGAATGAAAGACCATTTCCACAGAATGAAGAATTAGCCAATACATTTTCTCTTGCTAACGTATCTTCCCAAGACTTGCTCAAAGAGTGTGCGCAACTGCAAGGTTTTTCTGGAGAGGAATGACGAATGAAAAACGGATTTTCAGCTGATGCTGAAGTCTGCTGATATACACGTTCAAAAACAATTACCTTAATATTGATAGCGATCACACTTTATTACTGAATTAGCAAAACAAAAGCAAAAAGAGGTGTAGGAAGTTGACCCTTTCAACCTACAGGATTTCTTTGGGACAGAATAGGGAGCCATGGGGGTTAAATTTCCAGGTTTGGCGATGATGCACTCCGTTAGGCACGTACGTGAAGGAGCAGGTAGGTGTGTGTATATATAAATAAAACATATAAACTCGCATATGTCCTTGTGAATTGAAATTATGTTTTTTTGAAACCATCAATTACTAGCTCAAATTTCACTGAAATGCTATTCTGCTCAAGTGAGTAATGCGGGAAATATTATTTGCGATATTTACATACCTGAGTTGGATTCACAAACCCACGATTACTTTATATGTAGTTTGGGATGACTTTGATAAACTTGCTCATTTTGTGCTATCAATTCAGAGAAGACAGGAGCCGTTTGTTTATGAAAATTACCATAAATAAACAACGGGACAAGACCTAGATTTGTGGCTTAATATTGTAATTGGGTTTTGCTGAAGAAAAAGAAGTCTCTTGAAAGAGTGAACTTATGATTATTTGTGTATAGGTGAAGTCTATTGTAGATGGCTCATAAACTGCCCGTCAGCCTATTAATGTGGGAATTGCATTCGACACCAAGCTTACTGGGGAGACACAAAACTTTACAAAATCCACTGCAAATGATATAAAAAAGATTACAAAAACACTTGTAAAGGCTTCTGCGTGCAGCCGCATGCGTACACCCACTGAGCCAAGGTCGGGCAATTCAGAGCTCCTGCTTTCCTGACCTGGCAGCCTGCGGATGCTGCACTCTGGTTGGTGAAGAAGGATTTTATTTGTCTTGTTTTAATTGCGAGGGCCCAGACAATGGGCACTGTCCTGTGGGGTCCCGGCTCTGACGCTGGTGTTTATCGGGGGAGCAGATGTTCCACTGTGGTACGGCCTTGCTGAGGTCAGTGAAACTGCCGGTTTCCAGTAAGTTGGAATGGCAGCGGAAGAGACACGAAGGTCGGGCTAACTGGATGGGAGTTGGTCTTACAAGGAAATAGTATTAATCTTCTCAGTTGTAGTTGAATAAACTCCACTTTTTTATCCATTAAACTGTTAATGTATCTAGAAGGAAGATATCTCTTGCTCTGGCAGAGAAATATTTAATTAAATGTTTAAATCATTACATATATGCTTTATAATAAAAACATTTTATGAGACTGTCTTTTTGAATCTAATGGATTATTTTTTCAGTTAAGCAAACCATACATTATTTGGAACATTAATATCTAGGCAGATTTTTAATCTGCTATCGGAACAGAAAAATAAAATTCCCAAAGATTAATATTTATTTTGAAGGCAATTCATCAATGATAAATGGCCTAATTTTACATCTGTCACTTTACTGAAGCATGCTTTCAAAAGACTGCATTAGATAAACAAATGGTACTGTTTGCATACAGTAAGGAGAAAATGAGAACAACTTTTAAAGAGGCCCTCCTCTGAAATTACCTTGAAGGAAAAACTTTGTCGTTAAACTCTTCTCCTGTATAGAAGGTATTAGATGATTTTACGTCTGCCAAGGTGCAACATACAGGACATTGCAGATGGGTAACAGAAAAATAAATTTGGAGACATGCAGATTCTTAAGCTTGATTCATTTTAGTCTTTTGTATGTTTAATAGCGTAATTAAAGCATCCGACTATAACTTTGCTAATACCACACCAGGCTTTCTATCTTTGGCCAAATAATGTTGCAGAGCTTTAAGTCATCTGGACTGTGTGGAGAGAGAGATCCCTTGTACTGATGACCCTGGGGACAGGGGCTATGTTTGTGTTATGGGTTTGTGTTTTTTTTTTCCTTTTTCCTGTTTCTCTCTAGCTGTACAAGGCTGTTGCGACCTCAGCTGGAGATAAGCGTCTCCCAGCCTGGGATGTGGTACCTGGTGGTGGGAGCTCAGGGGAAGCGCAGCACCGGTAACGAGGTGCGAAGCTTGCTGGCATCAGTGTGGACAAGAACAGTTGCGTACGCAGCTCCTGCATCTTGCTGTGAGGTTTGGGGGTCTCTCAGGACAGAGGCCTCGAGCAGGACCATGCTAAAATGGCAATGAGGACAGGTTCCTCTCTGGGTGGTAATGAGCAGCTGGTGATTGCAGCTCCCGAAGCTGTGCAGCCAGCTGAGTCTGTGAGGCGCAGACACAGTTGCCCGCGGGGTAGGTGAAAACTAATATTAATAGTTTGGAACATGAACTAAGACAAACGGGTGTTGTTCAGAGGAAGTCGATAAAGTTCCATTGACTTATATGGGGCCAATAGTTGGCTCAATATTTGTATTATCGTGGGGAGATTATGTTAGCAGAATGGGCACTAGTTGTCCCATGACCTGTACTGCTCTAGGGACACTGTTTTCTAAATTCGGCAAGTAACGTGTACCATCCATCTTCCTGAACAGAAAATGTAACATACCAGAAGGAGTCAGTGTCCACTACGTGCCGTCCTGTCACAAGCCTTTAAATCCTCCTTCAAAGATTTCTGTGCAATTACAGACTACTGGGGAGCTAAGAAAGGGAGAATCTGACAAATAGGCTGTAATCTGTGACGTAGATGAATGAAGAAGTAGAGCTTTTCTCCTTTAAATTTATCCTTTATGAATCTTAGTAAGGGCATAATTTGCAATAAAAAGCGTGGTCTGTAATAAAAATCCTGCCCTGGCTTTCATGGAAGGGTGATGTTTCGGAACAGGTAATTTGTAAATGGCAGTAACGACAAGGTGTGCTGCATCTTAACGTGGGGGTGGAATCAGCAGGAATGGTGTTTCGGGGACAGACAGAGCGGATTGCGCTGGTCTACCCACAGTCTGGCTGCTGGGAGTGCAGCAGGTAGGTGGGTGCGATTGCAAAGGTCGGGTTTCGAGGGTGCAAAGGTCCTGAAATCGATGCTGGTGTCAGGTGAATTTGAGATGCTTATAATTTTGTGGATTAGTCATGTGTTCATCATATGAATGATGCCTGTGTAGGGTATTTTCTGCTGTGTATTAGGGCTCAAATCTGTGCTGTACCTCAAAGCCACACAGAAAAAAAGAATTTACCTGGTTTTGTACTGCTAACTCGTTCTCTGGTTTCCAGGAGCTGCAGAAGCACTTTTCTGGACTATTTGCAGACATATGTGGTACACATTTTCCCCGGGCATCTGTATTTCATGTCACCTGGGCGGGTGACACTGCAGAGGTGTTTCCGAGGGCTCAGAGCAGCAGCTGGGACTGCCCCAGCCCCCGAAGCGGGGCGATGCGGGCGCTGCCCGCTCCCCGCTGCGCTGCGGCTGCACCCTGTTGGGTGGCCATCGCCTGTGGCCTCGTGCCTGGCGTGGCGGCAGCCCTGCCAAGCCTGCCAGGGGGCCAGGCTCTCCCGGGCAGCCCCCCGGCCCCAAGCATCATTAGCAACTGGATGGCCTCTGCCGGCACAGCTGCTCGCAGCTTCACGGTCTGGTCCTCCGAGTCACCCCCTCACCCACATTTTTATTAGGAATATGTCATCTTTGGAGAGGTTGTTATTCGCAGTAATTGCAGAGGGCGGTGTGTCAGGCATCAGCTTCAGCCAGTTCCCATCTCCCGACACCCATTGCTGCTCCTTAGAAACGAGGTCTTGCCGAGGACAAATTGTCTGAGAGGCCTCGCAGGTTGTTTGTGCTGTTTCGGGAGGACTTTGTGAATGTGAAGAATGGATCCTCCCCATCCCCGTGGATGGGAGCGACTGAGCAGCTGCCTCGGGCTGTTGATGGAGCGTGGCACGGAGCGCCCGGGCTCCTCGCCGAGCCTGCAGAGCCGCTGGGGAGGTGCTGGCTGGGTACAGGGTCTGGCTTCAGCTCTTGCTCTCGTCTGTGATGAGACACTTTTCTTGCACTCAGGTCTCACAGTATTTTCAAGGCTTTCAGTAAGCAGAGACTTGCCAGATCGTTTTTTTCCAAAGTGTCACGTTGCCTAATGGCTACTAATTTCCGAGTGGTTGATGGTTGGAACGGGGGGGCCTGAGCAGGATGGGGGACCGCGGCCGGACAGGGGGGTTTGGTGGAGGTAGGGTCCCGTCCGCGGGCTGCGCCTGGAGCGGGCTGGCCCGGGCCTGGCATTGTGTTCCGTACAGGCATGGGGCCCAGCAGGAAGCGCATCCCACTCTAGGGTTAGATGCTGAATCTAATCCAGCGGAGTCATGGCCCAAAAGCAGCTTTCAGTGTCTGGGCTGCAGGGACCCAAGTGACGTGCTGCCTGGGCTGGGGACAGCGGGGTCTGGCCCACCCCACCAGCGCCTGGACCACCTTCACCGGCTGAGTCCGAGCAGGAGGAGGAGGAGGAGGAGGGAGAGGAGGAGGAGGAGGAGGAGGGAGGAGGAGGAGGAGGAGGAGGAGGAGGAGGAGGAGGAGGAGGAGGAGGCACCCCTGCCAGATGCAACTCTTGCGGGCAGCGAGTCCCAAGCACCTGGTGGTGCTCAGAGGGTCGCCAGAGAGGGGGGAATCGGCACAAAGGACTTCATAAATGTCCTTTAAAAGTGGGTGGGGGGGAATCTGCTCAAAATAGTCCCTGCAAAACTTTATAACCTTTCTCAGCAGCCGAACAAAAGCTATTACAGTCTAGTGGTTACTGTATATCACAAAGGTTATTTCCAAACACTTGGCTAGCACCCGGGGAGAAAATATATGCCTTGTGGTTGACTAGCACCTGAGTGCTTCTTTTCAGAGGATGTACGGCTCCAGTGTAATGAATACAGCAATCACCAGGTGCTGTGAGAAAAGGACAAATATTATTGTTATGATTAAACTGTGAAGGTTAAATGAATCGTTTGAGAGGGCTGAGGCGTACTGATATTAGACCTACTGGGGACCACAGAGGGAGGAAAATGCCTGTGTGAATTCTCTCCCTCTCTCTTGTTAATAGCGTTTTCTTCCCCAAATAGAAGGTCTGCTTCATGCATTTTGGTACTTTCTTACCCCTCAAAATGAAAACACTGCTGTTACGCACGTGTTCCTCTGAAGGCTGACATTGCCCATTTGTCCCCATTACAGGTGGTATGAAATGGTGCTGCGTTCTTGAGCAGGCCACCAAAATGTCTCCAGGAAGCCTCAGCTGCCCAGAACGGCAGAGGACAGACTTCTTTCCTCGGCAAAGGAGTCTGAGAAGGCTGGCCCTGGATGAAGTCCCAGCTGGGATAGCAAAATAATGTCACCCGCAGGTGTATGCTACTTTGCTTGTCTTGTGGTGTTGCTGTTCAGCACACGTATTCAGTACGCACTCGTATTTCAGGCTGTAATTTTGGCTTCTGCTTCTATTGGTATGAAAATTGGTGCCTCTACTTTGCCAGTGAAGAAGTGCAGAAAAGCTCATTACTGGCTAGCAAGAGAGTTTTATTTCAGATATACAATACGGAAAGAAGGAAGACAGCCTATATTGGCATGTTGTTGCGTACTTTTATTCTTCCATAGCTCCTGTACATTTGTTCACAAAAAACTGAAAACGGGAGGAATCCCCCTCTCCAGCTGTGTGAAGACTGTAACGTGTTTATGGTTTGGATTTCTAATGTGTTTTCCATCACTATCTGATGGGTCACTTTGGGCAAAGCCTTTTCCTGCTTGTTCCCCAGCTTCCCCAGCTGCAAAATGGAGATACCGAGACTGTTTAGAGCCCAGGGATGTGTGAGTGGAAAGCATTATAGAAGAACAGCATATTGTGAGATATAAGGTTTCAGCACATCCTGAAGTAAGGGACACTGAACTGCTAAATGTTCTTATGTTTCCGCAAATTTCTCGGAGTTCAGGCTTATCTTTAACAGAGAAAGCGGCTACTTTACAAGCATGAGTTGCACTCCAGTGCACAGCTGTGCCTCCGAGAAGTAATTGGATTTGGTACTTACCTTCCTTTTGAGCCTTTAGAGTTATTGTCCCAGACATAGACCATTGTGGGGGGAAAACTATTTTCAATCAGACTGAATCAGGTCTTAAATTCCCCTGCTTGCATTAAAAATTGTTTCAATTATCATACCTTGAGGTAAATATGACAAAATCAGCTCTTAATTCTCAGTTACACTGCTGTCAGCAGCAGGAAAACCAAAGCTTGTCTCTCATGCCCTGAGGAAAACCTCGCTGTTTCCCTCGCCATGGTCAGAGCCTGTAAGAGCAGATCAGGGGAAGAAAAGCCATATCTGTTCTAAGATTGCTGGCCGGCCCTCGTGTGCATTCCGGACTATGCTTGAAAGAAAAGCCACTGAGGCTCTGTCTGGCTGTTTTTCAGTCTGCACTTCATTTTCTTCTGCCAACTGGCTCCCTGCTGAGTTCCAGACTGTAATCTTCAAATTAGCTGGAAAACAAGAACGTCCCCTCACCAGAAAAAAAAAAAAAAGAAAAAGAAAAAGAAAAAAAAATGGAATGGAAATAGATGCAGGCTCTGATTTTCTTTTTCCCCTCACTTGCTGCTGTTACGTTTCAGCAGGTGCCTTATGGGCAGAGTGCTGTTACGCTGGGCTCTTGCACAGACAAATACCGTCATTTCATTCCCTCTCTTGTAGGTGCTGAACAGACTTGGACATTCCTCTCAACTTTTACGCTGTTCTCAGTTTGAGGACAGAGTTATAAACCCAGTGAAATCTTTCTTTCCTCCCTGTATTAATTTTGTTCTATGTGAGAGATGTTAAGAAATTGCTCAAAGACCTCAGCTCAGGCTGTCAATAATTTATGAGGGCCTTTATGCTTGTGTTTGCTTAAACTAGTTGCCAGGCGTGTTGCTGATTTTTTATTATTTAAATTTTGCAGAAGAATGAGTGATCACCACTGCTCTTCTTCTGCCAGCCCTTGGCAGCCTGCAGTTGTTACGTTGCTGTGTGGTGCCTTCAAGGTGTTACTGCTGGGGGGAGCTGAAATCCTGAGCACCTTTCTGTGGGTGAATGTACGGCCGCGGCCGGGTGGTACCTGCACCGAAAACTTTTGTCTTCGAGAGATTTGGGGGTCAGTTTACTGCTGAAGTGTTGCAGTGAGTTCTTACCCTCTAGCAGTTCTTGAGGTTTCACTACAAAACTCCCATCTTCCTCGGCTACAGGTGAGCTGCGTCTGGAGGAGCTTTACAGCCCGTCCCACGAAGGCTCCTGTCACACCAGGGACGGGTCGCTCCTGCTGCTGCCACGGATGAGCAGAACGGCTGGGACACCTGGGAACGAGCTGCGGAGAGCCAGCCTTGCTCGTGCGGCTGTGGCACGGGGTATGGTGCAAATCTAAAACGACCGCTCGCAGTCAGAAAGAAAGCGTGGGAGGCAGGGGAGTCCAAAACCCAAGGAATTACATTTTAAAAGCTTTTGGCCACCTATGCAACTGATGCAGATTGATTTCAGTGGGGATTCACTAGCCTCAGCTGAAGACCTGGCTCTCTATTTTAGCATTCTTCCTCTTCTTCACCCAGAAAATGCGATAAGGCTTTCAAAAAAAACCCCAAACCCCAAACATTAAAAAGCCCAGTTTTTCTTATCGCTTTGCCATGACATTTCATAGAGCAGATAATTGTAGAGGAGATAAAAACACCTGGCGTTTTTGAGCAGAGAGAGTGGAGATAATTTGCGTATAGGTTCAAGAAATACCAACGCTCATTGTTTAGCTTTTCACTGAAGCGCTTCGATAACATCCAGTTGAATTCAGAAGCAAAGCTGGAAGGAGAAGGGACAGAGCTGATGCCTACTGCAGGCTCAATTAAAACAACGTGGCCTCTTTTTTTTTGCTGGAACATTATAAAACATTAGGATGCTGTTAAAGCAACTTAAATCAGAAGAAAGGGAAGTTGCAACAGGAAAACAGGACAGCATTCTGTGTAATCGCATTAGCTCTAACTGGCTAATTGAGTTACAAGTAAGAATTTGCTTTGGAGAGCTTGAGGCACACATCAATGCAAATCAGTATTTTTCAGTCATCACTGGCTCTTTGCAGGCAGAGTAATCTGATAATAGCAATGATTTGCTAGATTTATTGCATTTTTCACCCTATGTGCCTTCCAAGCATTTAATTTGCAAAGTTTGTCCGTTAAAACCTCCATCTGCCCTAACAAAAATTCCCCCTCTTCTCTCAATCTTCACCAACCTGGCAAGAACATCCAAGATAGCACCCTGTGTCTCAATACATAATCACTGCAGAAAGTATTGGATTCATAAAAAGAAGCGTGTGACCTTTGGAGAGTCTCTGTTTCCTTTACAGCCCCTAGGGGTGATCAGAGCAGGAGAGCTGCCCTTGCTCCCTTGGCCTCTCTGTAGAGCAATTCACATGTTGCCACAAAAATCGCATAGCAATTAGTCCCAGACCTCTTGAATCCCGATCCAGCCTCTTACAGAGAAGTCTGGTCTTTACACTGAAATGAGTTGCAAATAAAGCTGATCAAATATCCCATTGAAATTCTGATAGAAAAAAAAAAAATCTTGCTTTTTTTTTTTTTAAAAAAAAAAATCTTTTTAAGCAGCTTTGATGAGGACAGGAGCCAGTGCACCTGAAATTCATGTCAGGAGATTTCCTTCCTTGCCTTTCACCACAGCAGTTTCACTGTGCAAACTACAGAACCGAGCCACCGGCATTTACAGGTTTCAGTTATTCGCTGTTGGTGATTTGTCCAAGAATTTCTTGGCAAGGAATTTCTCTTGAATACGCGTGTTTGGGGACAGATTCCCTAGCTGGCCTGAATCAATATTACTTTGCAAAAGCTGAAGAGCTGTACCTGTTCTACATTCATGGGGGTTTGGGGGTTTTTTTGTGTTTTTTGTTTTCATATCGCTAGCCATGTGGGTGGCTGAACAGTCTTTTAGAGGAAACCCAAAGAGCATTCAGCTATATCTCTCTCCCCGTGCGTGCCATCAGCTCAATTATACAGGGAGACTTTTCCCCAGCAGCCATCCAGCTCTAGTTTAGTTTTTTCTGTCGGGGCAATCCTGCTGTCCCCTGCTGTGGTGGAAGGTTGCAGGTGCTGAGCTTGGCCGGCTCCAGGTGCTGAGCCCCGGCTGGCCTTGCCGTCCTTCATGGGCGAGCTCTGCCACGTGCCGGGGCAGCCAAAATGAACGGGAAAAGGGAGAAAAGGCAGGGAGGGAGGGAGTACACCTACTGCAGACATCAGGTGGAAACGGCTTTGGGCTTGAAGTTTGCTTCAAGTTTTGCCGTCATTGCTGGCCTGTATCAGCAACGACGCCAACAATATCCCATTCAAATGTTCCTAGATGTTCTTGTGCGGTGTTTAAGGCGCGTGCATAAATTATACACCAATGTATGAATGCCACGGTGTCCCTCATCACAGAAAAAATTGAGTTTGGGACCTGTTGTGATTTGTTCCAAGCTGTTGAGAAATTCCCATTTCCTGAAATTAATCTTTTTCTTGTTCTAGCAGGTGCAGAAGGTGACCTGCATTCACAGGCTTATTATCAGCTCTTTGACGAAAGGATTCCTCTGTGTGTGCAGTTCTAGGTGCAAGGAAGCTAACAGGGAAATAGAGGGGAAAGGAAATCTGTGCGTGCAAACATCGCGTAAGTGATGATGAACTGCCAGAGCAAATGCCGCCTGAGGCACATCAAGCCTCTGCTATCCTCTTTTGGTATTTACATTATTTCCACAATACACACACCTTAGGTACCCGCAAGGAGACCAGTGTAAAGTGGGAGACTGCAGCCGTCGGATTCCTAGCCGCTCCAGGAGGCTGCTGGATTTCAATATGTTCTCCCATATGCTTTAACACTTTTGCATTTCTTCCATCTGTTTCTGGGAAATGTGAAGGAATCTAACGATCTTTTCTAGGGTTATTAAACCAACAGCTGTTGTCATTAATAGAGGACATTCTTTACGGCAGTGTGCAAATTCCAGTGATAAATCCAGCCCTGCCACCCTACATTTCTTTTTAATGAATACAGCATTTGTACTGAAACGGAGGGTATGAATACAGTGAGTTCTTAAACTATTACTTTATGATATAGCTTTGGCATAAAAATAGGGTGCGTTTTTTTTTCTCCTCTTGTTCCTGATTGCTTTTGCTGTGGAATACATTTTATGCTGCGTGAGTCAGAAATGGTTTTTTTTTGTTTTCATTTTCCTTCCTTCTCCCTTCTCCTCTTTTTGTTCTCCCTCCCCAAAAGCAGGCTGAAGAACTGTGGAAAAACTTGCTCAAAAGAATGGAATACATCACACCCGAATAGCAATTTTTCGGTGAAGTTTATTTGCAGGAAGAAATCATATTTTCCTGTTCATTTTAAAGGTTCTTGTGGCATGCAAAATTGATGGTGACTTTCATTGTATTTGGAGTGTATTTTTGCCTTCAGTGACTTATTGTCCTGCATCGTAATGAAGACTGTAAATATCTGCTTGGATACACTTTATGTCTAATTACACACTACCCTCTTTTTCAATGCTATCACTTAATACAGTATAATAATGAGCTTTTTTCCTGCATCGCTCTGATTTTCCCTACTATTTGGAAATAGTAACGTAACCCAACGTAACAATTAAAACTTTGAGCTCAGTGAAGTACGTAATGTAAGGTAATGATATTGTATGTACTTGCATAGTGGCCCCATTTCTAATAATTTCAAAAACTTTTCTTGAATATTTAATATTCTCTTCAAGGTTTTAAGAGCTGCCTAGCACCTGCAAGTGGAAAGGAGAGAATATTCCAGGGCAGCAGAATCTTCTTTGGGCAGTCTTGCTTTGTCATGGACGGCTGTCGTTCCAGGCTTGTGAAATGCAGCAAGATTTGGTGTCCTTAAATCAGACTCAAAATGAGATGGGATTTAAACTTATGTCCCATTCAGTTTGGATTCACAGAATATGAGTATCTGGCTGTACTGTAGGAGTCGGAATAAATAGGTTTCGACACATTCATCTTCCTGGGCTGCAAATCTGAGTGATTAAATAGTGGAACTGTAAAATGTACCTGTTTATTGTCAAATACTGTTTGTAACCAGCTTAATTTCACTCTAGAGAAGGACAAGCGGAGTCCTGATTTCTGCAGTTTTGAGACTTCAGCAGAGATGGCTCTAATCCCCTTCCCCACCCCTCCAGAAGCCTGTTCCAGTCTGTGACCACCCTCTCGGTAAAGAAATGCTTCCTCATGTCTGACCCTCCCCTGGCGCGGCTTTGAGCTGTTCCCAGGCATCCTGTCCCCGGATCCCAGGAGAAGAGCTCAACACGTCCCTCCTCAGGAAGCTGCAGGGAGCCATGAGGTGGCTCCTCAACCTCCTTCTCTCCAAAGGAGACAAACGCCGAGCCCGCAGCCACTCCCAGAGGACATGCCTTCCAGCCCCTCGCCAGCTTGGTTGCCCTCCTCTGGACGTGTTCATGGACTCACATCCTTCTCCAATGGTGGGGCACTGCACAGTGCTCCCAGTGAGGCCGCACCGACGCTGGACACAGCGGGACAATGACACGTTCCTGTGTGGCTGATGTTTTGGTGTGTGTGTGGGGGGTATTTGAATGAAAGCAATTAACAGTAAAAAAACCACTGTCTTCTAACATCACTTTCAAAATGTTTGAAGTATTTCAACTAGTGCTCAAGTTGGATATAAACAGCCAGGAGACTTCTGATGAATTTCACTTAGGAGTAACCACTGCACGTGTGTCATTAATGAACAAAAACAAGAAGAAAATGCTTTTCTGTTGTCTTCTGTGTCTTATTCATCTTGCACCTTAAAAATCAAAGCACACAACAAAGTAGTTTTTCATCTTGACTGAAATACATTTTAAAATTAATTGTTTTACTGGCTTGAAAGCTTCCCAAATTGGATTAGAATCCCATATATATACCAGCCACAGGTAATGGGTGATCTGGCCTGTTTGTTATCTTTCTAATGATTTTCTCACCTAGCATTTTAATTAAAATAATCCCTGCACTGACATTGTAAGCAGAGATGGGCAGGAGCTGAAATATTCTCTCTGCCATGGGAGAAGATTTGGGCTGAAATTACCAATTTAAGGGGGATTTACCAAACCTGCACGAAATGCAGGTATTGGAACCTGAATTAATTAGCGTGGAAATGTGTGAGCGTGGTTAAATACGTATATCTTGTTAGCGTTCAGCATTGCTACCATAAGAGGAAAGAATAAGAAACGAAAAAGATGGGATAAAATGAGCGAGAACAGGACGAGAAAAAACAGATGTTTTTTAATCTGTGGTAGTCCTTTCAATAAACTTGCAGACCAATCCAAGAAAGTCACGCTAATGATTTATAATAAATAGTTTCCTTGTAGGGTATCTATGTCCAAGGGCTTCCGGCCGCTTTAGAGGTAATTAATAAGTGATTATGCACCTATCTAGGGGCTTTATGCTGTCACTTAGCATTGCAGTATGTGCCTTCTCTGGGAAATGAAAAGCAGTAACTGAAGTTTAGGGCTCTTCACAGACTCTTTGGCATATTTTTTTTTTTTTTTTGAGACAAAACTCTGTATTAAAAGTAGCAATCCTTTTCCCGAAGAACGGGTGCTCACGTATTATGATTATGACCATCCTGCAACTTCACGGGTGTGTGGATGGCGGGACAGATGTGCCGTGACACAGATGGATAGATTAAACACTTGACATTCACCTCTGCAGAGAAAGATCCTGGTTTGAAATATAAAATGGAACTGAAATAGAAGTAGAGCCTGTGTGAAATTTCAACCCTGGTGCGCGTAGTTACTTTGAACAGAAATATTTGCTACATATTTGACAAGCTGGACTCACAGTCTTGCTCTTTTCAAAGGCGAGTGAAAGCAAAAGGAAAAATGCGACTTGTCTTTAAAGAGCAGCAGGAACTCCGGATCGTTTATTCCTTGCAGCATTTCCCCTTAAACAGAACTTTTCTGCAGATGCACCAGGCTGAGTTTTTAAAATTGGTTCTGGGCTTTATTTTCTTGCCTCATTTGGAGGCAAGTTTTCTGCCAAAACAGGACCCTCAGAAAAAGAAGAGGGTAAGACAGACACTCGTTCCCAGGAACTAGGGACCCTCCTTCCCGGCGGCTGGCGGCTGTGCCTTCCTCCCGTCCCTCTCTGCCAGGGGCAGGCGGCTGCTGAGGGGGCAAAGGAGCAGCTCTGGGCACCAGCTGCCCCGGCGCCTCAGGCAACACGCGAGTCATTTCCATGCTTTTATCCTCTCCCGCTTAACTTGCCGAAGGTCTCCCCAGTGCCCGTGGCGGCACACGTGCTCGGGTGGCGCTGAGAAACCCTCTCTTCATGGGGTCCTCGTGTGTTTCTGTAACACAGAAACTAACAGCGGTGTTGATATTTGAGGAGCGGTGTTTCTTCCCAGCTGAGCAGCAGTTAGAAAAGAAATAATCTTTTGCATTTCGGAATTAAACAAATATCTTTGTTAAGGGGAAAATAGAAGAGAGATTAAAACCATCAGCCCCGGTGTGGGAAGAAAAAAGAATGTGTCCATGGGCTGATCTGATTAGAGAAAAGGAATCAATGAAGTGTCAGACTAATTTTGCTCTCTGATTTAAACACTGAAGTACAGAATATTCTTGAGAAGAGCATTTGGAATCTCATCACTTTGAGTTGACCTCTTTTACCCCTTTTGTACTTCTGACATGAGTGTGCAGCTCGTGGAGACAGGGATCATGAGTGATAACCTGAAGGCGGGTGTTAAGAAAAGGAAAAGTAATCAATGCCGCATTGTATCCCATCGGGCTTGGTGGTAATTGATGGAGTGGGTAATGATGGTTGGCGTGGCTTTTGCCTAGAAGATGCCTCAGGCCGAGCGTGCGGAGGAGAAGGGTCCATGTGAGCACCTCGAGCTGCCCCCAGCCGACAGCATCCTCGGCAGCACTGGCCATTCAAACACAACACGCGGCTCCCTCTTAGTGATAACAACAACAAACCCCATCCAAACCAGCCTGTGGTTTCAGGGGTGGGTCTGACCTGGGGGGGTGACCGTGTGATGTGGAGCGGTGTCTGTTGCCGAGCCAATGGTCTTGTAGGGAGGACCCTCCAAAGTTGCAGAAGATTCATTGCATTTCAAAAATGAAGAATCCATCCTGAAAGGGGAGATTGCATTTGAAATATAAATGGGCTTGCTAATGTTTTGAGTGTAATGCCTCCAGCATTTTTCACTTTCAAGGTGACAGTAATTGAAAGATGGATTCCTGCAATTTTGACATTTATAATTCAACTGAGAAAAGGTCAGCTTCTTCATGGAATCTTGTTTAAACTGGTAGAACAGCATGGAAATGTCACATTGTCTTTCTGATAGCGTCACCAGTGCTTTGATTAACAATAGGTTCAATCTGTAATGTGGAATAAAACCCAGATGCCACAAATAGCTCAGTCAGAGCCTAGTCCAAAGTGTCTGAGAGAACAGTAGAAAGATTTCCCTTGATTCCACTAGTTCTGGGATTCGATCTTACTGACACACTAAGAAAAAGAGAAATTGGTGTCATTATTCACAAATGCGTTATTTAGGCCTGAGGGAGTCAGGACCCAGGAGCTGCAGAGCAACCCTCCGTGGGAAGACCCCACAGGTGCCCTGAGGTGCTCAGGGGCCATCTGGCCCCAACCAGCCTCACCTGGGACCCCCATGCCCTGCGTGACCCATAGGGCTATTTAAGCTCAGCTTGGGGCTATGGCCCCTTATTCCTCTGTGCTGCAGAAGCGCTGGTCCCAGCTCCACCACAGCCTGGCCATGGGTGTCAGAGCTGCATTGCCCGCTCCGCTGGAGGTTTGCCGTGGGAACTGGTGAGTCGCTTGGTCTCTAACTGCTGGTTTGTCCTGTTTTGGCTAATGCTTCCCCTGGTTGTAGTGGCACTGGGCGGTTAAATCTGAAAGTGACTTGTAAAATCATGTGCTGGAGGCTAAACAGTATAGGTCTAGAAAGCTGGTGTGAGACCCTTTATGTGTCCAACCAGCTACAAGGGCTAGGCTTCCCCTGCGGACACTTTCAGTATTAATTTGAGTGCCATTGATTCCCTGCCTTTTTCCTGTGAAGTTTCAGCCTCTGTTTTTGTGAGGAGAGCTCATGGGTGGAGCGTGCTTGCTGCTCAGCGCCGGCATCGAAACAGATTTTTGGCCCTGGAAATGCTTCTTCAGGTGTCTCAGCGGGGCTCTCTCCTGTGCTGCTCTTGCTGTTTGCACCTTCTCTGCCACTGCAGCAGGATGCTGCTCCTGCCTCACGCTGTCTGCAAACCGAGTGTCTGCTTGATTAACTCTCCCAGCACATAGTGGTATTTGAAATGTGGCTATGCATTGCTGGGTGAAGAGTGTGGTGATGGTGATAAAGACTGTATCGCTGTCTTTGGGATCGGAGATCTGGATAAAAATCAGTTGTTTGGGTTTGTGTTGCTTCCTGGGAGCTGGAGGGATGGGCCCCGCTCTGCTTTTCGTGCTGTAGGAAAACTGGGATCGTGGGGTCACAAAGCCTTCGGTGCAGGTGGAAGCGGAATTTGTGTAATACAAAGTTTGTTTCCCCATGAACTTCAGGAAGAGCTGAGCAGTTTGCAAGGCATCTGGGAAAGCAAACATCAGCATTGCAAAGGATCAGGCTATTGAGTTATTGCTGGCTATGCAGAAAAAATACTGTGGTGCCCTATGACAGCTTATGCCAGGAAACTGTATGGTCTTCTGCACGTGTGCACTCTTTGCTGGAATAATTTTATCTGACAAAAGTCAACCTTCAAGCATTTTTTAGGAAAAAAAGTGAACTGCTGCCAGATAGGGAAGGCTTCTTGCTTCTTTAAATAATCACTTCGTATAATATTTTTCATCAACTGACTTTTGTGAAAGACAGTCTCTTGTTGCAATTGTCCAATTTTCAGAATGATTGTGAACCAAGTATCGCATGTCAGGAAACATTTTCCACTGACTTAGTGCTGCATGTTTCTATTTGTAGGTTCGCTGTTTGTGCTTATTTCTAATACATTTTGCTATCAAATCCTTTCAGTAATTGAGGGAAATACAAGCATCAAAAGTTGCTGGGCATGTTAGAAGCATGATGTTGGGGAAAAATAGATCCTGAGTCTTGAGAGGTGAAGAGTTTTATAAGGAAAATCCCCTAATAACAGAGTAGAAAAAACTAATGTGATGCTTTAATAAGCTAGAAAGTGATATCTGAAAGACTCAGCCTGCTCTGAAGACAGGCATATAGGTGCAGTACCCAATGTGGGGGAGAAATTTTTGCATGTGTCTGCCTCCTCTCATGCAGCTCCTGCTGTGGGCTCCGTGTGTGGACCTGAAGTGCTTCTCTTGTGTTTGCCATTTGTGCAACTCAGTTTCTGTGTCTGTTGCACCTTCTCGGCTTTAACAACTTAAGACAAAGTGGGTTCAAAACCTGTTTTGACATCCGTAGAAGAGAATCACTGTGGACTGAGAAATGCAAAAATGTCTGACTCAAAAAGGCCAAGTGGCAGAGAGGAGGTCCCAAGAACATACTGGGGAAGTAGCACTATAAACTTACTACAGCTGTGTATTCTTTTTTATAGGTATCCTATGACCCTCAGTGTTATCAGCTTGCTTGTCAAGAGTATTTTTACTTGAATACCTGGGGAATCAGCAGAAGGGATGGATAAGTGCAGGTTTGCATGTCAGCACCAGATCAGGAGAGCTTTGGGCTCCCTCTTCCATTGACCTGGAAGGTCTGAGACTTCTTGCTCCTCTATGCTGTGAGCAGGTCTGTTAGTGTCTGACTCTCATACCTAGAACAGTGTCAGAATGACAATTTTCTTGACAGCTGCTTGCTCAAATTGTCAACCAGCCTGTTCCAGTAAATTGTTGAGAGGTACTTGATGTTGAATGTGTAATGAGGCTGCCTCTTGTTGCAGGTGGGGATGATTGTTCCCATTTTTCTTCCCATTTAGATAAACTGTGGCAGTCCTGCTGTTAGTCATTTGCATAGACATCCCTTGAATAGGAGTTAAGATCCTGAAGTGTAATTTGAATTGCTTTGAATTTAAGTCTGTTTATACAGAAATAAGTGTTTTGTGTGCTTGACGGTGGTCTGAATGTGCCACTGTCCCTAGGGCTGTGCTCAGAGGAAGGATGAGATGACCTTTCCCAGCCTCATTAATTAGCACCGCTGTTTCTTGGTGAGACTAGGCATTTTCAGAGGAAGACCTGGATTCCTCTCCTCTGTCTTAATCCCTTCTGTTGGATTGTCTGTTCTGCAGCCGGGCACTGCTGAAACTGTCTGGAATGGACCACAGAGCGTGTTATTTTATTTGGTAGAAAAGCTGCCCCTCAGCTTGTGTGTCATTGGGTGGGCATTTTGGTTTACAAGTATTTCTGATAGCATGAATATTCTTACCGACTTCTAACAATTTTAAGAATCTGTGCAGTCTGAATAAAGGCATCTTTATTCCTGATCAGTGTGAAGTGCCACACTAAGTACCAGAAAACCTGTATCTTTCTGCCTGGAACAGCACAACTTGCCAACTCGGCAGCAGCTTGTTTTATCTGCTACAGTGTCTTTTATCCAGGATGTCTTTTCCTGTGTGTTGCTGATTTCCTTATTGCTCCCGCTTAATTGCTGGATGTTTCTACCTCCTTTTTATATTCCAGCAGGATTTCTAGTACCCACAGTGATGCAGGTGAAAGGCTCTGTGTGTGTGTGTGTGTGATTCAGGAATACACAAAACTTGATGAAACTTTGTGAGCTGGAAACAAATTGTGTCCTGCAGCTCACCCAGCTGGCAACATCCCAGTCTGCTGACGGCGAAGTAAACTAATAGCTGAGATGTATTCCTCAAATCACCTGACAAATATCTTAATTAGAGCTTTTAAAGAAAAGTAATCCTCTAAATGAGTTGCTGATAGCAAGAATGCTTTAAAAAAGTGTCTCAGTGGTAGGGGGTTAATCTCTCTCCTCCTCTGATGGTGTCACCTTCTTAAATGGGTAGCACATAAATATGCATCACTACGTGCTTCTGTAGGAAGCTATAAAAATGGCCACCATGCAAATATTTATTAGGGCTGAGGAAAAGAGGGACCCTTTCTATTCCCCACTGCTGAGCTGTGAGGGATGGATGCAGCATCAGCTCCCCCAGTGAGCAGCAGCACAGGAAAAGGCAATTATGAAGAAATATGTGTCTGCAGTGGAGGAAAAAATAGATGTTTAAGAGGCCAGAGGACGGATGCTGAAGCTTGACTAACAAAGTCCTTGGACTACTGCAGGCATGCACCTGAACACTCAAATGTTCAGAAGATCTGCTTTGAGCAGCTCTCGGCCAAAGCACCTGCTGCCTCTGAATAAATCAAGAAATGATTGTTTAATGACATCGCAGCGAGCTTGAACTATTATCTTTATTTCTGTTCTGTGTCTATGGTTTGATCACAGGGGTGCCAATCTGTGACTGTTAGGTGCCACAGCAGTAAACGCCATTAACTATTAGTGATTACACTTTTTTCTAAGGCATTGCCACTGTTATTGTTAGCTGTTTTCATTCCTTGCTGCTGTTTCTAAATATTTGAGCAAATGCAGGATAAAATAATCCACGACTTATTTCTTTTTAACCTCTCAAGTTTTTGAGAATTTTTCTTTTCATCTGACCTAGGAAAAACTCTTGGTAGAAGAAAAGTCTCTTGGCATGTTCAGACTTGGTTTAATTAAGTGTTACTTAATTTGTTTATTATAATACATAGTAAAATGAAGAGGTCTTTAACATTTAGTTCTGAAAATGTTAAAACTTACCACTTTTGGACCATTTTTGTTTTTTTTCCTTTAATTAAATGTCAGTAACAGTGCATTAGAGATTTTGATAGAACTGGACTTTTTAGCAGTGTTACTGACTTGGACCTGCTCAAAGAATGAGGTGTGTAGATATCCCACTCCATGGCGAAGGATGTTATTTCTCTTCCTTCCAATGATGTCACAGAAAGAAGCACAATCAGTTTGGGGTTGTGGAAAAAGTCTTTCCTGGATTAGACAAGAAAAAATTAACTGAAATTAGGGATAGTGGGTGTAATAAACAGCCAGATTCCTTAAACAGAAATGGCACTTATTTTATTATAGGGACAAAGTCGATAGAGCAAAATCACAGCGCCGGGTGCATGACTCAAGTCAGAGGCACACCAGCTACTACTTCACCCATGTCTTATATACATTCAACATTGCATCAGAGTAATGATTTATGATGATTGGTTATCATTAATCCCTTTTTCTTCTATTTGTATGTTTTCCTTCTGGCAATTGTTTCTGAGGATCGATAATCTTCAGTTCCCTTTTTCCATGCATATCAGCTCCCTTCTCCTATGCGTCTGTCTCCTTCTGTTAATCATTTGTGGGGTCTCTTGGAGAAGTTCTCTTTTGTTTCTCTCAGATGTTCTTCTTCATAGCTGCTGTTAGTTGTTATCTTTAAGGTTTCTCATGTTTCCTAATTTACTAAAGGTTAATTATCCTTATCATTCAAGTATTTATAGCCTTGTTATTATTGCGAAAGCCAACAATACCTTCACTATTTTTCACAGTGGGTAAGATACATAATGCTGGAAACTCTACCCGATATTTTGAAGTTATTTCCTTTTCTGAAGACTCGAAATGTGTAGGTGGAACGAGAGATAACTCACTACTGTCACCCAAATTATTGCGAGTCCATTTCCATAGTGTCTAATTCCCAATGACAATGTCTCCTGTATTTTTCCAGGTAAGATTGAGTTGTTATGATTATTAGCCAAAAATTAGCACAGAATGCTAATTCACTGTTTGGTGTCTTAGACAAGTGAGAAAATGAAAGACAGGCCTTAAGTGACTTGATGGGCAGGGAGCGATCTCTGTTCCTGCTGCTCCTGTGCCACACCGCAGCTTCTTATCCAGCCCAGCCTGGTGTGTCCGGACGTGCTGTGGCTGTTCTTTCTGCCGGGTACTTCCAATTTTTTGACATCGGTACCTTTATGATTCTGCTTTTAGAGGTGGTCAGCCATCGGGAACAAGCATCTCGCACAAGCCTGTATGACGTTAACCAGTACCTTTGTAGATATCAAACACACTGAACAAAATACTAGTCAGCCTGAAAGCTTGATGTTTACTGAAATGGTGCAGAAAGTGATCATTTACTCAGAAGGTGGCATTTCTGAGTTAACAAAAAGCACTCTAGTAGACACCTGGAATTGAATATGTCACCAGACTTCAGAGACCGATAGTGTAGAAATCCCAGACCTGAGCCTGATGCATCGATTCACTGAATTTCTAATATCTACAAAGAGAAATAAGCTCTGTCCTGCAGTTCATTGCATCCTAAGGTAGACCTTTAAATTGGTGAAATGAGCTCTAGTGTACCTGTTTCTAATTACACCATTGATTAGCAAGTAAGTTGAGCAAACCAGCTTGGGTGTAGGTTTGTGTCACTGGTGTTCTGAAGCCAGCTTTGAAGCCTCCACTCCAAAAGGTGCTTGATACAGAACACTTTGGTCAGTGGAAGATTCCCCAGGTGGACCCCAATGTTTGTTACCGCTCTCATTCCTGCTCATGAGCTTTGGAGATTTGTGCATCAGCAGATAAAAGGTGGAATCTCTCTCCAGGATAACTACTTGTACACCCGATGATACTCTCATGGGAGTTTGAAGCTGTGAATCATTGTTAATGCTTTGGAGAATACAGAGAATTCTTAGCATGTACCGAAGTGTTATCAGTAAATATGTGCTATGAAAATAATCAGCAGTTGGTACAGCCTATTTGTGTAGAGAGGTAAGATTGAACAATTGCAGGTCTGAAAATAAGGCTGAAATATAAATCTGTTTTCCTGTGATTCTCTTAATTACCATATGTAACTTCTGTTACCGAAGAGTGTATAAATGTACATGTGCTCTGTAGACATCCCCACATATTTCTGAATGTTTTCTTAGCTGATCAACAAAATAATGGTGTATTAAAATTAGGTACGGGAAGTTTAACCCTTGAAGGGTAATATTTTTTTAATTAATTGGGTGATCCATTGGGGAATTTCTCAGAGTAAGGTAATTACATTTCTATTTGAGTAAATTGAGTGCTTTACCAGTTTAACAGTACTGTTCCTAAAATAGCAGTGGCTGAACAATAGTAAGTGGCTTCAGTCTTGAACCTCAAAAGCAAAGAAGCACTAGGCAGGGTATCCTTTGTATTCGGCATTTATATGCTCACCAAAAAATTGCTTTCCAGGCTGAGCTTTTAGCTGTGGACCTCTCTGCAGCACTGTCATACAGCTATGTCAAAGATTAAAACTAACTATTGCCAGTATTATCTCAGCAGAGGCAAAATGGCTGAAGGCACAGTATGTTTAAGAAACCGTTTTCCATATGAAATTCCCTTTGTCCATATGTACACAGCTGACAACACTTGAGAGAACCAGCTTTGGTGGGCAAGCCACAGTTGCTCTAGTAGACACAGAGCCGTTATAGACTGTGATCTGGCTTTGATAAATTTAGGGAGGGTTCCTGTAGCAGCTCAGCGTGTTTCTTGTGTGCTTTCTAGGATGCAGTTAGCAGGGAAACCAGCAAAATCTTTGACCAGCACTGGGTAACCTAGCAACAGGATAACACTTCAGAATCATTTTTTCCTCTTTAGCATCACACCTGTTTAATGAGCCGTTCTGGAGCTGCCACTTTATGCTTTTTTGTATTGCCTACTTGCGAAGTTTCTTTGAAACTCGAGTGCTTTGCCACCTTAGCTCCAACAGAAACACCTGCCTGTGGGTGTGCTGTAGGTCTCTGTGGTGCCTGGGAGTGATGCCTTGTATCGGAGCTCAGCGCCGCCGCTGTGCGTGGCAGTGCAGGGTGCTGTACGGCGACCTGCACCCCACCCTGCTCCCCATAATTATGGCTGTGAAAAATAGTGAAGGTATTGTTGGCTTTCGCAATAATAACAAGGCTATAAATACTTGAATGATAAGGATAATTAACCTTTAGTAAATTAGGAAACATGAGAAACCTTAAAGATAACAACTAACAGCAGCTATGAAGAAGAACATCTGAGAGAAACAAAAGAGAACTTCTCCAAGAGACCCCACAAATGATTAACAGAAGGAGACAGACACGTAGGAGAAGGGAGCTGATATGCATGGAAAAAGGGAACTGAAGATTATCGATCCTCAGAAACAATTGCCAGAAGGAAAACACACAAATAGAAGAAAAAGGGATTAATGATAATCAATCATCATAAATCATTACTCTGATGCAATGTTGAATGTATATAAGACATGGGTGAAGTAGTAGCTGGTGTGCCTCTGACTTGAGTCATGCACCCAGCGCTGTGCTTTTGCTCTATCGACTTTGTCCCTATAATAAAATAAGTGCCATTTCTGTTTAAGGAATCTGGCTGTTTATTACAATGGCCATGGGGACTTCCCAGGAGCTCTCTCACCTCTGAGTGCTGGTGGCAGTGGGCACTTGTCCGGGAGGAAGTGGGATAATCCAAAAGTCCCCAAACCCACATAAGAATTTGTCCTGTGCAATACTCCATCCCAAAAGGCAGCAGTGTCTGGAAGATAAAGTAAACAGAGCAGCTTTGTGTAGAAGAAATCATGACCCCAAACTTTTCCAGGCTTGTGTTTTCAACCTGGTCCTTTGCTGTGGTGAACAAGACACCTGATTTGCCCTATATTGGTGAATTCATATGGAATACATGTCCAATACCTTTAAGCCCACATGTGAAAAAGGATAACAGAACAGAGCCCTTGAATGTCTCAGGATTTAAAATGCATGATTTGGGGTTTTTTTTATGTGCCTTTCAATTTTTCTAACTTTCATACTTTGTTTGTATTTACTACTCCGTCTACAATTGCAATGTGTTTCTCAATGGAAAGTTGGGGTTTTGATTTATTCCCAGGACTTGAGGAGACAGGGCTGTAAATTAATTGCCATATATCACCAAGTCAAGATTAAGTTACCGAATCGGCAATGTGTGCCAAGGGCTACTGAAGTCAGTACAGTGAGAAATAGTGATTAAGGAGGGAACTGGTTCAGACTAGGAGGTAGAAACAGCCCTGTAGTTGCTTTCATATGCTAATATCCTGTCCTGTGTTCCATTTTAGCACAGGCAAATTGATTAATAGACGAAGTGATTGTTTCTATAATGCTAATGACTGATTTTTAAGGAAATTTCTGTACGGCTTTTTTCTGGCTGAAACAGTGAGCTAAGGCAGGGCCGTGATTGGAGTTCTTTGTGTTAATGACTGGCTGACACAAACTGTTTTGCCTCTACTACTCGTTTCTCATTGACAATGAAATAAATTGCTGGGCACTTAAGTATAAGTACAGGGCTACAGCAAATACAATCGCTACCACAATCCTTTCTTTAATAAAGAAACTTGGCAAAAAATTGTTCAAGTTGCAACTGGGAGGGAGGGATTTTCCAAGAAACCCTAGCTTGCCAATTCCCTTACAGGAGGGTGTGTGGTGATCGTTGCAGCAAGTAGGAGTAATCCTGTGAAAATGAATCCTTAACTGTCTTTCCACAAACTCTTAATGATGGTGCCCACCTCTTATTCCATAGATCGCTTTTATGTGTTTTAGTCATCAGGTATCAATCTCTGCTATGAAAGTTAAATAACTGCTCACTTGACTTGTATTTCAGAAGCAGGTGATGGTGCTGTTAAGGCAAAGGAAACATTGAAATAAGGTTTCTTAGCTCAGTTTATAAGTAGTTTTTCAGCTGAGTTCAAAATCCTTCCCAGCTGACTTTAAAATCAGTTGGCTTAAACTCAGCCTAAAGCCAATCTTAAACTATAGTGAGGGCAGGACATATCTTGGTATCTATTCGTTCAGTTTCTCAGTGAAGAAATATTTCTTTCAGTGCTAAGAGAGTAACTCAGATCTATTACTGATACTTTCCAAATCTGTTTATCTGCTAAAAGCCCAAATTGTGACTTGTGTTTTCAAGTGACAGGAAAAAAATTGTTACTTCTGACTTTGTAAAAGTTTCCCAGGAGCAAAATCACACCTTCTTAATTTTTCATCTCCTTTAATGTTAAGTAATGCTGAATTCAAATGACACCATTAAGTACATTGTCCTGTTTTTCAAGGTACAGATAAGATTTTTTTTCTGGCAACAAAAACCAAAACAAAGCACACAGGTCGCAGCCCCAGGAGATTAACGATCTACTTGTTCTAGCTATAAAATGACATTTTCATCTGTAAAGGATATGAAATCCTGCATCACTTGCATGATACTGTTTGGAGTCATGGGCAATAACAGGATGGCAGTGGGCTGGGGCTGCTGGATGCGTGGATGCCTTGAGGCAAGGCGCTGGGATGCTGCTGTGGTCCATGCTGTGCCGATACGTGTGTGTGTTGGAATAACCCTGGAGTAAGCCGCGTAGTGGGATTAGGAGATTAAGCTGGTCCCCGGCACTTCTGTCACTGCCTGCGGGTGACTATGGGCCCCTCCGGAGACGCTGCAGCTGCTGGAGCACTGGCATCTCGTGTGCCATCTCACAGGGCCTTCTGCCTTGCTGAGACAGAAACCTGCGGCTAAAACAGAACAGTGAATTCCTGAGATAACGATGAATTCCTCTTCTTGTCGACTTCTCTAAAGTACTTGGAGATGTCTTCGTTGACACCAGTTCCTGTGTATAAGCCTACCTTAACGTTGCTAATGTTGAAAATTGTACCAGTTTAATCTTAAGTTTCCTTACATTAGTTCATAACTCTGCCTAGATATTCTTCATTTCATTTTAAAGTGGGTTATGCCAATTTAACTCAAATTGACCCTCAGTAATTTAAACTAAACTGGCACTTTAGAACATATTTTAGAGGGGAGAAAAAAAATCATTAAAGATGAGATGCAAATGGAAAAAGTCAATGCGGATTCATCAGAAATAGTGTGTTAGAATAACCCTGTGTGTTTGCTTTTCTTGGACAAAAGAAATGTAACGGTTTTCATTTGTCTGGCTTTCACTGAGACACTTGATATGGTATCCAAAAAGGAGAAATATGGAGAAAAACTTTTATAAAATGGCTAATCAAAAGCCTACAAATCACAGCTCTTTTGTGCTGGAAAAGACATGATTAGAGTGAGCATTTAAAGATCAGTCTAGGCTAATCTTATGAAGTGTTTCGTTGTTTCTTATGAAGTGTTCGTCCCTCTGCGCAAAGGGAAGCCAGCTGGAGTTGTGAGCGCGGAGGGCAAAGGTATGGCAGCGGGGTACCTGGGTGGCACTGGTGGTGTAAGGTAACAAGGAAGGGAGGGACTTTTAGAGTGCAAATTACAAGATCATGCACTTAATGACTGGTAATGCTGCAATGAATGAGGGGCTGAGGGCTAGAAGAAATGTTGAAAAACCCGCGTGTGTTAATAACAGAAGAATCTGAGAAACCAGAATATTGTGGCCCTGGAAAAGTCAAATAGGAGCCAACAGGGATGTTATCAAAAGACATAGGAAAGTTGAATGCCAAGGCAATGCCTGGTTTGAGCCCATCTCATGCAGTTGGCATAGCAGTGAAGGTAATTTCCATGTTGCAAATGGAAACTGTAGTGGCTAGTATGACCAAGTTGCATAGAAATCTATTCTGCTCCTTTCTCTGGGATAACTGATATTCAATTTTGATTCACCAGTAAGCGGACAAAAACTCTCATTGTGATGCAGAGTTCATTATTACAAATCTCCCCAAGCTTGCAAAGCAGAATAATGTAGGCCCAGGATATATGTCCTGCATATAGCATCGTGCATATCAATGAAGCAGTTTAGAAAAAAAAATAAATTAATGGTGCATAATGCATTTCTGACATCTGGGTTATTGCTGCTTTGCTGTGTTTGATGGCAGTAAGCAGTCTGACTATGCTACTGTGTGTTTATTCTGCAAAGTCAGGGGGCAGTGAAACACCACTTCTCTCATATCGTGGCATCCCTATGACAACCTTTATGAAGGCAGAAACTGAGGTTTGCGATTTGCCTTTTAGGAAGCAGCTTTCCTTTTCCGGCTCCAGAGAACTGGCCTGTTTTTGGGGTAAACCTGCATCTTGGAATCTTGCTGGGAAAAGTCTTGCAAGCTGCTTCCCTTAATGAAGAGTTGTTTCTATTTCTTAACAAAGCAGTATTTCTGTGTGTATTAGGGTTGTAGCAGCACGCACTGTTGCAGGAAATTGACTGTGATAAGCAAACCTTCTTTGAAGCTAATCAGTTGCACTGGTGTTTGCCTGGTAGGCTAATTGGGATGAGAACAGGGACCACTGAAACTGTCGCTGCTACTTGTGCAAAATGCTTTTGGTGATGTCAAGATGCACTGGCAGGATGGAAGAAAGGGGCTAGGGGTGTTTGTGCACCCAAAGTCGCTGAGCGTGCCCTCCATCCCACTGTTCATGTCACCAACAAAGATGTCAAACAGCACTGGTCCCAGTACTGACCCGGAGGAATGCCACTTGTCACTGGTTCCCACTTGGACATGGAGCTGTTGACCGCAACTCTTTGAGTGCGACCATCCAGCCAGTTCCTTGTGTGGTGACTTGGGGGGACCCTGGGGGTTTGGGCAGATTTGGGGATGTCTGGTGGGGTGGGGGAGTTCTGCCTTGGCCCCAGCACAGGGTCTTTGCCCCCTGCCCCAGCGCAGCCATGGCCTAACAGTCTGAAAGCAGACCGCTTTGTGACAGCGCGAGGAGGCTGCAATGGCCTCTAAGGGTCTGAAAGCTGATGGCTTTGAGCAGTGCCGGGAGGCTGTAATGGCCCCCGGTCTCCCAGGAACAGAGCTGCCCTGTGCCCAGCTCTGAGGGGCCGCCTGGGCCTGCACCGTGGCAGCACCTGCCTTGCCCAGCACGACTGCCATCTGCACTTCCATGTCCCTGTTACTGCTTTGCACGGTGCTGGCAATCTCTGCCTTCCCTTTATGGCATTGTAAGGAAATTCACCATCAACAGGCGCTGATGATGGGGCTTCTTGGCCAGCCGAGCCAGCTGCGGCCAGCACTTGCTCTGCAGTAGTCAAATTGTTGCCTTGGATAAATTACAAGGCCTCTGGCAATACGTTAATATTGGCTGCATAAAGCTGAATGTCTGGATGAAAATAAATAAGAAAAAGCAATTGAATTTAGAAGTCCCCAAAGGTATAGATCTCAGGTTCCTCACTGAAAAAGATACTTCATTTTAATCTATGGCTCAGACCTCAGTCAATAATCACAAAGTGAATTGGACATCGAACATTGTTAGTTTTGCCTATTTTATTATGCACAGATGTCTAGTTCCATTTCATACCCTATTATGAGCCAGGTGCTAAATTGCCTTTGGCTGCCTTCATAGGCCTAAGAAGTTCTTGTGGCTATCTCTAATGTAACTAAACATTTACACTCAAATGAGAATTGTGTAGCCACATCATGGCGAGAGCTGCTGCTACTTCCACAAAATTCTGCTTCTCTATCATTTAGACAAGTTTTAAAGCAGATATTCCACAATATTCAGGCATTTAGGTGGCAAGCAAAGCTGTTAAAATATTTATAAATTGAGGGAGGGAATATAAGTATGCCATCACTCTGTCAGCTTGTATTATTTTTAGCGTAACGGAGCCAAGGGGAAACCTTGAGCCAAGAAGGCAAAGGCAGAACTCCCCAAGTAGCCACTTGAGCTCTATGGAACTTATTTCGCCCTCTGAACTTCACAACAAAATTGATGAATCTTTGTAGCTGCGCCGTGTCTTTTCTCCGTGGCGGTGTTGAGGCTTTTCTGGCAGCTGGGATGTGGCGCGGCAGCTCCGGCTGTGCTCCGGGAGGCACTGGGGGACGGCGCTTCCTCCTCCGGCTGCGCTGGTGAGAGCGAGAGCACCAGGCAGCCGGCTCAGCCCTGGCCCAAACCCATCTCTGTTGGGTGGTGGGTGCTCTGGCCGAGGGGAGAAATGCCTTCAGCTGAACTGGGCCTTTCCCTCCTCCCAAAACCAAAGCATCCAGACAGGTAGTAAGGGCCTAAGAGGACCTCAGGCTTTTGAACAAATAGTGTGGGAAAACCGCGACTAGGACACTAAATCAGGGGGGGAAAAAAAACCAAACTGTTTTCTAGCACTTGGTCTTTTAAAGCTGCTTGCGAGTAAGCCTTGTGAGGTTTTTCCTGTGTCCTGAAATACTTCACGTTGCCCTTGATGTTGAGCTCCGAGAGCACTGCCGCTTACTTCCCCAGAGGCAGTAAGACAAAGAGTATGCAATTAAACTCGTTCTCCACAGGAGGCTTTACAGGGATTTGCATGGAAAAAGAGCTAGAAATGAAAAGCAAATGAAAGGAAACAATTGTATCTGGAAAACAAGCTGGGCTGAGCCATGTGAAAGGCTAAGAGGATATTAAGAGAGCAGATGTCTTGGATGCAGATCTTCATCCTGGATGGCGGCCTGTGTTTAACAATCTGCCTGTTGATGGGGCTGCTTGCACCTGCGCTACAGCTGGGCACAGAGACCGTGCTGGGGCAGGGACACGGACACGGGGCAGGTGGCTGGGGCTTGGTGTGCCAGGAGGAGGAGCGGGGACCCTGCCACCAGCCTGGCTGTGCCCACCAAGGTGGTGTGGCAGACACCTGCATATAGCTGGTGGGCACAAAATCAGCTCCAGAGGTGAGACATAAGGGATTTGGGAACAATACTGTCCCAGCACACGGATATCATTCACTTAGATAATAAGATTCTTAGGGGACGCTCTTTTGTTTATTTACACTTTTGTCTGACATAACCTTGGTCCACCTTGGAGTCCCTTGATGCCATGACAGAAACAGTGGTAGTTAATCCAGGTCCGAAGAGAAGGATTAGGGATAATTTTTAAGATGATGTGATCAAGTAATTCACAACACAATTAATCATAAATGAAGCTGAGTGAGAGATGGGTTAATTATCTTGTCCAATTCCAAGGTAGGAGCCCAACTCTCTTACAACACCTGAGATTTCCTCCTAGGTGCTTTCTGAACTTACTTAAGGAAGGATGACTGTATAGTCCCTGCAGCTGGGGTGGGAGACTGCAGAATTGGGCTCACGTTTGTCTGAAAGTTTGTTTTTAAACTTAACTCCCTTCAGCTATGAATACTTCTGTAGCTCTGCTACAGACTGTACCTACCCTGAATGTGTGCGACCATACCGGTGATAAAGACTCCAGTTGTTTCTAATATCTAGACTATGAAGTCTATAGCATGGGCATCTGAGCATCTAGATAACACCTTCATATCTCTAATTTAGAGCTATTGGCACAAAATATGTGCCCGGGCATCTCTGTCTTGTGCTGGAGAGTCCCCAGATCAAGAGGCTGTACGTGTGTTGTCTTGTATCATACAGATTTCCCAATATCCACTGGTATTTTTATGGTTTCTGCTGAATGTTGGCTTAGCTACAGCTTACAAGAGCATTTGCAGTGCGTGCCGCTGTGTACAGCAGTGATACGGTGAGGCTGAGCCTGAGAAGCTGGTGCTGAGCAGAGAGTATCGCTGCTGGAGGCTGACCATGCCAGTTGCCTCCACAGAAGGAAGGATGAGTAAGTTCTTAGCTGTTTGCTGGCTTCTGCAATTGGAGACACATGGCAGTGAAAAGACAGCTACTTATTACCTTGTCTTCTGTGGGTGAAGGCTATAATATAACATTAAATTGTATTCCACAGCAAATCTCACGCAGTTGCTGGGTTAACGAATTGGCAGGTAAGCAGCACAATGAATAAAAATTGTTCCGGTAGGTGATGGTTGACCAGTGAAACCCTGTTTCTGCGATAGCAATAACTTCAATCAAAAGGGTCCCTGAGCACAGGGACTGGGAGAGGCAGCTGGCAAGGGTTAGTCACAAAGGAGTAAGAAAAGGGGGAGAAGGTGGCAAGGTGGAGCTGAGCACAGCAGCCTGAAGTAGTGGCAGGGGATGGAGTCTGAAATGGCTTTCTCAACAGGTTCTAGAGAACAAGGTGTCCAGCCCTACCCTCAACAGTACCATGAGCAGGGTCGTGTGCCTGTGCACCCTTGCCTTGAGGTTCCTTGGCAGGAAAGAGCTTTTGGTGAAAGCAGATGAAATGCAACGCAATGGTTAAGAAATGAGAAGGGTGGTACAAGGAGGTGAGATGACTTGCCTGAAGTCAGTGAACATGTTAGCACCCCTGTTACACACAAGTCAGGTCTCCTCCAGATCACTCAATGGAGAGATTGCTCTCTCTGGATGGGGTCTGGGCTGCGCGTGCTGAGACGCTTTGCTGTTAGTTGAAGTGACAGAGGCTTGTTTTTATAAATCTGTGTTAGCTCCACTGCTGCTGTCAAGGTTTTAGCAGCAATTACAGCTAACAGACTAACTGCCATGTTCTACAATAGACTTTAGACGATACTACGTATTTTTCTAGCGTATTAGTGTATATTGCCTAATTTCTCTAGACTTCACAGATCTAAGACACATACTTCCGTATATATCTACATAGTTTTGAGTATTAAACCACATTTATCTCCAGAGTATAATTCAATTGCTCTTTGAATTCACACACAAACATTGCTCAAATGTTAACTGTTAAGGAATAGCTGCAAGTAAGTATGCAAGCTCTCATTAAAATATTTAACATACTACGTTATGGTTTATTTGCCCATCATGTGTGAGAGGTTTAGTAGCGTTTCCCTTAAATACACCTCAAAGAATTAAACAAGGCCATATATCAGCTGGTAAGAACTAAACAGATCCAGTAGTGCACAGAGATAGTAGAATCATTTTTATTTTGACCAATGCACATTTTGGGATCCTCAGAGTAGTACTTCTGAGCACTGAATTTGTTTAGAATTGATTTCGTGTTTAGCTTTCCGGCCAGGAGGGATTGGTTTGGCTTTGTTAGATACTTGGCTGTCCTATGTGACTCTCTCCTATGCCTAGATACTTCCCTGATGGTATCAAGAAATCTTTTTCTAGGAAAAAAAAAAGTAGATTTGCTAATTTTGTTAGCAGAACAAAGTACAAGTGAGGTTTCTATTTTTTTTCATAGTCGTTACCTACAATGGTATTGGTGCTGCCCTGGTAAATGAAATGCCCTTGTGCTTTGTTGCCTACAGTTATGTCCCAAACCTGCAATGCTGTGAACAGAGGAATTTCTGTATGCTACCTGCTAAAAGCATCCCATATGGCACTGCAGCGGTTGTGTGCTACTTCATTGTAGGAAGTGTGATCTTAGCTGCCTGTGGCAAGATGAAAGCCCTCTCCAATACCTGTATCATTAGTATCACGCGTGAGTCCTCAGACACGTTAATACATCCTGCTCAACTTCTTTGCTTTTATCTCATGAGGTGAGAAGAAGGTGTGTGTCCTGTTTTTGCGGAGGGGCATGGAGGCACAGAGTGGGGGAAGAAGACAGACGATATAGGACAGTCTTGTGCGTGCAGAGGCAGGGCTTCGCGTGGGGTCAGCAGGAAGGAGGTGGGGATGGAGGGAAGCTTGGTTCGGGGCTGTGCTTCAGGGTCTGCCTGGACCACATGTACCCTCTGCCTCTATCTTAGCAGTCTTGCTCAGCATGTAGTCATTGGTGCTGCTGACCGCAGCATAATTCCTAGATGAGCTGTGACTTACGTGCAGGAGTATGACGTATGTATAGGCAGATTCAGCTATGTCATCTGTATTTGCAAGCACATGGCACCAAGCCCCAGGCATCCCGTGTCCTCTCGTATGTAAGCAGGCTTCTGGATAGGTTCATATAGAAGTAGCTACGGTAATGGTGAGAGGAGGCTGGGGGAGCATGGAAGTGAACGCGTGGCTGAGATGTGCTGCTCTCTGCTCAAACAGGACTCTTCTGCCTTGAAAAAGCTCTTCGGGTGAATCAGCACCATGTGGAGAGAGAGGAGTGTCTGGCACCTTGGACTCAGCGCTGTGCCGGGCATCCAGAAGAACATCCGAAGTAGCCGTAGGTACACGAGAAGGTGGCAAGCAGGTTTCAGCAGTGAGAGAAAAGGGCCTGTCATGTCTTCCACAGTTAAGTACTTAAGTTGTCCTCTTTCCGGTGCTTAATCAGAATGCATTTCAGTACATCTGTAATGTGGCTGAAGATGCCAAAATGAAACTAATCCAAGTTGCCACTTTCAAGTGCTGTTCCAGCTATGTTATAGTGCACAGAGAAAAGGAAAGGCTATGCAGAAATATTGCCTGTTGCTAACATAAAAATGCTGTTTGCAGATCAAGAAAATGTAGTATGGCAGCTTCCTTGCTTTTAATAATGTAGTGTGACAGGTGCTTCATTCTTTTCCCAATATGGCAAAGAGCTTTTTGTAATAAAACCTTGCAACCAAATGGCACCACTATTTTATAATGTCATCATTGGTGGGGTGATGATACTCTTGGAGCTATCTCGACTTTGTTCAGGTTTTTTGGGAACTGATCCTACACAGGATTAGCAAGTTTAAGGGCGCTGAATAAGCACCATGCAGCTGCAGTTACTTTGTGCCTTAGGGGCCCCCAGGGCATGAAGTGAAGTCCATTGAAAGAGGAGGTTTCTAAAAACTGTTGAATCATACTCAAATAAGAGGCTTCTTTCTTGATGCTCTTGGCTCTAATATCATCCTTAATACTATGTTTTCTTTTGCCTTGTGGTGGTGTCAGCTAAGGGTATCGTCGCTTTCTTCCCCCCACCAAGGACTCCGTCCTACTGGGGAATAACATTCTAGACATGGCCCACTGCACTTGAAATGGCAGAAGGGGTGTGTGAATGTCATATCCGAATGTCTGAAGCAGCAATTCAACCAGCATTCTTCTAGTTTTCCAACTGTGGATGTGAAGGGCAATGCTTCCTGGTTTCCTCTTTTGTTCTCGGCTTTGTTCCAGGAAGGCTGAGCAGGCTTGGGGAAGGCTCTTAGTTTTTCCATGCCTCTCTCCTGCCTGTGAAAAGGGGAAAATAGGAGCAAATGATGTGTGTAAGCCCTTAGCAGTACTTTGGTAGGCTGTGGATCCCTGTTTTTCTGCGCACTATGTGGAGAGTAATCAGGAACTCTGACAGCAACTGGAATTTTATATTTAGCATAGATGGATACGGGCCAAAGATGCCTGTCTACGCAAGTTGCACTCTATTTATCATGAACTCAGTGCAATAAATCCATAGTTCAGGTTTAAGACAGCTCCCAGTGTCAGCTCAGTATTGATTTGGCTGCTAAAGTTATTGCCAAAAGAGTGACATTATGAAGAACCTTTAGGCTGGAGTTTTCTAAGACTTAAAGGGTGTGGGTCCACATCTCCAAACTATATGCATGGTTTAAAGGGCAGATGACTAACTAATTGGAATTCCCAGGCCACCTAATGAGTTAGACACCAGTTTCTGAGAGCAATCAGTTGGGAGCTAAGCATGTAATCCATTTATCATGAACTCTGGAAGTCCTTTTGGGCACAAAGAACTACAGTTGAAAACTGATTTAGGGCTCCTGCTTCCTGCTGACTTTTAAAGGAGTTTAGACCCTGTATTGCACTTTCTTATTGAGTGTCTTCTGGTTTAACCTTTACTTATTATGATTATTATATATTTGAGCAGGAGAACCTCAGGGCTCCAGAGAAGGATGAGGTTATGTTGTGTTAGTCAGCACACGCAGCAATCAAAAGATGAACCCTGGCCTGAGGGAGCTTCCTACCTCTCATACCAAATTTTATTATGTGGCATTTGGTATTTCCAAGTATCAACATTATTAGTTTAACAAATTAGGCGGAACATAATCCGGTTCAAAAGGAATTGATTGTCTGGCAAGTTATATACAATGGCTTTAGTTGATACTTGTCTTGGGGTGTTGGGTCTGGGATTTGAAATTTCATGTGTGGCTTGTATGAAGCACGCAATTATATCATGATAGCTCTGGAAGTGCAGTTGTGTGGCGGCAGGAAGAGCTGTTTGCACAGCAGGAATGCAGTGATTCAGAGCAGCTGGCGCAGCAGGACTCTGAGCAGCAGGCCGCAGTCTATGCCGGTCCTGCGAACGCTCACAGCAGCAGGTCTGCCGCCGAGACGTGCAGGAATAGATGTGTCAGCTCCTGGAAATGTCCAGATCGCGGGCAAACAGGGCTTTTTGATGTTGGTTGCTCTCATTGATGTTGTTTAACATGGCAGACTGTAAACCTCACACCATCCCAGAAGCTAGTGATTCACCAGAGAGCTGGAAGAAGTCTGGGCACAGGCTGACTCTTCGTTAGTGGTATCACTGGTGCAATGGTGCCATGGGTAAAAAAAATGCTTCTCCCAGGAAAAGCTGGTTCACGCTGAGGGTTTTCTTCTGTGATATCTTGCAGGAAATTGGTCCTAGAGAACAGCGAAAACAACATTCAGCCCCTGGCTAGAAAAGCTGGTCCAAAGGAACGTTTTAAGAATAAGTGGTTTGAGTGTCCAACTGCACTTTCCTTAAAAGGTCCATCCCTGAAAGAAACGCAATCCCTGGGCATCTGACTAACAGCAGCTGAAACATGTGACAGTGACTTTAGTAAATCAAACAGTGGATCTAGTATTTCAATATCTTCAATTCCGTAATTAAAGGTGTCAGTTGTGTCTAATTCCTCAAATTGAGAACTGTGGATGAATAACGGCCTGTTGTTGGTGGATCTGGAGTTCTGGATGGGTGGCATTGAGGAACTGTGTTTTGCCTTTAAGGCCGCTTACTCCAAAAACTGTACTTAAACTAAGTGCATTAAAGTCATCAGTACATACTGCTTGGTTGGCACAATGGGCCAGAGTATGGTCTTAAAAACATCCATTTCCTTACTTTTTGGCCAATGTTTTGCAGTCTCCTGTGCTCTTGATTACCAGCATTATTTCAGCCCAGGTAACATTACCTCACCTCAAACATTTTATCTTGTGATAAAGTGTCAAGACTATGATTTAAAAAAAAAAAAACCCAAACAATAATCCTGTTTTGAGACCTGTCCATTCTAGGTTGAGTCTCTTAAAGCACAGTTACTACTGGTGCAACAGACAAGCTGGCTCCACAAACTGGAGGTGCGAACTAAAGATAATTCAGCTGTCAATTCTGAATGTTAATCTTGTATGGCTTAGCGATGGTGCACTACCGGAGCTCTCTTTTCCCCAGGATAAAATGAGATTGCTGTTTTTAACTTCTGTTGGCTTTCCTTGTTTTCTTGATGCTCCTCCTCTGCCAGTCGCCTTAGAATGAGGTTCAGCAGCTACAGCTTACAAATTTAATTGATCATTAAAGTGTCCCTGAGGATATGTCAGTTGCTGCAGTTTAACAAAATGTCAGCGGTGGAGTAGACAGTCATTAGAAAGGATATAGTGAGTCATTCATCTTGGTCAGCAATACTGCCTGAAAAGGTGGAGATGGGGAAGGAATGCCTGATTTGACTGTGGCCGCTTCCATTCCTGAGCGCTGAAGCCCTGTTCTCTTTTTTCTTTTTCTAACTGGAAAGGTAGCTGGAGGATGGGAGTCTGTGTGTGTGAATGCATACGTGTTTACCCGCTGGAGGCGTGTAATCAGCTGTGCTAAGGATTTCAGACTATCGCCTAGAACTTCAAACAGTTCCCCAGCAGGAATGCTGTGTGACCTTTCTTTCCGTACTTCCACTTCCTGCCTGTCGTAAGAAGTTAAGAAATCGGCCCTGCGCTTGGATTCTCAGACACGTAACTCTCAGTAGTAGTAACAAGAGTCCTGTCCCCAGAATGACACCTGCTGCTCTGGAGATGTGCCCCCTTTCTGCCAATTGACAGCACCTAACGAAATAGCACGTGTGAGGGTTCCTGTCCAGTTCCTGTCATTTGTCTGTTATGGTTTTTTTTGGACAAATTTAGACCAAGAGGATTTAGGTTGAATACTCTGGAAAATGAAACTTTGTCATGGAGCATGTTTCCTTAAAACGCTATAAATGGGGGGAGTACCCAGTAGGCCGTGTAATTTCATAAACAGGCTCATTTCCCTTGTGTGTAAAGCCAAGCAGAAGCAACAGTAATTACCCTTATGGTTTATGGAAGAAGGTGGATTCTATTTTTGAACATATCTCTAATTTTTTTTACCTATAAGCAGGTTAAGAGATATATTAACTGCTCCCAGTTTAACAGGTTAACTAACTGCTCTTTAAATTTGAATGAAAGCAAATGGTCAAAAAGTTGACTATGTTTTATACCTATAAAATAGCTAAACATGTACAATGTTCCTACTTGAAAACATGTTGGAGCTCTAAATTATCTTTTTTTAATTCTTATTAGTGGCAAAGGCTGCTAAGGTGTGAAGAATTGGGATAGAGATAGTGTGGCAGTACTTTTACTGACTACTATGAATGATAACTTATTAATGTGACTTTTTTTTATACTTATTTATTTGTTGATAGTGAAACTGCCAGAAAGTTACTCAAATTGTCACTTCATTGCTACAATGCAATTTATATTAGCTGAAGAACTGGCCAGGATTTCCTGACACAAGATTTTCTACAGCAGTTTTGTTTTCTTTGAATTTCATCAATGGCAAATGTGCTGTCTCTAGGGAAAGAACCAAATAAAACATGTGTCTGTTGGGTAAGATAAAGTGTGAAAAAGCTGCACAGACTGAGTGGTGAATGAATTGATGCATAATTTCCTTCCCCCTTCCTCTTCCTTCCCGGTGTGTTACCAGAGCCTGCCTGTCGTGAGGGCACCTGGAGTCGCTCTCCGAACGCTTTAAGTGTCTTTTGGAAAATGGTAATTTGGAAAGTTGTTTGGGTTGACCAGTTGCTTTAGGTAGACATTACTCAAGATGGCATTTCACTAATGACAAAAAAACTTTTTGCTAAGTATGAAGTATAACTCATAGAGGGCTAGTAAATGGAGAGAGCTCAGTTTTCACTGAGGTGTTTAAATAAGGGACAGTTTTTCAGAAGTGCTCAGTGCCCTCCTATTGTGTTAATTGACTTGAAAATCTGATGGCTTGACTTTGTGCTCAGCTGGGCATTGAGTGGTTCTGAAATCCCAATTTTCCTTTTACCCTTTGAAGCCACGGGGAACAAAATCACAAAAAGCCCCATGAATCTTAACATCTCCCTTCCTGCTTTAAGAGGCCTTGAGCCATTGCAGCTGTAGCAAAGACAACTCACCCCAGTACTGACAGCACTTGTTTTCTCATGCTGTCACTGGCTAAGAGACTGACTGTGACGGACGTCATGGTGTTGTCAAGAAAGAGCAAAGATAATTTTCAACTTGCGTGTCTGTGTAATCAGGAGATGCTGGTATTTGCATTGATATTTAGACTGTATAAAGCACATCATCAGCAGCAGGCTGCAGCGTGCTTAATGAGATGAGCTCCCCATGAGGGGAGGTGTCAGGGATGCTGAGATGGCTCCATCCTTCCCATGGCTTTCTCCTCAGACCACTAACTGGTGATCTGAGGTTGCTATCAGCATAAGCAGAAAATATCTCAATTTGTCTCACATACTAATATTTACAGTGAACTGCAAAATTCATAGAACTGGCTGCCCTTCCTTGCCTTCCCTCCCTCAGTCCTAGTCGCCTATTTCTCTAGCCCAGGGCGGGCAGGGCAGAGTCTCTGGGATGGGGCCGTGCACACACAAAGCAGTCATTCAGAAGCTGTATGGAGTGGGCTACATGGAATTGGACATCTCAGCAAAGCCCAGTGATGTCCTCGGACTTTTCTGGATTTCACTGGTCTTTGAATCGGACTTTTTTTAAATTTCAAGGACTAAAGGTTGCTTCTATCTGCTGTCTCCCACATGGCTTCTTGGCTGGTTTGATCCTTGCTTGTACAAACAAACCTCTAGCTCTCAATTTAGTCAGCAGAGCCTGCAGATGGTCTGAAGTCTGGATTGGTGTTTGACTGATTATATCAAAGCTTGGCATTTTCTTCTGGGAGACCGTTTGCTTTTGTGGGGAATTTTTGTTAGGGTTTTGTCACAGAGACAGTTCAATAGTGCTGTTGAAATTTGCTCAAGGGAATGACTAGCTTTTTCCACTGATAGCCATCTATGCTTTGTGTCCTTGCATCCATTAGAATTCTTCATTCCTTTTTCTGGCATTGGAATCATCTACAGAACACTGCAAATTTCTAGGTGAATCTGAGTAAGGAATGGTTCCTGCAACTGTGCCTTGTTTTCCAGAAAGCTTGTTCAAAGACAGAAGATGTGTTAGTGCATATTCCAAGCAGCAAATGCCTCCTCCAACCATAGCATGAATTAGGAACATGAGTCAGAGCAATAAATCCTGCACTCTGAGAAGCCAGGGAGTGGAGGTATACCCATACCCATTTTGTTTCACAAAGTGAAAGTCCTAACTGAGAGGAATAAAGTTTATACCCACTAATTTGAACATTATGTCCTTTTTATTATTGGGAGAGGGCTCTACAATGTGGGTATTAGCATTACCTAATGCCGTGTGTGCGCCATTATGAGATTTAGATGGCCACTGTGGGATAATAATTCATACCTTGCTGGGACTTGAAGCTGAGGTCTAATATGCACAGCTCTTCCGCGAGCTTTAGAAATGGATGCCACATCGAGCTCTTGCGCTCACTGAAGGTGGGGTGAGAGGCAGGGGTTGTCTTGGAGCAGCCGAACTCCAGATCAGTGCCTGGTCTTGAGCAAGACGCCTCATTCCTGTGAGCGCCCATTCTGTTCTTGTGCTTGCCGAACGCGGCACAAGAGGCAGGATGGTCTCCTTGCATTTGTGCTGTGCTGCTGTCTGGGGCAGGGACTAGCTCTTATAGCACAACTTGGACAGGGGGGACCGTACCTAGCTTAAAGTCTCCATGTGCTGGCTGACTTCCAACGGCCTCAGCAAAAAATAATGTATTGCACGTTACACCTTCTGAGCAATGTAGGGGTATAATGTCACTTAGTACAAGTGTTTGTATTTTTTGGGGGAAAAAAAGCTGACTGTAGTCGGAATGATTTTCTTTGCTTGCAGCCAGCCCTTCCTATGTATTAAGCACTGCATTGTAGGCTGTGTAATTAATGGTAATACATTTAATTGTCTTTGCACTAGGCAACAGGTGCATTGCTATGAAAGAGATGGAAGAATTGGGCAGTGACTTGTTAAACATCTGTAGTGCCCCTAGACTGTGATAAATAGCAAGTTCAAAGCTGGCAGCCAGATAAATTGCTGGAGTGAAAGCTCTTGGTCTGAAACGAATGGTTATGAAGTAAGAATTGCTATTAATATTCTCCCACTGATATAATTAACCAGAGTGCAATGCTAAAGTCTGACCCAGAAAGGTTATTTACCAAAAGGATTTCCAGCGTGACACCCGGCGCTTTGGGAAGCAGCGTGTGCTTTCTGAACGAACCCCTTGCTGCCTCACGTGGCGGTTCCCAGGAAGCATGTTCAGTGGGTATGAGGTTGCTCATGACAGAGAGAGAGAGATAAAATTCAGATGGAAAGTGTTTTTTACTTGCTCAGTTTCTCCTGCTCTCACCTGCAGATTATTTTTGAGCGGTATCAGCTCTAACAATACTGTGATTTTGGCCAGCAAACAAAGACATGGATATTAGGTAGCGTGTTTCTTGCAAATTGGTACTTTTTAAGATGTAAGGTTAGGAGAGAGTTGGTGAGTACCTTATGCATCTTATGTTGACTGAGCAATGAAAATGGGGATGACTTTTCTCTGTCAGCTAAAGATTAGGTTTTTGCTATGTATTGCCTCAAAAGTGGCAGGTAAGCTTAGACGCTGCCAGCCCAAAGATGTCTGCTCAATGTCACGTTACAGCACTGAGATAATGTATGTTCAACCATTATCGGGTAAATCTTCAACTTGCTTCTGGTAAACATGACTGACAGTTAATCTTTACCTTAATTAATAACAAAGGATTTTGTTTGCAGAAGCGATTCTAATTGTCCATTTGCAATCTCCCATCCCAGAGACAATCAGTACCATTGATTGTAGTGTTAGATTCAATTATTTTGCGAAATTCATTAGCATGTTAATTCTTGACTGCTTATACATCATTCAACTTTCTTTTTCACCAAAGTGCGTGGGCTCGAGTTTCAGCAGTTGCTAGTGGCTGGGGAAGCTGAAAGACAAATTACAGGATTCCCTGTTTTTCAGAAAGGCAGTGAGGAGGGACACGTTTGTCATGAATTCATGTGGAAGGCTGGGAGTGAACAAAACCAAGAAAAGCTGTATTTCAGCAGGGCCATTGGCATGGGAAAAGGCTGGCACAGGGAAAGGTAGGAAATATATCCAGCTGCTGTGCAAAGCCATTGGCTCAAGAGCAGTGATATAAAACCAGAGCAATCTGGGAAGTGAGGACCAAAATTAAATCTCACAGCAAGATTCTTACACATTTATTCAAGCCGAACCTCATATCGCTTGATAGTAGACAACAAGGAAGCAGTGATATGCCTGAGAAAGCAAAGCGTGTTTCATTGCAAAGCACCTTAGGAGCTCCTTGGCCATGAGGTCTGGCACATGGAGGAACTTGTTAAGCATTTTTCTGATGTTCCCATCTTGATTTTCTTATCAAGCTTGACACTTTCTTTAGATGCGTGGATGGATGTCTGTGCCCAAAGAGTTTCACGTAGCTTTCTGGAGAAAGTGAGAAAAGTTCCTCTTTCCGTGATTGATGCCATTCTTACTCATTTCTCTACCGTGGATTCTGACACCAGAGTGAAGAGATGTTAGTGCTCTGTCCTTTTGTTTGATACAGTCTCCTTTTGAAGATTCAAAGAGGAAGAAGCCTTTGAGTATTATCTCCGCAAACAGCGGGTAGATGATAGGGCAGCCCAGAATCAAGGAACACTCCACAGTTCTTGTGAGGATCATTTGGGGTTAATTTTGAGGGTAGATTTTTTTTGTGTCACTTCAGGGGATACTGAAGAGGTTCACAATAATGGTCCATGCTGGTATCAACAATGGCTCCCAACAAAACATGGATAAGTTCAAGCAGAGATGGGGCATCAGCAGTTACTTCTAGGAGTTCTTTCACTTTTATCATTTTATCTGACATAAATGAAGAGTGTGAAGGAACACAGGTAAAACAGGTGGTTTCTGCCAGTTCTTTGAATTTAGTAGTAGGATTTTTTTCTGTAGACACTTGCTCCAGTTTCAGCTTTGCTAGTTTCATATCTTTTTTTTGTGGAGGTGTGGGGTGTTTGGCTTTCCACCACCAGTTCTAGTCATTGTGAGAAGTTTGGGGTTTTCTTTTTCTGGAGGAACTTCCCACACGTGCCCACCATCTGGTGTGACTGGTTTGCAGGTCATCTACTTCACCCAGGAGAACAGATCATTAGTATGGTTTCAGATGTCATGTCTCCAGAAGGTAATGCAAACGTAGTCAATGTTTTTGTAAGATAGTAACTGGTGCTCTCTTTAAAGCAATCTTCCTTTTTGCTCTAGTTGAATGAGTTCTCGACATGAAAACTGTCTGGGAACAGTGGGTGATACCCGAACGATGGCTGAAACACCATCCTGCTTTTCAGCCACTTGCAGTTGCAACACCTTAGTAAATCTTCCTGGCTAGAAAGACTAAAGATTTTAAACACTATAGATATTATAAATAGGGCCTGGCTGAATTTTTGCTCGGCTACGGATATGCCATACAGAGCTCCAAGCTAAGCGTCAAGCAAATTACTATCTGCATTTTATGTAAATTCAAATACCCCTTGTATTTGTATTGTGACCAGGAATAAAAGGAAACAGTGATGTAGCATCCATGTAGCTGAAGTGCTTCTACCAGAGGAGCGTGTCATTCTACTGAAGGGTAAACATCATCCTGAAAGGAGCAAAAGACCCAAGATGCAGTATATTTAAACACTGGGCAGTAGACGGACATCTAAAAGGAGAAAAGACATCTCTTACAAGGAGGTACTTTATGAGTCACTGTAATATCTACAGGGCAATTTCTATGTTTATTACCACTTCGGAGCTCTGTTCCTTTCCATGAATCACTGTATATGCCCCGAATGGTAAAGAAGAGTGTGCTTGAACTAAGGATACCTTAGGGCTTTCATTAACTTTGCCAGCAATGTCTCTTCAACAGTAGCTGCTGGTATTGTGAGTTTAAAAACAGACTTTAGGATTTTCTTTAATCATGCAGCCAGTAGATGTTGGATCAATACAAGAGTGTGTATCTCTAAATGAATTTAAATCAAATCATGTATCATTCCTATCTAAAGCAGGTTTCTTCTTGCAAATTATGGTGAACAAGAAAGTACATTGCTCCGTTCGCAGCATGGGCCTTTAGATGGTGAGATGGAAGTGTCCTTGGCTGCCATCCCAGCTCCCTGGGGTGTCCGGACCCTGAGGAACACTGTCCTGGCCCTGCTGATATTGACACCAAAGCCCTTGCTGACTTGTGAGATGAGGAAGTATGGAATGATCCAACCTTTAGATGAGGAAAAATTTCGGTGAAGTCAGCCAGTGTTGTTTGATTTTAATGATTTTAGTACTCTGACAGAAACTAGTTTGTTAGAACAATTTCACTCTGGTGGCTTGTCCCTTGTTCATAGCTGTGGCACGTGATCCCAGTTCAGCAGTATTGTTAGGAACTGATAGAATAAAGACCAGGAGTCTGGTTCTTTTTGCTTTGTGTTGTCTCCTGTATCTGTGTACAGAATGCATTAAGTGTTACAGCTTTGAGTTGAATTTGAAATTTGGCTTGAATAGTCCTTTATCCAAAACTAAGAATGAATTTCAGGGGATTATAGAGAGCCAGACTAGATGTAATCCACAGTATGACACTTATTTTAGGTGCAGGCTCAGAGGACTAGATGTTGGTGTTCTCCCAGCTATAGGGCAGATGAGGAGGTTTTGAGGAACCCCCCCCACCGTATCCAGGATGCAGCAGGAGAGATTACTTACTAACACAGGAAGGATACGGGCTGACAGCAGTCGACTTCGGTGGTACCTTACATACCTCCTGATGCCGGGAGCCTGAAGCTGGTGGTGCTGGCTGAGGTACAGCATGTTGTGCCATCCTGATGGTGCTGAGGCTCAGACTGGTTTCCCTGCTTTTATTCCATCTCCTGCTGTTTTTATGTCCCTTGCCCTGACACATAAACAACTGCAGCTGCATTCTGCTCATGCAGAGCTAACTATTATCAAACGTGTTACCAGACTTTTGTCCTCTAGCTCCTTGTGCTGACAAATGTCTTCTACATTTCCACTGCAGCTGTTTATTTGCATCTTGGGTAAAACAGATCCCAGGCATCAGCTCATCCTCATTCACGAGTCTGTGTGATTTCTAAGATAATTCAGGTAGTTATAGATGATTCCCCCCTCCCAGGGGACCTTGCTCATGGCTTGGTGTTTCTTACAAGGTCAAGGGCTGAGATATTACAGTAAATACACCTGAAGGTCATGCAGCAGCCAGAGGCAGAAATGCCATTAGTAGCATCAGCTAATAATGCACAGCTGCGGGTGTGGAGGAGAGGACCGGGCTGGAGTCAAGTGCTCCTTTGATGGACCTCTGCTTGCTCATGCAGAACGGTGCCCTCAGCAGGGTGGGAATGGAATGAGAGGTGAGGTCTCTGCTCGCAGGTCTAGCTTATGCTCCAGGCAGAAAATCTTGGATTTTTCTCCTTTGCTCTTTGCATTTTTTGATATTACGTTGTCTGTGCTTATTCAGCTTTTCCTGCTACTTCCATGCAGTTTGCTTTCTTGGCTTTTCTCTCATTCCATGTACCCTTGTCTTACAGAATGGCAAACTAGTAAGAGATAAGTCATGCCAATGCCATCTATAATGCTCAATTATTATCTCAATTATGCTCTCTAACTGTGTCCATTAGAGCTCCAAGCTTGGCAGCACTGATAGTCTCGGCAACCATACCTTGAATGTGACTTTGCGTTCTAGGGCACGATGTGTCGGTACCCGTGAGGTGGAGCTGCTGCTGCAGACATCTGACCCCACTGGAGAGGTGCTTCGGGGAAAGAGGGTGGCCACACCTGACACAAAATAGACTGTTGTCACAAAGGAGCACCAGTCAGGAGAGGATGCGAGCACCAGCTTTAAAGCAACCAGCTCAGAAGCTGTTCAAATGAAAAGCAAGCGTGTGAGCTGTTGGTTTTGCTGCGTTGTCACCGATGGCAGGTCATCTGTTTTCTGAACCACATTAATTGCAGAGAGAGGCTGTTAGATGTCATTGCCAAGGCAATTTATCTGTTATGAAGAAAGTGAAGTATGGTGAAGGGAGAAGATTAACTTCTGGGAAGCGTGGGTTGGTAGGAAAGAATAGGAAATGGTATTGTGGTGTGGGTCTCCCAGGACACCGTGGCTGCAGAGGAGAGTAGAAAGTCCCAAGCTCAGCCATGGGAGTGTAGAGAGAAACAGGCGTCTGGTTTTAAAATGGCTGAAAGAAGACACAAATAATGCATCTTGTGGATGCCCTGGGGGAAAAAACATTTTTCCTGGGATGGCTTGTCTGCTTGTCATGAAAGTTTAAAATTCTATTTCATCTGGGCTAATGACCGCAAGCCTTTGGTCCAGCGGCTGGTGGGGCTGCAGGACAGGGCAGTGCCCGCTGCTCCCTGGCTGGGGACGGGGGGAGATGCCCAGGCTTCTGGGGGCCTGATGAACGGAGACCCGGGGTTTGGGCTGGTGAGCAGGGCCCGGTTCTGAGGCAGCACTGGTCACATTATGGCATCTCTCTGACATGGTCCCTGAGAGAAGCGAGGTGACCCCGTCAGAGGCTGGACTTGCAGAGCTGGGATGCAGCAAACACGGAGAGGGGTCTGCTCTGTTGTAGGAATTCTACCAATGCTGAACAGTAAATGGATAAACTAGTCTGAGAAAACTAGGTCTGAGTAAAATTGTGTAGAGAATCATTTTGTATTAAGAGTTTGGCATTTAGTCAAATATTTTTAAGCATTTGTGTATATCTCCCTGAGCTACATCAGATAATGTTTTTCACCTGGTGTTGCTATTTGTTTCTGTAAGTCACAACATACAGAAACCATTTTTTCCTGTTCCTTAAAGTGTAAGTAGTTTGCTAGGCTGTTTTTCTTGTTCTATTCTTTTTTCAGGCGAAAAGTCTGAGACCCTTTTACCAAGTGGAGTGGCAAGTTGCAAGGACAGTATTTTACTTAGTGATTAAGCCACTAGTCTTGGATTTCCTCCCAAACTTTTGTGTTGAACCTTAAAGGATAAATTGGTGTTTCAGCAAGCTCCTGAAATTATAGGAAATTACATTCTGATACAGTCTCTTTAACACACCAGACTTTCACTGAGTATTTAATCTTAAGGCTGAAATGTTTGCAAAGTGCTGACTTGAGGTATTGGTGTGGCAGTAGGTACAACACAAATACTGCCAGGCTAATTGCTTTAAGCAGCCGGAGTGGGGAGGGGGAGCCATTTCCCCATACTGGTGCATGGATTCCTGTCAAACCTGGGAAGTGGCATTGTCAGCTGTGACACCAGGCAGTTGAGACTATTCGGGAATGCGCCATCACTTGTGTAACAGCTGTAGCTGCAGGCCCAGCCAAGGTTCATTATCTCCAGCACCTTGTGTACATAAGACACACGAAAAAAGGCAGCCTGTGCCCCAGTGGTTTTGCCGTCATCAGCCCCATTTGTGCATTATAATTGTGCAAATGTCTCCTTTCCATTGAAAGCAGTGGGGATCTGCACAGTTGACTCTCAGCTCGTTAAGGGGTTTTAGGACATAATCTGTTTTTCTTGGCACCAGTGCTGCCACGTGTGCTGTCTCTCTGTACCTGCCTAGTGCTAATGGGTGTGCGGCTGTAACTCTTGGACATAACTGGGGGCGTGTGCGGGAAGAGCCAGTTTCCTGATAGAAAAGAAAATTGATGCATTAATGTATGCAAGAGAAGTGTTCAACTCCACAGCGAGATGATTCTGCTCAGTGCGAACAGCTCGCATGGCGAGTATGTCTTTAAGCAGAGAATACAAAGCAACTCAACATTTCATTTGAAAGATATTGGCTCTTGCTCACCTGTACCAGCTTCTTGAAAGATTTGAAGCTTCATTTTTGTCTTCACTTTTTCCCTCTGTTAGCACCGGGACTCCCAGAGATTCCAAAGAGAGCCGGCCTTATCCAATGTTGAATGGTCTTAAAAAATTCTCACTGTTGCAGAAATTCCTTTTGTGAGCTTTCTGCTGCGTTCAAGAGAAGAGAAAAAGGACACTGACCGATTTATTTTTGTTACCTGAAGGCTATGCAAAAAGCATATCTGGCAGTATTGGGGGTGGGAGAGCAGGAATCAAGTTATCCTCCCCTGAAAAACTTTTTCCACCTTTCAGCTGTCCAGGTTGATAGCTGCAAAGGCTTTTTATTTTTTACATTTTTCATAGCCAAGGCAGTCCTCTGAGCATTTCTCCTGTAATTAGGGTTTATTATTCATTGCTCAGTGCTCTGGCTCTGCTTCTTTCCCAAAAGCAAACCTCTATTTGTTTATCATCTTGCAATAGATAATTATTCTAAAATAGTCACATGGGAATACTCAGAGAAGGTTTCTTTTTCACCGAAATAATAGTGTGCAGCTACTTGTGGCCACTAAAACTTCGGGCAATTCTTGCACTCCCTTATATAGCAGAAACCAAGATTCTTGAGCTGCCTTCTCTGAATCCTTGGTAAATGCCTTCGAGCATTTGATAGGCAACGCTGGCATAACCTCGTAATTTGTTTACATAGTTTTAATGTCTCTCCTTCTTTCTGCTGTTAGCATTGTATGAATAGATGTTTCTATGGGCAGGGAGCTTGTTAGTAATACCAGGTGAACCAATTCCTGACACAGGAGCCAGTCGAACTGCTTGAGTGTGGCGAGATAATGAAGCCTGGCATTTCAAACCTGGTGACCTCATTTATCTAAGCTGCAGTGATTCATAATGGAAAAATCCAAGCAACAGACTGAGGAAATACTTGTCACCTTTTTAAAGACAGCATATTTAAAAATAAAATGCATCGTTCTCCTGTGCCCCATCACGGCTTCTCATATCTCATTGAGAGACTGGAGACAAAGGCAAATCTATATTGCCAGTTGTGAATAAGATTACCACCACCTGCTGAAGAGAAAGGAAACTGCTTGATGTAGTAGAGTGTATATTAAAATTTCTTCGCTGCTTCAAATGAGAAATCATCCGGAATTTTTCAAATTCACTCCTTCCCCTAACAAAAAAATCGGTGTTTGAATATCTGTTTGCAGAATAGGCAGAAAAAGGAAAGGATCTTTTAGCATGTTCTGAACCGTTTGGCTGTTGCAAAGATGATTTTGCCTGTATAACGATGCCTAACTGGGCATTACTTTTGGTATATTTTCCCATGATAAGCGTGAGGAAGTAAGTAGCAAATGTAAAGGCCCAATTTGTTGGGGGGCGTGAGCGTTCCCCTGTCCTTGTGCATGAGGTCTGACCCCAGTAAGCAGGGGTGGGGGTGTGCGGTGAGCTTGGTGCTCAGCCACCCTTGACATCCCCTCTTCAGCTGCCTCTGAAACACCGGCTCATGAGGGATCTGCAAATCCGCTGTGCGCCTTCGCATCACGCTCGTGAGCAATGTTGGCTTGTATTAACTGCAGTGCTTCAAAGGACTTCCAATTAATGCTTTGTAATTTTGACCAGAAGTAGTGAACATACTGAATGTTTAATAGGAGTGAAATTCTCAGGGAGGGAAATTAACCAGGAGCAAATGCAAGTGCTGTGCTGTTCAATCTTCCCATTTACATATAATAATTAAAAAATTTTTAAAAAAGCTTCTCTTCCCTACGTACTTAGAGCTATGGTGGATCATATCAATCTTCCACATCATTGGGTTTTAATAGCCTTGTGACTTATTTTCTTTTAAATGCCAACCCTGCAATAAGGTTATGGGGAGAGAACCGTAAAGTTTATTTAAAACATTAGTGTTGTCACGGAGTTCAGTCAAACACCCACCGCCTGCAGCAGGGTGTTACTACAGCGAGTTTCTGCGGAACAGATTTCTGGCACTTCTGAGCGCGGGAGCGCAGCCCCGCGTGGATGCAGCTCTGAAATGTTTTCTGTTGTAACGACTCGCGGCGTCGGGGGTTATGGGCTGCTCGGGAGCGATGGGATGGACCGCAAAACATGGGAATGACTTGAGAAAACCGCTTTATAAACCTGAACCAGGAATGTGATGATCAAATTTTCAAATGGTTGTAATTCACCTCAGTACAATTTGGGAAAGGATTTATTGTAAGTTTTGCATATGTACAGCTTTCTCCTTGAATACCAGCACGTTCAGGCATGTGTTCATTTTTGCTGGCAGCAAATATTTCACCTTCTGGCTCCAATTTAGAGCCAAGAGGGCAAAATAAAAACTTTACTTTGTACATTAGTGGAGTAAGAGTTTTTCCTGGCTGCTAAAATGAAATTTACCCCTAATGAATGACCTAAGAATTTCTACTTTGTGAAACTGGCTATATGAAAGGACAGAATATGTTTACTAAGTTGTGACATCTGAAGTTATAGATGTTACAGGTTTGAAAATACTGTGGTCCATGTTTCAATAGCCCACTGAAAGCTTTAAAATACCTTGCAGAAAGTATCCCATCTTATTTTTTAGTCCCTGCTAATGAGAATTAATTCTTTCCAGACATGATTTTTGGTGCTGCAGAAGGGCACAGTAAGTGTTATTTTGCAATGTAATTGGTTTTAATTTCCATCTTGATTCTCATGTGAATTTCAGGCACTTAATTATAGCCTAAAGGTTTTTAAAGTCATTGACCTGCAAATTCTTGATTACCGCAAATATCATCCTGAATAATATGTGTAAAGAATTTTCTGTGGAGAAGTTGCTTTTGCTGACTCTCCTGTGGGGAAACCGTAACCTCTTTTGCCCACGAAGCCCAGGTGGAGTTTGGCTCCGCGTCCTGCCGCAGGCAGCATGGTGCTTTGCTCCGGGCAGGGGTGTCTGTCCGGACGCGTGTCCGTCCGTCCTCGGGGCCTCTCAAAGGTCAGGTCCCTGCAGGCTGGTTCCTGATGGGTGAAATGTCCTGAAACACCTAAATATCTCTCTCCTGCTGCCTCTCCTACTCTGATGAGGCTGTGTGTCTTCACGCCAACCTGTTCTGCGTCGGCCCAGTCGCTGCGGTCCCTCTGCGGGACGGGATCTCGCCGTGCGAGGTCTGTGTCTGCTCTCCCCCTGCTGAGCGCGGCCGAGCAAATTCACTCAAGACAGGGGTCTGAGCTCAGGAAAATAACCACAGGGCTGAGCAATTATGCAGATGTTTAAAGCATTTGGTGTAGATATTAGCATTTATCTAGAACATAATTATCTGACTTCACTTTGACTACAGGCCATTGGAATCATAGAATCATAGAAGTGCAAGAATACAATGGATAAAACATAAACCAGAAAAGTTTTAAAAAGGAGTAAAATCCAAATAGTAAGTGAAATTTGTAATAAAAAGCAGTTGCGAAATGGCAAGATGCGTCCCACTCTGCTCCCCACAAGCAAACTGTATAACAATATTACATGGTTCCTTTTAATTCCATTTTGTTGAAGGGCTGTGGTATAACGATTAACCAATGAGGTGCTAAATGAATTTCCATTTCTGATTGTCTGCCACAGGGAAGCGTTGCTGACTGCATGTGTGTGAGAGGAATTATTGTTCAGCAGTGCTTAATTCATTTCTGTGTTAAGGTCCAACAGTTATTAAAATACATTCTAAATAGCTGCGGTTAAAAAAAATTCACTCAAAATTATGTATTCACTGATTTTTTTTTTCTCCTAAAAAGTGTTTGTGTTTCATGGGAACATTCCCTTCCACTTTGCCTTTTTTTTTTTTTCCCCCCTGGGAGATCTTAGCCCTGTTGAGGGTGTTTTTGCTTCAGGATGCAGCCACTTCTCACCACGGAGCTTTACCAGTGCCAGTTCCCAATGATGGAAGGCGCCTGGGGAGACCCTGGGAGATGCTCCCTGTCTCCCCAGGGCTGGTACCGTCCTGCTGCGGTCGGGCCGGGGCCGGTGCTGCCAGCGCGAGGGACACCGGGGCACGCGCTGGCTCTTCGTACCCCTCCAGGACACGAAAGGCTTTGGCCCGGAGGAGTGTCTCGCATCTCCTTTCACCAGCTCTGGTGAAGCTGGGCCAAAGTCTTAAAACACGATGTACCACATGTGTTCTGCTGAATTTTTAAAGAGAAGTCTTTAATTCAAAGATTATAGCCTCAGCCTAGGCAAAATGGGAAATAATATTTAGCTGTTAACAATAATATAAGATGTTAACAAGACCAGTCTTCCTCTTTGCTGTATCAAAGCCATTAAGTAGTTTGTTTTTTACACTTGGCCAAATAACACGGTAACTGGTGTGACTGTCTGCCGGGAGCACCAGGCGCTGCGGCTGCTTTTGGGGGTGGCTCCGCTGGGGGGAAATGGGTTGGGTTGTGGAGGTTTTTGTGGCCAATGTCCAGCCGTGGGCAGGTCCCATCCCTGTGTCACGTGGGGCTCGGCACAGGGCTCACCCAGTGCTGTCTGATGGGAATGGGGCAATGGCATGTCCTCCTTCACCCACCTGGGGCTGGAGGGAGCTGCTGCAGCGGCGCTGCCTTCTACCTGCGAGCGTGGGGGCAGAGGACGGTGTGGGGGAATGGCACTGAAACGCAGAGCTTTCAGTTCTGCGCTGCCAGGCTGGCTCCATCCCACCTGGGTCACCTTGCAGTGACCTTGCCACTCTGTGCCCGGGACGGGACGTGGAGGCTGCGCCACGCTTCTGGCTGTGTTGGGTCTGACTTAGCCGGGTGCACTTACTCGTTTACATCTCCAACCAACAAAACCCCACAAAACCAAAAACCTAAACCAAATGAGCTGGCGATGTCATACTTGAGTTTTCCTTCAGGTGCAGAAGGATCTCTGTGGAAAGAACAGTTTTGGAAGAGTCAAATGAATGGGTGATCATAGTGATAGCACATTACAGCCTTACTTATGGTTTTGAAGAATTACTGGATGAAAGCTTTACAAGGGGATCATGTGTTTTCCTTCCAGTGGAGTTAATGTACCTTGAGGCTATTTATTTATATTGCCTACCCGGCCATAAAGATCATAGGGAGAAAACAAAGTTCAGCGTGAGAGCCTGCAAAATCAATCAACCATTATCTCACCGTAGTGGAGGTAAGGTCACTCTGTGGCCATGCAAAGCTCTTCTGATTGCAGTAGCCGACAGATCCTAGTCTCCATTGAGATGTTAACCCAGTTGTTGAAATTATCGTATCTTTCTATAACTTTCTCTTTTCTCACTGAAGTGAGCAAGTCCTCTGCTACAGGGACAGAGAGCTGAATGACCAGACTGTTGGCTGTATTTAGGGGGAAACTGGTGCAAATGTCTCTCAGAGCTGGTGCAGATCTTGCTTCTGCCAGACACCATTTGTGCACGAGGACTGAGCCCACCCCCTGCAGCCTGTCCTGGGCAGAAGGCACAGCGAACGTAACCTCTTTGTGTTTGTTGCATTGCTGCGATATCGTTACCTGCGTTTAATTGACTTTTTGGAGCACGGCGCGCTCCTGCAATGAATCCAGGGCGCTGTGGAGCTGAGAGTGTACGTCCCCGTGGTGTTCGGGGTGGTGGCATCTCCTGATGAAGATGGTGACGCTGTCTTGGAGGCAGAGGGGTGCTCTCTCCATGGGGTGCAGTGTGAGCAGTGGGACCAGGGGACAGGCGACCTGAGCACGGAGGAATGGCTCCAGGAGGGCCCAGCCCCGTCTGTTCCTGGCCTGGCGGTGGCGGCTGTGGAGACGGCGTCTGCCTCGGCGAGGTTGGGAGGCTGCGAACTGGTGTCTTGTGGCAGCCCCACATTTGAAAGCGGTGGACCGAGGCCATAGAAAAAAAAAAAAAACAAACCCAAAAGTCAACCTGTGAAACTTGCACACCTTGGCTCCTTCGGGTGCTTCCAGAGTGAGGGACTTCTGCTGTTTGCACTAATTCTTTTGAAAAATACTGCTGTGTTTATTATTTTCAGAGCCCTTTCTGGAGAGAATGGAGGGGAAGCCTCTAAGGTCTGAACTCTCTATGAAAAGATCAGCTCACTGTCACAAATGCAGTACGTGGGAATGTACTTTGCTGTATTTTCCCTGCTGTTCTTGGAAATAACGTGACATAGATGTACGGTGAATGGGAGTTTACCCGCTGATGAGCGATTTTGAGCTGAGGTGTGAGAGAATCGGGCCTGTGGCGGTGTGGGCAGGGGTGGCTGCACTGGCCAGCTGCGGGGCTGTGCTCAGAAGCGTGGCTCTGTGGAGTCCTGGCGTTGGTCAGCAGAGAGAGTCACGGCGTGGGGACATCCTTTGCTCCCAGAAGGATGTTTTCCAGGCTTTGTGCGCTGCTGGCCTGCTGGGAAGGAACGCTGGTGTCTGACTCCGCACAGGCATCACCGGAGCGAGCAGTTGCGTGGGGAGGTCCTCTCGCCTGCGCTGGGCTGGCACAGCTTAGCTCGGCTCACCGGAGCTGGTGAGAAGGCTGGAGCTGCCCCATTCGCCTCTTCCCCCGAACTGAGGGGTTTTATAGGACCTGATGGTAGTACGTCGTGTGTTCTTGCCACAGCAAAATGAATGTTGAAGATGCTCGTTTCCCTCTGAAAGCACTGGCAGCCCTCAGAGGAGGCATGGCTGAGGAGCAGCAGTTGGCTGCGGCGTGGAACAGATTTGTTTTACGGTTTATTATAACAAGAATGGGCTGAAGTGAACCAGTACCACATTCCTGTTGTACCTGCAGGGATCAAGAGACGCTGCTGCTCGCTGCGGGCTGCGTCCCCGCCTCTCCTCTCTCGAAGGGGCTCCTCCTCATTTTCAGTCTGATCTTGGTGCCTTGCTGACCACCTCGGTAAAGTACTTTGATTTCATGTTAAATAAATTGAATGGAATTTGAAACTCTGCCTCTTTAGGTTCCTTTTGTTGCTCTTTTTCTTTAATAACCTAGTGCTATTTTTCTCAGGAGCAGGCTTGTGCCTGAGTGAAGGGTAACCGCGCTTTATCAGAGTTTTAATGGTGCGTGAGGGATGCACGCCTGTTCATACACAGGACACTCACAGTGACCAAAAGGAAGTCAAGTGACATTGATGCTGGCTGACAGTTTCTCCTTTTCCCTCCCTTTTTTTATTGCTTTTTGTTCCTAAGTGGTAATCTCAATGCGGCTTTAAAGCTACCCACTGTTTTATTAAAGCCACTTTGCTAAAAGGCAGTCATTGTCAAGCGCAAATGCATCTTCCTCGAAAGTCAGATGAAATATAAATATGGGCAATTCATAAACCTTCCAGGATGCAAGGGCTGCAGGAGCCTCGCTGTCTGGAGGCTTTTGGAGCAAAAGGCTTGGTGATGGAGACTCCGGTCTCTCCGGGGGGGCAGAGCGGGCACAGCAGGTGCTGCTTTGCCCAGTTTTCCCAGCTCTGAGGTTGCTCCCGTAGGGTCTGGGTGGGAGGAAAAGCTTCTCTGTTTGGTTTCTCCACCAATCCAGGGTTGCCGAAAGCTCCTGTTGCAGGAATTGCCACCTTGGTTGTCAGCCCTCTAATTTGTGACTGCTTCCCCTCACAGTCCTACAGAAGATGCTGACACAGATATTTGCTATTAGTGGGGATGCCTTTTGCTTGGATTTTTCACTGATGGCTCAGCTGTTGTCCATGAGAGGTGCTAACAGGGCTGGCTAATTTTGCTCCTTGGTTGCATTATCTCCTCTGTCAGTTACTCCTTTCTTTTGTTTTGAAGTTTTATTTTATCTGATTTCTTTCTCCTCTTCCCTGATAGTGTGTTTTATCCTGACTGCTTTTAACAGCCTGTTCCGAGCATTTAGTGATCCTTCATAGAAGGATCCTTGATAAGGGTCTGGTTTTGTCCTATTTGCATGGATCTACTCATTAAAATTGATGTAAATTGGGTGTAAAATGAATGGCAGTTGAACGCAAAGTTATAAGCAATGCTTTCTGTGCAGCTTTGTTTTATGTGCTGTTTTGGAGACCTGTGGAAAGTAACGGATCGCAGCAATACTGATTTTGAATGCAGAAGATAGAAATCCAAGTAGAGTTGGAGGAAATCTCCCCGGGTACTGGAGATTTCCCTCGCACACCATTCCTGCTCTGCAATGCGTATCAGAAACATCTAAAATGCTTTCACTGTTGTTGGTGACTCCAGTAAAGCAGATAAAACATCTTGTAAGATACCGAGTATGAGCAAGCTCAAATGTAACTCGTCCATCTGTGGGTAGTGCGAGACAGGGAGGCGCGTAGGGTGGCTGCATGAGGACAAACAGCCTGGAGGTCGTCTTGGAGAGCTTCGGAGTCAGCATATGGCAACTAATCTGTCGTGTGAAGATTTCCAGTTAGTGGCTGAGCTGGGGAATCATCAGTACGATAGTGAAACAGGTTGTACTGCAGCTGCTGGAAGCCCAGGCGAGCTTACTGCGTGTTCGTGGCTGAGAACCTGGTCTGACATTAACTCACTGTGTCCCGTGCCCCTGGCCAGGGACCTGCCAGGCAGCTGCAAATCCCACTGCCATGAGCGGGTGCTGACAATCCCCACCCTTTAGCCTCAGGCTGTCATCCTTTCAAGGTCAGAGGCATCCAAAGGCCTGGGGGACATGCTTTGAGCACATTAGTCCAAAATGCTTTGCAAGCAGAGATATGGTAGAGCATCTACTGGCTTCAGGAAGTAGCTTAAAACGGTTGTCCGAGGAAACAGAATTTCTTCTGTCACTACACAGCCTACAAATGGGAGAGATCCGGGGCTTCACGCATCCTTTACCACTGAAAAACTGCTTTGCCCATTTACCATCAGGCCCTGCGTTCATGGGGCAGGACGCTGAGAGCTGGCTGTGGGGTTGCAGCGTCCTGTCCCCACGCTGAGGAGCGGAGCCCTCGCCAGCTCTCGCAGGCGCTCGGTGGCTGCCCAGGGGAAATACTCACAGCCTGTGCTTAGAGCTGCCTCCTCGGAGCTGGCAGAAGGGGGTTACGGATATTTCACCACGCTTTCAAACAGCCCTTCCACAGCCTCCCAGGGGGCTTAACCCGCGGTCTGATAAGTGCTGTGTTTGTCTTTAGGGCTTGATAAAATGCACAATTAAGTTAGAAGGAAGATACTCATTAACTCCATTGTGTGCTGCATTGTGTCCTTGTGTGATTTGCTGGGGTGGGATTTGTTGCTTTTCTTTTCCCTACTGCCTCTCCGGTCACCTTCTGCACTAAATTAAAAGGCACATTTTGGATGCTAGAGTTGTGTATGTCTATGGGAAAAACATCATTTTGCCAGACTTGTACAGCAAGTACAGCCAGACTTGCATTTCAGGAAAGGTCAGTATTTGATATCCATAAATCTCTTCTCAAAGATCATTAATATTAATTGACCTACAAGTCATGGGCACTGTCTCACCCTTGTTGGGCTGCTGGCAAGGGAACCCACAGAGAGCCCTTCAGGACAGCAGGAATCCCAGTGAGAAAGTTGGTTTGGCCGGTATGTTCGCTATTACTGACTTGCACCGAGAGGTTCAGGAAAATAGCTCAGGGCAAGGGGCCAAGGCGCTGTTGTGAAGAAAGAACATCGTTGCAGTTGTTCTTGAGCAGCCCCGTGGAAAGGTATGGTTTGCAGTGGGCTGGCCGCGATAAGGAACTTGCCTGTGTGGAACGTATGCTAAAACCAGAGAGTATCTTGACAATGGCATGCAAGTTGGCACGGATTTAAATAAGAAATAAATTAGTCAGGGACAATCTATTTTGGTGCTTTGAGTTTATACCTGGAAGGATCTGTCACCATCTCTTTGACTCCCGCAGCTGCTGCTTATCCCTGATAAAGACACATTGAACATAGTCCTGACTTTTCTGGCTCACTCACATCTTGGTGAGTATGCTCTCAGCTGTCATGCATTTACTTCATTTTGGTTTTAATGACTTTCAAGGGTCCCTCAAACAAGCAAAACTGGAGCAAAACCAACTGACTCTACCTTTGTTTGTTAAATTGTAGTAACAGTGGTACAGGACCACCATTCTACCTTGTTTCACATCATTTTATTTTGATTAAAAATAATAGTAATAAATGGTTGCTGAGAACCTTTTCTTCTCTGAATGATAATTTTACATTTCCTTGTGCTTCCCTTAGCTCCATCAGTTCAGTGCATAGCATTAAAGAAAAGTCACTGATAAAAGAAAACACATGAATTCACTTGATCAGTCTTTAGGATCAGGCTGGGTGATTTGCGGAATAAATGCTAGTTATCACCCTCTTCTGGAAGTGCAGTTTCTTTTTCTTTTTTGCATTTATTTGTGGGCAAAGCAATGCCAGAGCTCAGCAACCATAATCTTTCAGACTGGAGACCTGAGCCTGGGGGAATTTAGCCGGCTTCATTTAATTCCCGTGTGTATCCCGGTGCTAACAGAAGCGACACATGCGTACACGTAAAAGCAAGCATTATCACACTACCTCCATGAGCTGGGTGGAAGTTATTAAGAATGACAACTTCATTTATCTGTGGGCTCAGACCTGGAAAAATCTGACTTGGTGGGAAAGCTTCCAGATCCTGCTTTGCCCTTGAAGGTACCCTGCCAGGAGACAGGGGATGCAGAACACCACCATGATGACCGTCACGTGTCCAGGTCCCACCCTGGAAGGAAAAAAACACCCCTTCTGATACTCATAAAAGATACCCATCTAATTTCACTTTGTCTTTAGTCAGCAGAGGTATTTGGGGACATCTGGGGGGTGACCTAGCCCTCCCTTCTGACACCCCTCATGGCTTCAGTTGGTGACCCATTCACGGCAGAGGGAGCCTGGGGCAGCTCCTTCAGCTTGTTCAGGTAGCTTGAATATAGATGTCTTGCAGCTCTCAGCAGCCTGCCATGAACGTCCCAGAACGTTTCGAAACTTTGCTCTGAAGTACGTGATTACAGAAGAATATCAAAGTTTGTTTTTGTTGAAAGCATCTTTCGTGTTTACGCGTTGCAGAGAAATTTTGGTTCATGTTACAACCTCAGGCTCAGACCCTGGGACAAACAGAAAGAAACATAAATGCCTTTTTTTTGTCTTTGTAATCTTTTGGCTCGCTGTCTCCAAGCCTTCACCTGAGCTCTGAACCTGTGGAACAGGGATGGTGTATCCCAGGTCAACTCAGGGTATGGGGCTTGGGAGGGTCTTTCCTACGACTTCTGTGGGAGCAGGCCTGGCAATAGTCTTTCTCCTGCTAGATCTAGGAAATACCAGAAGATTGGTTTTGTACATCAGGCAAAAGAAAGAGACAGCCTAAATATTTTGGCTTGTCTTGTTTAGCATAGATGATAATTTTTCTCACCACCCATTTTTCTCACCACCCTTTTCCAGAAGTCATCCATTGAGCAAGGGCAGCTGAGCAATTTGCATTTTCTTCTCTCTTATTCTCTCTCTTTTTTCTGTTTTTTTTTCCCCCCTATTTTTTCTTCATGTAAAAAGGCTACAAGTACATCTCCTGGCATATTTATCAAGTCTGTCTTTTACTGAGATTTGTCTGTCAGCTTGCCAGACAAATGGCATTCTGTAGAGATACAGAAGAAATTTAAGGATGAATATTTCAGTCTAAGAATAGTACCACGGAAAGAGCATGCCTGGTTTCTACTGGCCTGAAAGATCCTATTTGTTGGACTGAGTCCTTTCACGTGGGTGCTCACAGCAAGGCATAACCGAAGCCCAGGACAACATTTGGAGGTTTGGACAGGTAACCTCAGAATCAATAGCTGAATTAAGGTATTCCAGAAAGATAGTTGAAGTGCTTCATTTTCTGAAATACCTGCCGTGCCGTTTGGCACTCTGGCCTCGTAATTCATGATTAAAGCTGGAGAGAGTTTTCTGATGGGACGTTTTTCCTTTGGGAATCGTTATTTCATTAACACTGAAAATGAGAGTGTATGGATAGCGAGGAAATGGCCAGTGTGGGAAAGGAGCAGGCGTGGTGGTGTTGGGATACGGAGTCATCGTGGCTCTGACTCAAGACAAGTTAAGCATCGTGTTTATCTCACAGGGGTAAGCGGCGGCAGCTGGGCGAGAGGCGAATACCTGGGTTATGGTACAGGTGGCTCGAATCTGCTGGGTGACAGTGGGGGTGAGGCAGAGCCCCCACAGCCCCGTGTTATTTCAGTAAAGCCGGGAGAGGAACCGAGCCTCTGTACCTAAAGCAAGCCTAATTGGCACATGATAAATGACTTATTCCCACCTGGCCAAAAGTATAAATCTGGTGTTTAGGATCCTCCATTTGGAGGATGAGAATTTCAGCTACTGGATGGGTCTGGAGTGTTCCCCTCCCCGAGCAGGGACCCCTTTTTGGTGAGACTCGCGCTGCCGACTGTGTCGGGTGTTACCCGGGAAAACATTGTTAACAAAAGTGATGAACTATTAACTCGAGCTTGATTTCTGCAGTGAGTGTATTTATCAATGGCAATTCTGAATTTGTTAAATCTGTTGCCTTAAATCACTTATCTTTTTCAACTTTGTGGAACTGTCGCAGTGAAAGCCCTTGGCAGGGCTCTGAAAGGGGCGCACTTTGTCTCTGTTAAGTGCCTGCATCCATAATCCTTTAGACACAAACCATTGACTGAGTCTGGGACTGGGACTGGGTCCAGCCGCACGCAGACTCCTCTCTGAGGAGGAGTTTAGAGCGTGAGGGGCTCCCCTCTGAACCCCGTGACTCCATGGGAGGGTCTCCCGCAGCCACAGATGAGGCTCACGCTCTTAACGTGACAGCCAGGGACAAACAAAACACATGGCCAAAATATACCTCTGCAAGAGTGAAGTAACGCGTCTTCCTATTTCACACCAAAGTTTGTTTGCAGTTTGTGCTGTAATGGACTGAACTGATATAAAAATGTCTGGGCATTGGATAAGTGATTTCAGAACTGTAATATGCTTTTCCCCCATTCTGACATGGAATGTAGCTGTAGTTTGAAACTGCACGACACTGAGAAATGTAAGTTCTGATCCCTGCACAGCTTTATTATTTTTACAGCTTAGGTTCTATTTCCAGAGTTTTTAATTGTAATTGTTCCACTTAACTGAATCTAGTTGTCCCATTCTGTGAACTATTCAGATGTTCTTTTGTGCCAGATATTTGCCTGCTTAGGTAGGTTGAGCTCATAAATAGATTATTTCCCTCTCCCCCCCCCCTTAACAGCTGACATTGGGAACAAAATCCCCCTTCTTGCTTTTCTTTCTATTGCATGTAATGCTGCTGACGTGATTAAAACCATTTCTTGTTAAAGTTCCGTGTAGCTCTAGGTGGCACAAAGCAAGGGAGCCGCGGTGGGAAGGCAGGGCTGCGCGGAGCGTGGTGTGAGCCGGCCGTGGGGCTGGGCTGCACCCGGCTGCGCAACCCGCGTGATTTACATTGGTTTGGAGAGTCAAGGGAAGAAAATATACCTGTCTCAGCCCTCTCTGCTCCCCCCAGTGCAATTGCAGATGTAGGAAGCACCATAGGAAGCAATGAAGGAATGTAAATACATGCACAGACTGTTGTTAAAAACCCAACCTCTTAAATCTTCTCCTTTCCTTTACTGGAAGGGCGGCCTCTTCATAATGCGCTCATTCAGGCATTCCCAGCATAAAGAGTAAATGCATGCTGAGATCTTGATGACGCTTCTGGAAGACTCGCAGGAAAGAAATAAGACTTGTAGAAGAGAATCATTTTAGATAAGGCTTTGCTTCATGTTTTGCCGGCACTTGCTTCTCTTTTATTCATTTCGGCCCTGTCCGTAGTTGTCAGGCTTTCCTTTTGAATTTGCTTTGTTGCAATCTGAGGGCTCAGTCCTGCATGTAATTCTCTGCCCCTAGTACTCGCCAGACCACATACGCGTAGAAATAGGAGCATGCTCAAATGTCAGGTTGAACTACAGCAAGAGGAAAGTGGGAACGAGACGGGATCTAGAGATGCCGTGAGAGATCCAAGTTATTTAGTCCTCCAAGGGGAGCGGGTTGCCAAACGTGATTTATGTTGGACTGAATGTTTTTTCCAAGCTTTTCAAACATTTAGATTTAGGGAGCAGGTGCTTCCTTAATCAAAACAAAGACATGATAAATATTAGTGGGGTGGTATTTGGGAAATGGTGAAGTGAAAAGTACCAACCAGATAATGATCTCAATTTTGAGTGAGTTCACGTGGTACCTGTAATTAGCCCTTCGTTTCTTGCATGCTGAGCGCTTCTCTCCCTCAGCACGCCTGGGTGATCGGTTCTGCATCCCAGACTCACGCTTATGGCACAAGATATAAAAAATGGCTCCACTTGTAATTCTGTCTGCAGCTCCGTAGATGATCGACGTACAAAGATCCTATTTAAACACAGCTGAGAGAATATTTGTGTAGCACTCGTTGTGTCAAGGGGATCATTTTCCAAGCCATCAGACTGTTTTAACCTGCTAAGAGAGTCCTCTCTCCTTCCCCCTTATTTCCAGAAAAAACAAAACCAAAATCGACCAGAAAAGGTCGGAGGAGAATGGAGCTGGGTGAGAGGTCAGAAAATGGAAAGAAATGCATTTCTCTGAAAAAAGCAAGGCATGTCTCTTGGTATGCGAAGGACACGCACAGCAGACCCCGTGTGCTCACGCACACGCTTTTGTGAATGGGTTCAGAGTGAAATGATGAAAACAAGGACCGTTTCCCTTGGTGGTTTTTTTTTTGTTTTGTTTTTAAAACATTACAAAGAATGAAGCGTATGTGAATGCCTTGAGAGACTGGGCAATGTCCCCCACGGGCAGGGTGAGAGCAGGCAGCGAGCCAGGGGAAGGGGTCCCTCACTTGGCTGACCCCCGGCACTGTGCTGTCCTGGGTGGGAAGAAATGAAGCACTTGAACAGGAAACTCTTGAGTGTATATTATATATATTGAGGGAAGCTGGGATCCATCTGGCACAGAGGATACATGGTTTTTCAAGCTGTGGGTGGGCTTCCATCTTCTGATGCGATCGGTCTTCTCAGAGATGTCTGTTCTCTGCCCTGCGAGCAGATGTGCCAGGTTCAATGTCCACCCTCCCAGCCGAACCTCAGGACATGTTCCTTCTGGAAGAGCTGTAGGAGGATTCAGTAGGTTGGTGACAAGATAGACTGGAAAATAAATTACTGCTACTGTAAAATACCAGTTTTACCGTAGCCAGGCGCTAGACGACAGGCACTATTCTTTCTCTCAAGATCAGCTATTCAGAAAAGCAGGTGACTTGAGGCTTATATGGACAAGAACCAGCAATTATGTTCTCTCAATTACCTGTAACCATTGCCGTGAGTTTCCTTGTCCTTCTAATAGTTATTGGCACTAGTTGTCCTTTATGTCGATGTGTATTTGCAACTGTAAATGAAAAACGGTTTATGGCAACTTTTGCATTTCTTTTTTTATAGGTTGTGCTTGGAGATAGGTGATTGTAACTTCAGTGTCGAAGACGACTTCCATAAACTATGCTGTTGCACCTCTTGTAGACTCTCAGTAAAATGCAATCCATTTGCTCTCTATTACTACCGGACTTCATTTCAAACTGTATTTAACTCCTACCTTATGAGCGGTATGAATTTGACAGTTAATTGAAATAGGTCCATTGTTTTGGCCATGAATCTGCAGTGGAGGTGTACCACTGCTAATGCTAATTTCAGGTTTTCCGGGTCTTGCTGAAGGAAAAAGAAGTCCTAGAAGCAAATTCCAACTCTGATGAGATAATGTACAATTTTGCATTCCAGTTGTAACCCCACAGAAGTTACAGCTGTCAGAATTCATCACTGCAATTCCAACATAATTATTATAAATGTAATCTATTTAGTGCCCCAGGACATTTGTCCTGATAGGCAGTGAAATGGCCCTATGGACATGCTAGGACAGCATTTTTGTGCCACTCTTTTTCAGATATTGTTCTACAAAATCAAGATGCCTGTCATTCAAAGCCATACTTCTGGGAAGGTACTAAGGGTGTAATTTCTCTAAATTAAACTGCAGCATTTGTACCCGTTAATGGGAAAAAACAATCTCTCTTTGCATGTTACGAATGCCTAATTGATCATCTCAAATGGACGTGCGCCGCCGTGTTGGCTACATGGGGAAGTTTCTGTGTCAAGCTGTGATCACGATGATACATTTCCTAGCAGGCTTTTATGAACAGACTGTGATCCGTTTTCAGACAGCACATGATAGTGTTTTTAATTATAGCCAAAAAATGAAGTGCTTGAGATGATATTGGAGAAAGCATCACACAGATGATACAAGAAACCTTTGAGCTGTAGTCCGTATTTAGTTGAAGTATTATTGGTACCATTGATTTTCAATTAATATTCAGTATTGGCCATTACTACAAAGAAGACAGCAAGATACTGTAGCAGATTTGTGGATTTTTTTTTACAAGCCATTGATATTTTTTTTTTTGTACTATGCAGCTGTTTCCATTAATAAGGCAATTCTTTAAGAATTTGTTTCTCCCCAGTTGAAGGAGACAGCGTGTGAGAACCTATTTTCTCTGGAGGTGTCCTCTGCAACGCGAGGCTGTTTGTCGTCTTTTCATGATGGGGGAACCGTTGGGCTCCCCGGTCTGAGGTGCTTTCAGGCTGCTGGGGATGCCGATGCACAGTGAGGACTCGGGCTTCCTTTTGGCCACTGCCTTCCTCTGGGTAGTCCTGAGAATTTGCTCTGCCTGGAGTAAATCCTTGTTATTAACGTGGGAATTTAATAAAAGGCACATCATCAGAGGTCAATCTATATCTGGCAGGTTTGGCTAATTTGAAGTAAGGAAATCTCATGTGCTGCTCAAAGAAGAAATGGCTCCTGAGAAAGTCATGTAAGGCTCCGTTTTGTAAAAGAAAACAGAAAATTTGAGATATGAGCATCCACAAATGCTTTTAATTCAATAGCACTAATAAGAAACAAACAAACAAAAAAAACCCCAACCCAAACAATAATTACAATATCAATTACAAATTTAACATGGAAGAAGGTATCTTTTATTCCTGGTGCAGACAGAACTATCTGTTTTAAAAAGTATGGTGAAGGGAAGTTGTACAGCTGACTTTTTTGGATGCTTTTGTTCCACGGAAGGCAGAGCTGCTTTCCACAGGACTGAGTAACCCGTCACAGGAGGGAACCAGGACTGTGACGTTGAAAAATAAAAGCTGGGTCAGAGCTGTCGTGGCCTGGTACAGTCAGGTCAAGTTCTGAAATCCATAATTAACCACTAGGAGCATGCTGTTTCCACACGTCCTGAGCTGCTGCACATTCTGTATGAATTTCTTAAGTTTCGAATTGTGATAGAGAAACATTTTCCTGAGAACCCATAAAATTGCACCCTGCTTATTTTTTTCCTAAGAGTGGGATTGCTTCCACTGGTTTAGGTTATTAGTAGGTATTTGTCAATCCATTTTCAGCAGCTGACAAGCTAGATGAAATTGGAGTAACCCTATATATGTGTATCTGCCAAGAGTCCCTTTTAAATATGGATGGAGCTGCCAGGGCACATCAGATGTCCCTCCTGAACAGGAGAACAAAGCTAACCACGCAAGCTAATAGCGAGCATTGATCTGAAAAATGAATAGATGTCAAAGAGCCTTAGTCAGGATACCCTGCAACAGGCGGCAATCTAGCCCTACGTCTTAATTGCATTTCAAGGAATGGGGTTATTCCATCCTTTTATTACAGAAGAGGCTGGTGGCAAGTAATATTAAAATATCAGCCTCAGCCGCCGCTGGTATGCCAGTGCTGTGGTGGAAGCTCTCCCTTCCCTCGCTGTTCCATGCCACTGGCTGGTGCTGCCCACCTGCTGCCGGCATGTGTGAGCCAAAGCCCCTGTGACCTGTGGAGACGGTGGAAGGGGCTCCGTGCTCGGCTCTTCTACACTCCCGGAGCAGCAACGCCGGCCGCGGGTGCCGTGGGTGCTGATGCTTGGCTTTGCCGCGTGCCCCGGTGAGGCCAGTTTGTCTCACCCAGCACTGCTAAAAGGGAAAGATCTTATTTTTCCCTCTCCAGAATGTGGAAATTGGTAAGAATTGGTAGGCAGCTTGAGGACATCTTGTAGTGTCGTTCTCTGTTTGAACGCTCGGAGATCACCTGCAAGGTGAACAGAAGTGAGAATGAGGAAATGTCCGGCTTGTTCTCAGTGTTACGCTGCTGACACATTAAGAAGCCAGCTAGGTTTCTTCTGACTAAGATCACACAAATCAACGTACAGTGAAGAAAAGCCTTCACTGCATACAGTACTTCCAATGTTATTACGGGAACAGCTCTGGCAATGGCCAATCAGCACTTACGCACAGTTTATTACTAAATGCTGTAGGTCTCACAGTGCTGTGGTATAAAAATGATACTATATTAAATGTATTGCAGTGCGTGGCTTTTGCAAAGCCCAACAGTAATTCTTGGAAAAGCAGGCTCCTTCTGTCCCTGTAGAGATCACAATTTATGACACCAGAACTGCGATTTTGCAGTGAGGGGGAACAACCGCACTGTTTATCTTCATCACTTTCGGTCATTCTATAGCATTCAGGCCGAGGAAAGCAACAGAGTAAGAAATCTGCAATGTAAATTTATAGCCACTTCTGTACTTCTCATTATAGACCTGCTGCAGTTGTTCCCACTCAGTCACCCGGGTCGTGGCAGCAGGAAGATCAGAAGGCTCTTGCTCATGTACAGGCTTTTCGAAGGGCTGAGATATTTCTATCCTCCTGCAAGCTCGTACTTGGTTTGCTCACAAGTGACCAGTTCTTTATTTCTGCACTTCACTGGTCTTGAAAACATCCTGCAGGAATGAATCAGCAGTGGTGGACCACGAACTTCGCATGGCATCACTCCCCTGGTGTCAGTGGAGTCACTTTGATTTACTCTAGCTTGGGATCTGGTTTTGTTTGGTTTTTTGTCCTGAAGCCATTATGACTTTGGTTTGTTTCATTCACCACTGTCCTTGCTATCAAATATTACAACCAAATTCTAAAAAGGCTGTCATTTTGTCACTGTGTTCTATAGGTTTCGATAGTATTTTCTTTGTCCGTTGATTTCAAGTCTTCATAGCTAGAACTTTAAAATATTTTTGATCTGGAAAACATCTTGCTCAAAACTCTCGCTGGGTCTGTGCGGATGACTAACAGAAGCCACGCAAATGGGCGTGGGTATAATGAAAAAATTGTCTGGTTTTTGTGTCTTTCACCATATGGTGCTGTTTCATCCCTGTCCTGGCAGGTACAACCTGCACGGTGGGGTGCTCAGCGTGACCTTTCCATCCAGCCAAATCATTGTGTTAGCTTTTGCCTCAGCGCAAAAGTTCCAGACTGAGCCTGTCTCTGGTTTCTAGCTGTTTGGCATTAAAGAACAGGGATTTGCGTTCTAGTACCCAGAGTGGTGTCAGACTTGCACAGCGCCCAGATGACATAATACCAGTTATTAAGTATTCCTCCTTAATTTCGCGCTAGGGCTGCACACCCAGCTGGCTGCTGCTGCTGTCTAACGTGTAGCAGAGAGCAGTCCGTCAGCCACCCCCCGGGATATCCGCCAGGCAGAGCTAAACAGCCATCGCAGCCAAAACCCGCTGCTGTTAATCGGAAACTGTTTTCAGGACCGTGCTGTAATGCATCACCGTTTAGATGTGGTGTTGGGGGGTATGGTGTAGGGGAGAACTTTGTAGAGTGGGGTTGATGGTTGGACTCGATGATCCCAAGGGTCTTTTCCAACGTAAAGGATTCTATGATTCGATGAAATGGGTTAGTGGCCAGTGTCTGCTCCGTGTGACTGCTCACTCTGCTGCTCTGCTGTGAAGGGAATTTACAAGGTGACACAATATTGGCAGAAAAGTTCGTTTATTTTCCTCTATGAAAACTACATGGGAAGGCTTTGAACTGTGTTTGCTTTCTTTAATGGATGCCCAGCATGGAACAGTGCATTGAAATGGTTTTTTTCTGCACTACCTTCTTAAAAAGCAGATCAGACTTTAAAGCTGTCAATGGTAATGGGCTAGGAATGATGTACGTGGCCTGTGCGGGGAGACGACAAGCCAATGGCTTCATTCCCAGGCTCCCTCTCTGCTGTTACTGCCTGGCGTGCCTGTACTTCCTGTATTAAAAGAAGCAGCGTTGTTACAGGAGAAATGAATTTACCACCATTTCATTTCCCTTTGGAAACGTGGTACTTCATTTGGCTCTGAAGCCTTTTGCCCTATTCTGCTGACCTTTGGAAACATTTTGCAAAATTCTCCTTTCATAGAATCATAGGGGTTGGAAGGGACCTCTGGAGATCACCCTGTCCCACCCCCAGCCAGAGCAGGGTCACCCAGAGCAGGTGGCACAGGAACGCGTCCAGGCGGGTTTTGAATGTCTCCAGAGACGGAGACTCCACCACCTCTCTGGGCAGCCTGTGCCAGGGCTCTGGCACCCTCAGGGTAAAGAAGTTCCTCCTCATGTTTAGGTGGAACTTCCTATGGTCAAGTTTGTGCCCGTTACTTCTTGTCCTGTCCCCGGGCACCACCGAGAAGAGCCTGGCCCCATCCTCCTGACACCCACCCTTGAAGTATTTATAAGTGTTGATAAGATCCCCCCTCAGCCGTCTTTTCTCCAGACTGGAGAGACCCAAATCCCTCAGCCTTTCTCCATCAGAGAGATGCTCCAGTCCCCTCAGCATCTCAGCAGCCCTTTGCTGCACCCTCTCCAGCAGTTCCCTTTCCTGTAATCTTAAGCAAATGCTTCAGCAGTTTAGCAGTTGTAGCGGGCGTTCATTAGCACCCTGTGCCGACGGAGGCTGGCCGTTACTGGGGTCAGCAAAGCCAAACGCTTGATCGTACTCTCCGGGCAGGAACTGGCTGAGGGCGGAACTGTGCCTCCCAAGTTGGGCAGGTGCATGTTACTGAGGCTGCGCTTCAGGCTCTTCTCCATGGTATGAGGCTGTCAATATACTTTAAGAGATTCCTTATTAGTGTCGCAACAGATTATATATCTTACAACATTACCATAGCATTAACTGTTCCTAAAATGCTGGGAATATTTTTTTTTTCATTTTTATTAACTAAAGAAATACAGAAATTACTTTGGCAGACTGTGTGAGTGTTGCTGCTGTGCGTTGTATTCATTAGATAAACTATTTACTGAGATGAAAACATGCGAAGTTAAATGCTGAAGGATAATTTCTCTTTTTGTAGATGGCAGAAATAACGCACTTTTAAAGTTCTCCAGATACCTGAACGTGGCGATAGTTTTGGCGATTTACTAACCTGAGACCAACAAAGCAACCAAGGTGAAAAATCCCCACAGCACGTTACACTACATTAGCTTTATTTTAGCCCTTCAGCCCTGGCAGCCTGCATGCCCCGCGTAAGCAATTCAGTGTCAGGATCGTAAAACCCTGGTGACAAATGGAAATGTTTGACATTGGTGAACAGACAAGCTCATACGGCCAGGGGAAGCCTGAGACTGTAGGAAAGGACTCCTTCTGTTTACAGCCTCACTTTTGCATGGCGGAAAAAAAAATAATCTCTAAAGCATCTTTCTATACATGCAGGACTGACGACTCTGTTCAGAAATGTGTCTTTGAGCCTCGGGGGCTTGCAGCGTGATGGTCCCCACTGGTTAACAGACCCAGCTGGGAGAGGGGGAAATGTCTCAGGGGTCCCGTCCAAGGCTCAGAGCTCATCCTGAGGAGGCTGCAGGAAGGCTGCAGATGGTCATAGTGGGTTTGGGGGGGGGGGGTTGCTAGGTTTTTGTAGGGTATAAGCAACAGGAAAAAGAAATAGATGCTTTCTATGGATAACTTAATGCAAAAAAAAAAAAAAACAAAAAACATTGCTTAGGGAGGTGGTGGAGTCACCATCCCTGAATGTGTTTAAGACTCATTTAGATGTGGTGTTGGGGGATATGGTGTAGGGGAGAACTTTGTAGAGTGGGGTTGATGGTTGGACTCGATGATCCCAAGGGTCTTTTCCAACCTAAATGATTCTATGATTCTATGATAGGGAAGTCAGAAAAAGTCTGAGAGCAGCTCAAAGCTGTTGAACTGTAAGGGAAGTTCTTGCATGCTGATGACCACACAGAGGATGGTCCTGTCCTGCTCTCAGGCTGGGCCCCTTGGCATGCTCGCATCCTCCAAACAAAAGCACGTGATGGGCTCACATAATTTGCCCTTGCAACGCTTCCATCAGTCAGACTGAAATAACCTATTCTGCTAGAAACTTAATAAAAAGCTCTTCTAGTTTGGACTGTGATTTGGGAAACATCCAAGCTTTTTTCTTCCAAAGTGATGAAGTTGAGGCAGAAGTATAATGGGCTTTATCATGTTTAAATTTAGCAGGCAATAATGACTGAGAAAAAAACTGTATGTTGCCTCTAATTATATTGTCAGCCCTATTTGTTCTAATCCTTATTGTCCGTGTGCAGCGGGACCCCGGGCTCTGGTGAAAGGCATCCACAGCTTCTCTGCTGTTTCCGAATGCTGGGAGCCAGGAGGTGGTACCCGTTGTTCCAGGACAGGGATGTCCAGCCCTGCCATTGCTGGGGCTGCTCTGCCTCACCCCAGCTCTGCAGGCATCTGGGAGGCTCTTGAGGGTGCTGTAACCCCCCTGCGTTCCCTGTCCCCCATCACCCCGTAGGAAGCGTTGCTAAGCCCAAGGTGGGCCAATGCTAATGGTATGAGCTTCAACAAGGCCAAGTGCCGGGTCCTGCACTTGGGCCACAACAACCCCCTGCATCGCGACAGGCCTGGGGCAGTGTGGCTGGAGAGCTGCTGGGCAGAAAAGGGCCTGGGGGTTCTCATTGACAAGCGGCTGAACATGAGCCAGCTGTGTGCCCAGGTGGCCAAGAAAGCCAATGGCATCCTGGCTTGTATTAGAAATAGTGGGACCAGCAGAAGGAGGGAGGTGATTGTCCCCCTGTACTCGGCACTGGTGAGGCCACACCTTGAGTATTGTGTCCAGTTTTGGGCACCTCAATACGAGGGAGACATCGAGCTGCTGGAGCGAGGGCAGAGGAGGGCAACGAAGCTGGTGAAGGGCCTGGAGAATAAATCTGATGAGGAGCGATTGAAGGAGCTGGGACTGTTTAGTGTGAGGAAGAGGAGGCTGAGGGGAGACCTCATCACTCTCTACAGCCACTTGAAAGGACATTGTAGAGAGGTTGGTGCTGGTCTCTTCTCACAGGTAATTAGCAATAGAACAAGAGGGAATGGCTTCAAGCTGCAACAGGGGAGGTTTAGGCTGGACATTAGGAAAAAATTCCTCACAGGAAGAGTGGTCAGACAGTGGCAGAGGCTGCCCAGGGAGGTGGTGGAGTCACCATCCCTGAATGTGTTTAAGAGTCGTTTAGATGTGGTGTTGGGGGATATGGTGTAGGGGAGAACTTTGTAGAGTGGGGTTGATGGTTGGACTCGATGATCCCAAGGGTCTTTTCCAACATAAAGGATTCTATGATTCTATGTGCTTAATGAGCTGGGGCTTGGGAACAGCTGCCAGGAGAGGATAAAAGCTGAGGACACTGGAAAAGGCAGTGTGGGATTGTGCTGTTTGAGGGCACCTGTGTGAAGGCTTTTTATTTTTCCTTTTCCGTGGATGGAAAAAGACCCTTTATGAAAAGACATTTCTGCTTAATCTATAGCTAAGAATAATTTGATAAATACCTTTTGCCTGCTCATTGAGAACAGGAAGATTTTGAGGCACTGCCTGTCATTGATGATGTTTGCCAAACACCAGCTGAACCATCAGGATGCCTTATCCCTTGCTCCCCACTGGAAGCAGTAGCTGGGAGCACGTTCCCAGTGTGCTGACACCCCCCAGGACTGGGTGGCCTTGGGCAAGGGTGAGGAGGAAGGGGCGGGCAGGGCAGTTTTGGGAGGAAAAGCAAGAACATCTCGGCTCTGGCCTGTGGTTGCGCAGTGGGGCCAGGCACCGGCACAGGCAGCGATGGAGGGGCTGGTGGCTCCCTGGTGGCTTGTACAAAACTGCAGGATGAGTTTATAGGTGTGGCTTTTCTCTTCTGACCTGATAGTCTCCATCTTTCACAGCGAGCCCTATTATCAGCAGCCATGCTGCCACGTCAACGGCAAAATAATGATGATGTCCAAGGCGACCCGTCCCTTGCAGGCTTAGCTCTGGATCGCAGGCAAGGTGGCAGATGGGTGTGGTGGGGAAGCTTTGATTAACCCTCTGCACAGGTTGTTCCCAGGCTTACTAATCCCGGGGTTGTCAAAAGCACCGCAGCTTGTTGAAAAAAAAAAAAAAATCATCGCAATGAAGGATGCATGAGCTACTTTTAAAACTGAAGATGACTATTATTAGAACGTTTTTGGTACTAGAGTAGGTGTGGAGTTTGGGGGTCAAAGTCTCCCACTGTCGCTTCTGTGGAGCAGCAGCTCAAAGCCAGCTCCTGCCTTGGGTGAGTCAGTTGTTAATCACGGGTGTTAGGACCTCGCCTGCGCATCACCAGTCTGTAGGCTGAAACACATCTCATCTTTGGAGGGACCTCAGCAGTCCTGCAGCTCTCAGAAGTTTGACACTTGATGTTATGAATTATATGGTGTTTGTCCCTCTCACAATTACATTTGATTTTTTTTTTTATGCTATTTGGTAGCTGTGCTACGATGATAGCGTTGTTCTTTCCCCCCTTGATGATGATTCTGGCTCCTGTTCCCTCAGCTCTACTACATACAATGTCTGACCTCAAATTGAGCTGGCGTCTTCCAGGCGATGTGTATTTGTGTCAGTCAGGAGGGTGCAGGAGCTCAGCTCACGCGTTTATGCTCCATTACTCACCCCTGCATTGTAGGAAGGAAAGTTGCTTCCTTCTGTGCTTTTCTCTGGGCAATTGTAATTCTACAGCTCAATAGCTTTGAATTTATTCAGCCTAGCTGGATATTATCAGTTTATTTTTATGTGTGTGGAGAGACAGAGCCAAGGAGAGAAGGGAGGAGGGAAAAAAAACCCTGTCGCTCGTGTAGGGCTTACAGCGGGATTTACACCAAAGCATGAAATTCTTCATATAAATATTTTAGGACTGTTATCTCTGCAGAGATTAATCTTGGAAATAGTCCCAGGAGAACAAGGGCAGCTTGTTCTTAGCCCCTTCCTCCCCTCCCCTTCCCGCACCAAGGGCTGCAGGGGGTCCCCTGTGGCTCTGGCTGCATCTCTGGAGGCTCTCACCCCCGCAGAGGGGTCCGAGCACGGGCCGAGCCAAACTCATGTCACTGAGCGGTGCCTGTGTGACCCCGGTGCTCCAGCCCCTCTCCGCGCCCCTTCTGGAGCAGCTTTTGTGGTTCTCTCCCGCTCTGAGGCGAGCTCCTGCATGGCGTCGTGCTGGGAGGGGAGCTGGGTATCGCTAGTGAGCATCCTCTCGTCCTTTGCATCTCCTTGGGGATGCAAAGGTGTGGGACGGCCAGGGCATGGACCTGCTGATCTCCGGTAGTACACGGCTCTCGAGAGCAGAAGTTTTGAAATCACCACAAGTTAGTTAATGTTTAAAATAGCAAGTGTCAGATCTGTGGTTTGCATCACAGGTAGTGAAAGCTCCCCCAGTGATCTGGCCGAGTGCTGGGGGCTCGTTAGAAGCGGTTAGCTGATTAACAGAGGAGCTTTGAAGGCTTCTCCCACAGCTTTGCCCTGTTCACCCCTTTCTTCTGATCCTGAGAGCAGCTTTCTGGGATGTGAGATGTGAGGTGCCTCTTCCACCCCTAAAGTGTTATTTGTGCTGGGGCTCTTGGGGAGGACAGCTCTGGTGAGCGGGGCTGGGCTCTCCCCATCGCTGCTGGTGGATTCGTCCCCAGAGGCTGGGGAGCAGCGGGGGCTCCACAGCTGCGTGGGCTCCTTAGCCGTGGCTGCGGCATCGCTGCTATCTGAATTGACACGTTACCTCCAGGACTCGAAATATAGCGCTGGAATTTGAAAGGAAGGTTTAGCATTTAAACAGGGCCTTGCAAAAGCACCTCTGTATGGAAATTCCACCTCAGCGTTATTGACGGGTCCTGATTTATTCATGAGATTAATAACGTTGGCTGGGTCGTGCAATCCATGCAGTCACAGCTCCAAGAATTCATGGTTCATGGTCATCTTCCTTCACGCTTTGTAAGAGGAGAAAAATGAGCCGTGCGACAGGGAAATCAGAAATAATATTAGAAATTTTTCAAGGATTTTGTGAGCATTCAGAGCTTTAAGCCCTTCTTGTTCTATAAAAAACTTTTGAGAGAGAAATATAAAATGCATTTTTGTTGTACCCTCACTGTAGAATGAACAACTTGGAGCAAAGAAATTTGGCAACCAGGTGCTGCTTTGTTTTTGTTGCTTTCTCTAAGAATTCTGTTTGCAAACAAAAGGAAAAAATCAAGACTAAAAGGACAAACAGAGTGAAGACCGATGTAGCAGATGACTGTAGCGCGAGGATCTGAGGTTTTTGCAGGATTGCAACTTAGCGGGCAGGTTGGTAGGAAATGATTCCACTCACAGGGGCGCGTTGCAGGGATGTTTAAATTTACAGGGGTCCGATCTGTGACACTGGATGTGATTTTAACGTACATTTTTCTCACACTTCACACAGCCCGCCCTCACGAGGAGAGGAGCGTAAAGCTCAGTGCAGAGATGTGTAGTGATACTGGCGCAGGAATGTTTTGATAATGTCCTTCCATGGTATGGCTGGAAAATATGCTACGGCAGGTGCAGGTGCCAAGGAAAAGCAGATGTAAATCTGTTTGGGGTGGGAGCTCAGATCTATTGTACTGCTGTTCTACCTCGCGTCTTCAAAACCTTATCTACTCTGCGTTGCTTCCTGATCCAGCAAGTGAGATTTGTCCCTGTTCTTGAAAGTTTCCTCTTTCTTTTCTCTGCTGTATGACTGTGATTATCGTTAAGTCATCCAAAATAGTTAATTTGCATCCAAAGGAGCAGGCTTGCTACGAACTACCATGAGCGAAATTCTGCAGCGTCTGTTACAGGCCGTGTAAGTGCATTTTGCAGCACCGAAGGAGGCATAAAAATACTCATCCCAGCAGTTGCCCTCAGAGGAGGTGACGGGAAGGTGATGGGAAGGGGCGAGAGCAGTCGGGGCCGGGGCAGATGCAAACGCCGCGTCCCGCGGGGGCGCAGGCAGCTGCGAGGCATCTTGTGTTCTCGGGTCTGGCTCCCAGGCAGCCTAAACCGACAGAACAGATGGAAAACAACCACAAGGCGCTCACGAAATTAATTTGCAAGATAAAAAGACGCACCTTCTGGGTGATCACCCTGGAGCTGGCTCTGTCGTGTGTGACTGTGACGGGCAGCATCCAGGCCAGCGCTGCTGCCAATAGTCTGCCTTCGTGCACCTTTGACTTGCCACAGGAGGGCAGACTTTTGTGTTTGCATTTGTAATAAATAGCAGAATTTGAAAGGTTTTTCAAAAGCAAGGGGGCATTTAGATGCTGTTGCTCCTCGCAGAAGCGAATCCGTGCCTCATGCAAGCTGGTCACCTCCTCGGCGACTTGATCCTCAACAGCCTGTGGAGCTGAGCTGTGTCACCATGGGCGACGTACAAGGAAGCAGTGGAGACGCCAGGGCAGCGGTCTCAGTGAAATGCTAACCATCCACCCCGGCATTTCCAGTGGAGAAAGAAGCGTTCCTCTTTGGCTACATGCGTGAATTTTTGCTGGCCTCAAAGTAAGCTGGCCAAGCTAAGTCAGTTCACAGCACTCCGTTTGCTAAACAGACGGAAAATAAAAAGCCAACAAAGAACAAGAAGCAAGTATTTAATAAATACAACGTCATTTCCACATACCAGTTGCTGAGACAGGTAAAGGTTGCAGTGTAGGTGTTGAGGATTAGCAAGGTTTAAGGGCATGCTTAGAAAACAGTTACGGAGGTTTGGAGAAGTTAGGGGCTGTTTAAGGCAAAAGTCTGTGTGGCCTCTTTTCCTTGTTGTTCCTCAGAAAACCACCCTCTTTATTTGTAAAACACCTTCACCGCTGGCCTAGTTTACTCCTCCATTTGCAACAGTATTTCTTTGCTCAGCTCACAAATAGCAGAGTGAACTCCTTTTAAAGAGCCGTTTTTGCAAAACACGAATATCACATAAGAACAAAATTGATTGCTGAAATAAAGGGTGATAGCTGCGATATTTTATATTTATACACTACTTCCAAGAGATCTGGAGAAGAAGTCACAAAACCTGAAAAGCATGTGCAGTTTACTGAAAGATGGATGGTCTTTCAGTGTTTGTGGCAGTATTAGTTATTTATAATGTTTTCCATCCATTACGTTGAGAGTTTGCTCATTGAACAGCAGCTTGCCTTCTGGAGAGCAGAGCCATTTGCAAGATGGAAGGGAGCGAAGGCTACAGCAATGAAATCTTCTTGCATAGCAAGAGAGAGAAGAAAGGAGAAATGCTTGATTGGAAAAAAACAATCGTAACCTCGGCTCCCCCAGTATAAAACTGCTGGAAAAAGTACTTTCTCACTAGGAAGCTATACCGCATAAAAGGAAATGTTAACGAACAGTGTTCCCTACAGCTGAGCAATCAGGGTAGAAAAAGACACGTTCCCGTGGTTTCAGCTAATCAGCTGTCAGATTTTTGGTCGTGGTGGGACTTGTTCTGATGTGTCTTCATCTGATGGGTTTGTGGTACTGTGCTAGCGGGTGGTGTGTTCTGGGTTAGATGTGCACATCATATATGTTTCTGAGCACCTTCTTGCCTTGCGTCGTAACGCTTTTGAGGTCAAAGATGCTCATCTTCAGGATACCCCTCTGTTGCAGCCAGAACTCATCCTGCTGTTTTACAAACGTAAAACGGGAATTGAGGGTGTGTAGGCTGCAGGCACTCTGCAGCGTGGTGAGGGCTCCGGGTGGTTAAGATCTCTCACCGACTGCAGTGCCGATGCCCCCCCAACCCCAGCATGCTACCTGTGTCTGGGATGCTCACGCTCGCACCCAGCGCCCGGTGCCATGCTCACACCTTCTCTCCTGTCCGGCAGCCGAGTCTTGGCTCTGCGCATCCTTGGTCCCCTCCATGCTTGAGGTGTCGGTCACCTCCCAGCCATCCCGGAGGCTCCGTGCCATGGTGAAGCCTGTTTGTCAGTGAGCGCATCATCCCCTCACCGTGCTATCAAAATAGCTGTCTCCCAGGAGCCTTAAATCATTCTGTTTAAAATGCAGCGTTATCATAATCCCGGCTTGCTCTCTTTTCCTCAATGTCACTTCATTAAAAAGAGCCTGAACAGACTTAAAAGCTGCCATAAATTTTAAGCTGACCTCCAGGTCTGCTGCCGCGTGAGGATGGCAGACATGGAGAGGATGCCCGAGTTACACAAGGAAAATGCTTGTTTCGGCCATTTACCGAAGCAGGTGAAATTCAGAGATCCTTGCAGGACCATCTCAGCCCTGGGTACCCCTCCCCTGGCTGCCGCTGCCCCCCACAGCCCCTCCGTGCTGGGGGGCCGGAGGGCACAGTCTGTGCCCTAAGAGCTGGGGATCCTATAAATGTTCTCCAGCCCAGCCTGCTGCCCGTCCTGTCCGCTGGGCTCCTCCAGCCGTAAAGGCTGCGTTTCACTTCATCTTTACTCAACGAATGTGCTTAATTTCTATCACGACTTCAAAGAGACTGGAGAGCAATAGTAATAGTTTGCTCTAGGGCTGAAATGTCTGGAATATAAACCTTCTCCCACTACTCTTGCTCTTTTTCTTTCTCACATCTCATGCATAAACACAGCCTTGCACGCTTTTAAGCGTACACTGAACATGGTGCATTTATCTACTTTTATCTATCAGTTACATGTTTTTCTTTGGCTGACTAACCTAGTTTCCTCAAGTTAAAGCCATCCGGGTTTTTTCCCTTCAGAACAATATCTCTTTTCTTGTTGCTATGCTGGGCATGTGAAGTTTAGGCTATTGGAAATATGGGCTCTATTCCTCACTGCTTATAGGGAAGAGAATATTTTTTTCCGAAGCACTGGCTGTACCATAGACCCTGTGCACCGTGTATTCCGGAGGAGGGAAAGCGGGGCACTGAAAGGACCAGTGACTGCCAAGCTGTGTATCCCTTTGGAGCATTAAAAGAAATCTCTTTCCGAGCGGTGCGTGGGGGGATTTCATGTGGCGGCCCACCTTGGGGTCTGCCCTCGCGCCGTGGGGAGACCTCGGCTGGCAGCAGGACGGGGCAAGGGGCTCCTGGCACGGCCGGGTCCCCGGGCTTGCTCCTGCCTTCCTCCCTGCCCTCTGCGGGGGAGAGCGGGCAGGCGGGAGGGCAGCGAGCAGCAGCGTGCAGCTGGAGTGCTGAGGCACCCACGGCCTGGCATTGCAGCCTGTGCAGCCAGCCAAACCTCTGAAGCCTCCAATTAAGAAAAAAAAATTAAAAAAAAAAAAAAAAATCAATGGGATTTATTCTCTATGGGCAGCATTACTGGCTATTGACAGCGGCGGTGGAGAAACAGCTGTAAGCTGAGAGCAGTCAAGGCTGGTGTCTGTCCGGGAGAGGAGGGTGGCAGAGCCCCGATGGGGCCGAGCAGCGTCTGGTGCCACGGGCTCTGCTGGAGCCACCAGGGCAACCAAAGGGGCCCAGAACCGCTGCTGATGTTTAGATCTGAAATCCTCTTCTCTTACCCCTGCAGGATGGAGAGGATGTGGTAAGGTTTCATCTAGGAGGGATTAAGTTTCTTTTCCTGTTCTCTGAGGGAAGTAACTGGAAATTCTTCATGAATCTGCGCTCTTTCTAGTGGGAATCAATGGGATCACATTACTGGACTTTATTTCAATCCAAATAACTTCCTGAGAAACTCACATTTAAACTAAGATGCTGGTTCTTTTTACTTCAAACTTAAGTCTTCTTTATTCTAATACTTGGAAGCAGCAGAGACCATGTTCCTAGGGCTGCCATAGCTGTGAGACTTGAAGAATTGCGTAAAGTGCAAGAGAGTTATAAATGTCCCCAGAAACCTGATGGCAAAGCGTAAAGAGGGAAGAACCAAGTACAAACCACTACAGTATTTACCGACCTTCTGCGGTGAAGATGCTGCGTGTGCTTTGAGCGTCTGCCGCCTCTCCGCTGGATCGTTGCTTGTTAATTTAACAAGGGAAGTTGTGTTAAGGAATAAATGAACTGTGAGCTTGTAAGAAGTACAACCGTCCTGATTTGGAACGCTCAGGTTGAAGCTGGGGTGGAAAAAAAGACAAAAGCCTGGTGTTGAGGTATAATGAGCTGATCTTGCAGGGCCTTCAAAATACCCACCGTGTTTGGCGGAGCCGCTGTGGGACTGGCTCGGCAAGGTGGTAACATCCCCCCAACACACGCGTGTGCTGTGAAGAGAGGTGACGATTTTGGGGCGTGTGGAGCCGGGGTCACCTGTCTGTCCCCCATGGGACAGACACCGCCTCCACCAACACCGCCTGTGGTGGGAGAAGCATGGGTGCACCCGTCTCCCAGCACCCCGAGGCAGCCTGCTCTGTAAACAGGGAGATTAAATGGAATTGCTTAAAGCTCATTTTGTATTTTAATTAAGTGTGTATTAATTTGACTTAGTTACTGAGCACTGACTACTTTATGCATTCCTAATTTAATGAGCTAATGGTGTGGGGATAAATAATACATGATGGGAGTGTATCTTCATAGTGTTAAATTCTTCTGTTTTACAACAATTTTAATACATCTGTGTACAAGTCAATTAAATCCCCAGTTTATTGCTGATTACGGTGATTATTGGGCTTCTGCACATCATGAAACCTAGCAGAAAAGTCGCTGTGGCAAACAGCAGGCTAGTGAGAGCCAGCTAAGAAGGCGGTACAGCCTTAGCAGTATCTGGGGTGGCTTGAAGCTCAGCGTTCTACGTGAGCGTTGGTTTGGGAAATCTGAGTTTCAAAATCAAGACTCTGCGCTTAAGAAACCTAGAAAGCTTAAGTACATCTCCCATGAGAAAACATGGGAGCACTGGTACTTGTGCAACGCTGTGGCGTTCCATTTTGACATTTTTATTACAAAAAGCTGCGGCCATTTTGTTTGGAAGTGCTTTCTTGTTTCGATGCGTATGTCGTCAGTTGTAAAAACACTTATAAACGAAGGGCTGTAAAACCAAGCAAGTATTTTAAATATATGGAAAGTGTTCCAGTTAACCCCCAAGTGCCTTTGAAGTGGCACTGAGACTTTCACTTCCTGAAAACTTGTGATGTTTTTGCTTTCTGGTGTGATTGTGGATATTTAAAAGAAACGCTTATTGTCCGAATGAAATGGGAATCTATTTTCTAGCTAGCTAGAGAAGAAAAACAGGGAGGTTGGAAGCTCTAAAGCTATTTGTGAAGGAAAAAGGCACTGCAGTGTCAGCAATTACTCAGCAAAAGAACTTTGGTGGTTCTTTTATTGTCTTATGAATTCGTATTTTTCGTACAATAGAAGAGTGAACTGGTCAACTTCTGTATTTGTGTATTAGGTTTGCGTGGTGAGGTTTTGGTGGTGGTGGGGGGCTACAGAGGTCAGTGAAGAAGGAGGGGAGTTGAATCGTGGTCACTGGTTTACAAGAGATCTTGGCCCATATGGTGGGGAGTATTGTTTTAAATTTGAGTTCATAATGCAGCAGCAGCGGATCAAGTGCTGGATAGTTTTTCTGAAGTTATGTCAACACTATAAATCAAACTGCAGGAGGACCATGATTTAATTCATCAACAGTTAGAAGATTAATTAGAGGGCTATTAAATATTTGATTAAATTAAAACGAAAGTATTTAAACATTGTTTTTCAAATAATGTTTGCTCATTAATTAGAATGGCTAAATGTTCAAATTAATTAGAAGTGGGGGCTGTTGGTAAGAAATAAAGCCATACGCATTTCCCTTCCTGGGGCGCTCCCGGACTTTTCCCACCGCCCCAGACAGCAGAGGTGAAGAATCGCGGCCGTTACCGCCCCCAGGCAGAGCTGTTCTTTGGATCCGTGTCACAGCCGGGCTCAGAGTCTCAGACCAAACGTGCCCTGGGCCCATCTGCCACCCCAGCCATCGGGCACCGCACTCCCAGGTCCATTTGCTCATTAGTGAGATTAAACACCCCCGGGAGTTAAAAGCCTGTGCTCGTCACTCGAGGAATCCAGTAACGCACTTATGAAGGGAGAAATCCTGACAGCTGGTGGCAGGTACCGTATGCAGAGGACAAGGGGGGAAGGTGAGGAGGACGAGCAGCAGCAGGGTGCCGTGAGCCCTGCACGCTCCTCTGCTGCCGGCTCCCCTCCCCAGCACCTCTGCTGTGAGCTGTGCTCCCCACACTGCCCTTCTGGGGTGTTTGGGAGCCCAATGAGGCGCATGGGTGGGGGCTACGTGTCCCCTAGAAGAGCCAGCCATGACCTTGCCTCGGAGCCTCACTGCTCCCCCTTGCTTGTGCATGGAGCTGTTCCGAGACCCCCCCACACATCGGCCTCTTCAAGGATCCTGCGAATGTCTTGGGTGCTTTGACTTCTGAAAACATTTAAAATCAAGGAAGTTCATTATCTCCTAGCTGTCTTCATCTCAACAGATGGGCAGGCCTCTTTTCGGTGATGTAAAGACTTCTCAGCACTCTAAAGGAGCATAAAAATGGGATTAAATGCCACTTACATCCATTATTACCCACAGGATAAATGAGAGTTCTGTGCATAAGGTCAAGTGCTGGTAAAGTTATGCTAGTAGAAATTCTGCCCCGTAATTTTTTTAGGAAGGGAGATATCCATCTTTCTCTAGAGATGTGGAATTCCCAGTCACCTGAAATGCCCTGTGGCACACACCGCTCGTAATGGCCGTGGCTGGTAAGCACTGCAGGTGACACAAATAAATGTCAAGCAGAAAGCTTGAATTAAGACAAAAATTCTTAAACGTCTCGCGTGTATTGTTATATGAAGCTAATAGGATTACTTCAGACTCAGCACCAGGCTCTTAAAATGTAATTTCCTATGTAAGAAGGTAAGTGTGAAAATCTTACAGTGATGGATGCCTTCACAACAATCCAGAGGATGAGCCATTTTCCCCTGCAGAAGTCAAATGCAGGCAGTGGAAAACATTTCTCTGCTTTCATTGCACCATTTATCATTATTACAACACTCTGCATCAAGAGTTAATTAAGACTTGTATCCATTCTGTCTGAGCAGATGATCAAGAGCCAGGCGTGCATTCACGCGTTTGGGCTGGGGTGGCTGTTGTTATCTGTAGTGCTCCATGCCTGTTACGGAGATGAAAGGGATAAATCCTCTTAAATTCTTTCCCCTTTTCCCTTTATCGCATCCCTCTGCCTCCGTCTCTCCCGTGGCTTGCTGTCATTGCAATAACAGGTAGCCAAGGCAGTCCTTGCCGAGCGAGCCCCCTGCACAGCCTGTCTGGGGGTCCTCTCCCCGCCGTGCCACCCCCCGATGGACACCCCACCAGATCTTGCACCCGCCAGGCAAATGTGTTAATGTTCTGTGTTACTCCATGAATTACCGATGTTTGGAATTTCTTCCCATATAAATGAGGTCCCCAGGAACAACTCTCAGAGTTAGTGTGACTCTGAGTAAATGAAACTTGAAGTTTAGAACATACAGTATATTTTAATTCAAAATTTATTTTATGACCTGCTAAAGATGACTGGAAGCACCAGCTTCATTGAAGCTCCTTCCAAACCTCCTACATTCACTGGGTGCTGTGGGTTCACCATGTCCTTCCCGTCACTGCTGCTGGTTTTGAATCCGATACCAGGAGGACGGGCAGTACCTCAGGTGCATTGCCAGGTCTTACCCCACGTGGGGCCAGGTTCCTTGAGCGAGCACCAGCTTGGACCTGAGGCCAGATCTGAAACAACAACACACAAATATTCTGAAATGCCTGGGGATTCTTCTGCACTTCAGTCTTCTGGTCAGTGGGGGTTTCCTCATTTAAGGTCCCCTGCATCAGTCCAGATTGAGCTAGTTATGAAAGATTCGCCCCTAAGGCTTAAAACATCTTGAGCTTATCCACCTCCCACAGCTGTGGAAGAGGAACTCCTGGTCTTTTGGCATCTGAAACCTTTTCTTTTTGTGTGTTTTATCTGATACCCTCTACTGGCATGAAACTGTATGGTTGCTGCTATCACCATGTGAAGACACCGTGAAATAGTGATAGACTGGTGGAATGATAGGTTTAACCGAGGATGATGAAGAAATGCATCTGTGCCCAGATTCCCAATCACCTTCTTATCTAGTCTGAAATCAAACCAATCTGCTTAACCACCTCCCTGCAAAACAGCAGCTGCTCGATCTCTCTTCCTATCGAATGCTTCATGTAAATAACACATGTTCATGGAAATGCAGCGACTCTTCATGTGCTCTGTGAAGCAAAAGCAAGAAAAATGACTAAGTAGGAGCTGGGGCTACGTTACAGTGTTGAAAGCCAGACCATAAACATCCTCTCTTTTTTTCTTTTTTTTTTTTTTTTCTTTTTCTAAAGAATAGGTTTTACTGTCCAAATTTGGTTACTGAAGCCTATTAAGGATGCTGAGTTTCATCCGTTGTACGACCTGACTTCCTGCCAGCACTATAGTACAATAAAAAAGAAGAAGAAAAAAAAAAAAAAAGTTGTTTGAAAAGCAAAAGGAAGAAAGGCAAGGGCACGCTTTGCCACGACACGTGCATTTCTTTCCTTTGACCCATTGTTCCTTCCCTGCTACCATGAAGCGGTAACAATACCTATATTGAATTACACCATGTGTCAACGGGCATTTGATTTTAGCAGAATGAATTATTACCACATCATTTGGACTTTTCTGCTCTATTAATTTTGCTGCATCTTCTATTTTGGTCACTTGCCCTACATTTTAAAATAAGTAAATTAGTGTCCCGCATTTCATCTCCATTGGGTCGAAAGGTTCTGTACCGCTCTTCTCCAGAGCTTCCACTGCAGGCATTTTATCTTGCTCTGCTCTATTAAGCAGCCAGAGTGAGGGTGAAACAATATACTACGTGAGGCTAGAATTCAGTTAATTTTCACTTAAATTTGTTAATTGTTTACGTCTAGTAGTATTTCCAGGCATCTCTTGATGAGTTCTGCCAGCACCCAATGCCCCTGGGGGACTGGTATCACACGCTGCAGCGCGGGTCCTTGGGCAACTTCAACCTCCGTCCCAACCATGTCGGTACCTGCACAGAAACTACTTCTCTTAAACACCTCTGGAAACACCAGCTGGTGAAGTTGGTCTCGAAGAACATATCTTACAGTGACAGGCAACAGTCTAAATATTTTGGGCTTTGGCTGTACGGGGGGTTACCGCACTGAAGCAGCGTAGCTGGCAAACCGGAGCAAGGACAGAAGTGCTTTCACTCTCTTTCCATCCTCCCAAGTTCAGCAGAAATCAAGAACGTGCCTAAGAAACTTAGCCAGTAGAAATTCATGCAGGAAAGGAGTTAACACAGTATTAATGGTAATTCTGTTGTGAGATGGGTAACCCTGGGGAGAAAAGTCTTTATTTCATTTGTATAACCTAAACCCAGGGTATTTTTGTGTGCCTTGTTGCATATCCCGAAGCCTAGATTCTCCCTCGGTAATTCCTGTGTATAGTGCTAGAACACCTGTTTAAACTAAAATGTGTCTTTTCAAAAGATATCTAATCTTTAAAGAGTCAAACGATGAAGAATTTACCACCTCCCCTGTCTGTCTGTTGCTATACTTAATTATTTCACTGCTTACAATTGGGTTTATGTCTATACTTTTATGCATTAATGATGATGTTCTACATAAATTCTCTGCGACAGGAGACTGTATATTTCTTTCTTTCGGTGATGCTCAATGAGGGTCGCAAGAACGAGGGGTTTTGAGCGCAGAAAGATGGGAGACTGCTGTGAGCAGCTGGAACGTGTCTGATGAGGTGTACGGGCGTGCTCATCCATAAATGTCTGTCCCTGACAGCATATTGAAATGGAATCTATTTTTAGCAGACAAAGAAAGGCCCTGTGTAGTTTCTTCTGATAACTGTTAAGACACTAGGCCTTATTTGCTTTTTTTTTTTTTCCCCCAATTAAAAAAAAGGGAAAGACTGCGTGTTTTTCCTAGAAAGGTCAGTTTGTCCCGTGTTGTTGAATTTTTGGAGAATATGCAACACCAGGATGGAAATGTTTTGGTCATGAGATGTCTCAGGTACTTTTTATTGTGTTCTTTTTAATAATTACATTTTATTTGTGTTCACTGTACTTGTACCTGAATCCGAAGTCTTATGAGGGACTGGGAATTTGCTTTTTCCTCAAGCGATTATATTGTTTCTTGATTTTTTCCTTTTAATTCAGTTGTTTCTCCCCCCAAAAATCATACTCAGGTTGACTGAAATTATACAAGCCCGTGCTGAGAACATTATATTATTTTGACAGAAACCATCTACGTTTTTTAAAAAGTTGAAACATTTTTGTTTCAACACTTTGTTTGACAAAACAAAATGTAATCTCAAGGGTAAACACGATTTTGGTTTCATTTAAAGAAAAACAAACCCTCAAACCTTAGCTGGTAAACAAGATGTTTCATTCAATTTCAACTATGCGTTTTCCAACTTCTAGTATCACCTGGAAAAAAAATGTTTACTGTTTCTGTTTGGTCAGTGAGCCAAAAAAATCAATTATTTGTATGGCTCCACTCTTTCACTCTCTGGGGCAAATGCCAATCTCACAGAAATAATGGGATCCATGAAAAACTGTATCTTTTTGGGGCATGTGTGGTTATTTTTTTGCCATTTTCACTGGTCTGGATTTCTATTAATCCGATTTCGCCACCACCTTTCCCTCAGCCAGGGCTGAACTGGTGTCTGGAGGTGGTTACGGACATCCCGGGATGGGCGTCCCCGGGGTCCATCCCCCAGAGCTCGCTGGTCCCGAGGTGTCTCCTGGTGCCTCCGAGGGAGCCCCGCTCCCTTGTCACAAATCGGCCTCTTGTCTGTGTTCATCACTTTCTTATGCTCGTTATCTGTCTATCAGGACTTTAAAAAGTGTTACATACTATTTTAACGGTGTCTCTCTAAAAAGTAATTACTTCACTGTGCCCATAAATCCAGTTTGTATTTGACATGTCACTTCTAATAACCTGTACAATTTTTTTTTTTTTTGTACGAAGACCTTATTTGTCACATTTCTAACAAAGAGCTCGTCTCTTTTCATTAAAAACAGGCTTTTCAGCTCAGTGATTTAAAAATAGGAAAAATAGAGTCTGTGCTGCAGGGCTCTGTTCAGTCCAGGCAAGTTGTATGTTAAGGGGAGGGAAAGCGGCGACTGGTTTCTCCCGAGAGAAACGAGTTGCAGTGGAGAGTTCCCGGGGCTGGGGATGCGCCTGGGCACCGGTGGGCAGAGGGGACCTGACGGAGACCCCACAGAGTCTCCTCATCCACACAGAATCACAGAATGATAGGGGCTGGAAGGGACCTCCAGGGTCACCCAGAGCAGGTGGCACAGGAACGCGTCCAGGCGGGGTTGGAATGTCTCCAGAGTTGGAGACTCCACCACCTCTCTGGGCAGCCTGTGCCAGGGCTCTGCCACCCTCAGGGTAAAGAAGTTCCTCCTCATGTTTAGGTGGAACTTCCTATGGTCAAGTTTGTGCCCGTTACCTCTTGTCCTGTCCCCGGGCACCACCGAGAAGAGCCTGGCCCCATCCTCCTGACACCCACCCTTTAAGCATTTATAAGTGTTGATAAGATCCCCCCTCAGCCGTCTTTTCTCCAGACTGTGAAGAGACCCAAATCCCTCAGCCTTTCTTCATCAGAGAGATGCCCTTTGCTGCACCCTCTCCAGCAGTTCCCTGTCCTTCTTGAACCGGGCAGCCCAGAACTGGACACAGCGCTCCAGATGTGGCCTCACCAGGGCAGACCGCCTTCACGATGACTCGCCCGCCTTCACTGGCTCTGTCTTGAAACATGGGGTGGAAGGACGAAGGGGGAGCGTTCCCGGGGGCAACAGCCAAACCCCTTTGGCATCTGCGGACCCCGCACCACTGGTTCCCAGTCCAGCCCAGCCTGGGTCTGGGGAGCTCCTGGGGCTGCTGGGGGACAGTGGGGGATGAGCTGCACAGCCAAACCCAGGACCCTTCCGGGGCTGGGGGCTGCCCTGGTCTCTCCTGGGGTGGGCATGAGGGAAAGGTCCCGCTCCCTGCCCCACAGAGCTGGCAGCAGGGACGTCCCCAGTGACAGCAGCCCTGGGGCCACTGGGGTGGGCAGCTCTCCTCCTGCCTCACCAGGCCCAGGGGCAGACTGCTGGCAGGCAGGCAACTAGATTTACTCACCCTGAAAACTGGTTTCCGAATGCAAGGCAAAAACATCGGCAAGAGGCGGGCTCTGTGCTGCGTCCACCTTTGTTTAAAGATGTCCTGCTCAAATGAGTCAGAAAGCTGTTGATGTGAGGGGGAGTAGGGAAAAGCGTGTATGACTAAGCCATTTTTCTTCTGTGCTAGTGGATAATATGCTTATATGCAAAGTAAGTTTCATGAAATAACATCCAGATCATTTTGTGCGGTCACAGCTTTCAGATTTGTTATTCTTTCTGGGGATGGGAAAGACTTGTCGATCCGTTATGTAAAAATCAAGGGTGAATGTTACAAACAAAAGATCATTAACGTAAGCATTACAAGAGGGGAAGGAGGTTTGGGTTGTGTGCTTACTGTTTTGTTGTGGTGTTGTGGCTTGTTTTGTTTTTTCTAATTTGTGTCACAGAATATATGGCTTTTGAAGGACTTAATACGCAGGAATGTTGCGCTCAGACTCCGGAGTCCTTAGCATTCCTCTCCCGTGATGGCAGGCGTACTGGGGGCGGTGGTATTGTCCCAGTGCATGTGAACTCTCTCGCCAGTAACAAGGGTGAAAGACACCGAACAAACCCTCATGTGTGATGGCACGCAGGACCGTGATACACACCTTAGAGGCGAGGGGACCGTGGAAGAGAGGGCAGGATCCCTCCGCAGCTGGTGTAAATGCAGCATAACCATGTCCAGCTCTGCTTGCCTCTGCACCGATGAACACCAGCCGGTATTTGGTCCTTATTATTTCTGTGTTACTGGCTTATGCCAACGACTTTTGCATGGAAACAGGAACACTGAAATCACCTCTCATTGTGTATATTCCCAGTGGAATAGCTAATTCTTTGGTTTTGACATAATTCGCAAGACAGAAATTATCATGTCCCCAAACTAAAGGCAATTTCAGAAGAGGGGGGAAAAAAACCTACACAAAAACCTGAGCTAGAACTGATAAACTTCAGATGCAGAAATCTAGTTTTTATGCAAATTCCCTAATTAAAGAAAGAACAAGACGCAGCATTTGCAGGGAATAAATGCTACACAAGCAGGATTGTTTTCAGACGAAACAGGTTTTTTTCTGAGTTCTCCCCATGGTCCCAGCGGTCTGGGAGTCCCTCGGGACGCGCAGGCTTTCGGGGCTCAGCAGGCAGTGATGTATTTGTGGCGGGAGTGGAACCGGCAGCGACACCGCAGTGAGTTGGAAATGTGTCTACCAAAGCTGCGAGGGCTTAAATAGAAAGGATGAGAAATCTGTGTGTGGGAAGCTGGCCCAGCTGCTGTCCGTGTCGGGTTTGTCTCTAATAAATATGTCAGTCCTTAGCTTTCATCAGCATCAAGCGCATACAAGGGACAAATGCATATGCTGGGCCTAATTTCTACCAGTCATCTTGGTGATTTGTTATGCCTTTACTAGAGCCCTGGTGACATTAATTGCTATGTGTGACTGCTGTGATGGTGATGATGGAGTTTAGAGGTGACGGCTGGGTGTCAGGGCCTTGTGACACAAAGCCTGGTTAAAGGCAGAGCCTGCCCTGGGGGCTCGCAGACCAAAGGCATGGCAGGAGCGGTCTCTGGAGGTACCTGCAGATCAGGTCCAGCTCTGCCACCTTGGCCACAGGGAGACCATTTTAGCAGTTGTCCGCCGCCCAGCCATGGCATTCCTGCTGGTTTTGGGGGGCAGTGGGCAGGTGGAGAGGAGCCGGTGGAGGTGCTGCCAGCCCTGCCAAGACAGAGCCGCTTCTGTCCCTGCCAGCATCACTCTGCATCGGTGGGAGACACCGGCAGCCGTGCCAGGCTCAGGTCAGCAACTGGGCTGAAAGAGGATGGCTGTCAGGTGTCTGTGCGTGCCCGTGTCCCCAGGGTGACAACAGACACCTTGGTCCAAGGCACTTCCGCAGAACCTGTAAGATCTGTCGGGGGCTGGGGATGCTTTAGTTTTGTGTCATGTGTTGGGAGGAACTTTAAATATCATGTTGTCTGTGGTTGATTTCTCTGTCTTTGGCATCTAGGGGCAGCTTCTCCCTATGCAAATCAGCACAGCATCAATTTCTCCCTTCAGAGTAACAGAAACTGGCAGCATTTCAGAATATGACTTGCATTTACAGGGCCCTGCTGACCCTCTTTTGAGTGTGTATATATTTATTTAAATGATTTGTCTACTGATACATGGCAGCTTGGTGAAATGAGTTGTTACCACATTAACCTTTCAAGTACTTGAGTCTAGTTTAAGTGATTATTAGATCAACTTTGACAGAATATTGGCTATTATCACAGCTTATCTCACATCTACTGTAATACAGCATTTCGGGTTTTTTCTGGAGCACCACCAGCATCATAGAATCATAGAATTGTCAGGGTTGGAAGGGACCTTAAAGATCATCTAGTTCCAACCCCCTGCCATGGGCAGGGACACCTCCCACTAGATCAGGTTGCTCAGAGCCCCGTCCAGCCTGGCCTTAAAAACTGCCAGGGATGGGGCTTCCACCACCTCTCTGGGCAACCTGTGCCAGTGTCTCACCCCCCTCATGGTGAAGAACTTCTTCCTAACGTCCAGTCTGAATCGACCCATCTCTAGTTTTAATCCACTCCCTCTAGTCCTACCATTACCCGACATCCTAAAAAGTCCCTCACCAGCTTTCTCGTAGGCCCCCTTAAGATACTGGTAGGCCACTATAAGGTCTCCTCGGAGCCTTCTTTCCTCCAGACTGAACAACCCCAACTCTCTCAGTCTGTAGCATTTCAATCAAAACCTCAGTTTTCTCACTCTGGTTTTACAAATTTCCGTTCTCCAAACAATGCTCTTACTAGACTGACGCCTCAATGTGCATTTAAAAGCTTGCTGGCTGTAGGAGGCCACTGGTTCTGCCACACAGACCAGCCCAGGTCTCCTCCTGGCCACTGCTGACCCACACGTGCTGCTGCCCGCGCTCCGGCCTGCGCCGCCTCCATGCTGCTTCCTGGGAGTGTCCCGCTCGCCCACGGGCAGCCAAGCACGCACAGGGGTCCCTCGCTGGACACAGTCGTACAGAAAGCAGGATTTATCACTGATGGTGGTGGAAATGTGCAAGGGCAGGTGACGCAGCGCCGGCTCCCGGGAGCGCCAGGCCCTCACCCCAGCAGCATCGCACCCTCCTGCCCAAAGCGGGCCCGGCCGCGCGCTGCTGATCGCTGCTGATGTTTTATCTGTTTGGTTGAAAGCCACTTAGTCCCTTGTCTTTTTCTTCGTGTGAACATATTAATACCCTGCAATCAAGTCACCTTTAGCCTTCTTTTTAATAAACTAAACAGATTGAGCTCTTTAATCACTCACTGTAGAGCATTTGCTACAGAACTCAGCAGTTTTTTCAGGTCCTTTCTGAGCTCCCCCCAGCGTTTCAACCACGAGCAAGCCTGAGCCTTTAAAAATATCTGAGTGTCATCTGTAAGCCTCTGTCACATTTCATGAACTATGCCTGGTGTTTAAGGGATGAAAAAATAAGAAAGAAAAAGAAATGAAACCCCACACTTGTGCATAGATAACATTAGCTAAGACATCTGGATGAATATCATCGCTTGAAGCGATTTTCATACTATTGCTTCTGGTATCTGAGGAGCAAATAGCCTCTCATTTAATTTATACCGTAATAAAATCTCCTATTGATTTTAATAAAATTGAATATGATTATTTTGAATGAAATCTCTAAGGCAGCTTCTCCATAAAAACTGACTTTTCTTATTTTCTTTGCACGTGTACATTGCAATTCATGTCTGATAACAGTGAACTGGGACTTTTTTCTGAAAAGCCGGGGAATAGTTTTGAGTAAAGAGTGTGAAGGAATTCTTCATTAGAAAATAGGTGTTCGGAGAGTTCAGCACGATGCCAGCCCCGCCATTATGTTCCAGTACTGCACAGCTGACAGTGATGCACTGCTTTTCCTCCTGTCCCCATCATGCCCTTCCCTGGGGTGACAGCATGTGGGTGACACTGGAACAGGTTGCCCAGAGAGGTGGTGGAAGTCCCATCCCTGGCAGTTTTTAAGGCCAGGCTGGACGGGGCTCTGAGCAACCTGATCTAGTGGGAGGTGTCCCTGCCCATGGCAGGGGGTTGGAACTAGATGATCTTTAAGGTCCCTTCCAACCCTGACAATTCGATGATTCTATGACAAAGGTGATGAGGCCGCAGGCTACCAGCCAGCCCCCAGCCCAGCATCACTCCCCTGGAGCGGTGCGAGTGTTCAGACGGGGTGAGTGCTGCGAGACGTCGGACAGCCCCAGTCCTGCCCTCCTCCCCTGCCCTCCTCCACCGGAATGGGCTCCACACCATGAACGGGCCTGAAGGGAAGGGATTGCCCAAACTGGCACCATCTGCTCGGCACCACGAAGGGAAGGGAGAGCCCGAACTGGCCGCGGGGCTGCAGCCAGCTGCCCTGAGCAGAACATGGGCAGCAGGACAAGAGCCACCCTTGAGGGACATCCCCTGTGCGGAGGCTGCATCCCGATCTACCGCCCAGGCTTAAAGCTGCTGTTGAAACCAGGATGCCCTGGAGAACCCCTGGGGATTTAGTTGTTGTTGTTATTATTAAACTGCTGTGCGCTTTGCATTTTACAAATCTTTTGTATTTGCTACACGCTCCACACAGATAAATCTCATCTATGTTATTTTTCTGTTCAGCCTTGGCGATGAGTTTAGTTGTGTATGAGAATCTGCAGAACTATCACTTAGAAATTAGATCTGCTGAGGAAAAAAGACAACAGCAGCATAATTAATATTCACCTTGATGTTCAAGTTTCACTTTGAAATGTGCTTCCACGTGATGAACTGCTAAGCAGAATTAGGATTTCATTGTTGAATGAATATTCAATATGATTTTCATACTGCTTCCTTCTATTTCCCCAAACCAAAGTCTCTGGTGAGATATCTCTAATTAGTTTTGTTTCTAAAGTGCTAAATAGCAAGGGAAAAAAAAAATGCATCAAGAGGAAGATGCTTAAAAAGAAAGACAGCCAGAATGCGGGGACCAAACCCGCTCATCTGTTGCAGATTTGTCTCGATCTGCCACAGCTTGCGCTCCCTTTGAAGCATCTGCAGGCGCCTGGCGAGAGCCCGGTGGCATCAGTGCCCAGCACTGGCTTCACTCTGCCCGGCTTCACATTGCTGACCCCAGCAAGGGGCACTGTTCAGCCTCTGGAGACAGCGGACACCTGTGGATTTTGCACGTTTTGTTGTTGTCAGTGGTGCTGGGGTGGGGGAGATAGAAATTGTATTTTGGAAGGCAATGGCTCTGGCTCCCCAGGGGACCTGCCAGCTTTGGCCTCCTGCAGAGAGAAACCTCCAAAAGAACAAACCACAAGAATAATTTTGATCACTAATCCTTGTGCTTGAGCACTTTATAACCTGATCTTTCCATAAGAAGCCTGCAACACATTTGCTAGGGAGCCTTTTATCTCTAAGTAATGAGCTGTGGCATATAAGATACTGAGAATTAGTGCGATGCTTTATAACCTGGCCCTGGAAAGCCCCCGTGCGTGGGGTTATAACTGAAGAGAGGGAAGAACTGGTGCCAGTTGCGGTGCTGGAAGGAGCCGGCACGTTTAGGCTCAGGACTGGGCAGGGGCATTGAGGGAATTGAAATCTCTGAACCCGTTCAGTGAATTGCATTAAGCGCTAGGGAACATTCTCATCACCCCTCCCCATTTTCTGCCTTCTGCGCGTCCACTTTTTCTCCATGACTTACTGCACTTCTGAAGCATATTTGAGCATGTAATAAGCAACAGTAAGAGCGAGCTGAAACTGGCAATTTTTTCTCCCCTTTCCTCCTTCGTCCCTGCTTTTCTGGTGGAGCTGTGCCGGACTGCCCGTGCGTGAGGAGCAGCCCCCTCTGGACAGGACATAGCCAAGGACAGATATAGTGGCCCAGAGGTGGCCGAGGAGCTGGGTCTGCCCCGTGCTCCTGCCCAGAAGGGCTGGGGCTGGTACAGCCGCGTGTGGCCGCTTTGGAGAGCATCGGCATCAACCTGCCGCGTTCCTGGAAAGACACACACCCCAAAATCGTCACTTAAAACTTTTGTTAAGACTAGCTGTTGTACAGGGTGTGCCGTTTTCTCCTTATATTGCTATCTTAAGGGAAATGAGGAATTATTTTCACATTAGATTTATACAGTCCATAAGACGCGAGTTGAATAGCGAATAAGCAGCCTGAAGGAAATTGCCTTGTCACAGTGTGTAAGGATCTGGTGAGAGCATTGCATTGTCTCCGCTAAGCAACTGCAATACCGGGCAAAAAGAGCCATTCTTATTTTGTCTTACTTCCTATCTGGCTTTTTTCTTTCTCAATTTGTTTGTTAATTATGAAAAAATACATAATATAGAAACTGAGGCTAGGATCCAATAGGGTATTTAAACACAAGCCTAACTTAAGGCATGGAATTAGGTCAGTTGGCTTCTCTGGAATTGTAGTTATTGGAAACCATATTTTTGCTGTGCGAGGTTTAATTGGAGAAAATCCTTAAGTATTATTTCTGTATACAGAAATGAAGAATATAAAAAGATGAGGGAAGATGGATCAGAGTAAACACTCTGTGTGTTTATTTGCTCTGACTGTAATAGGAAGCCAGGATTGTACCTTAAATGAAATTCAACTCTGTCGAGAAACGTTAAGATCAATTTACATTTTGTCTCTGTTTTGAGGATTTTTTGCTGGAACCTTCTGCTGGCCTTTACCAAAGGAGGAGACTGACCTCTAAATAATATTTAACCTTTGGCTAGGCAGTTACAATACGTGCTGTCACAGTCTGGAGGTGAGCAGGGGGAGGAGAGCCCTGCCATGATAAAAGCAGAGTGCATTAAGAAATGGCCCATGGGGAGGTGTCGCTGTCACCACAGACCCCACGGGGCGGCCCCGCGCCGGTCGCGGGTCTCGGGGGAAACACGTCCCCATGGAGGTGCAGCGGGGGAGGCTGGGAGGGAGGCTGCAGGGCACAGGGAGGCAGAGAGGGTGTCCAGAAAACACCAGGGCAAAAGAAAAGGTGCCAGTGCTCTTCATTGCAAAGAGCTGGTTCCCTCTCCTGGGAGAAAAAAAGGTCTCCTGCCCACACAATCAGAGGAAGGTTGGTTTTTTTCTGCCCGTTATCTTCACTCACAGCATGTTTTTCAAAGCAGGGCTTATTTTGGGGAGATGAAGAGTAGTTCTCTCTGCAGGTGACGTGAAAACAAGCACTCCCCTTGATTGGACTGCTCCTTTACAGCAAGTCCCATGGGCAGATCTGCTGTCTCTGCGTTGCAATCTGAGCACACATCAAGCACTCCAAAATTTATCTTCCAGTTTTGCAACTGGAATGGGTACATATGGAAATGCAGGAAATGACATTTAACATTAAAGCTTCTTTACTGTGAGGGTGGTCAGACCCTGGAACAGGCTGCCCAGAGAGGCTGTGTGATCTCTGGCCTTGGCGATAGTAAAAACCCGACTGGTGGTGGTCCTGGGCAGCCTGCTCTGGGTGACCTGCTTGAGCAGGGGCTGGAGGCTTTTCATTGGAAATCATGTATTTGACAACCCTCTTCTCCTCCCCACCTCCAAAACTGCCTCGATTGCTTCTGAAAACAACATTTTGCATTTAGAGTTGCAGGTAATGGGGGAGGTGTTCAGAGGAAGGACCGAACCTTGGGCTTGTCAAGAAATGGTCTGGGAGGATTGTAGAGACAAGATGTTCAAACGTTGGTTTGGAGGAAAAAGCCACAAGGTGTGTCCTCTGACTGTGATGCCCCACCCAAATGCTGTAGGAGCAAAAGGGCTGTGCTCCTGAAAGGAGGTACTAACACCTCTGAGAAAGGCGGGATGAGATTCCTGGTGCTGCAAGAGCGGGGCGACAGCATCCCACAGGGTTCAGACACCGCTCAGTCTTTGTCAGCTAGGCTTAAAAGACTAAAAAGGCAAGAAACAAGGCATCTTTGAGCTGCCATAGCAGCAGCTTTATTTACTACTTTACTTTAAACAAGAAAGAAAATAAAAAGGAAGATAAATGAGCAGAGAACCAACGGAGAGTCCTGTTCCGAATGTGACACAGGCCGGAGCCGAAGCACAGCCTGCCCATCCTGGTGCTCCCTGCCTGCTCCCCTGCGTGGCTCCGGCTCGTCTCGGGGGGCCCTGCGTCCTTCTGGAAACGCACCATCTTCTGGGGGAGCCTTAGACTGCTGCAGGCTTCAAAGGGAAGGAATAAGGGGAAGCCTTCTATTCAAATATATTTCTGGCTTTGGAAGATATAACTTCCCAAGAAAATTACGAGATCAGCCATGCTGAGCCTGGGAGTGCTCAAGTGCTCTCTAATTAGGCTGCTCTGGCTTTATGCTTCCCAGCAGGGGTATTTCTATAATATAGATGGTAGACAGCTACTGATGCAATCAAGCTGTTCCTACAGTGGGGTGCAACCTCACAACGGTTTTCAAGGACTGGTTCATATCACGGTAATGGGGAGTCTGCTGGGAGTCCCCAGGCGCCTGCTCAGCCCTGCCGGGGAGCCCCCCTGCCCCCCGCGCTCTGCTTCTCCCTCACTTCTCCAAGCGCCTGCGACGCCTCTGGCTCTGGCTGTGGCTGGGTGAGTGGCAGCGCATTGTCACAGCAGAGAATCGCTGGGGTCTCAGGTGCTCTGTTCTGCGTCCTGCAGGTGTGAACAGCCCAACCGCTGGCTGCCCCCGCGTTCAACCCTGCGCTGAGCTCGGTGTAATCGTCCCTCTGCTTCCCCACAAAGCGTGTCCTGCCTGGAAGGAGCTCATGGAGAGCAAAACGCTGCTCAGGAAGAGATGAGGGCTGCAGGGAAAGCACACCTCGGAGCGGTAGCACCAGGGAGGGGGATTTGCTGTGAGCCAGAACCGCCGGTTACCCTGCTCTGCAACCAATAGCCTGATTTGGGGTGAAACTTGTCAGGATTTTCACAACTCAGAGGCCCTGGAGTTCTCGCCAAATTCCTTGGAAAATGGGCAACCGGATAAAACATAGTAAAAGAAAAAGAGTTTGTGATGGAGCATAAGGCTACAAGGTGACCCGCCGGCCAGCACAGTTAAAAAAGAATCATTTCCTTGGGAACTCGGGCCAAAAACTTGTAGCACTGACAATTTTCATGTCCCTCTCACGCTCGTCAAACCCCGTGAAGCTGCGCTGCCACGTACCCACGCAGCACCCGGGTCTGCACCCCCTCCCCAGCAAACCCACCACGGCTCAGGGGGCGGACAGACACCCTCGTCTGGGCAGCAGGTAAACAGCTCCTGCTAATGAAGCCTCGGTTTTCCGAGTCAGGCTTTAATGCCTTGAAAATGTAATATTGGGTCGTTTGTCAGCATGCTGAACACTAAACAGGCAAGGTGAATCACGTCCCTGTTCCCTGGGCTGTCCTGTAAATCAGGCAGATGACATGTTTTCAGTCTCCGGGGGGTAGTTTGCAGAAGAGATGGAGGTTGTGGAGCGCAGGTGACATTGAAAGACTCATTTGAAAATCTCCCCCATATTAAGTTGGATGTGGACCCAGAGATTGGATGATTGTGCAACTGTGGGTGTCCCAGTGACTGAAGATCTTCAATGACAATTTAAAAACGCAGGTATGGAGAACGCTACTTCACTGAGGCTCCTTAGAGACAGGTTTCCAGAGGTCTGGAGTCACTAGATAGGACTGTCAGATATTTTAAAGCCCTCATTCACTACCTGCATCGTTGCACACCGATAGAGGCACGGCCACAGATTAGAAATATAGAAAGGCTTCGACTGGAAAATACAGTCTCAGATCCACAGTTACTTAGGTGGTCCTAAGTGAATTTCAGCACAGTGAGATACCTGCGCCTCTGTTTAGGTGCCTCTGCTCACCGCCGAATTGCTCCTGGGGCAGTGTGAGATGGGGCAGCCCCATGCTCCCCAGCTGGGGGGCTGGCCATGACCCCGAGCGTGCTCCCCTCCTCGGCTCCACTGTGCAGCTCCAGGCTTTGCCGGCCCCACGGAGCAGATCGCACCCTGCAGCACTCGAGTGTCAACACGGGCTTGACATCCGTGTCCGCTGAACAGCAAGTTTCATCGTGTCCGGGAGCCGGAGCTGTTCCATTTCCCTGAGACGCTGCACAAGGCTCCTCAGCCCTGGCAGCCCAGGCGTCCCCTCAGCCGGCCTCCGCTGCGGCTCTGCACCTCTGACATCCCATCCGGGCACGACAAACCCCGCACCCCACCAGGCAACAGGGGCAGACGCCTGGTCGGAGCTGCAGAGACGCTGCAGAGCAATAGCAGCAGCCCAGGCTGGCAGCGATGCACAGCAGGCGGGAGGGGGTTCGGTAGCTGAAGCCCACCTCTAGGGAGCTGGAGGAGGCACAGGCACACCCCACAGCTCCCAAACACAGCATCACCTTCACCTCTGCGGGCAAAGGTGCGGCAGGAACAGAAACGGGAACTGACAGCTTAAAAACCATGCGCATGGCTGCAGGGAGAAAGGGAGAGTGAAATTCTGGACCAAAGTAGGGGTTTTTTAGCCAGTTAGCTCCAGCAGGCAGTTCTGCTCTGCATCCATGGAAACAGCCTGCGTGAGATCTTGTCGGTGTTTGTTTTTCACCGGGATTTGTATGTGCGTGACCATGTTGTCATCGAATGCTGCGTATTCAGAGTTAATATTCACTGCTCACACTACCCACCCTTCCCTCAGAGACCTCCGTGCGCTTCGCAGGAGGAAGGGTGGCAGCCGGGGACAGGACCGATGGCAGCCCCGTGACCCAGGGAGCAGGGAAGGTCCGTGTGGTGCCGTGCAGCGGGGACACCGGCAGCGGGGTCCCACCACCCTGCCCTCGGGGACCTGGGGCAGAGCGCTTCCACGAGCAGAGGCGGCAGGCGGGGAGGGCAGCGTCTGTCGGCAGGAACCTTCTTCCCCTCTTGAATCGGTGACGTTCTTCCAGTCAAAGCCCCAGATAACGCCCCAAACGTCGGAACGCTTTGTTGGAGGCACGCTGAGAAGGCAGCATGTGTCCTTTCTGGATTTGGATGACACTTAATTTTAAAATATTCTTGAATTTGTATTTTTTCAAAGATAAGGCTAAAGTTGCGAGCAAGAAATCTTTCCTTTGAAATGTGTTGGGGAGACACAAGAGAGCTGAAGCAGCGCAGTGCCCCTCTGAGGTCACCGGGAATTGCTGGACCACCAAGATTTCTCGCAGAAACAGAACTTGCTGTTGCGACATGCAATTTCCCTGAAATGCGTTGGTTTATGTTTCTGTAGTGATAATATAAGGGACCTCATTATGGAGGCAGCTGAAAAAAATGTGGGCTTATGACAGGTACTAATTAGGCTTGGGTTTTTTCCTTTGGAAACCAGTTCCCTGGGACTGGTGGGCACAGGGAATGCAACTGGAAAGGAGCAGCAGCACTGGTGGGATGGGGCTTGGCACCCTGCACAGCAGGATGGGGAGCTTCCATCTCACAGGGAAGGGTGTTTATGAGGGGGAAATAACACGTATGTAGAGAGAGAGACAGAGAGGTGTGATTGGGAATGATTAACTGGAGTCGCGCACAGGGCAGATGATTAAAAAGAGACAATTCTGCTCCGGGAAAAACCAGAGTGTGATTGATAGCGCGATACCCTGGCCCTGCCATCTCGGGCTCCCCGGTGCCACAGCTCTCTGGAAGGGAAGGAGGTTTGCAGGCAAACAAGACAGAATTTAACAAAATTGCTCGCAGAAACCGCTCCGTAGTCGAGAGGCTGACATTTTCCGATGGAGAAGCGGTCTGTTGGGAAATTTTCACCCTGGGCTGTGTGGGGCCACCCGATCCCGCTCAGCGAGTGGTGGCAGGGCCAGTGCCGGCTGCAGGTGGCCCAGGGGACAAGGTGGCTCCACGCTGGCAGCAGTGCGGGGCACGGGCAGGGCGTCTGCCCCAGGTCTCTGCGGGTGGGTCCCGATGTCACCCGTCCTCTGGAGAAGAGGTGGACACAGAGCACCCGTCTGAAAATGACTATTTGTGAAGATCGTTTCTTTTAATCGGTTCCACCACCACGGCTTGTTCAATTTATTTCTGTATTTATTTATTTATTGGAGTGACTTGATTTTTCAGAAGAATGAGTCAGCTGATTTGAACGTGCCTTTCTGGTGCAGTGACCCTGCTGGGGCTGCAGGCATCCTGTAAGAACACCAGAGACACCCAGACTCCTTTCCATTTGTCTTATTCATGAAGGCCAGTTTTCTTCCCTTGCTTTATGTAATTGTCTTGTCCTCAATCTAATATTCCAGGTTTATGAGGAGCAACAAATCAATACTCTCTTTTTTGAAAACTACGGATTAATTAATTGCTGGTGTCTGCCTGCATGCTACAATTGTATTAGATGTCAGCAGTAATTAATTTTTAAGGGAAATTGTTCTTGCTGATTTTTGAACAGCAGCTCAGATCCCATCTTTGCTGCACGTTCATCTGAAGGAACATCACCCTGCTCCCTGCTGGGGCATCTTCCTGACCCATGGCGATGGGCAGGGCCAGCGCCTGGGGCAAAGGGGAAGGTGACACATCTGCACTACAGCTCCGGGGAGGCTCTCACAGCATTTTCCAATTAAGTATGTCACTTCGGCCTCTGAGAAAGTGAAAACACATGCAGAAAACTGAGACAAAGATATATATATATCCCTTTGGAAAAAGAACAACCGTCTTTACCAACGTAGGGGAAAAAATCAGCAAGGTCCCCTACTGCTGCTCTACAGACACATTTGCTGTTGTATCCTATATACTTTGAAGGAAAATCAAACCTCATCTTTTTCTCTCTGGCATACAAATTACTTCTTGTTAAAAACCAAACTCAAGTGAGCTCTCATTGTAAGTTTTTAGAGAGACCACAGGATAAACAGAAGGAAACAACCTATTCTCTCCTCCTTTTTTCCTCATACCATAACATGTATTTCTTAAAGTTTTACTCAGATTGGTTCTGTCCTTTGAAGGTCCAGCGAGGAAGCTCAGTCGCGACTCTCTGCCTCCTGCCTGCCCGGCCAGATCAAACAACATCTGTCTGTTCCGTTTGTTCGACATCGAGGAGTATTTGAGACTGAATTCACATTGCCTGTCCTTAATGTTACTGCTCGTAGCCTTCCTTCTGTGTTCGTAACGGATATACAATGCAATTCTTCCATTTAGGTAGGCTTTCACCTTGAAGCATGCACTTAAAAATTCTGTAGTGGGTACCAGAATGATATATGGCCGTCATTTCACCCACCGCTGAAACGCAGCCGCCCCGGGACTGATGCTGCAGCTGCGCCGCGGTGCAGAGCGAGACGAGGGCGAGGGGAGACCGTCCTCCCAGCCAGCAACGCGGGGATTTGAGAGCGCCGGGGTGTAATTAAACAAACTGGAATTAAGCCAGGACACCAGTGTTAACACTAAGTGTCAAAAATTCTAATATTCCAGGGGGTCCCAAATCACTGCAGTTCTGCCAACTTTACAGCTTAATAAATGACACCAACAACCCGGCAGCATCGGCACAACCCCAGTGTGAGCTACGAGCCAGCGAAACGCTTGCGAGCTGGCCTCATTATAAGCACGTGCTGAAGTCCCATGGACTTTAAACGCCGAGGGTAGAGAAGAATACCTTTTGTCGAGTCATTATTATGCTTTAAAAACGCCCCTAAAAATTCTAGTGAAACCTCAGCTCTCCCAGTTGTTTCAGTGACTTATTAATTTAAACAGTTTCTTAATCGGATAGGCATTTCCCTCTCCCTTTACCTGTTGCCTCAGGGTTATTTCTGCGAAATCACTTGAATTTCTTATTGCGTGAACACATACGCTCCGAGTCCCGGTTCAGCCTCTCAGCTACAGGAATGTCTTCTCTGAAAGGTGTCGGGCAGCGCAGCCCTCGGCTGTGCCCAGGGACCCTGCTCGTCCTCACTGCCCCTGTGTCCCCCGGGTCTGCGTGAGATGCTCCAGCACACCTGGGCCAGGGGGGCGGCATGGAACCTCCTCGGCCACAACGTGGATGTGACCACACCGAGTGCGGCAGCTTCTCCCCTGCGCAGTGTCCCAGCATGGTCCTGGAAGATGTTGTGCCTTTGGTACCCCTCCTGATGGAGGTGACACCCGGAGCAGCGCGTGGCAGGGATGCGGGAGGGCAAAGGAAACGGGCTGCTCTGGCAAACGCACGGTGCAGTTGCCGCTGCATTAAGAGCTTTGGGCGTAAAGCAGCGCAGAGGGTAACTCCAGCCCCATCTGCGCTGCACGTGTGCGGTAATGTCGGCTGGAGATCTGTCTGTTCACCACATCCGTTTTGGACAGAGGAGGAGGATGGGAGCTGCACTAACTCTTCTGACCTCTTGTTTAAAAACATTTGGAACTGCAACGTTCAAACGGTCTGGCAGAATATTTTTCAATAAATCTTGAATGTGGCAGTTACATTTTCTATACTGTGGTGGAAAAAGGATTACAGTATTTACTGCAGAGACAGGAAGATTGATTCTCACTTGGAAAATCTGCCAGATTTCTTGATTTAGAGAGCTGAAGATTGGTGGAGTGCTTAGACTTGATTTATATCAAGTTTTCTTTCTTGCTTGCTTGATTTCTCTCTTTCCCCCTGCATGTTCTTTTTATGTTAACATGAGTGAGACTTATTCTGAATGGTTCTTTGTTTAACAAATATTGTTTTCTTTGGATGTTTTTGATATTCAAGCCAAAACTCTCTTCTCCAATACATGCTTGCTTGGAGTAATGTGACTAAATTTCACTTGTATGAGGTCTAAATAAAGTCACTGTGCTTTACGGTGAGATCGCCTGTGCTGGGGACAGAGGGATGCATTTCAGAAGCATTAGTCCTTCTGGAGGACCTAATCTGAAATCTTCAAAATTATGTAAGTGCTCTAAGCTCCTCAATACGTTCTTCTGAAACACTGTAGACCTCCTCTTACGTTAGCAAATAATTTGGGTCAAGGGGAGGTAAATAATTCAGTGGGACAGGGAGGCTCGGGGGTCTCCTGTGGTGGGGGCTGCCCTGCACCGTCCCCGCAGCAACCGGGGAGCAGCCGCCCCCGCACCCTCCGACTCGGGCCCCGCGGACGCCCTGCTGAGGCTGTGGGGAGGCAGTGGGGAGGGTCTGTAACTCGACAACACGTCCGTCGGCTCCGCAGGAATCTATCCCACTCAGGAACTGTAAATTCAGCTGAATAATTTAAAACGGAGGCAAGCAAGCAAAGAAAATGAACCCATCACAGGCAAAGAAACTTAAAAGGATAATTGATGCCCCATCGTTATCACCACAACAAGCATCTTATATCACAAAAGTAATACGCGACACTCCAATATTACAACTAGTTCTGTATCATTAATTATCCTGTGAGAAGTTTGCTTTCCTGTGCTTTACTTTCTGGCCTTGCCAGCCAGGCTCTTCGTGCCTGTACATAGCTCCACCCAATGCCCATCTCTTCCACCCACACCGACTGGGCGCCCTGTGTGTTCTTTTATCTTCTCTCCTTCCCCTATTTGCAAGTATTTTATTATGATTAATCAAAAAGATGTGATACTTTCAAAAATGGATTCACCAAGTCCCTCAGCAAGTTTGCCAATGACACCAGGCTGTGTGGAGTGGTGACACGCTGGGATGCCATCCAGAGGGACGTGGAGAGGCTGGTGAGGTGGGGCTGGGCCAACCTCATGAGGTTCAACCAGGCCAGGTGCAAGGTCCTGCACCTGGGTCAGGGCAATCCCAAGCACAAATCCAGGCTGGGTGGAGAATGGATGGAGAGCAGCCCTGAGGAGAAGGATTTGGGGGTGTCGGTGGATGAGAAGCTCCACGTGAGTTGGCAACATGCGCCCACAGCCCAGAAACCCCCCGCAGCCTGAGGTGCATCCCCAGCAGCGTGGGCAGCAGGGCGGGGGGGGGGATTCTGCCCCTCTGCTCCGCTCTGGACAGATTTTTTAATGATCAAGCGATCATTAAAAAAATGCCAGGCCAAAAGTGATAGCTATTCTGATCTGTAATATTAGCAATTAACAGTATTTATGAGGGGATGCTCATAGTGATTAGCATAGTTGCAGTTGTATCAATCCAAACTGAGACAAAGTGACATAATTAATTATAAGAGAAAAGAGGAGGGAGAGAAGGATTAAAATCATAGAACATCTGCAGGAAGGCATCGATTTTTATCTTTTTTATCCTTCCTTTATTTTCTTCCTATCCTGCAGAGGGATGCTTTGTGAATGAAAAGATGAAATGCTTTGGGAAAACTCCAGCGCCCTGAACGGGGTGGTGCAGCCCTGCCCTGCTCCCCACGCTCTGTACCATTGCACCCCGGTCCTTGTACAAACCACCCCAGTCCGGGAGAACAGAGCTCCCATCCCACAGGCATTCAAATCCAAGCTTTTGATCTAAAGCACGGGTGGATGCTTCTTCCCCTTGTGGCAAAATCCTCCTGGCCCAGAGATCTCTGCAACAGATTGTCTAGACCTTTAAAAGTCAAGGTAAATAATACTTTCTTGGCCTAGCCATGGGAAGGAGGACAGATCACAGATCCGTGATTCCTCCAGTTCCTGGTCTTGTTTTCAGGACCGTGAGCAAAGTCTGTCTCACACCTAGCAGTGTCTGATGAGCCTGATTGCAAATGAACACGTGCATGTAGAACGTTTGAAAATGGTCCTCCGCAAAACAGCCATCAGAATCTACCATTTACATTCATTTTTGAAGGGAAGTTTTGTTTTATTTTCTCCTGTTCAAACATCACGTAGCTGAGCAGCAGCAGTCAAAGTGAGTAATAGTTGAATGTGCATAATCTTGACCTAATTACATTGGTATTGAATTGCAGGTGAAGCATTAAATTGATTTGAAAAAAATCTCTTTGCAAGTATCTAGTATTGATGAAAAGGTCATTATGCATTTGCAGTGAAGTCTGCTTCTGTGCAACGAGGTCAGATCGAGACCAGCGTGGTACCTGTGCCTCCAGAGCTCGAGTGGAAGTCAAATTCTGCATCGGACTAACGCCGGCCAGCGCAGGCTTGAATTTCACCCTTCGTACTTCATGTAGCTTTTAGCTAATAAAAAGACATCTGGATTTATCTCTTATTAAATCTTTAGTGCTCTTTTAACAACAAATGGATATATAATTAACACAGGCAATCTTATTAAATCCATATTAGGGCGCTTATTTGAGACAATTGAAATTTGTAATTGGAGGTGTCGCTAAGTGCCTCTCCTTACAACAGCGATTGTCGTTCCTTGCTAAACGCGCCAGACCCGTGGCAGAGAATACCCGTCAGGATGTTCCTCGGCTGGTGCATGAGCTTGGAAACCGAACAAATAATTCATGCTGAATCATTTCATTTTCAACGACGGTGCGCGGTGTGTCTGTCGCTGTTCCGGGTGTTTGCAGATGTTTCCTCTTCTTCAGCCCGAGTGACCCGGGGCTGGCAGCGCGCTCCGCTCCGGGCACCTCCTGGCAGGTGAAATCCCACTGAGCTCCTTGTGGCTGCATCAGTCTTGTCCCCACTGCTAATGAGGAAAGACGTGCTCCTCTTGCCAGCCTTAGTGGCTCCTCTCGCTTCTCTAGATTTAGATCTTCACCGGAGTCCCGACACCAGAAATCTTGGCGTCATCTTTGCTCTGAGCAGTTTGCTTTTACCCTTCTCTCTCCTATCTGAATCTGCCTCGCTCCATCTTCATTACATTGACAGGAACTCTGACTTGGTTGACCTTGTGCTGGCTGAAATCCTCTTTTCTTTTTTTTCTTTTTTTTTTTTTTTTTTTTGTGTGTGTCTCATTAAGCTTTGGGGCAACTCCTGCTGCCAGCAGCATGGGTCCCAGCCAGTCCTGTTACACCCCTCCCCAGCACTGGGCGGCGCAGGCGCTGGATGCTCACATGCAGCGAAGGGGAGATAAGGCAACCCAAGGTGTTTCGGGTGGCAGGGACACGGGTGACAGCAGCAGCCGGTCCTGAGCTGGGGTTACCTGTGCAGACGGGTGTCTAGCGGTACTGAAATACAGATGCTAGTAACTCAACCCGTTAATTATTATTTCCAGAAGTGATTTGTGGTTTGTGGTACCCCGTCTTTGTTCAGAAGGGTGTGTGTCTGGGATACCTTATGGGAACGGTTTGAAAATGGTGGGCACAAACCTTCCTCAGAAGCAATTTCTCTCCCACTGTGGCCCAAGATGCATTGGCAGGGAAGCAGAAGAGATGCTCTTGCAGGACAGCGTGGCAGTGGGGACGGGGTGGCTGCTGGGCTGGGACAGGGCTCCTCTGTGTGGCCCGCCACGGAGTCCCTTGGTCACGACTCAGAGGCTCCCCAGAAATTTGCTAATCTTGGAAATCATCCCCCCGACAGATCCCCGGTGGGATCAGGACTGAATCCCAAGCTGGTGGCTCACATCATAGAATCACAGAATCATCGAATTGTCAGGGTTGGAAGGGACCTTAAAGATCATCTAGTTCCAACCCCCTGCCATGGGCAGGGACACCTCCCACTAGATCAGGTTGCTCAGAGCCCCGTCCAGCCTGGCCTTAAAAACTGCCAGGGATGGGGCTTCCACCACCTCTCTGGGCAACCTGTGCCAGTGTCTCACCACCCTCATGGTGAAGAACTTCTTCCTAACGTCCAGTCTGAATCGACCCATCTCTAGTTTTAATCCATTCCCTCTAGTCCTACCATTACCCTCACCAGCTTTCTCGTAGGCCCCTTAAGATACTGGTAGGCCACTATAAGGTCTCCTCGGAGCCTTCTTTCCTCCAGACTGAACAACCCCAACTCTCTCAGTCTGTCCTCATAGGAGAGGTGCTCCAGCCCTCGGATCATCCTCGTGGCCCTTCTCCGGACACGCTGCCAGCAGCTCAGTGCCTGTGCCAGCCGGAGCAGCACCCTGAGCTTAGTGGAGTGTCCTGGGATGCTCTGAACATGCAGAGGAAATGGGAAATTCGCAGAAAACAGGAAATACTGAAATAGAGTAAATAAATGCAAAAGCAGGTGGAAGGAGCTCAAGGTCATTTATTGTTTTCCTCTGTATTCATTACTCAGACAAGCAAATAGAGACTTTTTTTTTTGGGTACAGCTGCTGTCACTGCTGCTGTCCTTTTTTTCCATCATCTTCTCCTTGATGAATACGTTCAGATTATGTGCTAGAAATAAAAATCAGCCATCATGCTCCCGAAAGTAGAGGTTAGGATAACATCTGCCTTCCCTACTGTGTTCTGCACTTACCAGTGCAATAATCGCAGCCAGGAAACATCTGCTTTGGAAATAACTTAAGCAGTGAAGAAGCCCAGCTCCGTTGAGTCAGAGCATCCTGCGGTAACTTGTCATTGTGGCCATTTGTTTTTCCTTTGCTGCAGGGAGCCACGCTACCCTTTACGCTTCCCTGCTCCAACTGTTTGCTTTTCTGCAGGACAACGAGAAGCTCCAGCCGCAGCCCAGCCTGCCAGACCAGGGAGGGGTGACAGGGCTGTGGTGGTCCGTGATGGGAGAGGTGACAATGGCAGGAGCCCTCGTCCTCGCACCCCTCAGCACGCCCAGCCTGTGGAGGTGACGGTTTGTGGCCCTGACCCAGGGCCCATGGAGCAGAGCTGGGACCACGGTGGCGGTGGCTCCTGGGGCGAGGGGCTGGGGCGATGCCCCCGCTCTCTGCTGAGGTACCGGAGCCACGCACCAGTGTTACGTGGCAAATAACTGTGGAAAACCACCGAGAGGAAAGTCACGACCCTGCTGATGGGCAGCCTGTAGGGCGGATTAGAAGACGTGTTTGCTAATGAGGTATTAGCTATGAATTATTCATCCTGCAGCAGGCTGAGTTAGTGCTGACTCTCCCGCAATCAAGGCGCTGAGAGGGACGGGAGGCGCCGGGTCCTGCGCCCTCTCTTTTCCTTGTTGTGTCACTTCAGGTTGAGGAGAGGAACGTGGAACTTGTTCTCCTCCTGCTAAACTTGTCCCACCAGGCCCAGTCACGTCCAGTCAGAGCAGCAGCATTGTCCCAGCTCCAGCAGCCGCTGTTGGGGTGGATGTAGCCCAGCAAGGTGATGCCAAGCGTGGCTGCAGCTTCTTCCCTGCTGGTCACCCCGGGGGCTCTGAGGAGCCGCTCGGCAGCGCGGGACCCTCGCAGGCATCTCCAGAGGAGGTTTGGTGGTCGGGGAGGAGACAGCCCACCCCCAGCCAGCGTCTGCCTGACTTACAACTGTTGGAAATTACTTTGTAAATCTTGAAGCAGACAATTTAAATAATCCTCATGCTTTTCACAGCCTTTTATTCCTGACTGCCTAGTGGGCGAGTGCTGAGTCACTGGGGAGGGGCTCTGTGCTGGGATGGGGGCCCGGACCCCCCCAGATTTGACTCTGCTCCCTCTTTAACACCTGCATTTGCCAGACCAGGATGGGGGTCTCACTGAAGAATGAGACTCGCTGAAGAAGTGCCCCGCCGCTTCCCAGGAAGGGCCTGGCAAAGGCAAGGGTTAACTTGCCCAGACAGGCTTTCAGCTGTATTTGTCTGTTCCAATACTGTAGATCTTGCTGCATGATTATTGATTTATTTTTTTTTAAGCTACTAAACTGCTACATTTACTGACTCATTCAGTCTTTTATCATATCCAATGGCACCATGCACATTTTAGAAATAACATCTTTCCCATTCCTTCACAGCTTGTGCAAATCAAATTTATTTTTGCCACTGAAAATGTCAGAAGGTTCCAGCCAAAACAAAGGTTTCTCCTTATCCTATTGCAAGAGCAAGCACAGGCCACGGCTTTCTAAAAGAGTTAAAAGTCAGGCTTCCAAGCTCATCACTAGAAACTAAGCATCTCAATGTCAGAAAACACCCGCAGAGCCCAGCAGCTCCCTCCGATCCGAGCTGGCAGTTGCGCGGGGCGCACGCAGCAGTCCCTGCCGTACACTCGCGGCCGGAGAGGGGGAGCAAACCCCGACATCCTCAGCTGTAGCTCTGAGCGCCTCGTAAAGCAGTCAGAGATTGGTACCCGCAGAAAAACAGACGCACAGAGAGGGAGAATGACTTTGCTCAAAGTCAGCCACACTGGATCGATGGCAGAAGAAGGAACAGACCTAGTGAACAAATATCTCCGTGGGGAAAACTGTCTCCCCATCTCCCTTCCTGCCAGCCAAGCACGTACTCTCCTGGCAGAAAGTTAATGTGCCGAGTGGAGCTGAGCCCGGCGACGGCGTGGCCCGAGGACTGTGCTGCTCCCTCACCAGGGACCCGCAGCACCCACTGCTCCTGGCCGCCGGTGCCCGCGGAGCCTGGGGGAGAAGAGGAGGATGCTGCTGCCAGCGGTGCTGGGGGGCGAGGGTGCGCTCTCCTCCGGCCTCAGCGGTTCCCTGGTGGGGCCTGCCTTGGGGCAGCCGGCGCCTCCCTGCCCAAAGCGCGATGGTGGGGCCATGGAAGGGACTGGGCCGGGGCTGTCTCAGCAGGGCGCTCGTCCCCGCTGCCGGTGGCACAGCCCCACGGGCAGCCCCCCAGCACCCCCTGCCCACCCGGCTCCACCACCCCCCTGCCCGGGGTGGGCAGCGAGGGCACCCTGCCTTCTTCCTCGCGCTGCTCCGTTTGCCGGGCTCTTCTCTTTCATGAACTGGGAAATTACAAAAGCCTGTCTGCGACACTGAGTGTTTATTCCAAAGGAAGGTTCCACATTGATTTCTTTTTCTTTACGGCCATGACTGAAACATTTTACCACCTATTTTTGTTGCTGTTGGGGTTATAATTAATGTAATTTATGCTGTAAAATACCAGAGTTATTTAGTAAACATGCCTATAGAGATTTGTCCTGAATAACAATGCTTTATTAGAGATAATCCTTAGCTACTTGGCTCAAACAACTTTTCAGAGCTGAAAAATCTCTCACAGAGAAGCCAATTGTGAATATTAAAAGGGATTTGGAGGAGGAGGCAAAAATTACATTTTCAAATATTCCACTGAGTTGAAGATTTAACCTAGCAACATCACTGAATCCCTGCTCAGGCTCACAACCTCATTTTGTTTTGTATTAAAAGACTCTTGGCTGCATTTTAATTGTGTACATAATATTATTGATATTTAGCAATTGTTCCTGTCACCTTCTACCTCAATCAGCATTGCAAAACACAGCTCGAACTAACTGGAAAGTAATTTCTTGGCTAATATTCCTTCTCATCTCCTGAGAGGAGCTGATATAACAGCTAGCAAAGCATGGATCAAACAGCCCCCGTTTCACAGATCTGCTCTTTCTCTGGGCTCCGTGTCAGCTCCCGTTGAAGTGAGAGTTATTTCATCCTGCATAATGAGCGGATGGATTCTGAACTTTCCAAGCGAAGCAGCTCTTCTAATAGTTCAAGCAGGGTGTGCAATGTGACTCATAATTAATCAGGAGAGACACACGGGGAGCGTCAGGGCGCTGATGCAGCTCAAGGAGGACCCGCTTCCCCGTGTGCTCGCGCTGGGCTCCGGCTGCTCTGCGCGTCCTGCGGTCAGGGCGGCCGCTGCGCCGCGGGGCTGCGAGCTCCTGCTCTCCACCGAGGGCAGAAAACACCGGGAGAGGCTCCTCCCAGCCCCTTGTTGGACAGAAGCGTGGGGCGAAGAGCAGAAGTGCCAGCACACAGGCAGACTCCATTGTGCTCGATCCCATTAAAACATACTAACTCTTAATGAAATACCCCTGAGATTTATACGGCCTTTACCCACGTTGCTGCTCAGAAGCTGATTGTCCTGTACGTGGAGCACCTGCTGCTCATCTCTTCCACTAGCACTTTACCCCCTTCCTGATGCAGCCAAGCAGCGTATGAGCGCCTTCAAACACAGAAGATGGTACCGCCGTTGAAAAACATTCTTCCTCTTGTCAACAATTTTTTGTAATACTAACTCTTGCCTTCACCTAGAACTGAGTACTCTCCCTAACTCCCACTGAAGGGTCCTGTCCCACTGCAGAAGCCAGCGTTGAAGCAAACAGCCTCAGCTTTCTCTTAGTTGATGTTTCTTCCTTGCAGTTGTTGCATACAGCAATTTTTGTAGTTGATACAATAACTGCATTGTCTGCTGGAATTCCCCACTTGCCATTGATTTAATTGCGTGGTTGGGAGCATGTTAATTGTTTATTGACGCTGCTCAGCTCCCATGCTGGCGTTAGCCAAACCTTCAGCCTGAGCCGTGCTGCGGGTTGAAGTCTCAGATGAGTTTGTGCTCCGCAGACCATGAGAAAGTTGTCCCCGTCACTGCCCACGGCCGAGGCTCGGCTGTGCCCGCTCATGGGGCTGGGCTCCCCCAGTAAGCTCGATGCCGGTATAGCACTGCGTGTAGGAAATGCTCTGTGCAATTAGTATATGCCTATCTACATTTTCTGGGTCTGGTTCCTGTGTTGGCTCCATGAAATCTGTGTGTGCGCCACAATGCACATTCCATGTGGATGCCGGCACTGACCCTGATGCCCACCGTGGAGGCCGGTGGCTGTGTTGAAGAGAGGGAAGGCATGATTGTCCCTGGAGGAGATCACCGTGGTCTTTGCTTTGGACACACAGCAGCCGTTCAGCCCCGCTCGTCTCCGTGGGGGGTGTTTTTGGCACCTGTTGCTATAGGTGCTGTCAGACTGAGCTGCACTCACGGTTATCGGGTGCGCGAGGTCTCCAGCAGAGACGGTTCACGGTTGGCCCGTGCCCAGTTCCCAAAGACTTTGCTCGCTGCTCGTTGACGGTGGGGTATCCATGCTGCGAACGGTACCTGTAGTCTGTAACCGAATAGCCGTGCCTGTGAGGGCTTGGACTTTTCTCCTGATCGCTAGGCATTAACCAGCATTTTGCCAGCGTTCGGAGACGAGCGCTGCAGGGCCATCTGAAGCCCATTTTTCTGATATGAAAAGCACATTTTCTTCAGTGAGCTTTGAATCAAGCTCTAACAGTTTCAGACCCAGTCAGAAGTGTAAAAGAAGGCCATTTAGAGAGGGGAAGCAGGTCTATGTATTATAATATCTTCATGCTATATATATATAAAATCTGCTTCGCTGTTCTAATTTAAGCGTGCACAGCATGATAACATGGAGACTGTGCCTGGCCATCCCCTGATTATGCTGCAGCAGGGAAGTTTTAATTTAACCTTTTGCTATTCTGAATGTCTCAGAAGGACTGTTTCTGCCGGATACTGTAATAGTTTTCATATCACTAAATTTTCCTAACTAGTCTGCACTCTAATAAGGAGCAAAGAGCTTCAGTCCCCCCTGATTTTTAATGAAGTGTATCACCACGAGTCAATAACCTGTCAAGTGCTGCTCACTGTGCATGGCTGGAACAGCCGAGGAGCCTGTGCTGCGGCGCGGGCAGGGGCTGCGGGCAGGGTCCGAGCTGGGTCCTGCGCGGGGGGGAGCGGGTGCTGCCAGGGCTCTGGGCTCTCGGGGACAGGCAGCACGGCTCGGGGGGCCCCCACGACCTCCCCTTGCCGACCATGGGTGGCCGAGCCAGGAGAATCCCATTTCTCGGGAACTCGGTGTTCATGCAAGAGGTGCAAAAGGAAAAGGGAAATAACAGCCGGGAGAAGAGAACATCCAGTTCAGAATATCTGCCAGCCCAAGAGGAAATACTGCCCAGCAAAAGGAAATCAAATTAATTTTGAAATTCAGCACTGTCAGAATAACTGAGCACCCACTCTAGGACATAATTTAATTGAGATAACTGTAACCGAATAGGCAGTTTTGGAGAACGCTTATCTCTTACAATTCCTATCCACCGATCTCAGAGTGTTTTGCAAATACGGGGCGATGCAGCAGAAGGGGGATCTTCCGTGCTGGGTGGCAAAGGGACAGCCCGGATCAGACCCTGCAAAGCCGGTGATGGCGCCGGGTCTCCTGCCAGGGGCTGGGCCGGTGCCGTGTCCCCGCGGCTGGGCTGCTCCGTACCCGCTCTAGGCACGAAGCGATCTCCATCGCCCCTTCGCGTCACCCTATCTAGAACGAAAAGGCAGCAGAGTGCCCCGTGGTCTGTGGGAGAAGGAGGGCAGCACAGCGTCTGAGTGAAATTGCAGGAGACCCAAATCCTCTGTCTCCTCTTCAAGTGTCTTTTAATTCATCAAGAGCGACAAGTGTTTCTGCTCCGCCGCTCCTGCCTCGCTGAACGGGGACCTTCTGCCTTGGGCTGACCGTCCCTGGCAAATACAACTGGCTGACACTGTAGATGTTCTTTGCCTTCTGATAGTTTATTTTTTAACTGAAATTAAGGCCTCTCTGAAATCACAGTTTCAGTGCCCCTTGAAAGGTTCTACCTTTAACAGTTCTGACATGCAGCTTTTCAGCATTTCTAACTCTGGAGGGAATTTCCAAAAGGTTAACTTTTCATGCCAGCAAGTGGATGTTGAAATGTCTAAATTTCCTGAGGGACTCAGAAAGGAGCCCAAAATTAAAGAGATTGCCCTGACTGTATGGTACTGGCTGTGCACAGCGAGGTTTGCTGTAAAAGCATACAGGTCTGTCTAATTCTAATTAAAAGATGTGAGAAGAGCTTCCTTTCCTGTTATCCCCAGAAGCTGTCAAACAACTTCTTGAGCTGACTGCTTGAAAGGGGGCTGCGAGATAAATTCCCTTAAAACAGTGGTAAGAGCTATGAAATAGGCACGTGACAAGTTTGCACAGTTATTTACTGTTACCAACAAAGGAACACACCTAGTATTTATTAGCCTGAGGAATGTTTCTGTCTTCCTGACGTGGTGATGGGCTGCATCTGCGACTCTGGCTGCTTTCACTCAGCCCCATTCCTTCTCCTGCCAGATGCAAGCAAAGGGTGGCTGCTCGCTGGGGCAGCGGACAGACAGATGGACCACCCCATGTCAGGAGGGCTTCCAAGCCTCTGGTTTAGCAGCAGGATTGGGCAGGGGGTCTAATTATAAATCCTTTGGTAATTAAAACAACAGCTGTTATAATTAAAAGGCTCCTCATTAAATCACTGATAACTGACACAAGGTGGGTTCTCAGTGAAATGGAGTGGTGCAAGCTTTCTGAAGCAAGAAAGGCATTAGGGAAGAGGCGAATGCTCTTCAACAGAAGATGAAATCTATTTGAAATGTCCTTTTTCCCAGTAGAAATTTTTATAAAAGCTTCTATGGAAAAGTCAGAGCAGGAATGTCGGGGAAAGACCCTTTGCCTCGGACTGCTAACGGTCTCTCGGAACCAGACAGTTCAGCCTCCCCCTCGGTACTGACCCGGGGAAATCCGCAGGACGCGTCTCCTCTGCCCGGCCTCCCCCGGCAGAGACCCGGGGACACAGCAGCTGGGTGGCACCCGTGCAATGTCACCTCCGAGACCCGCTCAGCCATGAGCATCCCCCGAGGGCCGGCAGCACCAACAGAATCTGATCTCCCCAGGTGCATTCCAAGAGCCGGCACCTTGGGTGGCGCAGCGCAGAAGCCCAAGCACGGCACGGGGCAGCACGGTGCCAGGGACAGTCACTGCAGCAGCCAGAGGAACGGCCGCAGCCATCTAACTGGATTTTTAAAGCTTATTCTCCACTTCACAGGTATTTGGCTTTTTTGCTGCCGATTAAACATTTTGCAGGAAGACACATCACAGAAGGGATTGTGCACCGGTATCCATGGAAACAATAGAATGTTTCCATCTAACATACATATTAATTTTTCCAAGCTGTTATTAGCTGTTCCTGCCAAAGGGGTTTAATGCAGCATTAAGAAAGCAAAATAATGTAGCAAAAGCTGTGAAACAGAATTGCTGTTACAGGGATTATGAGGACAGGATTTTTTTTCAGATATTTTTTCAAACTATATTCCTATCTAAGGCAAATTCTAGGCTGCACGCTTTAAATTTACAGGAACGAAGTAATTAGCATAAAAAATTGGCAGTAAATTAAGTCACACCTGTACTGTTAGAGGACCTATTTACATTCTAAGAAAGACAATCAATATCAGAGGAATTCACTAAGGTAGATCAGGAAATAAATACTGTCTGGTTTGATTCCATCATTTACATCTCCATAGTATCAACTTTTCGATTTTGCTATTAAAAAAGAATTCAGACTTTTTTTTACAAAAACTCGCCTTTCAGTTTCTAGTCTGCTCTATGCCTCAGTTGCTCTTTCTGATGAACTATCCTCAATTATCCTTCCGCTCAGTGGTTGGTCATCTTCTTCCTACCAATTTTCTCCACCTCACGGAAGCCCATTGCGTGTGACCCGGTGAGGAACGGCAGGAGACAGGGCAGGCTCGTGGTCGACAGAGACAAGGCCGCCTTCTCTTCTCTCCCTATTCCCCACATCCATCTGCACCTCTTGGCCAGTTTTGTTGACACTTCTGACAGACGTGAGACCTCAGATGGGACACGAGGAACGTGCCCGTGTGCTGGCTGAGCTTGTGAGAGCTGCTAGTGACCCCCTGGGAGAAAGGGGAAAGAGCAAAACGAACAAACAAAAAGGGACTGGGAGTGATTTTTTTCAGCTATTTTGAATTCTGGAAAGATACTAATTGGCAAAGACTTTTAAGCCGTATGTTCACAGCAAACCTATGAAGGTCTCATAAAAGTTAGACCCGAGTCAGGATGGTAATAGGAGAACAATGTCACCTCGCCAGTGACAGCAACCAGTTCTCTGCTTTTGTAGAAAATAAGGGAGAGACTGAAATTGCAGAGATGGGATTATGGCACAGTTGTAATATCATGATCATTACTTATTCCTTTAGCATTCATTATTGTTAGATGAATCATAATGAACTCATCTGGCATTAATATAAATGTAAAATGCAAATCCATGCAAATTCCTATGTAATTCAGCATCATTTAATGTACCGTTAAAGAACTTCATGAGCCTCCCCTGATCTGAGGTCTTTCTTTGAAAGAGGACAGCGATTATGAGGAATAAAGAAGTCATAATTTGGCCATTGGGCACCTTATGGGAGTAGCAGAAGGCAACAGTTAGTTGCCGTGAGTGACTATTAAGAAGACAGACTTCTTAATTCAGAAATTAAAACTGTGCAATGCGAGGACACTGAGCAATTCCAGCATCAATTAAAGGCCATTTATTTTATTTCGCTGCTCAGTGATTGTGTCAGATCTCGGCCGTTTTAATTGAAGGTCCGTTTTATTGTTTCTCCTACTTCCTTTAGCTGTTGGTAGAACTTTGAGCTGCAACTCCTTTAGGAGAAGGAGGCAGAAACTCTTTGGGAACTCTTCCAGTGTACAAAGCTCTTTTCCGATGCCCCTCGTCTTCCTGGGCAGCCGGGATGCGCTGGCGCTCAGTGACACAGGTTCCAGAGGGAAACACGTTCAGTGCTGACTTTTCCGCTTTTATTCCTGGGAATACCTGCACATAATCCTGGTTTGTGTTCCTTTGGATTTTATCCATTCTTGCAGTTTGTGTGCAGCTCTGTCTGGGCGGGACCTCAAGCAGCTGTCCTGGCTTAGCCAAAATTCCCATGAGAGAAAAACCAGCAGGGAGTGTCCTGCTTGCAGGAACCCGCGAAGTGGCCGCTCTGAGAGGTGGCTGGAGAGAGGTTTTGCTCCTTCCCTTTCACGGATGCACACGGGATACTTGAACAGGAGATGGACATGTGGTTGCCACTGCTCAGTAAGTCTTAGCTGTTAAGAATGGCCTGAATTTGTCTAACTTAAATTCAAAGGGAAAGGTAATGTTTTGTTCTTAATTGGGAGAACCTACTTTAAAATTGTGGAAATGCTTTTGAAATGGAAATCGCGGTTCCCGCCCCCGAGGTAAAGGTGCACTGAGAACTGCTTGGCATTTCTCGCATGATTTAAGATCACTTTCCTGATGAAACCATTCCTGCTTCTTTCATCTCTCAAAGCAGCAGGGAGCCGCCCGCCCTGGGGGTCGCCAGAGCCTGTCCCATCTTCCCCGAGGATGAGCCCTTTCCCAGGGCAGGGGGGCAGAGGGAGAACCTCTCCTTTCCTTCTAGTAATTTGCAAGACTGTAATATTGCTGTAATTAATTATTCACCGCTCTTCCAATCCAGAGCGGTGCAGAACAAAGGAATAAACTGTTTCCTTTTAGGAGGCAACGTCTTGGAAATCAAAACCCCAATGTACAGCACATATGAGACACCTGCATGATTATCATAATTAATTTAATTACAAGTATTTGCTCACTTTTGAAAGATGAAGAGCATTAAATACTAGATGTCTCTTTCTTTAAGAAAATATCACTAGGCACGTTACAGCAAGGCATTTTGAAAGCAGATCGGTTCCCATTTGAGCAGCAGCCTTCATACAGAGCGTGATGAATTCACCCCCTGCAACTTCCACCACATCACTTTCAATTAACGTAAGAAACAAGACAAAGAGCCGGACATGTGCAAGTGTCTCTGCCTCGGCTGTGGGAGGCTCCCATGACCAGCCAAACCGGGACAGAGCTTAATATGGCAAATGACTGCAAGCCACGTTCAGCACGCAGATCTAATTTTCTATGTGGAACGAGCGAAATTGCAATTTGCAGGTGATGAGTTCAAAAAGGGAATTTTTTTTTTTCCTGTGTTCTGACAAAAAAACCCCACAGTGATCTTTTGCATGACCAGGGCTGAAGTACTCCTGTCGCAGAAATGCACCCTCTGTTTCTTTCCACACCAGCAGTGTACGCGCTTCCTCCTCCTGGGGAGGCACGGCCCAGGGGACTGCTCCTGCGCGGCCCTCCCCTCCTGCCGGCAGGGCTGCAGGTGGGAGTGCAACTCGTCCTTACATACGCTTTAATGGCCTTTTTATTTATTTTATATTCCTGCACCGTCTCCAAAAGAGCAAAGCTCCGAAGTGGCGAGCTAAGAACGAGGCGAAGCAGATGTCAATGAGGGACAGAGGCGAGCAGCCCGCGGGAAGGGCAGCGGTGCGGCACAACCGGCACGGCGCTTCTGCATCAGGACACTGTCGCGACAGGGACGGCTGCCACGTCCTGCCGATAGCAGCGATGTCCCTTCTCTGACAAAGGGCACGGATCACCCAAGGGGGCTGGGGCACGGCGTGGCTTTGTGCCCCGCAGCGGATCAGCAGAGAAAAGGGTCTGGTTTGGCTGGTGCTGTGGTATTGATCTCTCCGAGCAGAAATTAATGGGAGTGTTTCTCCTCTTTATTGCTCCAGGGCTGGCTGTCCAGAGGAAAAAAAAGGAGTCTGTCTGTGATGCTCTTTGCAGTTAATTCTTATGGCAATGCACACCCAGGTTTTTTTTCTGTCTTCCTTTCTTCCCATTTTTAAATGTACACGCTTAAAACATTTTGCCCACTGGGTACGGTTTGGAAAGGAATCTTCAGTCCTTAATACTGGGCAAGATAATTTCTGATAGTACAGGGGAACAGTGAAAGAACGAGGCTTAAATTATCCCGCCCTCCCTCTGAGAAAGGGCGCACATTTGCAGTAGTAAGTAACGAAGGAAAATTATTACTCTCAGTGTCTAGATACAGCTCTCACCTGGTCTGTCTTCTTCCAGACTGAAGATGTATCTATCCTTTTCTCAACACGACAGGTTACGAAGCTTAGAAGGTTTTGGTGGCTGTTTTCTAAATGGAGCGCAACTTTTCCTATTTAAGTGCTGCCTCTATAAATGCATGGTAAACATCTAGGAATATATATAGTGAGTGGCTTTCAGATCTGCCCTGGTTTGTTATATCAGCAGTTTTCTTGTCCTTACTCTATTTCTGGCTTTTGTTTAAATGTTCTCCCCTGATAATTGAATATGTAAAACTCCAACCTTGCGAGCAGCAAGGGATCAATGAGGGCTGATGTTGAGCACAGCAAATATATGGGCTAATGGCTCCGGTTTTATCGAGCCCATTTAACACCTCGTGACAAGGGCCTGGTCCTCCCCTCTCTGGCACCCTACATGTAAATCTGTCCCCGTCCCCAGCAAGATGAACTCGGCTTTAACTTTGGTCGTCGGAATCTTTTGTGTGCCCGACTTACAGAGTTTGCTGAATCAGGGCCTCACCAAGATGTATATCTAACGGAGTCCAGTATTTGGGGGGGAAAGGGACAAACAGACAGCAGCAGAGGCGTGTGGGCTGTACCTGCCGGCTCCTGGGGCCCTGTGGCCGCGCTGCCGCCAGGAGGAGGGTTTAACCCGGCACCTCACACCAAATCTGAGCTGCCCCAAGCCCTGGGGTCGGTGCCGCACCAGCCACCCCACCAGCCAAGAGGCCAGTGGGCCCCCAAAGCCCAGCTCACCGCAGCAGGACGTTTGGCCAGGACAGGCGAGCAGGCGAGTCCCTCCCCATTCCCAGCCCTGCAACAACTGGAGCCCTCAAAGTCCGGGATTTCAGGAGTCGGGAGGCTCACACCCCCCTCCTGCAGCCTCAGGCCAGCCGGCTTTGCCAGCGGGATGTGCACGATGTGGAAAACCTCTTCCCTGCATCCATCCGTTTTTCTGAGGTAGCATTAAGTGGAGTTGTAATCTCATATTTAGGTTTGTTTGAGTTATGAGTTTGTTCTCTTTTCCACCGCCTGCAAACTTGTCATAGCTGTAGGCCTACCTTTCTAAACCCACCTGGCATTGTGCATGCCGTGAAATTCTGGAAACTACTCTTTATTAATGGTATAAATCAAACCCTAACTTTTATTTCCTAACCGCTAGTGGGGCATACGTGCTTCTAATACCTTCCTGGCACCCCCTGCCCTGCCCAGCTTCCCGGCTGCGAGCAGAGGGATGCGCAGCCACCTGCGGGGCTGCCTGGCTCCCCCCGGCTCCGTCCCAGGGCACCGAACTCAGGCTCTGGATCCTCTGCCACGACGGGCACTACAGAGCCTTGATTTGGAGAACAAGGACGCTCTGGCATGTTATGGGCACCAGCAAAAAAAGACTTGATCCATTCTCGATTGGAGTTTTGAAAATGTTGGATATTGTGATTACTTTTTCCTCTCCAAAATTTTTCTGCCTTTCTTTGGAACCCTTTGTTTTCTTTTGTTTACATTCTCTTTTCCTTTTCCATGGTCTTGCACAAGAAGAACATGAATTTCTCACCCTCAGTTTTTGGCAGGGGTTTGAAATAAGGAAATATAATGCTGTCTTTCCTTTTGTGCAAGTATGTTCAAATTCCGTTTCACTTTTTGAACAAATCAGTTCAAATCCTGTTCTTCACTTTTTTTCCCTTCCCAACTATTCTTATGCCGATCTCAGGGTATCTGTTTTCAGCAAAGCTGATCAGGCCACCACCACTCTGCCCAGGCCACCACCATTCTTCTCAGCACCCCTGGCCACCAGCTGCCCTTAGCCAACAGTGAGGCTCTTCAAAGACAAGATCACCTTGTTTATCAAATCCATCCGTGTGTCTGCGTGTACGAGTTGAGCGTGCTTGGCTTGCGTTTTCTCCATCCATCGAGAGGCATCAGTCATGGTGGGCTGAGTAACGTTTTCATTCCCCGCCCTGCCATTACAGTGTGGCGGTTGAGATCTGGGCATGGGGAACACACAGCCTGAATCATCCGGCACATAGAGGGGCTGCGTGAACGCAGCAGGCTGATGGCAAAGATGCAGGGGATTGGGAAAGCCTGCCTCCCAGTTTTATGCACAAGAAGTGGGAAATTACATGCTTTCTGACTGCAAAAATTTTGAATGGCAAGCGGGTTTCACTGGGAGGTGTTGAGGAAAGCTTTTCATCGCTCAAAGGTTTTCTCTCTCCGGCACTCACCGTGGCTGGGGATTTCCGGAGGAGCCGGGGAGCAGGTGCCCAGTTCCCACCGGATGGCCAAGCCTCAGCAGCTCCGCAGGGCTGCTCGTCCGCCTCCTGGGCAGGCAGCAGCAGCCGGATCCCAGCTGGCGTGACCTGGCAGAGCCCCCTCGGTTTCGGTGGCACCGTACTGCTTGCTGAATGCTGAACTTGAAATGCTGGCCTTGCCCTGGTCACTCAGGTCCCCGGTGTAGAGGACTGTCCATGAGAAACACACCAGTGCTTCCCCATATTCTCTTTTGGACACAGCAAATTTTTCTGGAGCTAGGTGTTTGTCTTGGGAGAAGGCACCAAAGTGCCTTCAAAGTTCATGACAGAGAAACTTTCTCAGGAAGAACCTACAGCATTTACTCCAAGCGCTTGTGCTCTGGATTTGCCCACAGAAATTGTGGGGAAATTTGCCCCACAGTATCAAATGAGAATTTTTTTCTTAGCTTTCCTGCTGCCTGCAGGCACCCCAAGACTTTCAATAGGCTTTAGGCTTGTTCATCAGGCCTAGCTGCGTCCTGGGCCACTTTATAAGTCTCTCATTTAAGTCTCCAGTCTCTCATTTGAGTTTCTCAAAACTATGTGTAGACGTTTGTTGATAATTCTTCAAAACAAGCAGATAAGTAGGTAAAAAAAACCAAGTAGGTAAAAAAATATTCCAGACCTATTTTGCAGAAACTAGGATTAAAAACAATACTTTTCTTTAGCTGCACAGCTATTTGAAGAGGGATGTCTGGCCCTATTAGAGATCAATGATTGGCGTGAGCAGCACCTGGCTGTTACACAAATCAGCAGGAGCCAACCTCTGCTGGTTTGCAGAGCTGTGAAAAGCCTGAGAGCCGGCGAGGATCAGCTCGGTAAGCCACCTCTGGTTTTATGCTATCAGTGATTACAGTCACGTACTCTTGAAGGTCTTCTGGCTTGGGGTATCATCCTGCTTTTTATTTCCTGTGGGTTTTTAAGTGTCCGAAACAGCAGTCAAAGCTGCTAGCAAGGACGTGCTCCGTGTGAGTGGGTGCTGGCCTGGTAGGTCCAGATAAACACTAGTAAGGGCTGGTCGTGTTATGCGCGGCTTCCCACCAGCCTGTAGGTGGTTTCTCATTCTCTTACTGGTTGCACAGAGTTGTAGAAGCTCTTGGGACCTCTGCTGCTTGCTCAGCCAGAACACACGCTGGGAGAAACCTGTGGGTCCTGAGGAATCCCATTGTTTTCACACGGAACTGTTGTGAAAGCAACCAAATGAATGGGCTGGGGAAGCCAGACTTGTGTAATGACTGTGCTGTGAAGGGCACAGATCATGTGTGTGTCCTCCCATCTATGAATTCAGTGTTTAGAGACCCAGCAGGGCTGGGGGACACTGCCCCGGGGGCTCGCCTGACCCGCGCCTCCCGTGTGCCGAGGTGCAGCAGCCCTGTACCACTGCATCCTCCCCAGAAAGAGATCTACCGGTGCGGAGCATCCCTCTCTTGTCATTCATCATTCTTCCCCTTAAGGAAGTGAGAAGGATATTCGAATGTGTTCTGGACATTGCCAAATTACAGGCAAAATACACCGTTCAAACCCTGCCTCTCACAAATAAGGCCGGATCCTCAGCTGCGGTAGGCACCTTTTAAAATTATGTATGTGGAAACAGTCCCCCAAACTTCATCCGGTTTCCTTCACTTATGTCTAGAAACCTAAAATTATAATCAGCGCCAAATTGTAGCTGGGATTGTATTACACGATTGCTTAGATCCTTTTTGCTGCTCTTGAATTTTCATTTTCTACTTTCTTTCCACAGGATGTGACATGTAGTGCTCAGATATATTCCTGTAGCTGCAGGATGAATATCACCTTCTTTAATATAGTTTAATGGGACTTTCTTTCCTTTTCTAATCCCATGGAAACAGGAGTTGTACTGGATAAGATCACACATGAATGTTACCATAATTTTGCTCTGTGTCAAAGATATGATCTCATCAGAGCTTGACTGTATCGCTAATTTGAGAAAAGGGCACGAGCATTAAAGCTGAGATATGCAACCTTTAGCAATCCTTCAGTTTGTATGGAAGGTATCTGGAATGCAAATTGTTGGGCATTATGCTCTGAAACGTTCCAATAACTTTTGAACTGCAAAATTATGTGACTGTCAGAAATGAGGTCACTTCTACCCCTCCTCCTCCCCCTGCAAAGCTGAAACACTGCTGGTAAGGGAAAGGTGAATGCTGTTAGTATTCAAATGGATTTCCTTTTCCGTATGAAAAATGGAAGACTTCATTTCTAAAAGTAATTTTAGTGTTAAGCTACCTATTTATGGCGGGTTCTGCACTCAGCTTGTATGCAGTTGATTTGTAAATATTCTTTCTAACCAAAGGCTAAATCTTGGCCCTGGCTCTAAGACGTGCACAGGGAATAAACCCATGTGACTGGGTATAATTCCAACAGAGGAATTGCTTCTCTGTTTTGTTGGCTCCCAGGGGATACCAAACTTCTGATGACTTTGGGAACTGAGGGGTGGAGCAGTACCAAGCAAGCCCTGGTACAGTGTCTCCAGCTGGGCACCCAAAAGCCAAGGGATTTGAAATTGAACCTCACTTTAGACAACATAGGCCATAAAATAATTCATTTAGAAGCTTGAACCTAGTGGATAAATCCCTCTTTGGCTGTGGTAGCTGCTGGCAACACTTGGAGCTCTGCATCTCTGGCCTGTGCTCTGGTCCAAGTTTTGTTGCACAGCCTGGTCCTTCCAGTGACCTCTAAGGCATCTCTCCCAGTTCCCTTCTGGCCAAAGGAGGCTTTGGTTTTTCCCTGCAAAGTTTCACCACCACCCTTAGTTTTATTGGAAAGGCAGGAATGCCAGGGAGAAATGCTTTTGCAAACCTTAGCCCATGTTTTTATCATTCCTCAGAACCTGTCACTTATTCCACCCTCCTAAGATATAAATCTGGCCAGGCGCAAGATAGAAGCTCATATTTGCCAGCTCTTCACCACTGCACAAGCGTGGTCTGTGCTGCTGCTTCCAATAGCTTGGGAAATGCTAATATTACAATTTTTTTTTTTGGTGGGATGGGCTTTAAATGCTGACAGGTTTAACAAGCGTAACGGCTCCCTTCAAATCCTTGGTGGTCAAATTCAGCTTGCCAAGTGGCAAATAGGGCACAGTCTGTGTGTTTTCATTAAAGAACGAACGCTGGGGTTGGTGTTGGCACTCAGTTTGCAGGTCCCTGTAGCTGTCCTGGGCCGCAGCGGAGGAGGGTAGTGTGGCAGCAGCCTGTTCCCCTCACGAATGCCGAGGTTTGGCTGCCGTTGGTCCTGCCCTCCGGCAATGCTCTGGATAAACCCGGATTTGCAGAAGGGCCTAACGGACTTAGGATCCTGAATCCTGCTGAGTTATATGGGGGAATTCCAGTGCTGATGAAACTCTTGGCAGAAGTTTTCCTGGGCTCCCGACAACCCCAGTCTTTTCTCTGTGGGAGGCAAGTACCCCATCATGGCCCCGAACCATCTCCTTCCCAGTCCTGCCCGAGAGCGTGGGAAGGCTTTGACTGTTTCTCTCTATACGCAGGGAAAACAGTGCAAAAAGGCTGTGCAGAATTAATAATAGAGTTTATGGATGTGGCTAAACATGATTGAAATGATGCTTGTAAATGTGGCTAGAACTTGACAGTGGCTCTTTAAAAGTGAGTAATACCACTTTAATTGTTATCCTTACTGCTATAGATCACAATAAGGTTATGCTGATGGAACCATCAAGCATAGTAAATGTTGTAAGTACAATATGTTAGTACTAATTATAGAGTAATTTAACAACAATGTATATGAAGAGGGCAATTTTGCATGCCAATTCACCATAGTAAATTTAATTGTATGGAAGAAGGGGAAGGCAAAATATTTTCGAAGAGTACAAGGATAGATACTGGGTTGCTCTTCTAGTGCCGGTGGCATTCCTGACTCCTTTTGAAAGGGTCGCTGCCATTTGGCCTTACGGAGCATCCCTCTGGTATGTGTGTCTTTACAGGGCACGGGAGATTTCGGGCTGACTGAAGGACAACAGCTCGGATTCTTCTCTGCTAAAGCAAAAATATGTCATTTTTCATTGAGGGAGGTAAGCTGAGAGTTGTAGTGATGTGAAATGTTAATGGAGAACGCGCACAAGAATTACACCTATGGAGGGCAATGTATAAATAGGCCCCTTTTGGGTTTTTTTTCTTTTTATCAGGTTGCGAGAAGTCAGAAGCTGTTACTCACTGAAATAAACTGTCTAATAGCTTTGACCTTTTTCCCCCTTCCAATTATTGTAATTTACAGACCTGAGAAAGGATGGAATTTAAGAGGAGTTTCATTGTTTTGGGTGAAGTAACTTCTCTTGGCCTTTACCTCAAAGATTTGGTTCTTATTTATACTGCAGTTGCCTTCGACTGTTCGGGAATCACAAAGGGACACTGGGGAGTTTGCGAATGTCACTTCTGTGCTCTTTAAGGCCCCTGCTTGCAGTCAGGGTGACCCAGGTTGCCTCAGTGTACGCGAGCCCCCAGGCTGTGGCTCTCGAGGGTGACAAGGAGGGGTCACCTTGTGTCCCCCGGGGATGGCGACTGGCCCAGCCCCTGCTCCTCCCCAGGCATCACTTCTGTGGATGCTCCAGACTGCAAGCAAATGCATCCAAGCCCTTTGAGTGATTTCCTGATATTCTGCAGGCTAACTCGGAAAAAGAATTAAGTTCAAATCTCCACTGGCTGACTGGCTCGTCCTGGTGAACTGGCCACTGCTCTCCGTTATCTGATGGTACCTCGGCAGGTCCTGGGATGCGCCAGGCAGAGAAACCTCTTCCGGCTCGGGGGGTTTTGGGGCAGATGCCACCCTTTTGTCCCACAACTTTAATGCCAGCACAATACAAAGGTGAATTAAAAGACAAATAACTGTGGCTGATGAACAAATGAGAGATCCAGAAAATCCCTACTAGTTCAGTTTCCTAAAAGTAATTTCCTCTACCTTGCTTTGTTCAGATTTCCTTTGTCACAGAGAAGAAAGCAAATTCCCCAGGTGAAAATGACTCTTGACATGTCTGCAAGAAGGCCAAAGTGATTACAAGAGATAAGTGTGGCTCAATAAGTATATACTTTATTCATTGCTATGTCTGATCTATGTATTTTTCTTCCAGTGTGCTCTGTGTAAAAATTCAATTTGTGTTTTACTATGTGTCAGTATCAAGTCATTTTTTCCTATGAATTATCTCATCCTCTTGGAAAAACGAAAAGTGAAATAGACTTTTAAATAGTAAAAAATTATTTACATTGTTGCCTTTCATCAGACGCACCAATTATATATAGCACAAGGGTTTTAAAGAACATATATATAATTTGTGAAAAACACTAATATAATTAAATTCTTGTTAAACGCAGCACATGGAACACTTATTCCTGTGTTTCTCTTTCAGGATGAGATTGAACTCCGCCTGTAACAACAGCATCTGTATTGTAAGAGCTGGCGTGTGGATGGTGCATTGCAGAGCACCCCGACAGAGATGTGACTCGTGGATCGTGCCTCCTTCAAGAGAGAGAAATGGCTCAAAGCCCCGTGCTGGGACCTGGGGGACTTCTCGTCTGGCCCTGCAACTCTTCAGGCCGTAACAGCTAAACCTGGTTTTTATTTATATGTGCTTCCTAGCAATAATTTTAACTTCCAGGTCTTGTGAAAAGAAGAGAGGAAATAACCACACAGGACTGGAGAGAGACACTGGCAGACGTGTTGCCCTCTGGGGAGGACGGAGACCTGTTAAAGCCACTCAAGGAGCACCCGGGGAAACCTCCTCCCTGCTTTCTTCTCACCTTAGGAAATGTGAGAATAGAAACCAGTCCATAAGGAAGCTAACTCGCTGTTCCTGGAGCCCCTCCTTAAAATCATTTCATCCAAGGCAGTCTTGGTGATTTGCCCGTTATCTCACCAGTCTCGCCTCCTACTAGGAGCCATTCGGAAAGAGATTTCCCCAGGGGCTATTAACTCTGGCTGTGATTCCTTCTTATGTTTGCTAATTCTTCTCTTGCCTTAAATTGATCTGATACAGATATTACAGAGATAATGAGTATAGGGTAAGCCTACTCGGCTGCATCTCCAGCGATTGCAAGTATTCCATGGCCCTAATGGGGCACACGCTCTACCGGTACATCTGCTGTTGAATGTATACTGTTTTTTCCTGTTAAGAGTAATCTTATATGGTACCTATTCATTGTAAAGAATGATTACAGGAAGGATTGCCTCTGAATAATGCAAGAACTCTGGAGTCTTAGAAAATGGAAAACTGTTGATAAATCTGTTGTAGCTGAAAACAAAATTGAAACAAACTTAAAAATATTACTCTGGTCTTTTACCCAAGGTGAGTAAATAATTTTTAGTGGAGGCCAGCTCACATCCTAACTGTATTTCCACTGAATGTCTCAGTTAATTTATAGAATGGCTACTGTACGTGACTAATGGGTGAAATCTCATTGTTTATGCCAACGCTGTTGTAGCTGCAGGGCTGGGCCAATGCTTCTTGTTCCTCTTGTTTATTCCTCATAGAACAGTTTGGGTTGAAGGGACCTTTAAGGGCCATCTAGTCCGAGCCCCTTCCATGAGCAGGGGCGTCCTCATCCAAAATAGGTTGCTCAGAGCCCCATCCAGCCTGGCCTGGGATGTTTCCAGGGATGGGGCATTGGTGACCTGGGCCAGCAACTTGCCATGCCACGTGTGTTAATATAAAGGTATGTCAAACGTGCTCCAGTGTCCTCAGCACGTTGCGGAGCAGACTGGAGGACCTTGCTAGCACGCTGTCCCTCAAACGTTGGCATGCTGCCCCCAGGCACGTCTCTAGCGAGCCTGGTTTTATCCCTTTCTTCTTTCAAACCCAGTTTAAAGCTCTTTTGATGAGCCCTGCCCGCTCCTGTGCAGAGAGATCCCTTTCCCACTTTGAGAAAGGCGCACCGCCCCTGTCACCAGCAGGCCTGCTGTGCGCGGGCCGACTTGCGATCGAAAACCCGCAAAGTTCCGCTGCTGAGGCCGTGCTCGGAGCCAGCTATTGATCTGTGGGGTCCTCCTGGTCACTCCCCGCAACCGGGAGGAGCCGGGGGGGGGGGACGCGCCTTGCGCTCCCGGTCCCCTCACCAGCCTCCCCGATGCCGCGGCCCCGCCGCCGCTCCCGCCCCGCGCTCCCCCACGGCCGGGGCTCGCCCCCGCGGCTGCTGGCCCCGCCCGCCCCTCCGCAGCCGCGGGGCTTCCGCTCCCGGAGGTCACCGGTTCGGGACCCGCCGCCCCCCGCGCTGCGCCGCCGATCGGGCCGGCGCCGGGGCTGCTCGCCGGGAACACTGGGGCTGGTGTCGGTTACTCCGCGTTCGGATCTCCCGCCGCCGGCCCTGTCCCCGCCCAGGTCTCCTCAGCCGCTGACATCAGCTGCCAACTAATTTCAGATTTAGCAGATGGAAGTAAGTGCGCTCTATCAGCTCGCCCTTTACCTGCCCGCCGTCCGTCCGCAGCACACACCCCGTGGCCAGCGGATCCGCGCCCAGGCGGCTGCTGACAGGGGAACCGGCGGCCCCGGGGGCGCTGCGGGGGTGTCCACCCTCAGCCATGGCGGTGTCGAGCCATGGGTGCGGGGAAGGCAGCAGGGCCGGGGGGATAACGTGGTGTGTTGGGGCGCAGAGCGTGAGGGACGGGACAGGGGCCCTGCCCGGGAGCGCCCGCCACAGCCCTCTGCGCCGTGTGGGTCGGCCTTGTCCGGCCAAAACGGGCTTGTGGCCCAGTGACGATGTTCTTGGCTTCTCTGGCATCGTCTGTTCAAGGAGGTTGCCAAAACCGATGTGCTTCTGCCAAGTCCGTGGTTGCGTTCGGCTGGGTCCAGCCAGCACGTGGCTTGCCTCAGGAGGGGAAGGACGGGGTATCGGACAAAGTACAGGAACACATGCCATTTCCATGAATATTTGGTTTATGTTCCTCCATAACATTATTATATATGATATCTGGCCTATGCAACAATTTAAGTTAGCACAGCCTTTTTAATTCTCATTTCTGTTTCACACAGAGCCAACGTGTGGGTCCTCCAGTTCCTTCTGCTTGACCCTCCTGGAGGAGGCAGTGACTATAATGGCTGTGATACTTGTTTCTCTTGCTAATCTCATTATCATGAAAACCTTTTGAAATCGACGCTACTTAATTGCAGCGCGTTCCCCTCTATTTGCCCTTTTGTGTATCCAAACCCAAGTCACTTCATGACTCCCTTGTCTGTTTTATTGCACAGATAGCAATATAAAAATATCATTGAGGTATCTCTTCAGACTTACGACTTGCACTTAGAAATCTTTTTTTAATGTTTCCTTGCCATGGACTGTTTATCAGTTGTAATGGGTTTTTTAAACAACCTTTTTATTACCCTGAAATGGCTGAAGGAGATGATCCTCAGCAGTTGATAAACCAAAAAAAATAATCTGTTTGAAGTCTACAGAATGGTGGTAACTTTTACCAGCTCAAGAAATGGTCCTTGACAGCACTAGAACAGCAGGATGCCTGACTCCTGAGCCGTATAACTTTATGGCAAAACTCAGGTGAATTCAGTGGGGGTGAGAGCAGAGAATGAGATGCTTTTTATCTGGTCTTGAAAGCAACAAAAGCTCTCCAAACTTATTGGCATGCTTTTTCTTTAAAATCTGGTTTCTTTGAGTGCCATTTACTGATCATTTAAATACCCTTTTTTTTGGTCTTGTCCCAAATTGAAAGGTTGCTCCGCTGCCCCTTTTGGGGTTTAGATTTAATACCCTGGATGACAGGAGGAGTTTCTAGGAGAAGAACTTTGAGGGCTCTGTGGCACAGACTTACTCATCCTCCCAACAGAAATAGAGCAGATGTTTTGTCTTTTAACGTGCCTGATCTTTGCCATAACAAATGTAGTTTTGTCTTTAGTAGCACCTTTAGTGGTGGGTATGACTGTGTGTGGATAACAGCCCTCCCTGCACCATGAGGGGGACTGCTGCTTTCTAAGGAGATGTTCTCAGTAGCTGCTGTTTCCTCCCCCCTCCCCTTTCACTTCCTTTTCCTACAAAGCCCATGAAGTAAAAGTACAACAAAAGGATGGAAACCCAAACCAAACGGTCCCATTTCAAATGTTAAGAAAGTTGCTGTACGATTTGCTTCTCTCGTAGGTGATACTGGACCATGGTTTGTGAGATTCGTGCCTAGAGACAGATGTAAAAAAAAAAAAAAAGAATAATCTTTTTGGCCTGCAGAGACTTTTGATTAAGCCCTAATGCTGTCTGCTCCTTCAGGGACCCCCTGCGTGTCGCAAAGATGACAGCCCTCCTTGCGGTGAAAGCAAAGTGCTGCCAAAGCAATGACTCCGTGGTATGGGATGGGATTCCTCTCCATCACTCTCCTCTGTCCCTGCCCGATTGGGGCTGGGAGTGAAATGCTTGCTGAGCGCTTCTGCCCCAAAGGTCGCTTGTCATTGACAATGATGGTAACCATCCTGCTTGTCACTGGCAATTTGGTGCGAGTTTCCCGAAGGAGAGCAAGCAGAGCTGAGGGTGGGCACCCGAGAGGTGCCGTGGTGGCCCCATGCCCTGGACCCTGCAAGTCAGTCCTCTGCTCCGTGCAGGGACTGCAGCCCCTGGGGGCTGGCATCCTCGAAGATGGGTGGCAGTGGCCCCTCTCTGTTACCCCTCATCATCTATCCCGTGCGGTGCCCTTCATGGGTGCTCACCTGTTGGGAACCGAGCTCCTGGGGGCACTGCTGGGAGAGGGCAGAAATGGGCAAGAAGGGAGCAGTGACAGCCCCACAGTCCCAGGGATGGCGTGGGGAGCATCCGGCGTCCACAGAGCAGTCAGGGCCATTTGTAAAACATTATTTTGTAGGTGGAAAGTCTGCCCTTATTTCATTGATTGCGAAGTTAAGGGGCCGGCTTTCTAAACCCCTGCCAGCTTGGCAAATCCCAGCCATGCTGTGCCAGGCTGCCTGGCACAAGTTTCCTGCTTTGCAGAATCCCAGCACCTCTGGTTGCTCCTGGTCTCATCCTGCAGCCTCTCGCTGCCCGGCAGATTGGGGGAGGGTGGGGGGGGTGGGTTGGAGATAGTGACCCCAGTGATCCCAGCCTGTGCGGCATCCTTTAAAAGCGTAGCATCCTTTAAAAGCGTAGCATCCTTTAAAAGCGTAGCATCCCGAGGAAGGTTTTGCCCCTCTTGCCCATAGACCTGCAGGGCAAGACTCCAGCCCAGCTTCTGCAGTCTTTCAACTCCTGTATCACACTGTTCCTTTGCAGAAGCTGCTGATAGGATTCATTGTGAAAAGTGCACTAAGATGTAAGGTGAAAGCCAAGTAAAGTTTAAAATTGCCAGATGCAGAATCTGGAGAACAGAAAGCCCATAGAGGCTGAAGGGGAGCTAACAATGGCCTTTTAGTTTAAAGTCAAATTCAGAGGAAACTAAAGAGACCATTTTCAGTCCCAGGCAGGTCATGCTGCATTGTTGCTTCTTTAATGTTGCCTCTTAATGGCTGTTAGGTTAGTTTAGTTCCATTAATGTCTCGGTGCAGCTTTTGACCTGGACACTTTTTTCTCAGGAGTATTCTTCAAATGTTTTTCCAAGTGCCCCATTTACCCTTTAACGATTGTTGCCTGCGCCCCATACCTCAGTGAGGATGGAGTATTCGGCACCTTCCTGTTACCTTTGGACTAATGGAGTCACCCTTTTGTAAGCTTTCTGTCTCCTTCCCAAAGTCTATTTGCGGAGCACAGGATGCTCAAAGGGCACGTGCCTGACTGGTAGGGAATCCAGCCTGATCATCTCCTCGTCTGGAGTCTTTCCATGGCTACAACAACCTTGTTTTATCGATCGCTGGAGACATGCTCATGACTTTTAAAAACCATTTATGGCTTTTGTTAAAAGTTATTTAATTCAGGTGTTGACAGGATGGCTCCTGGCAGTGTTCCCCAAGTCTAAGCAGACCGTACAGAGAGGGAATAACGGGCACTTTGGTAATGGAAGGCATCCTGCAAAGGTTTACATGTGTGTAACACACACGCTAACAGTCCACGCGCTTCTTTAGCGTGATATTTAGCATGAAAGTGAAGGAGATAAAAATCAGGAGATTTTTATCAGGAGAGAAAGTCCCCGCTTTCCGCCACCAGCACTACCAGGTACAGCTCGTGCTGGCAGCAGCTTGCGGTGGTGACAGCGGTGGTGACAGCCCTCCCTGCAGCCAGCGCCTGCGCAGGTTTTCTTCCCAGTTCTTACCAAAAGAAAATCCTAAATTGTCCTAAAACTGCTAACTGATGTGGAGAATAATTCGTACCCCTTTTCACATTGACATAAAAATTTAAGAGGCATAAAAATAAAGATCTCACAAAGGAGAGATATAATTTCTTTAAAGTGGCTTTCTCAACTGTGTGGTAAATTATGGTTTCAAGGTAAAAAGAAACATGATTATTTTTGAAGCTGAGGCAGACAAGCATAGCCTTTTCTGTACAGTCTTGTTTTCTTTATTTTAGTCAATGAACAGACACTTGGAAGATACAGAGCACTACTTTTTGCGGAAAACATCAGGGAAGAAATCTGAATGGAGCGCAGATATAGGGGATTAATGAATTAGTGGCACAAAGGAGAGATGCAAAGCATGTACCAATGCCGGAAAGAGACTGAACAGTCCCTTATCTTTAAGCTTGTCAGATAGCAGAGCAGTTATTTCTAGACTGAATTCTTAGAAAGAAAACATTGTTCAGTGACAAAAAAAATTTACAAGGCTGTTTTTAATTTGTGAGAAAATGAGGCAATATGAGAAAGCTTTGCTTGGCTGAATTTACTAAATCGGTGTGTTTTCTTTGCTGAGGCCGAGGCTCTGTTTTGTGTACATTGCTGTTAAAACCAGGCTGAAAGTTGTATTTTGGGTGCAGCGCCCAGGTCAGCGTGGTCGCGGTGACCACACGCGCACGGGGCCGTTCCTCCCTCTCCTCCCCCGTGGCCGGCACCCGGCTGTGCCCGGCCCGTGGGCGCCAGCGGGTCCCAGAGCCTCTCTGTCCCTTGGCGGGACACATCACGGCTATGGAGGTAGACTAAGAAAACAACATGGAGTGATCAAAGTGCTTGAGCTACAGCCGCCACGAGCGACCGTGGAGTCACCCCTGCGCCGGGGTTTGGTTTTCCACGGAAACGCTGACAGACTGGGTCGCTGAGCTTTGATCGGGGCAGCTTGCTGTAACCATGGGTTCACCTTCAGCCCCAGGGCTCACAGTCCTCAGGACCAGGCTGGTGGTAGACCCTTCTGAAAAGGGACAAGTAGCCTTAACAAAGCACAGCATCAGCAAGAGTTAATCCCAGTAACACCATGCCAAAAAGTTCCCACTCCTGCCTTTAATCAGTCATCACAGGGCAGGAGTCTTTCCCTTTCTCTTCTCCATCAGGATTAACAGATTTAATCACTTTTGAGATGCTTCACCTGTCTTCTGGTACACCAGGTGTTTTTCAGAGGTGAGAATAAGATGCTTGGGGCTGGTGAGGGGCCAGTGGTCTTCACAGCTAGGGCAGGTCCTCCTCCTCCTCTAAATGAGGTGCTAACTCTGTCCTGCTGTGGAGGGGCTGGGCTGGTCCTCAGGTGCTGGTGGGGTGGAAGGGGAGAGATGATGGTGAGACCGGCCGTGGCACAGACCCCTGGCTCCTGTCCCCAGGGGAGCTGGGATCTTGTGGCTGAGGGGGTTGTTTCACCGCTGTTGGTGGGCTGTGCTGTGGTGTGGCAATGCTGCTGTGGCAGCTGCTGGCCCCTGCCCCTCTGCGGCCAGGGGCTGTGGTGGTGGTTTTACTGTGCCCTGAGGCTCTGCCCGCCTGGACTGAGACAGAGAGTGGGCGCTTTGGTGAAGGAAGCTCCTGGCGAAGTGGGAAATGCTGGAGAACTGCAGGACTGCTGGCTCGTGTGGGTTTGTCAGGACTCCGCTTGGCTCTGTAAGTAAAACGTTTTCATTTTGTTGGTGCTCAGCTCTGGGGAAGCTTTCAGCTAGAGCAAAGGCTCAGATTCACTAGGGCAATGACTTTGTCAAAATACAATCAGTGCTTAGAAATCCAGCTGTCTTGGGGGGCAACTGCTAGTGCACGTGCTGTGTCAGGTGATTTCTTGGCTGTTGAACGTAGCTGCTGGGTTGGCAGGACACTGGTCCTTGCTTGCGGTGTTGAGGACTCGGTGTCACCGGCTCCGGGGAAGCAGAGGGGTCCCTCGGAGCTGGGTCCCGGCGGCCCCTCCTGCACAGCCCCTTCCCCGGGGCCTGCTCTGGTGTTACCGGCTCGCCCTGTCTTTATGCGAGAAATCAAAGATGTCGCTTCCACAGAAGAATCTGTGCTTTTCCTGTGTGTTTTGGTGCTAGCCCTGTTCATGGTGTTGTGTTGAAAGGACACGGAATGTATTTGTTTGGTTAATGTTGTATGTTCTCCTTTGAAATGATGAACCAAGGAAGAACGAGGCACTGCGCAGCTGGGGCGTTATTTAAATCTGTTTGGAAGCCTCATGCTAATATTTAGATTGCTTGTCATTTTAATTGAAATATTTACTTCTGGGAAGGTGGAAGATAGAGGCGTTATTCAAAACTTCATGGCGTTGACACAGCCACGGTGGGTGATAAATACCAACTCGCAGAAAAGCTAAGTACATAGAAGCATTTTCTCTAGAGGCTCAGCAATGAGAAAACAGTGAGCTGAAATGTTTTAGTTATGTGTTGGAAAAATTAGCAAGAGCCTGCATTAATTGAAATTTAGTTCTTTATGTATATCAGTTCCTTATCCTTCTGGGATTCTGAGCAGTAAGAAAGAGATGGAGCAACAGATTAAGCTAAATGTTGGCAACGACAGAGATAAATTGAGGCTTTAAAGCATGCGTTGAGACAAATTACTATTAAAAACCTGCTCACTTTTTTTTTCTTGACTTCTTTTAAGACCAAATATTCACTAATACAATAGACCTGCTGTTTGTAAACCTGACCATGGCAGGTACAAAAGGGAGTCTAAGCTTTGTGTATGGGATCACGTTAACGCTTGAAAGCGGATGCTGTGGCACCCTTCCACTCTCTCTTCTCAACACCTTTCCTCAAATTCCTTCTTTGCCGTATTATCCTCTGCAAACTGAGACCTGATAGCGTGGAGGGTGGCAGAACCGTGGCTGGTGCTCTCTGCCTGTCCCGGCAAGCCTCGGTGGCTGCTGCAGGGACTGTCCTCTCGCTGCCCGTGCCACACAGCGGGGCTGGGGTGTCTGGATCTAACAGCCAGGGTAAAACCAGGAGAAAGACTTTTGTCCGCTTTGGGTCAAGTTGGTCTTAAGGTCTTTATGGTGTGTTTGAAACGAAACGTGTATTTTATGCGTAGCTCATGTAGAATAAGCCAATTTGGTATTTTGTGGTGGTGTTCTATTAATTTCCATCCCTTTCTGTCTTGCACTTTTTAATTTAAAAATCTGTAATCAGGTTTGGTAATATTAGTAACTTTTAAATCAGCATAAATAATACAGAAATTAAAACCTAAGGAAGCAGGAATAATTTGAATATGGACACTGTCGGAGGCTTTAGCTGCCTCCTGAGCTTTCTGCATGTTGCTGACACATTGAAAATCACTTATAGAGAGTGTGTGTGTGCTATTGTTTCTAATTTAAATATGCGCACTGACTGTTTTAAGACCCGGAGGCAGCCCTGCTGGAAGCAGGAAGGCCGTTCAGTGCTTTTAGTGATACTGATCAAAATGGACATGCAGACCAAACCGTGCTGTTGTGGCAAAGGACAGTTCTTTGGGGTCAGGACTGAAACATTTCATGTTGCATGCTAAGGAGCAAATGGAATTTTTTCTCTTGCTGGATGTGATTCCCCCCCCCAGCAAGCTGGTTGAAAAGTGTTTTATTGACTTAGGATAATCAAAACCTTATAGCCCTGAGACCTTGGCACCTATTAAGTTGTAGCTGTGGAATCCAGACACTTAAGTCCAAGGTGCAGTGGATCCAGTAGCCAGAAACGGAGGGTAACTGATCTCTGGATATTGTCGTTATTTCTGTGTGTTTCTCTGCGGTCAGCTTGGCATCGTGGCAGTTCTTGGTGGACCAGCGTTTGTGTGTAGCAAGTTGTGACACTCTCAATTAAACACACGACGCTCGGGGTGATGTTGCAGCAAACACAAGGTTGGGGTCTGCTTCGGCTGCTGTGCCCGGCTGTGAGGTGAAGGCGTCCCGGGGAGGAGCGTGGCCGGGTGCCCCGGGGAGGTGACGCCGTGCCCGGGGTGCCAGCCCTGCACTTTGGCACCTTGGCTCTGCGGGGCTCGATAACGGCAGCACGGGGGTTCAGACGGTGTGTTTTGGGAAAGGCCGGGCCAAGTCACAGCTTTGCTCAGTGAAAAGCCTCCCCGGGTTCAGTAATGGCAGGTCTGACCACTGGGACCTGGGGTTCCCTGGGTCCTCTCTGCCAGTGTCTGGAACTTGCTACGGACTCATTTCAAATTAAAGAATAAGCATCTGTGCTTGTAAGTAAACAGTTGTTAAATTTGCTCAAATATTCAATTTGTTCCATCCCAAGGATTTCCAATCAATATTGCGTTCTAGCAGAAAAATAATGTAGTAAGCCATTATTCTAATAATGTTGTGTTTGCTTGTTGATGCTCCCAACTGACAGCAAATCTTTATTTTAATTAATTCTTAGATTAGTTAAATAAAAGCCATTCTCATTTTTCATTCGGCTCTTTGTTTTTTTTAAGTTTTATTGTGCTCCTTGTACAGATAAAATGGGTAGGATTGACCAGGATTTTATGTTCTCGTACTATGTAACTTTTATTTCTCAACACTGTTGGTACAGGCCTATTTTATTTTTGGAAGTTAGTTGAGTACAAATAGCAATATCAGGTTTTATAAAATGCTGTGGAAACAAGTTGTTTTGGAAGTTCCACTCTGCATGGTTCTGATTAAAGGTATTTTGCATATATGCTAATGCTTTAGCAATTTCCAACTTGGCTATATTTACACTTAGCATATATCTCACAGGGTGTGATAAAATGAAGCATTTTAGCTTTTCTAACTTGAAAGAAGTGGGTTGATGGTTGTCCTATAAACCAAGAATATTTCTCATGCAACTCCAGAGCACGTCAGCGCGTGGTTTGCATCTTCTGTTCTAATTATGACTGCCCATATATTTACAGCAATAACAAATAAAACATCATTAACGGTCCTTGGTCAAATAATACAGGAAGTACAGTGGAAATAATTTTGTTGTGCCTGCTGCACATGGAGAGTCTACAGAGGCTGTGTAAGCGTTTGTAATAAAACCTCTATGTTTAAAAAAGCTCAGAACTTAATTTTAACGCTGCTGTAGATATGAGCAGAAGACTTTGTTTCCTGTCCCAGAAGAAATTTGAGATTTCAATTTATTTACCCTTTTTACTCTCTCACTTTACTGCCACTTTAAATGAGAGGTGAAAGACAATTTGTGTGTCCGTGAACGCAATTAGTCTGAGGAAGAAAACAAACCCAGGAAGGATGTTGCTTCACCTTCAGTGGCTTAAAAAAAACCCACCAACCATAATCTGAAATTGTAAAGCTACTGTACTCTGAACTAAAACAAATCTTTTTCAATGAATGCTGCTTTGGCAGTTGCCATTTTTTTTCCCCAAGTCATTTTTCATAATTTTGGGACACTTTGACCATGGCACCTTTTTGTCAGCGTAGGATGAGGATGCAGGATGTTCTTGTTGGCATCTAATATTTGGTACCCTGCCACTCCCCTGGCGTGCCTGAGACCTGAATCAGAGAACTGAGTCGTCCATGAAACTTACTGATTTTTCTTAGCAATGTAATTAACTCAAGAGGCGCTTAGGTACTAGTTATATAGGCATCAACGCAAAACTCAAAGACAGACTAAACAAAGCACTAGGTAATAACCTGGGAGCCCAGGGGAATATTGTGTGCTATCAGATGGCTGGAGTGGATAGCCTAACAGGATTTCTGTCCCTGGCGATTAGGGATAACCCTGTTCACAGCTGGGAAAGAGCTGTCAAAGGCAGAACTCTCTGTCTCTCCCCTTTCTGCATGCACATTAGGAGAAATGAATGCATGCTTAAAGCTCGGGCCTGTTTCACCCTTCAACAAGGGAATTTAATTGTGACAGTGGTGGGTGAAATGATATCTTTGTTCCTCAGCTGACTTCTGCAGCTATTCTGATTTGCACAAGCAGGCAGAGAATCGGGTCCTGGCTTTTAAGACTCCTCACAAACCGGAGAAGTCGACATGATCCAACAGCTGCTAAAGTGAATAATTAAGACCGTCCCTGTTTTGAAAAAGGTCCTTTATATACAGGAAATGTTTGTGCTTGCCCCATCTCTCTGCTTGTAGCGTAATCTATTTCAAATAAATAATGTATGTTGCTGCTCTATCACTCGCTACTTGCTGCGAAGGGTGGGGATGCCAGCGTCGTTCCTGTGCCTCCAGCCGCCGCGGCTGGAGCACGACTTCCCGCGCTGTACCCAGCGACACGTGGCATTTCAGGTAATAAGGGCCGTGCCCTCAGCTGCGTTGCTTGTCGTGCAGCAGCCGTCCATCAGCGTGGTGTCGGGGTACCCGCTAGCGGCGTGACACGCAGTGTCACTGTGCTCTGCACCGCTGCTCCCTGGAAAGCAGGGGGCTGTGACTTTGGGCTGCTGGGCCAGTGGTCTGCAGAGCCGTGGCCCCCACGGGCGTGTGGACAGGCCGGTATCCCACCAGCCCTGCCTGTCCCTGCTGCTCCCCCCTTCCAGCCCGGCACCGTGGGTGCACGGGCCAGGGAGATTCCCCCTGGTCCTCCTTCCCCTCCTCGCGCTGTGCTGGGGCCGTGGGGGAACTGAGCTGGAATCACTTACACCACAAGAGTTTTCCAGGAGGGGAGGGGGGGAAAAAGAGACCCAAAATGTGTGTGTCTTATTATAATAAGACCCAATAATAATTAAAAAAGACTACCCCACCAGCTGATCTGCTCCTTGAGGTGAGTATTTTGTCTAAACTTCACAGCATTTCCAGGTGTTCCTGTGGTCTGTAGCCCTGTGCAAGTTCTGCCACACAAGAGGGCACAGACTTAAACTAGTCCAGGCTAGCGTACACTAGGTACATCCTATTTATGGTTGTACTAATTGAATACAAACACTTAATTTATCTTCTAATTGGGACTAAATTGTCATTATTATTCCTGGAAACTGAAATAATACTACTACTTGATCCCCCTAAGACTATTACTATGCCAGGAAAATCCTTGCAAATAGACATTTTGACAGGCAACATATTTAGTCAATGGCAAACTGGCAGCTACACAGTCTTACGCAAAATTAAAACGCTTAATTCTTTCTTCCTTTTTGGAAAACGTTATGCATGTTTGTAGTCTGCCAGTTTCTGAGCGATGTGTAGATGTTCCGTACTGAGGAGAAACGTACATGCTCGTTTTAGGTCACTTTTTCCCCTATCTGCAGTTTAATGTTAATGATGTAAGTTGGTATGTCAAAAATATTAAACAATTGTAACCTGTGTAGGAAGGGAGTTTTATCTTAACCTTTTAAAACTATTTACATGTTTTAGTATATATGAATTATGCATAAAGTTAGGCGCTAAGGTTATTTTCAAAGTCATTTCAGGATCAAGCTGTAGAAAACAATGAAAGAGAAGAGTGGTTTCTTTTCTCTTGCTCTCCCTCTTTCTTTAATTCCCCAGGATTCAGGAAATAGCATTGAAGTCTTATGCCATTGGGATTTCTCACTGAAGTTCAAAGCTTAATTTAGTCTCTGCTGGAATGAGGAGAGGCATAAAGCAGGCACAGTGGAATCCATTTAAATGAGTGACTGCAAAAGAAACACAGTTCCTAAGAAAACAAATGTTCTGCGCAGTCTCTTAACAAAAACTACTCCGTTGGAGCGCAGTGGCCAAACCGCAGCCGTGCCCCTGTCCTCTGTGGCGGTGGGGGCCGTGCACGGCACTGCCTGGGCTGGGGGTCCTGGCCATGGCACCCCCGGGCGGCTCCCAGGGACTCGAGGCAGGGACAAACCTCCCGGTCCCTTCTCAAAGGACATGGGACCAACTGCCCGTGCGGTCACACGTGCACGTACTTGCGTGTGTTTGACAATTTTCCAGAACATCATTTTAATAGAGTAAGTCAGCATGGAAGATTTGGTTTATTTTCCAGCATATTTGATGCTTCATGAAGGATGTAGTTTTACTTCAGATCGCTCCTTTATAACCCTACTCGTCAAAGAAATGTTCTTGTCATTAGCAAGGTGTTTCCTTTAAATCATTTCCCTATCTGTATTTTTTTATCCATTGTGACATGAATTTTCTTCTATGAAATGAGCTGTATAATTTTGCTAAGGCAGTACTAAGTGCTTTATTTTAGAAGCATTATAGGTTAATGCAGACTTTCGACATAGCTTAAACCAAAGGCTGTGATCGTTTGTTCTGCCTCTGCAGTGGTTTTATGATAATTGCTTGTAATCCAGTCAGCGCGTATTTGCAGGAAGTGCTCCAGCGACACGGTATTTCTTCTGACCCACCCCACTGATGCAGAACTGACCTTGAAAGATCTCTCCACTATGGTCCACCAGAGAAAATTATTCTCCTCTTCAATAATTGCAAGAGCTTGCAGTTACATTGCGTCTCCAGTCTGCAAACGTCGGTGTTTTACCTTTGGCGCTGCTGAAAGACAGCGGCAATAACCAGGTGTGCAGCCAGATGTTACTGCACCGGGGCAGGACCTGGAGTAGCTCTGGCCAAGGCTTTGGTGAGCCTTGAACCTCGGAAAAATCCCGCCTGGTGTCCCCAGGGTGAGCAGGAGGCAGGAGCAGATCGGTCGCTGCAGACCAGCCTCCCCTGGGCAGGGAGGGCACCAGCGGGCTCCAAATCAGGGGAGAGACACAGCTCTGCAGTGAACGGGGGGGGCAGGGGGGAAACCGGCTTGATGAAATGAGATAGCATTAATTAGAATTGATTTCATGTAAAAATCTTTGGGTTTATCGCATCATCTTGACTATTGCATAAAACATTTCATTTTAATAATGCACTTTAATCGTATCTCTTCTCATTTATGGGAGTGCTTGACACAGTTTCACGTGTCTAAGAGCAGCCATTCTCTCGTTGCTGCTCTTACAGATAGCTTGGTCAAAAATATGCATCTGTTAACGATGACCATGCCCCATCTGCAGCGGTGATATGCTTTCTGATATGTTTCTTGCATTTCCTTGGACACGCACGTGAGTTGCTGTATTTGTAGGAAAAAGAGCATTATGGTGCCTCTTGAGAACAGATGGGTGCAGATTGGAACTGGACCATGGTGTTCGGGTGGTGGGTTGGGTACAGCAATAGGAAAAACTTCTGACCTGAGAACAATTAATTGAAAATAAATAGAAGCTGTAAGGAGCGAGAACAAATGCTGAGCGATAGATATGTTTGCTGGTCTGAGTATGAAGAAGGATAAAAAAAATCCTGTCTTAAGAGACATTGTGGTTCAAAGGGCAAGAGCTGATTTACAGTCCATTATAATTTGTACATCTGGAAATTTGGTAGAGTAATTAAATGCTAATATAAAAAGGAGATTCAAAGGGATCGCTTCCTTAAAGATTACTCTCCACTACCAGGGTCAAAAGTAAATTATAAGTAATACAGTTGAGAAGTTGGATCTTTCTGGCTGAATAAATGTCACAACTGAGAAAAGCGGTAACTCAGCTTTCTATATTTGAACATCTCATTATATTCTAGGCCATTGAAAGACACATTAGGTTCCAGAGAGGTGACACGTAAGGTCTCATGCTGATAATCCATCCTTTAATTATTTTATGGAGGTTAATGTTGCTGTAGTAGAGGAGTAGCTTGGTCTTTGCAGTGAATAATAGGTTTTAGTAGAAATGAGTTTAATGGAAAATTAATAAAGCGGTGCAGAATGGCTGAATAGCATATGAAGGCTGGTGATGACGTTCATGGTTTTTTTTAGTATTGCTTTAAAGGCTCTATTTTGCAGTTGGTTTCCAGGAAGCAAAACCATTTTATCTCTTATTATGTCCTCTGTTCCTGGTAAGGTTTACCTTCTCTTGTTTTTTTTCTCCCACAAATAGAAGAGTGCAAGTGCATTTGAGGAGTAAGCAGATCTCTAATTGAGATACCGACCCAGGCTGTCTCTCTACAGAGAAGTTTTCTCCCACGTGCATGTAAATGTTTTCCAGGAGCCCAGCTTTACCCAGGGAGAGGGGCTCACGGTTCCCCTCCTCAAGCCAAGTCTGGCAAAATTCGTTTGAGGTTTGGTGCTGTTGCAGTCTGTGTCTGTAGTAAGCTTAGGCGCATGCAGCGGTTTTGTATCTGGCCTGCTTTGTAGGGAATGTGGCCACCTGCATTGTCACTGCCTGTTGTCTTTGGGGATATCAGCTTCAGGCAACCGGCCCTTTGCTACTGGAGCACCTGGGGAATGTTGCTCATTGATATGATGGACCTCGCACAGGTTGCAGAGTTGGGGGGGTGGTGCCTGCAAATGTAGATCTCAGCAGTGGCTATTCTGGCGGGAGAGGAGAAGCACAAAGTGTGAGCAAGTTCTGCCTTTAAGAGAGAAGCTGGTTAAACGTGGTGGTGTGGCTGGAGGTGGCTTTGAGGTCTTGAGGCCACAGGAGAGCGGTTGGGGCAACCTGAATTCAGATGTGCAGCAGGACAAAATGCAGCTGCAATTTAATGGAGAATCTTGTTTCCCACTTGTTTATTGTGACAGTTGTTCACTTCAAAACATTCAAGTGTTAAACTCTTCCCCTTTTTCAAATGTAGCATCTCTGGTTTGTTCTAGTTGTCTGCTTATGACTCATTGTAGCCTTAACTTCCTGAAGAAAACTGAAAGCTTGAGGGAATTGCATGCATGTTTCCATGTCTAATATGCTACTATTGAATACAAAATAAGAAGGAAAATGTACGTGGAATGAACATCAACATGGCTTTTAATGGCACGATAGCTTATTTTTTTTTGACTAAAACATCCTGGTTAATTAAAGCTCAGCGTGATAAGCATAGAGCTTGTTGAGTGTAGGAAACTTTCCCTGCAGGGGAAATTGCTTGGGTTTTTGGTTTTTTTTTTTAGTAGTTTTCTTCATCCGCCCCTATATTTCATTAAAATGGATGCAGGGGGAGAAATAATTCAATAAAACCTAACATTCACTAATAGGCTTCTACTGTGTGACAGTCCCAAATACAACTTAATTTGGCTGATTTTTTTAGTAGATTTATTTCTAGTGTTACTCCCTGACCTGGCATGAAGCAGAGGAGTCCCAGTAAGACTTGGTCCAAAATCTGTATTGGGTATAACAATCTGTTGCTTCGGAGCCTTCTGTCCTCTTGATCCTCTGACTGTTGCTTCACCTGTCCAGGTATGTGGCGAGGTTCACCTGGCAGCTTGCAAGCTGTGAGGGTCTAAAATGTTATGTTACTTTGGGATATCCTCTATGTAGAGAGAACCCCATGAAGAGGAGGAAGGATAAGCAGGTCAGGATTTGCTGATTCGAAGGCCATGTACAGTGCAGCACATGTATTGTTTTAGAAATATGACCCTTTTTTGGTATTTAAAGAAAGCACTTTATAAAAATTCTTCCCACTTGCCTTTATGTGGACTTGCAGCATCCCAACTCAGTTGCTTTTCTTCAAGCAGTGCCGCTTGCGTAAACAAAAGGAGATTTTGGCTTTCTTGGTGAACCAACTCTGTGGACCGCAATCCTGCACTGCTTCCCTGGGGCTTTGGTGCTGGGGAGGAATTGGGGAGCAGCGATGGGGCCAGGAGAGCCCTGCAGCGAGGCTTGCACCAGCCGGGGGGCCAGAGCACAGAGACGAGCCGTGTGTGGAGCGCCAGCAGGGAGAGACATGTGCTCCATGTCCTCTATTTTCTTTTAAAGTGTCAATAACACACATGCAGAGCAAGTCCAGCTCAGCTCCCTTTATATCATAGACTCGTGGAATGGTTTGGGTTGGATAAACTTCTTGCTTTATTAAAACTAGTATTTTCACTCAAGTTTTTAAGGAATCCTTTATTTCACATGAACAAAAGCATCTCGCAGCAGGGCACTCCCTCCGCACCACACACATGGCCCAGCGCGGGATGAAACAAACCGCAGGGAACTGCGGTGAGTTAGAAATAAAGCACCATCGCTGCCGGGGGTGGCTCCAGAGAGCAGCAATAAGTAGCTTAACGTTTTTGAGGTTGGACTGCCTCGGCCTCCCTCCACGGGTGGAGGGGAGGCAGGATCCTGTCAGGGCTGGGGCTCATCCCCTCTGCTCCCCAGGTGCTCGGGGCTCACCTCAGTGCTCCCTGGCTGGGGCCGCTTTCAGCACCAAGCATGGTGACATTGGTCCCCGCTGTCTCCCCAGCCCCACTGTGACTCTACAGGCGCAGGGATGGAGGCACAGAAACCCGCGCCAAGATCCTGGCAGGGGTGGCAGCTCCTCCTCTCCCACCCCTCTGGGGCCTCCTCCATGGCCATTGGGCCAGGTCTTGGGACTGGTGACACCCAGGGATTTCCATCCCTGACCATGCTGACTTTCTGTTTTGTCCTACGGATCCCCGGCTGTGGACCTCACCATGGGGAGATGCTGCGGCCACCCACTGCCCTGCAGAGCCCACGTGGCCCTGGGCCATGCCGTTCCTGTAGGGAAGCCTGGGGTTGGTCCTGAAGCATCTCTCTGCCCAGCACCTGGGGCACCTTTGCCCACCAGGGCTTTTCACCCCCCAAAAACCTCTGACACTGCTGTGGCAGGTGACCTGCCTAGCAAATCTGGGAGAAAGAAGCTAGTGAGCTACACAAAGAAGAAAGCAACTGATTTTCTTAAATGCTTAGATGAAAATTCTTTATCAGTATTAAGAGTTCCCGCCCCCCTTATGTATGTCCAGCACAGTTGCTGTGAAAGCCCAAGCAGCCCCTGGCAGGTCTGTAACAGCAGCACGGGCAAGAAGGCGCCGCAGGAGCGGGGATGCTCCGCTGGGAAGTTCTGAACTGTTTGTGCAGGGAGGGGCACACACAGGTAGATACTAATAGCTTTTTGCCTTGGTTTATAACCCAATTTCCATTCTCCGTTGCTTGCCTTCTGGAGCACTTAGTGCCCTGAAGAACATCCAAGAGTGGAGAGAATTTGCACTGCAGACTCCACAAGTATCTTTGCCTTAACTGCTATAAAGCTCTAGTCTTTTTTTCTTTTTTTTTTTTTAAGAAAAAAATATTTTATTTTTAAACACAGCAGAGTGCTCCCAGGCTATCATCTTGGCACATACTCTCTGGGCAGCCCTGTGAAGTTTCTTCCCCTCAGGGCTTCGTCCACTGTCAGGATGTATCGGTTGATAAGGTCTTTCATTTCCTGGGTGAATGGCTCAAAATCCTTTTGCTTAGCACCAGACCGCTTGAAACTCCCATCCCTGTTGTTCTCGACACAGAGCAGTCGATCCTCTGTCACTGTCATATTCAGAAACTCCACCATTTCCCTCAGCTTGGGGATGAGGTTCTGCTTCAGGTCCTCGTAGTGGACGACGAGCAGGCGCTTCCCATACCTCAGCCAGTCCAGGACGTGGGAGGCCCACCAGGAGGCATAGCTGTTCACGAAATCCGGCCACTCTAGAGGACCAGAGACCCAGAAAATGAGACAACATTAGCCACGCTGTGTTTCAGCAGTTTTCCAAATGTTAACCCTGTGCAACAAGACTGGAGTTGCTGGGCACGGTCTGATGGTGCTGGATGGGTGCACGCTGGAGAAGCGCAGCGTGGCTGGGGTATGGCAGCTCGGCTTTGCAGCTCCTGGCATGGGGACAGGCGATGCTCAACCCTGCTGTCCCCAGGCACCGGGACTGCCGAGCTTCCTGGCTATTAGCAGGGCTGGGAGCGTCGGGAGGAGACCGCAGGGAGGGACTGGGCATGGCAGCGCCCAGTGGGCAGAGCTGCGCCTCCACATCTCTGCTGGGCCTGATCGGTGGGAGCCAGCAGTGTGTGCTGGGGGGGACGGGACACCCCGGGGAGAGTCCGACTGAAGGCCCGTGGAGGGGTATGAGCAGGGAAGGCAGCAGGTCCTGCTCGGATAGTGGCTTAAACAAAGCTTTGCCATGTAACTTCAAGCAGATTCTTTTACTTCTGTGGCTTTCCTACCCTTTTACCTCTATTTCAAATGAAGACTGAGAAAGGGACAGGGTTTTCTAAATATATATATGTACGTGAATAATATATAATAATATATTAACTTTTTTATTATGTAAATGCAGCATCAAGACACTGGTCTTGGCTGGGTGTTCTTGATTTCCAAATCTGAGTAATGTATCTTTCTGCACGATTACCAGCCTGCTTACGGGGAGACTGGATAAGGAAATAGGATTAATGGGGAAGATTATTCTGTTCCTGGCACATGGGAGGGATTTAGAGTCACCTGCCTGGGTCACTGGGAGAAAATTTACTGAATTATTTTCTGCATCTTTGCCTTGGGCATTAATGACACCTCAGTCTCTATTTGCTGTCTCTGATAATTTAATTTCCTGAGGTTCAAGATAGACCCAGCTAAAGCTTTTGGGCTGGACAAAGTGCGTATGTGGCTGAAATGTAATAATTTGTAGTTTGCAGTACAGGAAAGCCAGACTTTTTCTCTTCTGTAAGGGCTATTTTGTCTGTTTTTTGATGAATACATTCTTGAGTTGTGACTGATGAAAGGTGATACGTGAATTTGGGTAAGAAACATGCTGTGACAGAGGACACTTTCCCCCAGCCCGGAGCTGTAATGGGGGAATGCCAGAATATGCACGAGGAGAAATGCAAGCCAGATCTCCTCTCTGCTGCAGTCTGAATGCAGCAGCGTATTCAGCGGGGAAATTGTAGTCGCACCATCCAGCTTGCCAGTCAAACGCATGAAGCGTGGCAGGCGTATTCTGAAGTCTTTTCATGTGTTCAAGGAACACTGAATCTCAAGTCCCCTTATTGCTATTATCCTTATTTATCTGCAGTGCAGCAGCACCTGTGCAGGGCTGTAAAATTTCCTTCAGGAAATGTCATGCTCCATTGAATCCTCCAAATCTTAAATTAGATTTCTCACGGTTGTTACACGCTGTGGGGGCAAATTTTCTTCACCTCGCATAGCTTGTCAAATGGGCTGTACACAGGGGTGTTGTACCTGGACGTGTTTTCTCTGCCAAACAGTACGACGGCAGCAACGCTGCTGCAGGCCTGTGGCCGCAGCATTGGAGCTGCGTTACCCTCCTCTCCGTGGTGGTGGCTGCACGGCAAGACCACAGCCACTCCAGAGAGCAGGTCCGAGTGCTTTTAGGACTGATCTCGGCAGTGGTGGGACTCAAGTCCCGCTGGCTTTGTTTGCAGGTCCCAGTGTGTTACCCCTTCCCCCTTCCCAGCACACCGAGCAGGGACTCCTGTCTGAAGCGGTGGCGGGCACGCAGCGGTGCCGGGGTGGTACCTTACCTTTGCTCTTCCAGTTGCGGTCGGTGGCGTAGCCCAGGTGCCCGGCATATTTCCTGTTGAACTCCGCCATCAGGGACTTGAACGGGTTCCTTATCAACAGGATCGCCGAGTCGAACATTTCAATCTCTGTCTTGCCGCTTTCATGTGTTTTCACACAGATGGTCCTTCTGCTTCTCCAGTGGTCTTTTTCTCCTTTAAAACCTGTTTGACAAGACAGGATTGTTGGCTTTTCCACTTGATTATATGTCTGTGCTTTTTCACACTCTAAATCATTCCCTACAGTGGTGTAAAACTGATGTGAAAGTACCAGTCAATTAAACCCACCAACCCAGGCTCTGGGTCGAGGGCAGAATTTTATTCTTGGCCTGCCGCTGACCTGCTCGTTGACTTTATTTGGTTGGGAGCCATCTCCTGGTGTGCATCTCCACGCTGCCGCAGAGGACCCTGTCCCTGGCTGGAGCCGCAGGGCATGCACTGGGGGCCAGGCTCTCCCGGCTGGGCAGGGCTTCCTCGGCACCTCGCTGCAAATGGGATGTTTTTCACAGGGCCAATGCTTGGCGCTTGCTAAATACCGCGCCTGCTCAGGATACTGTCCTCCCAGAATATTTAGTAACATTTAAAGATTTAACCCACGTGGTTCACGTGCTACTGATGGGTCTTACCCTCAGGGTTTAGTCAATTTTTTTATTTTTTAAGTCAGTTGGTCTTTTGGACCAGTCTTAGATGGGAGCTGCACGCGTGCATGGGCACGGCAACACCAATGCAGGTGACATGCAAATTTTGTAAGTCGAGAGCTTGGCTCTCATCTGTGAAAGTAGCTTGTCTGTGAAAGAGCTCCGGGCACTGCTGGAGCAGCCCCTGCTGCTGCCTGCACCGTGTGTTCCAGGCACGCATTTAAATCTTACCATACGTGCTGACAGTGCCAGCCTCTGCTGGCTCCAAGCAGAAGGATGCTAGAGCGAGTAAGTAGAGCTTTGTGCCTCAGAAGGGCTTTGCGTCTCCCATCCCTCAGGATGTGGTACCTTTGTTGTAGAGGGCTCCATCGAAGTAATAGCTTCCCGTGTAGTATCCCGTGGCGTGCTCTATCAGGTGGCGAGCCCATGTATTCCCAGCCCCAGGAAAGCTCGACAAAGCAACGAACACTTTGGATTTGGTGGTTAAGAATTTCCTGTCCGTACAGCGGGTGTCTGCGAGTACAGAAGATATTTCATTGTTAGCATTGTGGCTTTTTAATAATTCCGGTGACAGCTCTTGATTACAGGGTTTATTGCTTCTTTTTCTCTTTCCTATGAATATCGGATATCAATTTGAGTCCAGTTGTGAGTCAGCTATTTCCCAAAATTAATTCAGCCATAAGAGGCCAAAGACATTATCCGCAGAAGAGGTTTTTGCTGGTTTTGTGTTAGGCAATGCTTTTTTGATAGAGCTGCGGCAAACCATTGTACTTGCCAGCAAGTTGTGATAAAAGCCCCTTGATGCCTGTTTGTGAGCGGCTATTTGCCTGGCAGGTTGGCTCTTCAGTGAAACCCTAAATGTGCCATTATACCTGGAAATTGTGAGTTTTATAAGGCAGAAGAAACCTCTCCTGCTGAAAGGAGCTGGCGTTCAGTTAAACCTCTAGCCTGCGATTCCTCTCTGAAGGGCCCATGGCAGTGACAAGCCTGGATTGCATTAATCTCCCATGGGGGCTGGACACCTGATTTCTAAATCCTAACCTTATTTCTTAAATATATTAGGATATAAATCCTAACCTTATTTCTTAGTGTGCCAATGAAAGCAAGGATAGGATGAGAACCAATCTTGACCCTCTGTGATGATTGAACAAGAAGCCAGGAAATAAATTAGAAATTAATCTCTTCATTCTTCAAAGTAGCCTCTAGATGAAGCCATGGCTGGAAGGTGCCAGCACAGTTCAGAGGCGACTGTCTCCTGCTGCTATTCATCTACACAGACAGGGGAAGAACTAGCAATTTCACGACAGCAAGCATTCTTCTTGCATGATCTTTCCATGTGCTGGTGTCTGCAGTCTACCTCTGAACTGGGAGATGGAGGAAAAAGGGGTGTTGTGTTAAAAAAAGCCCAGCACCAATCCAGAAAAGCACTTAAATTTGTTTAATTTTAAGCTTGTGAGAAGTTTCAGTGAACTCATCTATGCAATGATTTGCACTAAAGTTGCTGGTGCCACCTAAATGGTTTAATGGATTGGAGCCTTACTCTGCTTTATTTTCCATCTTTGAAACACGTATGCAGATGAATATTTTAGAGGGAGATGGCTAGAGCAAAATCAGCGTCTGCAGAGCTGTCTCGGTGGCTGCATGACATGGGGGCTGGGTATGCGTTTAAGGAGCAGGACTGGAACTGGAGTACGGGGTCCTCGTCCCTGGCTGCATGGGGCACATCCTGGCTCAGCGTCTGCCTTCCCAGGTTCTCCCTTGTTCTTGACATCTGCAAAATAACTGTATTTTCAGGGGAGGGGGGAGAGGAGTCTGTGCTGCTTAATGAGAGAATGGAAAGATGTCTATTTATGATCGCGATTGCAAGGGGGGATTTAGATAATGGGTGTTTCCTAAATTCCTGCCTGCATTGTGATACCAACCATTGAGGCTAAGAGTGCTGTGGCCTGGCTCCCTCTTCCCCACCGCAGAAGGGGCGCAGGGGCTGTTCCAGCAGTGGTGGGTCTGGCCCTGCCCAAGGAGGCTGGAGCTCGTACCTTGCACCGGAGTCTGATAGACCAGGCAGTATTTTCCCTGGGCGACGCTGCTGGCGTTGTGCGTCCTGCTGCAGAGCTGCCCGTCTGCGCCGTCGTGCAGCGAGAAGCGCCCGGTGGGGAAGCCGCAGTAGCACTCCCGCCCTCGGATGACTGCCAAGGGGAACTCCTACGAAAGAGAGAAAATAGATCAGTGCCGAAATGCCACGGCATCAACAGCCTGTGGGGAATGCTGCTGCTATACAAAGAAAAATAAATCTTCACAAGGCCACTGTCAAGATCAAAGCAGTGTTTGATACATCATTGTAAAGCTCATGCTTCTTATGCTACCTCTGTCTTTCATGTGGCAATTTCTTAAAAATTGGTTTTCAGACCCAAGCCTTGTAAAGCTTGAAAATTTTATAATATTCCTGCAGCACCTAGTATGTAATTCCACCTGCAAAAAAACATCAGCGTGGGAAAAGTTGTTCTTATTTACCCCCAAAATGAGCATTTTGAATTGGATCACCTTTTAAACTTCCATTTATATTCTCCCAGACTGAAGAGTCGGCTGTCATAAGGTTTGACTTATTCAGTTGATTTTTACCAGAGTTTGTGTGGAGGAGACTTGCCCTTAAACTTAAAGAATTGAAGTGAAGAAGGAAATTTAGACCCACTAACTGCTGCAATCACGTTCAAAAATAGAAAGAAAAAGTCAAGCCATAAAAAAGCATGCATCTTAGTCTGACTTCTTCACAGTTTGCAAAAAATGAACGTGCACAGGGGGGCTGCTGTAGCGTTTGAGAGCTACGGTGTGTATTTTCTGGAAAAAAAACTACTTAGAAATATGATGTGATGTAATTTTTGGTCCATCTCTTCAGAGGGCCTGCGCTGGCGGGGCACCTGGGGCTGCACCAGAAGAGACAGAGGGGACGTGCGGTGCCCGAGCGCAGCCGTAGCCGGTGCCAGGAGTGATCTCTGCCTGCCGGAGCGCGCGGGGTGAGCTCGGCTGGCGCCCAAGCCCGCCCTCAGGCGCAGGTGCCTCTTGGTTTACATTACCTTACTTCTAGATAGGGAAACCTCGCCTGAAATCCAGACTGACCACTGCAAATGATACCTCAGCAGAGTGTAACGTGTTAGGAAGTTATAGGTAGTGTTCATTGCAAGGAAGCAATTCCCAAGGAAAATTTCTGGCTGTAAGACGCTTCTTTTCAATGGATTTGATGAAAAGTAATTCAGGTTTTGGTGTACCAGCCTTACCTAAAACGGGCAACAGGCTGCAAAGCAGTGTTGCTGTATGGTGGCAGAGCAGTGAGGCTGGGTTGCTGGGCTAATATTGATGAGAATTAAGAGAAGTTTGAGCGAAATGTGTGCTAAGTAATTGCTGAAGAAATTAGCCGTTGCTTATGTGCTCAGTAGGAATAGCACACTTACTACTTTGCTGAAACTGATCCTAAAATTCAGTCTTTCTCCTCTTTATCAGGGCTCAGGGGTTGTTTTCCCTCAGGTTTCCAAAGTCCCTGGATGGCTCGCTCAGCGGCACGGGGGCATTGGCGAGCAGGGATGGGCTCGGTGCAGCCACAGAATGGCTGAAGGAAGGCCAGGGGTTATTTGAGTGCAGGGCATTCAGTTCCGCCTATTCCATATCAACATTTCTTGCCTTTTAAAAGTCTTTTGGAGTCTGGGAGAGTGTGACAGGACTGCTGAACAGCTTATCTCTCACTCCTCCCCACGTGTTCATCCTCTGATAAGGAGTCAAATACAACACACGTGCCATCTGTGCCCAAACAGCCAACATTTGCTTAGCGAATGAGATATGACATTGTCAAAAACTATTTACAGATTTGATCCAAGGGCAAAATAGTTCTGTTTCTGCCTGCAAACAGGAATTTTTCCTTTACAATAGAGCAGTGTTTCTCAGTTTGAGAAACTAATAAGTGTCCCAGCCCTCAAACAGAGCCTAGAATAAAAATGTACCTTGTACCTCATGCCAAGGGGCACCTGCAAGGGACTGACTCTTCTGGAAGGCTGGAGTTTTGTGAAGAGACCTGAGCAAACGCTTCTCCATACTCTGCAGAAGCGCCGGTGGATGCGGTGCTGTTCTGCAGCCATCCCACTGTGGGGGCAGCAGGGGGTTGGAGGGAGGGGTCTTCCCAAGAGAGAGTTCCCAGAGTTCCAGGGATGGCAGCACGGGCGCTGGAAGAAGCACGGCACTAGTTCTGGGCGTGACACCAGGATCCACAGTGTCCGTGCAAAGTGCTGTAATCAGCTGTCCAATTACTCGGACTGCGCGACTACCTGATGCAGCGCACAACGTGATTGCGAAGTAAGGCCTTCAATCTTGACTTCCCGTGACTTTAGTCAAAGCTGCAAGCCATCCACTTCGCTCACCTGTGTATTTACGTATGCCCCAAGCTGTGGTTATTATGGCTTTAAGCAATCGTGTAAGGTAAGTGCAGGACTAGTCCTCAAGCTCGCTAATCTGCGATGCTTCGCTTCAGTCAAACACCAATGTATCGCCAGAGAAATCTGCAGGTCTGTGAATTAGCGTTTTTCTGGATTGAGCTTTAGAGCGTGCATTGACAGGCTCAGGTGTCCATCCTGCAAGCTGCAGTTCACTGAGAGTTGATGTCAATGGGACTATTTACGTAAGAATTTGTTAGATGAAGCCTCAACAGGATAGCCTTAAGTGCTGTAAGGAAAGCAATCATTTTCCAATAGCAACATAGATGAATCAATCACTAATTGTTTTTTATAAGATTGTATTAGAATTAAGAACTATGAATAGATTAAAAATACACTTCATGGTTCTACTCCCATTACTCTGGTAAATTGCTTTCTTTTCCAACTTCCTATGCTAACTTTCCTATCTGATGCAGTTAAATTTTTTTTCTCTCAATGTACTAAAAAAGAATAAGAATAGATTAATGGCAGAGCTTGGAAAGAACTGCTCGTGAAGTCCTGCTTTACTGAACATTTATATGCATGGAGGATGTGAGAGCGTGTTTGTATGCATGTTTGTAAGCTACTGTATAGGGGGTATATGGGTGATTCACTGCAATTCGCTGCACAGAGTTAATTCCATGATGCATTCTTAAAACACTGATGAGCTGGTATAGAGGATATGTTGACTGGGAAAAGCTTTCTCACTTTACCTAGTAATTAAGAAGATTTGTTGTTCATGCCTTAATAGTTTTAATCAATTTTGTGATGCTTGAAGACAAAGTAATTGAATGTTCAGTTTAGTGCATGAGGCTGAATGTGGCTGCAGGCTAAATCTGACCACGCCGTGAACTCTCCTCTCTACGAAAAACTAAGCCCCATCAGAGTGGGGAGGAAGGGAAGGGAACCAACCCCAGCAACAGCCACTAAACAGAGGGTGCCCTGGGCCAAACGGTCCCTCCCGTGAGGATACCCACGTCCATCATGGTCAGACTCCTTCAGTTCTTCAACCCACGGTCCTACTCTGTGATAAGTGTGGAGGATGGGTGAAGGTGACGCTTCAGGCCCAGAGCATGCACAAGGACAGTGGATGTTGGCATGTCCCTTCAACTTCTGTCCAAAAGCCAGTAAGCACACAACTGACCTTATTCCTTGCTTTCTTGTCCTCTTATATATCGGCATGAAGTTCTACAACGATTCCATTTTAAATTAAAATAGATGAGATATAAATTACATAGGTTATAGTGAAGGTGGTACAAATTCTTCTAATGTGGAAAGAGACGCATTTGTATAAAAGTACCAGGAAAGTCTACTTGCTTGCAGTGTGCTTATCTCCTAAAATCTTTCTCTGGCAGCTTTTTTTTTTTTAAGTATCACATTCCCAGCCAACGCAGTTACACACTGGTGTAAAAATTGCGTGTAGATACCTCAGCATTTGATCCTCTTGTTCACTACGGCAGTGCCTGCTGCTGCACTGTGAGGGACCCTGGGACCTAAAGGGCCACCCTGGAAGGGAACAGAGGGGGCTGCAGAAAGTGGAGGGCGCTGGGGATGGCTCTGCTCCCCGAGGGCCCAGAGGGGACCAGCTCCCCGGAGGGCACCGCAGCCACCTCTTGGGTGCTGCTCAGCCCACGTCCGCCCTCCGGCAGCGCCTCTCCCCATGAGCCACAGCCACCGTGACCTCCCCCAGGTCAGACCTGGCTCTGGGCCTGGTTTGAATGTGACATGGAAATGCTATTGGTTTCCTCCCGGTCGATACTTGTCACTTAGAACAGCTTTTCTGTGCCTCATGTTTAGTGGCATCACTGATGGCTTCCCCTCCCGCCTTCCCCACTCCAGAGAGCGGTTGGACCAGATGCATCACTGGGCATTTACTCTAATGAGTTTTGTCCTTTAGAAACTCATTTACAAATTCAAAGCTCTAAGGCACTAATCTCTGCTATTCCCTTAGTAGATTAAAATTTAAAATAACAAAAAAGAAGAAAGGATGTGAAATGAGATCTGTTCTTACTTTCTTGGAGCAAAATTCAGAGCACATCTCCACCGTCAAATTGGGCTGTATCAAAGAGGCTGGAAAGGTGTCTGTTAAATTTTCTGGCGCTCTAAAACATCCTCGATAGATAACATTCCTCCCTGCAGGGATATGAAATAGGTTTCTCTTGAGAAAACAAAGTCCGTAGTATCCTGCCTCTTTCACAAAGAACAATATTAGGTTCAGAAGCTAAAAGTAATAAAATAAATTTTATATTCCAAATGCTGTAGAAATAAGAGAAACCATGATATACGCTAGAAAAATGTGTTGCAAATCCTGTGGTATTGAAAGGAGCGCACGCCTCTAGCTTTGTACTAACCACTGGAAGCAGGGTTGCAGCAAAGAGTTTAAATTAAATTCCACCAGTGGAGGGCATTGCTATTGTTTGCAAGTCCCAGTTTTCTTTTGAAGCCTGCCTTCCCCTGAAAGACTCAAAAGCCCCGATAAAAATCTACAAAGCTTCCCATGATCTGCACCAGAAAAGCAAGGAATTTCAATGAATCCTGAAAGCCCCCACAGGGACCCACCTTCCTGCGCATCTGCTCAGTGGCTGAGCTTTCCCTCTCCTCTCCCCACTCTCTCTTTTCAGGGCCAGGGAGTTTGCTGCAGCCTTCCAAATCCCAACTAGGCTTTTGTAAGCTGTTCGGGGAGAGCAGCTTTCTTCAAGGCATGAGCACCAGCCTCTGATCTCACCTGCTCCTGTATAAATGTCACAGAGCCTGGCAGAATTGCTCCATTTTTTTTGCATCACTGTGACTGAAGTCAGGATTTGGCCCAAATACTTGTTAGAAGCAGCAATACCATTTTCCCTCCTGCTTAAGAGAGAAAGGTCCCCTGACTTTGCCAAACAAAAACACAAAGCTGTTGTGGAAACTCTCTGCCCCGGGTGAGGCAGTGCATTTGCACAGATGAACTCCTGGCAATGAAGAAAATAACATTGTGTGGCTGTTTAGAAAAAGAAAAAAATCTGCATGTTGTACAAGACTTCTGCAATTCTTAGGATTTTGTGGGCTTTACTAAGGCGGAAAATGCATTTACTTCATCGCTCTGTACTGATGCTCTATTGACAGAATTTGCCTAGCGTGACTCCATAGGGAAAAAGGTGGGCTTGGGAATGAATTTGGGTGTTCTGAGTCCTGGTCCACACCCACTGGCTGCCTTAAAGAATACTCGCTAGAACTGATGTGGGAAATGGGCTGGATGACAGGAGAGATGCAGCGCGGTTTTGAAAGAAAAATTTGGTTCTGCGTGAATTTCCTGGTGGAAGGACCCAGATTCTCCAGCATGAGCCAAGAGCAATCTAAGGAGAAGCTGCTTAAATATTGTTCTAGTAACTGTTCAAACTGGTTACTAGAAGCAGTGTTATATCTTTGGGGTTGCTCAGGAGGTGTGAAAATAAAATAACTCCATGCAAGTTGGGGGGAAACAGGAGTCTGCCTGGGACTGGATCACTGCAAGCATGGCACCAAAGAATAAAGGAACAGAAGTTTTTTGGCTTTTTAGGATGCACTTGAAAGACTTCCTACAGTATCTCATGCTAATATTTAATTCCTGAAACAAAATGTTTATGAGCATGTTTAGTGTTTTCTCAGTGGGTCAGGAAGAAAGCTTGAACTGCCCCCACCGGCACTCGGGAGGGAGCGGGGTTTGCAGGGAGGCCACGGATCACACTGGAAACGTGCTGCATTTACATCGTCTGCCTGCTTCCCCAGGAGGGATGGCTGAGTCCTGCCCCGAGGAGAAGGCCACTCTGTGCCAGCCATCCCCAGGCTGCAGTAGCTGCAGACTTTGAGCTTCGTTGCGTTTAAGGTGACGTGGGGGCAGGAGTCCTTGGGCGCAGGGGCTGTGCACCTCGTGGCACCCTGGGAGCGGGGTGGGACGGGGGAGACAAGGGGCGGAGAGGGGAGCCAGCAAGCCCCACATCTGGGAAGGTTTAAACGGAGACACCACTGGATCTGCTCTGCATAAGGAGAAGCCTTATGCAAGATCTGTTCTCTGTATTGCATAGTGTAAATCACGGATGCCGTTACAGTTTGAGTTACTTTCCAATATACTTGTTCATTGTGATTAATACTTCTGTTGGCCCCTCAGCTACCTTCTGTCTGTGGGATTCTTCAAACAGTCAAATATCAGGTATTACTAAGGGCAAACAAAATACAAATCTAGCTCCAGGCTAGACTAATTTGATGACTAATTCATTAATACCTAAGAAAAAAAAAAAATAGATGCCACCTATTCCTGTGAAATATGTATATATATTTTATGCTGAAGATTCAAACAGTGATGCATGTCCCGGGAAACCTGCCAATGTGCCTGTCAGCCTGACACTAGCAATTTAGGTCTATGTACCTTTGATATATAATTTATATGTAGCTGGGTGGATTATTGTACAAACCTTGACTTGTCTTTAAGAAGAAATGAAGTACCATCGATACTGGCACAGCCTAAGGTCTTGGTGCTGCTTCTCAGCAAATAACGTCCCTTAAGGTCTTGTGAGCTTGCCAAAACTAAAGACTGCTCAGCTGTTTAGATATTTTATGCGCTTTGTGTTGGCCCAAAGGTTTGTCTGTTATATCTCCTGTGGTAGCTAATTGAATGACCAGTAGAGAGTAAGTGTTGTCATCTACAGAGGAAACAACAATCCCAGCCACCGCTAAAACAGAAGAACCTGGAAGAGCAAAACTCTGTGGTCTCATTTCTCTTGCTTAGGAGAGAGGTTGGTGTGTCCCTCTCTCTGGTCTCTACTTGTTCTCCTACTTGTTTAGGATCATTTCTGAGCTGAGGGTGGCATTGATACGAGTGCTTTTCTGCCCTTCTGTTATAGGGCACCCACTTTCAGGGCTGTTTCTTAAATACATGTGGGTTTGTCCCTCCGCAATGGATGCGATAAGGGAGTAGTTTTTCCTCAGCTGAAATTCTGCTGCTGTTGCAGTCGCTCTGCACTGTATTTTGTTTCTTCCGCGGTGACACTAACGTTCTATGTGTGGCCCTGAGGCAGTGTGCCAGGCACACCTTGCCGCTCCGAGGCAGCGAGCAGCGCTGCTATATTTCAGGGAGGGAGCCAGGGACCGGACCAGCAGCAAATGGACACCGTGCCCCACAGGCACTTTTGTTCTTTGCTGTTTCAGGCTTGGTGACAAATGGAGCGAGACGAGCGGCGGGGACAGTCCCTGCGCTCAGCCTGGCTGCGGTGTCTCCCCCCGCGGGGCGAGCGGCCCCCTCTCTCCGGTCGCACACCCACTTACGTCGTCTCGCTCCTGCCCGCAGCTCCTCCGCCCTGTAGACAGAGAGACGGTTCACCCCGCCGCAGACGGAGCCCTTTTCCCCCTTGCACTCGCTGTTGCACTCCTCGGGCTTCGAGGCGGTCGCCGGGAGTGTGTTCCCACAGTAGCACTCCGCTCCGTACGCCAGGCCCGCGTAGGTGTAAGCCCTGCGGGGAACAAAACCAGGCACTGTCGGTACCGGCACCCCGTCTGTTCCTGAGTTTATCCCTAGGGAAGGCGGGAGCCTATCCCCGTGCGCAGTGTTTGCTTCTGTTTCCTGACTCCAGAGACGCAGCCGGCCCCGGGGATCAGCATGGCCTCTTCGAGGCGGGCGGCTACCTTGTACCGCAGGCGATGGCAGGGAGCGTCAATGGTCACAGTCTGCCTGGGCCGGCCTGCTTGGGCCCGGGGCAGTCCTTGGGAGGGCGAGGTGGGCTTTGTCTCCCAATGTGTGCGTGTGAGCGACAGCCCCGTCTCCGGCTGCGCCGACGTGCTCGTGCCGTTCCCGCAGGAGCACAGCTTGCTTTTGCCCTCCCGGCACCGCGGACATGATGGCCTAGGGGTGACGCCACCCCAACTCAGAGCTACCACTTCAGGTTTTGGTCAGAAATGTTTAAGATGGTTTAGAGTGACAGAGAAGACAAGCCCCTTTCGGAGGTTCTGTTAACCAGCATCCAAAATTGGGCATTTTGGATGCAGTCAGGCAATTCTCAAGTGCTCACACCGAGGCGAGGCTGCGCTCCGACAGCAGGCCGAGGGCTCGCTGCCTCTCCCGCAGTGCCCGAGCTGTGGCCTGCTTCCCGCCACCGCGCTGGCCCAGGAGCGGTCACTGCTGGCCACCAACGCCTCTGACACTGCATGAAACCACTGTCGGGTCCTGGCATGGGAGCTGGCGCTTGCATGGAGGCGGCAGACTGTGGTCGCGGTGCGCGGACACTTGGGTCCCCTTTGCAGGGCGAAGCGCTGCCTTGGGCCTCTCACAGCAAAGGCGAACACGCGTCCTGCCCCAGGCACTAATGATCGCCCCTGGCCCACGCCCGCCTTTGCTGACCAGGGCAGCCGAGCGGTGCAGGAGCGGTGCCTGCCTTTCCCTGGGCTGCGCTGGGAACGGCCCCGCTCCCCGCCGTGAGCCCCATTGTCGTTCTCTCTGCGGGTTCTGGGAGGGCTAGTTTGTCCATAGTGGTTTTTTTTTTAATATTTTAGATCAAAGATTTGGGCTAGAGGGCAAATATCTAACAAAGATTATCTAACAAAACAGTATTTTTTCACTAGGACAACAGAAAATATATTGTAAGTAGCCATGCTACAATAAAGCAGATAGGCAGCAGTGAAATAGTCTACTTTAAGCAAGGTAGCAGAGCTACGCCATCCCTGAAGGTATGAGATAATCACAGTTTTCACAGGTGCTATATATTTAACATATGCATGCTTTTCCCATTTCAAGTTCAGTTCCACTTATTGTCAGGAAAGAGAAAACTTGCAGTGCGAAAATGCCACTCACCTCTCAGCACAAGCTTCCTGACAGTGAGATACTGTCATCTTTCTTAAGTCATAAAACACAGCTCCCTTCAGTGTCGTCTCCCTTGAATCATCGCTGAAGCATCCCACGTAGGTGCCTGTGTGCGTGCAAGACCAGAGTTAGGCGGCGTGTGTGGGATGGAGATGGGGGAGAGGGGAAAATCCATCCAGCGGCGATGCAGTGCCGTACGTTGCGAGCAGGGCTGTATTCGAGCAAGTCCCAGCCTGTCTGGGGCCCTGCCTGCTCTGCAGACCTGTCCCCTGGCACCGAACCTTTGTAGGTGCCGTTTGAAGGGGTAGGCTGTAATGGAAATGGAGCGAAGGGAAGTCTGAGTTTTCCCTTATGGGTGTTATTTAAGCAGCCTGCCTTGGCAGACCCAGAGTCTGCCACCGCCCCGCGGTCCCGGTCCCCACGGGCGGCTGTCACCGGCTCGACTCCTTCCCGTCGGTGACAAAGCATGGCGAATTTCTAAAGGAGAAAGTAGTCTTCAAAATGGTAAAAACCTTGAGAAATCTTGTTGGATTTCTCTCAAGCTTTCTTGAGTGTCTCTAGTTGAGAATAAGATGTTGCAAGAGAAATATTAAGAAAATCAATTTTCTTTGGGTACATAGAGTTACATTAAAGCTATAATGGAGAGATAACTTCAGCCTTAACTAGGCAGCGCTGTCTAGCTATTGCATTGGACTATCTCTTCTTCTCCAGAGCAAATTAATCTTTTAAAATACGTCTTGCTTTACTTAGCATATGAAAGATAAATATTTCTCTTAGACTGCATCCTATGCTAGGCCTCTCTTTTTGTTGTCACGAACAAAATACTATAAAAATCTAGCCCGTGTTTTAATATATGATTGGAAGGATGATGTAGAGTTCCACTGTTATACAACAATTGTGTGTACAGAAGTACATTTTATCATTTAAAATATGAAGGAAAAAAGGAAATTTGATTTTGGAAGTAGCAGTATTGAGGTGATAACACAGGGAAATTAAATAACATGAGCTGTGGATAGGAAAAGAATATATTGTGAAAAAGGGAACTAAAAAGGATTATACTAACAATAAAATATTCCCCAAGAAAAAGAAAGTTGAGGCTACTCTAACAGATTTTGGAGCTAGGAATAATAAATCGACATTTAAACGTTATAAACACAATAGCTGCTTCAAAGACTTGTACATCGGTAATTTGCAAATATGCAATTAGAAAAGTCACAAGCTGTGAATATACACCCCCAGCACGCTGCTAATGAGATGGGAGTCACACACCTGCAGTGACGATGTTCTACATTTTACCGGAGACTTTTGATTTGGGCACTTTGGTTCAAGGCGGTGGCAGCAGCAGACGGGGCGAGTCGGGAGGCAGGGGCGCTGTGCGCCCTCCTCCCCGCAGCCCTCCCAGGCTGCTGCCAGCCCGGCACCAATATCCCATTCACTCCGCCGTCTTAGGGCCGAACGGCACAGCAGCGATCCAGTCCCTGTCACCTCCGCACCCTGTGTGGTGGCATAACCAGGCCGGGGGAAACACTATGAAACACCCCATCCGCTGGAAGTGTCCATAACAGAAAATTTTGATTTTTTTTTCTTTTTTTTTTTACCCAACAAGTTCCTGTTTTCATTTGTTTCACTAATAGTATTTGCTAGTCTCCCTGGCAGGTTAAGATGTGGTCCCTGCCCTGAGCCACTTGCAGTGTAAGCAGGTGAGATAGCTTGATGTGGAGAAGGAAAAAGGGGGCGGGGGGGGGGGGGGAACAAAAAAAAAAAACCACCTTGAATTTCCTCACTTTCTGGTGGACACAGAGCAAGGCAAAGCGAGCCGGGAGGTGTTCCCAATCTGCTGGAGCAGATGCCATTGGTTTAGTCTCAGGTTAAGCATCTGCCCGGGAAGCCCACTGAGGATGGCCTGCGATCCCGGGGCAGGGGCAGAGCGGCTGTGCAGCGTCAGGAAGCACGGGCGTTACTGGGATGGCACTGGTGAGGAACGCAGGAATACAGCCTCTGTGGTAAGGCAATGCGCCGCTTTGCTGAGCAGGAACCGCAGGGCAACGCTGAAACTTTAACAAGCATGATAACCGTGCAGGAGTTTGTTACATCTGTGAGGAGATCCGTAATGGAATAACAAGCCTGGAAGTTTACTAGGAAAAGTGGAGGGGGGAAGCTAACATGCCCTACATAGGTAGCTAAATTATTAGTTGATAATTTCCAAAGGCATTCCAATGCTTGTTAACAATATTGTTAATAATAATTATTAATAACATCACTTCATATTCAGATATTCAAATGATGTATATTTGAATCGACATAATTCAGTGGGAGGTAGCAATAAATAGTCCTTCTGGCTCCTTAATCCGCAGTCTGAACATGAGCAAGGCACTAGCCTTAACTAACTTTATGGATCATTTCCAGAACTTATCTTTTTGGTTTTAGTTTGGTTTCAAGTTTTTAAAAACCAGTTCATACTCTGCCTAATATTAGGGTAGCTCCTAAAGACTCATGACATTTCTCTACTTCTTATCTATTCTTTTGTTCATTGTTCTCTCACTTTTTATCTGGTCATTGTTCATCAAAAAATCCCCAAGCGCAAAGGGGACTAGAGCAGCCCAAGCAGCACCCAGCCGGAGCCCCTCCTGCCGAAACCGTCAGCCTCTGCGGAGCAGCTGAGAGCGGGGTGTCTGCTGCTTGCAAAAGTAAAAAAAAGTAATACTTTGTGAATATGAACTACTGGGTTTATGAGGTACAGGTACAAAAGTGGTAGCCTGGAGCGTTTGAGTGATTCATTTCTGCAACTGTCCATGAAGACCATATTAAAGTCAGGGGCCACCACCGTCAGCAAAAGACGTATTTGCTGACGGTGAAGGTGTGTCTGCCTCCCATAGAGAGCTGGAAGTGTCTGCCTCCACCCCTTCCCGACAGGGATGGGAACCAGGATGGGGACAGCTTCTGTTCCCCTGCGCCAGGCTTGGTCACCGCTGCGCAGGATGGAGCAACGCAACGTTGTGTCCTGTGGTTGTCCCAGGGCTGTCATCAGGTGCTGAGCACCCGGTCTGCGTGCTCAGGGCACGTCACGAAATGCAGTGGGGTTCTCTGGGAGACGTCTGCGCTTTGCAGCCTCTCTGCTCTGCCACCAAAACCTGCCAGCGAGGGCATGTTGTGAAGCGCCTGTGCAGCACCCTTAGGAGCTCCAGCTTGGTGCTCCAGGTAACTCCAGTGGTTACAGTTTGCCTGACTCACGCTGTGTGACTCATCTCCCGTACACCATCACCTTCTTGTTCCATTTCTAACAATTCACTCGGGAGGAGTCACTCGTTTTGTGGGATTCTTGCAGAAGGTGCCCCTTTGTTTGGGTAAATTTATTCAACAAACTAAAGAATGGTTTAGTAATGTGGTGTCTAGTCATCCAGATCCTGTTCCTTTTTTTTTTTTTTTTAATCATCAGTGAAACATCTCCAAGAACAACTAGTTCTTCTAAAAGGCGGTGGGTCAAAGATCACAAAATCGTACTTTGATGGTGCAGCCTTGAGAGCATGGTCAGTCGCCTCGCGTGACTCCTGATGCTTTCCGTGTTGGGCTCCTCGAGGGGCTTGTCTGCTCCCTGGGGACAGTTGGCTGTCGGGGGTGACTGCCTTGTTGGGGCCGCAGCCCCCCGCTGCATGGCCGGCAGCTCCACGGTGGGGCAGCCCCACGCTGGCACCCAACCCTGAGCCCCCCTGGTCCCACCTCGCCTGGGACGGTGCAGCGCTCTGGGGGTCCTCAGGGTATAAAGCCCTGCGGGAAACGTGAACACCTACAGATTCCTGTTTTGCTTCCTTGCTTGCTCTGGTTTCTTAAAAGCTTTCCTGCTGAACAAACCAAAGCAGTCCATGCACGTACTTATTAGCAGCGTTTAGGGCAGCAGAATCGGGCTCACAGTGGCGTGAACTCGATTTCTGTCAAACCTGAACAGCTTTCCATTTGGACTGGAAAACTTCCAGTTTTATACCCAGTGCTCTGGCCGCTGACATGCTGCAGCGCTGTGAATTCCCCTTCCATTCCCCTTGGGCTGGTGCAAATTGCCAGCAAACTCGCCAAACACCAGGAGTTTGTCTGCCATCCAGGAGTTCTCGTTTCGTTGTGGTGCTGCTTTGTCACTCAGGAAGGGAAGAAGGGTTGTGTGGCCCAGATCCTGTCCCCCTCAGAACAATGTGTTTGCAGGGATGGTCGCAGAGGGCAGGTCAGGAACAGCACAAGTGTTTGCAATAGCAGAATTTAGTATATGCTGGTAGCAAGGAGGCATTTCTAGACTTAAGGTATTGTGTGGTTTTGGATAATTAATTTAATAAACCCCATTTTTAAAGTGTTCCCTGTTCTGAGAAAGAAAATCAATTAAGCAGTGTTCATCTCTGCCTGCTTCAAGAGAAAATAATTTAAATTATGGAAGAATATTTCACTGTCTGGGCTTCCATTCAATCAATGAAAATGCATTTTTGGAGGAAGTTGCAGCTCAGCATGACCAGGGACGTCAGGATCATACCTTGGTCTGTGCATATGCTCAAGAACCGGTTTGAAAGTGGTGATGAGCCAGGAGGAAGGCGTTTCTGCAGGGAGGCTGCGTGGTGCTCGCCCCTCTCTGCCTGGTGCAGCCCTAGGAGGAGGTGTGGTGTATGTGCGTGCCAGAAAACAGGGCCGGGGTACATCCCTTACCTTGGTGCTCAGCAGTGTGCTTCATCGCTTTGAATCCCGCTGTTTGCATGGGCTCCTGGTCGCTGATGAACCTGTGAAACCACCTTCTTCTCAGCTGCCTGAGCTCCGAGTTGCGGGACACAAGCCACCGCGGGCCGTGCCGCTGGTCCAGGGCCGGCTCCCGCATGGCGTCCATGCCCACCAGCAGCCTGGGACTGGGGCGGGGGTTTTGCAGCATCCGGGGGTCTGCGATCCCAACCCCGGCCATCCCCTCCAGCACTGGCAGGGCCTGATTAGCAGAGGTCCCACGCGAACCTTGCTGAATAACCAAGCGGGTCCGCTGTAGCAGCAGGAGGCTGCCAGCCATCAGATAAGCTGCTGTGAGGAAGAAGAGCAGAAACTGGGTCCGACGGAGAAACTTCTGTAGCCTGAAGAAAGCTTTGGCCATGCCCTTACTGAAACTGGGCCCTTCACGCCTCCCGACGGGCCCCTGAATCTGCGCCTGGCCGGGCGCTGGTTCCTCCCATAAGTTCAGCCCATCACTTCAGTGCCTTCTCCTCGGATGGCCGCGGCAGAGGGAGCAGCCTGGGGGGGCACAGTCACTGTCCTCAGGCGCCCGGCTGGCCCCGGGGCTCCGCACACACCCAGGGCAATGCCATCGTCCTGCTCGGCCAAGCCGCCCAACGGCCGATGCTGCAACCTGAAATACCAAGGGGGGACGATTGGTTCCCAAATAGAAAATACCTGTCATCAGGGTGACTTTCCCCCACCCACCCTTTTTTTTTTTTTTTCCCAGCTGATCCTTTCTCCATCTGTTGTTTATAATTACGCGCTATAAAAGCTATAATCCAATGAGAAGGATTGATTAAGCAGAAGCTAGCTTCAGCTCTGCAGCCTTATGTTGGTTTTTTTTTTTTTCTTTCTTTCACTTGGAATGAACAAGAAATACCTTTATGATGAGGTTATTTCTCTTGGGATGTTTGGGAAAAAAGTTCTTTATTTTCTTTTGTCAATAGCCAACATCTCTGTTCTTTGTCACTGGCTGGAACAGGCAGCCGCAGTATCGGCATCTTCTTAGGAAGGTGTTACCAAATTCCTTCCTTTCAGCAGAACAGTAGCTAAGCTACAAATGCAGATCAGAAGGAAACAGCAGTGTGTGTGTGTGTGGTGGCGGTGGGGGGAAGTTGCATCAACTCACAAAAGATAAGATAATTATTAATCTCTTTGCAGCACAACAAAGCCAGGCTTTAAGCTGGAAGGATACCTGGGGGCTCTGTAGTTACACACAGAGCTATGCGAGTTGCTCTGCATGTCACTTTAAAAGAAACCAGAGATCCCGCTTTTTTTTTTTTAGTAGATTTCTGTTGCCAAATATTGACATGGGGATGCATGGACAAAAACTAGTGAATGCTTGAAAAAAATTCATGTCAAGTTTCACCAGATATCTCTTGACTGCTTCTGGGCTTTGCAGGCTTTAGTGGCGCAGATGTATGCCGTGATGGGATTGTCTGGGCAAGAAAAGCTCCTTTGTGCTCTGGGGAACCTTTAACCTCCTGGAGCAAATAAAAGCTGGCATCTCCCTATAAGTTCCTGTTTTCCCACTCTATCACTTCTCTGTGGAGCCAGGCAAGTGCTGAGAAAAGATGCAGTGTTTTCCAGAAAAGAAAATATTATGGCTTTTGCTTAACTTGCATTTGGGGCACTCTCTTGAAATCCACAGTCGTGGCAAAGAAACATCCATTCACTGCACTTCTTGTTTCAGTACATGATTTAAAGTTTTGGGGATATTCATTTATGTGTCTTTCTTAAATAGCTGCTACTAATTAAGCCTCCACCCATTCCCTTTTTCATTTAGCTGTGCAACTTCTTTCTGTCTTAAGCAGCAACCAAAACCAAAGCTCAAAAGCTTCTAAGCCAAAAGTATATTAAAGCTCAGCTGAGTCTTTTGTCAATTGAGCCTGAATTCCTTTTGCGTGACCTTTCAGCCTCGGTTGCTAAACAGGGCTGGCACAAGGCAGGAATCCCTGTCTTCTAATCGTACATTGGGTGGTCTTGGGGGCCTGATTTAGATGCGCTCTTTTTTGATTTTTATTTATTTTTTTTTTAAAAAGTTTGTGCATGCTGGTCTCAATTGTATCAGGCTGAATAATATCCAAAAATATTTTACATGTTTATCTCTACCCTTTCTCCAAGAGCTCAGTTTGAGGCGGACTTACTGCTCCCTTCCCACGGCACCTGTGGATCCATTGGCAGCCAGGGAGCTTGGGCAAGCGGCTGCGGAGGGCGAGGAGGCAGGAGCATGCTGTAGTCAATTAAGACCACCTTCTCCACTGTGAGTTACCGCAACTCCCTTCTGATCAGCTCCAAAGCCAAAGAAAATGCATTGATTTACACCAGCCGAAGAGCTGACCCTTAAAGTTACATTATTGAAAATCTCTGATCAACGTTGTGAGTGCTCAAGAATTACAGTAAAAGGGTCAGAAGTACCTAGGCAGATGAACAGGAAATTAGCCATAGTTAGATACTGCAGATTGTTACTGTGCCAATTTATCTGAAAAAATGCTGTCTCTCAGCATAGGTATGATGTGATTCACTAGTTGTTCCTAATGTGGAAACTTGAGCTATTCCTAAAAGGGGCTGTCTAATCTAAAAGAAAGACGCGTGCGTGTATTAGCCATTTGAGATTCTGACTGGGACTTTACCGTTCTCCTCACGGCATACAGTATTTTGAGGTACGGCTTGGCCAATGCAGGAGGCAGCCGAACGCCGTGGGGGAGCAGACAGCACAGGGTTGGAGGTGCCATCTGTAATGCAAAGGGGTGGCCCTTAATAAAAGGCTGCTGCGAAGCCTCATCAGTGAGGTGGTAATGGCTGCAATCACATAGGTATTCAAAAGGTTTAAGCTTTTGGTTTTTTTTTTTTTGTTTTTTTTTTTTGTTTGTTTTTTTGGTTTTTTTTTTTTCCTCTAGCAGACGATGAGGCTAGATAAATTTATCAGGCCTGCAGTCATTTTTGCCCAACTTTAATTCAGCGTTTCAGAGCTCTCTTGGTTTACTCACCAAGTGATCGAGTTAGAGTATCAAGAAATGCTTTGGGCCAAAGTTCTGAAGTGTGCCCAAGCCCTTTGTGTTGGGACAGCAGTGCCGCGGCAGCCGGCAGCCTTTGGCTGCTGCTAATGAGCAATGCCGAGGTGGCAGCTCGGCTGCAGAGGGACCGCGGAGCAGAGGTCGGGCATGTTGTGCTTGAACTCCATCAGTGGCCTGATTTAGCCCCTTTTAATGCCACTGTGCTTGAGTCTTTCAGCGGATTTCAGTGGAGTCTCTCCACAATCACAGTGATGCGAAGGGGAGCAGGCGGAGGCTGCACCATCCCCATGGCGGGAGGACCTGCCGCTCACCTGGGCGGCACGCGGAGATGCTCCTGGTGCCAGGGAGTCGGGTCTGGCCACGCTGGCCCAAACAATGCCCCAATGGGGGACAATCGCTGCCTCCCCATCAGCGGGAAGAACAACCTGCTGTGCACCAGCAGAACTAGGGCAACTGCCCGAGGTATCGGACCTAATTTAGGTATCCAGCAAGCTCTACACCCAAACACCAAGAAACGTTTGGCATCGCTCCTGTTGCTCTGCCTAGTTTGTTTGTTTGTTTATTTAGTAAGGGGAAGCTGCTTCTGGGTCTCAAAAGGCTAACTTTGCCTTTGCCCGCTGGTTGAAAAAGTTTAAATGGTACAAGCCAATTTTACTGCAGTCAATATGACATATATAAATTACCTCCAGATGCATTCGCCCTCAGTACAGTTGCCATGACAGTGCATTGTAGTAAAAACCAACCAAATAAATAAGCAGACTCTCCGCCCACAGCAACTGCTGCAAACGTGCAACTCAAAAATTAAACGTTGCTTTTTAGTGGGGAAATAGCAGAGAGTGCTGCTGACATAAAAAAAGTCATTTGACTTTTCCATAAACTGCATATTGCAATATCATCAAAGTATGCCTAAAAGAATTGAAGTGCATCACTTTTGATGATGATATTAAAAAGGAAAGAGTAAGGAGGATATGAACTAGTATCTGGTAATAGAAAATGTATCATTTGTCTTTTTCATACATGTTTCGCTTAAAATGAAGGAAGTTAAATGGAAGAAAAATACAGTCTTCTGTTCCTATTTATCAGTTCTCACAGCCAAAGGGGTTTTAGGACCATATTAATTGAGAGTTGAATTAGTCACTAAAATCATAAAATGATAATTGAAATGACTTTGAGATGGGCAATGAGAACTGTTAAACAGCGGAGAAGACCTCTAGGTGACGAGAACAACGGAAGGGTTAATGCTGCAACAAAAAAAAAAAAAAAAGGACATAATTAGCATTGGCAAGGATCAGCTCTGGAGGGGTGAGAGGTGGTGATCTGCTGGGCGCTGTGCCTTCAGCCAGGAAAGGGTCCCTTGCACCACGGAACAGGTGGTGCCTCTGGTGCCTGTGGTTTTGTAAAATGGACAGTTATCTGGTTACTGAGGGCAAGAATTTGGTGGGGTTCAGAAAAGCATGGAGTGATCTTGTTTTATCAAATATGTACTTATTCACTGTAGTAGTGATGGGTGAATTTTTACCTGTTCAGAACTCGGATAACTGTTTAGTTGTTTGAACAGCATTTTCAGTGGTTTGTGCCTGAAATTTTTTGTCTGGAAATGTCATTATTAAAAATAGTTCAAGGTATGTTTTCTGTAAGACCTCTATATATACCACCAGGACTGAACGCAGAGCTAAAAAAATTGCATCTTACCCGAAATCCCAGAATCTCACAAGATGAATCTGTTTCAGTCTATTTCCTAAACTGGGCAATGCTGCGATTCTTGTCACTGTCTCTGGGAAAGCCAACATCTTAAAAGAAAGGTCCCTCTAGATCTGGCATGCCTTGGCCACCAGTGTCTTTGCCGGCTGGTAGCCGCGTTTCAGACACGGTCCCAGTGCTGGGGAATCCTCCCGAGCGCGTCGCGGATGGGTCATTTGATAATTGAGGTGCCCTCAGGCTTCAGTGCGCGGTGCTGAGTGCCGGCTGTCAGACATGCTCTCCCAGGGGTTTTGATGAATCCTGCAGTGCTCGGACAGGGCATGGTCCTACCGGCACCCACAGAGAAGCAGCTTTGCTTTCCTGCGACTTCCCTGCAGGCCACGGTGCTCGGAGCCTGGCCCGCGGGGTCTGGCCGTTGCCTGGCGGAGCTGGGTGGCAGTCCCCGAGGGGACGTTAGTGCTGTCCTCTGAAGGCTGCTCTGGCCAGCAGCACCCAGCTCCTGCGGCCGTGCCCGTCGGCGGCCGGCACCGAGGGGTGTGAGCCCCCAGCCCAACTCAAGGCAGACACCAGAGCAGCCGCTCCGTGTGGTCAAGGGTATCGTATCTTTGTAGAGCTCTATCAATATTTTGTAAACCCGGTGTGGTTAACAGGTAGGGGAACACCTGCACCACTGGCGTGACTCTACGGAGCTCTTTTGGAAGGAGGCAGGGAAGGGAGTTGTCTGTCTGCTACTCGTTTCAGACCACTCTGGAAATGTACCCCCTCCTCGGTGTCTTTGCAGTGCTCTCAGGTGAGAAATGCCACGGCACAGATTGCGAGCTCAGCACGTTGTGTCTCAGAGAGCACTGATGGGACTAAGCACCAGACCTGAGGCATTTCTAATTCAAAGTGCTGGTTTTCTTTTAATTCTTCTTTTTCTTTCATTACATACATGATAGCAGATTTGTAACTGCCATTAAAAAGTCACTATAAGGAAAAGCAGGTCAGTACCATGCTTCCAAAACGACCTCGCAAAGTGTGACAGAAGATGTCACACTAGGCAGCTGCGTTAACGTATTTGTAAAGAGAAATGGGAGAAAAACAGTCAAGTTCTTGGCAATCCTACTCTCCTAGCTAAAGGAGTAGTTACAGAATTTTTAAGGGAAGACTGAATGCTTTCAGTGATACTATGAATGACGGTAGAGGCCAAGACACTAAAGAACAGCCCCGGACTTGCAGGTGAAGAGTTGCTCACTTGAGGGCTGTCCCTTAATAGGTTGCTCAATGCAGAAACTTGGGTCAATACAACGTTGACATCTGCAGCTCATCGATAGCTGATCTTGTCTAAAGACCAGCAGGATTTTGCAAATTCAGAGTTCTTGGCTCGGAAGCAAGACTATGTTTTCTATTGTAAACTGAAGGGAATTGGACTCATCAATGCTATTTTTAGAAAAATCCATCCCTCTTCCACATTTCTCCTTTCTTTCGACAGCTTTCTTTGAGGACAAATGTAGCCAGTTAGGACCTAGCTGAAGGGTTCTGGCTCACAGCCCTTCTTTTGGGTGTCCACTGCCATTTTCTTGAGGCTGTTGGGAAAATCAAGGCCAACATCACACTGCGTGCACTCACACAGGACGGAAAGCTCTTGAGAAGCCACAAACGTAATGTTGGGATCCTGTCAAATATTTGCAGTTCTCTTTATTCCGATAGCTAAAAGCTCCCTGAGTATCTGCCAGCATCGGTCCCGAGATGGCCAACAGCAAGCGCTTCTCGCAGCCGAACTTCCACACGTGGCCAGGTGTTTGACATTCCACGCTTTCCCAATTTCCAAATCATGGGATAAGGGAAAAAAAGGAACTGTGGATCGCATTTGTGTGGAAAGCAGCACATGCTAAAAGTAAAGCTTAGAAGAAATCTGGTACTCTACTGTCTTAAGCCAAAATCCACTCAAATCAAGATACAGGTTGATGCTGATGGATTTTGGCTCAGGTCCATTGTTACTTTTTCTAGCTCCTTAAGAAAGTGTCATGTGGACTCGTCTCACTAACTGAACAATGTAGTTTAGGAATTCATGCGAAGGAAGGAAAAAGAGGTGATTTTGTAATTCTGTCACCTTTCCTAAGATATTCTTTCACCAAAAAGAAAGGAAATTTTTGATGAAGAGTTACTATCCTATTCACTTCCTTCACCAACTTAAACGTGCACTTTTCCGTGAGATAAGGTCTATGGAATATAACCCGATGGTTGACCTTTCTGACAGTTACAGTGCAGTGCTCGGATGGGACCCAGCTGGAACCCAATAACTTGCCCTTCCCAGGGCGTTTGCCATCCGATGGAGAGGCAGGAGCACCCTCCAGCTCTGGCCCCGGCAGGCGTTCCCCCCGCCCTGTGCCAATGGCCAACCAGGTTATATCCCACCCAAAGCCCACCAGGCTGTTAGGGCAGCTCTGTCCCTGCAGCGTGAGCAGGACAGGGGACAGCCCTGGCACGGCCACCCGCCGCACAGCTCCGCGGCCGCTGCACCCCACGCCGCCTCTGTGCTCTCCAGTTTTCTCATCCCTGTCCTGCCTGCAAAGCAAGTGGGAAAACTCAAGTTGCTTTTCCCCTTTGCTCCAAGGAGGATGTCTAGCCCAGGCAGGTGAGGCTGGTGGTGAGTTAGTGCCTGTCCTTTTGCTCGGGCACATCCTGCATCTCCCTCCGTGTGAAATGCACGTCATTCAGTTCTGCTGCTGCAGAACTTGCTGAGGTCTTGTATTTAAATACAATAAAAGGGTTTCTTCCTCATCTCTTCCCAAGCCACCTCCAATTTTTTGATTTAGAGAATAATTTGGCTTTTAAATATTTCTAGAAACTAACCCTTCCACCCCTTTCTCACCAAAATGAAGCTTTTCATCTAGGGCTTTTCAGTAATGAGGTGCCCAATGAGATATAAGTGAAGGGACCTTCAGCCTGTCCTGGCCCCTGAAGCTCCGATGTGTCATCCAGCTTCCCTCCCAAAGGATCTGGCCTTGCTCCCGGGGCTTCCAGAAGCAATAACTGCTCCTTTCAATGGACAAAGTTTTTCTTGCTACGCACACAGCTGGCTTGTGAGCAACTCTTTCTGACACAGTGCCGCTTTGAGGGTTACTTTAAGCGCAACGTAAGGTCTGTCAACAAGCTAGAAATGAGGCAGAAGCGCCAAAATTTCTCCACGTGCTGTAGTGGCAAACGTTGCAGCTTGAGAGGGCTTTTGGGCAAGTTTACCATTTCCTCCCTCACCGGTCCTCCCTCCCCACGCTGTTGAAAGTGCGCTTTCTACAAGATGCGCAGATTGCAAAGTTGTCTTTGACGCTGATATTGTGTTAAAAGTGTTAAATAATGATGAACTGTGATAAGGCAGAAAAAAAATCTTTATGCGAAGATAGCTGAAAGGCGGAGAAAAACTCTGTAGTCCGTAAACTAGTCCAATCAAGTTGAAAATGCACGTTAAAAATATGCGTGGTGTCCACTGTGTCCAATATGGGAGATGTTCCACAGTCGACAGATCACTCAGCTCTGGGAGTGAGAGGCAATGTCACAGAGCAGAGCTGCAGGCTGGCGAGTCAGCGCTAACTTGTGCAAATGTGGTCACAGCAGCTCCTTCCCTAGATATTCCCCTTCTTGGAGACCAATTTTCTAGCACAGGTAGGTGTAAATGTAGGCAGGAATTTTGCTGGGGACCGCGGTAGCCCGCGGTGAGGGATGCAGCAGAGCCTGCAGGAGGCAGCTGGCCCAGGAAGGCTTGTTGTGAGACAAGTGCTGACTTGGGAAGTGTTCCAGTGGCAGCTTGTAACACACAGCGTACCATGGCAATAGGGTGTTTCTTCCATTAATCCAGTACTTTTTACCTAGCTCAGTGATAAAGTAATAATCAGGAGGACTGATTCCATGCCAGTGTGGAAAAGATGCAGACATATAGATACCTACATTTGATACGTACGCAGATGTATGTACGTGCGTGTACATTCTGTATGGAGGGATGTGTGCTCAAAAGACAGCGTACGATCTGCTGTCATCACTCACTGATAAACTGAGACCTATCAGCAAACACTAGTCTTGAACCTAGAAAGTATCGAGATCCATAATAAACCATTCATGCATAATGTCCATCCCTTTGACATTAAGAACTCAAGCACCCAGCAAATGATACTTCATCTGCAATTTAAAAAAAAAAAAAACCAAACCAATATGGTTCTGTGGCTATAGGTGGAAGTTTTGCAAGAGATTGTTGTAAAAAAATGTACCATATATTGATTTTTGCCTCATCCCACAGCAGCTAGAGATGAGATCTTTTCCTGTGTGCAAGGAAACCTACTGGAATTAAAATAACATGCAGATCTGTAACTAAATCATAGGTATTTAAAAAGTGCTTTTCATAAACCCCTCAATATCCACATTCCTTCAACACCCACCTACTAAAAATTTTTAAGAGTCTATTTATTTAGCACCATGATGCTTCAGAAACTGTTTGGAGAAGCCGAGCGTTCCAGGCTGCCTCAGCAGGCTGTGACACAAACACACACTCGCCTTAGCCGTGCCTACTTTTCAAGTATAATGTTTTGTGGATGCTCAGAGAAGGGCATCTCGAGAGCAAACTGCGATCTTTATAAATAATGCAGCTAAGCCTCGTGTGCTTAGATGCCATGGATAAATTTAATAAATCAAGCAGCCGTTCAGGCTGCAATGAATGTTAATACCTCAGCCTCTGCAAAAAGTTCTCTGGTTATTACTTGTGTCAAGGCCAGCTGACAAACAGCCTGCAGAAGCAGATAATGCAACTGTATAAGAAAAAGAGGAAAAAAACTCACCTTTCTTTTATGGTCGAGGAACTCCTGTTGTAGCCAGGCAAAGTCCTAGACAATCCAGTGAAATATTATAAAAAGCTGTAATGCATATCTGAAAAGCTGATAAATCCTGCTCCCTCTGCCCTTCCCCGCTAATCCTCCTCTGCCTCCCGCTCCGGCGCGCAGAGCCCTAATCCTCCCGAGCACCCCCCGTGCTCTGCGCGGCACTCGTCTCCCTCCAGATGTTGGTGCCAGGGACTAACCCCGCGTCCGCGCCGCCCCGCGCAGCTCCCTGCTCGCCGCCGCGCTCCCTCGCCGGGGTGCCTGCGGCTCAGCGGGCCGGGGGGCCGGGGTCCTGCACCCTGCAGGGGCTGGCGGCGGAGAAACCCTCCATGGCCTCCTGCGCCAACAGGCGGGATCGCAGCAGCCTCAGCGCTGCGCTGCCAAAATCCTCAGCCACAGTCGCTACACTCGTGTTTCGTAACGCTCCCGCTGGTCGGGAAACAGCCGCTCCTTTACGTCTGCTGCTCTGCAGCCTTCCGCAGCTACAGACGTTTCCAGACCTGCCCATACACTCCGTCTCTCTCTATATATTTGTCTAAATGCACGGATGGCTGCATAGGCAGATCTCGAAGCGGCGGCAGCAGCAACAGCGCGAAGGCTAATGCGATCAGCTGAACGGATGCTCCTGTGTTTGTTTCTCGGTGCCTCTTCCCACTAGGGGCAGATCCCTCTGGAGACCCGGGCCCCTTCCCAACAGGTCCAGAGGGTCCCGGGAAAGCGAGTCCCCGGCAGCTCCCGGCACCAGCGCGGAGATTTCAGGCAGGAAATTGTTATTCTGGGCACAGGTGGATAGGAGTAAATTATTTATAAATGTGAGAGCTGAAAGGCAGTTTGCTCGGTGTCCTCAGGACTGGCTGCTCTGCTCTGCTGTCTTCCCTGCACGTACGGGCTCCTTTCTGCTACTGGTTCACATGGAGATTGATCAATTTATAATTATTCTTAAAGCGTCTTCATTTAGATGGGAGTAGGCTGCACACTTTGTAACTGCGTGTGGTTTTGAAGCACCCCACAGTCTTTGCATATTGAAATCGGAGGTGTGGGGATTTGTCTGTTGGAGCCAAAATGGGGTGCGGTTATGGGACCCCCGTTCTCCCTGCGCTGACAGTGCGGGTCGGTCGTGTCGCACCCAGCGCCCGCCTGGCTGTGGGAACGCAGCACTCGGGGCTTTTCTTGGCTCTGAGAGGAAGGAGGGAATTGGGATGCCACGTGGGGACTGATCCTGTTTCCCTTCTGTGTGCTGCCCAGCCCCATGGGTGTCAGTGATGCTGCGCGTGTGGATCCCTCTCTGTACAGCCCCGCGAGCGGGGTCTGAGCCTGCCAACGCCAGGCGTGTGCTGCCGAAGCGACACTCGGCTTTCCAGGCGCCGCAGTTTAGAGCAGAGGGACCTGGATCCCTGGGTCGTTTCAGATCTCCGCGCGTGCGGGCTAACTTAAAATACTCGAGTTGTGCAGCAGACCTGGGTTAGAAATGCACACAAAGGCGGGAGCCATAGACTAATCTCACTTGTTCACCGCTTTGCAAAACATAGCACAGTGATGCTGGAGAGGTTCAACCTTTAGTTTGCCAGCATCGAGGGATGAATTTTACCACCTTTGTGTTTGCATTGGGTTAGTTACGGGTGCGTTTCTTCTCTTAGACCTATGTAAGCAAACTGTGCTGTGCCTGGCTCCTGCAGTTTGTCAGTTTACTTGTTCTTTTTCCTTCTTTGAAGGCTGTTTTGTCTTAAAAGCAAACGAATGCAGGATCCTGGCTACAGAAAGTGGGAAATAATTTCCAGTCATGGCAAACCAAAAAGAAGGACTTTGCATTTCTGCTCATCGCCTTCCAAGGGCCAGACCCTTGACCCGCCCAGGTTCCCTGTGTGGGCGCTGCGCCGGCACCCACCACCCGGCAGCGCCTCTTCCGATGGCCGCCGCCATGCTTTGTGCCCGGCCCTGTTGCCTGCGCTGCTTCCAGTCTCTGTGCGTTTCCGAGGGGCGAGGGGAGTGGGCCAGGCGGGCACCGGCCCCAGGGGGACGGCTGGGACATGGGGGTCTCTTCCCGCTCTGCCCCCGAGGGCCCGGCAGCCGTGGGCAAGCTACGTGACATCCAGCGCTGTGCGTCCCTCGTCGCGCCCGGCCACGCTCCGCAGGGCTGTGAGCGTGCACGCTGGGGCTCGTGTGGTTGGTAGGATTTAAAAACATAAAGTCATAATGACAACTGCAAATCTGTCTAGCCACAAGATACGCCTCTCTTTCTCTATGAGAAAAAAATTGCAGTTGCTGGCAAAAGATCCTTCTATGAACGAATTTGCAATAGTTGCAAATAGTGTTCGTATACAGAAATCCAGGAAGGAAATATGAAGAGTTTCAAGCTGTTACAGCATTCACATAAATCTGATGATCTTTCAGACCTGGTAAGATGTGAAAATGAACAGCTAAAATGTTTTTGCTCTTAACAAATATTTTCTGGGACTTAATGTATTGATAGGGTTGCAATTGTACGGTGATTTTGTGAATTTTGATTAACGCAGAACCCTGAGGCTTGTCAGTGCAACATTCAGATTTTGAAATACTGGTGTCTGGAGACGTATTCTCACCCCGAGAAGTTGTGCATCTGTTAGATTGCAACCCATCCAACATTTATGTGTGCGTACAGCTTTAAGGCTGCAAAAGTCTGAAATTAATTTAATTTTACTGAAATTAAATTGATCAAATGTTTAATGTAATGACATTTTTAAATGTTATGCTGGGTTGGGGCCTAAATCAATAGCATTACAGGAATCTGCCCAGGTGAAGCAGTGGCAGGAAATGAAGTTCGGCATTATCAGTGAGAAAAACGTTGCTGAAAATGAACCAACCTCCCAATTTGCACTACAGCGTATCAGCAGCGCGACGCGTGCACCCGTGACGTGGCATTGTTTGGCGCTGGGGCCATGAGGGACCGAATGGTTTGGGCTGGAAGGGAGCTCAAAGCCCATCTCGTTCCATCCCCTGCCCTGGGCAGGGACACCTCCCACCAGCCCAGGTTGCTCCAAGCCCCGTCCAACCTGGCCTTGAACCCCTCCAGGGATGGGGCAGCCACAGCGTCTCTGGGCAGCCACCATCCTTTGGGGCTCTTGCGGCTGCTCTGCCTTCATTTCTGAATTCGGACAAAGCCCAGACAAGCTGCCAGGTTTTATAAAACCTCAGCCCTGCTGTGCCGAGCCCTTGTTAATGCCAGCTCGTTTCCAGGGTTTTGTGTATGAAATGCCACGTGGGGACTTGCAAGACTCGGTGCAGCCATGGGCAAGAGCCTTGCTGCCACGAGGTGACCCGAGCGAGGGGGTTACAGATGGCAGTGCCGTGGCGCTGCTCCAGACTCCAGCCAGCACCGTTCTGGGGGGATCAGCAAGGGAAATATGGGAAGGGTAGGGGTGTATCGCAGGGGAGCGTATCGCATCCTGAAGTGACGGCAGCGGAGTCATTCAGGGAGGGGGCAGGGGGGCTCCGTGTCCCTGCGGAGGCTGCGTGGCCCTGGCAGAGCCGTGGTGGGTGCGTGCTGTGGCTGCCCCGGCCCCTTGGAGCCGACACCGCCAGTGTGCGGGGCTCTGCTCCCGTGTGGCTGGGCCTCCCGAGGTCTTCCGTACACAGAGTTTTGTTGGCTTAGTTTAACTTAGCTAAAGCAAGCGAATGACTGTGTTAAAGCTTGCTTTATTATTTCAGTTTCGCTTGTCTAGTGAGACTAGTTAAGAAGTCGGTAAACCCTCTGGATTGGGTGATGTTAATAATCACGGAGAGCCATGAGATGTCAGCTCGGTGAAAATGGGAATTATAACCTAATTTCAGTAAACAGAACAAGGCCGTCATAAATTGAAGCAAGGTTGTCCACATAAGGTTTGCAAAGGCTTAATTAAGCCAGGTCAATTAAATCGATGTATACGTTTACAAGGCCACCAGGTTAGATGCCATGGTAAAGTGCTCTCCTGTCACCGTACCCAGCACCCGTGAGACCTGCATCACATTGGACAGTCGCTTTTTTTTAAAAAAAAAAAAGAGTTACTATTCTGTGATTAGCTAATGAACAAATCTCTAGTAGTACCATCTGGCAACTGACATTAAATTTGCTCTCGTTTTGCCAAAGAGTAACAAATAGGGATTAAATCCGTGGTAGCTTTGGGGAGTCCATTTTAGCAAGTACGCTTTGCACCTTGTACGAAATCTCTGTATTTGAGTCTGCCAGGTCTCCTCTACCCTTTGGTCTGCTGGTACGTCATTTTTCTGTGCATTGCAGTTATCTTTCATTCCACAGTGCTCGTGTCAGCTCTGCTTTGTTACTAATACGCTATTATATGGAAAAAATAAGAATCATTTGAGTGTTCCAGTTGAGAAAATAGGAGGCCAAATTCTGCTTTTTCTGTGCCCTGAGGGAAATCTGAAGTGATTCCCATAGAGGCCTTGGGAACCACTCCTGATCTGCACCTCTGCTAAAGCAGAGCAGGACCCTGCCTGCTGAGCCTGGGAACGTGGAGGGGGATGACAAAACACATGATGCTGTTAAAAAAAGAAAAAAAAAAAAAAATCAGAAGGTTAAACGTAATGAAAGCTTCTGTGAAAGTGCCACGTTTTTTGGTAGATAAGGCAGCTGAGATACCCGACCTCTGTATGGAAACCGTGAGGTGAAAACTAGGGGTGGTCGTAGGAATCTGAAGGTCTTTTGCAAATGCTCATCAACGGCGCTTTGGTTTTTCTAATCCAAGGATATGCAGGATACCCATTCACCAACACCTGGATTTCAGTTAAATCCTAAGAGGCAGTACTGGTTTTAGCATCTTATCCTGCCCGTGCATCTAGCCTAAGACTTTATTTCCCATGGCTTCACTAAGAGAGGACGGGGAGCAGAGCTCTGGCCGGAGAAAGGAACTGTAGAAACCCTCTGAACCAGGAAGAGCGTTTGAATGTTGACGAGGCGGCTGACTGAGGGGGGCCCGTCTCTGCTGTTGGTTATGCCAAATTCTACTCTCAAACTTGGATGGAAAAGAAACGCGGCATTTTGTCTAAGTCAGTGGCCAGTAACTTGAGGGACCTGGGCTCCGTTCCTGCCTTTGCCATGCTCTCACCGTGTCGTCTTAGGATAAGGGGGGGTCTGCAAGCTCTGACAGGGAGACTTCTGGTGCCATGTACAGAATTCGGAGAGTGATGGAAGCCTAAATAATACCCTTCACATCCTGGCCGTAATCCCTCCACTCCCTAATTTCCCATCTGGTTAGTAATATTATTTTCCCTGCGGAATGTTCCCGTCCCTCACAAGGAGCAGAGGTTGATCTTGCGACGCGTGTTCTGCCTCAAAGCTGTGGGGTGAGCGGCTCTATTTAATCCGGCCTGACTGGAGGGGGTGCTTGGTTTAACGTTACGTTCACAGTTGCGGTTTAAATGCCTTAAAGAGAAATATCTGCTCTGGGTTTGAAGTGCTAACAGTCTTCAGCATGGCAAAGCAAAGTCTTTGCTCTAAAGGGTGAGCGCTGAAAGGCTTTCGGGTGATGGTGAATAAGGGCCCTTCGGCATCCTCCTGTGTTCGCTCTGGTGCCACCAGCTCCCTCTCCCTCGCTGAGAGGAGCCGCTGCGCGGACGGGGGGGGTCGAACGGGCGATGCGCTGTGTGGGAAGAGGCACGAGGGGCGGTGATGATGAAGAAGGATGTGTGAGATCGTTTCACATGTTTTCAGACTCAGACCTACAGGACGCTATTCTTGTTTCACTCGCGCTATTTTCTCGTCTGTGTCATCCCGTTGTCTCCAGAGAAGTTGTACCTTGACGAGACCCATGTAAGCGCCTGCTGCAGCTCCTATTAAATTAAGAGGGAATTGGATCAGATGGTAAATTCAAAGGTGATCTGATTTTTACATGGCCATGGTAGTGTAAGAATGAGCTAAGAAAAGGAAAAGTAGGTACAAAGCTGAGCAGGATGCAGACATGGAAAAATTATATGTAATAACACTAAGAGAAAAGGGGCAAAATGGGGAAAATAAAGCATGTATGCATTATGGTCATGTTGTAAAATCAGTCATTTGCTGGAGTGAGCGGCAGCTGGAGGCATTCTGCATCCCAGTAAAATCCCAAGCACTTCCTTTTCTCTTTTTGATGGTTCTGCTTGGTTGTTGCACAAAATACAGCACGGAAATTTTGAAATGAGTGGTATTACTTTTAGAATCCCGTTGTGGGAGCAGTTCTTGTGCTAAATGACTCAAACTTTCAGTCACTTCAGAAAATAGGCTCAATTGTAAGTGTGGTTTCAAGAAGAAACATCTAAAAGACTGTGTGGTTTCATAAATGAATGTAACATAGCAAATAGTTTTCTTGTCCGTTTTATTTAACAATCCTAAATACTCAGGGATTAGGCATTCCATGTAATGCCTACCTACAATTTTCAGTTATTTCAGGGAATGACTGAGCAAAATGGCTGTTTAGTGCAGTGGTTGACAATGTCATTCTTTTTTCAGAATGGCTGGTTTCATAACATAAATGCCCTATTATGCATAACGTAGGGAAAACTATCAGGTCTAATACAATTATTGGCAAAACTCCCGATGATTTCGGAGCACCCGATATGTCAAATGCCACGCACAGAGCATTTATTGAAGGTTGTGCGGATCAGCGACGAATCTTACATTCTGAAGACATCTCCCGGGCTTGCGCTAGCTGTGAAAATAAAGGCAGGCGCTGAAACGGTGCTAATCTGTGTAGCAATCCTGGGCGCTTTATAACAAGTGACGCTGCTGCATCTGGTTCAGATAATGATGGAGCGTGGCTTGAGGTGGTGGGGAGAGGTGGGGAAGGCACAGCACAGATCCGCCCATCGCCTCCAGCTTCGGAGTTTCCTCTTCCCTACGCTCATCGCTGCTAAGGCAGGTCCTCATTTGGGGAGCAGCTGGTTTCGCTTGGCACTTTTTGGGGGTCTGTAAGGACAGATGCAGTTCCCAGTAACGAGCGCCTGAAGAAACAACTCCTTAGAAGATAAATGAACAAAAAGGATAACATAGAAGAGGGTTTTGAACATGTTCCTAGTGTCTAAGTGGAGGTGAAATAACATTCAAAAATATAAGAAATGTAATAAAGGAAAGCCAAGTTAATTTCCAAATTCAGGAGGGGTTTGAAAGGTGAAGGTAAACTTTCAGCATAAACAAGGATTGCTGTAACTAAAGCTGTTCCTGTTGCGCAACTTCCAGTTCATTAAAGGCTGAAGTACGCTGTGAAATAAAGGAACGGGTAAATCTGATGAGTTTTGGTCAGGATGTTGCTGGCCTAAAGCTCACTGAGATTTTGTTTCTCCCCTTCAATCCAGCATCACACAGAATGGCGAGAGAGGAGCTCCAAAGTACCGAAGCAGCGGCGGCGGTGGTTCTTCGCGCTGTGTGGCGCTGAGCTGCGCAGCCCCTCGCTGCCGTGACCGGCGGCGGGCGTGGGGCACCGCTGCGCCTCCTCTGCCAACGGAGCAGGGCCGGGGAAGCAGCCCCCGGGCAGGCATGGGGGGACCCTGGCACACGGGTGGGAGAGGGAAGCGTGGAGCATTCCTGCGGGGCTTTTCCCGTGTCAAACACTGGGAACTCGCTCGTGTTCCCTTGCTTTAGGTGTACGTTATGTTGTGTTACGGTTTTTTGTCATGTTTCATTTACGCTCTTATAAGTTCCACGGATATTTAAATATTTTCTGAAGAAGTGCCAGCTACACAGATGGCGATTGCACGTACTGCTGCACGAGAAAGCATCGGTGGTGTGGTTAGCATCCCTGGGAAAAGAAATGCAACCGGTGGGACCAAAATCAGATGACATGGCTTTCCTGTACTGTTGAGGAGGAGCAGAACAGCCAGGTGTGGTGAGTGGACAGGGTGGGATTCCAGGGAATCAGCTGCAGGCATTGAGCAGAGTAGACAGGCATGTGAACGTGAGTTCTGGGGTAGAATTTGTTGTTAGCTTTGCAGTGAAAAAAAATCAAGATTTTTCTGATCTCTGCTGGTCTTTGTGCTTGCAACATCATGCAAAAGCAACTAAATGGGGGGTATCATTTGACCTGATGGTTAAGAGATGATGGTGATGCAAAGGAATTGCTTCTAAGTACTGAGTAACCGAGTTCTAGTTGCTGCTAAAGGTAAATTTGCTAAAAGCACCACTCAAAGATTCAGACCCAAAGAACACTGTAGCACTTCTGGCCAGTAATGTATTGAGCATATTGCCATATGTGTGCAGAAACGGTTTTATATGCCTGTAATCTTTGAGGTGATTCGATTATGATTTGGGAAGTAACAACCTTAGGCATAAGAGCTGATCTCTGGTACAGCACGGCCGCAGGACACAGCTGTGATGCACGTTGCTGGGCATTTAATGGTCTGTATTCTACAGGAAGCCGGACTAAATAGTCATCATTCTTTTTTGGCCTCTAGATCCGTTCGATGCTTCTGGTCACGACTCCTGTAGCCCTCTCCGTTATGCCCACGCGTTTCTGTCGGTTCGTGGTGTCTACCTCCCTTTGCCTTGGCAGAAGTGCTTTAACCTGCTGGGGTGGCCACGTCTGGGGGGAGCTGGGGGTGCAGACGAGCTGCAGCCCCCGCTTTGCTCTGCAGCGTCTCTCCATGGGGCCGGAGCCCGGCAGGACCCGCTGCCCTGCGCTGGGCCCCGGCTGCGCCACCACACTCGGACCGTCCCGGCTGCGGGCATGAACACCGGGGTTTGGGAAGGTGCACGGAGTAGCAGAAAAGAGCGTGTTTGCAGTCGCCTGTGAAGCGGAGCTTCCTGCTATTCAAGTGCCTTCAAATGTAACCTGGATGTGTATTCCTTCCTGGTATTGTGTGTCTAACTGTGGGATCCCTTTGTGCTGAGCTCCAAGGAGATGGACAGTCCTTGCCCAAATCAGCTTACTATCTTTGTCCTTCCTATTCGAGTGTTTTTCAGCCTCAGAAAACACATTTAGCTTAGAGTACTGGTATTTTTCTGAGTGGTGCCTTTTGATGTTCTTGAATGGTATTATCTTTTAAACACAGCTGTTTCTTGAAGAGAAGAAAGGGCAATGTACCTGCCCTTTCCCCAGCACCTTGCAGCGCTGCCGTCTCAGGAATGAGGGTGTCCTGCGCCACCCCAGGCTCCTGAGACGTTCTTCCCCGCTCCCAGTCAGACCCGCAGCTGGATTTCAAGGGGTGCTTTACTGGAGCTGCTCGGCCAGACCACGTGAAGGAATAATGTTGGTAAGACCTTACACTGCTGTAATCACAGAGCAGCACCAACTAAAGTCTTCCATCAGATAAGTCTGCTTTTGTTTTTTGCTTGAAGGCTTGGTCTTTTGACAAGTGCAAGTAATGTCTTGTTCTTTATTTTTAGTGGGCCATAATAAACCTGAGTAGATAGAAGGTCACCTGAGCCATAAACATTTGAATGTTTTCAACGTCTGCCCTGTTCATGAAATAGCAGCACCAGCACCTCGGGAAGCTTCGCGGCCTCTCGCATTCTGTAGAGAGAAGTGAGGTTGTTGGAGCATTAGATCAGGGGGTTTGTCCCATGCTGGCTCAGTCAGTCATTATCAGGGACCCACAGCCACAATTAGTGAGCCCTGAACACCCAGCACAACGAAGATCACGTTGATTCAGAGTTTAAATGAGAGTCAGGGTACCATACAGTGCTCTCTGCGAGCTGGCCTTGCAGTTAACGCTCACCACCTTTCCCAGCTTTGAAAGGAGAAACAGTTGAGTCGTGGCAGTTAGTCTGCTGTCTTCCGTGCCCATGAATGAGGTTATTGTCTGGCGGCACTGAGTTTGCCAATTAGGTTTTCTATGGCAAAAGCTGCCCCCTCCCTCCAGTTTTAAGTGCATCACAAGCAACTAAGGTGGCAAATGGTAACCACCTTAAAAGAGGAGAATCCAAAGAGTCAGAGATCATGAAGGGAGGACGAGGGCAACGTCACAGAGAAATGTAGGAAGAGGAATGATAGAGAAATAATGAACTGGAGGTGCGAAGTTAATTTACCTTGTCACATTGTGACCAGCAGAAGCAGGGAGGTGATTGTCCCCCTGTACTCGGCACTGGTGAGGCCACACCTTGAGTATTGTGTCCAGTTTTGGGCACCTCAATACGAGGGAGACATCGAGGTGCTGGAGCGAGGGCAGAGGAGGGCAACGAAGCTGGTGAAGGGCCTGGAGAATAAATCTGATGAGGAGGGATTGAAGGAGCTGGGACTGTTTAGTGTGAGGAAGAGGAGGCTGAGGGGAGACCTCATCACTCTCTACAGCCACTTGAAAGGACATTGTAGAGAGGTTGGTGCTGGTCTCTTCTCACAGGTAATTAGCGATAGAACAAGAGGGAATGGCTTCAAGCTGCAGCAGGGGAGGTTTAGGCTGGACATTAGGAAAAAATTCCTCACAGAAAGAGTGGTCAGACAGTGGCAGAGGCTGCCCAGGGAAGTGGTGGAGTCACCATCCCTGAATGTGTTTAAGAGTCGTTTAGATGTGGTGTTGGGGGATATGGTGTAGGGGAGAACTTTGTAGAGTGGGGCTGATGGTTGGACTCGATGATCCCAAGGGTCTTTTCCAACCTAAAGGATTCTATGATTCTGTGATCGGAACAAACAGGTCTTCAGAAATGCTCAAAGTGAGTTTCAGGACTTAAAAACCTGTTTTCACAGTTGCCTGGTGGCACACAAAGAGGGTGAAATACATTTATGTAAGGAAATAATAATAGTCCCGTTGGTGATAGTTAACAGAATGAAGCAGAGAAGTACAGCAAAACGTTTCTTTTCTCAGTTATCCACAAAACAATTTTCCTGTGCGCTCCCAAAGTCTGTGCGAGTAGTCGGCATCGGTGCCGGGATGCTGGATAGTGTGGACAACAGGTTTTTGTCCCCACTCCTGATTTTTTATGTGATGAACAGAGCAGATGTAGGTGGACATTTTGGTATTGGCGTCCTCAGCCGTCTCGTACGACATTTAATCACTGTCTTTCTGCTAATGTTTCAAGCCGAGATGTTTGAGCCCAGACCTCGGCTCCAGGCAGCTCGGGGCCTCTGGGGACGCTGCCAGGGAGGTGTTCGGAGTTTCGGGGCCAGTTCTCTTCACCCAACGGGTGGAAATAAAACCCCTCAGCTTTTTGTACAGCTTGGATATAAGCTTAGATTTTTGCCAGCTCAGCTCATAGCCTGAATTAAGCACATTGTGCCTAATTCTCATTTAGAACAGTAATGGAGGTAACAAAACAGCTCGTGGATTAGATAAGTGTAATGTTATCCTTTATCTAGAGTTACACTTCAGTGTGTCCAATGCATGTGAGAACTGTTAACTTTAATTTAGAGTTTTGTTTGCTGTTTCCCTTAGTTTTAGTAATATACATCAAATGATGCTCATAGTTACACCCACATAAAACCAGAGCTCTTCTGCTGCAGTTACTGGGTTTATTTCAGATTTTCCTCTTCTCCCTGTTCCTCCATCAGACTCTGCCAAGTGAAATGCATCACTTGGTTTTCCATCCTCACTACTTCCACAGCTCCCGTTTGTTTCTGGAGCCAGGGCTGGGCCGCGGAGGATGCTGAGCCCCGCATGCCCCATGTCCGGCACGGGGGGTACAGCTGTGGTGGGGGGGGAAAGGCTGTGGTACAGGGGGTACAGCTGTGGTGGTGGGGGGAAGTCTGTGGTACAGGGGCTACAGCTGTGGTACAGGGGGTACGGCTGCGGTATGAGGGGGACAGCTGTGGCAGGGGGGTACGGCTGTGGTACAGGGGGTATGACTGTGGTATGAGGGGTACAGCTGTGGTAGGGGGGTACGGCTCTGGTACAGGGGGTACAGCTGCAGTACAGGGGTGTACGGCTGTGGTACGGGGGTACAGCTGCAGTACAGGGGGGTACAGCTGTGGTACGGGGGGTACAGCTGTGGTACAGGGGGTACGACTGTGGTATGAGGGGTACAGCTGTGGTAGGGGGGTACGGCTCTGGTACAGGGGGTACAGCTGCAGTACAGGGGAGTACAGCTGTGGTACAGGGGATAAGGCTCTGGTACAGGGGGTGTGGCTGTGGTATGAGTGGTACAGCTGTGGCAGGGGGGTACAGCTGCGGTACGGGGGGGTACAGCTGCGATACAGGGGGTACGGCTGCGGTATGAGGGGTACAGCTGTGGCAGGGGGGTACGGCTCTGGTACAGGGGGGTACAGCTGCAGTATGAGGGGTACAGCTGTGGTATGGGGGGGTACAGCTGCAGTACAGGGGGTACAGCTGCGGTACAGGGGGGTACAGCTGCAGTATGAGGGGTACAGCTGTGGCAGGGGGGTACAGCTGCAGTATGAGGGATACAGCTGCAGTACAGGGGGGTACAGCTGTGGCAGGGGGGTACAGCTGCAGTACAGGGGGGTACAGCTGTGGTACAGGGGGTACAGCTGCGGTATGAGGGGTACAGGTGTGGCAGGGGGGTACAGCTGTGGTACAGGGGGTACAGCTGCGGTATGAGGGGTACAGGTGTGGCAGGGGGGTACAGCTGCGGTACAGGGGGTACAGCTGTGGTATGAGGGGTACAGCTGTGGCAGGGGGGTACAGCTGCGGTATGAGGGGTGCAGCTGTGGCAGGGGGGTACGACTGTGGTATGGGGGGGTACGGCTGCGGGGTTCACCCCCTGCCCTTCCCTCCCGAATCCGGAGGCGCTGCTGGCAGCGGAGCCGGGGCTCCGCTGTTGCTTGGTAACCGCAGCCACATTTCAAAAATGTACCCTTTTACAGCCAGCTTCCCAAACTAATGGCTTTGAAAGGAACAGTTGTTCTTTCAGGATCATTTTCATTTGGTTCTTTCTCAAAAAAAAAAGAAAAAAAAAAAAAAAGAAAAAAAAAAGAGTCTTTCAGCTCCAGCTTTGCTTCTCTTCTCCACTCTCTTTCCTCGCGTCTGGTCCCACAAAGGGGAGTCGTGTCACATGCCCAGGAGCGAAGCCCTTTCATCCTCCTCTCCCGAGGGTTTAGCCGTTATCGTTTCTGAATTTCAGTCTGAGTGGAAGGAAGCAGGCACTTCCCATAACGCCTGCATTTGTCTTGCCTCTACTCTTCGCTGAGCGAATCTTTCCTCTTCTGAGAGCGATATATTTCTCCCTGTTGAGGGAGGATGACTTAGTGTGGTAGGGAGGAGCGGTGCCGTCGAAGTGTTCAGCGTCTGCTCTCGGCTCTCGCCCTGGTTTGCTGGGTGTCCCCCCTCCTGGACACGGGAACTGAACCGCCGCTGTTGGCCGAGCGGCAGCCTCCTGTCCCCCGGCAGCCTAAGGGGCTGCGGGACCCGTCTCTCCGTCCCTGCAGCTGTGACCGAGGCCAGCACATGTGCACCTCCACAGCTGCCTGGGCTTCAGTCTTCCTGCACCTCTGTCGCGGATGATGCGAGTGCTGTGATCTAGTGGGAAGCTGAACGGCCGTTGTATGGCACTCACGTTGCAATTATTGCCAAGGATACAGGACGGAACTGTTGTTAGTAATTAATTTCTATCCAGTCTTAAGTTTTTGTATGGCATCAATATTGGGACATCTTTCATATAATTACTTTTATGATGCTGGTAATAAATACCAGCAAGATGATCACTCTATCCTGATTCCTTGATTAGCAAATTAGAAATTTTCCAGATTGTACACAAAAGGGCGCAAATTCTCACACCCATTAAATTGCTGGGGATGGGGAAGCGGCTCTGCAAAATCATCAGAGTTCATTGGTGTAATGAAATATAAACCTTTATCATCAGAGCAGTGAGAAGGTCTGCTTGGTATTTTCATGCCAAGGCAGGTTTTTCAGGTTTTAATGATAGTTCCACAAGCTTTAATGTTCCTTGGCTGTCCAAATGGCACTCTTCCTGCCTCTGAAAACATCAAACGCTGTTGCTGTTGTTTTGAATTTCGGTCCAGCCTTTAGAACAGGATGTCACAGAGCAGCAGATGAGAAGGCCAGCCACATTACCAGCAAAAGAAAGTAGTGGTGAGATGTCGTTCTGTGCCACTAGCGGTATAACATCTAATTGTCTTGGCAAATTCAAAGAGAGACGAAGCAGGTTGTGAGCGTCCTGATGACCCGACAAGTCGCTGCAGGGCTCCGTGATGAAGGCGTGAGCCATGCAGTCATACGCTGCAGGATACCAAGACAATTTTGTCTTGATCCCTGTTGCTGTAGAGTCTCAAACATCAGTGAGTGAGCCCGCGTCGGGATGGGGACGGGTCAGGTTCTTCACGCAGATTCACTGCCGGGTGGCTGGTGGTCTCGAGGAGGCTGGTGGAGGAGCCCACGGTCATTCCCTGGGCACAGGACCCGTCCGTGTAGCAGTGGTTCCAGTGTCAGCGCAGATGCACAGCCCCTTTCCAGCAGGACCCAGACTGGGGGCTGACTGGCAGCGGCAGTGGTAGGAAACGTTGGGTCGTCCCTTGTGTTTTAAATGACAGTGCTACGCCTCGGGCTCAGAGGTCAGTTCCACCAATCGTGCTAACGCCATTTAGTGCGTCTGAAGAGCTACATTCAATTTGTGCCAACTCCATCTGTTTAAAAATTGAAATGACAGTGTTTTAACAGCACTGGACGTGGACTGTCACTTTTCATTTCACCACTGCTGTCCCATCACCTAGAAACACACGCAGCTGCAAAAGAAGAAATGGCTAACCGTGCAGAGAACACACCTCTGAGCCATATCCCGAATCTGTAGTGGCATGGCAAATGCAACAAGCTGGGCACCGAGATTAATGTGGTGCTGGAGGTGGGGATGCCAACCTTCAGGAGTTCACCCCGCTGCTGGAACCGGAGATGTCTCTGTGCCTTCTGAATCTGAGCACCGAGCAGGTCCTGAAGGGCATCCTTCATGGCCCAGGACTACCTGTGAGCTGGTTCAGGTGCCCGGAGCTGCCTTGGCTCTTTGGGGACTGTTTCAGGGATGAGACGTGAGAGAGCACGTCGTGCCCCAGCTGTCCTGCGGGGTGGTGGGCTCCCTTCGGAAACGCTGGGCTCTGCGCTTTGGTATTTGGCTGAATTGTGGTGATCAGGTTTCTGTAGTGTTAGTGGGCAACAGTCTGTTGATTGCCTTTGCCCCGTTCCCCTCTTCGGAGATACTCTGCTAATGCGTTTGCTTGTGAAATCTGCCTGTAACTCTCAAAGAAGGTGAAGTGGGACAAGGGAAAAGAGATTTTCTAGAATAAATTGTAGGAGAAGAAAAATTTCCTTGGTAGTTTCCTTTTATTATTTTTTTTGGACTTTCTCTGTGATGAACAACAAATCTATAAACAGTCTCCATGCATCAAAAAAATGCCAATACATAAAACAAGAACGCCGTTCCATAACACAATTAAAAACAGGTATAATTCGAGCAACATCAATATTCTTTCAGAAGGTAGTGCTGTACTACAGAAGTAAGCACTACTCACACATTTATAAACATCTGTCAGAATTATTTCCTGAGGCAAGGGAAAATGACATCCAGCACAATCTCTTTACTGAATTTATCCTAATTTCCACAGTTGTGTGTGTAAAAAAAAAAAAAAAATAATAAAAATGCTTACAGCAAATAGCATCTCGTGCTGTAATGCTTTGGTGGGAATTGGCTGGAGGAAGGAGAGCGCCCACTCGATCTTCACCCGTGCCAGGAACTGTGATGAGCACCTTGTAGACCACCTGCCAGATGTCTCTTTCTCTCTTTCTTCATCTTCCTCTGCTTTCCCGCTGCCGTGCCCGGGCCCCTCCTGCGCTGGCCCCTCTGTGCTTCTCCATCAGACCTGGCTGGGGTACGATTCTTCAGGCAGAGGTGGCCTTTGCTTGTGCCCCAAGCAGCACCACACCCACCCTTGAGATTAAGATTCTTGATAATAATCATAATCATTATAATCATTTTGGTACCCTCCCTTGGTTTTACAGTACAGGATGGGACAAAATAATCATAGAATCACAGAATTGTCAGGGTTGGAAGGGACCTTAAAGATCATCTAGTTCCAACCCCCTGCCATGGGCAGGGACACCTCCCACTAGATCAGGTTGCTCAGAGCCCCGTCCAGCCTGGCCTTAAAAACTGCCAGGGATGGGGCTTCCACCACCTCTCTGGGCAACCTGCTCCAGTGTCTCACCACCCTCATGGTGAAGAACTTCTTCCTAACGTCCAGTCTGAATCGACCCATCTCTAGTTTTAATCCACTCCCTCTAGTCCTACCATTACCCGACATCCTAAAAAGTCCCTCACCAGCTTTCTCGTAGGCCCCCTTAAGATACTGGTAGGCCACTATAAGGTCTCCTCGGAGCCTTCTTTTCTCCAGACTGAACAACCCCAACTCTCTCAGTCTGTTCTCATAGGAGAGGTGCTCCAGCCCTCGGATCATCCTCGTGGCCCTTCTCTGGACACGTTCCAGCATGTCCATATCTCTCTTGTAGTTGGGGCTCCAGAACTGGATGCAGTACTCCAGGTGGGGTCTCACGAGAGTGGAGCAGAGGGGGAGAATCACCTCCCTTGACCTGCTGGCTACACTTCTCCTGATGCAGCCCAGGATGCAACTGGCTTTCTGGGCTGCTGGTGCACACTGACGGCTCATGTTGAGCCTCTCATCCACCAGCACCCCCAAGTCCTTTTCTTCAGGGCTGCTCTCAAGCCAGTCACTGCCCAGCCTATATCGGTGCTTGGGATTGCCTCGACCCAGACGGAGGACCTTGCACTTGGTCTTGTTGAACTTCATGAGGTTGGCATGGGCCCACCTCTCCAGCCTGTCCAGGTCACTTTGGATGGCATCCCTTCCCTCCAGCGTGTCAGCCACCCCACACAGCTTGGTGTCGTTGGCAAACTTGCTGAGGGTGCACTCAATGCCACTGTCCATGTCGCTGATGAAGATGTTAAACAAGACCATCCCAGTACTGATCCTTGAGGGACTCCACTTGTCACTGGCCTCCACTTGGACATGGACCCATTGAATCTCTGGACCCTTGACACCATTACTGAGTGGTGTTTCCACACCAGGGCAGGCATTCGGGACATCTGCCCATAGACCACCCTTCGGGGCTGCCTTTGTTCACAAAGTATTAACCGTGGTCAGCTGGGAGAGGAAAGAGAAGTCTAAGCCTGCATCAGTCATATGTTGCTGTTGTCCTCAGTCAAGCCAACAAATACTTGGAATGTTTAAGAAGAATGAGACAAGAAAATCGCCCATCTTATTTTTAGACTAGCAATTAAAAACACCCAGAGAAAGAGGCTGTTTCCGCAGTGAGGGTGCGCGGCGCAGGAGGAGCCGCGGCAGAGAGCTGGCTGGGCCAGCGGGGCAACGTGGGGGCACCCGGACAGATGGGTGCAGGAACGGAAAAGCTGCGAGGAAGCGTGTGGTGTGAAAACAGAGCTGCAGCAATCACACCGAGAGGTGTCAGTGCTAATAAACATTGCATTAATAACAGAAAAGGATCACTCGCATCCCAAGCGGAATGTACGCTCACCTCTTTTAACAGCTGGTTCAGAACCAAGCGTTCGTTACCGGGTTTTGTTCTGCCCGTTTGCTTTTAATTTCTGATTCTCTGTTCTGGCTGGTTGCAGCCATCTGAACCTTTGGGTGCATTAATATTTTAGCGAGATGGGCAACGGGAGGCTGCGAAATGTCAGTCATCTTTGAAAAGGAGAAAGGATTTGGAAACAGATGATGGGCAGGTGGTTGTCTTAATTCAGCATTATAACAGCAGAGATAACACTGGCTCCCTCCTCTGTCTCCTCCCCCTCCCGCACGCCCGCACCAAAAGAAAAATAAAAGCCATTTGTGTTTGTTGCCGAGCTGCTGGTGTGCTCCAACGCGCTTTATCCAGCCCGTAAACACAGTCGTGATCCCCTCCCCTTCCCCAAGGTTTGGGTTGGTGACTAGTTTCCCGTTGCTTCTCAGAGGGATGAGGCTCTTCAAAACATGAGCATCGATGCAATACATCAGAGAAAGAAAGAAAGGAAAAAAAAAAGTGCACACTCATACTTCTGTATCTCAAAGGGCTTGCTCAACACAGGCAAAAATGAAGTCAAATGGCACACGACTCAAATCTGGCCTTCTCAGAAAACTGGAGTTAGACCTTCCAAGTCCACACTTAGTGTCCTTTTAGGAACTATTCATTCATCAGAGTATTTCATATAATCTGATGGGAAATTATATTTACGATGCTTTTAGCTCCATTTGGGACATTTTTTTAATACTGCTTCTGGGATGTAAATTATTTAAAAATCATCAATTTAGTTCTTTACATGAAGAGATGAAAGCTTAACCAAAAAGCTTTCCTGTTCATGGCAGTCTTAAATTCTGCAGGAGATCTATGTGTTTTTGCTTAATTGAACACCTCAAGAAAAAAAGAGCTTGGCCTCATAACATTTTTAGTAGAAGTAAGTGTTAGATTTATTTAGCCCCATTGACTTTTGAAATACAACCACTAATAGCATCTGTTTAAATATTGTCCTCCAGAATGGATAAAACGTTTTATCACTAGGCATTAAATTCACTAACAGAGCATTTTATGTACCTCCCTGTCCCTTGTGTGGCTTTTCTGGCGGCTGGGGCCATGTGTCCCGCAGGGCTGGGTGGGGACGGGCTCCCCGCGGATGAGGGCTCCATGGCAGTGGGGGGGAGGCAGCCCCGAGAGCCCTCCCCAGGCAGTGGGGTGCCCCCCTCAAGGACCTGGGTGGCCGGGGGGGGCTGGGGCTGGGGCTGGGGCTCGGGACCCCCCTGCTCCATCCCTTCCAGCGGCAGGGGGGTGCCCGTGGCTCGCTCTGACCCTTGGCTCGGGCTACAGCAGAGCAGAGGCTCTGGGACCCCAGGGGACACCCCCGTGTCGGCCGGGCACGCTGGCCCTCCCTGTCCCTGCGCTGTACCGGGCATGGGGCTGCGCTCGCTGCACCGGCCTTCCCAGAGCCAAGGTGGTCTGTGTGCCAGCGGGGCTCCTCCTGCGGCGTAACCTTCTGCTCACGCAAACTCACGCTCTTCTGCCTTAGGTGACATTTTTGGTTGCATGTAATTCTCTTGTCTTGGGGATTCTTTTAAAGAAATAATGGGAGCAGTGTTTAAGAAATGCTTGAACCGGTGGCAGATATATAGCAGACACAAACAGCCTCAAAGACCAAAGATAAATGTAACTGAAAAGTCTCCGAATCAAAGAAGTCTGTATGGATACCATTTTTCTCTCCAAACGGTTCCAACCCCAAACTAATCCTCAGGGATCGGGTATGGGCTGGAGCCACAAAACTGACCGCTCCCAGAAAAGGCCCTGCTCTAATTGCACAAGAGAATTGCAGTGAATGGTTTTGACGTTCCATCTGTCATGAATAAGAGTGTGAAAACTTGCTAAATATTCATGAATCTGGGTTTTCTTTTGTTGCAGTTCCCCACGGGGAGTAGGGGATGTTTTCCCCCTGCCAATGGCTGGCTGATCCCTGCCGGGGCACGTCCCGGGACAGAAGAACGCGTTTCTCATCACGGTGCTGGGCCTGATGCCGACCTTAAAATCAATATGTGAAAAGTTGGTGCTCGCAGGTGAGTATCGCTACAGATGCACTAGAGACACTGGGATCCCCCATTGTAATTCGCATCGATTCCCCTTTCATTTGGGGGCTTTGTTGTCTGTGAACTCGTTAAGTTGTGACCTGCATGTAAGACTTGCGTTTATGCTCCAGAAAGGTCAGCGTATTTGCTATAGGTTATTATACTCCTGAGGCTGGAGTTGTTTAAATGCATGTGATGAGAGGGCTGTTTAGAAATATTTCAAGTAAGCACTATAAAAGCAGGTTCCAAGGGTACTTTTTTACAGCCAGAATCTGTTCTCATGCCTAAATGTGACATACTAAAAAGGCAGCACTCTGTTTATAAAACCGGCCTGGAATCTCAATGCCTGCGCTCATTGTTCCTATTGAATAGGGGGTGGCAACAGCGCTGATGGAGCGTACTCGGAGGTTGATTTGGCTCAGTTATTGCTTTCTTTAGGAGGCCTTGACTCTCTTTTTGTGCCGCATTGACTTTGACTTCCAGGTGATGCTGGAAAACCCAGCTCCAGCACAAGGCGCGGTGCATCCAGCCGGGCTCTGCAGAGCCCACGGGAGGCTCTGACAGAGCGCGTCCCGTGAGTACTGGGAGTACTTCTCCTTGGTGTGGGCTCTCCTCAGACTGAGCTCCTGTAGCCACGTATTTGGGAAGAAATGTGGCTTGATGTAAATAGACGTCTTTATCCAAAAGGAGTGAGAAAAAAAGGTAGTTTTCATCCAAGAATGAACTTAGTTCTAAGGCAAGAATCAACGCACAACAAATCAACAAGTCTTTGATTTCGGTGTATGTTTAGACTGCTCTATGAAACAAAAAAATAGCGTGCTCTCTGTAACATGAAAGTCCGGAGTCACAAGTTGTATCTGGCAAACCCTTTCATACCATTAATCATCTGGGTTGGACCCCTGTACGGCTGCGAGACCTCCCTCTCAGCTGTTGATTACCTGCCAGGCTGAGATGACTTGAATTTAGTTTGGTTTGACACGTTTGAAGTATTTAGCAGGGCAGTGAGAACCAATTCCTTGCCAGAACAAGATAATAGTGGTGTACCAGCTAACAGGAACTCATAATTAGTAACTCACGTTGCAAGACAAAAGAGCTGGGAAGAACTGCTCCATGTGCAGCTGGCTACCTTCAACCGTAAACCGCTCTCCTAACAAAGGAAAAAGGCAGCAACTTTGGACTAATCCAAAAAAATTATGCGTTGTTTGGTGACCTGTAAACTTGATTTTCCAAAGCAGAATTCCGAAGGCATGGGGATATGGACCAATTCCCTAAGGCCATGTATATACCTGAAACCCGCTGTTTAGGGATGACATGGATTAAAGGTGTGATGAGATCTTCTGTTGGCTCTCTGCAAAGAGATTAATGTCTCCCCTATGTCCTGCCCAAAATTTAGCAGCTCTTCTACACTGTAAGAGACCAGGTGAAATATGTTTATCTTTAGACCACACTCTGCCTGGACAGATACCCTCAAGTGTATGCTGTAAATAAATACACAAACCGAAAACACACCTTAATATGTCTAGAGAGAGCATAGCACATGTTGGTGTTGTGACAAAAAATTTGTGGTCTGCCCTGAGTATTTTAAATGATGCGATGGACAGTTAATAGCCCTGACAGTAGCTATGGTAACACACAGACTTCCTTTGTAGACAAAAACATTTCTGCATTCTTATTGCCGTCAGTCCACAAATTAAAAGAAGGGATCACAATAGAGGGGTGATGAGAATTTAACACATTTTTCAGTTCTGGGTGAGGTTTGCTTCCATGTTTGAAACGTGAAGAATTTGTGCAGTGGCTGCGGCACCGGTTCCGTGCAAACGGTGGAAATGTTGCCTGTGGAGTGACACGGGGCAAGTCCCTTCCCCGTCTGCTCCGCTCCATGCAGGCCGTCTCGTTTGCCTGCTTGGTGTGCCCCTGGGACCCTGATCCTGACCAGGCCACCCGCAGTGGCAGCAGAAGTTTGCAGTTTGTCATTCCCAGTGCCTGGTTGCGGGGCAGACATGGGAGTGTGCGTAGCCAAAACACCTAATGGGTATTAAAAGTGCATGAGTTGTTACAATAATTTATCCCAGGAAAGGAGATGTGGACATCTCCTGGAGCCCCCGGGGCAGCAGGCCGGTACCAACACAGGTGAGAACCCCCGAGGAGCAGCTCCTGGACACCTGATGTCCCACCCCATTCCCTGCAGACAGTGTGGAGTCCCTGGCGCTGAGGTTGGCGCCTGCTGTAGGGGAACAACATGTTGCTCCAAACCAAAACAGAACGAAGCAAAAGGTGCGCCCATGTATTCGCACTGGCCTGGCCACTTTGGGAGCCAAGTCCCCCTGGTGTGGTCAGCACTTGGAGAGGAGGTTGACCTGAGGTTCTGCGGAGGTGAGTTATGAGCATGTGTGTGGTGACCCCCGAGGCTGAGCCCGTCTCCGTGGGTCGGGTTGTGCCATCAAAGTGCTGAGCGTAGTCATGCAGGCGTTGACTAGAACTCTAAATAGAGCAGTGCTGGATGGAACAAACACGTCCTTGCATTTTAAGAGAAAATTATTTCAGAATTCAGGAGATTTTAAAACTCCAGGGGATTTTGTTCCCCGTGTTTAAGAAGTACAGGGAATAAAAAAAGAATTAAAATGGGGGCAAAGACAGAAAGCGTAACAGGATCATCTTAGAGCAGCGAGATGGTGATGAGGCAGTTAAGTCTCCCCCTGAAAAAGAATATGATGCGGAAGTATAACTAACTCATGCAGAACCATTTCCTAATCCAAAATAAAAAGAAGCCCATATTAAAAAATGAGTCTTGTTGTCCTTACATGTGTTAGGCTCCTGGCTCCTGGGATATGACTGTCCTGTGTCTTCATTACCCTCCTGAACATCTTTATGTATATTCTTACCTTTATCAACAGATGCAGTTCCACTGGGCCCATAATCGCACTGTGCTGTATCATTCTACCCGATTCCCTTTTACTCTTCCCCCCCCCCCCCGGCCTCATTTTTAGCCCTGGGTATTATGGTATTCTAGGATGGGGTTTTTTCCTTCAGTAGTCTTCCAGTTTGTTTCAGTTGATGAATCAAGGACTCAAGCTTCCTTTTAAGCACTAATTGGGAATGTGCTTAGTCCTTAACATGAAAAATGCACTGAACATCCTCGTGCTGCTGCCTGGGCTGAGGATATTCCCATGACTTACGGTTCTCTTCCTTTAGGTGGCTGCGGCACAAGTTTCCACCCTGTTGTCAAGGAGAGAAAGCAACAGCTATTACACAACCCAGTGCGATTTTAAATTAACCAAGGTAAGCTCAGGTTTTGTTGCAATTATGGAGCCGGTTCGTTTGCTGATGTTAACAGGCTCCACCGATGGGCTGGGGTGGGCCTTTGCTGGTTTGTCCTGTCCGTCGTGCAGTTCTCGCAGTGGCCTGGTGCTGTCCTGCAGGATGCTCTCACCCCCAGCAAAGAAAACAGCCTTTGTAGAAGCTACAGTAATACGGTTTCCAAAGATTACTGATATACAAAAACTGGACCATTTCAATCTTGAGCTCAAAGACTTGATCACTGCTGCTTTTTTTGACTGCTGAGGCCACTTGAGATTGCCTGCTCATCACTGCGTGGCAGCTACCGGTGCTATCGGGACAGGTGGTCGACTTTAAGGAACAAATCCTGTTTTCCCTGTGACTCTGCTAAATATTCTGTGCTTTAAATTAATTCTGAGTTGCAGAGCTGGTGCAGATTTACCTGGTGGGTCTAGGATAGCTCCTCGTAGCGCTGGTCAGAGGGACACGGGTTCTGTCTCACGTCACAGGGATGCAATTGCATAGAGAATATCACCCTGCAGTAACTGCAGCAGCATGGCACAAGGGGTACGAGAGGCAAGTGTCAACGTACCTGCGTATGAAAAGTCAGACTATGTCTGTGTGGGTGACCAGAGCCACCTTCCACCCGGACGCCCGCTGTGGACAGCACGGAGCGCTCGGCTGCCGTCCCCTCCGTCCCGGGGCTGGGCGGCGCGTGGCAGCGCGGTCGGGACTGGTGCCGCTCGGGGTGTTGGGTCTCGCCAGGGACGTGCAGGGGGCACGTGCTGTGCCCGTCCTCAAATGCTGACCTGCGGAAAGAGCACAGTATTTCTACAACTCGGTGGATGCAGCTCCAGGAGTAAAAATGTGAGGAAGGTCTAGAACTGGTGTGCGGAACTGGGCTCACGTAAAATTAAAAACAAACAAACAAACAAAATCTTACAGAAATCAAAAATAGTAATATTGCTTTGTCATAATAATGTTGTAACTGTTAATGAGGAGCTGCCCTACAGGTGTGGGTGGTTGTAGCACAGGTTGAGTCATTGCTGCATTGCTGTGCAGGCTGATTCATCGTCCGTGCGTTGACACACAAACGTCATCGGCAGGTGGCAGGTTTTGGTATAGATTAAGCACTTTTGATGGCGCGATGCCGTTATCGCAGTATTACACATTTGGATGATATTCACTGCCACTGATAACCTCAGACCCACCAGCTTAAATTCAGGTGAGGGGTGCCGGAATGCAGCGGCGGCTGAGCAGAGCTTAGATTTGCAATTACGCGGACGGCAGTAGGACAGTAAATAATTCAGCAGCATTTCTTTTCCTACAGTTGTCACACCGTAACAGCAATTAGCTTAGGTTCTGCTGGGATTTCTCTCTGTACCTGCTGCCCGTGGACTTTGACCTGGGTAAATTTCGGTGTTTCTTCGGTTATGGTTTCTTCTGAAGTGCAGGTTGTTGGGTGAGCGAAACGCTCGGTGCAGAAGGTGGATCCACCCCAAGGGCAGGTGCTGCCAGGGCGGCCACATTGGACACCAAGGAGGAACACGGTTATAAATGAGACTCGGCCCGATGCTGTCCTGTGCTTGGTGCTACGCGCCGTGGGTCTGAGCTCTCCTGTGAGCAATTCCAGCTTGAGCAAGGCATAACTGCAGTCATGTAGTCACAGCAAGGGGGGTTATTACGCTCTCCACAGGGCAAACTCACACTACGGTATAAACTGGTGGGGTTGGTTAATGCCCAGCTCTTGGTGCAGCACCAGCGAACGCCCTCAAATGCCACTTTCTGCTGGAGAGACAGATAAATGTGTGGAAAAAACCATACTTCTACACACCCAGGCTAGAAAATAAACATGGCTGGTTTGGTGGCACGGAAGTTAAACAGTGTTGGGGTTTTTTTGTTTCATTTTCTTTTGTTTTGGGGGTTTTTTTTTGGTGAAATTTGAAGCCGAGCATCTTCATCTAAACTGGGGGCCTCGGAAACACTTGAATTAATTACACCTTGCTCATCAAGCTCTTCCTTTCTAATAGAAAATGTTGAGCGACTTCATTTCGCCACGTGAGCCATGGGGGCTGCCCGAGTTCGGTGTCAGCGTAGCTGGCAGGCGGCGGAGGAGCTCTCGGCAGACCCGGTACTGTCAGCTCTCCCCACGTGCTCCGAGACGACGTTATGCACTTTGGTGGTTTTTGTGGTTTTGGGGGGCTTTTTTTTTTTTTTTTACTGTTGGAGTCAAAACAGAAATTTCCCACGGTAAGGCAATTTATTGTCCCCGCTCTCGGGCCAGTATTCACCAGGGGGCCAATTAAAACAGTGCAGTGCTTGTTAATAATAATTCGAAGTAACTTTTCAGTTCGGTTTTGGTTTATTTAGTGGTGCACACTGGGATGTACCCAGCACGCTTCAAAGGACCAGGCGCGCTGCATGGACCAGACGTAGCTCAGGTTCTCTCCTCTTTTAACCATGACTTACCAGGGCAGCTGAAGGGCAGATTTAGTGATTCTCAGTGGAAATACTGATAAGTTCGGGAGAAATTAGCACAAAGTTTATATATCGTTTATGTCCCACTGAACTCCCGGGCACTGAAGTGGAATTTCAGTTAAAGTGCTGTTCTGGTTCTTTGCAACTCTGATGGACGACGGCTCTGCATTAGTCATTCTGCTACATAATAAAACCATGGCATGATTTACGTACTTTAGTAAGTAAATGGACACACATCCATAAACTAGTGAAGCTCCAGTGATTTCACTTCTACAGTTAATGAGTTGCTGGAATTAATTACAAGTTTGGTTGATGATATTCACCTATATATAACTCTATTTAAACCTCTCCCCTCCAAAAATAAGTATATGCTTACATTACTTGTCCTCAAGAAAACTCTGTCCCGTGTTTTAATTTAGTGTACATGATTAAACCTTACTGATCTCAGTGGGGGTCCGTTATTGAAAAGAGTTACCGTCTTTAGATATGCTTTAGGGTGTATTCTTAAATGTGGGTGTCTATGTATGGTGATACTTTTGAAGTAACCGTGCAAGATCAGAAATTATGGAAATTTTGAAGGGGGAAACAATTGTTTTTAGGCCTACTGATACAGCTGGCGAATGCAGATGATTTTGGGGTGCTCCAGTCCCTCCTGACCCAGAGCAGGACCCTGGGTGTGCTCAATGGAGCTGCATTTTAAGTGCTGTGAAAAGGCTCTGCTGAGCATTCCCAGCTGATTGCGCTGGTCTGCAGGGGCTGGGGCTCATCCTCCCCAAAGCCCCATTGCCGAGGCCTCTCCCAGCTCGTTGGTTGCCCAAGAGGGAGCACCTGGAGCCTGGGAGGGCCCCCTTGGCCAGGTGAAGAGGGGCTGGAGGTGGCCATGCCCAGCTCTTTGTGCCGGGATGGCCGGTGGAAGCGTGGGGTATCCTGCGCGGAAGGCTCTGAGCTCAGCGGGGCGGCTGCAAAGCGCCTGCTCTGGGGCAAGGAGCCTTGTTTTGTGTTATTCCATAGTCTCCCGGGTGGGGATCCGTTTTCCTCGAGGGTGGAGCAAAGACAGAGGTGAGCTACATCTTCCTGTTGATGCTTTGGGTGGAAATTCCCTATGGTCTCCTGGGGCCATGTCCCTGCTCCTGGCTGATGGCACCAGGGTGCCTCATGGAAAACAGTTACAGCTTGTTGTAAAACTCTTTTATATCCTTCCTGCTGGCTATTGTTCACACGCATGCAATGCCTCTGGCCTGGGGCTGTGGGGAATTCTTCAGGAACCCCTCACGGTAATGGCTTCCATCACGTCAGAGTCTGATTTCCTCTCGATCCGATAATGCATCAGCCTGCAGGATCTTTCTCTCTCGTGCATTCTGATAAAGCAATTGTACGGATCAGGTCCTGCACTTCGGTTAATCATCACTCGATTTCCCCTGGCATTTTCTCTTCCTAATACTAAGATGAAGTCAGTCCAGGATTATCATTGATAAAACGGAGCCTGGTAACCAACAGAGTAGAACTCGTGGGGAGGGGGGGTGATACCACACGGTGCTTTGTGTTGACCTGGTGTTTGTTGGCCGTGGGCTCCCGGGGGAGAGAGGGGACGTGGCCGCAGGAGGGAGCACAGGCAGGAGCAGGGGCAGGGGGAGGACTCGGAGGTGGTCGGACCTTTGGGAAGTGGCAGATGCCGTTTCCCAAGGTGACGTGGGGTGTGACAGTGAGCACTGGTGGCTGGGGACACGCGGGACCCTCTGCGTGTGCCCAGCCCCGGAGCAGGACCCTCCGGGGGGGTTCCCGGCCTCTGCCATGGGCAGAGCTCCGGGGTCCTGCCCCATGAGGAACCTGCTGCTCCCCATGGGGGCTGGGGGACAGACCCACCTGGGCACGGAGGGAGCACTGGGCACCGAGGGGCCTTTACTGGTGAAACTGGGGTGCGGGGGGGCTTTACTTGCCTGAGAAACCTGCTGTGCAGTGGAAACCGCACCTCCACGTTAGCTGTGGGATTCAGCCGAAGGCCTGCCATGCAGGGACGCGCCTCCCCCGCTTCTGTGCGGGGAAGCCATTTGTAGCAGAGGAGCTTTGCCCAGACGGGCACTCCTGGATGGCGCTCGGGCAGCGGGATTAAGATATGCAATAATTGGGTTCTGTATTTATGAAACCTTGTGAGAAGAAAATCAAGCTGAATATGTACAATACATTGAAGTGTAATAAAGCCAACTTGAATGGGTACATTATTGCAAAGCAGACTGTTTAAATGCATAACATTTGTGCGTTGCCTGGCAGTACAGTCCGCTGAGAAATACAAGAATCCTAGTCAAATATGACTTGCAAAAAATGTGAATGAATTCCGCTACCCTAGTCTGAAACCTGTGACGATTCGAAAAGCCTCCCTCTGCACCTGACCCCCGTGGAAGCAGCCGGTCTCTCCGTGCCCAGCTCCGTGCTGCAGACAGGGCTTTGGAGCCGGGGGACCGGGGGCAGAGTGCGGGGCCGGAGCCCCGCGATGGCAGGAGACCGCAGGTGTCCGAAGCTAGGGATTGTAACGCTTCTGGATGAAATGACAGCTTTCTGCTTTCCTGAAAAAAAAGTTAGGTGCTTTCTTTCCTCTGCTAAATTCTGTTGTCTCACAGAGCAGAGAAGAACCATCTTGGGAGGAGGCTGCTCAGCTGTATCGGTTCCTGTGATTTTCTTCCTCCCCAGGACAAAGAAATGCAGAGACACAAAGATAACTGCAATGGTTCCAGCCTTTCTGTTCCCTCGGAAGCAGGTCGCTGTGAGAGAAGAGCCAGATAACTCCCGAGCACGACGCAAGCGCCGCACTGGGGATGCCGGGCGCTCCGGAGCAGCGTGGGCCGCCGTTACTCGGGAGGGTCTTTGTGCGCTTGCTCTGCTGTACGGCTATTTAAACAATACTCCCGTCTTCGTCTCTTGGACTATAAATATTTCCTGCCTTTAGCGTGGATTTGTGAATACTTCGGCTTTTCTTGAAAGTCTTTCCAGTAGCTTATATTTGTCAAAATACAAGTTCTGCTCCTCTCTGTAGCCCTGCCTCCAGACCCTTTAGAGGGCTGCGTTCGTAAGGCTCATACTGAATTTTCTCTGTGAGCTTGTGTTTAGTTAACTCCATGAGGACATATAAGCTCTTCCATTTTGGTACGATGATAATTTTCTTTAAAAAGTGTCTCTAAGTGTGAATTTAGTCTACTTATTTTTGATGTCCAGTGAAGCTTTAGACAGCAATTTAATCATTATTATTGGTATTGTACAGCTGCTCTCTGGAGGAGCTTAAACCATGTCAGAAAGGGAATCAACATAATGAGTCTGACAGAATTTCAGAGGGAGCGATTAAACTTAGGATAATGAGTTCTGCTGAATTTTTAATGTTATTGTAACAGTTCACACCACTGCGGCCTGTTCATCTCTGGACTCAAAACTGAAATGGGCAACCGGGAACTGGGCTGTGCAGATATGTCCCTCTCCAAGTCTATTCCTCTTAAGAAAAAAGGGAAAAAAAAAAAAACACAAGACAAAAGGAACTGTATGAGTTCTCTCTCTCTCTCTCTTCCCACCCCACCTGGTTTTCAGGCCATGTTGCTGGGAGCCATCCAGCCATCTTTCCCATATTCCGGGTTTGCATCGTGCCAACCTCCAGCCTCAGGTGAGGGTGCGGGTATCTCTGTCCCGCTTCTTTCCTGCAGCTGCAGAGAGGGTCCCAGACCAGTTTTCAATTATATGGATTATACTGTCCTTGATATTTGGGGACTGAATGAGGAGAGATAAATCAGACTTCGTTAAATTGGCTATTTTTCATGGATTCTTTAGAAATGGGTAGCGGGAATCGAGCTGTGATTAGTTGCAATGCGGGGGCGGTGCTGTTTTGCGTGGGGCTGGTTTTGCTGCGATGCTCGCTGGGGTTTCTCACGCCCGTGGGCTTGCAGGGAGCAGCTCTGGTTCCACAGTATTTCAATGCCAAGTGTCAGCCGAGTCTTGTCGCTTTTGCTGCGCTCGCTGTAGTCTGGAGATTACAGCCAGGGTAAGCTGCGCGGGAGTCGTCTTACGCTGTTGCAATGCAAAATCATGGGTAAGAGGGATTTTCTTCTGGAGGTCAGTAGATGTTAAAAGACATACTGCTTTTTTTTGTACGCTGAAGAGCTGGAAATGGGAGACGCTTTGTGCTGTTTCTGGCTGGTGCTGTAAAAAAGAAAGAAAACGTTTGTCCAACACGTGAAGAAGTTGAGTCGGAGGCTGAGTTCCTCCCTGAGCTGTGCTGCACGCTTCACAGCCGCCGCAGGCGCCGGGCACCCCCCAGCTCCCAGCCCCCCCGGGGGGACGAGCGTCCCCGCAGAGCATGCCCGTGGCGGTGGGTGTTCACAGCATCCCGTCGGAGCAGGACTCTGGGAGCCAGGGACCCGCAGCCCCGGCCCCGCGGCTGCCGCTGGCATCGCCCGCGTCGTCCTGCCGCTCTCGCACGGAACCTCTTTTCAGATACATTCTGGTTTCTCTGTCGTCTCAGCAGCCTCTGAATGAAGCCTTTCTCTATTCCTAGTTGGGTTTGAATAAATGCTACCCGTGTATGAGCCGAAGCAGCCCACTCTTGCCTTCCTGAATCCGACACCAACATCCAGATGAACTTCAGCTTTGTGATCTCCTGTCTGTGAATTGGTAAAACTCAGCGGTGACTCCAGTCAGTGCTGTTCGCTGACGTGATACGCGTGCGCATGTGTGTGTGTGTGTCTGTGTGTCCGCTCCCTCGCCGGGGCAGTGCCAGGACAGGAGCGGTGCCGGCAGGTGCCTTACCCACCGCAGGGACGCGTTATTTCCCCGCCAGGGCTGTAAGCAGGGTGCAGAGCCCAGAAGTGCTGACAGAAGGCATGGTTCGCTGGTGAAGCGTTACTTCTGGGCTCGCTTACCTGTTCCTCTCGGCCCCTCTCTGCTGACAGGCTCGGCATCTCTGGCTGGCATCGAGAACAGCAATTCCCTCATCTTGGGTGGTGAACAACGTGGTATAATTAATAAAAGTCATGACAATTTATTCACTGAATATCAATTAGTGTTTAGCTTTCTGAGGGAATGGAGATTGGGAATGGAAAGCAGATTGGATGATATCACATGAAAAAAAAATTATTTCTTTGAGGTAAAAGGCGTTAAGAAAATGTTTCGTCCACCGCAGGATGAAAAATGAAGCGAGCTTTATGGAAACTGTAAATATTTTCATCTGTCAGTGGTTCGTTCTTTAATGGAGACGCGAGGGAGCATAGTTCAACACAAACACCCCGGTGCTCGTGGCCTTAAATGTCACCTCTTCACTCAGCGATAACTCGGTGCTGGGGATGCAGTTGCTGTAACAGAATTTCTCCCGTCTGAAAAGATGCGCTGGTGGCAGAAAGGAGAGCGCACCAACCAACTCAAACTTACTACCATAAACCAGAAGCAGCAGACTCAAATTATGTTGTTACTCTGGTTTAATCAGCCCACCCTGCTGCTCCTGCCTGCACAGAACATGAATTGCTAAACCCATCTGTGAAATGTGACGTTTGAGTTGCGTTGGCTGAGAATGAACAATATATCTAATGGTTGCTTAATCTGTTGTGTGTTTTTTTTTTTTTTTTTATGGTGTGCTGAAATGCCAGGGTGAGATCTGAAATGCCTCATTTATTAGCTCAGTATTAGGAAGAATAAGGATGCAATTAGGGTTTGGAAAAATTAGGTTAAATACCCATTTCCTGATACAGAGATATTAAGGCTCCTCCTGTTTCCCATTAAGCTCCAAACTGGAGGGCAGGCTGGCGGCAGCCCTGTAATTGGTGCCAGCGGCACAGGACGGGCCGGGGCGCACCGCGGGAGTGTAACTCCAGCTAATCTGACCCCCGCGGAGCTGCAGGAGAGGCACAGGCCCTCGAGCTTCTACTGCGGCGTGGATCGCCTTTCCTCCTCCCTTCCCCTTGTTGAGCCACGTCTGTCCCTGGTTCAAATCTCAGCAGTTTCCTGATGAAAGGGGTGGCCTCGGTGCGCCTGTCCCGCCCTCGCTCCTCTGGTGCTGCTCCGTCCCCTTTCTCAGTCTCCCACTTACCCCTCAGAACTCTTTCTGCTGGTTCCCTGGCACCTCAAAAGAACTTCACGCCCTTACGAGAGGCGGCGTTCTGCCCAAAACGCGTGGTCAGCCGGAGCACACCCTTCCCCTGTGCCGGGCCAGCGAGAGCCCTTTCCTTCTGCGTCCCTGCGTTTAGCTTTCCCGAGGGACCTCGCTTTTGGAGGTGCCGTAACCTCCCTGAGCAAAGAATTGCATTGCTGGGCTCTGAATCTTTGAGCCAGCGTGGAAATGCACGTTTCTGGGATAAAAAGAGCTGTAAAGTTCTCAGGCTGGTACCGCTAATTGTACATGGGTGATTTCCAAGCGCTGGGGTGAAATGAAGCAAACCCTCCCAAATCCAACCGCTACCTGTATTTCTGCCCCCGCTGCGGAATCGTGAAATGACCTTTACTGTGGAGTCAGGAGCTGTCGGTTTGCAGGGAAGTTGTTACATCCATGGCATTTCCTTTGAAATACTCATGAATTGGCACAGCGTTGTCTCGCTGATGAAATTCGGTAGCTAATTGGTCCCCAGATAAATGGCCTTTCCAATAAGGCAAAGCCTTTGTCCTAGATAGTACTGTTAGAAAAATGTGGGGTTTTTTTGAAAAAACTGATTTTAAAAATATACTTGCTTTCCACTGTGTGTCCCCCTGGTAAATGGAGCATGATGTTGTTTAAATGCTCTCTGAAAAGCGTTCTTGAGATAAGATCATTAGTATATAAAAACGGTTTCTTAACAGAGGCGGCTTTTGTTGGAAAACCTTCACTGGTGGTAGATTGGGAGTAATTAAGTGCAATGTAATTTAATGACTCAAAACAACAAACAAGCTTTGGCGTAACTATTTATGAACACGCATTCTCCTGGGGAAACCTCCTAAATTGAAATGAATGCAAAATGTGCGTTGTTCCGGGGGTGCCTCTGTGCCGGGACAGAGGAGGGGTTCGGAAGTGCCGAGCGCGGGGGTTCCGTGCGGAGCTGCACTCCCCGCCATGCTACATCCCCGCTCCGTGCTGCGGCGCCCCCGTGCCGCGCTGGAGCTCGGAGGGCTTTGTTGGGGGGGGTCACTTGTCCCACCCGCCGGTGGCTTGATCTGACCCCGCGGTTCCCGTCTCTCTGCGCTGGTCTGGGAGCTGCTGGGGACAGGGGCCTTCGGGTGGCTCTGGGCTTGCGTGTGGTCGGTGCTCGGGGCTGTTAATCTGAGTTCCTCGTGTCACTAAAATTATTATATATCCTCTCGGTGCACCGCGAAATGCGAGTGGTGGAGTTTCTAGTGGAAAAACCAAATGCAAAGGAGAAACATTCTGTACAAGGATTTGTAGAGAGCGAACCTCCACCCCCTGTGTTTTCCTTCAGCCAAGCGATGCACAGCGGCATCCCGGAGGACAGTCGGTCCTGGGGTGCTTTTTAGTACCTCTTAGAGACGTATGAAGATCAGAAGTTAATTTTCATGCCTCTTCTGTAGCTGCTTTATAACTAATTTTTCTGAACCAGTTTGTTTTTCCCCTGCCAAACACTTCAGCGCTTATATGTAAATTATCAACATCTGAAGCCTCCTTTCTTGAGAAAAGAATACAGGGCAATCATCAGATAAAAGTCATTACATATTCAGAGCTATTCTGCTCCACTGATAATAAAACATTCTTAGGGGAAGGTGACCTTTCTACAATAGACTTATTATCGTCAGGACTTCAGAATTGTCTTTTCTCATTACAAGTCTTACCAAAAACATTAAAGAGAGCGAAGTTTATGATCTTAAAGATGTGTCAAAGCACAACCGCTAAAGACGTTTTCACAGACTGTTATTTATATAACCCATTTTTTGTGTTTTACGTGGCAAGCATTGTGAGTCTTAACAGAACTCGATGTTCGTGACTACTTGCTGCTTCTGACCTTATTCTAGGAATTCAGCTCCCCAGCTGCGCGTACGGTGTGCTTGAGCTGGCCTCCGGGAGCAAGTGTCGGGGGACAATTTTTAGGTGAGGACGTAAGGAATTATTCTGCCAAGGGAAAAAATGAAAGCTCTATTGCATTATTTAAAACTTGGTTTAAAAAAAAAAAAAAAAAGCTGCTAGTACCGACTGTAAACATGGAAGAGGATGTTGACTTCCCGGGGGAAGGGTTCGACAGCTCTTTCAGAGGAATCCCGTTAAAGCACCCATTACGCTAAAAATGTGCACGTGGGATGACAGTCCTAAAGAAGCATAAATTTGAGGGCACAGGCTAGTCAGAAGAACAAAGAGAAGTAGAATACAAAGCCGCAAGTTTAGTAAAATTTTTGGACACCTCTGTATTAGCAGTGCACCTCCACTGTAGCGGGGGCTGGCTGGGAAGTGTGTGAGGAAGGAGGGAGGATGGGCAGCTCGAGGTTTAGTGGCACGTACTGCAGAGAGGTAATGGTTTGCTGGTCAAAAAGGTACCAACACAGCTGGGTGGGAACCTAGAGTGGAGGTGCTGGAGTATTTTCCTAAGGAAATCCACTGTTTCTGAATGCGGAAGAGCATAGATACCCCAGCTGCTGACTGTGCGGAGCCCCTGTAGACCCACCTGGGACTTTGCCTGGGGGTGTTTCTTCTCATTTAAACATAAAGCTGGGGTGGGTTGGGTTTAGTACGAGTCCATCTCCTTTGGATGGAAGCTTTGCATCCATCTCCTAGGAAGCAGGATCTCCGTGCTGCCCAAACCAGCAGGACAGCAGACACGTCTGGTTCCAGCCCCAGCAGAGGCCAGTCATTCTGTGGGCTGAGAGGACACAGACACCTTTTGGCTGCCCTTTGACGTTCAGTGGTGCCGGGCATTTCGTCTGGGTGACTCTGGACACCCCAGTGCCCTGGCGTTGGGAGCAGCCGCTCTGTCCCTCCTCGCCAGCAGAGACCTGTCGCCCCTGTGGCACAGGGGCTCTTACGGGAACTACCGTGTATTTCTCTCCGCTTTCACAGAGGAAGAACGGCAAGTTATCAAAAGTTATTAACCGCTGCTGTGGTTAATGTTCAGGAAGGGTATTATTAAGTACGTGCCCAGCTACAGGCATTTGAGCTCCGAAATCAGATGCGACTCCGTCATAGTTTCTTGCATGTTTTTAAGTAGAGGATGTGCTTGGGTACACCCGGAACGGCGACCTGTCTCGGGCAGGAGATGGATGGTGTGTAGAGCCCCGGTGAGAGGTGAGTATGGGAAAACAGACAGATTTCCTTGCCTTTAGTTTCAGATTTTGAGCTCAGCAGTTCTGGCCAGGCACTGTCACTAGTGTTACTTGCCCGACATGGGGCACTTCAGCCCGTCAGCCTGCAATAACAGAATCTTATTTTCATTGCCTGCTACATGCTGGGAGCTTGTGCCTCCAGAATCGGTGCCAGTGAAGCCCAAAAAGCTCCAAGAAAAAGATTAGCGATGAAAAGCTGATACAAAATGAGTGGGCGGTGGTTTTTTTTTTATTTTTTATTATTATTGGTGGGGCGGGTTTTTTTATTATGAACTGGTTTGTGAAACTGGTGTGACAGTGGAGAAGACGATCTGAAATGTTTTAACTGAAATGTGTGACAGGCTTTAGCGAAGGAAGAAAAAGGTGAAGAAAGAGAAAACTGAGACTTAATTTCCTAAATTTATCTTTGAAAGCGTTCATAAGATTGAAAGGTGAGCCCGTTTATCCAGTGAGTTACAGTGATACACGCAAGTGACAGCTTGATAGGTCTCTGTCATCAAATATGCCCGTACACGTGCGGAGAGCATCAGCTCCTTCAGACGTGAAAACGTTTTTGTGCTGTTCTGAATTTGTGCGCGGAGCTGCGGGCACGTCTCTTACAACGCCAGCCCAGAATTTCCCTCTCCTTTGTCTCCGATTTCCATCCCGCCCCGGCGAGGCCGGTGACGCTCCTCCGTGAGCTGCTGCGGGAGCAGGAATTCAGCCCCATAGGCCGGCACTCTGGCATCTTTCCAAAACCAATACTTTAAAGAAACAGAAATTATTCCTCCTACTGGAATCATGAGTCGTGCAATGATAGCATCAATATTAATACAATAATCGAACTTTAATTTCAGTTGCTAAGTAACCTGTTATCCCCACAGAGCAAACTGGACTCGAACCAGAGCAACTGAAAATGGAGGAAACTTCCTGTGAAAAAGGAAATATTAAGGGTGGGGGGGTGGGAACACCAGTCGAGTACCAGTTTCTGCAGAACCATCCTCTCAGCTCAGCCAAAAGCCGAGATCTCCCTTTTTCACATGTTCTCCTCCTTCCCTTCTCCCGTCCCGCGTCCCTGCCTGAGCCCCGAGCCGCTGCCCGGGCTGCGGGCGATGGTGGGCAGCGCGGCTGCAGGGGGCTCGCAGGCCGTCCACGGCGGAGCTGGTCATTGGCTCTGCGGCTACTCAAATCTCCTACCTCTCCGTGTTCAAAAGGTAACCGTTGTAAAGAAAAACATAGTAAATATAACCCATGAAGTTCCTTCTCCTGTATGCCTGACGTCTGTAAGGTTTTTCAGCCTGAAATGCGAGTCGGTAAGAGCCCGAGTCTCCAAAGGTCAAAGAGGTTTCCCAGTTTCTCTGGCAGCATCGCTCGGTGTCGCCTCTCAGAGCGCTGCGGTTTGGGCGCCGCCAGCCGCGGGTGCTCCCGGCAAAGGGGGAGCCCGGTGGGTTTGACACGGTCTCGGTGACCATGCCGTGCCCTCGCTGAAGCGTTGGGCGCTCTCGGCTGGGTCCGGCGCGGGGCTCGGCAACGGCACTGCGGGTCTGAGCTCCCCCCGCGCCCCGGAGCCGCTCCTCAACCACGGCGCTGCCGGCCCATCGCCGGCGGAAAGGGCTGCGTTCGACCATGCTGAAATTCTTTTCAAGTAAAGAATCAAGAAGAAATAGTTTTAAAAAGAAAATCTGTTTTTCTTTCGTATTTTTTTCTGCATTCTTTTGAAGAAGAGCGATTCAGTGTTTTTCTTCTGGCGCACTGTTTTGTCAGAGAAATCCCAGAGAGCTCCATTTCTGCTGTTTGAAGGTTATCCAATGGATTTCAGTGTGGCCAGTTTAGAAGGATGTGTCTCGATGTGCAGAGAGCTGGGATTAACAGCGGAGAGGAAAATTACTTGTTTCACTAGCTCTTTAAATAAGACGTAAGTGCATTTAAAAGAGGGAAGCCCATGCAAAGTATTTCCATTGTAGTTTTTTTCATTAAGCATTATCTTGAGAAGCCTGAAGAAGTCTGTTTATCTAGGAAATGAGGTTCTGTTTTGGTAGCTGATGGAAGTGGAGGCTGGGAAAGGCTATCGGAGCCAGCTGCTGCAGAAGGAAAAAAGAAAAGAGGTCATTCATTATAATTTTTCCTCATGGTTGCCAGCAAAACAGAGGAAGGAACATGTCCTCTAGGATTTCCCAGCTGGCAAGAACATCCTGACAGGCTGGCGTCCAAACACACCAGCAAATGGGGAAAAAAAAGAATTTAAAAATGGCTAGAGACCTACCTCTTCCTGGCTTATGTCAGCATATTGGCTAGTGCCCTGGTTGTTTCTATCTGAAGAGTTGCACGATGACGCGAAATAGAGAAAAAACAAGACCCCCAACTCTAGCAACATACCCTGATTGCTCTTATTTTTGTTTTTCGGGGCTCATCAGCGTTTGTCTGCCTTTTCTGTCTCTGCCTCGCTGTGCTGCCGCCTCCTAAAAACCAGTTCTGCCTTTTGGCCCCGCGTGATGCCTGCGCAGAGCCCGGCAATGGCCATGGGGAGACGCCTGGCAGGTCTGTCGTGGTCAGCAGGATGTTTTTTCATTTTCCAGACATCAGCTACCTCATTTTCCAGCGCTGTAATTTCCTTCTGGTCTCTTTAATTAGCTCACCTAATGCATTGGCTGCAAAGAGCAACCCAGTCTGCTCTTTCTTCTTTTCACGTGTCGATACATCGTGCGCGGTGACCACTAATGTGTGCAGCCCCAGCTGTCCTGCTCCCGCGTCTCTCTGCCGGCTGCTCCTTTATCCACCTGAGGCTGGTGCCGCAGAACGGGAACACTTCCGAGGACAGGACTCCCTTCCCGTGCTCCCACGTGGTGAGCTGGGCCAGGCCCTGTGCTATTGCATCTCGGGATCAACAGTTGCTTAAGGGCAAAAACTGTCTCCAGGGCGTTTATTTGTACAAAAGGCAGTTCAGGCAAGTCTCCGTCACTCTTCTGAGTCTTGTGGTGCTCCTGCAGAATTACTGTTAAATGATCATCATTTACTCATTTCTTGGGAACCTTGACCCCGCCTGGATGCGGAGATCAGCAGGTGCTCAGCAATTTCCACTCGGATTTATTGCCACTGCAAACAAATGAAATCACGTCAAATCTTCTCTCTCTCTCTTGTGCCATGATGTAGTTGATTGGCTTTATGGGCAGCTATTGATTTAAGGCAGACTGGTTTGTGCTAATCATCAGCGGGTCTCCCGTGATTTTTCCGAGAGCTGTCAGCCTGTTCCCACGGCGCAGCCACAGCACGGATGTTGGCGGAGCTCGGTGTTGTCACCGAAGTCAGAAGGGAGGTCCCACAGCATCTGCAAATCCACCATCGAGTGAGAGCCCGGAGGCCTCACTCCCCCGGGCCGTTCTCAGGATCCCAGCGATCCTCGTAGGCTCTGCTTAATTACCCCTGGGCTCCCCAGGGGCTTCCCTGTTCTGCTCCCATTTCTTGTCTCCATGGCTCTGCCACGACCGGAGCTCTCAGGTCTCATTTGTTAGGTCTAATCTGTATTTTTCCTGAAACACATGATGCGTGTTTTATCACTGCAGGCACAAGGGCGTGAGTAGTGACTCCAAGCCCACTGTCACCCTCAGGTGGTTTCTTGCTGTGGTACCTGATCTCGGCTGAGTGACGGTACTTAATTGCAAATCCTAGTGTGAGAAAACCTTGCAGAAGTTTATTTAATATAAAAAAAAAAAAAAAAAATCATTTGAATGTCTTAAAATTCTGAAATTGAAACTAAAGCAGGAAGGGGGGTTAAATCCACTTACTCTGGGAAGTATCTTTGTATTTGGGTTTTTTTCTGTTTCGCTTCATTTGGATGATTTTTCTTTCAAGGCATTGTCCAGGAGCACTGAAGTCAATGCAAATTTTGCTGTTGACTTCAGCCGCATCAAGATGATACCCCTGAGAGAAATTTGGGCTATGCGGGGCTGGCATACAGAGCAGGGCTGCTGCAGCCACGCGACCTGCTCGGTAGCTGGGGGGGGAACAGACTCACTGGCCTGGGGGGGTTTGAAGAGCCTGTGTGTTGTGCAGTGTTTTAGGCAGATGGACGGATCCTTCTCTGTCCCAGAGGAGCAGCTGCTGGAATCGACGGTGCTGAAGCAGCCACCAGCCAGTCCTGAGCATAACACCCCCCGCAGGAGAGCATCTGGGGATGTCTGACACGAGAACCTCGCGTCCCACCGGGTGAGCAGTTCGGCTCGCTGCGCTCGATGCGATTGTTGTTAATCCTCCTGTCACCGCGTTTGTCTGGCGATGATGAATGAGGACGAAGTGAGCCGCGGTGCTGGCTCTGCGCTGAGCCCCGGCCGGGCGAGGGGGACTCTCCTTGAGCCACTGTGGCCACGGAACCACGGAATTGCAGAGTTGGAAGGGACCTCTAGAGATCATCTAGTCCAACTCCCCTGCTAAAGCAGCATTGCCCAGAGCACATTACTCAGGACTGCATCCAGGCAGGTCTTCAAAGTCTCCAGAAAAGGGACTCCACAACCCCCCTGGGCAGCCTGTTCCAGCACTCTGTCACCCTCACTATAAAGAAGTTTTTCCTCATATTTGATTGGAACTTCCTATGTTCCAGCTTGTGCCCATTACCCCTCGCCCTGTTGCTGGGAACCACTGAAAAGGGTCTGGCTCCATCCTCCTTAAACCCACCCTTTAGGTACTTGTAAAGATTAACAAGGTCCCCCCTCGGCCTTCTCTTCTCCAGGCTAGAGAGTCCCAGCTCTCTCAGCCTTTCCTCATAAGGGAGATGCTCCAACTCCTCAGTCATCTTTGTTGCCCTACGCTGGACTCTCTCCAGCAGTTCCCTGTCTCTCTTGAACTGGGGAGCCCAGAACTGGACACAGTGTTCCAGTTGTGGCCTCACCAGTGCAGAGCAGAGGGGGAGAACGACCTCCCTTGACCTGCTGGCCACACTCTTCCCTATGCAGCCCAGAATTCCGTTGGCCTTCTTGGCGACAAGGGCACATTGCTGGCTCATGGATAATTTACTGTCTACCAAGACCCACAGATCCTTTTCTTCAGAGCTGCTTTCCAGCAGGTCCCCCCCTAACCTATACTGGTGCCTGACATTCTTCCTCCCCAGGTGCAGGACCCTACACTTGGCCTTGTTGAACCTCATGAGGCTCTTCTCTGCCCAGCTCTCCAGCCTGTCCAGGCCACGCTGGATGGCAGCACGGCCCTCTGGGGTGTCAGCCACCCCACCCAGGCTGGTATCACCAGCGAACTTGCTGAGCATACACTGTCCCCTCGTCCAGGTCGTTGATGAGTACGTTAAACAATACTGGTCCGAGTATTGACCCCTGGGGGACACCACTGGTTACAGGCCTCCAACTCGACCCTGCTCCATTAATCACAGCCCTCGGAGTCCTGTCACACAGCCAGCTCTCAATCCACCTCACTGTCCCCTCGTCTAGTCCACACTTCCTCAGTTTCCTAAGGAGGATGTTATGAGAGACAGCGTCAAAAGCCTTGCTGAAGTCAAGGTGGATGACATCTGCTGCTCTGCCCTCGTCCCGCCAACCAGTTATAACATCATAGAAGGCTATGACATCATAGAAGGTTATAAAATCATAGAAGGCCACAGTGCAGCGCTTTAGGGAACAGCCTCGTGTTGCCCCCGAGACGGGGGACACGTGAGCCCTTGGGATCCCCAGCTCCTCTTCTAGAGAAAACGTGCCCCCGCGCCGTGCAGCTGCAGAGCCCTGCTGAGAACCTGGTCAGCCGGGTCTCGCTCGCTACGGCTGCTTTATCCTGAAATAACGCCTTGGTGAATAAACATGATGAAACGGTGTCTGACAAATAATAACAATAATGATTATATTTGACTTTTGCTTTCTGCTGGTAAGTGTAGCTGTAGGCAAGTGGAGAAGTCCCTGTTTGCGCAGACGTAGCAGCCCCGGTGTGCTCCAGCCCCCCCCTCCCCGTCCCGCTGCGGACGCTGCCCCAGCCGGACCCCGCGCTGCCGAGCCACGCTGGGCACGCGGGCACAGAGCCCTCGGCACGGCCACCGCCGCGCTCTGAGCCCAGGTAATTCACAGCTCGGGAAAACTTGGCATTTTAGACTCCGCCGCTTCAGAAAAGGCATGGGGGGGGCTGCTGGGGTGGCGTGGCCCCGGCGCTGGGACCCCAGCGAGGCCATCCCGCCCTGCAGAAGCGGCGCAGCTCGAGGGGGGAGACCGGCCGCCTGCTGGGCTTTGCAGCGGGCAGCAGCATCGTGCTTTGTATGGCTGAGTTTTTCTTAGCGTAGGGCCAGAATTCTCGCTAAGACAGAGCATTAGTCTGGGCGTCAGGTCCTCCAGTGCCTCTTGTGCTGTCGGAAGAATAAAGCAATCGCAACAGAGAGTAAGCCGGCACACTGTAATTGTGGGGAGCCTTGACATTGTCTTCTGAATATGTCGAGGGCAAATTATCCATGGCAAATTACTTCGGTCGCTGCCTCCGTTATTTGGTCTTAATCCTAACTTGATACCTTAGGCTAGATGATAATATTCTCCCTTTGCAAACAAGTTATACCTCCCCCCCCAGCCCCGAGGGTTCCGGTCGTTCTTGCCGAGGTGATTTCTTGGAGGTTATTGTCATCTTCTGCTTCCTCCTCCTTCCCAACTATGTATTTCTCACGGTTCTGATTTTTCTGCAGTTATTTGTTTTTCCGCTGAAGGAAAGTAGGAATCAGACCTAAATAATCTGCTTGATTTCTATCTGAGGCAGCTGTGCTGGGACAGAACCCATCGCTCAGATCTGTTACCTTTTACACAACAAGAGATAAATTAATTACCGGGCTTTCCCCTGACATCCAGACTCTCGCCTGCAAATGTTCACATAAAAGATGAATGACAATGAGATTCTCATTACAGCTTGATGAATTGGCCTTTTCACTTCAGTTACAGCAAAGTCTACTTCATGGTCAGCGGTCTTGTTTAGACCCAGCCTTTTTTTTTTTTTTCTTTCTTTTTCTGTCTTTGAATTCAAATCAGACATTTGCTGTCAAACTGCTTCTCTTGGCGCAATCCATTATTTTGCACTGCTCATTAGCATTTCTCTCTTTTCCAGGGAATTTGCCACACTGGTTTGCCAGGAAAAATGTTACTCAGCAACAGCATCTTCCTCATTTTCTTGAGCGCAACACGTTGCGGACGTAGGGCTGCCTGGAGCAGCGGGAGCTTTCTAGAAAAGAAAGGAGCAGGAGACTGATGTCTCTGCGACGCGGGGCGTAATCCCTGCAGGCGAGACGGGGTGGGCGGGAGGTGGCCCCGTGTCCCCGCGGCAGCGCTCCCGAGCCCGGTCTGCGTCCCCATTGCAGCTGATGCTCCTGGGCAGTCGTCCCTGTCCTGTGTCCCCTTGCTCCGTCTCTGGGCTGTGGGGGCTTTGGAAAGCTTGCGAGGGAGGCTGAGCCGTGGGGTTTTCAGCTCTACCGAGGTAAAGGCAGATGTTCTGGAATCCTGCTCCTTTTAATGCAATCCTTTTAATGTGTCTCCTCTTCCCAAACGGTATTTGGGAAACACCCTCCACCAGCTTCAGAACCTGACCTCCCTGTTGTGCTCCCTGCCTTTGTTCTGCACAGTATGTTTTCATTCTCCCGGTATCGGTTTATTTTTTTTAAAGTAGCAGAAGCTTAGAATAACATAAATATTTTATTTGGCTGGGGCGGATGTTGTAATACAAAAGCCAGAAGGGAAGGCAAACCAGTTCTCCTCCAGTAAAGCGAGGTGGGGTAACCGCAGTGCTCTGGGTGTCCCCGAGGCCGAGGAGGGGACACGGCTCCTGCCCGCGTCCCAGTCCCACAGGGCTGCGAGAGGAAAGGGCAGGGTGTGCCGGGCTCCGTGGGCTCCTGGGGCGGCGAGCTGGTGGCAGTAGGTGGCACATCACAGATCTTCCATCCCGGGGTGGGTGTGGAGGAAAGCGGGGGGATCTCCGGGGCGGGAGGGCTGCGAGCGCTCTGGGTTGTGCGCGGCATTTATCCGCCGGCAGCCGAGTCTGGGGGGGGCTTGTGGCTGGGGGTGGGTGTGATTGCTCACTTCCCTAAAAACAAGTGAGCGGAGACGTCTGTCGTGTGAAAGTGAACCTGCCTGAAGCGGTTCACCTCCCCGCGTGCGAGCTTCCCCTGTGCAGAGGTAGTACAGCAGTGCAAATACTGCAATAATCGTCAGTCCCCGGGGGCCCGGTGCGTGTGCTCACGGATTCTTTTGGGTGGTCTCACCACCCTCGGAGGCACCTGGCCCTGGCCACTCTCTCCATCGGGGTGCTTGACCCCATCTGGGGGATCGGGGCAATGCACAGGAGCGTCGGGAAGGATTGTCTGCGGCTCACGGGGATCCGGGGAATCCACGGCGGCTGTAAGGGACAAAGCACAGGAAGGGAACAGTTATTCCGCACACATTTTGCAGTCCTCTGAGTTAACGATCGGGAAACGAACTCGGAAGTAGCTGCCAGTTCTTTCATACAAACTGGACACAGACGCGCAATAAGCTTGTTGAAGTATAATACACAGTTTAGTTAAAAGTGAAACGTAAGTGGAGCAGAGGGAAACATGCAGAGGTTTTTACTCGGAGTTGCTCGCGGATTTATTCATTTTGCTGTTGTAAGAGGGTGGGAAACGGAGGGCGCATCCCCTGTGTGTCCCCGCGTAGGCTGCGGGCAGGAGCCCTCTGCTCTCAAGGGCACAAGTGCCGTTTTGCCGACCCGCGCTGCTGCGAGAGGCCAAACGGCTTTCCTGGGTAATTTGAAAAGCTATTGTCTACACAAAACCAAAGTCAAAATAACCATCTCTGCCAGGTGCTATTTCACAAAGAAAGAACATTGTGTTTCTTGCTCACAGTTCTTGGCAGTTTATCATGTTCATTTGCTTGTATCTTTAAGTGTCAACGTCTTGATCAATTTTATTGCACCTGCCTGTGGTCAGAATATTACTAATGGCAGCTCTGATTGGTGTTTAGGGACAGGAATAAGTCATTTATAATGACCATAAGTGAAAACATCAAAATATCAGTAGAAAAATAGTAGCCATAGTGTCAAGCTGTCATTATTTATGTGGCAATATTTACTTGTACATCTTTCCTATGTATCCTAATGCTTCCCAGGCCACACTTACTCTGCTGGCTTTTCTTGGTTTTAAGAGGTTTGTGTGCTTTTGGAAGTATTACCGGAACAAGATGCCAGGGCAGAGCGATGGCGATGGTCTCCCGGGGAGTTCTGCGTCCCGAGGCAGCGCCTGTTTCACCTGTGTCATCCTCCCTCCCCGGGCAGCCCCGGCAGGAAGATGAGCGTCAGTCTGACCTCTCCAATACATTCATCTTTGGGGACAGAAGGTTTTCCAGAGTTTTAGCAGTCCCCTTGTCTGTCTGCTCGACACCTCCCTTTTGCTGAGGACAAGGCAAACATCAGAAAAAAATATTTTTCTGTATCGCCATTGTGTGAAGATGTGTGCGCGGAGGTGTCAGGAATAGGAGAACTGGAGGGAAAAGCTGCAAACTCTTCAGCACGTCTGGGGCCCAGCTGTGGTTTTGAGGGAAAAGACGCCGTGATTTCATTACTTGTTCGTCATCTCCAGAGACCCTCGTAAACCTCAGCGGAGATGGGCTTCGGTTCGTTGTTAGCAGAGGTGATGATCTGGACGAGGACTCCCACGTTTCACGGCCGGGCTGGACCCGGTGCGGTGGCGGCTCCCTGGGGCCGATGGCACCCACTGCTCTGGAGCAGCCCGTCCGTCTGTCCGTCCGTCTGTCTGTCCCACCTGCCCTGACGGCGCGGTCGCTGGTGGATGGACTGTAGCTCTGCGGGGTGTTGGAGGCACCAGTGCTGGTCTGCAGCCACAGGAGCGGGTGGTTTTGTCCCGCGGTGGGGCTGTCCCAGCGCTCCGGGCCCAGCCCGGTGGCCTCATTAAGTCACCTCCCACCTTCCAGCCCGCTGGAAATTTTCAAAGTCTCTGTAGGGAATACAGATGAGGGGGAAACACGTTCAGTCCTTCGCGAAATGCAGCGAACAGCTCTCCTCACATGCAATGACTGCACGAAGCGCGACGTCTCCGCGTGCCGCTGGGTGTTTTTAACCTGCAGCCCCTTCGTGGAACTGCGCCGTCGCTGCTGCCGACGGTGTCTCTGTCCATGTAATCATGACATTAAAGCAAGGCCAAAATGGCAATCGGTGTAAGTGACTCGCGTGGAACACGGCTAATGCTATCCATCAGCCGAGGAGGAAATCGCTTTGATATCGTAGTTTTCCCTGGAAGAGGCGTGTGTCTGATGCGGTTAGGGCTTGATGCCTGGGATCTGGGTCGTGCTCTCGGGGGGGGGGGCTCAGTGTCCGGGAGAATCCCAAGTTTTCAAAATGCCTCAGCCTGCTGCTTTTTTTTTTTTCTTTTTAATCAAATTTTAGCAGTTGTGATCATAAATTAACCAGAGGGAGCCCATATAATGAAGAAACTAATCTGGGAAATGATGTGTCCAGAGGCCTGGTGGCACTTCCCGCTGGGCATTCGGAGGGACCCTCCCTTGTGTTTGGGCACAGGATCGTCCCCTCTCACCGCTGGCACCGGCGTGGGCGCCGCTGGCAGGAGGGGCACAGCCGCAGTCGGGGTGCCGGCGCGGGGACGTTTGTCTCAGCGCCCCGGCGGTTCCCGTCCCGCGGCTCCAGCGCTCCTCACAGTTGTCCTCGGCTCCTGCATGATGGCTCCCTGTGCTGCACCTCGCTGCGCCTCCAGACGGATCTTGTCCGACCCAGCCCTGCGGGCTCTTCTCCTTGCAGCAAGCTGCCACAAGAGGAAAATCCCTTGGGAATTTTGTCTGCTTTACCTGCCAGCTCTTCAAGGAAGGCTCCGAGCTCTCCAACCGTGAAATAAAACCGAGCAAAATACGACTGCGCCATATGGAGCCAGAGCAGCGTTAACACCCTGGTGGGAGCACTCCCTGCTGTCTCTGGTGCCGATTATCAACGCAGCTTAGAGGGAAGCCGAGACTTTCCATGCCCAAAGCGTGATGCACTCCTTTGACCTTGTAAATTATTTTTATTGCTACTTTGGCTGGCTGCCTCCTTTGCAGGTTGCTGGGCTGTGAGCGGGTGCAACAGAACTGGTGGAGACGGCTAATTTCAAAGGTACGCGGCGTTCCTCCACAGCACCCGGGAAACAGGGAGGATTGGAAATCTCGTTCTTGCGGCACAGGTTAAACGTGGCACTGCGAACGGTACCGCAGCAACTCCTTCACTCGCTGGTTCCAGCAGAAATTACGCAAATGTCCGTGTTTACATCGTTGCGTGGTACCTGTGTTCCTGCTGCCCGGGCCTCTCTGTGGGAGGTTTTCGCAGTAGCTGGGACGGAGGGACGGAGGGACAGACGGAGGGAGGGAGGGATATTTTGGAGGCGAGCGGGTGGCTGAGCGTGGCCGGAGCGTGGAGTGCTGCCGGAGGAGGGCAGGCACTGCCTGCCACTCAGGAACCCGCCGCCTGATTTATGGGAGGTTACTTGGCCTCCAGGCTCTTTTGCTCCTTTATTTCCTCTGAAATGGATGTTTTCCCCAAAGACAATCTTTTCAAAGCAGTTCTAACAGGTTTCCAATTACTTTTCATCACATTAGTCTTCCGTTCTAAAAATTTCTCTGTGAACATTGAGTCCATTTCGAGAACTCAGGAAAGTGGTTTTTTTTTTTTTTTCCTTGTTGTTCTATTTCTGTAAGGTGAGTGTGTTCACCAAGGAGCTTTCCCAAACCTCTCTCCTCTCTCCATTAAGAAAACCCCAGTGAATTGGTCGAAAATAGAACCAGCTCTTCTGCTCTAACGGCGAGGGGCGGTTACCTGCTCCCAGTTCATGCTTTGGAAACTTGCTGATAAACGGTACTTTTGTAACAGGAGACTTGAACATTTTGGGTTAGGAAAATATTTAAATACCTGAACTTCAGATGTAATGAGAAGTGCCATTTTAAGTCACGTTGAGGAGGTACTTCATCTGTGCTTATGCCGAACCATATTCCAGGCTCCATTTAAGCAGGTTTTCTGAAATCAGGGCTAAAAGATGAGATACGGCCCATTTCTTTTCATCAGCGTTGCTAGTCCCTGGATCTTCCACAGTTGAAGAGGTGAGTTAGCTGGTGTTACCTTTGGGTATCAGTCAGGCTGTGAAGTAGGATAATAACCATTATATTCCATTGTTTTAAATCCTGAGAGGAGCTGAGGGTAAAGCACGTTACTGAATATTCATTAAATTTGGGAAACTTCAAGTGAAAAAGCGTATCGATATTAAGAATGAACATTTCAGATTGAAGAAAGAACCTCTGTCCTTCCCATCAACTGGAGAGCAAGGACTAACGTCAGAAAGATTATTTTCACTACCTGATTGTTCTGAGGTTGTTTTGAAAACCAGCCGTGAATAAGGACTTCCCGTGCCGCGCTCCGGAACGGTCTGTTCCCGTTTCCTCCCAGCTGAAAGTGTGGGAAGTCAGACGTCGTGACAGAGCGGGCAGAGGGGACAGTTCCAGAGCGGGAAAGGGGCTTGCGGTGCGAGAGCTCGGCATCCCGGAGCTCTGCTGCCGCTGCTGGTTCCGCTGCTGTTCTCCCAGGGCGGGGAGAAGCGCGCAGCGTTGCCTGGGCAATACCAGCCACTCCTCACCGCAGACGCAGCAGCGGAGCGGGATGAGATGTCCTGGAAGGGAGCAGAAGCGGCGCTGGCATCCCCCCCACGGCAGCCTGGCACCTGGCCGGCAGAAGGGACTGAACGCTGCTGTGCATGACGTGAAGCGTCAGTACTATTAGTTTTACGACGCGGCAGCCAAAATGCTCATCACTGTCAAGAGCTTTGATGAAAGTAACGTCTTTCCATCCCTGGCGCTGGAGTGCAGAGGAATTTCAGTTGCTTACTCTTATATTCATCTTCATGTAAAATAATAACAGTAATAATAATTTTCTTAACGGCGTGCTTTCAAAAGCAGTTTTTGACATTTATCAAAATCGGAAGTTTTTACTGAAATAGAAATTATGTAAGAAAATTGTTTCCTTCAAGAAGCACACAAAATATTTTAAAAGTATGGAAATTATCATTTAGGTCTGATATTTAAATTATTCTTGAGTATGGCAAAATCAAACGGATAGAGTGAAGTCGTCTGTCCTCCTCCCCCCTGTTTCTTTAACGTGGTGGAGTTCCGCCGTATAGACCTCTGCAATCTGAAGTTGGAAATGCTTCGGGTTTGAGAAGCTGAGGGCCGGGACAGAGACCAAGGCAAAGGGAAACCGAATTCCTTGAAGTCAAGCCACTGAGCCTGGGAAAGCATTTCCTCTTCCGTCCCAAAGGTGATAAACAGAATTGGTGAAAATTTATTTAGTGTAGCCCATTTATCTTGTCCACGTTTGGGGCTCTGTTGTGCTTTTTTATTTGCAAGCCCTGGAGAATTGAGATTTAGTGGCACCAATGTTAATTAGAAGCCAATTTCTGTAATCGCTCAAGAAGCGCTTGTATTCTCATCCAGACATGGAATGAAATCAGCGCCATGTCACTCTGACAGCCTGTCTCAGCCAAGTAATCACCATTCTCACACAGGATATTCAAAATAATTCCCTGGAGTGCAATGTAAGGGGGAAAAAAAAAAAAAAAAGAGAGAAAAAAAGGAATTGTAATTTGCTGTTGGACTTTACACAAATTGGAAAATGAGCTGAACTTCAGAAACACCTTATTTTACGTGAAAGCCTTGCCTACCCGACGAGCGATGGACATGAGCGCAGTGCAGCTGTGGGAACGCCGGGCGTGTGTTACATCCACTCGCCCCTGGGCCAGGAGTGCTCCGGGTGAGCCACCGACGGAACGGCGCTCCTCCTCCGGGTCTTGCACTCCCATATTTCATGAAACCCATTATATGGTTACTATCTGCAAAGCTCGGGATTTCGTTGCTTGATATAATTTTATTCAATAAAGCTGCCTCATTGCATAAAGGTCCTGGTATTTAATATTTAATAGCATAAATCCCACGTGAATCCTAGGCAGAGGATGAAAATTACATTTTAAATTAATGTACGCTCAAAGCCTGCTCTTGTTTCTTTCTGCATTTAAAGGCCAACAGCCATTTTCAAGCGTAATACCGGCTTCCAGAGATGATGTCCGTGTTCTCCTCTTCAAAATGGCTAGTTATCACGGAAGGATCCGTGCAGTACCTGTTCACGTGCGGGCGCAGAGCGCGTGGGAAGCCCGTTTCGGTGGCGCTGGCACTGTGAGGACAGAGGCTGACCACGCGCCGCCTCTGGTGGGGACGCAGCCCCTTGCGAAGGTGCCTCGTTACTGGTAACGCAAAGAGCTAATTAGTAGGATACCGGCGCGGTATCCATACCTGGCGTTTCGCATTCTTACACAGATTTGGCTATTTACATCCCTGCTTTCAGGAGCTGAACTCCGCAGTGACTCCTTACGTCTGACCCCAGGCAGTTACTCACCAAAGCGCGCTGTGCACTTGCAGATTAAAGAAATACTATTTTAAAGCCCCATCTGGCAAACACTCAGCAGCCAGTTTGGTACTTATCACTAGGATTATACTAAGTGCCTTCAAGATCGCTTCCTGAGTAAGCTTTATTTATATATTGTGAACAACTGTTTGCATCCAGGCCAGGCAGGATTTCTCCTCAGTCTCGGCGGCGGGGAGGGGAGGCAGGAACCGCTCTCTCTGTGCTACTTGGAAAGCCTGAAGTGCTCCAAAAGGAAGGTCAAACGGAGCGTTTCTTCCCATTAATTCCTTTGAGTGGCATTTAGGCTTGACCGGCGGTGTTACCGACTTTTATGACAGTGGCAGAGTCAGAGCTGGGAGGTTCCGCGCTGGCACGGTTTGTAGCTCTGGCACCGCGAGACCTTTCACGAGCACGGGAGCTGCCGAAGAGCAGTACCTTGCTGTACCCTGGGGCCTCTTTCTGCTGTTATTCCGCGTCTCCTCCGGCCGCGGGGAATTACCACGTGACGGCAGGAGAGCAAAGCTCCAGCGTACGCCTGGCACAAACAAGTGCAGGAAAAGCGGCGGGTTCTGCACCTTTCCCAAAGCCTCCAGCGGCGGGGGACACTGCCCTGGGTGTCCGTCCTGGGAACAGCGCTGCGAGGCGGCACGGTTAGAGCTGCGGCTGCAGAGCACTGATCTTGCAAACGCTTTATGAAACCAAGCCATGGCAGTTTCTTTACTTTCTCTTTGATGAGTTTTAGCCAAATTATTTCCTTTTGGTTTCTGCCGGGATAAGGTTTGAGATGGAAATCTGTACCTAAATTTTTTGTTCTTGAATCGTAGCACCCAAAAAGGCGTTCAACTTGTCACACAGTTTATAGACCCGCACCACAACTAGCAAGAGGCGTTGTCCCGAGATGTAATTTCCTGTAGCCTCAGTGAAACTGATATATAAATATATATACATATATAACATTTCAGATTATGTAATTCCACCATCTGCTGCTTTACATAAACAGTGCTCATATCCCACCTCTGCTGCGTGACACAACGGCGTCCCCCCACAGATCATTCCTTGCGCGCAGCACGGAGCAGCTGAGGAAGGGGGGACTGTCCTTTTTGTTCTCCTCTAAGGAAACGCTCCTTCTTTCTAGCAAGGCAGAGGTGGAGAACTCACAGAGCAGAAACACCACGTATTGTAACATTGCCCGTTTGTTTCCCACTTACCGTCTTTGTTCTTACACATGCAAACCGGGCAGATTGTGTTTACTTTGATAAGCAACTTTACTGCAGGGTCAAGCAGAAAGAGAAGATTGGCAGGAAAGGAGCAAATCTCCCGTAAACAAAAATGTCTGCGATAATTAGCAAACGTGGCAAGAAAGAGTTGATAAACAAGTAAAAGGTGAGAAGTGAAAGGTAACTTTCAGGGCAGTTCATTAAGATGGTAAATGAAGAGCAAACCAAAATTTCTGCAAGCATTTAGCAGATGGGAGGGTATTCTGGGAGCATGGCATTTGTTCAAGCAGCGAGTAAAAGCTAGAAATACATGGATTTTCAAAGGAATCTTTGGTTCATCGCTCAGAAAGGAGCCATGAGAAAGAGTTTACGTTTTCTTTGCCTGCATTTGTATTTCTGCTGCTTAGGGAGCCTAAAACAATGAAAGCCTGCTTTTCAAAACTGGAGACCCCACACCCGGCTCTGCTTTTCCATTACAGGTGCCAATGCAGTGATTTAACGAGCCTGCAGCTGATGCAGCTTGGGCTCTAACTTGCATCCTGCTGTAGACCGGAGTCCTCCTGACCGTCTCTTCTCCCAGGGCTTGTGTCCCGCCTGCCTTCGGCCCACAGAAGGCGTTCAGCCCCTCCGGCTGTAGCAGAGAAGTTGGAGGTGGCTCTGGAGGCCAGGTCAGAGCTGAGGTGGGCTCAGTCACCTCTCACGCCGTCAGGGTCCACGGGGCCATGGGCTCAGTGAGGGCTCTGGGGGGGGCGGTGGTGGTGGTGGTGGGTGGAGGTGACTCGCCATCAGCCTCTGTCCTTGTGTGTCCTGGGTGTCCCTTGCTGGCTGAGCCCCTGCGGGAGACTGGGGTAACTACAGCTGAAAACTGGCTTCTGATGGAAGAAGGGGCTCTGCTTCATTGTGTGTGTGCGTGGGGGGGCTGCCTGGCACCATTTAACGTTCTTCTGAAGAACTATAAAAGACTCAGCCCTGGGCCGTCTCCAGAGCTTTCTTGCTCCTAACTCCAGGAGAAGACTTGATTTAATGACTATGTCGTCACTCTAATTTATATTCTTTTAAAGACCGAAACATGTTTGACTCCTTGGGGTGGGCTGCTTTATGGTAGTTATCGTTAGGGGTTTTTTTTGGGGGGAAGAGGTTGAAAGAGCTCCACAGAGACAGGACTGCCTTCCATATGTTCAGTTCTTGGTGGTTTTATTTTTGATTAGGAGCAAGGGACTGATATATGTTATGAGGAAGTGATGAATTACCCAGCATGTCTGCAGCGCTGGGGATTTTCTCACATCAGGATGATGGTGATTGATTTTTCTTTCTTTCTTTCTTTCTTTTTTTTCTTTTTTTTTCTTTTTTTTTTTTTTCCCCCAGCCTCTGCAGCAGAGGAGTTTCTGGATGCCTGATTGCAGCTGACGGGTAAGCTGTGGAACTGGCTCACTGGTGGCTGTGACAGGCTTTCCTATCTCCTCTCCCCGCTAAATTTTAGACTTTAATGGCTTGCTGAAGACACGCTGTCAGGATGACAGAGATGGTGAGATTATTAAATGAGGACATCTTCTACTTGCTATAATTGCTTTAATCTCACAGGAGGCTATATTAGCTCATATTGGCCACCCCTTTGTAGGGGTTAGAGGAGAAAGCAAAGAAAGAAAGAGTAAGGATGGGGACTGCAAAAACCCCAGCAGTGTTTGTTTTCCTGAAAAGCTGTGGCAGAGCCCGGGGAGGAAGGTGGGAATTGCACCTCGCTTTGCCGGGCACGGTGCTGGCCAGAGAGGAGGCAGAAGATGAATTTAATTGATCCCAGCACGTGCGGGTTCCAGAGGAGTGTTATTAGCTCTGGGGCGTGTGAAGCGCAGCACATCTGGTGTCTGGTCCCTTGCTGGCCGTGGAAATGATGAAGTAGCTGTTCCGTGTTGGGCTGCTTTTCCCTGTACTCTGCTCTGTGGACTTACACCCCGCGCCGGGGGAGAAAGGGGCTGCAGCGTGGGGGCTGCAATTCGCATCCTAAACTTGAGTATCTGTTTCTCTGGGAACTAGACTGCAGTTGCAATTTATACAAAATTGCTCCTTTCAAGAAGAAATGATGGAACTGGTTCGGACTAATTACAGAGTCGTTCCACTATCTCAGGCGTGATGGCGTGACTTGAATCCCATGCGCTCCATTTGGTATCAGCTAGGGAGGTGGAGGGGGAGGGAGGCAGAAAATATCGAAAGGAGCAGAAATTAGGAAGGAAGGAGCTGAAAAAGGAATGAAGAAAAAAAAAAAAAAACCCAGGAGAAGGGGAAAGATCTGCGTGAGGAGCAACCAGTACGGTAAATACAGCATCCTCAGATAGCATTCATTATGATTGGGAAGGCATATACCTACATTCCCAAAATGAAGTAGGAAATAGTCTGTGAGCTATTGGTGATTCCTGTTTTGTTTATTAGTTGCTTGCTGAATTAAGTTCTCCCGTTGGATGGCACTGCAAAAAGGACGGCGTTAAGAGCTGCGATTTGGTCGTAAGCATCCAAGCGCGTAGGAAGGTATGGGAGAGCGGAACTTCTCGTGTCACCAGGTAGGAGTCGCTTTGCAGAGCATCCATGAGGAGCGGTCGCTGCTCCTGAGATACGTGCATATTTTATAGGGTAAATGCTTTCTTACCAGCTGCCCACAGATGAAAACGTGGTCCCATCTCTCTTCCTCTTCCCTAGTCTCTGTACAACTAACAAAAACCAACAGAACAAACATACAAAAACCCCGCCAAAAATAAACTCCACAACACCGAATAACCTTCTCTAACTAGGCTGGAGTTAATCAAGCTGAATTTATTAAGAAGATCTTTGCAACCAAATGAGCTGATTACCAGCAGGAAGAAACTTCCTTTATTATCTGATTTTTAAAAGCTTGAATAATTTTAGCCATTGACTTTATTGTCAGCCGAAAGAACTATTTCAATTATTATCTCTAATAACTTTGGAGGACATCTTTAAAGTTCTTTTCCATGAACCCTACTTCAAATGCTACGGCGGAGATGAAAGGAACAAGCTTAACCCAATGAATAACTGATAAACCAGAAATATCACCGCCTTGCCTCGAAACATCACAGATCAGAGCTCGTCCCTTGAATATAATCACAGTGTGCGCTATCTCTGGCCTTTATTGGAAGCAAAGCTCTCTTATGATATTCTGTCATTTATGACAGTTCCTCCGGAGAGTTCATTAGGATGAACATTAATGTGGCTGAATCTAGGAAGCGGCTTTTCCTGACATAATGCCAAATACATTACAATGCTGCGCCGATGCAGCGGGGGAGCTTTATGGTTGTTTAATGCGTGTGTGTGTGTTGCAAATTGCATCACTTTTTAACTCTCTCTGTAAAGCAGCAGGTTGGGGTTTTTTTTTTTCTGAATTGCCACCACTATAAATATATGTAATGGGGTGCCTGAACAGCTGTTTTGTTTAGCAGTTATCTATGATGATTATGCATTCGTAGGTTAGAGTTTCCAGCGCTGGAGAGCCGCAATTAATCTATACTGCGCTTCAAACCATCAGAGCGAGCACTTGGGTTTTCCCCCCACTTGGTTGGTATTTCCTGGAGTTCTTTGTACATAAAACTCTGTATTAGGAATTGAGGCAAAGGAAAGAAGCAATGGCCAAGGAGTAGCTGGTGACTTCCCCTTTCTTCCACCCATGGCCGCACGCTGGGTTATGCGGGATTAGCTCGCTCCCCGTCAACGCCAGGTCACTCGTTTCCAGCGTAGTCGCGCCGCGGGATGCAAGGCCGGTGGGATGGGTCACTGCGGGTTAGCTGCTGCCACGCAGCCTCGAGCATGTGGGTGTATGGTTTAAAAAAAAAAAAGAAAAAAAAAAAAAAAGAAAAAAAAAACACCAAAAAATCCACAACAAAAAAAAAAAAACCCTAAGAACCATCCCCTGCCTGTTGTTGTCAAAGGGTTTCATGTGTCTTGGTAGGAAATGGAACGTAGTTGAATGCCCTTGCTGCCGATTTGCTTTTCTTTTTTTGAAAAAAGGTGTTGCTGTGTCTGGTGAAAAAGGACAGGACAGGTATAAGAACTGCCCTGAAGGGAGGAAAGGATAACATCTAGTTAATATTTTCTGGAGGAGTAAAAGGGCATCATACAAAACTGCTAGAGAAAAATAGGCACGTGGCCAAAAAAAGAGAGACTATAAATGTCCATAAACCAAAGTAATACCATTAAAGTTGTTTGTTTGTTGGTTTGTTTTTTGTTTTTTGGTGGGGTTTTTTTGGTGGTTTTTTTTTGGTGGGGTTTTTTTGGTGTTTTTTTTTTGTTTGTTTGTTTTTGTTTTGTTTTGTTTTTAAATAAAAAAGCCAGGCTAAAACACAAGGCTGCAGAAGAGATGACTGAACATAACAGACAGTTCTGAAATCCCAGCAGAACGACTGGAATACCAGAGACCAACTCTGGAGTGAGGGAAAACCATCTCATCCTGCTGCCGTCACACAGGGGTGGCCCAAGTCCATTTCTTCTGCTTTCCTGCCCTATTTCCCACCCCAGGCGTGATAATGGTGGGATGGGTAAATACAGAAGATGCCCAGTTTCTTAACTGGCGTCACCTGGTGAATATTCGTAGGGTCATCGGGATCTTTCTGGTATCCGTGCATGATGCGATGGGGATTAAGCATGTGCTGTAATGTGACTTGACTGCTCTGAGCAAGCAGCTGGGAGAGCATCAGAAAATGCTGTTATTAAGGGCTTAAAAGATTAGTCTTTTGATTGTGCATTTCTCTACAAGATATGGGTGTCGAAACAGCAACACAAAAATAATTAGAGTATCATGTTGATAAGGCAAAGTATGTCAGTAATTGCATTCCGGCATCAGTTTGTTGGCTTCTCGGTGTGACTGACAACTTTGTTCTGTAGAAGTCTACACTTGATGTCATCAAGTACCACCAAAACGATCAGACAGTGTGTGTGGGAGCAACTACATCTATTGAATTTATTGGGTCGTGTGGATGAGTGTCCTGTGTGGGTTGGGATATAAGATATAAATGCCCAGCCCGGGACACGCATAAGGACGCTGGGCTGAACTCTTGTACGTAACAAAGCCTTTTTACACCATTCTGATCCACTGAGAAGAGAGGCAGAGAGTTCCTAGAATGGCCGCGTGTCGTGGTTTTGGCCGGATTGGCCAAGCGGAACCACAGATGGCCCTCTGTCCTCAGAGAGGAGAGGAAGAGATAAGGAGATTTATGAGTTTAGAAAAAGAACTAAACTACTTTAATGAAAATAATAATAAATAAGGAAATAGTAAATAATAATAGAATAATAAAAAATAAAAAAAAAAGTATACAATATATACAAAACTGTATCCAGCTCCTGGGATGATGATCGCGTCACCAGCAGACACAGGGGAAGTCCCAGACTGGAGTCAGCCAGGAACAGGAGCTGAATTCCGGAACTAGAGTCAGGAATGCTTGGATCGGGATCAAAGGCAGACAAACAGACAGGGTCCTGCTCAGATGTTGGCCATCGAAGAAAAGAGAGCGAGCCAGAGCAGCCTTGCCCCTTTGATCCCTTAGCTTTTATACTGCGCGTGATGCAGAGGGGATGGAATACCCTGTTGGTCAGTTTTGGGTCACCTGTCCCATCTGCTGCTCCCTATAGGTGTGACCCCTCTACGCTTCGCCACTTCCAACCCTCTGACGGGGCAAACAGCGAAATGAGCTGACCTTGGTTTTACAGCAATAAGTATAAGCAAGAGCCTCTGTGCGTACCATTCCTTGGTATAATCAGGTCTTATCCCTCTGAGAGTGAACAGTTTCCGAACAACATGCTGTTAATTTCAGAGTTTAGCCAGTTAGAAGAGGCCCAGCTAAAAAGCAAAATTCCAAATCAGAAAATTGGTTCTGTTTCACCTCAAACCAGGACACCGTGTGTCAGACTGGGAGCGGAGCAGCTTTAGCGCCTGTCCTGTTGCTAAGAGCCGCGCTTCCTATGTCCACTGGGTGCTGCGGGGCGGTGCTGGAGGAGAAGGGCGGTTGTCGGTGCAGTTTGCCCAACGCGATGGCTGAACACCGTCCCCGGGTGCAATTTAAACTGACTCACCGGAACCGCGGGGCTGAGGCCGGGCACAACTTCTCTGCTGCTGGTGCTGGCAGAAGAGTGATTTCCACTGGTGGGAGCCAATGGAGATACTGGAGGTGCGGAGAGCTGACCCCGCGCCCGCGGGGATTTGCTGTGTTGGCTTTGGCGACTTAGTGGCGCTCTGCGGCGGTGGGAGCGAAATGGGGCTGAGCTCATCAGCTATTCCTCGCACGCGTGGGTCGGATGGAGAACACTGAAGCTGTAAACTGCCTCATGCTTTTCCCGTAGCCTTATTCTAATCTCCTTTCTGGGTCAATTCCCAGGTAAGAGAGCCGTGCCATTACATTTTTAATTGTTTTCAGCTCAGTCTTCTGAATCGCCAGCGAGGGGCCGACAGGACACGCTGTAATGCATTGTGTACAAGCATCTTATCTGGTTGGCGCTGCCGTGGGTACCGTGCTGAGGAGACTTCCACGGATACGGGCATTTATCTTAGTCAGCTGTAATGAACCGCGGCTGCCAGGCGGGGAGCGGACAGCTGTAGTGGATCCAAATCGGCTCCGTCTCTGTCAGCGCTGCCTGCCCCGTGGGCTGGGATGGAGGCGATCCTCAGGATCCGAGTCGGGAAACTTGGCTAACGGGCAGGAATATGACTTTGGGGAAGGACCTTCGGGGCTGGCGAGTGGGTTGCTGGGTTCAGCGTGAGATGAACTTGGAGCCCCAGTAGCCTCATGGGGGGCAGGGAACCCTAGGAACATCCATTCGAGGTCTATCAAGTTGGGATCAAAAAAGCGAGGGGTTACGAACTGCTGAGAAACTGGGGTCCTGATAGCTGTGCGCTGGGAGGAGAGGTAGCACGGAAAGTCAGGCAGGGTCGCCTGAGAAATGGGATCGGAACGTGGAGCTGGGAGGCGAAAACGTACAAATCCTGCTGTGAGGTGTGAACCCGGGGCAAGGGGATCGTCCCTGGCAGAGATCGCAGGGAACACACAGCTCGTAAGGACGGGCCCTGCTGTGGGGTGACTGGGGTTGACGGGAGGCAGAGCGGCCGTGAAACTGGAACGTTGATAGATGGGGAAGTAAAAATCGGGGAGACTTGGCGTTTCTGCCTGTGTTGGGCAGAGCCGTGAGCGGGGACTCCTGCGTGCCGAGGCCGGTGTCCGTAGGCAGCCTGCTGCTACGTGTCACCGGGAGATGTTGGGAGGAGAGCGCTGCGTGTGAACCGTTCTTCCCAAGCGTGCCTCGCTCTGCCAAGTGAGGTGCCCTCCGGTTGCGCCTGACTGCGGCCTACAGCTCCTTGAGGAGGTCTGCCGATTCCCGTCTACCCCCGCTCCGCAGAATTTTTTATGCTGTAGGCATCAAAAAGTGCCCGAGCAGTGGTCTGACATTTTAGTGCCTCCTAACGTCTTGCTAGACCCTCGTGGCTGGAGCCAGGCTGCCGTGGGGTTCATCTCCTGCTCCTCCGGGCACCCCGCTCTGCTGCGCCGCGGGAAGGGCATCGCGCGGTGATGCTGCTGCTCCTGCAGCGCCTGCCGGGGCTGGCCGTCCCCTCGCTCCCCGCAGCCCCTGCCTTTCCGGAGAACCTGTGGACGCCCCGTCCCCGTCTCTGGCGCGTGGCAGGTCCCGGGGGTGGCTGGTGGCCAGGAGCCGTGCAGGGCAGGGGCACGGGCAGGACCGACCCTGCGCCTCCATGCGGGTGCAGAGACCCAAAAGGAAGATAAAGCTTTGTTTTCTAACTGCACTTCTGAGTTGATCAAATAGATTTTTTTTTTTTTTTTTTTTTTTTTTTTTTTTGCTTGTTCAAGGCTAACGATGTCAGCCAGGTTCTGACTCTGTTCTTAATAATTAGGAAGATTGGTATAGGACTGTGGAGAGGTTTCCAAATGACTTTTAACAGCTAGTTATTCCCTTGAAGAGCCTGGATTAGTATCGCGTGTAGCTGATGGATATGCTGGAGTGACTGGATTGATTGATAGTAATTTCAGGACGTGACTGGGAATTCAATTAACTTTTGAAAAATGTTTAAACAAACAGCTTAAACTGAGTTCTGTTAGTAGGGGTTTAGCAGCCTTGAAATTTTGTTCCAGTCTGGAATAAAACAACAACAAAAAAACAGATTTACTGAGCTATTAATGTTGTTTTTAAATGATTTTCCTTTGCTGCAGTAAAATCATTCTGTTCAACTAAATCAGTTCTTCATTCGATTGTATTTTACATGAATATTGAATTTACATGAACGTAGAGCACAGCACTATTCTGTACCATCTTCTATTCTCTAATGATTTGGATGATAAATAACAGCACAATTAACTTCAAAATAAGAAAGTGTTTCAAAGCCAGCCCCCTCCAATTCTCCTCTCCAATAAAGTCGAAACAGAACAATTTGACAGATTCAAGGAACGATATTTCTAGGTTTTTTTCAAAACACATTTTGTTTTAATCAGCACTACACAGGCAACAGAGTCTTTTAATTCCAGCAAGACATCATTTTCCAGCAGAAAAACATTGCCTTCGTGGTTGTGACCAGCTGTAGCTGGCAATGGCGCTGGCACCAGCTTGGGGACGATGCTGATGGTGCTGGGGCTGGCGCAGCCCGGCCTGGCCGTCACCTTCGGGGTGCGATAGTGGGGGAGCCCGGAGCCCTGGCCGGGGCCGCTGGCCCCTGTCCCGGCTGTCCCAGCGTGGTGCGGAGCGACCGTCAGCTCTGGGGCACCCAGCGGGCCTGGCTTGGCGTCACCTCGCCCGGGCTGCTCTGTGGCGAGCTGTGGCAGCGGGGTGCACATGTGTGTGACTGGCGCGCCGTCGGTGTGCAGGTGTGACCCACATGCCGTCGGTGTCCCGGTGTGACCCGCATGCCGTCGGTGCCCCGGGGTGACCCGCATGCCATCGGTACCCCAGTGTGACCCGCATGCCGTCGGTGCCCCGGGGTGACCCGCATGCTGTCGGTACCCCGGTGTGACCCACATGCTGTCAGTGCCCCGGTGTGACGCACATGCCGTCAGTGCCCCAGTGTGACCCGCATGCCGTTGGTACCCCGGTGTGACCCACATGCTGTCAGTGCCCCGGTGTGACCCGCATGCCGTTGGTACCCCGGTGTGACCCACATGCTGTCAGTGCCCCGGTGTGACCCGCATGCCGTTGGTACCCCGGTGTGACCCACATGCTGTCAGTGCCCCGGTGTGACCCGCATGCCATCAGTGGCCTGGTGTGCAGGTGTCACCCACATGCAGTCAGTGCCCCGGTGTGACCCGCATGCCGTTGGTGTGCAGGTGTGACCCACATGCTGTCGGTGCCCT